>OY787666.1:417417-2817417 GCA_963678985.1 Spisula subtruncata
GACTAATTGAAACTGCTCTCAAGAATACAGTTAGGCCTACAATAAAGGTATGCGATATATTTTACTCATTTTGAATCAAATTATGACAATTTCATTTTGAATGTGTTGTGTACAAAAAGATATTTACATTGTACTGCTAGGTAAGCGCTACCAAGTGCTTTCGTTAGAAACGGGGTGATTTGGTTGCACTTTTCAGCGCTATGTAATAGTCAGCTAGCCACAAGCGCTTGCTGCTTGCCGAAATAATAATATATTTTTCACTTTTTCCGATATACAGTAGCGCTTATTTTAAGAAGCTGTTTCTAAGCATAGCGCTCGATAGCGTGAGTACTGTACATCTCACGCAATGTTTGCCTGAAATCGTGCATTTCTGCGGTCAGGGTCAAACAAAAATTTTACTTGCATCTCTGCAGCCGCAAAGCCTAAAGTAAAATAATTTCACTCACAGTCGCATTAGCAGGCTTACTTGCAAAAAAGAGTGACCATAAATCGCCGCAATTACAACGTCACATCTAAACATGTCGATTATTTACTCTATCCGCTTGGGTAAATAGGTCAAATGCCTTATGTAGTCACTATGTCAAAAATTTGGCCTTATATTCCAAAGCCTTTAATCAGAAGGATATTCTTTTAAAAATCAAGTTCAATATTGTGACATCATGGGTCAAAAGTGTGTCACTAGGTCAAGTCCTAGAAATTTCTTGTCACGGTAGACAATAGAGATAAAAATGTTGGTCTTTTCTTGATGAAATTTCTCCAGAATAAATTATTTCATTATAATCTAGGTCAAGTTCAATTATAGGTCTTCTGGACCGGGGTCCCTGATTTTTGGGCTATCCGACTTCCCGATAATCGATAATCGCTGATAACCTGTGGGACTGACGATCTGACAGACTAAAAATCAACAAATGCAGTTATTCCCTTTTAAGGCGGCGTTTACACATTAAAAGAAGGTTTTCCTTGTTTCCAAGTACTTTTATCATGATCTCGGTGTAAGACTTTGTTTTCCGGTTGTCATTTACCAATAATTCAATCGTTTTAATGCACAAAGTTTTCCCTCGCGAAATCATCGAGACTTCAGAAAAAGAGTACAAAAACACCAAGTTAGAAAAATGTTTCAGCTTTGCGATTGGCCTAAGAATTTACTATCGACCTATCAAAATATGTCTTACACAAGACACCGCATTGTCGCAAAACCAGGCTTTCTATACGGGTGTCCGCCTAATGATGGTTGAAAATTCTTGAGAAACATAGGAGTTGAGCACAGAATTAATTGCTTACGCTGCCTGCCCACACATTTGTGGCTATACCCAAATCTAATAACCAAGGATTCTGAAGCCTGGTTAATAAATGTAGAAAGCATGAATATGCCAGCACAAAAAATAGCATTTCATGAAAAATGCCCAATGCAAACTGAACTTATTGACCGGAAACCTTTTTTATATATTTTTAGTAACGGTGACCATGACCCTTTTGACCCCAAATACAATCCCAAGCTAGGTATCCATGCAAGCTTGCTATATACAAAGTATCATTAAGATCAGCCTATCCAAGCTTCAAGTTATTGACTGGAAACCCCTAGTTAAAAATTGTTTGACTTAGCTGCCTGCCCGTCATCTAGTCCGGGACCCATTGTCCCAATCTAATAAGGAGGATTTTTCGTTGGAAAACCTTGAAAAAATACACGCAATAATGTACCCAGGAAAAACGAACCCAGGACAGAAACTGAAATTGTTCAATTCATCGGACGGCTAATTGAACAGTCTGGGTACGGTACCCTTACAGAAAATATGCTCTCTGACAAATGTGTAACATGTGTGCAGTTAACATGTATCAAATATGAAATGAATATACTGCGAATGCAGTCTTAAAGGGACTGTGTCATGTTTTAGCGTATAGCAAAAATCAAATAAAATTGTTAAATATTTACTATATTTGGCATAGATGCCTGTATATCCCATAAATAAGCACACTGGTATAAATATAACTTGTGAAACATTTTTTAAGTATTTTACCTAAAAAAATTCTATACCATATATCTGAAATATAGCTTAGCAGTTATCCAACATCTACTATTTAATCCCCGTTTAGGCGGTGCCTTAGTGCATATTAACTCATACGTATGTTTCTGTTTTCACTATCATTTTATTTATTGATAAACAAACTTGACATATGAATCGCTATTTTATAATTAAAACATTGATTACAAAGGCTACCGTACGGAGTGATTAATAGAACAGGGAACTTTGTTTACATTTGTGAGTATTTGAAGAGCTAGCCGACGATTTCAAGTCAATTTTGTCAAACAATATCATGTTTTATTAGAATTATACATATTATTTCACTATTTGACACAAATGCATTAAATATCGACGGTGCCGAACCAAAACCCCGTAACTCAATTTTGGCGCGAATACTTTTTTGGCAGCATCCACATCTGCTAGACGTCCCGCGCATTTCTGTCTTGTCGCCATTTAAATAGCCAATCAGTAATGCCCATGTATCCCTCACCCTTCAAAATGACAATTTGCAGCTTTCTACAACAGAAAAACTACTTGGAGTACATATTGATAACCATTTAAACTTCAACACACATATCACACAAACACTTAAATTGCAACTCTCTTCTCTTCCTTCTCATGAGAATAAAATGTTATCTTGACCTAAAAAAACAGGAAATTGTTTTTCAATTCCTATATTCTTCCTCATCTTGACTACTGTGTCACAATATAGGGGAGCTCTACTTGTCTTCTACTTGACAGAATATTAAAATTTCAAAAACGTGCTGAAAGAATAATTCTTGACAAAGATTTTGATTCGCCATCTGCAGAGCTTTTTCAAAGCTTGAGACGGATGGCAATTTATGAAATAATTGAATATTAAAAAGCTATTCTTGTATTTAAAAGCTTGAAAACTGCAGCTCCTGAATACCTGTGTTCGAAATTTCAAATTACAAACTATGCCAATCGAACATTAAGGTTAGCTTCAAATAATCTCATACACATGCTAAAACCAAATTTAGAAATTTTCAGAAAGTCAATCTCTTATGCTGGACCAAAGCTATGGAATTCTCTTCCTGGAGATATCAGAAAAGTCCGTTCATTAAACAATTTTAAGTCAAAATACATCAAATACAAATTTTCACACTGGACTGATAGTATCTCCACTTAACAAACATATGCGTGATACCACTGTTATGGACATGTGATACAAAGTATCTAATAATTTACAGTCTGTCAAAAAAACAAAAACATTATATCTGAATTTCACTTTGGCTAAATGTGATATGTATTATATATGCATATGTTGGGAAAGGGGGTCATTCATTGTTATTTGTTTATTATGTTTTTTTTTTCTTTCAGTGGACCTTGTAGAAAATTGATATTAACTGTCAAATATGTAATCGACAATAAATAAAGTCGTTATTATTATTATTATTACTAGTTTTGTATACATTATGTAGTTCTTCGGAGCACAGATCCCTGTGGTACATTGTAGTTCATTAGGGGGTGTCCCAGAAATAATAGGACTTATTTCTTACTCAACCCCTACATTTTAATGAAATTTGTCTCATATGCTGAGCAATTCATGATCTATATACTAGAAGCAACAGATTGTCGTTGTTATTGGTGATATTCGTACACAGCGAATAGTAGTAAACATTTGGAAAACTAACAATGAAAGTAATTGAAATGGTAAAATAATCAAAAGATAGTTGTATCCAGAAGCTAAGTTAAGTTTACTCAAATTGTTTACAGCTCGCAGAGATATGAGCTTACAAATGAACACTGGTCAGGTCAAAGGAAAGGTAGTTTGACGTAAAAAGGCACCGTTCGTACATTGTAATACGCATCAAAGTCTGTACATGGGGGACGGGGGGGGGTTGTTCCGGTACTTTACAGATGACCCTGATAGTTTATCATTGTTAAACTGTTTAGTCATCTTGTTATCAGTACTCAAATACCTCGGTGTTTCACAATACGTCTTATCTTTCCTTTTCTAAACTATTTAAAGCAATTTATAACGTCATTACGTACAGAATCAGGAAAACATCAGAGGCATTCCGTCTGCTAACAAGAAGAATAATGGCGGTCACTGTGAGTATCTTTGTACTTTTAAAATTTCAATTTTGATTATTCATTGCTGATTTTCTACAATATTTGAATTTTAAGTCAATAATTGAGCGATATGTACTCCTGTTAAAATTACATTGACATACTGCATATCGGTCAATAATGTTATATAGAGTCAAACAACTCTGGACTATATGTATAGTATAATTCTAAAGCAATAATCTGCAATGTAAATATCAACAGAAATCTCTAACCATTACGCCAATTTAGGGGGAGCAGAAGTTTATTTAATGTATTTAAACTTTTTTTCCCAAATTTACTTGTAATTATTACGTCTTGTCATGATGGAATAGATGATCGACTACCAATCTTGCGGTCCGAGTTCGATCCTTCACCTCTTAATCTCTTCATTTTTCGTTTTATTTTTTTTATCCTTTTATTCTTTTTTCTCGTGAGCTTCTGTATGACATTTTAATTACATTTACGCTATCAGTAGTGTTTACAGACGGGATATTAAACTACGTTTTATTCTATACATCATTTACAAGGCTGTGTCGTGGTCACATTTCTCTTGTATGATATGTTCATGTTATAAAATAATTGGTATTAGTATTTGATTGATGTGAAAATAATAATTTAATTAAACATTACACCTACGAGTGATGACCTTACATTTAATGTTCGATTTAAAAAAATGTATATACGCATGCAAGGCTCGAACTCGTGTCTGCATTGTCACAAAAACATATATTTCCCATCGCTAAACCACTGAGCTATTTTATCAGACGAAACAGACGATCACTTTTATTCACCAAGTAAATTAAAACTACAGTGTGGATTGAAACGATAATCCATTTCCCCATATGTTTGTGTTTTATACCTGGTTTACCTGTTTACTTTAAGTGACGAATGTCACAATACCGCGTTAGAGTTATACAAAGCTAAGTAAGCAAACACATCTTATCAAAACAGTGTAGATATGTCGATGTCGATGTCGATGTTTGCCTTACTTATTTCATTGATCGTTGATCTTAATGTACCCGGCAACTGAAACCTCGATCCAAACCCCGGGGACGGTTGGGAGGAGGGATGGCGGGTGAAATATCCTCGATCCAAACCCCGGGGACGGTTGAGAGGGGGATGGCGGGTGAAATATCCTCTATCCACATCCCGAGGACGGTTGGGATGGGGGTGTGGCGGGTGAACTATCCTCAATCCAAACCCCGGGGACGGTTGGGAGGGGGTTGTGGCGGGTGAACTATCCTCAATCCAAACCCCGGGGACGATTCGGACGGGGGTGGCCGGTTAACTATCCTCAATCCAAACCCGGGGATGGTTGGGAGGGATGGGGGTGGCGTGTTAAATATCCTCAATCAAAACCCCGGGGACGGTTCGGAGGGGGGATGGCGGGAAAAATATCCTCAATCCAAACCCAGGGGACGGTTTGGGGTGTTGGCGGGTTAACTATCCTGAATCCAAACCCCGGGGACGGTTGGGAGGGAGTTGGCTGGTTAACTATCCTCGATCCAAACCCCGGGGACGGTTGGGAGGGTGTGGCGGGTGAACTATCGCTTGCTTTTTCCCTTTCCAATGTTTTCGCTGTCGAGAAAGTGGTTTCGTACGAGCACAAATGATGTACGGGTATAAATCACTGTAATGTAATACATTTGCGGAGACTATCAGTATTTCTAAGTTCTTTTATTACCCAGGTCGTATTGTGCATTGTGGTCTGCTATTTGATGACGATGGTTTCGGCGACGTGTGACAATACAAGTAAGCTTCGAGGATCTTTTGGATGATTGTCAATGTACAGGGTGATCATTAATATAATTTATGGTAACATAAATAACTTTAATAACTTTGTCAGTATTTAAGATAATAGTTGTTGTTATATGCCAAGTACGTTTTGTTAGTTGTTGTTATATGCCATGTAAGTTTTGTTAGTTGTTGTTATATGCCATGTAAGTTTTGTTAGTTGTTGTTATATGCATAATAAATTTTGTGCAGGACATAAATCAGTTTCAAAATTTTAATGTTACAAATGTCTTAACTACCAATTAATTCCTTGCATTTTACCCATTGTTGCTTCCAATTTCACGTTGTATTGTAGTTTTTGGAAGGCGATTCATTGAATCGTTTTCTATAGTCATCAATTCCCGGAAGTGGTGTGGACCTAAATACACATATACACATCCTTACACCTATCGAAAATAGTTCGACGATATTCGCGAAACTCGGAACATGAAATGTCCAAAATATTATATATTTCAGTAATTTAAATATTTGAGAAACTACATAAGTATAATTACAAGCGTACTCAAGCGTACGGAAACAGCTTTAAAACACTACGAGTCTGCGGTACATTTTGAGCGGTCACAATTCAGGACGACGCGTATGAACCACAAGGGAAGTGACTCCGTTTTGTTTGAGAAGAGTTACTGAGTAAAATTCACTTTAGTATACGGCTTTTTAAAGGTAATTTTGATTGTACGAATCATTCGAACGGACTCGTTGTGCAACGCATTTGAGTAGCATAGTTATGTTTTTACACACGCGCTAATTAACATTAGAATCACTGAATCACAATGTGTGCAGTGCGTGTATTATCAATCATGTTAATAAGCTCCGCCCCAAATACTATAGTTCAGTTCAGGTAAATTCCACCGCTAGGTATCGGCGCACTTTTTTTGAAGGCGGAGTCTATTTTTGCTAGGACAATTTACCACGTATTGATTTTGTAACGGCATTTAGACTCTGTACTAAGAAAAATAAACCAACTTAATCTGCGTTTAATGTACTCTCGAGTAGATATGTTGAATCTGGTTTCATAAATCTAACTTAGTATTGAATATATGGTTAATGTATTGATGGTTTATATGTAATTTTAATGAATTGACGTGTGTGTTATGATGATTGAAGGACGTTGTAACGAGTGTAAATGTTTAAGTTATCAGCAGACTTTAAAAAGGGAAACGACTCTTTTGGTATATACCGATAGTCACCCGTTGTTAAGTTCATGATGCATTTATTTCTACTAAATAACATCTACGAGTATTTACGATTTTTGGACTTGAAAAAATAATTACTTATTATAATTTATCATTATGCATAACACCTCCACACCTTAATTTTCCCATTTGAATGTTAGATTCATGAACCCCGATTAGATTCATGTTAGATTCATTTGTCATTTATGAACTAATCAATGAAGTGAATACTGATTTTTGTGCCAAACTCGATTATAAGGACTGAATTGGGGTGATATTCCATGAACAAGGCTGATTGGGCTGGTTTCAAAAGTGATATGAAGGTGTTTGGTGACAATTATGCCAACTCGGCCAAAACTGACCCAAATGCATCATGGAACAGCTAAAAGGCAGACATAGACAGGCTGTCACTCCTACACATCCCCACCAGGTGGAGTATCGCCTTCCATCAGTACTTTCAGTGCTTTGATTTTATTATACACTCCTTCCGCCAGGCATTCCCATGACCAGAAATCAAAAGCGCTTAAGTCCGGTGAGTGTAGGGGGCAAATTTAAATGCAGTCTTCAGCGAAATGATTCCGGATCACAGAATTTTCTGGAATCACGGAAAATGTATGGCTTCATCAATAATGTTATTGACATAAAGTTCGGGTAGCATGCATTTATTATCCACACCTATTATAAACTTGTGCTCATTAGCTTTGAAATAAGGGTCAAACCACTTCTCTATTAAATGTGACAAAGATTTTCAAGTTATATATGTTATATATGTTACAATATTATAATGACCACCCTGTAATTTTTTATCCTTCTTTGTAAAGTAAAGTACTATTGCAATTATTGATAAGATAACTAAATATAGTACATATAATAAAAATTACATGTAGTATATAGATATTACACACAACTATTATAGTACCGAGTCTACCGACACAACGTGCATAACATTATCAACGGAGTTTCATTTGCGTTCCATCTCTCAATACATATGTAACAGAAGTATAACGTTAGTACATATATGAGCATATGGTATCATGTCATAGTCACGATGAGGCTGCACATCGAGGCGCTTGCATCGATGAAACTTTGAGAAATTTCCCAAAATGAGGACGTTTGAAGAAAATGTAGCCTCAAATATATACATAGAAGATATTTGTCTCGATGCTTTTTTGTCCCTCGATACGGCTCTTATTGCATACATGGAATAAATCTAAGACTGCACCATTCTAAAGTATACTGTCCAAGTTTACAAAGGGCAATGCTGTTTTTCAATGATGCTATACATTCGTAAAATTAACACTAGAACTGATACTAACTTATCCAATTTAAAGTTTAAGTTAGATAATGCTATGCCAGTAGCCGGGTCGAACTATCTGTCACATATGAGAGCACATTTTATGTTTTATTTCAATAACTAAGTCGAATATTCCCAGAACGAGACATCGATGTCAGCAATCGTTTGGTAAAGATACTATATATACACATGTATGATATTTTGAAATGTTTTAAGGCTTAGAACAAATTCCTAGACTGAAACGCTATTCATGTATTTACATAGCATACCAATGTCATTTTATTCATCATATTACTATATTACTAACGTTATATCATTTGAAATAACCATTACATTATTGCTATGTTGCAGCTACAATGGGAACACATTTTGTTTTTGCCATTCCACAGTCCCGTAGAGTGGCAGATAGAATAGCAGTCCACATATCGTCAAGGAATACCGCTCATGTATCCGTCGACGTTCCGTTTCTGGGCATCTCGGATAAATACACCGTCGATACACATCTCATATTCAACGTTTCAAATCTCATACAACTACAAAGCGATGGTACATCAGACAAAGTGATTATAGTCCGATCAGATGTACCTTGTAGTGTAACCGTTCTGCCGCATGATATTAACGACTCTGGTGAAGGATTTCTAGCATTACCAGTTTCAGTCCTCTCTACAAAGTACATTGTTTCTTCATATAGACCATACAGTTCCGGAGTATCAGATTTTGTTGTTATTGGAATTGAGAACAACACGGAAGTTTACTACAAATTACAAGCTAACGGGCTCACCTCTACACAGGACCTTGATCAATATACTGTATTCAGCTTAAGTAAATCATATGACCTGAGCGGTGCAGTCATTACAAGCAATAAACCGATCGTCGTCATCTCAGGTGCTTCAATGGCTCAAATCCCGACAGGAAGTGGAGATTTCCAGTTCTTAGTCGAACAATTACTTCCAGTGAAATATTGGAGCAAGACATATATTGTTCACAACCTATATCCACGAAATGGATATTATGTTCGTGTTTATGGTAATAGGACAAACGTATCCGCCACTGACTATAACAGCGCGTCAAATTATTCTCTAAGTTTCAATAGTAATAATTTCGCAGAGATTCATAGAACGAATAGCAAGCCAACAGTAATTGTATCATCAGAAGTTGTCAGTGTAATGCAATATGGTGACGATGGTACAGACAATAAAGCCGGGGATCCGTTCATGACTACCGTACAAGCAATATCACAATACCAATCCCGCTACGATTTCGTGTCGGACTTTACAACATTTCACGCTTCTATATGGGATCTAACGCTTGTAGTTACAGCACTCACATCAGATATTCCAGCTATATTGTTAGACAATCAACCCATATTTACTAATAAAAATGTGGTTAAAGAAGCTGTTCCTCCGCCATTTGACAATTACACGGTTGCCTTTCTTAACATTACCTACAAAACTTATGCAATGTATCATACACTCAGTCATCCGTTAGGACATCGCTTTGGGGCTACTGTATACAGTTTTCCACACGTGGCAGCTGCCTACGGATATCCATTGAGTTTACAACTTTCCAGTGAAGGTAATATAATATTCATTAACAACTTTATCCTATATGACTTCTTCAGGTTAATGAAAAAAATGCCAAAAGCGAAAGTCCTACATCTTATGTTTCGGTTCTCTAGACAAGGTTGTATAGACCTGGTACTCTAGACAAGGTTGTATAGACCTGGTACTCTAGACAAGGTTGTATAGACCAAATAGTCACAGCATTAGTAATTTATATGCTTATTGCATGAACTATATCATTTTTAAGGATAGCATTGTCGAAGATTTATAAATATCTTTAATAATTTGTATTATGATAGTTATTAGCATATTCATGAAATTCTCCGTTCATGAAAACAACGACCGGAATCAAACAACAGGCACCCGTTATATTATGCCTCCTGTAGACCCAAATACTACCCAGGTACCCCCAACCCAAACTCTAAAGCTTAACTCATATTATGTTCTTTTTAATTCATATTATACCATCAAATAAAATTGTTTACAACAAAATATATTGCACAGTATCAGGTGTAGAAATAGAACCATATCCTTACCACACCTGATATTGTGTAATACATATATATTTATACACAAGTCATTGCAATTCAAAATAGATCACTCAAAATATACGATGGATAAGAATCAACAAATAAAAGCTGAAAAAGCCGATATTTGACGATTTTATGTGCGGATCGTTTGATGTAAAACTATATTCGGTATTGTTATTATCTCCATTTACTGTGTCAATCATAATGATTTATCAACCAACCTGCTTTTTGTAACATAATTGAGTTCGAAGTCAAAGGGGTACCCAATGGGGGATAATAAGGTGTTGTACTCCTTAGGATATTTCTCTATAATTATATTGTGTGTGAATGATTTATTTTGAATTGCAAGGTCCAGTGATATATATTAATTATTTTTTCAGTTTTAACATTTGCTATTCATTGATTGGCCCACGTCACTGCATGTAGATTGGCAAGCCATAAAAACATAATGGAGTTTTTGACGTGTATAAGTTCGTGCACTGTAGTTATGGTAGTTATACTATTTGTATATTATATTTTATGTTGGACTTTTTTAACCGGTAAAATGTATTAGTATCTGCATTAAATGCCTGTTTTGTCTTCTCACGTTCTACCGTTTTAGGATGTTTCGAAACAACGAAACGCACAACAACAACAACTACTACAACAACAACTACAGCAATAACAACAACAACAAGCATGACCTCGAATATTTCATTAGCAGGTACAGCGATAGTTTGTGACATTATTACTAAGAATATACCAATAGAATGAGTTATACATTGGATCCGCGTGTATTCAAATTTGTGCCAAATTATGAATAGTTTCAAACTTAAAATTTTGAAATTTACAATGTTCACATGACATTCCGCTTGCTTGTTCATATACTACATATATAACTTGAGGTGTTGTCAAATGTCATAGAATTCCTTATCATTGGAAACAAGTTTAGTTTGATTTTATACTTAACAACTTTAATCACATTCCGAGTGCAGTGACGCAGATATATGGTTCAATGCTCCATGTCGGCGTCTGCAGTGCACTCGGATTTTGATTAAATATTTTTTCATGTATGATATTATAATGTCGTGAAGTGTACAGCACCCATTGAATGATTGCATTCGACTTGTCTAAAATATTGGACAAAATATTGAGTTGGGTATTTCTGGTTTTGCCATTGAATTGTTTCCCTTATAATTTATATAGTGTATTTAGTCGTGTTGAACCACTTTGTTTATCATACAATGCATACAATTCATAGCAAACAATTCAGTAGGAAACTAGAAATATTAAAAATGTGTCTGTTAGAAATTCAGGACTCAAAAGGTCACTCCAAGAGACAAACGAAATACCTGATTACATGACATAATAGTTTTAAATTTTGCGAACAATTAATCTAGTGAACTGTGATTATATCACATTACTTTCCTTGTATCCAGCTTAATAATGTTTCCTTAACGAGTTTAATATAAGTTTATATCAATTAACGAGTATTAGATTATTTATATCACAGGACTCTAATTACATAGAAAAAGCGCAAATTTCAGCTAAAGAATCTAGTTTATATTAAACTTGTTCAGGAAATATTCATCAGAGGCTCGCTTAATAAAATTTCCAAAACTCGTTTGATATAATTAGATAGATTTATCAATTAACAACTCGTGATATATCCTCTATATATTTTGCTTCTCGAAATTATATTACTTAACGGAACATCAAAACTTTTCAGCGGCTACTATAAATGTTTCTCGATATTATTTTTATTTGATTTTACAGATCGCATGCATTGTTTCAACTGTCGTGATATTCCCCATTTGAGGTATTGCGACCACGTGACCACGTGTGGTGCTAACGAGGTAAGAGATGTCTATCATACTACTTTAATAGTGCTATAAATTAAGCATTTACAATCTCATCCAGAGGCTTCAGAAAAACAAGGCATGTTTTCACTGAGAGTCTCTTATAATTCAAGTTTGAATGGTTGTGTACTTATTTTATTTGTTTTGTTATATGATGTATTGTATAAGTATGTACATGAATGAGACGTAAATAAAATAAATAATATGTTTATGATATAAAACATATTACAAATCGCGTGTTAGCGTTTTTGTATTTGCATTTGTATGTTATTCATATTTATTTTGGGAGCTCGATTATGAAACAAAGTTTAAAACATACATTGGTCTATTATTATAATCCTGCATGATATCTCATCCATGCTGTTTCGAATGCACCTTTTCTAACAGGATTGCTTGTAACCTTGGTTACGTTTACGCGTACCAGTTCAACGTTCTTGTAGGATCCTCTTAGATAAAGTTCTCCAATTATGATGAAATGGCTTTCTCGTGCTAACCGTAAAGCATGTAATAGTCAATGTAGCTAAGTAATTCTACACTGTAAGCGTGCTAACATTCCGGTTGAACATACTTACCCTGTACTTGTATGTGAAAATGGTTATTGCCTTATATTGGAATTGTCCTGCATACAAACCCTTTCAGATCTGTTACGTGGAGAAGTATAACAGCATATTTGGGGAGATACTTTACAGATCAGGCTGCATAGATCAAAAGGTAGGATTTATACGAATAACAACAGCAACAACACTTATAATAATAATAATAATAATAATAATAATAATAATAATAATAATAATAATGATAATAATAAGAAGAAGAATAATATGTCGTAAGTGTTAACCTACCTTCATGGAACTTTTTATTAAAAACAATCATCTTCACGACATGTCTCTTAGTCTCTTACAGTACATTTTTCGCACAATTTGAATGTATGTTTTCTAGCTATGTTCACCAAATATTGGCCAATCTGAATGTATGTTTTGTACGGCATGTTCATAAAATATTAGCCAGTCTGAATGTATGTTTTGTACGGCATGTTCATAAAATATTAGCCAGTCTGAATGTATGTTCACCAAATATTAGCCAATCTGAATGTATGTTTTGTAGGGCATATTCACCAAATATTAGCCAGTCTGGATGTATGTTTTGTAGGGCATGTTCATAAAATATAAGCCAGTCTGAATGTAAGTTTTGCAGGGCATGTTCACCAAATATTAGCCAGTCTGAATGTATGTTTTGTAGTGCATGTTCACCAAATATTAGCCAGTCTGAATGTATGTTTTGTAGGGCATGTTCATAAAATATAAGCCAGTCTGAATGTATGTTTTGTAGTGCATGTTCACCAAATATTAGCCAGTCTGAATGTATGTTTTGTACGGCATGTTCATAAAATATTAGCCAGTCTGAATGTATGTTTTGTAGGGCATGTTCATAAAATATTAGCCAGTCTGAATGTATGTTTTGTAGGGCATGTTCACCAAATATTAGCCAGTCTGAATGTATGTTTTGTACGGCATTTTCATAAAATATTAGCCAGTCTGAATGTATGTTTTGTAGGGCAATTTCATAAAATATAAGCCAGTCTGAATGTATGTTTTGTAGGGCATGTTCACCAAATATTAGCCAGTCTGAATGTATGTTTTGTAGTGCATGTTCATAAAATATAAGCCAGTCTGAATGTATGTTTTGTACGGCATGTTCACCAAATATTAGCCAGTCTGAATGTATGTTTTGTAGTGCATGTTCACCAAATATTAGCCAGTCTAAATGTATGTTTTGTAGTGCAGGTTCACCAAATATTAGCCAGTCTGTATGTATGTTTTGTAGTGCATGTTCACCAAATATTAGCCAGTCTGAATGTATGTTTTGTAGGGTATGTTCACCAAATATTAGCCAGTCTGAATGTATGTTTTGTAGTGCATGTTAACCAAATATTAGCCAGTCTGAATGTATGTTTTGTACGGCATGTTCACCAAATATTAGACAGTCTGAATGTATGTTTTGTAGGGCTAGTTCACCAAATATTGGCCAAGTTAAATGTGTGCTTTATGAGGTATGCTCCAAATATTGGCCTATCGGAATGTATGTTTCGTAGGTATGTTCACCAAATATTGTCCAATCTGAATGTATGTTTTACAGGTATGTTCACCAAATATTGGCCAATCTGAATGTATGTTTAACAGGTATGTTTACCGAATATTGGCCAATCTGAATGTATGTTTTACAGGTGTGTTCTCCAAATATTGGCCAATTTGAAAGTATGTTTTACAGGTATGTTCACCAAATATTGTCCAATCTGAATGTATGTTTTACAGGTGTGTTCACCAAATATTGGCCAATCTGAATGTATGTTTTACAGGTATGTTCACCAAATATTGGCCAATCTGAATGTATGTTTTACAGTTATGTTCACCAAATATTGGCTAATCTGAATGTATGTTTTACAGGTGTGTTCACCAAATATTGGCCAATCTGAATGTATGTTTAACAGGTATGTTCACCAAATATTGGCCAATCTGAATGTATCTTTTACAGGTGTGTTCACCAAATATTGGCCAATCTGAATGTATGTTTAACAGGTATGTTCACCAAATATTGGCCAATCTGAATGTATGTTTAACAGGTATGTTTACCAAATATTGGCCAATCTGAATGTCTGTTTTACAGGTATGTTCACCAAATATTGGCCAATCTGAATGTATGTTTAACAGGTATGTTCACCAAATATTGGCCAATCTGAATGTATGTTTTACAGGTATGTTCACCAAATATTGGCCAATCTGAATGTATGGAGTGCTGTGATCATGGGGACTTTTGTAATATGAAAGGATGTGGAGATCAGGGTATAGTATTTAAGTTTACAATCAGTTTACCCCAATACCTACGCAACCTAACCAGTCGAGCACAGAAATCAGAAACACCACAATACAACTACACTGGGCAATGCCCACACATAAGCTAAAGAAACAATCGGAAATCCAAATCCCCGCCGAAAAATGAAGGATGACCTAATTTCACAAAGAAATTATAGAATAGCAATTGACCTAGTTTAAAATATTAGGCAAGGTAGAAATGCGGCGGGAAATAACAACACGTATTGCTAGCAACTACACTGAGCAATGCCCACACATAGACGAAAGAAAACAATTAAAATCCAAGTCCCCTCCGAAAAAATGCAGGATGACCCAATTTCACAAAGAAATTATAGAATAGCGATTATTACATGTTAAACGGATGTGTGAGATTTGTCTGACTTGAACGAGCATATTATAGGCTCGAAATCTCAATATAGTTTTACCACATAATGCATATAATTATAGTACCGTCAGGATACCATTTCTTTTTCAAGTTTTACTTGAAAATGTGTTATTATTCCTATTCTATTTGAGAATAATGATGGCTAATCATATCGACGTTACCATGGGAATATACATAAGTGACGTTACGTACAAATAGCTAAAATGGTTTGATATAATTCAAATTCATTTATTAGGAAAACGGCTTTAACAAAAATATTGGTACCGGTAATAGGCAAAAACGGTCGCCAAACTATCACCAAGATAACATATTTTGTCTTGTATGCATGTTTTCAAGGAGTACAAGCAGTGTCTATGTATGCATGTTTTCTAGGAGTACAAGTAGTGTCTATGTATGCATGTTTTCTAGGAGTACAAGCAGTGTCTATGTATTCTAGTGTATGCATGTTTTCTAGGAGTACAAGCAGTGTCTATGTATGCATGATTTCTAGGAGTACAAGCCGTGTCTATGTATTCTAGTGTATGCATGTTTTCTAGGAGTACAAGCAGTGTCTATGTATGCATGTTTTCTAGGAGTACAAGCAGTGTCTATGTATGCATATTTTCTAGGAGTACAAGCAGTGTCTATGTATTCTAGTGTATGCATGTTTTCTAGGAGTACAAGCAGTGTCTATATATGCATGTTTCTAGGAGTACAAGCAGTGTCTATGTATGCATGTTTTCTAGGAGTACAAGCAGTGTCTATGTATGCATGTTTTCTAGGAGTACAAGCAGTGTTTATGTATGCATGTTTTCTAGGATTACAAGCAGTGTCTATGTATTATAGTGTATGCATGTTTTCTAGGAGTACAAGCAGTGTCTATGTATGCATGTTTTCTAGGAGTACAAGCAGTGTCTATGTATTCTAGTGTATGCATGTTTTCTAGGAGTACAAGTAGTGTCTATGTATACATGTTTTCTAGGAGTACAAGTGGTGTCTATGTATGCATGTTTTCTAGGAGTACAAGCAGTGTCTATGTATGCATGTTTTCTAGGAGTACAAGCAGTGTCTATGTATTCTAGTGTATGCATGTTTTCTAGGAGTACAAGTAGTGTCTATGTATACATGTTTTCTAGGAGTACAAGTGGTGTCTATGTATGCATGTTTTCTAGGAGTACAAGCAGTGTCTATGTATGCATGTTTTCTAGGAGTACAAGCAGTGTCTATGTATGCATGTTTTCTAGGAGTACAAGTAGTGTCTATGTATGCATGTTTTCTAGGAGTACAAGCAGTGTCTATGTATTCTAGTGTATGCATGTTTTCTAGGAGTACAAGCAGTGTCTATGTATGCATGTTTTCTAGGAGTACAAGTAGTGTCTATGTATGCATGTTTTCTAGGAGTACAAGTATTGTCTATGTATGCATGTTTTCTAGCAGTACAAGCAGTGTCTATGTATTATAGTATATGCATGTTTTCTAGGAGTACAAGCTGTGTCTATGTATTCTAGTGTATGCATGTTTTCTAGGAGTACAAGCAGTGTCTATGTATTATAGTGTATGCATGTTTTCTAGGAGTACAAGCAGTGTCTATGTATTATAGTGTATGCATGTTTTCTAGGAGTACAAGCAGTGTCTATGTATTCTAGTGTAAGCATGTTTTCTAGGAGTACAAGCAGTGTCTATGTATTCTAGTGTATGCATGTTTTCTAGGAGTAAAAGCAGTGTCTATATATGCATGTTTCTAGGAGTACAAGCAGTGTCTATGTATGCATGTTTTCTAGGAGTACAAGCAGTGTCTATGTATGCATGCTTTCTAGGAGTGCAAGCAGTGTTTATGTAAACATGTTTTCTAGGATTACAAGCAGTGTCTATGTATTCTAGTGTATGCATGTTTTCTAGGAGTACAAGTAGTGTCTATGTATACATGTTTTCTAGGAGTACAAGTGGTGTCTATGTATGCATGTTTTCTAAAAGTACAAGCAGTGTCTATGTATGCATGTTTTCTAGGAGTACAAGCAGTGTCTATGTATTCTAGTGTATGCATGTTTTCTAGGAGTACAAGTAGTGTCTATGTATACATGTTTTCTAGGAGTACAAGTGGTGTCTATGTATGCATGTTTTCTAGGAGTACAAGCAGTGTCTATGTATGCATGTTTTCTAGGAGTACAAGCAGTGTCTATGTATGCATGTTTTCTAGGAGTACAAGTAGTGTCTATGTATGCATGTTTTCTAGGAGTACAAGCAGTTTCTATGTATTCTAGTGTATGCATGTTTTCTAGGAGTACAAGCAGTGTCTATGTATGCATGTTTTCTAGGAGTACAAGTAGTGTCTATGTATGCATGTTTTCTAGGAGTACAAGTATTGTCTATGTATGCATGTTTTCTAGGAGTACAAGCAGTGTCTATGTATTATAGTATATGCATGTTTTCTAGGAGTACAAGCTGTGTCTATGTATTCTAGTGTATGCATGTTTTCTAGGAGTACAAGCAGTGTCTATGTATTATAGTGTATGCATGTTTTCTAGGAGTACAAGCAGTGTCTATGTATTATAGTGTATGCATGTTTTCTAGGAGTACAAGCAGTGTCTATGTATTCTAGTGTAAGCATGTTTTCTAGGAGTACAAGCAGTGTCTATGTATTCTAGTGTATGCATGTTTTCTAGGAGTAAAAGCAGTGTCTATGTATTATAGTGTATGCATGTTTTCTAGGAGTACAAGTAGTGTCTATGTATGCATGTTTTCTAGGAGTACAAGCAGTGTCTATGTATTCTAGTGTATGCATGTTTTCTAGGAGTACAAGTAATGTCTATGTATGCATGTTTTCTAGGAGTACAAGCAGTGTCTATGTATTATAGTGTATGCATGTTTTCTAGGAGTACAAGTAGTGTCTATGTATGCATGTTTTCTAGGAGTACAAGCAGTGTCTATGTATTCTAGTGTATGCATGTTTTCTAGGAGTACAAGCAGTGTCTATGTATTCTAGTGTATGCATGTTTTCTAGGAGTACAAGCAGTGTCTATGTATGCATGTTTTCTAGGAGTACAAGCAGTGTCTATGTATTCTAGTGTATGCATGTTTTCTAGGAGTACAAGCAGTGTCTATGTATTATAGTGTATGCATGTTTTCTAGGAGTACAAGCAGTGTCTATGTATGCATGTTTTCTAGGAGTACAAGCAGTGTCTATGTATGCATGTTTTCTAGGAGTACAAGCAGTGTCTATGTATTCTAGTGTATGCATGTTTTCTAGGAGTACAAGCAGTGTCTATGTGTGCATGTTTTCTAGGAGTACAAGCAGTGTCTATGTATGCATGTTTTCTAGGAGTACAAGTAGTGTCTATGCATTATAGTGTATGCATGTTTTCTAGGAGTACAAGCAGTGTCTATGTATTCTAGTGTATGCATGTTTTCTAGGAGTACAAGCAGTGTCTATGTATTCTAGTGTATGCATGTTTTCTAGGAGTACAAGCAGTGTCTATGTATTCTAGTGTATGCATGTTTTCTAGGAGTACAAGCAGTGTCTATGTATTATAGTGTATGCATGTTTTCTAGGAGTACAAGCAGTGTCTATGTGTTATAGTGTATGCATGTTTTCTAGGAGTACAAGCAGTGTCTATGTATTATAGTGTATGCATGTTTTCTAGGAGTACAAGCAGTGTCTATGTATGCATGTTTTCTAGGAGTACAAGCAGTGTCTATGTATTCTAGTGTATGCATGTTTTCTAGGAGTACAAGCAGTGTCTATGTATGCATGTTTTCTAGGAGTACAAGCAGTGTCTATGTATGCATGTTTTCTAGGAGTACAAGCAGTGTCTATGTATTCTAGTGTATGCATGTTTTCTAGGAGTACAAGTAGTGTCTATGTATGCATGTTTTCTAGGAGTACAAGCAGTGTCTATGTATGCATGTTTTCTAGGAGTACAAGCAGTGTCTATGAGAGGTCCTTATTGTTTCGATTGTAACCACGTGGGTGAAGCTGATGAATGTCATTCCGTACAAGTTTGTCAACATGATGAGGTAAGATTGCAATCGGAACTACCCGGGTATTCCGTAACTGAGAAATAACACTTTCGTTAGATAAACACCGTGGAGTTCCGATTGGTGTGATTGTTGTCGCGTGAGGTTATCTTCCCTTTCTAGCTCGACTTTTGAAAGCTATTGTCGTGAAAGGATCGTGCGCGCCAGCATGTGCGGGTGCGTTTGTTATGTTTACTGGCACAGTCATTTTCTTAAGGACTATCAAAGGTATCCACTTGAAACCTAACATAGTTATTCACAATCATAAAGGGAGTCCATACGGACAAGGCTGGTTACCCTGTGACTTTTAATGATGAGTATTTAGTGTGCTAACAAAAACAAGAAAATCGAGCGTCCGGTTCTCGGTAGCGCTTCGTGTTGGTCAACACCTAGGCCACCTGTCGGCAATATTCGTGTATTTTGACTTCCGATCGTGTTTATTTATATCCGGCACACCTCGTGAAATTCTCTTCCAGACTTATATTTCTTTATTGACTGAAGACTTCCGAATGGGACACCCGGTAATGTTCATTCACGTTAACTTCTGGTTCCGTTTCTACCTTCTATTTGTAGATGTGTATGATTGAAAAATACGTCTGGGGTCCAAATGATTTCAACTATGCAATGGGATGTGTACGCTCCAACGTAAGTTTATTTAATTACTAAACGGTTATAAACATCAGCTCGTCCGTCAGGTAAACTTTGTTTGCCTCGATTTAACTCAGTGTACTTGAGGTATAATACAACTGCAGTCCACGCTGTTAGATAGATAGATTTATTTCGGTAAAGGTAATACATATACACGAACCCCAAGGTTTACAAAAAAGAGAAAACCCTACATACCAGTGTGGTCCTTGTGGTTCTTTTGATAGTTTCCTCATTAGTTTTACTTATTGAATCGACATGTGTATATCTAGGCTCTGAATGTTTATGCAATTGAGTAATAGATTTTTATGTAGTAACCCATTTTTCCCCGTTTAGCTCCATGGTGTCAATATTAACCTTTATACCTACATATATATATGTGTTTTAGGTATGTCAGAGGAGAAAGCGATCGGTCGACGTTCAATCAACATATAAATTGTTAAATACCCGACATTTACCTGCGTGTACCGACTGTTGTACATCGGACTTCTGTAATCGTAACTGTACTCACATCAACCATCAGGTTATTATAGGTAAGTGAAATGATTCCAATCGTGAAAGCTCGGCCTTTTCCGTCTGTCTCCGGTAAATATGATATTTGAATTGCAAAAAGCCGAGGTGATCAGAATGTGAACCGACCCTGCTATCCATTGCCTAAGCAAAGCGCTACGTAGCGCTTTCCATGGGAGGTATTCCATGCCCTCTATATTGCATTTAACGGGAGGTAATTGAATAAATGCGCTCGGTAGCACTTTGCTTAGGCAACGGGCACTTGACAATACATTCGTTTCGTAACGGAACACTGTATTTTGAATTTATTTCGCGAATATTAAATTTCGCATTTTGCCGCTCGTTTGCATATACAGCTTGTACTTGACGACAAATTCTCGCGATTTTAAGTCCTCCGCAATGTCCATACTATTTAAAATATCTTCAACACTTTCGTTTGAATGCATCGGTCAATTGAGACCGCGGTCACAAACCCCGAGGAAGTTCGGGGATTTTGACTTCTGTCTTTTCAAACCAATGGTAAAAAATTCGCCAGAACTTGAGTCAGATATTGCTGTATACGTGTGCTAAATTTCATAAAAATTCAACAAGGAGCTTTAAAGAAAACAGGAATATATCAGGTGGCAGCGTTAGAAGTGCCGCCGAGTGTACATTTATAATCCCGGTAATATGTCCCCGTTATTTTGGCACGGAACAATATTTCAGCTCTCGTCTGGCAATACGGGGACATCGGAAAGGTACATTCTTCGGACTATTCCCCCGTCATCTCCAGGGTTGGGGTTTCAAAGCGAATGTATAATTATTATTGTGTGGTTCTAATATTGATTGGTTTCAGGTTGATTTCATGGACAAAGCTTGAAGAAACGTGCCTTAATGCTTGATGTTTCATAAAATTTGTGAAATAAAGAAAATTATATTCAAGTTGTGGTTGATTGTGTTAGTCCTTTTAGTTGTAGACCTAACTTTTTGTTTAATTATATTTTGCGCCAATATTCGAATATCTCTTTCCCTATTTCGTATGTGTTATGTTGTTTGATTTGACGATGTCGATTTCTGTTTGACTTTCACCAAACCATATATCTGCAAGGTTATGCAATGTTTCTTTTTATGACTTTTTTAAGTCACATTATTGCTCCAACACCTCTTTTTTCTGACCATCCATTACGAACAATGAATTATGGAACCATCGGGCTGTTTCTTAACAAATGGCCAATACTCGAAGATAGAAAGTTAACTATATTATATATCTGTCAATGTAGTAGACCAAATATTGCATTTATGCTACGGTCACAATGCTCGTACGATGTCCCTACGGATTTACCAACTCGTACGAGTCTGAAATATTTAAATCCGAACGGTATTTGCATCTGATCACAGCTCGTACGGATCTCGTACGAGTTGTACAGAATGTAAAGTTTTCACCAGATTACCGAGTCTTCTACTAGTTGTGAAAATCCGTACAATGCTCGTACGAGTCTCGTTATCCGTACGGGCTCCGTACAGACGTTGGGCGAGTTCAGAAAAATCAACTCGTACGGAGCTCGTACGGATCTCGTAAGGCAAATGTGACTTAGGGTATTAGCAAATTGTAAACTGAACAAATTACTCTTTTTGCAAGAGTTGCTCCCTTAGACTTATTTTATTACATTTTCTTCCATTCTATGGTGTATTCCACATTGTGGAATGTACTAAAGTGCTCAAATTGCATCATTCTGCAGAGAGGTTACCAAGTATCAGTGCATTAAAATAGCAGTTTAAGGCTTAATGTGACTTTAAGTAAATATAACACTGATGAGTAAAGAGAATACAGTCAATATTGTTAAAAACGATGTTGATATCGCTAGGTTGGGCCGTGGTACGGCGTACAAAATACAAGAAAATAATATACTACAGTGCCCACCAAAATTTAAGTACACAGAGGTTATTTCTCCATTTACTTGCCTGTATAACACTATTTGCAGAACAGATATGCAAAACTATTTTTGAAGACCAGGAATATGTTTTGTTTATTAAGTGTTAAGACAATACATTGATTGCTAGCTACCCCAGATGTATTTTTTTCAATTTCTTTCCCTGACTTTTGATGTTACTTGGCAATAAAAAGACCCTTTAACCCCATGGTTATTTCAATTTTGAACATTTTCAACTTTATTTCTTTGTCATTCTTTACTTATTTTAAGTTGAAGTTATTTAGTAACAGTAGTTTCAGTAATTACTATAGTTTTGCCCAACTTATAAACAGATATTGAATAATTGAACCAATTATGAGTCTGCATCCGTCAAAAAGTGTATACCTTTTAAAGCTAGGAACTGTAGTTATAAGAAATAATAACCAAGGGAGATCACTGCATACGAGGTTTAATCAAAGTATGACGACAGAAGTTATTTCCCTTAATTATAACACGAATTACACTGATTAGTAAATACAAAATGTACTACGTTTATCTCTGATCCATTTACACCGCTTGTATGCACACACCAATCACTCGATTATAAATATAATCCATTTTTAGGTAAATATAAAATAACCAGCCTTTTTCAAACATTCGTTAGTTCAACCGTCGGAACATTGTCCCCGCCAGTGAGTCAGTATCGGGCATAAACTATGACCCCTTTAACAATACAATTAGGTTGTGTGTGCAGTATTCGTTCTCGGCTTTAGCGTCGAACATGTGTTCACTTGTTTTTACACCGTACTAGTGGATTACTGGATTTTTATCATAACTGGACTGTACACATAACAATTAAACATTGTTGATATAACTGTTGACACACTATTCACGGTGTTGCGATACCATTCCGATTTGTAAGAAATCGTACGAACATCAATATCCGTACGAGCTCCGTACGGACGTCGTATGAGTTCAGGAAAATCAGCTCGTACATGGCTGGGTGTAAACGATTCCAGAATGCCGTTAGCGAGTCTGTAAATGAGACATTGTCGCCACATATAGCAATTTAAGCGTCATATAATCTCCTATTTGACGTACCTGTACCAGGTATCCCTATCTTCAAAGTGGAAGCTCTTCCAGTAGGTATTCAAACCAATCCTGATGAGACGTAATCATCCAAGTTGAAGGTCAAATACTAGGCTATAAAGCCGATCCAGATGAGACGTAATGATCGAAGTTGAAGGTCAAATACCAGGCTATCAAGCCGATCCAGATGAGACACAAGCTTCAAAGTGGTATGCTCCACCACCAAATAATAAAGTCAATCTAGATGGGCCCTAATCCTTCAATCTTTTTTTAGGTTTATGATACATGTTAAGTTTATTTTTCTCGTCAGTACGTGTGCCTTGTTCGATGGCATCCCATTACACACCTTGCAAGTTCTGTGCTGATTAGTAACAATTCGGATTAGTGTACACAAAGTTATTCATTTTTCTAATTTCTTGTTGAAAGATGTAACATTTGATACAAATACAAATCACTCACCTCAGTTTTATGAAAACAAAAAGGACAACATGCTTCTCTAAACAGAAAGTTGAAGCTCTACCAAAAGTTTATCTTGGCGACCATGATGGAATCGTGATCAAGCGTCGTGGATGTCTCGATGAAATCGGACAAATATAAAACCCCGCTAGTCTTAAACTTCGTTCTTCAATATTTATATTTGCAGTCTAACCAAAATGTACGGCACATACTAGTTCTACTTTGTACAGTATGTGCATATCATGAATAGCCAAACCAATTCCTACCTTCACCAAAGAACGATTGAAACAAGACATGTATGCTTTAGATCAAAGATAGTATAGAAGAAGGATTGAAACAAGACATGTATGCTTTAGATCAAAGGTAGTATAGAAGAACGATTAAAACAAGACATGTATGCTTTAGATCAAAGATAGTATAGAAGAACGATTGAAACAAGACATGTATGCTTTAGATCAAAGGTAGTATAGAAGAACGATTAAAACAAGACATGTATGCTTTAGATCAAAGGTAGTATAGAAGAACGATTGAAACAAGACATGTATGCTTTAGATCAAAGATAGTATAGAAGAACGATTGAAACAAGACATGTATGCTTTAGATCAAAGATAGTATAGAAGAACGATTGAGACAAGACATGTATGCTTTAGATCAAAGATAGTATAGAAGAACGATTGAAACAAGACATGTATGCTTTAGATCAAAGGTAGTAAAGAAGAACGATTAAAACAAGACATGTATGCTTTAGATCAAAGATAGTATAGAAGAACGATTGAAACAAGACATGTATGCTTTAGATCAAAGGTAGTATAGAAGAACGATTAAAACAAGACATGTATGCTTTAGATCAAAGATAGTATAGAAGAACGATTGAAACAAGACATGTATGCTTTAGATCAAAGATAGTATAGAAGAACGATTGAAACAAGACATGTATGCTTTAGATCAAAGATAGTATAGAAGAACGATTGAAACAAGACATGTATGCTTTAGATCAAAGATAGTATAGAAGAACGATTGAAACAAGACATGTATGCTTTAGATCAAAGATAGTATAGAAGAACGATTGAAACAAGACATGTTTGCTTTAGATCAAAGGTAGTATAGAAGAACGATTAAAACAAGACATGTATGCTTTAGATCAAAGATAGTATAGAAGAACAATTGAAACAAGACATGTATGCTTTAGATCAAAGATAGTACAAAATGTAACTTTAAGCCACGACTCAATAGTTGATACGTTATGTAGCGTAGGGTGGTGTATAAATACGGAGAAAAAACCATGACCTAATACTCGTAAACGGACGGTAAGACATGTTCGGGAGTTTTCATCCATGGCGCCTTTGATTGCATAGTAAGTTGTAAGAATACTTTATGTAAACATAGTTTTGTGATTGAAACGAATGTTTTATGATCGAAATGGAGTTTGGTAGTTTTAAACGTTCTTATACACGTTGTCACGATTCCGTTATCGCTCCTACAACTATTTCCCGATCATCCATTAAATACAATGAAGAATGGAACCACCAGGCTGATTAATAAAAGATCAATACTCGACGATAGAATGGTAAATATATTTGTCGAAATAGTAGGATAAACATCGTATTTAGTAAAATGTATGGTGTACTTATTTTGCAAGAGTTGCTTCCCTTAGACTTTAAATCATGCATTTATTGTTAACAAGTTTTAATTTTGTCAACAAATCATTTGGATGTTTTATTAACTTTTCGCCAATCATACATGCTGTTTTCCACATTTGGGAATCAACTAAATGGCTCGTACTACATCATTCTGCAGAGAAGGTACCACGTTATATGTAGCTTATCAAAATAGAAGTTTAAGGCTTAATGTGGCTTTAATTAAAAGTGGAACTTAATGTGCACCACTTCATGCTGAAACTGTGTCCAGAAAACCAATCAGATGCAATGACAACGTTACTTTATACTTCCCGATACATGTAAGTCATTTTAGGTAGTGGTAGACCTTCTTTTTATGCTCCCTGAAAATTCGGGGAGCATATAGTTGCCACTTTGTCCGTCCGTCCGATATTTTTCTGTGGAGCCTAATAGTTGATATCCGGAACTCTGTGCAAGGTGGTTTTTCCCTTAATTTACATGTAGGTACAAACAAATCTGGCCTAGTTAGACTGGTTTTGTATTCATATGCATAAACAACTGACCACAACTCTATTGTCCAGATATGAATATTCAAGCCTCAAAAGGATTATAACGGTAAAACTTTATTTGTACCTACAGATTAGTGGAGATCCGGAGTAGGTCTATTCAAATAGTAACTTCATATGTGGATCAATGAGTAGAAGTCAGCAGTTCTCTAGAACAACAACTATACATAACCTATTGTTGTAGTTGTTGCCCTTTTCATACTTAGCTTTATGTCCGGAACTCAATTAGGATGTGAGGTATCATCATGAAAGGTGGATACATTTCAAAGAGTAGAAGTGCAGTGCACATTAACTACAACTTTACAAAACCTATTTTTGGAATTATTACCCTTTTTCATACTTAGCTTGTTGTCCGAAGCCTAACTCAAAAAGTATGCGAGGTATCACCAGCCAGATGATGGTATGACCCAGTCTGTATACTTCAGTAATCACAGTATCATTAGGTTTGGGACAAAGAATGCCCTTCTCTCCATGTAGATATTTAAATGAAAAAAGTAAAATTCTTGATGTCATTTGTTGTTCCTCATTATTTTGAAAAAAAATATATTACTATTAGTAACAAGACGTGTTTTTCTCCACATGTGGAGTAGTTGCCAGTTTGTGGAAGGGTAGTTATAGATAACTAGTTAGATGTACAAAAAGTTTCGAGGCGTGTAATAACTTTGTATTCTATATGTATTACTAAATGGGTCACTATACCGAGAGGTCATTGTAGATCTATAGTACTGGTGATAGTGGGGTCCAGGAAAGACATAACACACAATCGAAACAAAGTAACAAGATTTATATAAAATATATCATTATTATTTGCAACATTATAATACATCATTTCAAAAGATGTACCTTTCTTTGACAAACACCTGTTTCGGGAGCATAACCCATCTGTAACAGCTTCTAGTTTAAATACGTCGGTTGTATGAGAAAATATGTGGTTTTATTTTCGAAATTCAAAATAAAATTGATTGAATGTAAGGAAAGGCCTCAGGCCCAAAATACAAGACAAACATAAATGGGTAAATTAAATATGATAATTATGACAAAAATTATATAACTTGTTGCATATTATATACTGTTTCAATTGTTCAATAGCATTTAGACTAATTCATCTCTATGTAATTCCATGTTGAATACGTGCATAACATAATGGCAAATATGAACAACAATCAAAACCATCCTACATTTAATGAACTCAATACTGCATGCAAATTGTACATTACTAAGACTTGGACGGTGGTTTTTCCGGTGACGAGAAATTGGTCTAGGCGAGTCCATGATTCTGGCTGTTTAAAACAAATAGATGACCAATGTAAGTACATGTACGAATGGTGTATCAAAAGTTCCATGAAAAGTGCTCTATAATGTTTATCGTTTGTTCAAATTACTTCAAAAATATGCATTTAAAGAGAACAACGTATGATACATACTCGTATCATTCCATGAATCGAACACATCAGGGTGTATATTTAGCGTTGTTTCAAAACAACCTTTTTGAAATTGTCAAAATATTTTTAGAATTATAGAATTTGCGTATGTATGTGTCGGTTGTTAGTTGAAAGCACGTTTGATTCATATCAGAATAGCAGTGTCGATAATGGTTGGTTGTTGCCATGGTTACGTCCAGTTCGATTCTGCAAATAAAGATATACAATAATGTTAACATGAACGTGTATTCTAAGTAACGTTACTCACAACTTTGTTCGCCACCATTTTGCTAAAAACATTAATGACAAGGCTTGATAATTAGCTGATCAATTGTGTCTAAGTTTTAACGTATTACATACATGTGATTTACATACATCTACATGGATAATATCAACTCAATATAACATTCAATGGTCCACAATGGTCTGGTTTTAAATAATCTCACCTTAGTATGATACATGCTCTTTTATCACAATTAACATAAATAATAAACGGTCATCGTTCATAAAGCACAATAAAATAGTATTAAATAAAGTATGTGAATTAAATAAAATTATATATTCCAATTTTACGAGGCACTGACAGAGTCAATGGGATACCTATTGAATAGAAACATCAGTCCTAAAAGTCAATAGTTTGTCAAATTATTTGTAAACTTTGATATATTGGTTTCTATCTGCAAAAAGATATGAATAAATCGGACAAAGGAAGGCAGCCGGCAAATCAACCAGCCGAGCGCGGAAAACAGTAACAACACAACATAACTGCATCAAGCAATGACCGCACATAACCAAACAAAAGCCCAAGTCTCAGTTGTAAAAGAGCAGGATGACCTAGTTTCACATGGAAATAACAAAACCGGAGATCCCAAGTGACCGAAAGATACGCAACGAAGACCCGACCTAGTTCTCCAAGTCCCCGGATGACCTAGGTTCAGAAAAAATCTAAACTGTTTCGTACAACAAAAGTTTTCTTCAAAATTTAGGTCAATAATGTTTATGTTTAATTACGTGTTTCATTGCTTGAAAAACGCATCATTTGTTCTTACAATATTATATCATGAACATTATGTCTGAAATATATCCATATATGCAGGAAAAGTAAAGTAAAAATTGTCCCAGCAAAAATTCCATCCTTTACGGTCAATTATAACGTTACATTAAGGTCATTAGTCGGTGAAATAAGAAATTCCGCCCAACGATTTGTAAGGAATTCAAAGAGTTCAACACACATACGGACGGACGACATACGGGCGGACGAACAGCACCAATGCTATAGACCCCATATATCAATGAGCTCAATAAAAACAAAACTACACTTCAATATTATCCAAACCTCGTATATCCTGGCTTGGCTTCAAAAATGTGTGTGCAAAAATCTTTCACTGTTATTCTTGTTGGAAGAACTATGTTTTTACTTCTTGAAGGTCCCCCGAAAGGCAAGCCTTTTGTCCGTTTAATGTAGCGCATAAATTCAGGTAGATGTTGAGAAACATTTCGATCTGGTGGCACATCTTTGTTGAATATATAAGAATGAAGATTGAATCCACCAGCTGTTGGATATTTCTTCATCAAATATTTCTAAATATAAAGTAAGAAATTCAAATTATGATAAGAAAATACAGCGCAAAATACGGTCATTTCGCAACATGCTTAACAATATGCATATATGGAACTAATATAATAAATTTGTGTTTCAAAACCCGTAATATAATGCCTTGGTACCACTAAGCATTTGTGGTCTCAGCAATGTATGCCTACTCCCGATTAAAATAAATTAGCTTTGGGTGGCATCGGGAGGCATCGGGAGGCATCGGGAACAGGGGTATCACAAATGTTCTACTGATTACCTAGAAGCGTCCCCTATACCATCGGCGAAACAAACACGTCTCAGTGGAGAGAAATAGATAACATTCGATGTTTTGTAGTATCAAAATAAATATACGTACTAGATATACGACTTAGAAGGTCAAGTGTTAGTTTATTACAATGCCACTAATATTGAAAGGGCAAGCCGATTAGACCTATGTGACAACTATTCTTCTTGCGCACAGTATCTCCCGAAACCTTTCTCATACTCATTATATTAACAATGAATACAATTCAAGGCAGGCGATAAATCAGTACAAATCTTTTGATAAATATATTAGTTTTGTCGAGTTTTGCAAAAATATATTCTGCTGAGATAGGTGTATTTCGTTCTGACATCTAACAATCAGTTAAAGATGTATGACTAACGTGTCATTTATATTCCTTTAAAATGTATGGAGTAATTCATTGGCTTGGAATGAGTAGTGCCTCTACATTATAAGGTAATTCTTATGAGACGATTTTCATGAAAATCGGAACTTGTCATGTTGACCAAACTGAAGTGGAAACAGCTTTTTTGCCATAAGAAAAGAGTGATTGTCAGACTTGTAGTTACGACTTTCTCATTATAAGCCAGTTTATTATGCAGTCATCAAACAAATATATATATATATATATATATAATTATGTACCATCATGCTCTTGAGATTGTCATGTTGCCTTGGTACCAGATATTCGTCTATGTCTATTATAGCTAGGTATTTATAACGAGACAATCGTTGAAGACAATCTAACACAACAGCTTGTTCATCTTCCCAGACCTGTACTGTCTTCTCACCAATTTCTCCTGATAAATGAGAAGATATAAAACAACCATACAATAATTTAGCCACGCCATATTTAGACCTATGCATTGCACTCAACCAATATTTTCGTTATGCTTCTATATGGATGTTTGGCCAAAGGTCAAGAACAGCGCCCTCTAACAAACGGTTTTCTAGTAGTACATTTTTTGTATTGCTATTGCATGCGCAATTCCTAAATAATGATATGCTAATTATCAAATTACTATATGCATGATAGGTAGAAATAGATCGTTGCATTTTACCAGTATAAATTATGGAATATAAATTTACTAAGTGGAATAGGAAGGTATCACCTTGGGTTAGTGTAGATTGTCATATACGTACTTGTATTGTTCCATGGATATGCGAACGGACGAGTCTCAACGTATCCTTGTTGGATGTAAGGTCTGAGCAAATCTCTTGTTGTTTGTGTAATATTATATGTGAACATAAACACTTTATCAACACCCATGCCTCTGTTATATTCTAACCAATCTTGTAATTGTACATTGTTCACCTGTGCATATACTATCTTCAGACATATTGCAAATGACTCCTCTATATTAACTTTCTTAGGAATAAATGGTTTGATGTATCTGTCATTTCTCTGTGGACACGTTAAGTTATTAATTTGTACGGTCGCTCCTCGGATGTCTTCCAAACGCGATGTTGCATGGCATAGGTATTGATGGACGGTAAGGTTTAGTTTAGCTCTTCCTGGTAACGTGTGAACAGTTGTATACTCCTTAACTTGTTCAATTAAACCGGATGTCAATAAAATACAACATTTTATTGTCGCTTTTCGGAGCCATTTTCCAACCCAAGCAGTTAATCGGATATCAGCTTTAATTGTCTTGTCGCTAGATGTATTAAAACCAATGGCAGACAATATATAAATGGCAAGCGTGTCCGTGTCACTGTCTTTCCAATCATGGAGTATGTCGCTTGGAAATGTTGTCGTCTGAATAGTTGGTACCACCCTTGTTGTGTCTCGTACAGCTGTCCGATCCTGTAGAAAGTAAAAAGTGGTCTGTACCTACAATACATAAAATATATGTATAAATTGTTCTTTCATTTACTGATTTTTTTCTATTCGTAATGGCAAATAATACAGCAATGATGTACGTAGGCTTTGTTTTTATTTGTACACAAATTTATCATTATTGTATAGTGCACAAAGAATAACAAGGAAGGCGGGACAATTTAGAAATAAGCCATATATGTGGCAAAATCAAGCGTGCTCGATCTATCAGTGTAATATACGTAGTATTATAATTGGCCAATATTGCAACAGTATACCAATCCAGTCAATATTTGTAAACATCACATTATCCTGGGCGCACTATACAGTCAGAGTACAGGGTGTCCCAAAATAACGGGGACCATAATGAACTAATGTATCAAGAACCATAAACAATGATTTGGAGCACATGCGAAGATGTTTGAAATCAGCATGGAAATATATCTCATTGAATTCTGAAATCCCTGCTTCAGTTTATGGTATTTTACTGAAACATGCAATTGTAAACATGGGTGGTAACTCTGGGTATTAAACGAAGTAATTACGATAGTGATGCTAGTATTCTGAACAGTGTTCTTCTCTTATTGTTTTGACATATTGATAGTGTGATATCTATAATTGAGAAAAAAGTTATAATTGTTTATCCTAGGTCATTGTTTTTTTGGGACACCCTGTACATTTAGTAAACCGAACCTATTTACTAGTATTAGTTGAACATTAATTATACGTACAGGTATTAACATATTAAACGACAAATATGTTGTAGCTCATTACACTATACATGAGCTCAAAATATGTGTACAGTTTTCAATTTTCTACACAGTATTATTTGATAAACACTTAACAAATTTTATAAGTTTGCATGTTCAACAAATATTGACCTATTAAGCTGAACATTTTAACATGTCAGTATTGTCAAGATATTATATTTTATTCACTTGAAATTTATTGCCCACAAAACAAATATTTAACACATGTGAACATTAAATTAAATGTGATTTTACGTAATAAAGCAAAGCCACAAAACTAAAGTATTGCCGTGTATTACTAAACTGACGAGTGCCATTCAAGTGTGTGCACAATTATATTGTTTATGGCGGTTAAGATAGCCCACCTATATGTTTTGTCAAAATATATTTAGTTTTGTTCAAAATTCAATTTCTAGTCATTTGATGTATTATTGTGTAACAGTAGGTGTCGTAGTTTGTGTGAAAATATCATCATTACTACCGCTAATATCGCCTGGTAGCGTAGTCAGTCGAGTACTAGGTTGTTATGTACATGCGTGATTACTCCGTTTGACTTGTCGAGTACTAGGTTGTTATGTACATGCGTGATTACTCCGTTTGACTTGTCGAGTACTAGGTTGTTATGTACATGCGTGATTACTCCGTTTGACTTGTCGAGTACTAGGTAGTTATATACCTGCGTGATTACTCCGTTTGACTTGTCGAGTACTAGGTTGTTATGTACAAGCGTGATTACTCCGTTTGACTTGTCGATTATTAGGTTGTTATGTACATGCGTGATTACTCCGTTTGACTTGTCGAGTATTAGGTTGTTATGTACATGCGTGATTACTCCGTTTGACTTGTCGAGTATTAGGTTGTTATGTACATGCGTGATTACTCCGTTTGACTTGTCGAGTATTAGGTTGTTATGTACAAGCGTGATTACTCCGTTTGACTTGTCGAGTACTAGGTTGTTGTGTAAATGCGTGATTACTCCGTTTGACTTGTCGAGTACTAGGTTGTTATGTACATGCGTGATTACTCCGTTTGACTTGTCGAGTACTAGGTTGTTATGTACATGCGTGATTACTCCGTTTGACTTGTCGAGTACTAGGTTGTTATGTACATGCGTGATTACTCCGTTTGACTTGTCGAGTATTAGGTTGTTATGTACATGCGTGATTACTCCGTTTGACTTGTCCAGTACTAGGTTGTTATGTACATGCGTGATAACTCCGTTTGACTTGTTGAGTACTAGGTTGTTATGTACATGCGTGATTACTCCGTTTGACTTGTCGAGTATTAGGTTGTTATGTAAATGCGTGATTACTCCGTTTGACTTGTCGAGTACTAGGTTGTTATGTACATGCGTGATTACTCCGTTTGACTTGTCGAGTACTAGGTTGTTATGTACATGCGTGATTACTCCGTTTGACTTGTCGAGTACTAGGTTGTTATGTAAATGCGTGATTACTCCGTTTGACTTGTCGAGTACTAGGTTGTTATGTAAATGCGTGATTACTCCGTTTGACATGTCGAGTACTAGGTTGTTATGAACATGCGTGATTACTCCGTTTGACTTGTCGAGTACTAGGTTGTTATGAACATGCGTGATTACTCCGTTTGACTTGTCGAGTACTAGGTTGTTATGTACAAGCGTGATTACTCCGTTTGACTTGTCGAGTACTAGGTTGTTATGTACAAGCGTGATTACTCCGTTTGACTTGTCGAGTACTAGGTTGTTATGTACATGCGTGGTTACTCCGTTTGACTTGTCGAGTACTAGATTGTTATGTACGAGGGTTGTTCATTCAATTCCCGGACGATCGCCATAGCGATTGATTGAAACATGCGAATGTAGTAAAATTTCGTTTCATAAGACTTAGTCCCCAACTGGATTATTTGACAAAACATAATTTTATCCAACCGAACACAAACTATGGTTACTATAGTAACCGCACAAACGACTACCCGGCCCAACCCTATTTTGAAGTGGTATACAGATTGTTAATTAGGCAGGGGTAGTGATATTATCGCATATTTTTAGCAGAAAACGTCAGAAAACAATATGAATGTGTCTAGGTCTTGTAATATAACATTTTATGTCGATTCCATGTAGCCTTTTGCGTTCTAATGACGAAGAGCGTGCCTCTATGAATATCGCGATGCGTTTAGACAAAACGGGTAATGAAACGATTTTATGAAAATATTGGCCGTACACCTGAAAAACTTAAGACTCTCTTTAAGGAAAACCCTTCAGACAATTATCGTAAATGCGGACCGTTGTTTATGTATGAAATAAACCGTTCTACGATGACATAGCACCACCATGTGATGATCAAAGGCCGGGCAAACATACAGTCATCAACAGAAAATGTCGTAGATTCAAGGCCTGTTGGGCGGTAGACACTAATAGAATAATAACTACTGTATAAATTGCAGCTACATGCGATTTTATCGTAGTTATAGCATATTACATCACTACTAAACATCTTAACACGGCGAACATATGTGACTGGGTAACTACTTGATCCCTAAATAATTATCAAACGATGAAACAAGTAGCGTTTTAGATGCGAAAACGACGTAACGTCGCCATTTTTTACCTCGACTTGGGCCGACTAACGTTACACGCGCTTACTAAAACGCTAATATTATGAAAACCCTTCATTGTACCAAGTTGAAATTTTATATGTGCACCAAGGAATGATATGAATGTGCTAGTGTGAGTTTTCATCAATATCCGTCCTATCGTTTTTCAGCAATATCGATCGTCCGGGAATTAAATGAACAACCCTCGTACATGCGTGATTACTCCGTTTGACTTGTTATTTTCTACCGGTACATTTGCTCAATATACACATGTATGGACTATTTTTTCTTAAATAATTAATATGCTTGCTTATCAATTACAGGACAATTGGTGAAGTCAACGGCAAATCAAAGATGACTGCAAATTGATAAACAACCACTTAAAAATGAATACAATAAAACGTTTGATTACTTGAAGATTGTTGGTAGTACAAATCAAAATGATGCACATCCCACACAGTATAACAACACACACAAAACTTACCTGAAGATTGTTGGTAGTACAAATCAAAATGATGCACACCCCGCACAGTATACCAACACACACATAGCTTACCTGAAGATTGTTGGTGGTACACATCAAAATGATGCACACCCCGCACAGTATAACAACACACACAAAACTTACCTGAAGATTGTTGGTGGTACACATCAAAATGATGCACATCCCACACAGTATAACAACACACACAAAACTTACCTGAAGATTGTTGGTGGTACACATCAAAATGATGCACACCCCGCACAGTATAACAACACACACAAAACTTACCAGAAGATTGTTGGTGGTACACATCAAAATGATGCACACCCCACACAGTATAACAACACACACAAAACTTACCAGAAGATTGTTGGTGGTACACATCAAAATGATGCACACCCAACACAGTATAACAACACACACAAAACTTACCTGAAGATTGTTGGTGGTACAAATCAAAATGATGCACACCCCGCACAGTATAACAACACACACAAAGCATACCTGAAGATTGTTGGTGGTACAAATCAAAATGATGCACACCCCGCACAGTATAACAACATACACAAAACTTACCTGAAGATTGATGGTTGTACACATCAAAATGATGCACACCCCACACAGTATAACAACACACACAAAACTTACCTGAAGATTGTTGGTGGTACACATCAAAATGATGCACACCCCGCACAGTATAGCAACACACACAAAACTTACCTGAAGATTGTTGGTGGTACACATCAAAATGATGCACACCCCGCACAGTATAACAACACACACAAAACTTACCTGAAGATTGTTGGTAGTACAAATCAAAATGATGCACACCCCGCACAGTATAACAACACACACAAAACTTACCTGAAGATTGTTGGTGGTACACATCAAAATGATGCACACCCCGCACAGTAAAACAACACACACAAAACTTACCTGAAGATTGTTGGTGGTACAAATCAAAATGATGCACACCCCGCACAGTATACCAACACACACAAAGCTTACCTGAAGATTGTTGGTGGTACACATCAAAATGATGCACACCCCGCACAGTATAACAACACACACATAGCTTACCTGAAGATTGTTGGTGGTACACATCAAAATGATGCACACCCCACACAGTATTACAACACACACGAAGCTTACCTGAAGATTGTTGGTGGTACACATCAAAATGATGCACACCCCGCACAGTATAACAACACACACATAGCTTACCTGAAGATTGTTGGTGGTACACATCAAAATGATGCATACCCCGCACAGTATACCAACACACACATAGCTTACCTGAAGATTGTTGGTGGTACACATCAAAATGATGCACACCCCGCACAGTATAACAACACACACAAAACTTACCTGAAGATTGTTGGTAGTACAAATCAAAATGATGCACACTCCACACAGTATAACAACACACACAAAACTTCTAATTGAAAGTTGACGAACCAAGGTAGACATACCTGAAAATGCCAATAACAAATAAAAATATATCTATAACTTGGCATAGTTTGGATGGGATCACATTGCTGATTATACATCTATAACTTGGAATAGTTTGGATGGGATCACAATGCTGACCATACATCTATAACTTGGCATAGTTTGGATGGGATCACAATGCTGACCATACCCACTATAACTTCACATAGTTTGGATAGGATCACATTGCTGACCATACATCTATAACTTCACATAGTTTGGATGGGATCATATTGCTGACCATACATCTATAACTTGGCATAGTTTGCATGGGATCACATTGCTGACCATACATCTATAACTTGGCATAGTTTGGATGGGATCACATTACTGACCATACATCTATAACTTGGCATAGTTTGGATGGGATCACAATGCTGACCATACCCACTATAACTTGGCATAGTTTGGATGGGATCACATTGCTGACCATACCCACTATAACTTGGCATAGTTTGGATGGGATCACATTGCTGACCATACATCTATAACTTGGCATAGTTTGGATGGGATCACATTGCTGACCATACATCTATAACTTGGCATAGTTTGGATGGGATCACATTGCTGGCCATACATCTATAACTTGGCATAGTTTGGATGGGATCACATTGCTGACCATACATCTATAACTTGGAATAGTTTGGATGGGATCACAATGCTGACCATACATCTATAACTTGGCATAGTTTGGATGGGGTCACAATGCTGACCATACCCACTATAACTTGGCATAGTTTGGATGGGATCACAATGCTGACCATACCCACTATAACTTTGCATAGTTTGGATGGGATCACATTGCTGACCATACATCTATAACTTCACATAGTTTGGATGGGATCATATTGCTGACCATACCCACTATAACTTGGCATAGTTTGGATGGGATCATATTGCTGACCATACATCTATAACTTCACATAGTTTGGATGGGATCATATTGCTGACCATACATCTATAACTTGGCATAGTTTGGATGGGATCATATTGCTGACCATACATCTATAACTTTGCATAGTTTGGATGGGATCACATTGCTGACCATACATCTATAACTTGGCATAGTTTGGATGGGATCACATTGCTGACCATACATCTATAACTTTGCATAGTTTGGATGGGATCACATTACTGACCATACATCTATAACTTAGCATAGTTTGGATGGGATCACATTGCTGACCATACATCTATAACTTGGCATAGTTTGGATGGGATCACATTACTGACCATACATCTATAACTTGGCATAGTTTGGATGGGATCACAATGCTGACCATACCCACTATAACTTGGCATAGTTTGGATGGGATCACATTGCTGACCATACCCACTATAACTTTGCATAGTTTGGATGGGATCACATTGCTGACCATACCCACTATAACTTTGCATAGTTTGGATGGGATCACATTGCTGACCATACCCACTATAACTTTGCATAGTTTGGATGGGATCACATTGCTGACCATACCCACTATAACTTTGCATAGTTTGGATGGGATCACATTGCTGACCATATCCACTATAACTTTGCATAGTTTGGATGGGATCACATTGCTGACCATACATCTATAACTTTGCATAGTTTGGATGGGATCACATTACTGACCATACATCTATAACTTGGCATAGTTTGGATGGGATCACATTGCTGACCATACATCTATAACTTTGCATAGTTTGGATGGGATCACATTGCTGACCATACATCTATAACTTGGCATAGTTTGGATGGGATCACAATGCTGACCATACATCTATAACTTGGCATAGTTTGGATGGGATCACATTGCTGACCATACATCTATAACTTGGCATAGTTTGGATGGGATCACATTGCTGACCATACATCTATAACTTCACATAGTTTGGATGGGATCATATTGCTGACCATACATCTATAACTTTGCCTAGTTTGGATGGGATCACAATGCTGACCATACATCTATAACTTAGCATAGTTTGGATGGGATCATATTGCTGACCATACCCACTATAACTTGGCATAGTTTGGATGGGATCACATTGCTGACCATACATCTATAACTTTGCATAGTTTGGATGGGATCACATTGCTGACCATACCCACTATAACTTTGCCTAGTTTGGATGGGATCACATTGCTGACCATACCCACTATAACTTTGCCTAGTTTGGATGGGATCACATTGCTGACCATACATCTATAACTTCACATAGTTTGGATGGGATCACATTGCTGACCATACATCTATAACTTTGCATAGTTTGGATGGGATCACGTTGCTGACCATACATCTATAACTTGGCATAGTTTGGATGGGATCACATTGCTGACCATACCTACTATAACTTGGCATAGTTTGGATGGGATCACATTGCTGACCATACCCACTATAACTTGGCATAGTTTGGATGGGATCATATTGCTGACCATACATCTATAACTTGGCATAGTTTGGATGGGATCACATTGCTGACCATACCTACTATAACTTCACATAGTTTGGATGGGATCACATTGCTGACCATACCCACTATAACTTGGCATAGTTTGGATGGGATCACATTGCTGACCATACATCTATAACTTTGCATAGTTTGGATGGGATCACATTGCTGACCATACATCTATAACTTTGCATAGTTTGAATGGGATCACATTGCTGACCATACATCTATAACTTGGCATAGTTTGGATGGGATCATATTGCTGACCATACCCACTATAACTTGGCATAGTTTGGATAGGATCACATTACTGACCATACATCTATAACTTTGCATAGTTTGGATGGGATCACATTGCTGACCATACATCTATAACTTGGCATAGTTTGGATGGGATCACAATGCTGACCATACCCACTATAACTTGGCATAGTTTGGATGGGATCACATTGCTGACCATACATCTATAACTTTGCATAGTTTGGATGGGATCACATTGCTGACCATACATCTATAACTTGGCATAGTTTGGATGGGATCACAATGCTGACCATACCCACTATAACTTGGCATAGTTTGGATGGGATCACATGGCTGACCATACATCTATAACTTGGCATAGTTTGGATGGGATCACAATGCTGACCATACATCTATAACTTGGCATAGTTTGGATGGGATCACAATGCTGACCATACCCACTATAACTTCACATAGTTTGGATAGGATCACATTGCTGACCATACATCTATAACTTTGCATAGTTTGTATGGGATCACCTTGCTGACCATACCCACTATAACTTCACATAGTTTGGATAGGATCACATTACTGACCATACATCTATAACTTCACATAGTTTGGATAGGATCACATTACTGACCATACATCTATAACTTCACATAGTTTGGATAGGATCACATTACTGACCATACATCTATAACTTGGCATAGTTTGGATGGGATCACATTACTGACCATACATCTATAACTTGGCATAGTTTGGATGGGATCACATTGCTGACCATACATCTATAACTTGGCATAGTTTGGATGGGATCACATTGCTGACCATACACCTATAACTTCACATAGTTTGGATAGGATCACATTACTGGCCATACATCTATAACTTTGCATAGTTTGGATGGGATCATATTGCTGACCATACATCTATAACTTCGCATAGTTTGGATGGGATCATATTGCTGACCATACATCTATAATTTTGCAAAGTTTGGATGGGATCACATTACTGACCATACATCTATAACTTCGCATCGTTTGGATGGGATCACATTACTGACCATACCCACTATAACTTCACATAGTTTGGATAGGATCACATTACTGACCATACCCACTATAACTTGGCATAGTTTGGATGGGATCACATTGCTGACCATACATCTATAACTTGGCATAGTTTGGATGGGATCACAATGCTGACCATACATCTATAACTTGGCATAGTTTGGATGGGATCACAATGCTGACCATACATCTATAACTTGGCATAGTTTGGATGGGATCACATTGCTGACCATACATCTATAACTTGGCATAGTTTGGATGGGATCACATTACTGACCATACATCTATAACTTGGCATAGTTTGGATGGGATCACAATGCTGACCATACCCACTATAACTTGGCATAGTTTGGATGGGGTCACATTGCTGACCATACCCATTAATGACTTCTAAATAATCATATACATGCTACTCAGCAGCTCAATTCACTGGCTTAGAATAAGAAGGTCGTACATATGTTAGTACAAAATCGATATTTTCAGAAAACCAAAAACATTTAGTTAACACGACAAGTGCCGATTTTCATGAAAAAGGCTCATAAGAAGAGCCTTGTGATGCTGAATCTAAATATGTTTCAGCATTATAAGGTACTAAGTAAACCGGCATTTTCATTTTAAGAACGCGACATATACTTCACATACATGTATAAGGAGCCAATATAGCGGAAGAAAATAACAAGTCAAACTGAGTAATAGAAAGTACATGTAACAACCAAGCCCCAGACCGACTACACTAACCAGGCGGCAACACTGGTTCTCATTCTAAGCCATCGAATTCTGATAATTTAAGAACAAAAATACACGGTCTTGGTAACTTTTAAAACAGAAATTGTACTTCTGGCAAAGTCTCGTTTAATTGGCAATTACAGAAAATGAAAACATATGCTTGGTTAAAAATATTCCATCGATTGTGTTTAATGTATACATAACGGATCTCATTGATTGACTAAATACAGGGTGTCTCAAAATACATGTCCGCTTGTTGTGGACATATCACTCCGTAATGTACTGCTTTACGTATCTGATTTATATGTACGATCAAAGGGCATTCCAATCAATGTAGAAATTATGAATCACTTATAAAAAACAATGCATACGACACATATAGAATGCATTTTGAGTAGCTACCCCCAATTCGGTAAAAACCTGCGTTTGACATCGTTTGACAACTTCGATGACGTTCACATTACTTCGAGTCCGATGTGATGTTTCCATTTTCTCCACCAATTGATAGTTTGGATTTTGGTGCAAGAACGTACATGTATCTTGAAACTTATAATCACACTTTCAAATGGTATCAGTAATAAATATAATACATATTTAGGATATTTTTGGATATTTCCCCTTATGTCAATAAAAGTAGCATCAATAAATTCATCCTTCTACCAAGACAGTTTTTTAGTGTTTGGTACTTTATTGAGTACTAGTTTAAACTTTCAAGTTATATTATACGATTATTATTGGACTGTTGGAGATTAGCTAGACATACAGCTTGACATTCAACCCAATGAGTTCGTTTCGAGGGGCTGTGTGGATCTTTAATGAATATGATATGCTTAGAAATGCGAAAACATCGTATTTTAGGTCCCACTGGTTTATAATGTGTTTTTTCCCTAAAATGTGCCCGATTTCATTTTCTAGTCTTTCCTGATCAGTTTCTCAGTCAGTATATGTATAATAGAGAAATACTTATTATAACTATGCCCACATATGATATAAGGCTTACCCATGTAACCGTACAACCATGTTGTCTGCCTCTTTGGACATTAAAGAACGTTCGTTGCTAATGGCATTAGTACAACGTATATGACGTCATCAACTGTTCTAGTTTTGACACACGATATAATTTATCACACAGTTTTTAAATTTAGCTTTAATATGAGACTACTAACTCAATTGACAAATGTATGGCTCTTCAACAAGAGGACATGTATTTTGAGACACCAACATGTCTTGCATAAACAAGCATAATCGAACAATGCATACAATAACATTGTAAATTGCATGAGTCTCCAGGCTACGTCGATTTATAAGAACAGCGTTTGATAAAATTCAAAGAGAAAGTATTTGGCTTCAGGCTTATGGATTGTCAACACAATACAGCTTTCATGAAACTCCTCAATCTTCTATTTAGTCATGAAATTATTTCCCGTTGTCCACTCAAACATAGGGATAGTCAGACCCAGAATAAAATCGAGCTAACAATTGAACAAATTCTATGCTAATTGATTGTTAAAATACACTCAACCGCTTTAAAAACGCACCACATATGAAATATCGGTTTTAGTAATGAAAACGTCAATCTATGGTTATTTATTTTCGGATTAATAATCTTCAGTCTATACACAACGAGTTGTGTGATTTTCATGCCATTGTTGTTGTTGTTGTTGTTGTTGTAGATAGTTTCCTCCGCTGATATACGAAGCACCCAGGATAGCCGGTTGGCCTCCCAGTATAAATCCGATGAATCCGGAACACACCGTTCAACCCGATACATAGAAAACAGTTGGCACATAGAAGACAGTTGTCAGTGTTTATGTACGCAAAACTTGCGGAAGTAAGGAGTGCTTGTTTTTATATTCCTTTTGCAGGCTCTGAACAAAACAAAGTGTGTACATTTATTCGCAGTTAGAAGAGGTATTAGTACACAAAATTCAGAGCAAAACCGTGAATTATTTAGGGAGAAATCAGGAAAAATATATGCGATTTTTAACAAAAAACGCGTTATTTGAAACTTTCATCCACAAAAATGTATTTTTTGACAAATCCTTACCCTTTGACTTATACCATGACGAAATTACATCCATCCCTCGTCTATATGCAGATTTACACACTTTTATTCGTCCTTTTCGCCGAGATATAAGAGTTTAAACATGACATGGTGTCATATTTTTGAGAACAATGGAGACAGTTGTTGATTAAAAAAGATCACATAGAAATCAGTCGCAAGGGTATAGATGATAACAATGAAGACAGTCTGAACGCAAGGTTTTTGGAGCGCAATAACATTGAAATAATTACGGTATACTTAAGTGCCAATGTGTATAACTGGATTTTTATAATGCGCTACCAAACTACCAATGCTCTTTTTTGATAAATGCCATTCACACTCTTTGCGCATTCTCAAAATATGAGGCAAATGCCTGTTACCACTATAATAATGTTTATAAAAACGAATTATCGAGTATGAGAAGTCTTAAATCAATTTCTATCACTAATACTATATAGTTCCTCAAAAAGAAATACAAATGATATTAGAAATAATGAACTTGAAAAATATACAAGCCCCCCACTCAAAATCGGCTGTCACCCACACAAAATATATAATTTAAATGCTTCTCATTATTAGTAACTAGTCAAAACATCTTAAATGTGTTGTTTATATGTAAGCAAATAATATGGAAAATGAACCCATAAATGCTGCTTTGATATTTTTTCGACAGAGTTCGTGTCGCCCGCGAGAAGTATTTTACGTGACACTGTTTTGTGGATGCGATAGCAACGCTTACGCTTGTGGTAATTTATAAATTATTTGAACCAGTTTGTTTATTGATATAAGCACTATCGATAAATACACATATTTTTCACCAAAATACACGAACAAAAGCTATACGTCAGTCTATTTCAAGCCTGTACCTTACCGGGACATTTATGTTGTATTCTTACGTTACAGCCACAACTCGCTTATTTATTAAGGAATGGTCATTTATTCCTTGTAATATGTCTGGCACATGTCGGATTTAACTATATAGAAAAGTTCATCATCTGTAATAGACAATGAATGAAGGAAAAATGCATCTTAGTGCGAAAAAAGTTTTACGTGACTGTATATTTACGTGACGATTTTTAAAAAAAAAACGTGATTACAACGATAAAAATGATAAGGGATATATCTTATTCTGTGCTATTGTGACACATTTGATGTTTACAGTCAATATTTGCATGGGAATACCACATAATTAGAATGACATGGAATTTTTAAGGTACATATACCACGAATGGTCTATTATTTGCTCATCAACAGAAATGGTCAACCATTGACATATGGGGCATAATAAATATTTACTCTTGAAAGACATGGGTGTACCTCAATTTATAGTCTAGAATTATTCCGATAGTGTATTCTATTGCTTGGTCAGCATGATCTTGTTCGTCACGTAAAATACAATTTAGTGTCACGTAAAATTTAATTTCAATATTTTGATTTCTTTATGAACCTACGTTTGATTTTTACATTTGATGACTTATAACATGGTTTTAGAGTGTATTACCTTTAAACAACTAGTATTTGTGCAATCTACATGTAAATCAAGCTAACTATTTGACATTTGATATTAGAAGAGTAAAAAGGTGTATAAGTTTTAGTCTGTGCAGTTACATAAAGTGCACAAAATTACTGCAAGTATTGATTTTGATGAGGAGCAATGCTATCTGTTACATTTATAAAATATAAATTAAGTTATTAGCTTTCACAACTTGGCAAAAAAGCGTAAATTATGACAGCAATCATGTGTTTGATAACCGTATAACTTTCGTCACGTAAAATACAAATAAAAATCCAGAGTTATTTGAGCCACTATGACAATTGATTGTTGGCATGCTGGCAATGCTTTATTTAATATTTGCTCAAGTTTTTATCACTATATAATATTTTCCTTCATTGGATTTGAATAAAAACGAAATATTCCCTGTACAATTTGGAAGAGCTCGTGTCTCGTTGGAAACAAATAAAAATTTTCAACTTTCCAGACGACTGCACATGACTTTCATGGAAGCACAACAGAAAAATAACCATTATTAGTTACTTGATATATTTCAGAAATAATGTGTGATAAAACTGAGTAATGTGTACACAAGTTTTGCTTCCAGAATAAAGGCTTGACGTTTGTTAATTGTTGTTGAAAAATATGTTTCAAGACTGGTATTTTACATGACAGTATATAGATGTTCAATGGTGAAGCTATAAGCCATGCTTAGCATTTTAAGCTGTAATTTTAACAGATAAATCGATCTTAGATGCTTAAACAACCTTTAGTTAGCATTGGTTTTGTTCCAAATTAGTCTTTCATGCTATTTCACCCCTACAATAGTATTTTACGTGACAATATTTCATTCCACACGTAATCTTGTCCCTATAATAACTATTTGCATTGATTTTGTTTTTTGTAAATTGTTTACCAAAAACTGTAATAACATGAGGTCAGAATTGTCTTTACTGCACAACTTATAGCATTTTATTATTGTATTTATGGATAAGTTGCTTTCGTATTTTACGCGACGAACACGTCAGTACAATGCATGTACCAACACATGTATATTTAGCCGGGTTTTATTTAGATGCATATGTCAAATTATAAAGTAGTGTCAATAAGTCAGACTGGTGACAATAACAATAATACCCACACGCTTTTCTACTTCTAATTCAAAAATGATTTAGGATATATAAAAGTAAAATATAGTTTAAACGAAATAGCATGTTATGATGTACATACCGGTTTCATAAATGTATTGATAGTATATTGTTTTTGGAGAGTTGGTATGTGTAAATATGTAGTACTGGAGTTAAAAAAATAACACAACCATTAATTCACTTCTTTGTTGTGTTCTCTTGGGTAATACGTATGCTGTACATGCTATCATAACGTAAAATACACAGGCGAGAACACAGGCTTCTTTCCAACAACGACATAGAAAAACACGCAATCTTGTTCATGAACAGAACAGAACAGAACAGATTTTTATTAGGACTTGTACAAAGTACATCGTCCGATTCACATACATATTTACATAATATACAATGATGCCATGTATGAAAAATGTTCCTAAAGGGGTTCGACTTTCATGTCCGATAGACGTTTTTTATGTATTTAAAGGTCAAATTTACATACGCTTCTTCATAGATCTAAAAATGTCCAAATCATGACAAATCGTTGTCAATCGGAGAGAATATTTGCGAACGTGCGTGGAAAAAACGTGACGGAATTGCGTTGGTCAGGAAGCTCTCCGACCTTACCACGTTTATTTTAAACATGTTCAAAACAAGCATATACTAGTATATTGCGTCCCGATTCATACGTTGAGTCAGGTCTGTGATGAGTGTGAATGGCATTTATAAAAAAAATCATTGGTACTTTGGAAGGGCATTATAAAAATACAATTATACACATTGGCACTTAAGTATACCGTAATTATTTCAATGTTATTGCGCTCCAAAAACGTTGCGTTCAGACTGTCTTCATTGTTATCATCTATACCCTTGCGACTGATTTCTATGTGATCTTTTTTAATCATCAACTGTCTCCATTGTTCTCAAAAATATGACACCATGTCATGTTTAAACTCTTATATCTCGGCGAAAAGGACGAATAAAAGTGTGTAAATCTGCATATAGACGGGGGATATATGTTATTTCGTCATGGTATAAGTCAAAAGGTAAGGATATGTCAAAAAATACCTTTTTGTGGATGAAAGTTTCAAATAACGCGTTTTTTGTTAAAAATCGCATACATTTTTCATGATTTCTCCCTAAGTAATTCACGGTTTTGCTCAGAATTTTGTGTACTGATACCTCTTTTAACTGCGAATAAATGTACATACTTTGTTTTGTTCAGACCCTGCGAAAGGAATATAAAAACAAGCATTACTTACTTCCGCAAGTTTTGCGTACATAAACACTGACAACTGTCTTCTATGTGCCAACTGTTTTCTATGTATCGGGTTGAACGGTGTGCGGAATATATCGATGAATCCAGAATAATTATATCGATGAATCCAGAATAATTATATCGATGAATCCAGAATAATTATATCGATGAATCCAGAATAATTCTCGGGAACTTCACCACTGGCACAATTTATATCCACAAATCACACAATGAATAAAACAGCTGCTCTTATTTATTTGAATTTTATTTTATTCCTTAATTTCAATCTATCACAGATGATATTCTTTCTTTTAATTAATTCCTTAATTCACATTACATTGTATTAATTATCTATTTCCTTATAAATCACTTCAATAACGCTTCATTGTGTTAATATCTTGACTCACACTTTTAAATAAACTATGATATAGATAACACAGTGACCCATGAAAGTGAAAGTCACAATTTCAAAAGCAATTATAAGAGCCCGCTACATTGATGCTTGTACGTGGTTTCTCCTCCTAAAGAATAACATAAATTACGTAATATGATAGAATTATGTTCAACGTGATATTTCTAACCATCCAAGCAAAGCTTAACTTGCATTATAAATGTTATGCGGCGTTGGCTGTCTGGCTAATACCATACGACCGAGCGCGGTCCAGATATGGGCATTATGTGAACCTAAGATGTGATTCAAGCCTTATTTAAACTTGAAATCTTGATTATGAGCATCAGACTGTCAGCATATTTCCCGATGTGCTTATATATGGCACTTCAAATCAACACTATGAAGGAGCTTGAAGACAAAAAGTTGGGACATTCGGCTCTAAACGGGAGAAAAGTGATTAAATGATTTTCCTTTTTATTGACAATTATGAAAAGAATCATTTTGAAAATGCATTGATTTACTTTTGTCTTGTTTGTTGACACCCAACATTCTTTTGACACTGTGTGCTGCCATGCGGAACCAATTACAGTGGCACAACCTGTGTCATATTTCCTCATTGCTCGGGAGCACCGATGCTCTTTTTTAGTTGGAAGCGAAGGCACAATCATCCGAACAATAAAAATCAAGCATAAAAATACCATTAGCAAATACTGTTTCTGTTGCTTTTTCAATGTGTAAACCAACAGCGTACAGTTTAAAGTCAATATTGACCACATATGTCGACGCGATCGAGCTGCACGTGCAAAACATGCAAAATAAAGAAAAGTTCTTCGGGCGGGTTATTCCGAATGAAAACAAAATCGTTTTCTTTAATAATATCAAGCTTATAAACTGAACAAACCCTGTAAACTATACAAGTTTAGCAAAAAAATAATTTTGACAAATTTTGATTATTTTCAATAGTGGTGCGTTTTTAAAGCGGTTGAGTGTATATTACCTAGTCGGGTACACAATGACAATGACAATTCTTTTATTTGATATCGGCCACCAGCACATAACAATAATATAAACATATTTACAGAACATACATAGGTTAGTACCTGAAATAGACACACATAGTTGAAAACAATCGGTGAATCAATATTTCTAAGTCGGGACAAAAACTGCACATTTAACAAGTGATAAATACATACATATATACACAGGTAACTGTATCGTTGAAAAAATGTTTTGTGAGAATTTATATTTTTCTATAAAGGTATATTAATAATTTTGTTCTAAAGTAACCAGAATTTCAACCAATCAAACACAAAAATTGACTATCAATATCTCCACACACTAATTATATTCATATACAGCAATGCTTAAAGTACTTACATGCCAGATCTTATCAAAATTAATCTAAAAGTTAAAAAGTCATACTATAAAATGTAGATACTGTTTCACAGCCGATTCTTATGGTGCAATCAACACAAATCTATATGGCCGTCCCCCACAACGTGTTACTCCAGCGACAGTTAAAGTAAACCTTTAAACAATGGATTTTATCATATGAACTTATTTTAGGCTTACATTTATCCCCTAACATTGTTTGTGTAAACACACAGCCTTTAAAGATATTTGATATGCATAAAGCAGTTTTTTTATGAAAAACAAAGTGCATATCTTGATTTCTGTACATATGGACCTGAAAAGAAAAATAAAAATTTTCAAAAAAAAATAGTTTTCGTTTTTTTTTCTTATTCAACGATACAGTTACCTGTGGTCGGGTTATGTCAATGCGTCTGAAGTATTAAAAGCAATTTATTCGCCATTTAGCGCAAATGATATGATATTTCAATATTTGCACAGACGTCGCGCACGATGTTCCGTCTTTTTACGTTTTTAGGGTATGCGCACTAGAAGAAAATTGGTAAAGAACTTAATTTTTATCGGATTTCTTTCAAATTTTAACTAGGAGTAGCTTTTAAAATGCACTTTTCAGCCATAATTTCAAATTAGATGAACACCTTCCTGAAAATATATAATAGGCATTTTTCTTGAGATTTTTGTTGAAAAACGTCGTGTAACTGCGTCACATTTGTCTTGATGCAGTGTGCGATATTTCACCTTAAAGAAGTCGACTTAAGGTCAAATTTTAAGGGAAGACACCATATGTGTTCGCAAATGAATAACGAACAAGATGGCATATTGCATTTGAACGTGAGACGTCAAACATAGCTGTTGGTAATTGTTAACTAGTTTGTAAAATTCTGTAACTTTGCCATTTTTTGCGTAAAATATGTAAAACTTCTATATAAAAATTCCTCCAGTTATTTTCATTTTCCGTTCAAAATATTGATATTTTGTACACTTTAAGAGAAATAATATGACATCAAACTAGTAGTGAAAAAATGGTTGAGAAAACGGAATTTAAGAAAATACAACAATTTCATAAAAATACAAAAAAGTGTCACAAATTATTTTGACGCGACAGTAAAATCCGAAAAAAGATTTCATACACAAATATTTCTTTATGATCGTCACTTTTCTTTTTTCCCGTATCCAAATGTTATAATTATGCTCATCATGCAAAATGTACAATAATTAAAAAATAACTGAACTATAATTTTTATGATTTTATAAGCATTCTTCGTTTGCCACCCGGCGTGTCACAAAATAGAAAATGACGTATTTTTCGTTGTTAGCGTCCCAGTGGTTTATCTTATTTCATTAATATTGAATGTTGTAATACAATTTCATGAAAATTAAAGGTACTGTCTCATTGATTGTTGTACCTTTATCAAATTGTAAAAATTTCAAATAGACAGGGTCATTAATGTTGTCCTTGGAAGGTTATATACGGACGTAAGGCGTTTTGTAAACTTTTTCTAAAGTGTTGAAATTCGAATCATGGCTAGAATTATTCATTATTATTTTAACTACGATGCTAATATATTTTAACTAATACTGAAACAAAAATATGATATTCATATTCTGTTTTCATGACAGATTTATCACGTAAAATTTCACAAGTTTCCCAACATAAATGATAAAATTATACGATATTTTACATCGACATCATAGCTTGTAAACTTTTATAAATTTACGCTCTAATCATGACGTCGGGCATTATTGACGTCCGCATGTTCTGACACAAAGATACAAAATTTTATTACACATCACAATAAAACACACACGTGTATGATATGCATATATTTTATTCATATTTTATGTCAAACATTCTGTTTTGTGAATGAAATCTTATCAAGGACACATTAATAATATAAGAAATACTTGCATTGAATTATTAAAATAACCTAGTTATCAATTACATGTTGCATGACATTCGCTCCCTTAGATTGAAAACGTCGTAACTATCACTTACGACCTTATAAGACTGATACATATTTGAAATCTGCTTCTTATGAACCTATTTTCATGAAAATCGGACATTGTCACGTTGGCCAAACTAGTATCGAAACAGTTTGGTTTACCATAAGTGAAGAGTATTTTTCGGACCTTGTTTCCTTGTTTTCTCTAAATATCGATAATGTACTTACGAGATTCTCATTATAAACCAGTGCATTGTTTGCTATATACAGTAATAAAACAAATAGATGTTATTTACAAGTAATGAATTGAAGATGAAGATTATTATACAATTAAAGATCTTACAGTTGAAGAAAGAGCCGCAAAACATCATTAAATCCATTCATTTTCCAAATGCAAAAGAATTGCCCAAAGTTCTTTATGAAATTTATTAAATAACTTTACAAGTTATATTTTTTTCAGTAATATACTCATCGATATATACTGGAACAATGTATTGGATTAAAAACACATCACTTTAGTAGTTTTTTCAAGACAGCACGATGAAAATTACTATTCGAATATTTTGACGTTAGTTTTTACGTTTTCCGTGTGACGCTTCCACGACGCAACACCGTGCGCGACGTCACAGCGTTTTCTTAATCAGTTTTGTTCATTTAACACAACGCGGACATGCAATAACAAATTTTTAGTAGCATATTTTCCAGTTCAAAGCATTTGCACTTCATGTATTGTTGTAAATTAACATATTTTGTCGAATCACAATCTGGTCGAATCTCAATTGATATCTTAAACTAGTGAACGTATATCGAGTCAACACGCTAAAACGTATTGTTTACATTTGTTAGGATTTCCATTATCATTATTTCACCATGACTGGATTGTATTGAATTGTATTGTATTGTATTGTATTGACTGGATTGTATTGTATTTAAATTCTGTATCATATAATTATGCTGTAAACAGTCCTTTCAAAGTCAAACGAGAACGGTTGTAAACATACTATCTTCCGGCAGGTACACTATTATCTAGGTTTAGCTGGGTATACCTGAGTTAACGATATTCGCCGCAATTCTGTACAGTAGTTTACAAAATAAATTAGTTAAAGTGAATGATAGGGCTGAAATTGAAACCAACTATGTGTAACTGTGTCATAAAACACTTTTGAATTTTCAAGGCTGCTACTTGTCTTATTGGAAAACCATTACGCTTAATTAAAATGTAATGTATGCATGATCGTAAATACTATGTTTTTAATGAAAAGTGTATCATGTATAAATTGTTTTATACAATTGAAACGTATCCCTTTGTTATTTTATCCAATTTATTGACTATATATATCTTGGAGCAACCCTTTATGCGTACTCAATGCTATATTACTTTTATGGATCACAATGTGGTAGCAAGAAAATCAAATATCTACTTCGTCAAAACTGAACAAATAGTCGTCCCAAGTAACGCATTTTCCCGTTCTAAAATAGACTTAAGCAAATTGATTTATGAAATGCGCAGATAGTATCAAACGTTTAGGTCACTTCATAACTTAAATTGACAAGTTTCCACTCACACACAACTGGTTAATTTAAAGTACAATGTGTTTATATTGTATGTTCGGTAGTTTATATGCAGTGTTTATAGCTGACAGACCTCTGGCCTATATATACTTTGTAATTAAACTGATCTATCTATATAAAATTATATTTATTGATTTAGCTAACAAAGGATGACCGTCGATAATGAATGGGTTTGGAAATAACTTGTTTTGATTGCAACTAATCCCATGAAAAGAATGTTTCTATAGATCGCCGACGATAACTCTACAGTCCGACCAGGGATACCTGACAGTGACGTCATGTTGTGTTTACAATCAAAGTTTACTTTATATTTCGTCTGCAAAAATGTCAAATATTGGTATATTTCTTTACCTATAGTCTGCATGAAATCGTGGTCGAGAGAATAACGGTGCAGTATTAGTAATTAAAACATGCCGATTTCGAACCCGCTCAGCAGAACTTTTTACGCTTATTATTATTAAATTTTTTCCATCGCATACAAACTTGAAAGTGCTGCTTTAGTTAAAAAAACACCTTTGTCATTTCCCTCACCTCTAAATGACTTATTTAACAGTTAAGAACAAGTTTTAAATTATTGTAGGGAGTCTTTGAAGAATTAAGAGAAACCAATAGATATCCTAAATGTGTTTTCAATTACACGAATTCCATGGGTTTAAATTTAATAATAATCAGGCAAAACTTTTTCAAAACAAATATCTTATCAAATCATACAATGGTATAGGTTTCTCAGTATAGATTACCGGTACAAGAAAAAAATGTTATAGTTTTAAGCGGCTATAACAAGCTTTGAACTTAGATCGCCTGAGTGAGAGTCAACAAACACACCCACAGAACCATACGTTCCTTGAAATATGTGACTTGGTAAGGGCATTCTTCTATATAGTATGAACCTCAATCGTTTTTGGGATATACCCTGCTTATTAATAGATTGTTTACCAAATGACGTCACTGTCAAAAATCGTTGGTCGGATAGTAGCTTTGTATACAAACATAAAATGACTATAAACAACACAATCAGGTCGACAGGTCGCTTATTTATAGTAAAGATTGGAATGATTAAATGTATAAAAAGTAATTTCTTACAAGAGTGTACAAAAATCATCACCGAAAATGCATTTTATTTCATTTGTTTATTGTAAGCAAAGGCTAGAGTTATCACCGGCGGACTATATTTATAGTATTTTCAAATGTTAAATACCAGGGTGGACATATAGTAGTGTGTGACGTATGTTTTGGTAAGTATATAATCAGAAAACTGTCAAAGAATAAAACAATTCAACCATTAGAACGAGATACACATAGTATATACCTGGCGAACGAGCTTATGCTTATAAACGTTCTCATTTATTTTACTTTGAACGAACAGTTTATACTAGTATTCGACACTGTAGCGTAGAGAGCAATAGAAAAAGAAGTAAGAGCTTCAATTATTTGTGTTAATTTTCAGACATAATTTAGCCATTCTTCAGATTGATTTTCATGGTTTCAATGTTGATATTATTAAACATTGTATACAATCGACATATCGAAATAAACGCACTGCATTGGTCCCGAAAAAAAGTTTTGCATTCATGCAATTTTGAACGCGAGTTATAGGGTAATATTGTGACTATTTGTGTATTTTCTTTACCAAAATCTAATGAAAATATTTTCAGAAATTAAAATTTGATACGATTTTGTGTTCCACAAAAGACCTATAGTAATTGGGTGTAATAAAGTGTGAATGGGCTATACATATCATCAACAAGCGCAATCTGAACATTTGAACACTCAACAATGACACTGTCAGAGCATATGGATATAACCTTCGCACGAAAAGAAGACCATAGTTTTGATGTCAACAAAGCAAGCAGACGTTTCAAGATATCTCACGTTATGACGTGAAACAGGGATACATGTAATGACGGTAAACAGGGGTACATATAATGACGGGAAACAGAGATACATATAATTCTCATCTTTGATGAGTACACCAATATAAAACTGTATTAAAAAGAAACATGTTCAGGCATGGTTTAACTTGTAAAATGCTTCACTATACATGTAATTAGTACATTTGTGTGCAGTATTTTTAACTGATCCATAATTTGGGAGTTTATACCGATTATGAATTGTGAGGAATAAATCGTCTTGCAGACTTTCCATACTTTCTAAGCATTTTCCGACAAATTCTTTTTTGCCAGATAACATTCCCTTAAATGGACCATGTGATTATAATTTGTGTTATTATATTGCATTGCTACATTTATGTATGTCGACAACAAGCATTTTGCATTATTATGCTCATAAGAGCTATGATTGCTAAATTGTTGATTTTTTTGCCGACTTTTCATATTTTTAGCAATAATTAATTCTATCCGTTGAGCCAGGTTTGGGCAAAAACATTCATTGGCGTGGATAGAATTCCTTTCTGTGCTTGAGAATCTGGGTACTGTGTCTCGTAGATATCGGTCAACAAATAAAATACTAATGGTTGATTTCCTTTAGTTTTTGACAGTTTTCTGCTTGTATACTTCCATTGTATCATCATGATGTCATAAGAAAATTAAATTTCAAACTTTAAAAATAAATTGCTTTCTGACGCAGTTACAGGTTAGTGACTTTAATTTCGGCAATACAATTTAGCTTAAACAATATTTAGAGTTAAAAGTGAATTTTGTCAAAATGTGTCGACAAAATTATAAGGCGCTTGATAAGTACGAGGCTTATTTAACATTTTTTATATAGAATAATAACCATAACATTTTTTAAATAAGGTATTTGTTTAAGAATTTTAATGACAACGTACGTTTTATCATATAATAAAGAACGGTCAAACTTTCGGACACAAGTAGTAATTAAAATTTATATTTCATAAGTAGTGCATATACGCAGGTTTCTAAAATACGTTCTATATAAAAAAAAATGTTAATCTACAACAACAACAAAGAAGTTCAAACATTAATTTACCTTGTGCTCTTAAACATCCGCTGCACATGGCACAACAAATTCTTTTTTACACTAGATCTTAGTTTTTTCCATTCGTATTCGAATACGCCTTGAAATAAATAAATATCATAACCGCACAAACAAAGGACTCGGAATGACTGTAATGTGTATTCATTTTACTTCATATTTTGACCCGGTTATGTTTACAACGTTAAAGTTTTTTTTTGTTTTAAAATTTGTTTAAGAGCTTATATAAATGGCTACAATTGATATCGACTCTTTGGTATAGAAAAAAGAAATAAAGAAACTTAATGCTTGATCGGTACATAAAGGAATATTGCTAGCCCGTATCACTATTTCAACGGCAAGCATTGTGTCGTGACCATCTGTGTTAGATATAGCCCGGAGCATTTGACACGATCCTAGCATTTATACATGAAAATATTACAAAGCACTTTGTTGTGTTAGTATTACACTTCCATTCTGGTTCCCGGTACCTAAATCGTACATTACTTTAAAGTTTAGCTCCGTCTCAATCCACTTAATAAAATGAATTTCCGCTATGGGTAAAACAAAATGGCGGATGTACGTTAGTTCGTAAATATAGGGAATATTAGATTACCCACCTAAAGTTTATGTTTTTTTGTCGTTTCGATAAGAATTTGTATACTAATGGAGAAAAGGATGGTATTTTCAATTGAACGACTGATATGTATTAAAAAACGCAATTCAGAATGAGGAAAAAGTTTTTCACCAGCGTGTATGAGTGCAAATAAATTGCTTTTGAAATCAAATGTCCGGTTAGCTGAGTTGGTAATGTGTCAAACTAGTTAAGTGGATGATGCAGGTTCGAAATCAGAAAAAAACATTATAAATTTTCTCCAAAAATGATTAATATATTCTATATGTATTTATTATTAGTTTATAGTTATGTTAGGAATATAATGAGAAAAATAAGATATGTTTATAGGGCAACTGAACCAAAATATCTCAACAACTTAATTATTTTCTTACAATATGAAGCCGATACAGGGATCTAACTAGCAACTACATGTGTGCAAGTCAGACGCTCTCCTGACTGACCTAATCGGAGGGAAAGTTGGATTTATTTACTCTCGCCACCGAGATATCCTCAAACTAATCGGACAATTGCACTTTGCACTTTTATGCTCTATTAACACCCTCCTATAACTTGGCTATTTTGACCTGGACCTGACCTTTAGACCTGCAGTCCACTAGGACCCCGAAGGGTTCCCAAAGCTGAATTTCACTTGATCTGGAAGTATCGGGATGGTTCGGCATGTCTTCGTGGTGTTCTGGAACCCTTCTGCAACACTTCGGGAAGCCTTCGGGACCGAAAGATCTTCAGCATCGAAATTTTAAAAGTTTTAAAGTTTGGACACCGTATGTATTGTTTGAGAAGGCTTCAGGGTAATCGGGAAACCATCGGCAACAGTTCGGGGTGTTCGGGAACCCATCGGCATTCACTCCGCATCATCAGGACGCCTTCTGCGAGGCTTCGTTATCATTTAGCTATCCCGAACGGTTCCCGAACGAAAGCAGAATCGACGCCGAAAGCTCCCCGATAACACACGGAAGCTATGCCGATGATGTTAGCTGTGAAATTATACTCATATTAGGTCGCGAGTCGTGTTAAATTCTCGTAGCTACACCAGTGTAACAATACTGCGTCACTTATTTGGACAACAGATATAAGAGGACGAAATTTGCTTCACTTGGACCATATAAAGAACCATGAGTATTGTAATGCCCTGCTTTCGTTATAGAATAATTATGTACAAGTTGTATGTTTGTTTACATTCTGTCTCGGTAACTTCTCACAGTTTATTTACATAAGTCGACACAGCATTGACAAGCTTTAGAATTGCATGCTCTACGATCTTTAGTGTTTCATTCATTGATCTGAATCGAATTATTACCCGCATAATTATTTATCACATGACTTTCCTTGTATCCAGGTTAGTATAGTCAGTACCTATATCGAGGATCTATCACGAGTTGTCAATTGATATAAATTTATATTAAACGAGTTTTGGAAATTTTATTAAGCGAGAAATTTCCTGAACGAGTTTAATATAAATATATCAATTGACAACAAGTGATAGATTCTTTTTATCACATGACTCTAAAACCGCAAAATACACATTGATTTATTGGAAAAAATCAATTTCTTATACTACACGTGGTACGTATAACTTTATACGTACTGGTTATACTAACCTGGATGCAAGGAAAGTCATGTGATAAAAAGTTATACGTACCACGTGTAGTATAAGGTATTGATTTTTTCCCAACAAATTAATGCGTAATTTGCGTTTTTAGTGTCATATGATAAAAAGAATCTATCACTCGTTGTCAATTGATATATTTATATTAAACTCGTTCAGGAAATTTCTCGCTTAATAAAATTTCCAAAACTCGTTTAATATAAATTCATATTACGCATTTGAATTACTAATAATGAAAAAGCACCATTTTTCGGTAAATTATACTAGGTAAATATACCCAAACACACATAAGCCCACTTAGTCAGAGAGGTTTGTAAAATTCCGCATTTTTCGGCGGAGACTTGGACTTTAATTGTTTCTTTGCCTTACGTATGGGCATTGCTCATTGTACATGTGTTGTGGTGTTACTGATGCGAGTTTTTGCTCAGCTGGTAACGTGTGCTGCCTCCCCTGTCCGATTTCCTCATACCTTTATACCAAGCCTTATTAACACTTAAAAAAGTTATAGTTTCTAAAATTATCAGAAAAATGTCTCTCACAATACTGGTCTGTAAAACAATTGGCCGCAGGAACTATAGTATTTTTATCCAGTATGGTCCAATATAGCAACTTGAAAGCGCTATCACGAAGCGCTTGGTAGTGCCTTTGATCAAATCAATAATGGTCACTTAATTGGTCGGTTTATGGTGCAAAGAGCAATAACTTCGGATATTCAACTTACATTAGGAAACATTTATACGACATGAGTTGTCTTTTTAAAGATGTTTTGCCAGTGTGATTACCACGACCAATGGGATCCTGTTAGTTACAACAGTAAGTATCTAATTATTTGACCGATTTTCGCGATGTATGTTCAATGCTTAAAGTGTATAGAGCTATATTCTTATAGTCATTAAATGTCAAAATAATTACTTGCATCGTTTTTAGTATGGTACTAGACTACCTTTATTGAAAATTAAAACTTTGGATGGGTTCGTGTACTTTAATTCAATCGTCGAAAAATAGACGATTCTTATAATGCCATAGGGTGTTCTAGAAGACTTTAATATGAAAATGGACAGTCTGCATGTCCAATAAATCACAAAGGGAGAGTGTTTGTTAAAACTGAAGCGAAAGATGATCTAATGGATATGAGAGCATAATTGTTTTTCAGTTTTTGAAACTTTAAAAAAAAATTATTGTCCAATATAGCTCTATACACTTTAAGCAGAGAATGAGCACTACCTACACTGTAAATAATGGGAACATGTCACGTGTTTTATCGGTGTTGGATAAATTGAATTAATTGAAATCTGAATTAATTATAAATCTTTCAAACATTTCATTTGCTAGTAAATGTATCCTCGATGTCCTCATTAAAGGTTTTATTAGTAAAATAATACTGCAATATAATGTGTCAGGGCCCAGTGCGTTACTAACAACATTGTCCTTTCTGTGACTTCAATACATTTTAATGAACGTACTCGTGTCAATTATGATACTAAATTACACATCAAATTCAATATAGATACACTCATTAAATGTTATAAGTACATCAACACTACATTACGATACGTGCAAATAGTACATGTAACCTTGCTTCTAACTTGAAAAATGACAAAATATAGAAATTATATTACGTTCTATTTTAAGGATTGCGATCGAAGGTACTATGCTTCGTGCCAGGGTATAGGAGACAGTACATATGAGAAACTATCTGACTCTCGGCTTGTATGGTTATGCCTAGATTGTGGTCTTCAAACTACTCAGGACGTTTGATGGACTCTCTAAATACCCTTGCAGATACAAATAAGTTTTCATCCCTAGAACACCATACCTCTGATACATCTGACCAGCACACAACTCACTCAAATTACATGTCAGATCATAATGTCTCTCCAATCAGGACCAGACCAGACCAGACCAGACCAGACCAGACCAGACCAGACCAGACCAGACCAGACCAGACCAGACCAGACCAGACCAGACCAGACCAGACCAGACCAGACCAGACCAGACCAGACCAGACCAGACCAGACCAGACCAGACCAGACCAGACCAGACCAGACCAGACCAGACCAGACCAGACCAGACCAGACCAGATCAGATCAGATCAGATCAGATCAGATTCCGTCGCACACACACACGCACATACACACACAAACAAGAAATTACAATTTAGTCCACCAAGATTTACTTGAAACGTTTACAGACAAAGAGAAATAACTCATTTATCCAATTTGAAAGAAATTCATTGACACTGACAGTGAGTGCGACATGACTTAACATTCTCCCTTCCCGTGTTTTTCGAAAAAAAGAAGGGTTGTAGCCAGTTGATTCATTTTTGTGATACATACTTTTTTCGTGTTGGAGCACATAACGTTAACTGCAGGGTTACTTATATCATGTGATGTTAACTGAAGGGGTGGAGCTAAATTCAATGATAATCAACGGGGTGTGTCTTCATTTTCAATGGAATGAGTGCAATAACTACAGTGCAAGATCATTATATCCTGCATTGAAGTAATTGTATTTATATACCGTTGTTAATACTTTAACCGTACACTTGTCCCTGATGTTCATGCTTGAAAAGTACTGCGGTCTATAACTTTAAAATCAAAAGAAGTTATTGGAAATTTTGAATCAGACAACCTCGCGTTTGCATTTTATTTCTTAAATTATCGTATGCAGCGTATGCTTATGCAAAATAAATTGCTCATATTTACGTGGAATTGTTGTATAATACACATATAGGCACAATGTCTTAACAGTAGCACAATGCTGGAGTAAATAAATAAAACAATATCCGCTGTTTTGGGACAACCCTCGTAGTGTCATTATCTTAACGATAGTTTGACCGTTTATGACTTTCAAAATAATCGTAATTACAAACTTAGTGACAAGGAAATTATGATTGAACAGGTGTGGAATGTAATTTAATCAAGTGAGTTGACAAACTGAGATACATCACGTAGTATATGTTTACACCACCGACGTGTATGGAACGCAATATCCGCCCGTACATGCATGCTGTTAAGTGACAATTTTATTCTATCTACTTGCACATGCGTTCTACTACTTGACAACTGCATGTTAGTTTCTTACAAATATTGTCCACGTTATTCATACTTCATGCTTCTTGATGCTAAGTGCACAATCCCTTCATGTATATCGTTTATTCTTGCATGTAATTGCCAACTGCGACATGCCTTTATGTTTTGACTTCTGTAATCTTGAATTATTCATTCTTACTATTTCTTACTGCATTCTATGTTTGACGACGTGCATTTGACTTTGTTGCAACTGAACGTAACGAACTACAAACAACCTTTTGAATCGTTCGTATTTTTTGATACTTGATTAATTGTTACTGCTTTAAAGTTGTAATTTCGCAAACATTTAAGCATGATAATACATTTTACAACATTAAGAACATTGCAGGGAACCAATAAAATTTTTAGCTTCTAGCGCAATTTACTATTCAAGGGAGATCACTCAGGACAGCAAATTGAAACGTTCGGTATTTTCCGTAGTTTAACGGTGAGTAAGTGAAAACTTGCCCGTCCGTTGTATCGTTTTTCGCGGAAATCATGTCCATGTAAGTTTTCTCTTCAAACGAATTATTTACTATGGACGGATAGAGACTCTTGGGTTGAAACAACAAAACTGACACTTCTAATGTATAGAGGCATGGTTTTGGCGGTACACAGGCTCGAACCCATCCAAAGTCTCCTATGGCATAACGCTATGTTGGCTACTTTGGGGGTCTGGACCCTCTTTCAGCCACAAGATAGGGGCTTAGCGACGGTATTTTTCAACTCTCGCCCACCTGCCCTACATCTACATACCCGGTCTTCCGGGGTCACAGAGCCTGGTGTGGGCTCTGTTCGGGCCCGAAACCGACCCAAAACGCAAAGTTCAATACACTGCAATTATAGGCACTGTTGGGTCCGGCCCCTAATTCCTATCAGCCCAAAGATAGGAACTTGCAGAGGGTCACGTTCGACTCGTATGATCATACACTACGTCTGTATACCCGGTCTTTTGGGGTCACAAAGCATGGTTTGGGCGGTAGACAGGCTCGAACCCATCGAAAGTCTCCTATGGCATAACGCTATTTTGGCTACTTTGGGGGTCTGGCCCCTCTTTCAGCCCCAAGATAGGGCCCTAGCGACGGTATTTTCAACTCTCGTCCACCTGCCCTTACATATACATACCCAGTCTTCCGGGGTGACAGAGCCTGGTTTGGGCTCTGTTCGGACCCGAAACCGCCCAAAACGCAAAGTTCAATACACTTCTATTATAGGCACCACGGGGTCCGGCCCCTAGCCGCTACCCTCACCAAGATAGGAACTTGCTGAGGGTCTCGTTCAACTCGTATGATGATATACTACGTCTGTATACCCGGTCTTTTGGGGTCACAAAGCATGGTTTGGGCGGTACACAGGCTCAAACCCTTCAAAAGTCGCCTATGGCATAACGCTATTTTGGCTACTTTGGGGGTCTGGCCCCTCTTTCAGCCCAGAGATAGGGGCCTTGCGACGGTATTTTTCAACTCTCGTCCACCTGCCCTACATCTAAATACCCGGTCTTCCGGGGTCAGAGAGCCTGGTTGCCTCAATATGCCCCTTTTTATCATACCCATCCTATTGTTTGCTGGATAATCTTATTGTTCGCTGGGAAATTTAGTGGTGTATAACCTATATCCTTATCGTTGGCTGGAGTTATTGTTCGCTGCTGTCGCTCGCTGACTTGACTTTAGCCAAGGTTGACATTTTTACGGGAACTGCCGAAAAAGTCTGGTTCCCAGCATTGTATGAATTGAATATTACAAATGTATTCGTTTAAGTTCATGCTGGCTACTGCTTAGTGCTTATTGGTTTCGCCTTGCTGAATTTGCAATCATTGATGTTAACACGCATGGCCTTATTGGGTCGGTATGACAATATTAAATGGAGGAACGATTAAATCAAATTCACTAAGTAAAACGTAGGAAGCAATAAGAATTTGTTGGCATTAACATTTTAAGATGATACATAAACAAATTAATAGAAAGGATGCATTTGTCATTTACACGCTAGAATATGTAATTTATATACATAGAGTAAGGAAAGATTCAAGCCACGTGCCACTTACTGAAGGAAAGAAGCACAAAGACACACGGCTGTTGCAGTTAGTTTAAAACAAATGAAAGAAGGAAAGATGCAATTGTCATTTAGCAATATGCATGTAACAAGACAACATAAAATTGTCCATAGACGTAAGCGATGCTGGTCATAACTACTACGTTTGGTTTAAAGTTGTTACTAATTGTAATACGAAAAGAAATGTTGCCTCAATCAAGCCAATTTCATATTGTGAAAACTCGGTCATTTCCGTTTTTTATTGCCACGTACAAAGGCCGAGATGACTGGAATGACACATTTCGTAAAGTTTACGGATATCAATGATTGTGTTGAAATCACGTGACTGTTCTGGTGACTCCACATCCAATCGTAACTACTCGGACATTTCCGTAACTGAGAATTACGCACTTTCGTTAGATAAACGCCGAGGAGTTCCGAATGCTCCACATGTTCTTAGGGAACGTAGAGGACATGTACCAGTTTGTTCGTGTGCTCCATTTTCCAAAGTATGCGGAACAGCGTTCAGTGTGCGGTACAGCGTTCAGTGTGCGTAACAACGTTTAGTGTGCGGAACATCGTTCAGTGTTTGAAACAACGTTCAGTGTGCGAAACAACGTTCAGTGTCTGTAACAACGTTTAGAGTGCGGAACAGCGTTCAGTGTGCGGAACAACGTTCAGTGTCTGGAACAACGTTTAGAGTGCGGAATAGCGTTGAGTGTGCGAAACAACGTTCAATGTGTAGAACAACGTTCAGTGTCTGGAACAACGTTTAGAGTGCGGAAAAGCGTTGAGTGTGCGAAACAACGTTCAATGTGTAGAACAACGTCAGTGTGCGGAACAGCGTTCCATACACACCATAGATCGTCGATGTTATTTTGAATAACTGAATATCGGGTTGGTAACCAATGTATAATGATAACATAACACGCCAGAGACAATTCTCCAACATAACCACACGAAACATAAACATAACAATCAGATACTGAAAGCTAACTAAAAACTTTTCTCATTAACACATTTACTATGGAGAATTTGACTTAACTTCGACTTTCATTAACATATCTTAACAGCCGAATAAGTGTCTATATATATACCGGTTTTATGTTTTCATAAGTTTCATCAACGAATAGAATCACAAATCTATTAATAAGAATTACACAGTAAGATGGCGGAAATTGTTACTTTAACGCAATAACCTCGTAATATTATATTCATGTATGAAGGTTAGGAGCATGCCATTTTCTCCGTACAATACGCTGCGTGGCAACACAAACAATAACTTCGACTTCTAGTGTGCATGCGATAATTGATGTTAAAGGTCAACGAGGAACTTTTCTCGATGTTTGCTTTTAAATTGATAATGACAAGTTTAACCGTGACAAGAGCAGGTTATTTTTGTTGTCTCTATAATGCGAAGATCTGGACGTGATCCTCCACCCAGCATAACATTATTATTATATTAACTTACAGATCTTTCAAAATTAATCGAGAATCGTTTGTCAACATCACGTCGTCTGTCAGGTAAACTATGTGTATCTTGTGTAACTGGGTATACCTGAATTAACGATAAAACCCGCATTTCTTTCAAATGCGATAGGTCCCTCATTATTGTTACTTATTGAATCAACTTATAACAGCTGATACTAGTATATTGTTTATATTTATAACCCAAGTTGGATGTTTTCATGAGCGAGAGTATACCGAAGACGGTCCATGTACACAATACAATAACAAATCTAAAACATAATATGTCCAAATAAGCATTTTTCAATGGAAATTAGTGCGAGTCGGGACACAACGGAAACATGGTCTAAATGAAGCTTCGGGAAAGTTATGAAACTGTGAGGAATCATGATGAATCAGGATAAGTCGAGGGAACTCCCGATATGTTCCTGTTCTTATGTGTCGGTCAAATTGTATGGGGGTTGTACTGCTAATTGAAACCACGAGGTTCCCTTATGTCTGTGGAAAGTTCTCCGATTCATAGAAGAAGCTTCGGAAGGCTTGCGATGTTAAACGTCGGTCATACTGCCTCAGCATGTTCTCAAGATAACAATCAGGAGCTTCGGTGAGTATTGGGAACTAGTTTCACTTCTAAATGGCCGATAAGGAATTCTTCAGTTGACATAGGCTTTAAGGACTAATAATGCAAGATTTGCTCGCGTGCACCGGTACAGTATACTCAACGCAAGAACCCAATACAATAATCCAAGAATTGCGGTTAGGAATAAGTTAATATCACCGCACTGTAAGTGACGTTTAGAAGTGGAATGTTTGGTTTTTAAGCTTCCGGTACAAAAAAATTATGCAATCACTTGAATTATCATTTGAAAGTTATAAATTAATTCGCATTTTTGAACGTCTTCTGCACTCGTACGATATATGTGGTATTTATGCTTGGTGCCGACACATTTTACATCTGGTTCACACTGTCTAAAGAATCTGACTGCAGTTTAAGGTAGGTAGTTCTCATTTAAATTAACCTTTAATACATGGCGACAGACTATATAATTTTATAGAGGGTAGGTGTTGATTTTTGTGTAAGATTGAATTTTATTTCACCGAGTGTTAACATAATTCAATATTAATCAAAATCAAACAGTTACTATACTTTTCTGTGATCTCAAGTGAAATGATGTAAGATTTTTCAACAAAAATCAACAAATGTTCTGTTTTTATTATTTGCTTCATTTTCTCGTAAAATTGTTCAGTAATTGGCTAAATTGGAAACATTAGGTTGACCTGACAATTTTGACTTCATGATGAAATAGACGTCGCGTCGTCACAAGTTGGAGCTTTTTTCATTTCCGCGTTATTTATTTGCCAAATGGTGCAGATATAATTTAAATATAGTATGTCTTATGTCAATCGAAAGAAGAATATCAGCACAATCGACCTGCATATATATATATTTAGTTTATTAAAAAATCCCACAGTTCCAGGATTCGTAATTACCAGAATACGATGAAATATCACTGTAGAGATGTAACACACAAGCTAAAATGTAAAAATGTATTGAGAGCAAAATGCACACGCAAAATTTCGATATTTTGTGCGCAAAATAAACATTAAACGTTAAAAGTTAGAGTCACTAACATAAAATAAAGTGACGTCATCAGAAAGTCAAACATTTTGAATCTGTGTTGTGGAAGCAGTTGTGTAGACATTTCGAAATTACGGGAAATTAATTAATATGTTATTACAATTACCACGCTGTTGAATAGTATATGGTATATCACAATGGTTCAATATACTCTGAACTTATAAGTATTTTTCAATGCGACAAAAAATCTATTCTGAACTCAGGCAACTGTATCATTGAAAACTAAAAAAACAAAAACAAATAGAAAACAATTGTGGAATATTTATATAGAATAGCGCTTTGACAATCTAAAATCTTGTCACTAGCGATAAATTGCTACTATATACAATACTATGTGTAATGGTATATAAAATGGCGAATGAATGTTGCTACTTGCGACTAAAGTTTTATCATATTTTATTTCCTACACATGTTCAATATAAACTGCAGTACAGAAAGGAAGGTAAGTAACTGTTGGTATACCGTTGGTATATGTAGGGTATATGTAGGGTATTCCCGAAAGCAGTTGGTCGCTCGATATGTTGTCATACCATGCTGATATACATGTAAACATATAAGGAAGTAAAAAGGATAAAACTATGAAACAGGCGGTTACTTCCGATAACTCACTTAATCGGCAATTAAGGTTATATATATATATACAATAAACTGAGTTTAACTGGTGGCTAAATCTATAAATCAACCACATGTTTTAATTAATATCGTTGAATCCCAGACGGTCATTTTACTTGTTGGTATGTACCATAGCTTTGTGCTGAATCCTCGATGTATTTTTTGCACCACCTCAACAACCTCAAAGAAAAACCGCCCCTGAGTTCATGTTTATATCGGGCACGTTATTCAAATTCCCTGGGGATTTTATAAAGACAAATCAGCACAAACTTTAGTTTATATACAATCATGTATAAGGAAATATTGAGGAATGCAAGCAGGTTAAGCATGCACTTGTGATAGTATCGTCTACGCAAATAAATTATTATATGTTACACAGTTGAAGTTACTATACATGGAAAGTGGTTTATTTTATATGGACTATAAAATTAACATTTGAAAACGGATTTAAACGGAAGAGGGTATGTTACATATAGTATTTATTGTGTACTGAGTATATCTAGAACCTTAACATTATGTTTACACACTATATAGTTTTCAAATAACAAACTTACTGCACTATAGTCGATTCAATAGGACTGTTTCCCATCTTAAATGCATTATGAGCAAAATTAAGAAAGATAAAAAATATTGTGTGGATTTTTTATTGCTAAATTAAATTTATTCGTACGAATTTCATACGTTAAAGAATTTCATATGTGAAGATTCATATGAAGAACGTGTGCAAAATTTCATACGGGGTACTTTCTCCTGTGTAGACAATGAACAATCTCCACTTAAAGTTTTAGGATCCTATGTCCTGCCGTCCTGAAAGTATTGTTGGGAAACCGTTCTGCCTGTTGATCGACCAAGCAAAAAGTACGCCCTATGCATAACTACACATCGACGCGTACGATATATTAGACATAAACACTTACATACATGCAAATATTACCATGTTTATATATAATAAGTCAATATAATATCAGATTTATATATTTTGTCATTTTCAAGCTAGAAACACTATTATGTACACTATGTCACGTATCGCCATCCACTGTATCGGTATACTTATGACATTGCGCGTCAACTGCTAAGAATGAATAAAAGAGTATAAGAATAGTTCAAATAAGTATAGAACAGTATAATACAGTGGTAAAAGTAAAAGTAGAACGATAGGTTAAAAGTAGTAAAAACAGATTTTCAGAGACTGATTTATGGTGAAACATGTTCAATGCGACTGACAGCCGCATTGAACGATGCTATGGTAGGGAGACTGGCTACTGTGTACGGGAGGCTATTCCAGTGGTATATGGTCCTAGGGAAGAAAGCAAACTTATAGTAGTCAGTAGTAGTGCTAATTAACCTATAAGCTAATGGGTGTGATGATCTTGATGGGCGAGATAGGGGCACTAGGTAACCTTCAATGGGGATAGCTTCAAATTTGTAGGTGATTTTATACATGCGGGATAGCCGACTGTCAATTCTTCTGAGGTCTAGACGCCTAAGATTAAGGGAGCTCAGCATATCAGATACACTGGCTGTTCTGAAGTAATTAGCATTGATCCATCTGGCTGCCCGCCTTTGGACAGCCTCGATTTGATCAATCTGGCTTTGGGTATAAGGGGACCAAACCTCGGAGGCATATTGTAGCTGGGGTCTAATACTAGAGTCTGATAAGCGAGGGACTTAATGGGTTCGGACTTGACCTTAATGTTCCTACGAAAAAAACCCAGGGTTTGGTTCGCAGTTTTGGTTGACCTATTTTTATGATCGTCCCAGGATAGGTTATTTGAGATGTCCTTTGTTCCGCTGCATTCCATCTTTTGTAAATGTTTTTTTTTTTAAATTTTGATCTTATAAAATGTTTGGGTTTTGGGTTTTCTGGAGTAATAAATTATGTCTATCTTTCTTTTTATATAAATCTTATTTGTCCGTTGATAAATGATACACACATGTATAGCTTGGCTATTTTGACCTGAGTCTGACCTTTATGCAAGAATATATTACAAGGTACTTGCTTTGAATATATCAATTTCCGCAAGCAAATCGTGCAATATCGGCATTCAAGATTTGTGTTTGTATTACATCTCGAGCGTCATCGTGATACTCCCCGATTATGAAAACATACACTTGGTGTTGTAAACGTAGACAATAAATCGACTGTTAAATTATGGTAATCAATACGTCAGGCTCATGTCAATGTGGCCAGAAGGGATGAATGCTTGTATTTGGCCAGTACGCTATGTACGTTAAGTTAGCAATTTTCGAGGGCTTCTTTCAGCAGTTCAGCCTCTCATTCACCCTTTGATATTTTTTCTCGTTTTCTCAAAATATCGATTTTGTAGTTACGACCTTTTCATTCTAAGCCATCGAATTGGGGAATCGTTACAAAGAAAATGATGACAACCTGTACGTGGTTACTCTTAAGGCATACGGTGCGCTAGTTGAGGTTTATGGATCATAAGTTGTTCGATATATAGAAAATCAAATATTTACCTCGTCCAAACCGAAAGTCACCCGTCCCAAGTAACGGTTTTTCCAGAGGGTGTACCCAGTGTTGAACCCCGGGACATTTCGATCCCGAAACCCACATCCTACATCTAGGCCACCGATTAATTATGCAGAAATGTAGTTTAAAATGAAATGCACGATTATTTATACGAGTTACACATACATATAATGTTATAAATTGTATTACAATAATATAGGCATATTATTTAGTACACTGTATATAATGGAATGATATTTATATTTCAGATCAAAGCATTAGCTGTGAGTAATGGATTTGATTGGATGTCCGTTTGTCACGCACGTTGTAATTTCCAGTTTTACATTGTACTTGATACAAGGCTTAAATGGTGTCGAGTTACACCATGACATCCGTCAACAATGGCTTCGTAACCACGAGGCATCAAGACATGCACAATATGTGGCCGAAGACACTGGATCAATTAACGAAACAATTAGATGTTCATGGCTTACAGAGTGCTATTGTCGTGACGAGTCATCCTACACAAACGGTACATATAAACTATTGGTCAATTGTACAGACGCTGGCCTGACAACTATACCATCGAATATACCGCACAACACTACTGTACTCACGCTTGATGGTAACTATATTAATACCATTGAACCAGGTATCTTCAAGAATCTGTCAATTCTTTTATATCTGGACCTTTCAAATAACAACCTGTCTACTTTAACTAATGGAACATTTGAAGGTCTAAAAAGCTTACAAACTCTGGAATTAAACCATAACGATATACGTTATACAAACGTTTCTTTTCCGGAAGGAATTTTTAAACCGCTGACCAACTTAACGAGGTTGAATCTGCATCAGAACTTTGACAATATAAACGCTGATGAAAAGATGTTATACCCTGTGAAGGCACTGGCCACTTTGTCGACGCTCAAACAGTTACTAATTGATGGAATAGACAATGATTATGACGGTAAAGCTTTCGCTAATCTAACGAGTGTTGAAAACCTTTTTCTGTCAAGCAATTATGGGCGATGCAAACTAAGGAAGGCATCCCCAGGTATGTTTAATCAATTAACATCAATAAGAACGTTGGATATATCGAACTGTAGTTTGAATATGATTGAAGAAAATAGCTTTTCAGAACTTAAACGATTAAAGAACTTGGATTTGTCATTCAATACAGAACTGGAATTTAAAAGTTTGCCCAACATTACGTCAGGTTTGAAGTCACAGAAACTTCGTCTGTTGAATCTGAATAATATTCACATTCACACTGGAGATTGTACAAGGTTGACTGTCGACAATATGCGGAATATGCAAAATATGTCTGTAGAGCGCCTTCGTCTCAATTTCAATCGTCTGGCTTTCATGGAAGAAGATGCAGTGGATTTTATTCCTAAAAATATCACAGAACTCTCTCTTAATAACAACATGTTACTTCCAGCGGAATATGTCCATAAAATATTTGAAACTAATGTGTTTAAGAACATAACGTATTTAACTCTTGCTGAACAAGATACAAATATCAACGTTATAGACATATTTAACTCCGAAACCAAACAATACCTAGATAAACTGGCGAGAAAACGATCTGAAGCGTTTGGAGATTATAGAAATACATCTGGAATTATTGCAGCTACAATTAACGAATCAGATATTGCAAACCAAACATGTTCTAACTGTGCAAATAAGTCTTATAAGTCTAAAATACTTCTACCCCCAACTTTGAACTTTCTTGATTTCAGTGGACTCAGAATTAGAAACGAACTGGATGACATATGTGTATGTGAACCAAACAGTATAATCCGGATCGACTTGGAGAGAAATCTGTTCTGGAATTGGCAGGGTCCAATTACTGGCTTATCCAATTTACTTGATCTGAATCTTGCTTGGAACTCATGTGACAAAATTTCAACTGATGTGTTCGATAATTTTACTGAACTGATTCAATTGAATTTAACTCGCAACTTTATAGATAGATTTCTTAGCGATGATGTCGATGGGCGTATTTTCAGGGGACTTGGCAATCTAAAAGATTTGCTACTATCCGATATGAAACTTCGGTATTTGCCACCTAAGATTTTCAAATCCTTGCGTTATATTCGAGGTCTCGATTTATCATTCAACTTTCTAACGGAATTCGATGTTGATTTAAGCGAAGCAAGTCAACTACAATATCTGAACTTGCATGAAAACTCTCTCAAGAAATTAGAATCAAACGTTATGAAACGCTTAACAGATAATTCTCAAAACTTCACTGTGTATCTTGATATTGCTGGAAATACGTTGTCTTGTACGTGTAGCGATTTAGACTTTATTAAATGGTTTTATGAAACGAATGTTTACTTCGTAGGGTACAATAGCTACATGTGTACGTATGAGAACTCCAAGCAGTTGAATATGTCGAAACATTTAGATCTTCACGACCGACTACTTAAAGACTGTGCTAACTATGCTACACTCATTTTGATTACGTCATTACTATTTGTGCTGTTTGTGATATTATGCTTATTTGCGATCGGTTATAGATACAGATGGGATGTTCGATACTTTTATTATTCGGCAAAGCTTCGAATGCATGGAAAAATCCCTTTGATTGACAGAACTGATGAAAATGCTACATTCAGTTTCGATGCTTTCATTTCATACTCGCGAGAAAATGCAAGATGGATAAAGGACGTGGTCGTACCAGAATTGGAAGGTGAAAGAAAGTTAAAACTACTAGTACATGATAGAGATTTTCTTGCAGGAAATTTTGTCAATGATAACATAATGGGTGCCATTACAACATCTAGAAAAACTCTGATTATTATGAGTGATGCTTTCTTACACAGTGAGTGGTGTTTGTTCGAGATGAACATGGCGCGTATGGAAGCCATAAAAAGTGGAAGAAATGTTATATGTGTTATAATGAAGGAAGAAGTCCCAGATGAGAACATGTCGTTAGAAATCATGGATACAATACGGCGGAGTACGTATCTAGAACTTGACTCTAATCCTGAACGAAAGGATGTTTTCTGGGACCGAGTTAGGGATGCCCTCTGTGACTGAATGTTAGATGTATTCTTGGACCGAGTTAGGGATGCCCTCTGTGACTGAATGTTAGATGTATTCTGGGACCGAGTTAGGGATGCCCTCTGTGACTGAATGTTAGATGTATTCTGGGACCGAGTTAGGGATGCCCTAATTGACTGAATGTTAGATGTATTCTGGGACCGAGATGGGGATGCCCTAATTGACTGAATGTTAGATGTATTCTGGGACCGAGTTAGGGATGCCCTCTATGACTGAATGTTAGATGTATTCTGGGACCGAGATGGGGATGCCCTAATTGACTGAATGTTAGATGTATTCTGGGACCGAGTTAGGGATGCCCTCTGTGACTGAATGTTAGATGTATTCTGGGACCGAGTTAGGGATGCCCTCTGTGACTGAATGTTAGATGTATTCTGGGACCGAGATGGGGATGCCCTAATTGACTGAATGTTAGATGTATTCTGGGACCGAGATGGGGATGCCCTCTATGACTGAATGTTAGATGTATTCTGGGACCGAGTTAGGGATGCCCTCTATGACTGAATGTTAGATGTATTCTTGGACCGAGTTAGGGATGCCCTAATTGACTGAATGTTAGATGTATTCTGGGACCGAGTTAGGGATGCCCTCTGTGACTGAATGTTAGATGTATTCTGGGACCGAGTTAGGGATGCCCTCTGTGACTGAATGTTAGATGTATTCTGGGACCGAGATGGGGATGCCCTAATTGACTGAATGTTAGATGTATTCTGGGACCGAGATGGGGATGCCCTCTGTGACTGAATGTTAGATGTATTCTTGGACCGAGTTAGGGATGCCCTAATTGACTGAATGTTAGATGTATTCTGGGACCGAGTTAGGGATGCCCTCTGTGACTGAATGTTAGATGTATTCTTGGACCGAGTTAGGGATGCCCTAATTGACTGAATGTTAGATGTATTCTGGGACCGAGTTAGGGATGCCCTCTGTGACTGAATGTTAGATGTATTCTGGGACCGAGATGGGGATGCCCTAATTGACTGAATGTTAGATGTATTCTTGGACCGAGTTAGGGATGCCCTCTATGACTGAATGTTAGATGTATTCTGGGACCGAGTTAGGGATGCCCTCTGTGACTGAATGTTAGATGTATTCTGGGACCGAGATGGGGATGCCCTCTATGACTGAATGTTAGATGTATTCTGGGACCGAGTTAGGGATGCCCTCTGTGACTGAATGTTAGATGTATTCTGGGACCGAGATGGGGATGCCCTCTGTGACTGAATGTTAGATGTATTCTGGGACCGAGTTAGGGATGCCCTCTGTGACTGAATGTTAGATGTATTCTGGGACCGAGTTAGGGATGCCCTCTGTGACTGAATGTTAGATGTATTCTGGGACCGAGTTAGGGATGCCCTCTGTGACTGAATGTTAGATGTATTCTGGGACCGAGTTAGGGATGCCCTAATTGACTGAATGTTAGATGTATTCTGGGACCGAGATGGGGATGCCCTAATTGACTGAATGTTAGATGTATTCTGGGACCGAGTTAGGGATGCCCTCTGTGACTGAATGTTAGATGTATTCTGGGACCGAGTTAGGGATGCCCTCTGTGACTGAATGTTAGATGTATTCTGGGACCGAGATGGGGATGCCCTCTGTGACTGAATGTTAGATGTATTCTGGGACCGAGATGGGGATGCCCTCTGTGACTGAATGTTAGATGTATTCTGGGACCGAGATGGGGATGCCCTAATTGACTGAATGTTAGATGTATTCTTGGACCGAGTTAGGGATGCCCTCTGTGACTGAATGTTAGATGTATTCTGGGACCGAGTTAGGGATGCCCTCTGTGACTGAATGTTAGATGTATTCTTGGACCGAGTTAGGGATGCCCTCTATGACTGAATGTTAGATGTATTCTGGGACCGAGTTAGGGATGCCCTCTATGACTGAATGTTAGATGTATTCTGGGACCGAGTTAGGGATGCCCTCTGTGACTGAATGTTAGATGTATTCTTGGACCGAGTTAGGGATGCCCTCTGTGACTGAATGTTAGATGTATTCTTGGACCGAGTTAGGGATGCCCTCTGTGACTGAATGTTAGATGTATTCTGGGACCGAGTTAGGGATGCCCTCTGTGACTGAATGTTAGATGTATTCTGGGACCGAGTTAGGGATGCCCTCTGTGACTGAATGTTAGATGTATTCTGGGACCGAGTTAGGGATGCCCTCTGTGACTGAATGTTAGATGTATTCTGGGACCGAGTTAGGGATGCCCTCTATGACTGAATGTTAGATGTATTCTTGGACCGAGATGGGGATGCCCTAATTGACTGAATGTTAGATGTATTCTGGGACCGAGATGGGGATGCCCTCTGTGACTGAATGTTAGATGTATTCTGGGACCGAGTTAGGGATGCCCTCTGTGACTGAATGTTAGATGTATTCTGGGACCGAGATGGGGATGCCCTAATTGACTGAATGTTAGATGTATTCTGGGACCGAGTTAGGGATGCCCTCTGTGACTGAATGTTAGATGTATTCTGGGACCGAGATGGGGATGCCCTAATTGACTGAATGTTAGATGTATTCTGGGACCGAGATGGGGATGCCCTAATTGACTGAATGTTAGATGTATTCTTGGACCGAGTTAGGGATGCCCTCTATGACTGAATGTTAGATGTATTCTGGGACCGAGTTAGGGATGCCCTCTGTGACTGAATGTTAGATGTATTCTGGGACCGAGATGGGGATGCCCTCTATGACTGAATGTTAGATGTATTCTGGGACCGAGTTAGGGATGCCCTCTGTGACTGAATGTTAGATGTATTCTTGGACCGAGATGGGGATGCCCTCTATGACTGAATGTTAGATGTATTCTTGGACCGAGATGGGGATGCCCTAATTGACTGAATGTTAGATGTATTCTTGGACCGAGTTAGGGATGCCCTCTATGACTGAATGTTAGATGTATTCTGGGACCGAGTTAGGGATGCCCTCTGTGACTGAATGTTAGATGTATTCTGGGACCGAGATGGGGATGCCCTAATTGACTGAATGTTAGATGTATTCTTGGACCGAGTTAGGGATGCCCTCTGTGACTGAATGTTAGATGTATTCTTGGACCGAGTTAGGGATGCCCTCTGTGACTGAATGTTAGATGTATTCTTGGACCGAGTTAGGGATGCCCTCTATGACTGAATGTTAGATGTATTCTGGGACCGAGTTAGGGATGCCCTCTATGACTGAATGTTAGATGTATTCTGGGACCGAGTTAGGGATGCCCTCTATGACTGAATGTTAGATGTATTCTTGGACCGAGTTAGGGATGCCCTCTATGACTGAATGTTAGATGTATTCTGGGACCGAGTTAGGGATGCCCTCTGTGACTGAATGTTAGATGTATTCTGGGACCGAGATGGGGATGCCCTAATTGACTGAATGTTAGATGTATTCTGGGACCGAGTTAGGGATGCCCTCTGTGACTGAATGTTAGATGTATTCTGGGACCGAGTTAGGGATGCCCTCTGTGACTGAATGTTAGATGTATTCTGGGACCGAGATGGGGATGCCCTAATTGACTGAATGTTAGATGTATTCTGGGACCGAGTTAGGGATGCCCTCTATGACTGAATGTTAGATGTATTCTGGGACCGAGATGGGGATGCCCTAATTGACTGAATGTTAGATGTATTCTTGGACCGAGTTAGGGATGCCCTCTATGACTGAATGTTAGATGTATTCTGGGACCGAGTTAGGGATGCCCTCTATGACTGAATGTTAGATGTATTCTGGGACCGAGTTAGGGATGCCCTCTGTGACTGAATGTTAGATGTATTCTGGGACCGAGTTAGGGATGCCCTCTGTGACTGAATGTTAGATGTATTCTGGGACCGAGATGGGGATGCCCTAATTGACTGAATGTTAGATGTATTCTGGGACCGAGTTAGGGATGCCCTCTATGACTGAATGTTAGATGTATTCTGGGACCGAGATGGGGATGCCCTCTATGACTGAATGTTAGATGTATTCTGGGACCGAGTTAGGGATGCCCTCTGTGACTGAATGTTAGATGTATTCTGGGACCGAGTTAGGGATGCCCTCTGTGACTGAATGTTAGATGTATTCTGGGACCGAGATGGGGATGCCCTCTGTGACTGAATGTTAGATGTATTCTGGGACCGAGTTAGGGATGCCCTCTGTGACTGAATGTTAGATGTATTCTGGGACCGAGTTAGGGATGCCCTCTGTGACTGAATGTTAGATGTATTCTGGGACCGAGTTAGGGATGCCCTCTGTGACTGAATGTTAGATGTATTCTGGGACCGAGTTAGGGATGCCCTCTGTGACTGAATGTTAGATGTATTCTTGGACCGAGTTAGGGATGCCCTCTGTGACTGAATGTTAGATGTATTCTGGGACCGAGTTAGGGATGCCCTCTGTGACTGAATGTTAGATGTATTCTGGGACCGAGATGGGGATGCCCTAATTGACTGAATGTTAGATGTATTCTGGGACCGAGTTAGGGATGCCCTCTATGACTGAATGTTAGATGTATTCTGGGACCGAGATGGGGATGCCCTAATTGACTGAATGTTAGATGTATTCTGGGACCGAGTTAGGGATGCCCTCTATGACTGAATGTTAGATGTATTCTGGGACCGAGATGGGGATGCCCTAATTGACTGAATGTTAGATGTATTCTGGGACCGAGTTAGGGATGCCCTCTATGACTGAATGTTAGATGTATTCTGGGACCGAGTTAGGGATGCCCTCTGTGACTGAATGTTAGATGTATTCTGGGACCGAGATGGGGATGCCCTCTATGACTGAATGTTAGATGTATTCTTGGACCGAGATGGGGATGCCCTAATTGACTGAATGTTAGATGTATTCTGGGACCGAGATGGGGATGCCCTCTGTGACTGAATGTTAGATGTATTCTGGGACCGAGTTAGGGATGCCCTCTGTGACTGAATGTTAGATGTATTCTGGGACCGAGATGGGGATGCCCTCTGTGACTGAATGTTAGATGTATTCTGGGACCGAGTTAGGGATGCCCTCTGTGACTGAATGTTAGATGTATTCTGGGACCGAGTTAGGGATGCCCTAATTGACTGAATGTTAGATGTATTCTTGGACCGAGTTAGGGATGCCCTCTGTGACTGAATGTTAGATGTATTCTGGGACCGAGTTAGGGATGCCCTCTGTGACTGAATGTTAGATGTATTCTGGGACCGAGTTAGGGATGCCCTCTGTGACTGAATGTTAGATGTATTCTTGGACCGAGATGGGGATGCCCTAATTGACTGAATGTTAGATGTATTCTTGGACCGAGATGGGGATGCCCTAATTGACTGAATGTTAGATGCATTCTGGGAGCGAGTTCAGGATGCCCTAATTGACTGAATGATAGATTAAGTGCCAGATGCCCATGATACAAAATGTTATTTAAAGTTCGAGGGAAGATCCACAATGAATTTTGCTATTTCTTCATTGATACACACTTAATATGACATACCTTAACAATTTCTTTGACTTTCATGACCAAGCCTATATGAGTGATGTTATATTAAGTACATCAATTACGGTGTAAGAACTTCTATGCTGAATTCAGTCAATCATACACTTTTCTTGTTTGTTAAAATGTACTATTTACAGAGCAAGTATTATATTTGGCATACATACCAAACTATGTTAGTTCATTATGTACATATGCAAAAATAAGTTTATGTGTATCCAATGTTATATTTACTATATCTATGTATCTTAACTTGCATACATTTGATTGTTTCTAAGTGTAAATACACAAACATTTCTAAGTTTGAATACACAAGCATGTCTCAGTGTGAATACACAAACATTTCTAAGTGTGAATACACAAACATGTTTAAGTGTGAATACACAAGCATGTCTAAGTGTGAATACACAAGCATGTCTAAGTGTGAATACACAAGCATGTCTAAGTGTAAATACACAAGCATGTCTAAGTGTGAATACACAAACATGTCTAGGTGTGAATACACAAACATGTCTAAGTATGAATACACAAGCATGTCTAAGTGTGAATACACAAACATTTCTAAGTTTGAATACACAAGCATGTCTAAGTGTGAATACACAAACATTTCTAAGTGTGAATACACAAACATGTCTAAGTGTGAATACACAAGCATGTCTAAGTGTGAATACACAAGCATGTCTAAGTGTGAATACACAAGCATGTCTAAGTGTGAATACACAAGCATGTCTATGTGTGAATACACAAACATGTCTAAGTGTGAATACACAAACATGTCTAAGTGTGAATACACAAACATGTCTAAGTATGAATACACAAGCATGTCTAAGTATGAATACACAAGCATGTCTAAGTATGAATACACAAGCATGTCTAAGTATGAATACACAAGCATGTCTAAGTATGAATACACAAGCATGTCTAAGTATGAATACACAAACATGTCTAAGTTTGAATACACAAGCATGTTTAAGTATGAATACACAAGCATGTCTAATTATGAATACACAAGCATGTCTAAGTGTGAATACACAAACATGTCTAAGTGTGAATACACAAGCATGTCTAAGTGTGAATACACAAACATGTCTAAGTGTGAATACACAAGCATGTCTAAGTGTGAATACACAAACATGTCTAAGTGTGAATACACAAACATGTCTAAGTATGAATACACAAGCATGTCTAAGTATGAATACACAAGTATGTCTAAGTATGAATACACAAGCATGTCTAAGTATGAATACACAAGCATGTCTAAGTATGAATACACAAACATTTCTAAGTGTGAATACACAAACATTTCTAAGTATGAATACACAAGCATGTCTAAGTATGAATACACAAGCATGTCTAAGTATGAATACACAAGCATCTCTGAGTATGAATACACAAACATGTCTAAGTTTGAATACACAAGCATGTCTTAGTTTGAATACACAAGCATGTCTAAGTATGAATACACAAGCATGTCTAAGTATGAATACACAAGCATGTCTAAGTATGAATACACAAGCATGTCTAAGTATGAATACACAAGCATGTCTAAGTATTAATACACAAACATCTGTAAGTATTTATACACAAGCATGTCTAAGTATTTATATACAAGCATGTCTAAGTATTAATACACAAGCATGTCTAAGTATTAATACACAAACATTTCTAAGTGCATATATTATGGACGTAATCATAGGATTATATATTTGTAAAAGTACAACCGTATTAGGTGTGCAGTCATTTATTCATAATATGGGTGTCTTTACATTAACATAACGTAGTTAGTCTCGTTATGAATTTGCAAATATAAAACATAACAGAACCTTGTATTGTCGTACTCAAAATAGTTTCTTGACAAACGACATATGACTATATTAACATTTTACATAATGGCACATGGTACAGTAACATAAAATGTATATATAATTACAGTTCCGGCAAACAAAACATAACGTACGTCATAATAATAGCTCCACACTGTGATTTGTATGGAAGGATACGTACGTGAGTTATACAGAATACAAACTGTTTCGCCGGTTTCTGTATTGATAATTCATCGCTCAAACCAATTATCTATTTGAACGAGCATGTTTATTGATGTACATTATTATGTGCTGTACAAGTTGTATTTATGATATCTCCTTAACACTATCTTTACGTGACTCCACGTGTTCATTACGATGTCCCAATGTTCATTACGATGTCCCAATGTTCATTACGATGTCCCAATGTTCATTACGATGTCCCAATGTTCATTACGATGTCCCAATGTTCATTACGATGTCCCAATGTTCATTACGATGTCCCAATGTTCATTACGATGTCCCAATGTTCATTACGATGTCCCAATGTTCATTACGATGTCCCAATGTTCATTACGATGTCCCAATGTTCATTACGATGTCCATACACTGTACATAATTTGCCAATATTATATTACGATCAACTTATAACAGTGATGCTGAGTTGTTTATAACACCACTTTACACTTACATGTATATAATGAATTCAATCAATTGTACATATTGCTTTTTTTGTTAAATGTGATGATTTTATGATGACTCTTATAATAATGTGATATTCATATCAATTTCTGTTTATTCTATTCGAATACAATGCTTAAATAACTTTACCAGTGTATCAATATGTAGTTGTTGTATACATATACAGTGAGTGTAAACTATAATTCACGTTCATTTGTCTCATCTTCATTCCGTATTATCTGGGAAAAATTACTACTTAATAGCCAATCATCCTCAATAAACTATGTTCTCTTTGCTTATTGATCCGGGTAATGTAAATACCTGCAGTTATATGATCGTGTGGAGATACGTGCCCTGTATAAGGATCTCTGTATATTTGTTATTTTCCTGTGGAAACCCTGCATTTTGTGTTAGTAATGTACATAGTTTGTTGATTTATGTTTCATACATGCCATTCTGTCATTGTCATGTTTTGCATTTTATTCTGGTTGTTTTTTAATATCAAATAGGTCCTTCATGTTGGTGACACGACATGGATGATCACGTCAACATTCATTGCGTTTGTTTTATTTTCTTTCCGGTCGGTCGTACGTAATCCTTATGTCATGTGTGGTATATTGGGTTGTGTGTGGTATATTGGGTTGTGTGTGGTATATTGGGTTGTGTGTGGTATATTGGGTTGTGTGTGGTATATTGGGTTGTGTGTGGTATATTGGGTTGTGTGTGGTATATTGGGTCGTGTGTGGTATATTGGGTTGTGTGTGGTATATTGGGTTGTGTGTGGTATATTGGGTTGTGTGTGGTATATTGGGTTGTGTGTGGTATATTGGGTTGTGTGTGGTATATTGGATTGTGTGTGGTATATTGGGTTGTGTGTGGTATATTGGGTTGTGTGTGGTATATTGGGTCGTGTGTGGTATATTGGATTGTGTGCGGTATATTGGGTTGTGTGTGGTATATTGGGTCGTGTGTGGTATATTGGATTGTGTGTGGTATATTGGGTTGTGTGTGGTATATTGGGTCGTGCGTGGTATATTGGGTCGTGTGCGGTATATTGGGTTGTGTGTGGTATATTGGGTTGTGTGTGGTATATTGGGTCGTGTGTGGTATATTGGGTTGTGTGTGGTATATTGGGTTGTGTGTGGTATATTGGGTCGTGTGTGGTATATTGGGTTGTGTGTGGTATATTGGGTTGTGTGTGGTATATTGGGTCGTGTGTGGTATATTGGGTTGTGTGTGGTATATTGGGTCGTCTGTGGTATATTGGATTGTGTGGGGGCCTTGCTCCGTGTAGTTGTGTTGTGTCCTTACTGTTGTCTATATTCGGCTGGTTTAGCTGATACATATGTATTGTATTACTTTTGTAATACTACATACACAATGTAATGATATACACATAGGAAAGGCGCAAAACCTGACCACCTTATAAGGTGAGAAACCACCAAATAGATTTGCTCTATAGCTCAATGTAAATTGGCCATAGTAGGCCCCAATTTTCAACTTTTTTTAGTCTATGGCCACCTGGACCACATATATCATTGTAAAGAGGGACAGTTAAGCTTCAAAATAATGCAATAAAAAAGGGGGGTCATGTATCTTATAAGAAAGTTTTTGTCCTTCAAACACGGTCTATGCGTTTTTACGCATGTCCGGATTTATAAGTTCTGGGTTTTACCCTAGTCTACTTTCACTTTGGTATCAAGAACAAAATAGCGGAATAATACAAGTATTACAGTTTTACTACATCACATGCATATTTACCAACCATTTAAACTCAATTTCATCATTCAACTCAACATTTGTCAAGAAATATCTCCATTTACAGGCAAACCAAAGTTTTTTGAAGGACTACTTGAGTGTATCACCACTTGGTCCGCGGAGGCATTTAGTGGTTCTTTACCTATAATGGGATGTGCAGGCCATATTATGTGAAAATTTGACGTTTGCTTAAATCCAATGTCGGTTCAACACGATCGAACAATTGTCTGAAACTAAGCTGAACTTTCAATGCTGCTCTAAGAAACAGATTCTTAAAAAATGTACTCATACCTCCTGGGTAGCATTGATGTCACTTTAATGACGGTTATGGACACTTCAACGTCAACTCAGTTCTGAGGGATAATGCTAAATGTCGGAAATCATTATTTCAGTAGACACCCTTTCCTTACATGTTCAGTAAAGACCGTTGAAGATTGGGATAATTATAAAGTTAAAATTACTAAGACACGTACGTCCACATCACAGTTTATTCAGTTGTTTAGCCTGTATCATCCCGAAGCCTAGCTTCTATCATATCAAATACTGTAATACACATACAAGCCTGAGCCTCACAGTTGCGGCGACATTTCCTACATAAAAGAGTCAGACAAAGAAAGGAACCATCCACATCCACAAAATGGATGTTTCAAGCAAGCCTATATGCTCACTCCGCTATGAATGACACACTGTAGACTTTGAACTATGTATATAATTTAGTCATAGAGTATATTGCACTAGTTATGGAGGTTTGTCTAGATAATCATCATACTGGTATAGCGATAACTGAAACTGTAGTAAAATGACGATAATTGTACAAGAAATGTTTACCAAAAACTCTATATTTTTGCCAGATAGAAATGCCAGTAATTGAGACTCACAGTGACATACGCCAGTATCTCCATGTTTTACTGAAGGAAGGGAATCAAAACTATTTATGGCTTCTCCAACTTACATTAAGCCAATAAGAAATCACATTTATTAATTGTAAGGTTTCCCTCATTGGATATTAGACCAGGAATTCTTGTTGACATTTGGCTTATCTTAAGGCCTTAACATACACGGATTATTAATGAAGATTTGATTTGGAACATTTTCCTACATTTCTGGAAGGCATTTATCACATTTAGCGTGGATTAATTCCGTGTTCGTTTTCTATTCCTAGAAGATGTTAAACATGATAAAATTACACGCCTTGAGGAACATTTTGTATAAAATATAGCTATATACGCGATGCGTAGTCGATGGACAGGGTACAGAGTTCATAACTAACACACAGTCCTATATATATCATTGGCTTTGAATGAAAAGGTCGTAAGAACTACTAACGACCTTTTTAGACTGATTTAAAATCAACATCACAAGGCACTCATTATGAGCCATTTTTTATGGAAATCGGAATTTGTTATGTTGACCAAACTGGAAATGAAACAGCCTGTTTTGCCATAATTAAAGAGTAACTTTCGGACAGTTTGTCTTGTTTTCTCAAAATATTGATTTTGTACATTTGAAGCCTGCGATATATTGCGGTATTATTTTACTAGCCGGCCTACATAAATTATATAATTAATGACCTTAAGTATAATGTAATTGAGTATGCATGTATTAGGTCCCATCCTCTTAATAAGATGTAAATTCCGTTGCGACCAATTTGGGGTCAAGGCAATTTAATGATTAATGTGAGAAATAAGATAAAACTGTTTACCCCCCTACCCCGAGTGTCGGATACATGACATGAGCTTGAAAATCATTCAAAACACAGATCGCTCGTTAATGTCTTGTTTTCAGTTGAAAAATATAGTTTTGTTTTCATTTTACACATTTCAAAGCCTCGGCCGTATTGAGAAAACAGCGAATTATACATACAGTAGCACAGTAGGGACTGATGTGGCATCAAGTATAAATGTATTAACTATACATACAGTAGCACAGTAGGGACTGATGTGGCATCAAGTATAAATGTTGTAACTATACATACAGTAGCACAGTAGGGACTGATGTGACATCAAGTATAAATGTATTAACTATACATACAGTAGCACTGTAGGGACTGATGTGGCATCAAGTATAAATGTTGTAATTATACATACAGTAGCACAGTAGGGACTGATGTGACATCAAGTATAAATGTATTAACTATACATACAGTAGCACAGTAGGGACTGATGTGGCATCAAGTATAAATGTATTAACTATACATACAGTAGCACAGTAGGGACTGATGTGGAATCAAGTATAAATGTTGTAATTATACATACAGTAGCACTGTAGGGACTGATGTGGCATCAAGTATAAATGTTGTAACTATACATACAGTAGCACAGTAGGGACTGATGTGGCATCAAGTATAAATGTTGTAACTATACATACAGTAGCACTGTAGGGACTGATGTGGCATCAAGTATAAATGTTGTAATTATACATACAGTAGCACAGTAGGGACTGATGTGGTATCAAGTATAAATGTTGTAACTATACATACAGTAGCACTGTAGGGACTGATGTGGCATCAAGTATAAATGTTGTAACTATACAAACAGTAGCACAGTAGGGACTGATGTGACATCAAGTATAAATGTTGTAACTATACATACAGTAGCACAGTAGGGACTGATGTGGCATCAAGTATAAATGTTTCAATAATACATACAGTAGCACAGTAGGGACTGATGTGGCATCAAGTATAAATGTATTAACTATACATACAGTAGCACAGTAGGGACTGATGTGGCATCAAGTATAAATGTTGTAACTATACATACAGTAGCACAGTAGGGACTGATGTGACATCAAGTATAAATGTTGTAATTATACATACAGTAGAACAGTAGGGACTGATGTGGTATCAAGTATAAATGTTGTAATTATACATACAGTAGCACAGTAGGGACTGATGTGGCATCAAGTATAAATGTTGTAACTATACAAACAGTAGCACTGTAGGGACTGATGTGACATCAAGTATAAATGTATTAACTATACATACAGTAGCACAGTAGGGACTGATGTGGTATCAAGTATAAATGTTGTAACTATACAAACAGTAGCACAGTAGGGACTGATGTGACATCAAGTATAAATGTTGTAACTATACAAACAGTAGCACAGTAGGGACTGATGTGACATCAAGTATAAATGTATTAACTATACATACAGTAGCACTGTAGGGACTGATGTGGCATCAAGTATAAATGTTTTAACTATACATACAGTAGCACAGTAGGGACTGATGTGGCATCAAGTATAAATGTTGTAACTATACATACAGTAGCACAGTAGGGACTGATGTGGCATCAAGTATAAATGTTGTAACTATACATACAGTAGCACAGTAGGGACTGATGTGGCATCAAGTATAAATGTTTCAATTATACATACAGTAGCACAGTAGGGACTGATGTGACATCAAGTATAAATGTATTAACTATACATACAGTAGCACTGTAGGGACTGATGTGGCATCAAGTATAAATGTTGTAATTATACATACAGTAGCACAGTAGGGACTGATGTGACATCAAGTATAAATGTATTAACTATACATACAGTAGCACAGTAGGGACTGATGTGGCATCAAGTATAAATGTATTAACTATACATACAGTAGCACAGTAGGGACTGATGTGGAATCAAGTATAAATGTTGTAATTATACATACAGTAGCACTGTAGGGACTGATGTGGCATCAAGTATAAATGTTGTTACTATACATACAGTAGCACAGTAGGGACTGATGTGGCATCAAGTATAAATGTTGTAACTATACATACAGTAGCACTGTAGGGACTGATGTGGCATCAAGTATAAATGTTGTAATTATACATACAGTAGCACAGTAGGGACTGATGTGGTATCAAGTATAAATGTTGTAACTATACATACAGTAGCACTGTAGGGACTGATGTGGCATCAAGTATAAATGTTGTAACTATACAAACAGTAGCACAGTAGGGACTGATGTGACATCAAGTATAAATGTTGTAACTATACATACAGTAGCACAGTAGGGACTGATGTGGCATCAAGTATAAATGTTTCAATAATACATACAGTAGCACAGTAGGGACTGATGTGGCATCAAGTATAAATGTATTAACTATACATACAGTAGCACAGTAGGGACTGATGTGGCATCAAGTATAAATGTTGTAACTATACATACAGTAGCACAGTAGGGACTGATGTGACATCAAGTATAAATGTTGTAATTATACATACAGTAGCACAGTAGGGACTGATGTGGTATCAAGTATAAATGTTGTCATTATACATACAGTAGCACAGTAGGGACTGATGTGGCATCAAGTATAAATGTTGTAACTATACAAACAGTAGCACTGTAGGGACTGATGTGACATCAAGTATAAATGTATTAACTATACATACAGTAGCACAGTAGGGACTGATGTGGTATCAAGTATAAATGTTGTAACTATACAAACAGTAGCACAGTAGGGACTGATGTGACATCAAGTATAAATGTTGTAACTATACAAACAGTAGCACAGTAGGGACTGATGTGACATCAAGTATAAATGTATTAACTATACATACAGTAGCACAGTAGGGACTGATGTGGCATCAAGTATAAATGTTGTAACTATACATACAGTAGCACAGTAGGGACTGATGTGGCATCAAGTATAAATGTTGTAACTATACATACAGTAGCACAGTAGGGACTGATGTGGCATCAAGTATAAATGTTGTAACTATACATACAGTAGCACAGTAGGGACTGATGTGGCATCAAGTATAAATGTTGTAACTATACATACAGTAGCACAGTAGGGACTGATGTGGTATCAAGCATAAATGTTTTAATTATACATACAGTAGCACAGTAGGGACTGATGTGGCATCAAGTATAAATGTTGTAACTATACAAACAGTAGCACTGTAGGGACTGATGTGACATCAAGTATAAATGTATTAACTATACATACAGTATAACAGTAGGGACTGATGTGGTATCAAGTATAAATGTTGTAACTATACAAACAGTAGCACAGTAGGGACTGATGTGACATCAAGTATAAATGTTGTAACTATACATACAGTAGCACAGTAGGGACTGATGTGACATCAAGTATAAATGTATTAACTATACATACAGTAGCACAGTAGGGACTGATGTGGCATCAAGTATAAATGTTGTAACTATACATACAGTAGCACAGTAGGGACTGATGTGGCATCAAGTATAAATGTTGTAACTATACATACAGTAGCACAGTAGGGACTGATGTGGCATCAAGTATAAATGTTGTAACTATACATACAGTAGCACAGTAGGGACTGATGTGGCATCAAGTATAAATGTTGTAACTATACATACAGTAGCACAGTAGGGACTGATGTGGCATCAAGTATAAATGTTGTAACTATACATACAGTAGCACTGTAGGGACTGATGTGGCATCAAGTATAAATGTATTAACTATACATGCAGTAGCACGGTAGGGACTGATGTGGCATCAAGTATAAATGTTTCAATTATACATACAGTAGCACTGTAGGGACTGATGTGGCATCAAGTATAAATGTTGTAATTATACATACAGTAGCACAGTAGGGACTGATGTGACATCAAGTATAAATGTATTAACTATACATACAGTAGCACAGTAGGGACTGATGTGGCATCAAGTATAAATGTATTAACTATACATACAGTAGCACAGTAGGGACTGATGTGGAATCAAGTATAAATGTTGTAATTATACATACAGTAGCACTGTAGGGACTGATGTGGCATCAAGTATAAATGTTGTAACTATACATACAGTAGCACAGTAGGGACTGATGTGGCATCAAGTATAAATGTTGTAACTATACATACAGTAGCACTGTAGGGACTGATGTGGCATCAAGTATAAATGTTGTAATTATACATACAGTAGCACAGTAGGGACTGATGTGGTATCAAGTATAAATGTTGTAACTATACATACAGTAGCACTGTAGGGACTGATGTGGCATCAAGTATAAATGTTGTAACTATACAAACAGTAGCACAGTAGGGACTGATGTGACATCAAGTATAAATGTTGTAACTATACATACAGTAGCACAGTAGGGACTGATGTGGCATCAAGTATAAATGTTTCAATAATACATACAGTAGCACAGTAGGGACTGATGTGGCATCAAGTATAAATGTATTAACTATACATACAGTAGCACAGTAGGGACTGATGTGGCATCAAGTATAAATGTTGTAACTATACATACAGTAGCACAGTAGGGACTGATGTGACATCAAGTATAAATGTTGTAATTATACATACAGTAGCACAGTAGGGACTGATGTGGTATCAAGTATAAATGTTGTCATTATACATACAGTAGCACAGTAGGGACTGATGTGGCATCAAGTATAAATGTTGTAACTATACAAACAGTAGCACTGTAGGGACTGATGTGACATCAAGTATAAATGTATTAACTATACATACAGTAGCACAGTAGGGACTGATGTGGTATCAAGTATAAATGTTGTAACTATACAAACAGTAGCACAGTAGGGACTGATGTGACATCAAGTATAAATGTTGTAACTATACAAACAGTAGCACAGTAGGGACTGATGTGACATCAAGTATAAATGTATTAACTATACATACAGTAGCACAGTAGGGACTGATGTGGCATCAAGTATAAATGTTGTAACTATACATACAGTAGCACAGTAGGGACTGATGTGGCATCAAGTATAAATGTTGTAACTATACATACAGTAGCACAGTAGGGACTGATGTGGCATCAAGTATAAATGTTGTAACTATACATACAGTAGCACAGTAGGGACTGATGTGGCATCAAGTATAAATGTTGTAACTATACATACAGTAGCACAGTAGGGACTGATGTGGTATCAAGCATAAATGTTTTAATTATACATACAGTAGCACAGTAGGGACTGATGTGGCATCAAGTATAAATGTTGTAACTATACAAACAGTAGCACTGTAGGGACTGATGTGACATCAAGTATAAATGTATTAACTATACATACAGTATAACAGTAGGGACTGATGTGGTATCAAGTATAAATGTTGTAACTATACAAACAGTAGCACAGTAGGGACTGATGTGACATCAAGTATAAATGTTGTAACTATACATACAGTAGCACAGTAGGGACTGATGTGACATCAAGTATAAATGTATTAACTATACATACAGTAGCACAGTAGGGACTGATGTGGCATCAAGTATAAATGTTGTAACTATACATACAGTAGCACAGTAGGGACTGATGTGGCATCAAGTATAAATGTTGTAACTATACATACAGTAGCACAGTAGGGACTGATGTGGCATCAAGTATAAATGTTGTAACTATACATACAGTAGCACAGTAGGGACTGATGTGGCATCAAGTATAAATGTTGTAACTATACATACAGTAGCACAGTAGGGACTGATGTGGCATCAAGTATAAATGTTGTAACTATACATACAGTAGCACTGTAGGGACTGATGTGGCATCAAGTATAAATGTATTAACTATACATGCAGTAGCACGGTAGGGACTGATGTGGCATCAAGTATAAATGTTTCAATTATACATACAGTAGCACTGTAGGGACTGATGTGGCATCAAGTATAAATGTTCTAATTATACATACAGTAGCACAGTAGGGACTGATGTGGCATCAAGTATAAATGTTGTAATTATACATACAGTAGCACTGTAGGGACTGATGTGGCATCAAGTATAAATGTATTAACTATACATACAGTAGCACAGTAGGGACTGATGTGGCATCAAGTATAAATGTTGTAACTATACATACAGTAGCACAGTAGGGACTGATGTGGCATCAAGTATAAATGTTGTAACTATACATACAGTAGCACAGTAGGGACTGATGTGGCATCAAGTATAAATGTTTTAACTATACATACAGTAGCACAGTAGGGACTGATGTGGCATCAAGTATAAATGTTGTAACTATACATACAGTAGCACAGTAGGGACTGATGTGGCATCAAGTATAAATGTTGTAACTATACATACAGTAGCACAGTAGGGACTGATGTGGCATCAAGTATAAATGTTTCAATTATACATACAGTAGCACAGTAGGGACTGATGTGGCATCAAGTATAAATGTTGTAACTATACATACAGTAGCACAGTAGGGACTGATGTGGCATCAAGTATAAATGTTGTAACTATACATACAGTAGCACAGTAGGGACTGATGTGGCATCAAGTATAAATGTTGTAACTATACATACAGTAGCACAGTAGGGACTGATGTGGCATCAAGTATAAATGTTGTAACTATACATACAGTAGCACAGTAGGGACTGATGTGGCATCAAGTATAAATGTTGTAACTATACATACAGTAGCACAGTAGGGACTGATGTGGCATCAAGTATAAATGTTTTAACTATACATACAGTAGCACTGTAGGGACTGATGTGGCATCAAGTATAAATGTTGTAACTATACATACAGTAGCACAGTAGGGACTGATGTGGCATCAAGTATTAATGTTTGAACCATACATACAGTAGCACAGTAGGGACTGATGTGGCATCAAGTATAAATGTTCTAATTATACATACAGTAGCACAGTAGGGACTGATGTGGCATCAAGTATAAATGTTCTAATTATACATACAGTAGCACAGTAGGGACTGATGTGGCATCAAGTATAAATGTTGTAACTATACATACAGTAGCACAGTAGGGACTGATGTGGCATCAAGTATAAATGTTGTAACTATACATACAGTAGCACAGTAGGGACTGATGTGGCATCAAGTATAAATGTTGTAACTATACATACAGTAGCACAGTAGGGACTGATGTGGCATCAAGTATAAATGTTTTAACTATCTTAATTTGTCAGGTACATGACATTGTATGTGATAGTGCATTCGTGATAGTTTATTGTGGAATTCATGAGGCCAATTTAATAAAACGTATCTGAAGATTACCATGAAGCGTTTAATATCATGTTTTACAATTTATTCTCTAGCTCATTTACAATCCTTTTACTTAGTACTCAAGGTCGCTAACGTCTTCACGCCCCCGATCTATTATGTCACGGTATTTGATATATCACGACAAACTACCAATATAACACCACAGAGAGCATCAGAGATTTAATAATACAGACGATCATATCTGGTTACCCATAGTTTTAGTACTACGTATACTATCAGACACTGCGGTTAGACCTTTATTAACTAGGACAGTATTCAATAAATGTTCCTTTCTTTGGCTTCTACATAATAGTAGTTTTATTTGTGTAATTGTGTTTAATGTTATGTGCAATATATGTTGTAAATATAGATGAGACTCAAAAAAATAAATTCAATAATAAGAAATATATCAGTGTAATAAATATGAGCCGTTCACCATGAATACATGCTATTTTGACATTATGTAACTACTATATCAAACAAAGGTTCAACATTAGAAATATTCTTGAAATGTTCTTGTTTTTATGTGCCCGACCACTTTCTTCAGTTAACATTGTGTTCTTGCATCACTTTTTTGTCGCTGGAATGCATTACAATGTATCTTCAAGTCTTCAAAACATCGTTGTCTACCAGACCAAGTACATAAAACTGCATCAAACCATTGTTCAATGACGACTATGACCCATACACCGTGCTGACCGAGCTTTGATGCCGCTGTTGAGTTTATCAGTCTGATTTGTTTATTATTTACTACATAGTAAAGTCTTACAAGTTTGCTGATGTTGTGAAAGCTAATATAACAAGTATTTTTACAAGCATTACAAGTATTGCTTACAAGCAATACAGAAGTTCCCTACCTGGTTCAGGTTGTCAATGTTCATGTTGCCATGACAACTATATTTTGGTCCGAATCAACAACAAGTTAGACGTGCACAATCGCCTTATTGGTCCACATACCAAGTTGCATAAATCTAGCTTGAAAAACTGTTTGAGTTTTCGTAGGATCCAGATTTCTTGATGGACGGACTGATCGACTGACGGATGGAGGGCAAACCTAAAGTCCCCTCCTGTTGAAACCGGTAGGGGACCAAGTACAAATTCTGTGTTAACCGAGACACGAACTGAGCAGCCCCACAAGTTTACATACACTACCAATATGAGTAAACATTTGCCAATCGGATATAATGACCAACTCTGTAGTGGACTTTTGTCACTAAAATATGTGTGTGATTTCAGAGAATATAGTTTTATATGATGTCAAGTATGTTTCTAAGAATGGGTCGATAAAACAAGTATGCTATCAATCAATACAATACTCGGTGCTTTCTGTATTCAACAACATTACACGTTTATGCATTTGATACATAGCTTACAAACCGATGATTGCTTTGATTTAACAAGGGTGTATGTCCATTGATTGACAAAATACGTAGAACACATACATTTGCAATCATGTATTTTCACTTCTTCTTAAATGGTAACGCGTAGAACTTTATACTATTGAATTAAAGCCCGCTTGTTGTTTTCATTTATCTGTTTGTATGATTTTATTCATCCTCGCCACCGGATATTCCATATGCGCGAGACCCACATAAAAGCTTTGTCATCATAGGTTTCGGGGATAGCGCAGGTACAGGAGAACTGCACTGATTCGTTTACATGCCACATGTTTAGCACATACAGGGTGTTTCATAATATCTGTCCCCATTACAAATAAATGTCAGGAGTGTAGCAACGTTAAATGTCGCATCGACGCTAAATGTGGCACTTGACGTTAAATGTCGCAAGGCTGACGCTAAATGTCGCAACCGACGCTAAATGTCGCAATTCCCCCTGACGCTAAATGTCGCATCTGTGACGTTAAATGTCGCAACACTAACGCTAAATGTCGCAATCCTTTATATACACTATTTTGTAGTATTACTGTTCTAGTTTTGGTCCAGACGTATCCACAGTTATTAGGGGTTTACTCAAAGGGGTTCGACACTTAAGCCTGCAGTGATTAAAAACTTTAAAAAAATAATATTTTTTTTACTTGTACTGTGTATATTGTATGAGCCTGGCCAGGAGTTGATAGTCCGCCCGGAATGAATAATCGCCCTCGGGCTGAAGCACACGAGGTGATTACTGATTTTCCGGTCGGAGTATCGCCTCCCTGATCGGCTGTTTAGTGTCATGATTAACCTCTAAATACACGGTGTAGAGGGCGGGTCCTGATAATCGGCCCTCGGTTCGCATTATCACCCAATCGGAAAACTTCGGACAATCTTATGAACAATCGGACTACCTCGGCCATATGACTAATCGTAAATAACGTATTTTTCTAGCGACGTCAGGAAGCGATAAATGCCGTACGGACGTTCCGATTGTCTTATGAATCATCCCGTAAAAATGCCGTACGGACCGTTCCGATTGATAACGACCCTCGGGCTAAAGCCACTCGGGCCATTATGCTTCCTGCGGGCTGATTATCTAGACCCGCCCTAATCAGCCGTGCATTATCCTCTAAGTAACTCTTCGTGTGGGTTTGATTACTACTTTTTGTAAATACAAATAAACTGATTTGAACAGAATTTCAACTACGATTTACATAAGTATTTACTGTATTTGGCATTGTTCGACAAATACTCGGTAACTGCAACTTCACACACCTTGGTCGTGATGAAACGAGTATAATTATGTATCATCCGTAACGAAACGGGGTTCTACCGAGCCAAAGACCTAAATTACACAGATTGGAAACCTGTGCCAAGTCTCACGATATCTCGTGGCAGATCTTCTGAAATCTCGCGAAATCTCGTCTGTTTTTAATACCTTATATCTCATGTTCTAATATACTTATGAAAAAACTAATCATTCTATGCAATAGATTTATTATTCAGCTTTAAAATGATATCTCATTTATTGAAATAATTCAATTAATAAAACAGTAGACCCTGAAGAGCCAGACCTACTCTTATTTTCATCAAATTAATGTAAATTTCAAGTTTATCAGAAAATACCTGATTTGCCTCATTCAAATCCTAATTTTCTGTATTTTATAAGAGGTAGACAAAAATGAGCTACTTTATATAGTAGAAGAAAATGATCTCTTCAAAATGACACATTGTCCATTAAAATTGGATGACTAAAAATAGTTTTCTGCACAATAACTGACTCTGCTGCCTGTTATTTTGCGTTTGCTCTAAATTGTCAGTGGAGTGTCCAATCTGTGTAATTTAGGTCTTTGACCGAGCATTACCGTATATAACCATAATTCGGGTATATACTAGGTTCTTCCCTGCCTTTTAACTTAAGGCAATCCAATATACCTGCTCGCTCTGGGCTCGCAGGTAATAAATACATAAAATAAAAAAATATCAGACTTGGTTTGCACCTGAAGTGGATATCGAACCCATACTGTACGCTGTCATACGGTCGGATCAACACAGTTCGTCAAGGTTAGCCTAAAACGACTAAGAAGTTCACGATGTCTCAAATGTTCATACAACGGGCCAAACCGGGAATGCCAAACCGGCACAGTGATAATAGGTCTCTGCTGTCAGCTCAGAACCGGGATACACCGAGATAATCCGTACTGATACATGTACCGGAATGCAACATCGCGGTACAGCTAAGGTTGTAACCCAGTTTTGACTCCATATTTCGATTCTGTAGAAATATTGACCATTCCTCCCGGTATCTCCTGATGACTCCACAAGGCTTAAAACAGGCCTCTTTTGCCAGTTTGATTACAGTATCACGGTTCACCACGGTTCGTCTTGCCGATCAAGTGTTGTTACGGTTGTACGAGAGTTCACTGAACCGGGTATAACGAGTAAAATATGGTTCATCCGGTAAACCTAAAGGGGTTCGACACATAAACCTGCAGTAATTAAAAACTGTTTTCAATTTTTTTTATTAATTTCTAATGTCTATATTTCATACAATATACACAGTAGAAGTAAAAAAAATATTTTTTTTTTAAAGTTTTTAATCACTGCAGGCTTAAGTGTCGAACCCCTTTGAGTAAACCCCTAATAACTGTGGATACGTCTGAACCAAAACTAGAACAGTAATACTACAAAATAGTGTATATAAAGGATTGCGACATTTAGCGTTAGTGTTGCGACATTTAACGTCAGGCCAGTTTGTTGCGACATTTAACGTCACAGATGCGACATTTAGCGTCAGGGGGAATTGCGACATTTAGCGTCGGTTGCGACATTTAGCGTCAGCCTTGCGACATTTAACGTCAAGTGCGACATTTAGCGTCGATGCGACATTTAACGTTGCTACAAGGAGTACATGTATGATCTCAACTGATAACTTCATACATCAATAGAAAGCCAACATTTCAAAGTTTTATTCAGTATATAACATGGCAATGTTTCTTTCAAAGCAACACAGTAACAAGGATTCTTGCAAAATGTCATTTTTCGATAATTGTCAAAATGACGTTTAAAGTTATTTTTAACCCAAATTGATATCATAGCTTGTAAAGTATTAACTGATAAAACAAGTTTGATTATGTTTATTAACAAAATAATCTTTTGATTTGATAGTTTATATTATATACAACAAGATGAAAATATTTTGATCAAGCAGTTACTTTGGTTTCTAGTTGCTAGGCAACGGAAGAACATAACCATGCAAATACATTTATTCTTGTAGTCAAGCAAACAGGTGACACGTTTTCAAATAACATTTTTCCAAATGAACGTTTTAAATTCACAAATAGACGTATGTAGTTTTTAATACAACCACCAAAGCAATTTATGACTTTAAAATAATAATTTAGAAAGAAAACAACCAAAGATCATACACTTGTTTACTTGTATGAAAGCGAGAAAGTAATGTTTTTGTGTTAGCTTCTTTCATTGCCTAGCAACTGGTAACCAAAGCAACTGTATCACACATAAGTTTTTAGATTATCACAAATGGATTCAACTTTCATATCAATACACTATTTTTGTTTTTAAAAACTTGAAAACTGGTTATATCATGCAAAACTTTACAAGCTATGTAATTCCACTTGGAAAGCAAATTCAGCATGGACGACATTTTGACATTTATCGAAAAATTGCCATTTTTCAGAAATCTTAATTACAAGGTTGCTTTGCTAGTAAAATTGTCATATTATATACTGAATAAAACTTTGAAATGTTGGCTTTCCATTGATATATGAAGATATCAGATGAGATCAGGCATGTGTGCATGGCATTTGTTTGTAATGGGGACAGATATTATGAAACACCCTGTAAGTCATACACACCCATGTTTAAAGGGACATGTCCAGGTACAGCTGTGGGGAGGGGGTTTCGTACACAAAAAGCGTTTTTCACTTGTAAAACCAATTACTACCTCAAAGTCAAAGAAAAATATGAGTTCAAAAAGACTCTATAACGCGCGCGTCGGTATTTGTATGTCGGTTTGAATAAAAGACTGTCAGCTTTTTATTGACGAATATGTTATTTCCGATACGTCTTATAGTTTAACTGAGCATATGCGCTGCTATTGAAGTGAACATAACATGAGCAATACTACGGAATACCGTTAGGGCCATCGTGGTTACACATTAAAATCCAGAGGGCGACAATGCGATAGTGCGATAGTACGATGGCGACAATGCGATAATACGATGGCGACAATGCGACAGTACGATGGCGACAATGCGACAACGCGATAGTACGATGGCGACAATGCGATAGTACGATGGCGACAATGCGACAACGCGATAGTACGATGGCGACAATGCGATAGTCATATCGTACTGTCGCCATCGTACTATCGCATTGTCGCCATCGTACTATCGCGTTGTCGCATTGTCGCCATCGTACTATCGCATTGTCGCCATCGTACTATCGCACTGTCGCATTGTCGTCATCGTACTGTCGCATTGTCGTCTATCGCCTTCCGAATAAGTATTCCAAGTTTGAGTTGAATATCTTTGATAGTAATGAAGTTATTCAAGTTTGTAAAACCTTTAACCTTGTTTTTTTTCCATTTTACAAGTATAAAAGGGGCATAACTCCAAATCAAGGGATGCTAGGGTTATGGGCCTTTACAGTAAGGTAGAGGTGGTGATGGTGAACAAGTATTCCAAGTTTGAGTTGAATATATTTGTTAGTAATGATGTTATATAAGTTTGTCAAAACTTTAACCTTGTTTTTTTGCTATTTTACAAGTATAAAGGGGGCATAACTCCAAAAGAAGGGGAGCTAGGGTTATGGGCCTTCACAGTAAGGTGGAGGTGGTGATGGTGAACAAGTATTCCAAGTTTGAGTTGAATATCTTTGATTTAAAAATAAAACAAATAAGACTAAACTATATCCCGACCTGTAAAGTATTTTTAAAAGTGGCTCCATCTAGGAAAAAATACGATGTGCGCATGTGTACCGGAAGGCGATAGACGACAATGCGACAGTACGATGACGACAATGCGACAGTGCGATAGTACGATGGCGACAATGCGATAGTACGATGGCGACAATGCGATAATACGATGACGACAGTACGATAACGCGATAGTACGATGGCGACAATGCGATAGTACGATGGCGACAGTACGATATGACTATCGCATTGTCGCCATCGTACTATCGCGTTGTCGCATTGTCGCCATCGTACTGTCGCATTGTCGCCATCGTATTATCGCATTGTCGCCATCGTACTATCGCACTATCGCATTGTCGCCCTCTGGATTTTAATGTGTAACCACGATGGCCCTAACGGTATTCCGTAGCAATACTTACCATGTCATTGTGTTGACATTTTTTCCGCAATAATTTCGGTTTTGTCAGATCCCGAAACGATCGAGTTGTGAAAATGATGAATAATTTCTGAGGCCAAAATTGGCAGGTGTGGCAAATCTTGAAATGTGTATTTTGGGTAAACTAGCGGGCTCTCATTAATTAATTTAGGCATTAAAATTATACCAATTTGATTGCTATTCGAGACGCTTCAGTTCCATGGCACGAACCTTTAAAGTCTCACCCGAAATACTTTAAGTAAATTGTAGTTTGTTTAGTTTGCCGTCAAACCCATAACCCCGAGATCAGAAGTCTCTTGTTCTACCGTGAAACCACAACCCCGAGATCAGAAGTCTCTTGTTCTACCGTGAACCCACAACCCCGAGATCAGAAGTCTCTTGTTCTACCGTGAACCCACAACCCCGAGATCAGAAGTCTCTTGTTCTACCGTGAACCCACAACCCCGAGATCAGAAGTCTCTTGTTCTACCGTGAAACCACAACCCCGAGATCAGAAGTCTCGTGTTCTACCGTGAACCCACAACCCCGAGATCAGAAGTCTCTTGTTCTACCGTGAACCCACAACCCCGAGATCAGAAGTTTCTTGTTCTACCGTGAAACCACAACCCCGAGATCAGAAGTCTCCTGTTCTACCGTGAACCCACAACCCCGAGATCAGAAGTCTCGTGTTCTACCGTGAAACCACAACCCGAGATCACAAGTCTCGTGTTCTACCGTGAAACCACAACCCGAGATCACAAGTCTCGTGTTCTACCGTGAAACCACAACCCCGAGATCAGAAGTCTCGTGTTCTACCGTGAACCCACAACCCCGAGATCACAAGTCTCGTGTTCTACCGTGAACCCACAACCCCGAGATCAGAAGTCTCTTGTTCTACCGTGAACCCACAACCCCGAGATCAGAAGTCTCTTGTTCTACCGTGAACCCACAACCCCGAGATCAGAAGTCTCCTGTTCTACCGTGAAACCACAACCCCGAGATCAGAAGTCTCGTGTTCTACCGTGAACCCACAACCCCGAGATCAGAAGTCTCTTGTTCTACCGTGAACCCACAACCCCGAGATCAGAAGTCTCCTGTTCTACCGTGAACCCACAACCCCGAGATCAGAAGTCTCGTGTTCTACCGTGAACCCATAACCCCGAGATCAGAAGTCTCTTGTTCTACCGTGAACCCACAACCCCGAGATCAGAAGTCTCCTGTTCTACCGTGAAACCACAACCCCGAGATCAGAAGTCACGTGTTCTACCGACTGAGCTCATATAATGATGTTACTGATATAAGGAGTTTGACTTGCTCGTCCAGTCTACGTCAGTTATATACAGACACCAAGGTACATAAATTGACCTAATAATACTAAAGATATATACACTAAACTTATGTGAGCTTCTTATTAGGGTAACGGGTATATGTACTAGGTGTCTTCCCAAAGGTTCGTATGTCTACTGCTAGAACATTACATACATTAATAGGTATACTGCCATATTTGTAGAAAACGAACATAACACAGTCCAGGAAATGCACATTCTCTAACAGACACTGTATGGATGATTTACATTGTGAAATAAACATTTATTAAACTGCAAAATAATTATATCAAACTTCCTTAGCGGAAACCCCTAGGCATTTGGTCGCATAATGTTTACAGAAGTCCACATCGGTTAAGGCGTATATACCTCTAATACGAGCCACCTGGATAACTCACAATACCATCCACATAACCGAATACCCCGTATGGGGTCACGTCGATGTGAACTTTACATCATCCAATCAAATTTCCACTTTCACAAATCTGAAAGTACAGATAATATATGTTGTAGTTTACAATAATTAAGATGTATAAAGTCAAGTTAGAGTTCACGTTCTATACATTAAGGTGAATGGTGGTCATTTTAACATGACCTCTTATGTAGTATTGTCAGATCTAACTAACAGCGCAAAGGAATGGAACAAATCTGATTTAAATGAGAAAGCTGGAAGTTGAACGCCGGAATTCTATATGTGATCTTTCTCGTCGGAACAGATCTATACTTTCTCCGTACTTGGAAAAGTGAGGTGAACGTGCTCAAAAGGGTCCCACAAATCTAATTAAACACCGATAATTAAATTAACAAGCACTTTACAGCCTCTACATTCGGTGGTCATTGCAAATATGACCAAATGGTCCCAAATAATCTAATAACCGTAGCAATCATTATATTATATTGAGGAGGACAATATTCCTTTACACTTTCTTTCAAAAAATTTATACCAACACGTACAGGATACAGAGAAACAAACATTCCAGAATATATGCCTTTAACAAACAGAAGAGAAAAGGCTATACATTACACGCCTACGCATAAAATGTATATATCCAGTAAATACCCAATACGATATTACTACTAGTGTTTTGGAATCTCTTTCCCACCCATATCGATTTGTCTTTCAGACGATTCTCCGCTCGTGTCACGTGGTTATGACGTTTCAATTTACGTAGGAAGATGGAACATTGATATGTTTTCTCAATGGAAACTCTACTCCACTACGCTATATCACACAAGAGACGCAACATTACGAGACTTGTTATGTTCGTATTGATAAAATAGAGAGTTCCGTCTAACATGAACGTATTTCATAGAATGTCGTGTTATATCCTAGAATATTTCATGTTCTAGGATATGTAATAACTTTTAGAAAATAATATTTTACTACAAACATTTGCTTTAAGTATTTAGTGAATATAAGATGGTTGTGATTGACTTATGCTTTACCGATAGGGACCTGCCTAGGATAAAGGTTTTGTTAGGAAATGGTCACGGGAAATATCAGATTAAGACAATATTTCTTAAAGCAAAACGAGTAGGAAAACACGTGCTTGTGACAATTACTATTGAATTCAGAAACGATAAGACGTACGATCTAACATTTACATGGACACGTGCTGAATAAATCAGTCTGTAAGTGTACATAGGGACGATACTTGTATTGTTTGAGAAGTCATCAAAATGGACTATTTCGTTGTGATTAGTGAACTAGACGACAATAAGACGTTTAACTACAGTGAAGGTTACTCATACCGACATGATAATAACAGTGATGTATCGAGTCCATGGTCGAATACTGGCTCTGTCGTGTTGTTTTATTTTATATATGTTACTGCAATAGTGGTCACTGCTCTAACGATAGTTGGTAATATACTGGTTATAGTGGCAGTGATTAAGGAAAAACGATTACGGAAGGTTGGTAATGTTTTCATAATAAACCTCGCTGTAAGTGACTTTCTGGTTGGTATTGCAGTCGCTCCATTAGCAATCGTGTATGATACTGACGGTGTATGGACACTAGGAGACACTTTATGTGATATATGGATCTCAATTGACGTAATCAGCTGTACAGCCAGTATACTCAATCTATGTGCTATAGGGTACGATCGGTATAATGCAATCATTCAACCAATGAAATATGCCAGGAAAAGAACATTTACTCGAGCATGGACTATAGTGGCTGCTGTTTGGATATATTCATTTCTTATTGCAGTACCACGACATTTTGGCTGGCGAAATGATGACGAACATATAAATGGTAAAACCGAATGTTTCATAAGCAAAAATGTTAGTTACACCTTATTTTCAACCCTTGGTGCTTTCTTTATACCACTAATTGTAATGATGTTTTTCTATTACAAAATTTACGCTGCAACTAGGTTGCGCAAACGAAGTTGGAAAAAGGGCCGAGGACATTGTAAATATATATCTGAAACAGTACGGGAAGAATCGAGCGCCAAGTCTGTTTGTGCACGAGTATATGCTTGCTTTTATTCAGAACCTGAACCACCAATGATGCGGGAACAATCGACTCAGACACCAACACATCAAGTTCGTGACGAACCACTTAAAACTGACACTGAAATAGATAACAGACGAGAAAGCATTGAGCCCGAGCTGATGGCAATATTTCAAATGCGTCAACGGTCAGCTAGAATTTTATCAAACGCGACCGTATCAAGCTTAGGCTCAATGTTCTATTCTTCAACAGACTCCTCCCACACAGCGACAACTTCATTTTCCGAAAGCAGTGATAGAAGTTTCAGCATAAGTTCGAGCGGTAGAGATCGTAGCTCAAGTACGTGCACAACGTCTAGCCGAAGTTTCAGTTCTGGAAGTGATACAATGAGGCGATACAGTGCTTTAAGAGGCCAAAGATTGTCCAATGCCAGACACAGTGGTCTTCATACCGAAGTGATACACGAGATAGCTAGCACTCAGGCAGAACAATTTGAAAAACTTCCTATCGCTCTCTTTAATCGTCAAGATACGGATGCTAGACAAAGCGACACCGATGACGTTAAATCAGATTGGGATGATGTTGAAAACAACAAACCTGATCCTGTCCAAAAGACAAAAACGCATAGATTGAAACATAGAAACTCGAGAAAAAGTAAAAGGCTAGCTGTATCACAGGAAAAACGTGCTGCAAAGACTTTAGCTATTGTTCTTGGGTGTTTCGTACTGTGTTGGCTTCCATTTTTTATTGTTACATTACTTAGGGCATTATGTACTGGATGCCAAATCCATTCAATTGTCATCAAGCTCGTCTCATGGCTAGGCTACTTTAACTCAGCTTGTAATCCGTTCATTTATACATTCTTTAACAAAGACTTTAGAAATGCATTAAAACGTATATTTATCTGCTCAAATTCTGACGACGTTGTGTATTTGTAATGTATAACTCGAGCTTATTCTGACGACATTGTGTATTTGTAATGTATAACTCGAACTTTAGGTCAGCATAACTTTTACACAACGTTGTGCACATATACATTTTGAAGTTGTGTTATTCATATAGAACTTTGAGAACCATGTTATAAATTGATACATTGTATACAAGTGTCAGACATAAACAAACGAAATTTATATAAGCCATTCTCCAGGAAAACCTGCTACTTTGACAAAATGTAATAACTTTACGATATGAGGGTTTAAAACGCTTTATAACAAGAATAAAATACATATCTTTCGATTATATTTTAAGTTATTTATCATTACACGAGGTAGTAAAATGGTAGAAGTTGTTAAAAACAGTAATAACCTTTCTATTTTGATATAATTACCTTACAAATTTAAATTTAGTTCTAAAACGTGATGCCATTTTGAATATAATACGTAACGACTTGATCAAATACTGTAGTCATGAAACGCATGCTATAATTACGTCGAATAACGTTTGCGTGACGTTTTGCGACGTTTCACAAAAAGCTCAAAACAAGGACTCGACATAAACAACTTTAACTTCGTTACAATTTTAGCTATTTACACCACTTCTTTTGAGCTTTCTTCATTAACATCGTTCTTTACAGCTATGAAAAATCTCAAAATTAAAGTTCTAGTCAAAATAGCAGGTTTTCCTGGACCTGGCTCATAATTATGTATTTGTAGTAAAGGAATCATTGCATTCGGACAAAGGTGATGCAAGTGTTTGTTGGCAAATCTCTTCTGTAGCGGTATTTTTGGCATTGCGCCCGTTTTGTGACTTCATTTTCGAGTATGCTCATTACAATAGTGTTTTAAGTTCATATTGCAATTACATGCTTGTCATACATATTCTAGGGCACATTTAACAATGGTTTAACCATATCCATTTATTAATCGTCGAGAAATCATAAAACGTATGTGTTCCAATGGGAGAAAGTGTAATTATGTATTAATGAATGAGCCAGTTTTTTCTCCTTTAAATCCCAATTAAGAACTGTCATTTCGGCCACCATGCAAATGCACAAAATGGCTATTCTTACAAACTTTTAAGGTTTAGCTATTTTTTTCAGAATGATTGAACATTTTCAGAAGCCTGAATTTCCTTTTAAGTCGATGGAATTCTTTTGTTCCATATGAGTTAATGAAAATTGTATTTCTGGTATTCAGTCCATAGACATATAGGTGAAACTGGAAATTGAATTGTTTTGGTTATTGCAAAATTCCATACTCTATTTGAAATAATTTGATTGGGAGAAACAGAAGTGAAATATGAGTTGTATACGTTCTGTACAGAGTAAAGGTATTTGAGCTATTCTTACAGGGTTCAGTAAGGTGAAAGGTACGAATGGCTTCAACCACCAACCAGTTTACCCACCATAATTGTTAATTACCAAAATGTTTGTGTAAAAGCTGATTTGCTAATAAATTTGAACTTGATATTTGTGTTTTTGTGCAGTTTTGATTTCGATCGAATTTATTTCAATATTCGTTTATGATGTAAATAAGAGTCTATGTATTTGTATTTTAGAATTAAATAATGTCTGTTGCACCTTATCGTAAGAGAATGTCGAGTAAGTACATATCCTGATCAATCAGGTAGTCAACAATGGAACCCCTGGGCGATATACTATATGATGAAACAGTCTACTATGATTGGAGTGTATATTCTTAATCATCATTGTAGGACAGCTATGGTGTTCCATAGACTACTGGCTTCTCGTGTATCCGACCGGAAGATAATATGACACAATTCAGCTCTCAGCATAAGTTGATTCTCGACATACGAGGGATGATATATTGGGCTTGCTATATTGTGTTAATATGAAATTTGTTCGTATGCAATAAGTGTGCCGATAATTAACCATGATATAAGTTATTGGACGAAATAACGATGTTATTGGAAACAATATCCAAAGTCCGCGTTATTTTGATACCCCGCACGGTTATACTGCAAGATTTCTGGCAACCATAATGTCTACCTTTATTCCGTATTTTACAAGATGCCTTTCCATAAACATTTACTGCATACAAATGTGCTTTATGTCTATTCGTTCATCAAGCTAGGATTTATGTATACAACTATAAAACCTATCCCATAGCTTTGCTATAATCGAAAGTTTCTTTGTGAATCACGACCTAGACAGTACTAAATATTCCGAATAGAACTAGATTTTATATGGAAATTATTCGTTTACCAAGCATGCAATCATTCTGCCTAAAGAAATGTCAATTCTGTTTTCATTAATTTTCGACCAGACATTTCTGTGAGAGCTACTGGAGATTGTCTTCGTCTCTGAGCGACGTAAGTGACAAGTATAATGGTCAAGATGTCACAGAATTGCGCAGAGTCAGCAGTTTACATGCAACTATCCTCGTCCAAGATGTCACAGCATTGCGCCGAGTCAGCAGTTTACATGCAACTATCTTCGTCCATGTGACAAAATCACGCATTATAAAGACACTTATAAGATGTACAAGTTGTGTAAATGCCAAACTGTATACGGAATGTTCCAATGCAAGACAAACAGTTGAACGACGGCAGTAGTCAACTCTCATCATAGTCTAACAAAATCCAACTGTCAACATAGTCGAACGACCAGCAATACTAACAATCAACGTACAGGGTGTCTCAAAATACATGAGCGCTTGTTGAAAGGTCGTAACTTTGTCAAACGAGTCAGTAAATTAATAATCATAGTCTCATATTAAAACTTAAACACAGATTTTTTACCGAACGAGAGTAGCTACTCAAAATGCATACTAAATGTTTCGTATGCATTGTTTTGCATAATTTTTTTTTCGTAATTTCTACATTGATTAGAATGCCCTTTGATCATACCTATAAATCAGATACATGACGCAATTTATAACGGAGTGTTATATGTCCTCAACAAGCAGAAATGTATTTTGAGACACCCTGTACATGCTGATCAGCAATGCCAATTGTCAACAAAGTATAACATAGATCAGTAATGTAGTCTGTAAACGTAGTCTGACAATTTATACTGAATGTATGACTGTATACAGTAAAGGATTGTAGGATTTTCTAAATGTTCTCGATAATCTGCCATGTGAACATCAAACGATTCTGTTTCTTTGAAGTGTATTGATACCTCGTCGAGGATAAAATATTGACATATCATGACATTTAACGCACTGCAGTGTTATTTAAACGTTTTAAAACATGACTCGTATTATAAAGTCGATGCAAATTACGAATCTGAGACAGAATTAATCTTTTGCAAGATATACTAGCTAATCAAAAGAAAATCTAAGTCATGTTTTAGTGATGACAGTTTATTTCAGGGAAAGCTATCCTTTACTTATATTTGCGAGCTTTGTCCGTGAAAGACGCGATTTGACTAAAGATTCATCCAATGCATAGACATTTCACATACACTGCCCTTTTATGAGATATACGCATTAACATTGTAATGGAGAAATAATTTGATGAAGATATATCAAAGTATTACAAACCTGTGTCAATGTGTATCACCTGCATTTAGGCCGATTGACGAGCTATCTATGACGTCAAAGAAGTTTCATTTACTGATTACACAAGCAATTTTTTATGAAGAGTACGTGGGTGAATCAAAAAGTTCGTAGAATTTTGCCATAGCTTTTTTATTTTCATAGTTATCGTCGTCATATTTATGCTGTATGCATGCATTGGTATTTTCTTTATATACACAGATTTATAGAGACCTAATGATAACCGTTTTAAAAATATTTATATCTTAAACAAGGGCGATAACGTATACCGGAGCACACGGATAATTTGAAACACATTTTATTAAATTTTTTAAAATATCTCGACTGTGGGACCTTCCAAAACCGTCGAAATGTTATGTCTGATTGCATGATATCATGTTTAAAGTCTGTTAAAATTTCAGACGTCACCTCCAAAAAATAATGTTTTAATCGACATTAACATAATCGTACTATATAGAAATATCGGCGTAAAACGGGTCTACCGGAATTTACGGAAAACGGGCTACTATCAAATTCTGCATGAAACTGGAATATATGTACGGTATCAGAAACAATACATTGTTTTAAACGTGAAGGTATATATCCTGAAATAAATAGACATCGATTTATAAGTGGAATTAGTGCTAACGTGTAGGATACTAGTGGTTGACAACCGAATAAAATACATCCGATTTTGGTGACGTTGGTTCGCAGCGTCGTCGAAGAGGACCAGCGCTATATAATAGCGGGTATAGCAAAACACTTAGAATAATCTTATGGGACAGCGCACACTATATTAAACAAACAATTGAATATGCGGAAACTATGTTCACGATGGTAATCCAAAAATACCAACATATTAGCCACTTCGAAAAGCGAAAATGAGTCAAAATGTTAACGTAAGTATTGATAATCTTAGTGTTAGTTTGACGTCGTTCATAAATGACGCTGACGTGCTCCGGTATGCTGTTACAATATGTGCGCGATACGGTGTAAAAATAAAGTAGTTTTGACTAATTCAATGAAATTTGACAAATTGTTTTGTAATACTTCTGATCACGTTATACTAAAGTTTGAAAATATTTGAAGCTGTGGTTTGTGAGTTACGATATTTTTTTTCGAACTTTTTGATTCACCCACGTACATTCCAAAGTGATTTGTGGGCATATTTCAGTGCATATTTTGAAAACAATGTTTGAAGTATATGTTTTCAGTTTAACAATATCATAAACAGACATAACTTTTGCACACGTAACACAAACACAATACATGGCTTATCTATGCAAAACTCTAATACATTGGTAAACACATACATGTATAGAATCCGCCATGAGCTGTCTTTGGAGATCAACATTTTAAAACGAGTCTAGAAAACCCGAAGTTATTTTGCGAATTTAAGCCGGTAGCGCGCCGAAAAGCCGGTTACGTCACGCATTTGTTATCACATGGAATATCGCATTATTTATGTGATATACATGTAATGTGGTTATCCATGCTTTCAGAATATTACTGGACTCAAATTCCACAGTCCCCAACAAGAGTAACGAAATTATCTGCTTCAATAATTGAGTATAATATCCCTGACAGTATAATGGAAATATTTGTTCCTAACTATGCTATCATTGATCATGTTCCTGTCTGCTTTACTCGACACATAAATAACAAAACAAGACGTGGTAATTCCACGGAAGCTACATTCTCACAAATAAAATTCTGGAGAAATGGAGAACTGGATAGATTTTGCAATAACTATATTGACCCCACAAAGCACACTCTCATTCCTAAACTGCTTTTTCATATAGCTACCTTCACTGTAAGTTGTATCATAATATCTCATTGTAAAAAGAAGTTATTGAGTGGAAATGCCTTTCCTATTTTAGTAATGGTGACCTTGGCCCCATTGAATCTACTTTCAATCTCAATCGGCATTTTTCCATAAGTCCAAAACAAGTTCCATCATGGTATCTCATTGCAACTTAAAGTTATAAAGTGCAAATGTTTTTTTCTATTGTTTTAAGTAACGGTGACATTGACCCCACTGTCCCAATTTTCAATCCCAAACGACCTTAGCACACCAGCTAACTACGCAGCAAGTTCGATCATGAACTGTTTTAGTAAACCAAAGTTATTGAGCGAAAATGGGTTTTTCTATTTTTGATAATGGTTACATTTACCACACTGGCACCACTTTCAACCTTTCGGTCATTTCTCATAGTATCCATACTAAGCAAGTTCCACCATGATATTCCGTTGCAAACTAAAGTTATTCAATGGGAAAGAGTTGAAAACGTCCTCCCGAGTAAATTGCCAATCAAATAACCAATTTTCCGTTAGAAAATCTGGTTAAAAGTAACAGCCGACAGCACATTACCATAACTTACCGACAATGAGACATTTCGATCCTAATCAAGCACACATTAAACAAAAAAACGAGTAAAGTATGAAAAGCTTCCTGCTTGGTTATCTTGGGATATTAAGGCAGCAATAGTTTTTGAGATCAACTATCTAGGAACATTACTATTTAATATAAAAGTAAGGAAATAAATTAACTATTTCAACGTAATAAATATCACGTCATAAGCCCAAAATACTCATTTTTTATGGAGAGCATATTATTATGCCACCTTATATACTGTACACATACACAAAGGAACTAAAGTTGGTGATATTATATCAATTGACATTACGCCAGAGCAGAGATCACTCCTTCTGGTTGTTTGTCGAAGGCTGCTTGGCGAAAGTTTTCAAGTTAATCCATAAGACCATGTGATTATAATTTACCGTTAAATTTGATTTAAAGGGTATTGATTGACAACTGGCGTAATGTCAATTACAGGCCAATTAAACGTAATAATACTTTACTATCAGATATTCGAGAGACATATTGAAAATATGTTAAACTACTTTACAGAACCTTGGCAAATTCTTCATATTCACCATTCTTTGTTTCGCGAACACCGCTCGTGTCAAACTGCACTTCTCAGACTGATACACCAGCACATCTAAGAACGCACATTCTTTGTAAAATTCATTAATGTGATTACAACAAACTTTGTCAACCATTCTAACACGATTCGAGGATTAATCCAATACACAAAGAACGAACCGAACCATGTTTTATTGCCCCCATAAAACATACCTATCAAATTGGCTGTTTCTATTTACGCCCAGTATCACGTGACATGTTTATGAATGAATGAACGTAAACTTTATAGTAAAATTTACTACAAGTCAAGATGACAAGGCGAGTTGCACGAGAATCCAGTGTTACATCTATGACCAATAAACTCCAATATACTCTAGAAACCAAGTTTTATTAAAGCTTCTGATAATCAATCCATTTATATTTTTCATTTTATGAAATAGATACCATATACTCGTGTTATTAAAATTGTTTCAATGTTTAAATTGTGGTATTTCCTTCAGAAAATTACGAAGGTCTTTTTCATTAACGAGGGAGGTAATTGTACCAGCTAATTAGCCACTCAATTTCAGCGTGTAATTATGTTCAATGTCAAATGGGTGAAAATGGAATGCGCGCAGTTAAATAGTGCGGGATATTATCGTATTTAGAATCGAAATAAATACTCTGTTCTTGTATATTGTCGGTAAATTAAACACGGACACGCGTTCGGATGCGGAAATTTAAATCACTCGTGCTACGCACTCGTGATTTAATTTTTCCGCATCCGAACTCCTGCCCGTGTTTTATTCAACGACAATAAACGTGAACAAATTTTTATTTCTTAAATCTGTAAAGGTTCATGGTGATTATTCAATCACTCAGCTCACACTTCTCGTTTAGAGTAACCAAGACAGAAATGAAGAAAAACACACATTAAATATGATCGCCTGCAGCTACTTCACCAATGATGAATCAGAAGAATGACACTACAACAGCTGCGTTAAACCCAGGTGAGCACATTAGAGCTCGATAGATGGGGTGGGGTCGGGTTCCTTTCAGGGCTGACGCATCCCAGACACAGAATAATTTGTTAGTATTATTCAATAGAAATGTTAATGTCAATCAATTCATACATAACTTATGTTTTGTTTACTGTTGTAGTAACATTACTCATGTGGGATTGTCCAATATAACTATTCATTCTGCAACAGGGAGAAGCAAAACAACATATTGTTGTGGTTATACGTACTCATTTTGCCCAGAACAATATTAGTGTACTTGATCGGGTGTCTCTATCACGTGAAATGTCGTCCAACATAATATGCGAGGATGTTTTTACCACAGTGATGCTGGATTAATGGAACAGTGAACACACATGTCATAACCATCATTGCACCACAGATGCTAGATCTATTAATGCGACAGAGGTGACAAGCATTGGTAGTTGCTCGTCGCGGTCATATAAGCAATTAAATGTGTGATTTTTTATTTCAGTTACAGATTGGTTATGTATCATCTAACCTGCGGCCTGGGTGTGCCATTAAGTTGTGCCGGAAATGTCGTTTGACACTCCTAGACGGTTATATAAATATGCAAATTATCTTGAAGCGACGTAATCCAATCCATGCCATGGTCGACCCACGAATTTTGTGCGCCACGCTCCAAATACGGCTAACTTGTGTATGAAACCTATGCAGCACGCATTGTTATATGATGAATATAATAACATGTATGCTCACTACGTAAAAGTTACTTTAAACTCGTCGTCAAAAACAAAGTATCTTGGCATATTAGTTGGTCCACGTGTTTAATAGAACTCGTATGTAATGTACACCCATGAAGGATACACATAGCATATGCATCGTTCAAAGTTTCGTTGTAGTCACATGTTTGAATCATCAAAAATCTTACCAAACACAAAGTGTACGTTTTAGCTCACCTGTCACATCGTGACAGTATGCACTTTTGTGATCACTCTTCTTCTGTCGTCCGTCCATCGTCCGTTAACAATTTCTTCCAACAACTTCTTCTCCTAAACCACAAGTCCACATACGCATAAACTTTGCAGGAATGTTCCTTGGGTGGACCTCTATCAAAGTTGTTCAAATAGTTTCGGTATGCTTATTAATTTTGCCATGAGTCCCACAATATGGGTTTAAAAACATCTTTGATATTTGTTATGTCATTCTTCTTGGAATATGTAAATGATTTCCTAGTGTAGATGCATGGTGTAAAGAAGTTGACACAGGTTATATTATTGACGCTGTAGTTTTAGATCTTAGTGTAGATGCATGGTGTAAAGAAGTTGACACAGGTTATATTATTGACGCTGTAGTTTTAGATCTTAGTGTGTAGATGCATGATGTAAAGAAGTTGACACAGGTTATATTATTGACGCTGTAGTTTTAGATCTTTGTGTGTAGATGCATGGTGTAAAGAAGTTGGTACAGGCTATATTATTGACGCTGCAGTTTTAGATCTTTGTGTGTAGATGCATTGTGTAAAGAAGTTGACACGAGTTATATTATTGACGCTGTAGTTTAAGATCTTTGTGTGTAGATGCATGGTGTAAAGAAGTAGACACAGGTTATATTATTGACGCTGTAGTTTTAGATCTTAGTGTGTAGATGCATTGTGTAAAGAAGTTGACACGAGTTATATTATTGACGCTGTAGTTTTAGATCTTAGTGTAGATGCATGGTGTAAAGAAGTTGATACAGGTTATATTATTGACGCTGTAGTTGTAGATCTTAGTGTGTAGATGCATGATGTAAAGAAGTTGACACAGGTTATATTATTGACGTTGTAGTTTTAGATCTTTGTGTGTAGATGCATGATGTAAAGAAGTTGACACAGGTTATATTATTGACGCTGTAGTTGTAGATCTTAGTGTAGATGTATGGTGTAAAGAAGTTGATACAGGTTATATTATTGACGCTGTAGTTTTAGATCTTAGTGTAGATGCATGATGTAAAGAAGTTGATACAGGTTATATTATTGACGCTGTAGTTTTAGATCTTAGTGTAGATGCATGGTGTAAAGAAGTTGACACAGGTTATATTATTGACGCTGTAGTTTTAGATCTTAGTGTAGATGCATGGTGTAAAGAAGTTGATACAGGTTATATTATTGACGTTGTAGTTTTAGATCTTAGTGTAGATGTATGGTGTAAAGAAGTTGATACAGGTTATATTATTGACGTTGTAGTTTTAGATCTTAGTGTAGATGTATGGTGTAAAGAAGTTGATACAGGTTATATTATTGACGCTGTAGTTTTAGATCTTAGTGTAGATGTATGGTGTAAAGAAGTTGATACAGGTTATATTATTGACGTTGTAGTTTTAGATCTTTGTGTAGATGTATGGTGTAAAGAAGTTGATACAGGTTATATTATTGACGTTGTAGTTTTAGATCTTTGTGTAGATGTATGGTGTAAAGAAGTTGATACAGGTTATATTATTGACGTTGTTGTTTTAGATCTTTGTGTGTAGATGCATGATGTAAAGAAGTTGACACAGGTTATATTATTGACGTTGTAGTTTTAGATCTTTGTGTGTAGATGCATGGTGTAAAGAAGTTGACACAGGTTATATTATTGACGCTGTAGTTTTAGATCTGTGTGTGTAGATGCATGATGTAAAGAAGTTGACACAGGTTATATTATTGACGCTGTAGTTTTAGATCTTAGTGTAGATGTATGGTGTAAAGAAGTTGATACAGGTTATATTATTGACGCTGTAGTTTTAGATCTTAGTGTAGATGTATGGTGTAAAGAAGTTGATACAGGTTATATTATTGACGTTGTAGTTTTAGATCTGTGTGTGTAGATGTATGGTGTAAAGAAGTTGATACAGGTTATATTATTGACGCTGTAGTTGTAGATCTTAGTGTAGATGCATGGTGTAAAGAAGTTGACACAGGTTATATTATTGACGCTGTAGTTTTAGATCTTTGTGAGTAGATGCATGGTGTAAAGAAGTTGACACAGGTTATATTATTGACGTTGTAGTTTTAGATCTGTGTGTGTAGATGTATGGTGTAAAGAAGTTGACACAGGTTATATTATTGACGCTGTAGTTTTAGATCTTAGTGTAGATGCATGGTGTAAAGAAGTTGATACAGGTTATATTATTGACGCTGTAGTTTTAGATCTTAGTGTAGATGTATGATGTAAAGAAGTTGATACAGGTTATATTATTGACGCTGTAGTTTTAGATCTTTGTGTGTAGATGCATGATGTAAAGAAGTTGACACAGGTTATATTATTGACGCTGTAGTTGTAGATCTTAGTGTGTAGATGTATGGTGTAAAGAAGTTGACACAGGTTATATTATTGACGCTGTAGTTGTAGATCTTTGTGTGTTGATGCATGGTGTAAAGAAGTTGACACAGGTTATATTATTGACGCTGTAGTTGTAGATCTTAGTGTGTAGATGTATGATGTAAAGAAGTTGATACAGGTTATATTATTGACGCTGTAGTTTTAGATCTTAGTGTAGATGCATGATGTAAAGAAGTTGACACAGGTTATATTATTGACGTTGTAGTTTTAGATCTTTGTGTGTAGATGCATGATGTAAAGAAGTTGACACAGGTTATATTATTGACGCTGTAGTTTTAGATCTAAGTGTAGATGAATGATGTAAAGAAGTTGATACAGGTTATATTATTGACGTTGTAGTTTTAGATCTTAGTGTAGATGTATGATGTAAAGAAGTTGATACAGGTTATATTATTGACGTTGTAGTTTTAGATCTTAGTGTAGATGCATGGTGTAAAGAAGTTGATACAGGTTATATAATTGACGTTGTAGTTTTAGATCTTAGTGTAGATGAATGATGTAAAGAAGTTGATACAGGTTATATTATTGACGTTGTAGTTTTAGATCTTAGTGTAGATGCATGTTGTTAGGAAGCTGACATATGTTATATTATTGACGTTGTAGTTTTAGATCTTAGTGTAGATGCATGTTGTTAGGAAGCTGACATATGTTATATTATTGACGTTGTAGTTTTAGATCTTTGTGTAGATGCATGTTGTTAGGAAGCTGACATATGTTATATTATTGACGCTGTAGGTTTAGATCTTTGTAAGATGTTTAGTCACCATGATCACGAAATGTTCCTTCGTATTAAAAAATGTATTTATATTGCACTTTAATCCTTTTATAAACTCTAATCTAATGCTTATGAAATAGTATTTATCTAACAGAAAATATTTAACATGCTTGGGTATATAAATGTAAACAACAACGGGACAGAAAAGTGCGACTGTAATCAATTTCTAATAGTTTATTGAGCGATATTTGAATTATTAATATGAATATGTGGCATTCACCGGATTGAATTTTCCGATTATGCTATTCTCATTGATTTCGCGGTTAAACCTGCCACTGTACTTTGAATTGGGTGTGGTGATTTTCCTGGAATTCTAAAGTCAAACCACGCACTAAGGATATGATAAATGATATGATAGGCATTCCAACCAGGATATAAATGGAATTCTGATGAGTATTCATTCATAAAATCCCTATTGATGTCAACAACCGTTTACTGTGATTACGGCACGAACCCAGACTATACTTCATGTAAATACTCGTACAAGCAGGATCGGTCAGGGCAAATATTAACATTTATGATCCAGGAAAAATCAAGAGAACGCGCAAAAAACGCGCACCCACATTCACCAACATTGGCGACTAAGTATCGCAAGCATCTTGACGACAATAATGTTTGGGCCACTCTGATTTGTATTATTTGCCTAAGCTTAAAGGGCCTGTCCCTGAGATGGAGCGAATGTTTTTAAAACGTATAATTGTCTTACCCAATTAAGTATTTATATAATAGAACATTGTTGACTGTTGCTTAAAGACATATTTATTGCAAATAATCGATTTTAACCACTTTCAACATCGCGCACACCAGTGTGTTTTTACTTTTAAACACAGCGTAATTTTTCCTTTCAGCATGATGCTTGAGTAATATTATTCACTAGATCGGTTTGTAACATAAACAAACTTCAGTCTAAACATCCATGAAGTATTTGGTTTGTTTTTAAATTCGTTTTCATCACATGCGAATCAATTTCAGGCACTTTATATGAGAGGAGTTTAAAATTATATACCGTATTAATACAGTATATAATTTAGGAGGTAAAATACTTAATTAATTACAAAATCCTGATGTTTCACAAATTATATTTATATCAGTGTGCTTGTTTATGGGATATACAGGCATATATGCCAAAATATAGTGAATATTATATTAACAATTTTATTTGATTATTGCTTTACGCTGAAACGTGACACAGTCCCTTTAACATAGCCTTTAGCTTCTGCGTCTCCACCATTTTACATTAGTTAATGAACTTGCTCGTCACCAGGTGAAATAAATGACTTCCTTGTTTATATTACATAATCTCACTAGTCATATGTTTAATATCCATAGAAAAATTCCGAACAAGTATTTAAATTGCCGTCATTGCAGCGAGACACCAAGACTCTATTAAGAGTAAAAGTATTTGCATAAAACATTTTTCTTAAATATCCGTTGATATTTTCCCTTTAATTTCAAAACTATGTTTTTGTCAATTAATTTTATCTGAAGTAGTTTTACAGGAAGATGGTAATATTAAGTAGAATATTAAAATTAAAAAAAAATCGGTATTCACATTATGACATAGCTTGGTTTAATGGCATGGTTAAACTGGTTGGTTGTTGACAATTTTTAAAAAACATGCTCATACTCTTAACTGATTTGATTTGGAAAACACATATCTATGGCATCACTTAAATGCCAAAGCAAATAATATGGTGTTTTAGATTGTATCCTCATTTTAATCATTAAGCCAGTGGACATGATTCTACAATATTCCGAAGCAACCGTTTACGTTTAACCAGAAATGGGTCAATCGAAACTTGAACGGAGATATTGTCCGGAAACTAAAAAAATCCTATTTTATTATCAAGTTACATTGACACCAATTAAATCCCAAGCCGTATGGGTCAATGGAAATTCAAACTTTTGACCAGAAACACTTAACTATTTTAGTGAAATTGACTCCACTGACCCAAATACAGTCATAAGATAGGTCTCCATGCTAGCTTGCTATGTACAAAGTTTCAGAAGATGTGTCTATCCAAACTCAAGTTATTTACAGAAACCCCTGTTTGATCTCGTCGCCAGACCGCCATACCACAATATAAACTCGGCAAAAGTTATAAGTACACAGTGTCACACATTGTAACAATATGGCTAGATGTTTCTAGCGGAGTCCACCAACCTCCAAACCTACCAGGGGATCAGAGCCTAAACATGAACCGGGTACAGGTAAACCGGAGGTGTCGCCAACCAGCCTCGTTGGCATTACAGGATAGTCAGAATGCATGCCAACAATCGGAGCATATATTGAAGTGTTTTATACCGGTGGTTCAAACTGCCAGGGCTACTGTGCACCGGTGGTTCAAACTGCCAGGGCTACTGTGCACCGGTGGTTCAAACTGCCAGGGCTACTGTGCACCGGTGGTTCAAACTGTCAGGGCTACTGTGCACCGGTGGTTCAAACTGCCAGGGATACTGTAGTCAAGCGCATTATCACCATCAATTACCAAAACTATTAGGAACCCCCTTTTAATGAATGGTTCTGGACAAGAAGACTCTCTTTTGATTTCCTTAACATACATTGCCGCTAAATTAAGTTTTGGTCTTAGAATCTTTAAATATCTTAGTTATAAAAATGACTGAAAACCAAGGTGTGTACTTGAAGTTTTATTTACTATACTTTCACTTTTTATAACGTACTATATTTTTACCCTATGCATCACACTTTAAACAACCTTGGTAGAGGACCACTAGATGATGCTGTATACCAAATATCAATGTGCAAAACGCTGTATCGGCACCTTCTCTGTGCTAAACGCTGTATTGGTACCCTCTCTGTGCTAAACGCTGTATTGGTACCCTCTCTGTGCTAAACGCTGTATTGGTACCCTCTCTGTGCTAAACGCTGTATCGGCACCTTCTCTGTGCTAAACGCTGTATCGGCACCTTCTCTGTGCTAAACGCTGTGGAACCGTCTCTGTGCTAAACGCTGTATCGGCATACTCTTTGTGCAAAACGCTGTATCGGCACCCTCTCTGTGCAAAACGCTGTATCGGCATACTCTTTGTGCAAAACGCTGTATCGTCACCCTCTCTGTGCAAAACGCTTTGTCGACACCCTTTCTGTGCAAAACGCTGTATCGACACCCTCTTTGTGCAAAACGCTGTGTCGGCACCCTCTCTGTGCAAAACACTGTATCGGCACCCTCTCTGTGCAAAACGCTGTATCGGCACCATTTCTGTGCAAAACGCTGTATCGGCACCATTTCTGTGCAAAATGATGTATCGACACCCTCTCTGTGCAAAACGCTGTATCGGCACCCTCTCTGTGCAAAACGCTGTATCGGCATACTCTTTGTGCAAAACGCTGTATCGGCACCCTCTCTGTGCAAAACGCTGTATCGGCACCCTCTCTGTGCAAAACGCTGTATCGGCATACTCTTTGTGCAAAACGCTGTATCGTCACCCTCTCTGTGCAAAACGCTGTATCGGCACCCTCTCTGTGCAAAACGCTTTGTCGACACCCTTTCTGTGCAAAACGCTGTATCGACACCCTCTTTGTGCAAAACGCTGTGTCGGCACCCTCTCTGTGCAAAACACTGTATCGGCACACTCTCTGTGCAAAACGCTGTATCGGCACCATTTCTGTGCAAAATGATGTATCGACACCCTCTCTGTGCTAAACGCTGTATCGGCACCCTCTCTGTGCAAAACGCTGTATCGGCATACTCTTTGTGCAAAACGCTGTATCGGCACCCTCTCTGTGCAAAACGCTGTATCGGCACCCTCTCTGTGCAAAACGCTGTATCGGCATACTCTTTGTGCAAAACGCTGTATCGTCACCCTCTCTGTGCAAAACGCTGTATCGGCATCCTCTCTGTGCAAAACGCTGTATCGGCATACTCTTTGTGCAAAACGCTGTATCGTCACCCTCTCTGTGCAAAACGCTGTATCGGCACCCTCTCTGTGCAAAACGCTTTGTCGACACCCTTTCTGTGCAAAACGCTGTATCGACACCCTCTTTGTGCAAAACGTTATATCGTCACCCTCTCTGTGCAAAACGCTTTGTCGACACCCTCAATGTGCAAAACGCTATATCGTCACCCTCTCTGTGCAAAACGCTTTGTTGACCCCTCTCTGTGGAAAACGCTTTGTCGACACCCTCTCTGTGCAAAACACTATATCGTCACCCTCTCTGTGCAAAACGCTATATCGACACCCTCTCTGTGCAAAATAATGAATTTCAGGAAGTAGAGGGAAGAAAATCATTTATTTTGTAAACGTACATATTTGAGATAAAAGAGCGATGGCCCATGGAACAACCCAATAATTAACCACTATCCTCGTGTTGTTCCGCTTGTTTTATCAGTTGCCACAACTTCAAACTAAGATGGAATGTTGACCGGGTTACTTGTTCAAATGAACATGGAATCAGATTTATGCCACATAAATGCATAATTTCGTAATAAGTATATACTTCGGAAATAGTTACCAGCTGGGTTAACGGTTTCTTCAATAACGTTGATTTAATAGATAAAATAGCATTTTCATCAACTTCTTTCTGCAGCGTTCTAAACAGGAAACGCTAGTTTCGGAATGCTTTCACGTGCGGTGTGGCAAAAAACCGTCATTTCCGGACAATCGAAAGTTCGTCCAGCCCGAAATATCGACGTAGGTTTTTTTTCATGACAAATATTTTTTTATAAACCTTGGCGTTCACTAAATAAAATAAAATAAATTTCACATCGAAGTAATTTAATTTCCCATTGGTTATAAATAGATCTAGTGGACCTAGATTATACGGATCTTAAAGTATGAGTCATTTAATTTTTGAATTGCTTATTTATTCTCAAAATTTTACAAAATGAAAATCAATTGTTTTAACCGCAAAGTATTTTGCTGTTTAACATATGAATTTCATACGCTATATATAACCCTGTTAAAAAGTTGTTAATTGCCCTGTTTTTGCAATAAAGCATTTAATTATTTTTCACGCATTAATTTCATACGTTTAATAATTCCATACATGTCAAATACGAATGAAACATTCGCGTACGTTAAACGTACGTTGACTCCCACATATGAATTTTATACGTTTTACGTATGAAATTCTCATAATAATCCAAACGTATGAATTTCATACGGGGCACTTTTTCCTGTGTAACGGGAAACCCCCGGTCGGTGCCAATTTTGACTCGATGGTCAAAATTTGATTTCCGACTTATCAAAATCCAGATATTTTTAAAATGTTAATGTTTGGTAAATTTAATTATTTCGAAATGATGGTTTCACAATTAACCATTTACCATTTTACCATTTATTTATAGCAAATCGGCATATAAATACCTTTAGCCATTTACATAGAAAAAAAATATGGCCTAAGTAAACATAGACACATATAAACAGCAATTTAAATATATCAAAACCAGCATCAATATAATTGTAAATAACAATATACAGATCTTATGAAGCAGCAATCATTGACAGTATTTCCTGTCTCAATTTCATAGAACAAATTTATTAAGTGAGACCCATGACATATTTGTGAAGTACTTAATTCGGAATTCTCTATACATTTTGTGTACAAACTTTACATATTCTAACCGCTCTGTCTACATTATTATATCTCCCACTTTCAATTTCAAGACAATGCGAACTTAATCTGAATCTGGACATCTCTTGTCTATAGTTTTCGTTTGACACAGCATCTAAATATTTTTCGTACTCGAAAACAGTTTTGAATTTTATGTAGTATTGCATTTTAGTTTGTGAGGATAAGGTATCGTGCCATAATTGAACATATTGGTCACGCAGCCTTTGTTTTAAATTAGGCAAATAGTTTATGGTATCATCAAAATTGTTCAGAATATATCCAAACCCTAATCGTTCTATATGAGATATTATTGACATAGTCCATGTCTGTGTATTCAGAGTTTGTAAATTTCGTTGCTCTTCAAACAAACGGAACATTAGAGAATTTGGTGATTTCATAATTTTTATCCAGTATTTAATAGAATGTTCAATACAAATTAGAGACAATGGATAACGGCCTAATTCTCCAAGTACAGCCGCGTTTGAGGTCTGGGAACGTACACCTAGAATATACTTACAAAACTTTAAATGCATTTTGTCGACCTCGTGGTAGTTATAGACGCCCCAGACTTCACAACCATATAATATAATTGGCTTTACCAATGAATCAAAAAGCGACAGTTTACTTTTAACGTCCAAACTTACTTTATTAAAGACTGATAGAAGACTATGGTAGGCTTTCATAGCTTGCTCATTTAGAGTTTTGACAGCACCGCCCATAGAGCCAGTATGAGTAAAGTTAATTCCAAGATAACAAAAATTATCAACTGTATTAATTTGTTCACCATTTATATACCAGTTCAAGTTATTGTGAGATCTACGCTTTTCAAAAATGCATACCTTTGTTTTTCTAACATTAATTTTTAGACCCCATTTACAAGAATAGGCATAAACATTACTTAGTTGCGCTTGAAGACTAACTGCGTCTGTAGTAAATAACGCTATATCATCAGCAAACAGTAACATATATATGGAAAGATAATCAATATCGTTTTCAGTAAGATGATCGAAAATTACAGAGTCATGTATATCGTTCAAAAATAAGATAAACATCAACGGAGACAGTGGCTCTCCTTGTTTCAAGCCTAACGTTACATCGAAGAAGTTAGAATATGTCATTGGACTACAATTTTTAATACATGATTTAACACTTCGATATATAGACTGCATCATTGAAATGGTTTTACAGCTAACACCAGATTGAACAAGTTTAATCCACAGTGCATCGTGTATGACAGTGTCAAATGCCTTTTCGTAATCAATGAAAACACAATATAATTTACGGTTTTTCGATAGGATATTTTGTATAATAGAATGTAGAATGAATACACAGTCAACAGTACTGCGGTTATTTCTAAAACCAAACTGGTATTCATTAAAAACATTTGAGTCTTCGCACCATGAATTTATTCTATTACGAAGTGTTAAGGAAACTATTTTCGAAATAACATTTATCAATGTTATGCCTCTGTAATTATTTGGGTTCTGTTTGTATTAACAATATATTTACTATTTAAAGTGTATGTTTCAAGCATTATTACCCTGCCAAGCATACATTTTTGTAACAACTGCAAGGTTCTTGAAGTTCTCGTTCGACTACCAAACCTAGCTGTTCTTGTTTGATCTTCATGGTGACTTGCAGCGATCTTTTTTTTATTCATTTCCTTCTTTTTTAGAACGAATAAATTAGTCATATTGAACGAGATATAAATTTGAGAACATATGTAACACAATATGCAGGTTACCCTTTTCTTCCGTTTCCAGGCAAAATTAATAGAAGAAAGATAACTCTTGAACCTCGTTTAATTATCATGTCGGACGGACTATTCTCCCTTTGTTAAATAACCGATCACCTTGCAGATATCTATAGCAACGTTAACTTCGTTGAGTGTCCAATTCAAACACAAATATTTGAATGTTGAATTCGAAATCAATTGTATCAATAGTAAAGCCTTAATTGAATTTCACATTTATTTTATTTAATTGAATAAAAGTTGAATGTGGAATTTATTTTGTGACCTTCAACATAACTAAGTTTTTTTAATATTCATTCGACAATGGTTTTTGATATTTAAAATGAATAAATCTTATTTCAATTGTTTTTCTTAATGTTGAATTCTAAATGATCAAGTTGCACGTTAAATTCGAATTTTTAGACCTTCGAAATGACGAGGATGTTTTCAAATATTTAAAGTGTTGAATTGAGCATACTTTTTTGCATTCAAAATTACTCGAATTTCACATTCATTTTTACATTCATGACTAAGTTTTGTTCATTTTATTTTAAATGTTGATTTCGAAGCAATTAAGAAGAAGATCATTTTATGATTGGGGGATATATATTAAGAACATGACGCGGTTTCAGAAGCATCCGTAGTTGTTTTACGTGTCGGATGTAAAGTTTCATACACGGGTCATATTTTAAAATCTCGCCGAAATATTATCAGCAAAATTGTGGTACACTGAAAAGCATTATCCGAATGGAGGCGAATCGAACCCCAAACATGCGAATCAGCTCTTACCACTTGACTACTCGACCGCCGTATCACTTGATTACTCGACCGCCTTACCACTTGACTACTCGACCGCCTAACCACTTGACTACTCGACCGCCTTACCACTTGACTACTCGACCGCCTTACCACTTGACTACTCGACCGCCTTACTACTTGACTACTCGACCGCCTTACTACTTGACTACTCGACCGCCTTACTACTTGACTACTCGACCGCCTTACTACTTGACTACTCGACCGCCTTACCACTTGACTACTCGACCGCCTTACTACTTGACTACTCGACCGCCTTACCACTTGACTACTCGACCGCCTTACCACTTGACTACTCGACCGCCTTACCACTTGACTACTCGACCGCCTTACCACTTGACTAATCGACCGCCTTACTACTTGACTAGTGGACCGCCTTACCACTTTCCTTGTATCCAGGTTAGTGTAGCCAGTACGTATAAAGTTATATACGTACCACGTGTAGTATAGACCTAAGGTGTTGAGTTTTTCCAATAAATCAATCCGTATTTTGTGTTTTTAGTGTCATGTGACATAAAGAATCAATCACTCGTTGTCAATTGATATATTTATATTAAACGAGCCTCTGGCGAGCTTAATAATATTTCCTGAACGAGTTTAATATGAATATATCAATTGACAACGAGTGATTGATTCTTTATATATGGATTGATTCCGGATTAATTGACATCCAAGTTGAGCACTTCAATGCTGTTGTAAATTTACATCGACCGAAATTGGAAAAAGAGTCACGAAATCATGTTCCGGTTGAGCTGGGAGTCTACACAGTATGCAAACTGCAAAGCTCAATTGTGTGATATTTGTTGTGGGTCTTGTGAATATTATATCAAGGCCCCATCAAATGTCATACGGTGTCGCTTATGTAATATCTTCGATTTTCCAAGCGGATATGGACGAAAGACAAACAGGCTGAAAATTATCTATATCCCTGGACAAACAAAACATCTTATAGTAGGCCTACAATACTACAGTACAGTACAGAACAGCGTCGTCGTTGATCTTATTGATTTTGAATCAAATTATGACAATTTGAATGCATTGACTTGTGTACTGTATAAAAATTACAATTCACAATGATTGCATGCATTTGTTATCTCCCTTGGATAATGCATAGCAACTGGTGCCCGTGTCTATATCTACAAATATAGCCTAGCGGTTATCTAATATTTATTAAATATCCATATAGGCATTGCCTTAGTTCATATTAGGATGAACTCAACTTACTGACCTAGAAAACATAATTATTTATCCATTGACGTATGTAATTATCAACCATGTGTGGTAGCACCTCCATGTGTTAATCAGCATGTGATTCCAGTATGTTTGCGTTGTCACATAAAGACGTCGTATGGGATGACACCTGATCAATATATGGAACGTCATGCGTTTCTTTGGAAATGAGCATTTCTTTAAGCCACCTTATTGCTCCCAGAACTAGTATCGGAGCATCCATTAGATACAATGAATTATGGAACAATTGGGTTGTTTTTAAAAAATGACCAATACTCGACGATAGATTGTTAATTATATCTGTTTTAGTAAAATGTATGGTAATCAAAATACTGATTTTAAATAATTGCTTCCCTTCGACTTTTAATCATGCATTTCTTTACAAATTGTAATAATGTCAACAAACCATCTGTACATTTTATTACATTTTTTCCATCCGTGTTCAAATTACATCATTCTGTAGAGAGGTTATCAATTTATAGTTTATTAAGATAGCACTTTAAGGCTGAATGTAAGTATAGAAGAGAGTCGGGACATTGAGAGAAATTAAGCGATTTTCTTTCTTGACGAGGGAAAGAATATGTTAATTTCAAAGACAAAGAGTTGGGGATTTTTACAATCTCATAATTATGTTTAGCGGATCAAAACAACGTCAGGAATAACGCATTTAGGTCAGTTACGAAACGTTTGCACTGAAAAGCTGATGGCGTCACGTATTTGTTATTATCACACAAGTTGGAGAATATTGTTCACATGTATCTAACAGAAGTAAAACACGAAATTGTAAATGCTAAATTCAATATAATTATACGTACGATCTTTCATTATAGGTCATGATTATTCGACAATTTACATCATGGAAAGTTACTTGGAATGATTATGTCAAGACTCATTTTTACAAGATTTAATGCATCAGCCATGCAGTACACTTTATATTTTTGATGACCAAAATGACGCTCTTGATTACTTTATAAAACTATTGTTGTCAGCTCTTGATGAACATGCAGCCATAAAATCAAAACGGGTAAAATATACAAATCATCCTGAATGGTTCACGAAAGAAATACACGCCGAAATAAAACATAACAAAATATAACGAAGCCCGTGCGTCACACTCAAGTACCACTAAATTTTGTTTGAAACCCCGTGAACCTATATGCAGCATACATAATAATTTTCGAAGATATATAGCGTTTACTAAGGTTATATGAGAAATAGAATCTTACATTCGTGCTCATTCCTTACCATTTATATTAAACTCGTTGACAAAAACAATATGACAACCGGCAGAGCCACGTGTTTCGTCAACTCGTTTAATAAAGTGGTAATGAATTAGCACTCATGCAATATCCTCTAATAACACATATACATAATTTAAGTATTTCTGAAAATGTATTCCTGATCAGTTTAAAATAGCTAAAGTAACACCCATCCACAAAAAAGGCTCTTACTGTGACAAAAATAATTATAGACCGATCTCTGTACTTATGTTCTTGTCAAAAATTAATGAGCGTCATATATCTGACCATTTAAAACATTCATATTTGAACACCACCTAATATATAAAAGCAGTCAGGATTTAGAGCTAACCCGTCCTTTGAAACAGCTTTAACCTCGATTGTCGACAGATGGATAAATTCAATTAATGAACTTAAATTTGTTGGAACATTCTTTCTTGATTTTTTAATAAACCAATCAACACTTCTTAACAAATTAAAATCGAACAAACTCCTGTCCACTATCACTACAATGATTCAAATCATACTTGACAGACACTAAAGTGTGTGTGTGTGTGTGTGTGTGTGTGTGTGTGTGTGTGTGTGTGTTTGTGTGTGTCTGGGAAACTCTCAGAAGCAGGTCACATTACATCAGGCGTCCCACAAGGCTCTGTCACCGGGCCTTTACTATTCATATTGTACATCATTGATATGCCTGCAGAACAAAGTACAAATGTAATGTATTTACAGATATGTGTGCAGATGACACTACTCTAACAGCCATTGGTAAATAGTATGAAGAAGTGCAAACTAATCTTCTAAATTATATAGATGGAATATAATCATGGTGTTAAAACAATTCAATGGCACTGAATGCCAAAATAAGCAACGACAATCACACATATTTATGTGTCCCAATAACATGCAACATCGACTTCCAGTTTTAGTTTGTGTATATTCCAAAAATATCCTTCGATAAACAAGTACCACCATCGGCACAAACATGTTTCAACAATTTCTGGTGAAAAAAACTACGAATAAAATCCCCTATAGATAAAAACCTATATTAAACTAGGAATGGTCCATTAAATATTCATGGAAATATTTCATTATTCTCCGAGACGAGAAACATGATTCCATTATCTGTGATTTACTGTATTTTAAAATGGACTTTTAAGCCTGAGACACTCCTCAATGACGGCAAATAGGAACTTCTTTCTTCCTAAGCCATTGTTAATATCGCAAACCCATTGGCAATATATGGCGTTTCTAACAAACGTGTGTATGCGTAAAGTGAAGGTCACGACCCGCTCTAGATGCAGGTACGTGTATGTGTAATTATTTAAAACCTTTCGGTCAAGGATAACCCATGAAAGTGCAAGCACTTATTTGGAGTCCTGTGTTTTTGCTGAAGGGACAGCAGGTGGAAGAGATAGTGGTGTGATACAAGGTATCCGGGCGAGATGCCCTAGCTCTTTCCGAAGAGACACCTTGGTTCTTTAACGTGCCCGGTGTATAGCACCAATACACGCGAGACTACCTCTGGGTTGCTAACCAGTTCATCTCTAGTTAGGTAGGAAACACAGAAAAGCGTTTCAGAAATGATCAAGTGCTCCGGCCGAGGATCGAACCCGGGACCTCTCGATCAGCAGTCAAGCAGGCTATCCGCTCGACCACCGTACCACCGTACCACCGTACCACCATACGTGCTTACGAAAATGTCTTGAACAATAGCTTTTATAGCATTTTGCATCAAAACCAACACCAACTTGTACCAAATGATCTAATTAAGAAAAAAAAGAACCCCATTTCATATATTTCCATTCAGTAATAAATAAGTTGCAATAATAACAGTTTTTGTAACTAAGAAATGCTCCAGTTGGAGTACGGAGTATGAGTTGGAGCATGTCGTACGTTCTCCAATGTTATGTGATAGTAGAGAAAGATATAGGGAATGGTTCTTTAAAGATTGAATAAGTCGGGTGCTAATAATTCATGCTATAGTGTTTACTTATATCGACACCATTCTATTGATTTTAAATGAAATATCGAATCTAACTGTCTGCGTTAGGTGTGTGAAGTTGATACATGATCGTCATTTGTCAATCCTTTCATGATACTAACAAAGTATCATCACTCCTGTCTGGTTTTTAAGCAATTATAGTCTGGAAAATGACAACACTTTCAAAAACTGTGAAAATGGGAATGCTATATTGACAGTTGAGAACCATCCCAGAAAGACTTCCTATCATTCGGTACTTTTCCTTTGTCACCGAACGAATTTTACGAATCGTTAAAGACCAAAGTACACTCGAGAACAGCACAGATGGCGGATTATATTCTATGATAATTTTCGCAAAATTTAAAGATGTATCGCTGGCTTAGAATGAGAAGGTCGTTACTAAAAAATCAATATATTGAGAAAAAAAGAGAAAACTGTCTGTAATTTAATCTTTACCTTTGGAAAAACAAGTCAACTTATCGACCGCCTTACCACTTGACTAATCGACCGCCGTATCACTTGATTACTCGACCGCCTTACCACTTGACTAATCGACCGCCTTATCACTTGACTACTCGACCGCCGTATCACTTGATTACTCGACCGCCTTACCACTTGACTTATCGACCGCCTTATCACTTGACTTATCGACCGCCTTACCACTTGACTTATCGACCGCCTTACCACTTGACTTATCGACCGCCTTACCACTTGACTTATCGACCGCCTTACCACTTGACTTATCGACCGCCTTACCACTTGACTTATCGACCGCCTTACCACTTGACTTATCGACCGCCGTATCACTTGACTACTCGACCGCCTTACCACTTGACTTATCGACCGCCTTACCACTTGACTTATCGACCGCCTTACCACTTGACTTATCGACCGCCTTACCACTTGACTAATCGACCGCCGTATCACTTGACTACTCGACCGCCTTACCACTTTCCTTGTATCCAGGTTAGTGTAGCCAGTACGTATAAAGTTATATACGTAACACGTGTAGTATAGACCTAAGGTGTTGAGTTTTACCAATAAATCAATCCGTATTTTGTGTTTTTAGTGTCATTTGACATAAAGAATCAATCATTCGTTGTCAATTGATATATTTATATTAAACGAGCCTCTGGCGAGCTTAATAATATTTCCTGAACGAGTTTAATATAAATATATCAATCGACAACGAGTGATTGATTCTTTATATATGGATTGATTCCGGATTAATTGACATCCAAGTTGAGCACTTCAATGCTGTTGTAAATTTACATCGACCGAAATTGGAAAAAGAGTCACGAAATCATGTTCCGGTTGAGCTGGGAGTCTACACAGTATGCAAACTGCAAAGCTCAATTGTGTGATATTTGTTGTGGGTCTTGTGAATATTATATCAAGGCCCCATCAAATGTCATACGGTGTCGCTTATGTAATATCTTCGATTTTCCAAGCGGATATGGACGAAAGACAAACAGGCTGAAAATTATCTATATCCCTGGACAAACAAAACATCTTATAGTAGGCCTACAATACTACAGTACAGTACAGTACAGCGTCGTCGTTGATCTTATTGATTTTGAATCAAATTATGACAATTTGAATGCATTGACTTGTGTACTGTATAAAAATTACAATTCACAATGATTGCATGCATTTGTTATCCCCCTTGGATAATGCATAGCAACTGGTGCCCGTGTCTATATCTACAAATATAGCCTAGCGGTTATCTAATATTTATTAAATATCCATATAGGCATTGCCTTAGTTCATATTAGGATGAACTCAACTTACTGACCTAGAAAACATAATTATTCATCCATTGACGTATGTAATTATCAACCATGTGTGGTAGCACCTCCATGTGTTAATCAGCATGTGATTCCAGTATGTTTGCGTTGTCACATAAAGACGTCGTATGGGATGACACCTGATCAATATATGGAACGTCATGCGTTTCTTTGGAAATGAGCATTTCTTTAAGCCACCTTATTGCTCCCAGAACTAGTATCGGAGCATCCATTAGATACAATGAATTATGGAACAATTGGGTTGTTTTTAAAAAATGACCAATACTCGACGATAGATTGTTAATTATATCTGTTTTAGTAAAATGTATGGTGATCAAAATACTGATTTTAAATAATTGCTTCCCTTCGACTTTAAATCATGCATTTCTTTACAAATTGTAATAATGTCAACAAACCATCTGTACATTTTATTACATTTTTTCCATCCGTGTTCAAATTACATCATTCTGTAGAGAGGTTATCAATTTATAGTTTATTAAGATAGCACTTTAAGGCTGAATGTAAGTATAGAAGAGAGTCGGGACATTGAGAGAAATTAAGCGATTTTCTTTCTTGACGAGGGAAAGAATATGTTAATTTCAAAGACAAAGAGTTGGGGATTTTTACAATCTCATAATTATGTTTAGCGGATCAAAACAACGTCAGGAATAACGCATTTAGGTCAGTTACGAAACGTTTGCACTGAAAAGCTGATGGCGTCACGTATTTGTTATTATCACACAAGTTGGAGAATATTGTTCACATGTATCTAACAGAAGTAAAACACGAAATTGTAAATGCTAAATTCAATATAATTATACGTACGATCTTTCATTATAGGTCATGATTATTCGACAATTTACATCATGAAAAGTTACTTGGAATGATTATGTCAAGACTCATTTTTACAAGATTTAATGCATCAGCCATGCAGTACACTTTATATTTTTGATGACCAAAATGACGCTCTTGATTACTTTATAAAACTATTGTTGTCAGCTCTTGATGAACATGCAGCCATAAAATCAAAACGGGTAAAATATACAAATCATCCTGAATGGTTCACGAAAGAAATACACGCCGAAATAAAACATAACAAAATATAACGAAGCCCGTGCGTCACACTCAAGTACCACTAAATTTTGTTTGAAACCCCGTGAACCTATATGCAGCATACATAATAATTTTCGAAGATATATAGCGTTTACTAAGGTTATATGAGAAATAGAATCTTACATTCGTGCTCATTCCTTACCATTTATATTAAACTCGTTGACAAAAACAATATGACAACCGGCAGAGCCACGTGTTTCGTCAACTCGTTTAATAAAGTGGTAATGAATTAGCACTCATGCAATATCCTCTAATAACACATATACATAATTTAAGTATTTCTGAAAATGTATTCCTGATCAGTTTAAAATAGCTAAAGTAACACCCATCCACAAAAAAGGCTCTTACTGTGACAAAAATAATTATAGACCGATCTCTGTACTTATGTTCTTGTCAAAAATTAATGAGCGTCATATATCTGACCATTTAAAACATTCATATTTGAACACCACCTAATATATAAAAGCAGTCAGGATTTAGAGCTAACCCGTCCTTTGAAACAGCTTTAACCTCGATTGTCGACAGATGGATAAATTCAATTAATGAACTTAAATTTGTTGGAACATTCTTTCTTGATTTTTTAATAAACCAATCAACACTTCTTAACAAATTAAAATCGAACAAACTCCTGTCCACTATCACTACAATGATTCAAATCATACTTGACAGACACTAAAGTGTGTGTGTGTGTGTGTGTGTGTGTGTGTGTGTGTGTGTGTGTGTGTGTGTGTGTGTGTGTGTGTGTGTGTGTGTGTGTGTGTGTGTGTGTGTGTGTGTGTGTGTGTGTGTGTGTGTGTGTTTGTGTGTGTCTGGGAAACTCTCAGAAGCAGGTCACATTACATCAGGCGTCCCACAAGGCTCTGTCACCGGGCCTTTACTATTCATATTGTACATCATTGATATGCCTGCAGAACAAAGTACAAATGTAATGTATTTACAGATATGTGTGCAGATGACACTACTCTAACAGCCATTGGTAAATAGTATGAAGAAGTGCAAACTAATCTTCTAAATTATATAGATGGAATATAATCATGGTGTTAAAACAATTCAATGGCACTGAATGCCAAAATAAGCAACGACAATCACACATATTTATGTGTCCCAATAACATGCAACATCGACTTCCAGTTTTAGTTTGTGTATATTCCAAAAATATCCTTCGATAAACAAGTACCACCATCGGCACAAACATGTTTCAACAATTTCTGGTGAAAAAAACTACGAATAAAATCCCCTATAGATAAAAACCTATATTAAACTAGGAATGGTCCATTAAATATTCATGGAAATATTTCATTATTCTCCGAGACGAGAAACATGATTCCATTATCTGTGATTTACTGTATTTTAAAATGGACTTTTAAGCCTGAGACACTCCTCAATGACGGCAAATAGGAACTTCTTTCTTCCTAAGCCATTGTTAATATCGCAAACCCATTGGCAATATATGGCGTTTCTAACAAACGTGTGTATGCGTAAAGTGAAGGTCACGACCCGCTCTAGATGCAGGTACGTGTATGTGTAATTATTTAAAACCTTTCGGTCAAGGATAACCCATGAAAGTGCAAGCACTTATTTGGAGTCCTGTGTTTTTGCTGAAGGGACAGCAGGTGGAAGAGATAGTGGTGTGATACAAGGTATCCGGGCGAGATGCCCTAGCTCTTTCCGAAGAGACACCTTGGTTCTTTAACGTGCCCGGTGTATAGCACCAATACACGCGAGACTACCTCTGGGTTGCTAACCAGTTCATCTCTAGTTAGGTAGGAAACACAGAAAAGCGTTTCAGAAATGATCAAGTGCTCCGGCCGAGGATCGAACCCGGGACCTCTCGATCAGCAGTCAAGCAGGCTATCCGCTCGACCACCGTACCACCGTACCACCGTACCACCATACGTGCTTACGAAAATGTCTTGAACAATAGCTTTTATAGCATTTTGCATCAAAACCAACACCAACTTGTACCAAATGATCTAATTAACGTAGCGGACCCATAATGACGTTGCGTCGAGCTGCGTCGATGTCGGCCGATGTCGGTCAATGTCGGTAATCTACGTTAATTTCTAAACAAAAATATTATTTTATTTTTGCTCTGAATTTCACTTAATAGTTTAGTTTTAATTACTAATCGGTTCGTTTGATGTAATACCAACCGTTTATTTTAAAAAAACAAACTCGATTTGAGAGCTCCGCTTTGGGGATTCCCTGGAAACGGCAGAATAACTGATGCTAAAAATAGCACACTGCAGAACTCCGTCAACATGTAAACATGGATGTATCGAGAAAAATATGGGATGTTTCGTCAAGTTTGCGCATCTAAACTACCGTACAACGTGTCTTAAGTAATTGGAATGGACCAGAATAATACCGACAGCTGCTCAGTCGTAAATTGTCGTTGTGATTGTCATTTGAAACCTGAAAAGCGCATCTCGTGAGCGACAGCCAACCTGCAAGTCTAGTTCATGTGAGTTGACAATAGGAAAACAAACCCCCAGGAAGCGAAAGTAACACCATGCTTTGATATAAACAACCTACTTGGTACATGTATGTATATTTAGTATCATAGAAATAAGCATAACAGTTAAATAACAGCCTTGATCAGTCGAAGTGTATCTTAATTCGGACGAAACCGACATTTTGGATACTGTCATTTACAATGTAATCTGGTAGCCTTATGGTCACAGGAGTCGATGTGCCAGGTAAATAACGTCTTGGAATGCTTCAATGAGTACCACTACAGGGCAGCCTCTTAATTGTATTGCCCATCCTGCTACACTAGTTTATACTTGTGAGGTAGCCCCTTCACTTGTAAACATTGCCAATGTGATATAAAATATAATAAGGCATGTATTGACGCATCACATTCATCACAGATGCAGCTTCTTTTATATCAGGTGTAAGTTCTTTACACCTTTCTTCCATGTTTGTTTACATGGAAATTAAAGTACATTCAAGATTATTGTTTTAACATATATATTGCGTCATGTATGACGTCATGACCTGGGATAGTATTTAATTGTCTAAGGGACACAATCCCTACACTTTTCAGAGGATGGGACGTCTTTTAGTTCTCTCCCTTATTAATAATATCAATCTCCACTCTAAAACGTCATTATGACGTTCAGTTGTGTCACGACGTTATACTTCCTGATACTTATTTATAAATATACATGTATCGTTATGCATATAAACTGAACTCTTCCATATTCATATTTTACAGCTTGTGATACAGTGACGCCTGATGGAAAAAAATGCTGCGGTCCGCCGGAAGTAAAACCTTAAGACAGCTTCTGTGTATTTCTGAAACACAAGTTATGCTAGGATTGAAAGTCTTCACATAAAAGAATTATGCAGCTTGGATTCAATGTGTTTATAATTACTCATACACAAAACTGACTTCCCAGTTATTTTGACAGCCAAGAAAAAAAAGGGATTCCTTCTTTTTGTGTGTGCACGGTGGAACAGACAGTCTTAGTGTTGTTTTTAAATCCATGACAGTCACAAAACATGAAGTAAAACTTAACCTAGGCAATAACAACGATGTGCATAATGCCAAGGCAGACATTGATTTTCTGAAACAGCTTGTTGTATTATGTCCGAATTCGGAACTAGTGTCATGTAATTTTACTGCCAATGCTGTAAACAATAACCTCAATTTAAATAGTGTGAAGTCTGGTATGAGAAATTTTAGTTAGCATAGAAGTAATGAAACTCCATTATGTTAGAAGACAAATACATTTTCACAATTTTAACCCAGTTTTTCAAAGAAAATCCCAGGCAAATAGATTGTGAAAGTAGGGTTACTGGCAATATTCATTACCTGGATAGGGGGGGGGGATATTGGGACCATTGATATCTCAAGCAATATAAAATAAAAAATACCTCATTACATTTCTGAACATGTTATATATAAGAACAAAGTTTCAAATGCTTTTCACTTAACCATGACAATTTCCTAGTGTATGCCTGAAACGACATTTTGTGAGTCAAAATACCATAAAATGTACATAACTTGGGGGTCAAATCTAGAACTATGCCACAGTTTAGCCTAATAATGACTTTTCATACAATTAAATCATTGAATTATTTGTTACTTACCTATGTTGAATAAAGAGAACTGCAGAACAGAGCCCAACACTGCTTTTTTGTAATTTCCTTCGTGTTTTTTATTATGCAACTTCAATTTACGCGACAGTATTTGTTGCACCCCAGGTAGCATTTGCAGCTCTAAGTTTGTTAAGAACATACATATTTTCATTAAGTTTATATTTCTCTACTATGAATTGGTTCAAGTGCATATCATGAACTATCTTTCATTAATTTTAAGTGAAATAAAGGGTCAAATTAAGACTTTTTAGCAAAAATTTGCAATTTTCGCATTAAGAATTGGTTGCCATGGCAACCATTGCATCATTTGATTTAAGACCTTTGGAAATTCATATGATGAAAAAGTATGTATATTTGACTTATACAAATGGACATTTTCAAATGAAATAGTAACACCTTTTTGAAAAATCATCAGGTTACCATTTCCCATGCTTTTTGACCAGCATCATAAGTGGGGGTGGGGGTCAAACAAAATGTTATATCTTGATAATTTGATGGTGAACCTATATTTCTTTTGGCTTAAATATATGCATTATGGTCTGATGAAAATTTTGGGGTGATTAAAAGTGCTGTTTGTTCATTTATTTGATTGTTTTTAGGATTTTAGAAATCATATGTTTTGTAGACTAAAAAACAAATCTCGACGTTTTACAACTATGTTAGTAATATACATGTACATAGCTATCTTATATCTTATATTTTACTTGTACTCGATATAGTTTTCATTGTATATGACTATTAGGCACATGTAAAGTTAATTTGTTTGAAAATTGAAATAAAATTGGATGATTTTATTGTCTTTTTTGTCAGAATGGTCCTCCATTTATCATACAAATTGCAATATGGGAGGTGATCAGGCCAAAAAAATATTTTTTTCAAAACCTGTGGTTAGAATTTTTTTATATTTCACATTATGCCTCCTAAGTATTTTTAGCAATAAAAAATAGCAAATTGATCAATTTTAAAATTTTGTGTATTAGGGGCCCACTGCCTTAAGAAAAAAAAGAACCCCATTTCATATATTTCCATTCAGTAATAAATAAGTTGCAATAATAACAGTTTTTGTAACTAAGAAATGCTCCAGTTGGAGTACGGAGTATGAGTTGGAGCATGTCGTACGTTCTCCAATGTTATGTGATAGTAGAGAAAGATATAGGGAATGGTTCTTTAAAGATTGAATAAGTCGGGTGCTAATAATTCATGCTATAGTGTTTACTTATATCGACACCATTCTATTGATTTTAAATGAAATATCGAATCTAACTGTCTGCGTTAGGTGTGTGAAGTTGATACATGATCGTCATTTGTCAATCCTTTCATGATACTAACAAAGTATCATCACTCCTGTCTGGTTTTCAAGCAATTATAGTCTGGAAAATGACAACACTTTCAAAAACTGTGAAAATGGGAATGCTATATTGACAGTTGAGAACCATCCCAGAAAGACTTCCTATCATTCGGTACTTTTCCTTTGTCACCGAACGAATTTTACGAATCGTTAAAGACCAAAGTACACTCGAGAACAGCACAGATGGCGGATTATATTCTATGATAATTTTCGCAAAATTTAAAGATGTATCGCTGGCTTAGAATGAGAAGGTCGTTACTAAAAAATCAATATACTGAGAAAAAAAGAGAAAACTGTCTGTAATTTAATCTTTACCTTTGGGAAAACAAGTTTTTAAAACTCAATTTTGGTCAACATGACAATTTCAGATTTTCATGAAAATAGGCTCATAAGAAGCGGCTTGTGAATCAGATTTCAAATATTTATGAGACTTATAAGGTCGTAAGTAGTAGTTACGACCTTCTCATTCTTATCCATCGATATAACTAAAAAAAGAAACATTTTGGCAATGCGCATTTTGGTCTAGGCGCAATCAGGTTCTTAATATCTCTTATCACATAAATCACGGTGTGGGAGTGTAATAAAGCCCATTACATAAAAACGATATTACACTACTCAGCAATATCATAACTGTGCAAATGAGGGGGGCTAATTACTATTTTATGTATTCATACGCGCTTTAAAAAAATAAGCAAATATGGCCGACCGTGATTTTATCGTCAGCGCTACAAGTCAGATCGATAGACACGGCGAATCTGAAATTGAACAAATAATAGGCTAACACTTCGTGCAAAACTTAATGCATTTTGAGTTTCAAAATCGCATCTCTTTAAAATACATCAATCTCTTTCCGGAAATTCGAAGTAGTGATGACGTCAAAACATAAACATGACGTCACAATGAACGTGACGCTTCCCGTTTTTTAGTACGAGTATGTTCCCCTTACCAAACTAATAACAAGACTCGATAGGGCCTACTTAAAAGGTCCGTGACGTTATAATCGTTCAAATATACCCGTCTCGGCTCATCTTAGTTATCAACATTGAATAAAATGTAATTGAAATACAGTCACTGTGTTGCACTATGTTTAGATGCTCATTTATTCTTAACCGCATTACTCACCTCAATTTTATTCTCTCTTAAGGGGAAGCGGGTCTACTTTTTTAAATTTATTTTAATTTAAATGGCTTATTTTGTTTATGTGATAAAAATAATCTTACATTCGTGTCTTTCCATATTAAATTTATTAAAATAGTTGGATAAAAGTAATAAAATACTCGACAGAGCCTCGTATTTTATCACTTTTATCCAACTCGTTAATAAATTCAATATGAAAAGTCACTCATGTAAGATCCTCTATTTATTAGTTTGCCGAGGAACAAAGTTATATAACCTAATCATATTTTATTACTTGAAACATCTTCCAAGTCACCGATGGAACAATTAACTTCAGTGAGGAATATCAGAAACGCTGAGAATATATGATGTACTCTCAGTACGTCGATGTAAAATCAATCCGATATCCAATACCACTGTACTTGCTGTATACCGCTTGGTTTTCAAGCTTAATCACACTGCTAGAAAACATAAACTACCACTCCTTCTTATACTGTCAGAACACATCAACGACCACTCCTTCTTATAATGTCAGAACACATCAACGACCACTCCTTCTTATACTGTCAGAACACATCAACGACCACTCGTTTTTATAATGTCAGAACACATCAACGACCACTCGTTCTTGTACTGTCAGAACACATCAACGACCACTCCTTCTTATACCGTCAGAACACATCAACGACCACTCTTTCTTATACCGTCAGAACACATCAACGGCCACTCGTTCTTATACCGTCAGAACACATCAACGACCACTCGTTCTTATACCGTCAGAACACATCAACGACCACTCCTTCTTATACCGTCAGAACACATCAACGGCCACTCGTTCGTATACTATCAGAACACATCAACGACCACTCGTTCTTATACTGTCAGAACACATCAACAACCACTCCTTCTTATACCGTCAGAACACATCAACAACCACTCCTTCTTATACCGTCAGAACACATCAACGGCCACTCGTTCGTATACTATCAGAACACATCAACGACCACTCCTTCTTATACCGTCAGAACACATCAACGACCACTCGTTCGCATACTATCAGAACACATCAACGACCACTCGTTCTTATAATGCCAGAACACATCAACGACCACTCGTTCTTATACTGTCAGAACACATCAACGAGACCACTCTTTCTTATACTGTCAGAACACATGAACGGTCACTCCTTCTTACACTGTCAGAACACATCAACGACCTCTCCTTCTTATACTGTCAGAACACATCAACGACCACTCCTTCTTATACTGTCAGAACACATGAACGACCACTCCTTCTTATAATGTCAGACCAAATAAACGACCACTCCTTCTTATAATGTCAGAACACATCAACGACCACTCCTTCTTATACTGTCAGAACACATCAACGAGACCACTCCTTCTTATAATGTCAGACCAAATAAACGACCACTCCTTCTTATAATGTCAGAACACATCAACAAGACCACTCCTTCTTATACTGTCAGAACACATCAACAAGACCACTCCTTCTTATACTGTCAGAACACATCAACAAGACCACTCCTTCTTATACTGTCAGAACACATCAACAAGACCACTCCTTCTTATCTTGTCAGAACACATCAACGAGACCACTCCTTCTTATACTGTCAGAACACATCAACAAGACCACTCCTTCTTATACTGTCAGATCACATCAACAAGACCACTCCTTCTTAAACTGTCAGAACACATCAACGACCTCTTCTGTTTATAATGTCAGAACACATGAACTACCACTCCTTCTTATACTGTCAGAACACATCAACGAGACCACTCCTTCTTATACTGTCAAAACAAATCAACGACCACTCGTTCTTATACTGTCAGAACACATCAACAAGACCACTCCTTCTTATAATGTCAGAACACATCAACGAGACCACTCCTTCTTATACTGTCAGAACACATCAACGACCTCTCCTTCTTATACCGTCAGAACACATCAACGACCTCTCCTTCTTATACTGTGAGAACACATCAACGAGACCACTCCTTCTTATAATGTCAGAACACATCAACAAGACCACTCCTTCTTACACCGTCAGAACACATCAACGAGACCACTCCTTCTTATAATGTCAGAACACATCAACAAGAATACTCCTTCTTACACCGTCAGAACACATCAACGAGACCTCTCCTTCTTATAATGTCAGAACACATCAACAAGACCACTCCTTCTTATAATGTCAGAACACATCAACAAGACCACTCCTTCTTACACCGTCAGAACACATCAACGAGACCACTCCATCTTATAATGTCAGAACACATCAACAAGACCACTTCTTTTTATAATGTCAGAACACATCAACAAGAATACTCCTTTTTACACCGTCAGAACACATCAACGAGACCTCTCCTTCTTATAATGTCAGAACACATCAACAAGACCACTCCTTCTTATAATGTCAGAACACATCAACAAGACCACTCCTTCTTACACCGTCAGAACACATCAACGAGACCACTCCTTCTTATAATGTCAGAACACATCAACAAGACCACTCCTTCTTATAATGTCAGAACACATCAACAAGACCAGTCCTTCTTACACCGTCAGAACACATCAACGAGACCACTCCTTCTTATAATGTCAGAACACATCAACGAGACCACTCCTTCTTATTATGTCAGAACACATCAACTAGACCACTCCTTCTTACACCGTCAGAACACATCAACAAGACCACTCCTTCTTACACCGTCAGAACACATCAACGAGACCACTCCTTCTTATACTGTCAGAACACATCAACGACCTCTCCTTCTTATACCGTCAGAACACATCAACGACCTCTCCTTCTTATACTGTGAGAACACATCAACGAGACCACTCCTTCTTATAATGTCAGAACACATCAACAAGACCACTCCTTCTTACACCGTCAGAACACATCAACGAGACCACTCCTTCTTATAATGTCAGAACACATCAACAAGAATACTCCTTCTTACACCGTCAGAACACATCAACGAGACCTCTCCTTCTTATAATGTCAGAACACATCAACAAGACCACTCCTTCTTATAATGTCAGAACACATCAACAAGACCACTCCTTCTTACACCGTCAGAACACATCAACGAGACCACTCCATCTTATAATGTCAGAACACATCAACAAGACCACTTCTTTTTATAATGTCAGAACACATCAACAAGAATACTCCTTTTTACACCGTCAGAACACATCAACGAGACCTCTCCTTCTTATAATGTCAGAACACATCAACAAGACCACTCCTTCTTATAATGTCAGAACACATCAACAAGACCACTCCTTCTTACACCGTCAGAACACATCAACGAGACCACTCCTTCTTATAATGTCAGAACACATCAACAAGACCACTCCTTTTTATAATGTCAGAACACATCAACAAGACCAGTCCTTCTTACACCGTCAGAACACATCAACGAGACCACTCCTTCTTATAATGTCAGAACACATCAACGAGACCACTCCTTCTTATTATGTCAGAACACATCAACTAGACCACTCCTTCTTACACCGTCAGAACACATCAACAAGACCACTCCTTCTTACACCGTCAGAACACATCAACGATACCACTCCTTCTTACACTGTCAGAACACATCAACAAGACCACTCCTTCTTACACCGTCAGAACACATCAACAAGACCACTCCTTCTTATACCGTCAGAACACATCAACAAGACCACTCCTTCTTATTATGTCAGAACACATCAACGAGACCACTCCTTCTTATAATGTCAGATCACATCAACAAGACCACTCCTTATAATGTCAGACAACAATCCAGTGGTAAACCAAACCGATTTGCAACTGACGCACGATAGTCGCAAAACCTCGTTGTAGACCCGTCGTACGTCCGACAATTGTGACAGCTCAACAAAATCATATATTCCAGAATATAGTCTGTAAATTCACATTCAGGTGAATAGCCATACTACAAGTAGAGAGGTCATTTGAACGTGACCTCTATTACGGAATAGTAAGATCTAACTAAAGGAGTAAGGGAATTGAGAAAATGTTAAGATCTGATTTTAATGAGATTGCACATTATGTAATTGATATGCAAGATAGAAAATGTATAAGTTGTAATCTAAACAATGTTATAGATAAGTTTAATGCTGTTGTACTAGTAGTGTGTCCTTTATATTTACGTTGAAACCTTCGAGTACTAAAGTATATATTATTCCATTTTTAGTATTTTATGCGTATTTACATTTACCATACCTCTTCAAATTGTTGTATTACTGTAAACATACCGACAAAACGTCGGAAATAACTGTAAACTGTTTTTACAAATTTCCAGTAAGAGTTGGCATTTTGTAGGTACCGTTTAGAAATAAACCGATGTTCAAGTAGAAGGAATGAAAGCGCATTGTCACAAGGGAGTTGCGTGCGCAAACATAACTGTTCCTTGCTTAATATATTTGAACGGCTTTATATTGGGAGAGACACACATTAAATATCTCTTCACTTCACAGAGAGAGTAGGACAGTTGTTAAAGGATTGGAATGATATTCACTGCGTAGGTGTGCCATCAGATACAATAATCAATAACAGTGAATGAAAATATTTCCCAGTTACTGACAGAGATGTTCTCAGATGAATTCATGTTGTATTTTTTTCTTCTTCAGTGTACAATCAATAAAGTATTTGTTGTCCAAAGTCATGTGATTTCTTGGTAAACAGTTTGTACTGTTGAATTTAGAGCGGTAAAAAGGAACGCTCTTGTCTATATTGTATACGAATTTGACTCAGCTCATCCTTTTTGTAGCCATCGACAGTCGTTGACAATAATATACTTGTTACATATTGCACACATATCGTTATATATAATAAGTGTGCGACCATTACAGAAAAAAACCATTTCACCCTCGCCATTTTCTGAAAAGCAAAACGCTCTGTGCAACAAGACGCATTGACCTAACAGTCGAGTATAGTTAGGTTGACTGATAGCCTTGTAGCACTGGTTTAGTGTAGGGGACAATTTGTTAAAAAGGTATGAGGAAATCAGACAGGGAATGTAGTACTCAACCTAACCAGCTGACCACAGAAATCAGAAACACCACAACACAACTACACTGAGCAATGGTCACACACAAGCCAAAAAAACTACCAAGTTCCCAAGGCCACGCTGCACGGCGACCCAACCGCACAATCTCATGCCAAAACGGCGACCAAATGATTGCCAAAACGGCGACCAAATGAGGCACAGCCATCCCGTGACCTAGTTTAAAACACAAAGGACAGTGACATAACATTAATGCGACATAAAGAGGCACAACTATGACTTGACCTAGTTTAAAATAATCGGCAAGGTAGGAATGGGATGGGAAATAACATTACATATTTCTGATTAGTACTGATTGAGTATATGGGACAATTTGCTAGATTAGCCGGACACATTGCAGCGCCTGTGAATAGTCTCATTCGTTAAACAGTCGGATCGCCTTGTAGTTCCGGTTGAGAGTATGGGGACATTAATTCATATTTTGTATTACACTGCCCTACATACCGATTGACGTACATTGACTCACAAGCAACATATTACAAACAATGACATACTATATAGATCGTTCAATTTTAGTCCAACGACGCATTAAGTAGTAAATAAATACGCACACACTGTACACATGCATGTAAGTCGATTCAATAAGTAATACTAATGAGGGAACAATCCCATTCGAACTAGTAGCGTAGACTACCGTTACCTCAGGAGGTATACCTAGATGAACATAGTTTACCTAACAGAAGAGCTGATGTTTATAACCGTTATCATTTAACTTTGAACGTATGATATTAATGTCAATGTTCTCTGATACGATTATACTCGTATATTTCCCCGAACACCTACACACACTATACACGATCAATACATGGGGAGATGCGGTGGCGTTTTACCATAAACGGAAAACTTAACTAGACAGAAACAGAAAAATATTCACAGCGTTCGCTTGTTTCATGTTATGTTGTTTTCCAATGAGTCATTGTTATAAATGTGCGTTCTTTTCTCATTTCGAGGGCTCAGTGCATAACTATGGTACATGCCTCTATAAATGGATGTAGTTACCACAGTTTTGCACTGAGCACTCGATTGGCTATACGGAAAACTATATGGTACGATCCGTAAAAACAGCACCACTTTGTTCATCGTTATTTTTACGAACAATTATACGCATGGAGGAGGGTCAGTGCCATCGTTTGACTTTATCTGGTGATCATTCGGTCCACTATCGAGTTTGTTACACCGGTATTGTATTAAAAACAGTCACATCCATTGCCAGCATAGCATTGCTAATAGGTTTGTTCTTTAATGACATTAGCAATTAGCTTGTAATTCAAAAAGGGATAAGTTGTCAGTACGCCCTAATTAGCAAATTAGTACTCTCTGATAATTAACTTCAGGATGGTTCCATTCTTCGTAGCGTATGGCTGATCGGGAATGGCAAGTGTTGATTGTGCTAACTCACCAGACTGGGCCAATCATGTTGAATGTGTTACCTAACGGGGAATGTTCAATATGTGTTGAATGTGCTAACTCGCCAGACTAGGCCAATCATGTGGACTGCGTTACCTAACGGGGAATGTTCAATATGTTATGAATGTGCTAACTAGCCAGACTAGGCAAATCATGTGGACTGCATTACCATATTGAGGAATGTTCAATATGCGTTGAATGTGCTAACTCGCCAGACTAGGCCAATCATGTGGACTGTGTTACCTAACTGGGAAGGTCAAAATGTATGGACTGTAGGCTGAGATAAATTTGTGGACTGTGTCGCCAAGGGGTTGTGGTCTAACTGTCTGGGCTGTCCTAACTCAGCAGGCCGAGCTTACAGTGTGAATTATGTCCTCCATTGGGCATGGACTACTATGTAAACAGCGCAACAGGTGCAAACCAAGCTTGTTGTCCTTATGTCCGTGTGCGTAATGTGTTAGCCGTGTGAGATGTGGTCTTTACTTGCGGACGGAGACAGCTTCTGACAAATGGGCACGTTAAATATCAAAGAAAAAATGTAAACTAGTTTCAACATAATTTTATTCACTCTAAAATACATGATTTATTTAGATAACTTTACATATCTTATAATCACAACTATTGATAGTAAGTTAAATACACTGCCCTCCAAATGTTCCTTCATACTCCTTAAATCATATGATATTTGGAAGAAAACGTGGCAATACACGTGTGTTTGTCAATGTAAATAAATCAAACATTTTTTATAATTTGAGAAGTCACGTGAAGAAACTTTTGTAGTACAGTGTATGTTCTTCATACTATTTTGCATAAGACATACATGTATTTAATGCGTTCTCATCTATAGTACATGTATTTAATGTGTTCTCATCTATAGTACATGTATTAAATGTGTTCTCATCTATAGTACATACATGTATTTAATGTGTTCTCATCTATAGTACATGTATATACATACCTTATTCATCATTTACTTCTTCTACCCTACTCGAAATCTATCCTGATGTACAAATAAATAAATAATACCGTTTAAAATCTAACGTTTAAATTCATCATTGTTTTCGTTATAAGATACACATTACATATCGGCCTCGCCACATGACACACGCAATATATACACATTACATATCGGCCTCGCCACATAACGCACGCCATATATACATATGACATATCGGCCTCGCCACATGACACACGCAATATATACACATTACATATCGGCCTCGCCTCATGACGCACGCCATATATACAAATTACATATCGGCCTCGTCACATAAACACATCAAAATACGACCCCCAGTGATGAACCCAGATTCCTCCTCTCTAGTGCATGCTGTAGTATGGCTATTGGTATACATGTATAAAGTTTCAGTAAACTACAGTAGAGATTATCTGCACTTCCAGATTTGTGAAAGTAGCGATTTGATTGGATGATGTTTAGTTCACATGACCCCATATGTAGCGTCATCATGTGCAAACCTAATAACTTATTTGAGATACTTCAGAGAGTCCGACTGGAAATTTTTAAATATGTGAACTGACCGACTATCTGTGTGGCTCATTGTATGACAAACGTATTGTAAGTATAAATCTACCATAAGTTATGTTGAAGTCTAATCTCTTTATATCTGTGATACAGCATACAAGTTGAAACTAAAACAGTTTGTTCCGATTCCCGGTGACTTTTCAGTAGTCTGTGCGCATGTCAATGGTGAAATCTCATTCACGGACGGAAAAACAAAACTGCGCATGCGCGACATTAACAACTTCCTCTCATATTCGAATAGTTGCTGCATAAAGTTCATATTCGGTGAAATGATTACACGCCTTGTACGAACATAGTCAAATGCTTGGTCGAGTGTCAATGAGTTGTAGGTCATCAAGTAGGCGATACAGATAGTCGCTGATCGACTGATACCAGCCTTACAGTGTACAAGTATTTTACCATCATTCAACCGTACTGATTCTGAAAAAAACAAAATTATCAGATATAGTTGAAATATATTATACATTGTATTCATTAGTCTATATTTTGTTTACTGTATATATGGTGCGTGCAAATGATTTTAAAACGAGCAGCAATTAAAAAGAGAATAAATCATTCTTTGTCATTCCGTCTCAAAGTGGATTCATCAATTAATAATGGTTTAGTTTGTAATTTATCTACGGTCAATTGTGATACACATTTAGTTAAACTTGTACGAATCACTCTCTCGGAAAAGATACTGATTTCTACTGTCTAAGTTTCAAAATAAAATATAAAAAACAATACAAAATACTATTTTATGATATTGTATTGTTTGCATACAAGTGAAATGTTAAAGAAATAGACTGTACCTATAAATTGTAATGCTTCATTAAAACGAGAGGAAATATTTTCAGATTCGTTGTCTCGAACAGAAATACTTTTGTATTCAAAACACTCGGTCACGTGATCTGTCCGTGCAAGATTTGAGACATTCAATATGGCGGTGATTTCCATCTTATGTAGAAGGTTTGTATTCGTGGAGTGATGCTCATCACCAATAAACAGATGTGACAGGAGTTGTGTGGGAATATTCTGAAAACATAAGCAAATACTCCCAATAAATGACAACATCGCCACATATCTTAACCACTCAAGGTCAAAAGCACAAAGAATGATTACACAATATACTTAAAGACATTGACAATATACATTTCAATGTTTCACAGATGAAAAATTCATTAGCGGATCCTTTTAAAATTTGATCGACAACAAAATTAGCCATTCACAATCAATAGTAAATGTGTTATGGTATATTTTCAATGCTAAACCAAACTCTGCTTGTTCAGACAATGCTGTTATTGTTTTACATAAACGACTTCGTCACTCTCAAAATATCCTAACTGGACTGAAGTAGTGGTGGCAGTAGTAGTGAAAATGTATCATAACAAGTAAACGTGATATCTTACCTTAGTCTCATTCGTTGTAGTAGAACTGTGTTGTATCGGTGATGTTGCTGAAGCACCAGATGATGTAGCTTCCAATGTCATTCGTTGCTTTACACAATGATACGGATATTTGGCTTTAAACGCATGAAACCCACCTGAAATAGTGGAGATATGAATATTATATACTAGAGCAGTTAATCCGCCTGGAATATTGAATAATTATCATATACTAGCAAAATAAGCATCCTCTAAAGTATCGCTACTACTGGTACAATCGATTGTTTTAAATGTAAAATGCCATACTTGTAAAAACAACTTGTTTGTACTAATACCAAGAAATTCACCTTTATATTTTATCAAAATTCATTTGAGACAGTCATTAGGAATATCGGTGTATGAGTAAACATCTCTATTTAGAGGTTGTTGATCCCGCATAATTATGCTTCATTATGTTGGCTTGACGTCAATCTTCAAAGCGCACGCTCATGTTCGGTCAAGTATGAGTTGGTGGTTTTGGGAGCTTAGAATCCATTGAGAGTTCTGGGTAGACGGTGGCATTCCGAGAAACTATCCACAGTGAAATCATTGGATGATAATTCAATGGACCGTTATTCCACTGTAAACCACTGATGTGCATGAAATGAATAGAGTATATTTTTTTAATGTTTGTGCACGATCGAATATTCTTTCACTGAGTGATGACAGAAATCAATAAGTGATTTGATTTCTTTTTCTGTAATCAAGAGTGAAATTACATATGATTTCACCAAAATTCAGCAAATAAACTTTTTATCAACACGAAGACCATGCCGACATTAGCTTTATACAGAGCTTCTTTATTCTACATAATAAACACGAAACAGTTGATTGTATACTCTACCAAAACCCGATTCATATTTACCTTTAAGAATATGGACCGACTTGAAGTTGTAACTGTCTCGTTCCAATCCTTGAATTATACAGGCAATTTCAGAATTGTCCTTTATTGTTTCATCAGCATCATAAAGCACCACTTTTGAAAATTCTCCATTACGAACTTTCTTCCTTATTTCTGGAGCAAGTAGTTTTTCCAAGAGTAAACATCCTGATACTGTCACTCGTCGCTTTAAGATGGACGGAAAGAAAACATGTACAGCGCCATCGATCCTTTCAGTATTATAAGCCACAAAAGATCGGCAGTCAAGAAGCAGCATTTTAGAAGCTAATTTGGCATCTATCATTTGTTTTAAACACGACGCAGTCACCTTATGTACATCCATTTGTAAAGCAGTACCCATATGTGTATTTTACTATTTAATGTTAAATGAAAGTTAAATGTTAAGTTAACTGTAGCACTGACTCTGTTAATGCTGGTTTCAGGTTTGGTGTCAGTCCTTTTATTTATCAATACAATACGCGTCACATCAATTATCACATAGCATTCCTTAAGATGATACAATTAACACATTCTGAAGAAATACGTGCATGCTACTAGAACGTTGGGCACTGAACACCATGTCGAAACGCACGTATATAAATTATCAACTTTCATTTAAACAAACCACTTCATAAACATTCGCGCACACTTGTTTACAGCTAATCACACTTATTTCCAAACTTATTTCCACAAGATTCATGGTTTGTCACTTCACAAAGGTCTTCATTCATTGTTAGAAACATTTCATTCATAAATCTACATAACGATATATTCACCAATGCCAGTATCTTCCTCTCTACGCGTCTCAGCCTCTGAAGACGGCAAGTTTAGATACTAGAGCATTCCCAATATTGGACGACATGATAAGGTTTTCAAACCGACGAGAGGCAAAAATCAATGACGAAGAAAAAATACTAAGACGCTGGTAAAATGCGATCAATGCTTAATTTCATTGTCATTCAAGGGAATCCTTTTGTTTGTATTGACATTTCGTCTTCGTTCATTCAATGAGGCCGTTAATACAACATACACTCCTTACTTTCTCAGCGTGATTGTACACAAACGAACACTCCCTACTCTCACAGCATGATTGTACACAAACGTACACTTCTTACTTTCACAGCGTGATTGTACACAAACGTACACTCCTTACTTTCACAGCGTGATTGTACACAAACGTACCCTCCTTACTTTCACAGCGTGATTGTACACAAACGTACCCTCCTTACTTTCACAGCGTGATTGTACACAAACGTACACTCCTTACTTTCACAGCGTGATTGTACACAAACGTTCACTCCTTACTTTCACAGCGTGATTGTACACAAACGTACACTCCTTACTTTCACAGCATGATTGTACACAAACGTACTTTCCTTACTTTCACAGCGTGATTGTACACAAACGTACCCTCCTTACTTTCACAGCGTGATTGTACACAAACGTACACTCCTTACTTTCACAGCGTGGTTGAACACAAACGTACACTCCTTACTTTTACAGCGTGATTGTACACAAACATACACTCCTTACTTTCACAGCGTGGTTGTACACAAACGTACACTCCTTACTTTCACAGCATGATTTTACACAAACGTACCCTCCTTACTTTCACATCATGATTGTACACAAACGTACACTCCTTACTTTCACAGCGTGATTGTACACAAACGTACACTCCTTACTTTCACAGCGTGATTGTACACAAACGTACCCTCCTTACTTTCACAGCGTGATCGTACACAAACGTACACTCCTTACTTTCACAGCGTGATTGTACACAAACGTACACTCCTTACTGTCTAAGCGTGACTGTACACAAACGTACACTCCTTACTTTCACAGCGTGATTGTACACAAACGTACGCTCCTTACTTTCACATCATGATTGTACACAAACGTACCCTCCTTACTTTCACATCATGATTGTACACAAACGTACACTCCTTACTTTCACAGCATGATTGTACACAAGCGTACCCTCCTTAATTTCACATCATGATTGTACACAAACGTACACTCCTTACTTTCACAGCGTGATTGTACACAAACGTACACTCCTTACTTTCACAGCATGATTGTACACCAACGTACACTCCTTACTTTCACAGCATGATTGTACACAAACGTACACTCCTTACTTCCACCGCGTGACTGTACACAAACGTACACTCCTTACTTTCACAGCGTGATTGTACACAAACGTATGTACTCCTTACTTTCACAGCGTGACTGTACACAAACGTACACTCCTTACTTTCACAGCGTGATTGTGCACAAACGTACGCTCCTTACTTTCACAGCGTGATTGTACACAAACGAACACGCCATGTAATGAGAAGTGATAGCATACACGTGCACGTAATATTGAAAGGCTCAAGTTAAAACTAATTTCAAGGAACCAGTTTGACAAATAAGTTCGTTATTTGAATGGTCCACTAACTTACAGACAATTAGGATATTTGGAGAGTGACGTCACCGTTTATGTGTACCTATAAATACGTACACGGATTCACACGAACTTTGTTTATTTAGAAGAGATGGTACTGACTAAAATACATTCGCTAAATGCGTATACGTTGTTTTTAACATATTGGAAAATGTACATGCATATCACCAATGTCATACACAATACAGGGAGTGTCTCAGAACCGAATACAAACTCATCATGTACAGTCTAGTGAGGAATATAGTGACACAGTGGTAGAATCCACTATCATCATGATTGTGAAACCTTATACAAGTATGTGCAGTATAATTATATTCAATGCTAACCACAGTCTACCTATTCGGGTGTCCGTTGCATAACAAGAGGCGCTACTACCAGGCGCCTTCTTTCAGTTACCCACCGTTCAATTACATAATATTATATAAGGCATGAATTACTTCCCGTAGAAAGCGCTAGTAACGAATTGTTTAGTCAAAGGACAACATGCAGGCAATGGTTGTGATCTTGTTCGTACAAATACATTTGCCGTAAATAAACTACATTACGCATTTGAATAACTAATAGTGAAAATAGCATCATTTTCCGGTAAATTATACTAGGTAAATATACCCAAACACACATACGCCTACTAAATCAGAGATGTTTGTAAAATTCCGCATTTTTCGGCGGGGACTTGGACTTTTCATTGTTTCTTTGGCTCATTGTACATATGTTGTGGCGTTACTGATGAGAGTCTTTGCTCAGCTGGTAAAGTGTGCTGCCTCTCCTGTCCGATTTCCTCATATATACCTTTATATCAAGCCTTATCAACACTTTAAAAAGTTGTAGTTTCTAAACTTATAAAAAAGTGTCTCTCACAATACTGGTCTGTAAAACAATTGGCCGCAGGAACTATTTAACTTGTATACCCCTTATAAATGTCCCATACCCATGACAATAGTGTTAAAGGACATAAGCACACCAAAACAAATCATACATGAACTTAAGCTATAGGCACTGCCTAGAATAGGAATCGAAAATGCAACGTCATGTCAGTGTGTAGGTGCGATTCTCACCAAGAACTGGTTGTTTAGTTGTAGTTAGCACGTACTTGCATATTAACAGGGATGAGTATTTTTAGAAGGATATAGCATAGGTCGGTCGACAATCGAATGTATCCTGTCTTTAAAGAGCGGAGTGTGACCGTCACTTTATGCATACACACGTTGGTTAGAAACGCCATATATTGCCAATGGGCTTGTGATTTTTACAATGGTTGCGGAAGAAAGAAGTTCCTATATGCAGGCATTGAGGAGTGTCTCAGGCTTAAAAGTGCATTTTTGAAATACAGTAAATCACTGATAATGGAATCATGTTTCTCGTCTCGGAGAATAATGAAATATTTCTATGAATATTGAATGGACCATTCCTAGTTTAATATAGGTTTTTATCTATAGGGGATTGTATTACTAGATATTTTTTACCAGAAGTTGTTGAACATGTTTATGCGGATGGTTGTAATTGTTTATTAAAGGATATTTTTTTGAATATACACATACTTAAACGGGTAGTCGGTGTTTCATGTTAATGGGAAATAATAAAATGTGGGACAACGCAAGTCTTTTTATGTCTAACGAGAATGTGCACTTATACAATTTAACACCCAGTGGTTTTTAAAAACATTATATGTTATACTCCATATACACTCATTAAATGTACACCAATTTGTAAATCTGATACCTTTGTATTATACATGACACCATGATTGTTCATACGAGTATAGATACACCACAAGCACTCGGACGTGAATGTACTTTTGACATTGGAGTAATCCAGTTTTTAGGCACCGGGTATTTAGGGGTGTATCTCCCCATAATACAAAGCATATAGTTAGAATAGCATAATCATGTAGTCTGAATGTGTTTCATCAGTTCAATTCATTTATCAAAAGTTAAGATAATACCAACTTGAAAAAGAACATATATTTATATTCCAACTTGTATTACTTTTGGGTGTTGTTCGAGAGGCTGTGGACAAATTGGAGTTTTTTTCGTATTTTTCTAATCCAATTTTGACCAAGTCCCAAGAGGACAACACTGAAGGTGTTTGAGGGAGGATATTGCTGAGGTACTTCATGACTTAGTGGAGCTATTTGTCAAGAAATATGTTTTGGAACAGAATAGGCCGGTATTTATAAAGCATTTTAAGTGAAAACTTATATAGTTTGTCATAAGTTAAAAGATTGATTTGCCCATTTTCACAGGAAATGAAAAATAGCCCGTGTTTTCTGTATGATTATTGTTAATATCAGTTTTCCATTTTAGCTGATACACTTAATAAAAATTAGATAGTTTAAGAAAATTCTAAGTTTTTTAAGATGCTTTAGAAGTACCGGCCCAGGACAGCATACAAGGCGGCTACTATTGCAATCGACAATGAAAATATCATGGATTCACATAAGATTAATATAGGAAACTGAGACAGACAGGCTATCTAGTCACTGGGACACCTCAGAAGCTAGAATTCGAAAGTAGTTGTCATCGAGAACTGTGTACCACAGTAGTAAAGATTCAGGAAAGACGATCTAGAAATACGCATTCCTAAGGGCATTCATATCATTGGATCATGTCTATATGGCAAATACGCCTTCAGTATTAACTCCATTAAGAACCAACCATAACTGCTAAATCAGTGGCCTCTAGACAATGCACTGTGAATATGTGTGAAGAAACCGAAGACCAGTACAAGAAATTAGCTAGGGTTAAAGAAGTTTGACCCAAAGAAGCAGAGTCTGGATGAGTTTTACTATGCTCAAATATATTCAGACTGATTATTGTGTCTCAAGTTGAACGCAGTTCCTCAGTAAATGATGACATTTTGTTCACCAACATGAAAACTCAAACTTAGTGTGTAATAAAAACAGTTCACAGCCTTATAATTCTTCTACTGTATGTATGTTGTATGTAAGTAATGAAATCAATGGTAGATTACCCTTTAATGTAAAGTTGTCTACATTGTAACACATGCTTGAACATGTTTTCTCTCCACATACTTATGTGTGAGCATTGCTCAGTGTAGTTATGTTGTAGTGTTTCTGATTTCGGTGCTCGGCTGGTGGTTAGGTTGATTGCTGGCTTCCCTGTCTGATTTCCTCATACCTTTTTGCTTACTTGCTTTCTATCAATTTCAATCTAGTTAAGTTATACTGCAAAATTAAACGCAGATTAAAATGCTTGAACATGTGTATCAATTCAAACACTTTATAGTACTGCGAAACTGTAAGTTCATCCGTAGATATGTTGTCAGTCTGTGAATTGATCTGTTAATACATTGACAACGTGTTTAAATTTTCAGACTAACTCACGTTATTTACTGTGCAAGTTTTACGCCTTCAAAATATTCTGTTACTTCTGTAAATGTTAACAGTTAAATGTTAACTTAACACGTTACAAAACATATTAAAGACATGTAAAGTTCAGTTCATGAACACTATGTATGAACAAGTTTATTGGTGAAGGAATTACTATAAAGGGAAGGTTGGAGGCTATCTGTTAATCTGTATCTGAGTTGCGATTGCCGCGAACAATTAAGGAAACCCCTTTTAGTCAGCGAAAATTCAGGGTCTTATCAGGGAATTTCATTTTTCATTTTCTGTGATCACCTTGTCTTTTCTAAACTGTTTTAAGAAATGTTTATTGTGAACGTAAACTCATGACGGGCCCTGTATTGATCAGGTGCCATCCCATACCACGTCTTTAGATGACCAAGCAACACTACTGGAACATCATGCTCATTAACACTTTGAGGTGCAACCACACTTGGTTGATAATTACATACGTCAATGGAGGAATAATTAACACAAGGGCCTTTGTTGACGTCAGTAAATAGTAGGGCACAAACCAAAGCCACGCACCACACACGCAAGAGTCAGACAGTACAATCCATCCACATCCCCAAAAGAATGGATGCTTCAAGCGAGCCCTATATGCTCACATCCTATTAATGAAAGGCTAATATTATTGTGCGGGGATTTCAGTACGCAACACTGTTGGCCGGGTTTCTGGCTGAGATCGGCAAACGTGTATCATTCTCTAATAGCTGCCGGCTCTACAACCGACCACATTAGTTGTAACCCAGTCTCTGACAGAATTCGAACCTTCGACCCCCGCTCCTGCACATGTACCGTTACGTCACACGAACCTCGTTTATTTCAACAACGAACATAAATGTATACACATAGACGCAATCGTAACTACTCGGGCATTGTCGTAACTGAGAAATACGCCTCGTACATAAGTGTAGGGTAACAAATTTTGGTTATGCGGTTTCCGGTAACGGCCAATCATCAGATTTGCAATGCTATCAAGAAGCCCTTCAATAACCGGTCTCCTTTTAGGAGTTGATACTTTCCCTGGAGTAATTAACCTTTCAGTTTTCTTTGATTCCATCGTTTGATTCTCATTAGTCATGTTGTTTTTAGTAGTCCGTGATAATGGCGGTTTCCCTATTATGTCTGAACTGGTCCCACAGCCTCATTTTCGATTCAAGGAGTTCCGATTGACATAAACGTTATCAAATTCCGCTGCGTTTCTCTGCTATGTGGTAAAATACAAGTCAAAGTTCTTTTTTCTGATAAGATTAACATTGCAATACCCTACTGTCGTGTTATTAAATCCGCTTAAGTATATGGTGCACCATTCTCCATGTTCTCGATCAACCAACGTTGACTAACCACTGATTGATGAGGATGATATTATACACGTATGTGTGAACATAATATTTTATACTAATAGGTTAAGATAATGATTATGGCTAGGAATGGTGTGCGTTTATTAACATGTAAAATGGAATATGTTAAATTAATGTATTGTTTCTACCAAACTACGTATTAAAGTACGTCATGTTAACGTCAATGGTCACTTCATTGTGTGTGTTCGTCGTCGAATGTGAGCTGTGCTTTGGGATTTCCAACCTGATGTCAAAATTCCAAATTATTATACTTTACCACATCATGAAATCTAGACAATAATAATTATATAAGACGTCTAAAATTGCGCATTGCGCCATAAACCCACAAATATGTTGACGTCATACAATTTGAAAAAAGGAAATAAAATACACAAATTTAATTTGTTGCACATAAAGAATGCAATTTAATCTATTGAATTTGATGATTTTTTGGGGTAAACATCCAAAATGCTCATTTTTCATTATGGTTTACCGTATTTTACACCGAAAAGACTCTCATTTAGCAAAATATTCTGACACTATATTTTTATTTCTTAAACTACAAAATGCTATGTACCTACCTCGGTTAACAATTCTCAAATCTATATTTAAATGACATTTTAATCAACAGATTCTCAAAATGCAGGCTTTTGTTTATATTTTGGGAGGTTTTGTCCCAAAATAGCGGATTGTGCAGCCTGGAAAATAAGTATTGATATCGTAGTACCTGTCACAATACATATAGATACATATAGATACACAATAAAACTGTTAATAATGATGTTGGTTACTGCTTCCAAAACAATACTTGCTTAACTTTTATATTTTTGCAAGGTTTTACCCCCAAAACAAAACTAGTACTTTTAAGAGGTTGGAGATCGCACAGCAGCGCTCAGTGTCGTAATTATTTGATACACAAGCCGAGTTCGATATCATGGTTATGTAGAGTCCAGTCTCGATACACAAAGGGGAACAAATCATGTAGAAGATACAATATATCATCATTGAATAGTGTCCCTTTATTATTATCTTTGTGTCTACTGTCGGCTCAATAAGTAATACTAGGGAACAATCCCATACTGACTACTGTTTACTCAGTTACTCTACGTTCTTTACGCATTCGAACAAAAACGTAGCAGTCATAGCTAAAAGCACGCACGTCGGGTTGTGACCGGACCAACATGGCAGTTATACTATACGTGTATATATCACTGTGTATAAGCGAGTCGATTTCCGGCACTTACAATAAGGAGTACTCGTTGAGTTTTATCGCACGACAATAAATCATACAGTTATCAGATTTGACATGTGCTTTTAATAGCAATAAATGATACAAGTTGAATTTTATATTATTTTCGATAATTCATATAGTAGTTTGTAGCCTATTGGTTTATACGCTGTGAATATGGTCGAACATAAGCTGCTTTGTCAATCTAAGGTGAAATGAAATTAATGTCCCAGTACTTGACCTTTGTTCGCTCGGCTAACACAATATATTAATTAATCTACCCGCTACACATACAGTGTGGACGCATGTAATTTGATATAGCTCGTTATTAATTTTCACTCAATATACAGGTACGAGTGTTATTTTGTAATTCAGTCAAAATTATGTCAATATTAAGTGTTTAGAAACCTCACGATGCATTTTTATTTAATCATCCCCCCCCCTCTTGTAAGACCACAATGACTGATAAAAAACCCGTATCCGCCATTGAACCTACTTAATAAGATTGTGACACGTCTTTCCTAGACTGAAACACGGATCTTAATATTTTGATTCAGTTATAAGTTATGGTTCGTTGTTATTGTTGTTGCTGTAAATAAACAATTCAAGTGGAAGGAGGTCAGCTGTACATGTCGATAACAACCGGATACTTTAATATTTAGTTTAAGTCGCTACACAGGACGTGATGAGCCGGTGGAATATTAAAAAGTATTATAACTATAGAACTCGTGACGTATACATGTACGTTTACGGGTACATGTGTATATGGATTGAATTGATCTTAAGCGAGAGTGTGCACTTCAAGGTTTAAAAAGTTGAGAAAGTTGACTCATATTCAGGTCGAGAAATAAATGTTTCGTTAAGTTTTTCTTCGGGGTATAGACTTATTATATTTCCGATATTGTACAGCAACCAGCATAGAGATATTGATATTTACCTTGACGCGTGGTATAGGCGGATATATTTCCGCATATTGATCGCACGTCTGTGTCAACGTTCAATAATTCAATCAATTCCAAGTTTCATAAATGACAAATGGTGTTTAGGTGGAATGAGAGTGCTTAAATGTTTCCCTCATACGGGAGCACATGACGTCAGTGAAGGAAAGGGGACAGAAAGGGTCCCGGGACTGTCCACAACTCACGGGACTATAGTGTACAAGCCGGACTGTGGAATAGATCGAGTATCTGATGGATGGGATATAAACATTGAAGGTAAGTGTTCGGTAACCATGTTGATATAGCGTGTCTATTTATGTGATACAAGAGCCTATTTACTTGAAAATCGGAATTTGTCATGTTAACCAAACTGTATTTGAAACAGCTCGTTTTACCCTATAAAGTAGACAGTAATGTTCGGACGTTGTTTTCTTGTTTTCTCAAAATATCGATTTTGTACTTACGACCTTCTCATTCTATGTCAGCGATATGTTACTTTCTTATAAGTTAGTGTAGCAATAGTACATGCGACTCAAATCACTGAAGGCTACAAGTACAAGACATATTTCTCTGTATAGACCATCCATTGAAACTGAAAACTATAGAATAGATATTTGTTAACCATTGTTGTCTTAACCCGGTAAAATATTAATGGAAATTGCCTGAAGGGAGATAAGATAGGGTTGGTATTGTAAGAGTGGTCATTGTGGCTTTATTTAAATATTGTCTTGTGTTAATTTACATGCCCCATATTCATGCAGGGTAAACAATCGTGAAAGCTCGGTCATTTCCGTTTATCTCCTTACATATTTTGCAATGCATACACTGTGTGGGTTAGCATATTACCGTATTCAACATCTCTACGTAGCACTTTCCACTGGAGGTATTTCATGCCTTATATATTGAACGGTAAATAGCTGAATGAAAGCGATCAGTAGCGCTTTGCTAAGGCAGCGGACACTTGATGTGATTTAATATTTTTGTTAAATCCTCTCAACACATTTGTTCTACCCGCGACTGGTCGTCCTCGTGACAGTGTAAACTATACAATCGAGTTTATTCCAAAATTTGAATTAATAATTGATAATGTTGCTAGGCAACTCGATATTATAAGGTTTACTATAATATTAAAGCCGATGTGAATAAGAAAACGATAAATGGAATGTGGTTTTGGCTCTATAGTTTTATATTATATCATGTTACAATGTAAATCAAGTTTTAAAATACTTACTATGACATGATGTTCATACTTATACTTCATACATGTACATGTCCACGTTAGATGTTATAATATCTGTAGTATGTGTGGTATATGGTATGGTATATCAAAATACACTACAGTGCTTTCAATATTAAATGAGGACGGTTTGTAAACATCGAGTCGTTTGTCAGGTAAACTATGTTTATCTAGGTTTAACTACGTAAATCTGCGTTAACGGTAGACCCCGCTATTCTTTCGAATGAGTTCACTCATTAGTATTACTTATTGAATCGACTATACTGTTGTTCACCCGAAATTACACTAACATTGTTTATAAACAAGAGATCAACATACGAGTTCTAAATGCTCATTCTTGTTAGTACATTTGCTCATATAATATCAGCGTGCAAATTTTACTTTTTCAATAATAAACGATCTCAACTTATATGTTTCAGAAGTTGATGATGACGATGAAGAAGAAGAGAAGTTAGATTTTTGTTGTTTAAGTGGATGTTTAACAATCATCAGTGTTGGTATACTCGTATTCCTGGCTTTACCAGCAGGTGCGTATCATTATGGTTTATTTAGATGTTAATATAGCTTGGCGAATTTGACTCGATCCTGAACTTTTAATTTGCATAATTCACAGCCGATAGAATGTCTATATTTATTACCCCGGTTGTCATTATCGGTGAGCATTTAATACCGATATTGCATGAATTGCTTTTGGAAGTTAATATAGTCAAAATATAAAGTTTACATTTTTGTTTTGTTTTTGTCTTTATGAATGAAACAGTTATGTGTTTCATTCCGGTCAGATTTTCAACTCCCGACTTGGCTCGGAAGTGTAAAATGTTTTAATAAATGTGTTTTGATTTTATAACTCGATAGGAAGAATAACAATCCATTGCCCATTGTATATATATAGAATCTAGCCTCCATAGTGCTAAAGGAGATTGAAATTATGATCCAACGCTCACAAAAACGATTAATCAAAAAGATTAATCACTATATATTAACTGAAATAAGTTTGCAAAATAGATAAATATCTTGCGAACATATTCCCTTTCACTTCTTGCCACCGCACGCCTGGTTTCGAGTAGAGTAAAAAGAATGTGTTTTCATTTATGGAGACAATCGATGGTGCCATATATTCAACATTTGACAGCCAATTCTTTCGCTATTTCCTAGGCAGTTCACTTTATGCCTACTTAGAATCATCATTTGATAACGTAACCAAACAAAAACCGATAACTTTCTTTGTAAAATGTATATTTGCCTTTAGAAAAATGTAAATTTTACAAAAAAATCGTTTTAGTCTTTATCGATGATATGTTTAGAAAGGTTACAATGGTATACTTTCAGGAATACTGTTATGTGTGTACGCGTCTTCCAATGATGACCAGGAAGTGTTGGTGGTCGGTATAGTACTTGCTGTTAGTCCTGTCATATCGTTCCCACTCATTGCTCTCATCCTGTACAATCGACGTCGTATAGCAAAACTTAGAAAACGGAAGGTGTCTACATCATCTGTACCATCAACGATTCAAGAAACAGCGAGTAGTGGTATGAGATATTGATGAAATGTGACGCCAACAATGACTCAAGATATAGCGAACCATGGTATTAGATACTGACATCATATAATGTCAACAGCGATAAAATAAGATATTCGACTTTCGGACTCACCAAGAGCCATGCTCGGTGCAAGCTTTGTTCATCCTACTGATATAGCTTATAAGTGAACCGACACAAAACAGCACACACCTACAAATGAGAAGAAGTTTAGTGGGACTCCCATTCACCAGTATTCGCATGTTGACGGAGGGTTTGAATTCGCTATGTGTGGTGGGGCATTCATAAACATTTACACTCGCTTTTGAAACTGGTTTGGCAGGAAAACAAAATCAGTTCTTATATAAAAAAAACCCATTATTCTAAACTCATGGTAATAAAATAAACTTTTAAGTAATGGGGGTTCTCCGAATTTTAATGAAATCCGCATCATTTTGATGAACTATTCTACGCTAACAAATACCTATTGGCCAGAGGTGTGACTTCAGAGTTTCAGAGTGTTTTTATTATGTTATTATTTTATTATGCACTTATACTGATTTTATATACCGAACATTTAGTCAATCTTTCACTTGGTGCATATGTACGAAGAAATTCAACATCACCGCACTGTCGCGTTTTTAGCTCACCTGTCACAAAGTGACAAGGTGAGCTTTTGTGATCGCTCTTCGTCCGTCGTCCGTCGTCCGTCCGTCGTCCGTCCGTCGTCCGTCCGTCCGTTCACAATTGCTTGTGAACACACTAGAGGTCACAAATTTAGCCTGATCATTATGAAACTTGATCACACTGATCATCACTATAAAATTTTGGTCAAGTTCGATATTGGGTCATCCGAAGTCAAAAACTAGGTCACGAGGCCAAATCATTGAAAAAGCTTGTGAACACACTAGAGGTCACAATTTTGACCTTATCTTTATGAAACTTGATCACAATGATCATCATTATAAAATTTAGGTCAAGTTCGATATTGGGTCATCTGGGGTCAAAAACTAGGTCACGAGGCCGAATCATTGAACAATCTTGTGAACACACTAGAGGTCACAATTTTGACTCTATCTTTATGAAACTTGGTCACAATGTTTATCTCTATAAAATCTAGGTCAAGTAAGATACTGTGTCATTTGGGCCAAAATCTAGGTCACTAGGCCAAACAGGTGAGCGACCTAGGGCCCTTTGGACCCTCTTGTTTAATCCGTTAAGTATACTAGCGCATGTGTTATGCACAGGTAAATGTATCATTGATATGGGGTATATATAACTATAAAGACATTGACAGACTGCATCTTAAGTTTTGTAAATACTTGCTCGGAGTAAAATCCCAAACATCCAATGTAGCGGTTTTAGGTGAATTAGGAAGATATCCTCTATCTATTATATGTAAGGAACGAGCACTTAAATATTGGACTAAAATAATGAAATATCCTAGCAACCCTGTTCATTCCTTTTTTATTGATCAGGTACAAAATATACACATTGTTCATAATAATACATGGGCTTTTGCAGTCAAATCGTTATTAGATAATCTCGGTTTCGGTTATATATGGGATACGTTTAATGTAGAAACTAATTATATGCCTTTGTTTAAACAGCGTCTTAAGGATCAATACATACAGGAATGGAATGCAACTGTTACAAACCAACCGAAACTATATTATTATAGATTGTTTAAAAGTGAATTTAAATATGAAAAATATCTGGATATTATTCAAAATGATAAAATTCGAATAGATTTAACAAGATTAAGACTCAGCTCACACACATTGGAAATTGAAACTGGTAGAACTACTAATGTAGATAGAATTGATAGACTTTGTAAATGCTGTAATCAAAACGTTTAAGAATCTGAATACCATTTTATCTCCTGCTGTTCATTATATCACGAATTAAGAAGCAAATATTGTATAAATGTATCATTCCCATCATTACAAAAATTTGGTAGATTGCTTTCAAGTCAGAAAAATAGGACCATAAGAAATATAGCAAAATTTATACACCATTCATTACTTTTAAGACAAGAAAAGCTTAACATTTTACCTGCTTCTTAAATATTAAATTTTGTATGTAACTTGTATGTTTGATTTGATAAATTGTGTTTTGTTATTTTGCATGCTTTGTGTTTATATTTATGTATGTGACCTTGTATATATGTTTTGTTAATGGCCAAAGGCATTGCATAAATGCCGATTTGCTAATAAACTTGAAAACTTGATAACAAAATAGTCCGGCAGAACTTGCAATGGACCGTGCAATATCTTCTATACAAAATGTTTTTGCATTTTCTTCTTCTCCGGGCCATACCATAACAGAATCCGAGTGATGCCACCTTGTCATCATTGAGCAATTCTTAGAATGAGGCCCCAAAGGGGGTATATGAATGTTCATGAATTAATCAGTATAAATACATTATTATTTTATCAAATGTACAAAAGAACACACTAAATGTTGTTTATATTATGCCAAATAATGTGTTTTTTTCAATTTATAAACATCTGTAATAGCAAATTGTGAAAATGAGGCCCCAATCGTGGTTTTCACCTAACACGAGGCCCGTTTTGAGACAAACATATGGATTAAATTAGTATATGATGCATGTTAAACAAGTGTTTCATTATATATATTATTCGAATTGAATTCAGTGACATTGGTGCGTACAAACATAGCTAGATATTTAATTAATTTACTTGAGGCCCTGTCATCATTTAGCAAATATGGCACCATAGTGGTATAGTAGGTGTTTTGTATCAATATACATGTTGTTAGCTTGAACACATATACTGTATAATGTTCAGTCAGATGTAACGCAAATCACCGGAAATGTAGTTCATGTTGTGTTAAGTATTGCGTTGCAAAAGACTCTAAATGATGTTTATATTTTGTCAAATTCAATTTATAAACATTTGTAATAGTAAATTGTGAAAATAAGGCCCCTCTCGTGGTTTACACATAAAACGAGATATGTTATTAGCCAAACGAATGAGTTAAATTAGTAAATGATGCATGCTCACACATTTTTATATTTGAATATATTTTATATTGAATTTAGTGGTATTGACAAGTGCAAACACGAACCAACAATTGAATTTATTGAATTGAGGCCCTGATAGGGGTAAGTTTAAATGGATGAACTTTATGAAAAAAACGTCCAATCTACTTGTAATTATGTCAAGTTATTTCACTGAACCTTACGGAATGTAACTTTAGTGTAACTGTATTATTGGTAGAAAAGTGTTTTTTAATGGTCATGCACTGCATTTTGAAAAAGACAAATGAGGCAATGAGAGGGCGTCTGTGTTAAACAATGAAAAGGAGAAAATGATACATATACCATGTTTAATTCAACATTTTATTATATGAAATATGAGACTTACTTTATAATCAAATTTCAGTAAATTATCTATATTCACGTGAATAACTAATTATAGATTGGAAATGGAATGATGAATTGAGGCCCGTAATGTGTCGTTAAACTCTTATATTTTCTTTTACATTGTATGTTATACATGTACCTTGATATTACAACTTAGAACAAGGCACTATGAGATACTCTTAATGCACCTATCAATATGTTTTAGAGGGTTTCCGAAAAGGGAATGATGCAGAATGGTACTGGGTCCCAGGAAATTTTCGAATTAAATCACTAACGATGACCAACATGCACCCAGACCATTTGATGAAACGAGCATCTCCTATGTTAGGATTCAGACCAAATGTTTGGCTTCAGGGTGTGGTATTAGACTTCAAAAACACATAACGTATAATACCCCTTGATCTTGGCCAAAATATTGAAAGGTGCATCAGCGTTAGTGACCCTACGCCGCACCCGGTATTATACTTATAACAATAGAGCACAGTACTCATCACTACCAAGAACATCAATTCAAACCGATTGAGTTCTCACCAAAATGTAGAAAATTCCAATGAAGTATTCGCCACCATAAGGTTTGGCAATTTCAACTCTATATAAATTGTAATATCCGGTATGGTATATTCAAGCTCTATTGGTTACCTATCAGGAGCGACTGTGGTCATTCCGGTCCCTCATGGGTACATGCGACAACAGAGTAGACTCACTAAAAGTCATGGGAACCTCTTCATTAAAGATTAAAACTATCCAATGCCCGAATGTGTACTCACTACCACCATTTACTGTAATTCGAAGCTGAACAGGGTGATTGGTCATTTAGATCCTTCATCAGCTAGTTATGGAATGTCAACTATGATTATGACGTACTCACTCTACTAGTACCCAAATAAATATACACCATCCCCATATAGTACTCACCACCACATAGTATTGCAATGCTTGAATACACAAAGGGCATGCAATTGCAATACATACTCGATGGCCGTGAACAGTTCATGGTGGAGGTGTGTACTCAATAACTCTCAGAGCCTGGAATGGCAGTACATACGGTGGGAAGTAACCTGTGTGGTTTTAAATAGATTCATTTGGGGCGGTTTGTATGTCATCTGGCTTGGTATTGTGTGAATTGATGATGTACAGTCTGATTGGTCTACCGGGTACTTGTTATTGTCTTCCTTATAAGGCTCTGAGAAGCTGTGAGAAAACCAAAGCGATCGGAATCACATAAGGCAGTGTCCACTTATACATGTAGAGCCAGTAATGATTTGTTTGGTAGGGGTTTAATCCCACCAAGTGACACAAATGCCTGTATACAGTTATTATATGAATACAACTTTCAGAATTGAAAGGCTGTATGTGGTGTATGTGGTGGTGATAGAGATACTGGTTAGAAGAGGAAAACCACTGGCATTAGTGTTAGAGTAACCTTAATAAAGCGGTTCATACAAAATGATGTTTCCTATGCAGTTAGATAACACATGTTTGAATTAATTATTCCTAATCAAACAATAAGTTATTTAATGTGATTGCTGATGTGCATACGAAACGCTTTTAGTAATAGTATATGTAGACATTGTGTGTAATACTATGTCCAACGTTTCATATAATGCAATATGACAAGAACTCAGTACAATGTATTCGTCATTTTGGCTGTGGCACCTTCCAACAAGCAGTTTGTAATTGTTCTTTTTCGCATATTGTGTTCTGCTGTTTCAGTTGAGGATTGCCTTCTTTGTCTGATTTATCTAACAATTTGATCGAATACTAGTATGTAGTGATCACTAGCAGAGATCCATGTCCCCGTTTATTCATTTCCCTAATGTGGTGTTATATATTGTCTTAAATTGGGTATACGTTATTCACAGTTGAATTTACACATACACAGGCCTCACATTTATGGAATACCATATTTGTCAGTGTAATTGAGGTTATTAATACTAATCGACGCTACTGAATTCATTTGAATAGTTAATTCCATACGTAAGTTATGAACTAATCGCCATGTTTCTAGGAAACATTCTTTATTTATAGTTTTTCACTACAAGTTTACAAGTTTATTTATTTATTTGTGTTATACAAGGCCACCGGCCCATGCACATTACAATACATATAATCAGTATATACAAAGTAGCAGTGAATAGGAGGAATCATATCAAATGCAAATAAAATACATTGCATATAACAGTAGTTATATAATATGGAACATTCATCATATCAAATGTCTCAAATATCAAATATAACATTACATCATTAATCACTTTATGGTTAAGTTAAACATTGTAAATATGATATTAATTTATTTATACATGAACAGTCACAAGGGTTTTCAAATTTATATTCTTCCAATAAAAAACTCATTTCTAATTTTAAAGGCATAGTATATAAAAACCGCCAAGTTTCTAACAGTGGTTTCGTCTTTACTTGCCATAAGTGGAATAAAACTGTCTATGGTATTATTGTTGAAGAAATGTTCAGGTATATATTGAGAACGAAGAGTACTATATAGAGGGCAAACTAATACAAAATGCAGTTCATCTTCAACTAAAGTTTCACAATACGGACAAGTGCGGAATTCCCTAGATATATGATAATGACGACATTTTTCTATCATAAGAGTATGAGATGAGCATCTTAAATTTGCCATACAACTTCTAAACTTATTTATTGTAATAGAATTAACGTACATGGCCACGTTATAATTATTTTTGAATGTTACATAATATGAAAGTTTGTTATTTTCTCTACATCTAGAATACCAGTTTTGAACAGCAGGGCCTCATACCGGTATTTCACAATTTAATACCTGTATATTTCATTCACATTTTCATAACTTTATTCAAGATATCTCCTATGCAAAAGTGGTTCATGACCAATTGATTTTTAAAAGATATTATATCTTCTCAAATTTTCATTTACCCTTATCGGGGCCTTAATGACATTAACTAAAGCATTATACCAGCTAATCAAAGCTATTGTACATTTGAAGTGATCTAAAAAAATAATTTTGTGTTATTCGCAAATGAATATGTGTTTTACACGTATAAGTATACTTATATTTTTAATATTCTGTGTAGGTCTACTGCCAGGACACATATTCGACCACAAGCGGGGCCTCAATTCCACAATTTACTATGGTTACGGTATATTTGTTGCAACGCCATACTGAACACAACATGAACTACATCTCATGTGTTTTGCGTCACATTGGATGAAATAAAATAACTTAGTTTAAGCGGATTATTTTGATAAAAACTTGATGTACCTGTATTCATATACCACCTTTGGGGCCTCATTTGCCAAATAATGGCAGAGCCTCCAGTAAATTAATTGAATGTTTAGCTTTGTTTGTACGTACCAATGTCACTGAATTTAATTCGAATAATATATATAATGAAACATTTGTTTAACATGCATCATTTACATATATAAGTCATTTGTTTGTCTAGTAACGGGCCTCGTTGTAAGTGTAAACCACGATTGGGCCTCATTATCACAAAAAAACAGGTACAAATGTTTGTACAATTGAATAAACACATTATTTGGCATAATATAAACAAAATTTAGTGTGTTTTCTGTTCATTTGATAAAATAATAATGTATTTATACTGATTAATTCATGACAAATTAATATACCCCCTTTGGAGCCTCATTCTGAGAATTGCTCAATGATGACAAGGTGGCATCACTCGGATTCTGTTATGGTATGGTCCAGATAACAAGAAAATACATAAACATTTTGTATAGAAGACATTGCACGGTTACCCCAAAATATGCTGTTTATCTGCCGGACTAAAAAGGATTTTAGTAAACTTCATAATTTTTTATATTTTCTTTAATATAAATTTAACCAAAAGTTGTTTTCGTTTTAGTCTTTATCAATGAAACAGTTACATGGTGTTTGTATATAGACGTTTCTTTGTCTTTGGTATAAATCGTATTTAATGAATGTGATAATTTCTTGTATATAATACTATAAATGTATATTTCTACCTATCTAACGGAGCTGGAATCCAAGTCATCAATGTGTTCTATATCATGTATGTTATCGTGTTATTTATTTTTCATTAAACAATTCTGGTAGCATTAAGGGGAGATAACTTATTAATATATAGTGTCTCTCAGTAGGCATATCGTTAATTCATATCAAATATATTAATTCTATATTCATGACACATTGTTTGTTCATTTTTTGGTTGATTTTATATTAATAAAGATATTCTTCACCTATATACGTGCTGCCTTCTTGGATCACATGTAATTACATTTTCACATGTATGTTCATTTTATTTATTTCACAATAGTCAGGAAAGTAGCATAATTATATCTCGTCCAATACACAACAATGGTAGTCCGGTATAACACAATAAGGACACGACCGTACTGGCTCATTCAACGAACAATTGCTTCCTTGTAAAAAGCACCTTGCTGTGAACACAGTCAATCAGGAATACGTACGTAATCACTCTTTGCTTTGAAACGACTCGATCTAACTTCAGTGTGCGATATGACCAGAGGACAACATTTCCATGAGTTTGATGCGGAAGCTTCAGCATTGAGTGATTCGGTCCAGGTCAAGCTAGGTATACTAATAGAGACGAATTCATTTGTGTAAGTAGTTCAGTCTAACAGTCAATACAAAATCACTCTCTACGTTTTAGCGACTCGTTCACTTGTGCTTTGGTGACCCGGACGCAACAGCATCGAGCAACTCAGTATGACTTCCTAGCTTTTTGTCCGTATACTACTCGTCAAAGTTATACACATGCGCCATTTTTAATTATTATCTTTAATAGTACCAATAACATTATTTGGGTTATTGTTTAACATTTATATATAATAACAACATAGAGCAGATTCAAACATGACGTTTACAACGTTTTCAAGATAAATTTGATAAGCAATGGTTATTTCCGAGTCAGACAAAAACATTTTATATCTGAGTTACCCTCAACAAAAGTTTGATGGTGCGACAATATAAATGTCGGAAAAACCTGTAAGAAGAAGAAGAAGAATGAAAAGGAGAAGGAGAAGTAAACACAAACTGAACAAAAACAATGAACTGTAAACAATAACAAATTTAAACAATTAACTGGCAAAAAAACAATGAACTTGAAACGATAAAAAATAATACCAGTTAACTGGCAGAATAAACTGGAAACGATAACAAATTCAAACCAATAATCTGGCAAAAAACAATGAACTGGAAACGGTAACAAAATAAAACGAGTAAACTGGCAAAATAGTCAATGAACTGGAAGCTTTAACAAATTCAAACCAGTTAACTGGCAAAATTAACGAGAAACTGGAAACGATAACAAATTCAAACCAGTAAACTAGCAAAATAAACAATGAACTGGAAACAATAACGAAGTAAAGCCAGTAAACTGGCAAAATAAACAATGAACTGGAAACGAAAACGAAATAAAACCAGTGAACTGGCAAAATTATAACTAAAATAAACAACGAACTTGAAACAAGAACAAACTCAAAACAATAAATTAACTAACAATGAACTGAAAATAAAACAGTACATCGCTGTAAAATCTAACTACATGTATTAAGCAAAATGCTCCTTTTAATAAGAAACAACAAAGTACTTACATTTAAGAATTGGCATACGCTATTTCTGTAGCTCGCACTTTGTTGCGTCCACCTAAAAAGGCAACATGGAAAATGAAGTATGCTATCGACGAAATATCAAACCAACTTGTACAGCTCATTCCAAGAACTACGGAATAATAATTGTACAGCATACACACCACAATGCAAACACCACAAGAACACCATCCGGTTGGTACAGAAGCTCATCTGATATTTGTTACTACAGAAAGCACCGTAATCCTTGTATCTAGCAGGACACAGTTATGTTCCTGGCTTAACAAATTAATATGTTTCGTGTTTCAATGAGATATGATTATTTATCAGCAGCAATAAAATGAAAACCTTAAATATTTTTTCTGATCATGCACATAAATATTCGAACAAACAAATGTGGCTAGTGATTTTACATTTTTTTTAATACGTACAGTCCAGTGGAGTCCATCTGCCAACAGCATAATTAACATGTACAATAACTGTCCTCCAATCTCCCATTCAAGCGTCCGAGACATTCTGAAATTGATTAAAAGAAACATACATGTATTCTAAAACCTATGTAAAACACTATAGTATGTGTGTTTGCGTGCAACTGAGACAGTCGTATAGTAAATGTGCGGTCGTCCGGTCTCTTCATTGCCAGATTGGACAATGACGCCCGTACTTCAAAGTAAGAGACAGTCATGTAATAACGTTATGTACAAGAAAGCCATGTATGATACCCTAGCTCTTTCTGTATATTCTAGTCATCACCACCACCACCACCATCTTCATAGTCGTAATTTATAGATCACACATGGACGTAACACCTTGCAAGACCTGCTCAAAATTGAGTAAAAAGTACTGCTTCCGATAGAGCAGTCTCGAAACTATGATTTCTACATGCAAACTATTCCAACGGAGCAATCGAATGTTACATATTAGACATGACGTCATGAGGCTGCTCACACATTTATTCACCAGTTTCCATAGATCAAATGATGTACATCAACTGATCATAGCCTGTAATGTCTACATTCTGAGAATAAATAAGACACAGACAGTTCAATAAAATAATGAAAAACATAGTCATTGTAATACAGTGAATGAAGATAGAACAGTATGTACTTACGTGATTTTGTCTTGTAAGAGTATATCAAAATCCTGCACAAAATATCTGCTTTATTTCATCTTCACGACATACACAGGTATAAATATTCAAATAATAAATATGGTATTATGTTTACCTTTGTGTATGTGACAAGGTGACAACACGTGATAGAATGTATCTATTAGTTGACGTCCGGAACTCTGTCCAATGTGGTTTTCCCATTAAGTTACATGTAGGTACAAACAAATGTGGCCTAGTTATACTAGTTTTGTATTCATATGCAAATACAACTGACCCAAACTCTATTGTCGAGATATGAATATTCAAGTATCGCGAGGATTATAACGGTAAAAATCTATTTGTACCTAAAGATTAGTGGAGATCCAGAGTACAGTACAACCATTAAACTCGCCTGAAGCGAGTATATTTTAAATAATGTAGTTGTATTGCAAGCATGTGTGGTACATGTCGGGTAATGAATTGGCGTTTCCCTACACATACGTGGTGAGACGAGCATTATGGTTCAGCTGTCGGATCGAGGACCGTCAGGGGTAACATAGCTAATCGAACTTCGTCTGTGCAAAAACGATCCAGCTTGTCTACCCCTTCCTGTGAAACCCCTGATCGGACGTCCACTTACGATCCGCTCTTCTACAGCGAGCACTTGGGTTTTTTCCGTCACTTGGTGTCAACGTTTTGTTTGGTACTTCTTTATGAAACTTTGTCACCCTGCTCTTTGCATAGGGGCCTTTTGATTTTACAATGAAATTTATAATTTATGTTATTGTTTTCTGCGTATGTGTTGATCGTTCTGTCGTTTCAATTTAATCGTTCTGTCCCATTCGAAAGAATTGCGAGGATTACCGTTACCTCACGGACGAGCAAACGTTTACCACCGTTATCAATCCACTTTGAACGGACTGTATATATCCTGGTACAAACTTTATGTTTGTTAAAACGTGTATGAATAAACGATGAATTAGCACAATACTAAGTCTTGAAAAGTAACGAAAAGGCTTTCTTGAAAATAAATAATAAACCCGGACTTACACGCATTGTTTAAACTTACTTGCCTATGCTGAATTTAAATATTGAGGTAAAAAGATATTATACTGGAGTGCATGAATTAATCAGTGGCTTAAAACCACGGATTTTGAAGAATGAATGTAATTACATATAATTAATTTGCGAAATATTTTTTGTGATAAAACGTTCCTCGTATTAGGTTTAGTATTTTACTTCCAACTTCTGACGTATCGTATAACACGGATGTTAACCTATAAAAACAGCTAAAATGTGCGTGAAAACTTTTACTGGTATGGTGTAATTATTACGTATATTGTAAACCTGTCGTTATAGTAACGACGTTACGTTGTACAACGTTTAACTGGTAATATCGGTGCAAGGAAGGCTGGGCACGCACTTGTTTACGTTTCGAATTATTGCTAAATGTGTTACATGTGGTATATTATGTGGTGTATATAAAGTTATCTAGTATAACTCTGTCAAGAATTCAATTTGGAGACGTTAACGTAACGTAAGTACATTTCTGTTTCTTTACTTCAAATATTTAACCGTATTAAAATAAAACTGTTTTTTCTTGTCACGTTTTATCAACTGCACTATCCAAACAGCGAGTACTCGTAAAGACTACACTAGTATATAATAGCCACATTTGTTTTATTTTGTTTATACAGATAGCAGAACGTTAAGATTTGAGTAAAGTGCACCGAAACTGTATACTTTCTTTTTGCACACCCTGTAAATGATTTTTTAAATATTAACAGGATACTGGAGATGAAATTTAGCGCCATTTTGTTCACATTACTGGTTGTCCTCTGTGTTCAGATATCCGGACAGTCATGGAGAGATCGTCGACAAGGAGCCCGTAGACCCTGGCGCAGGTTTAACAGATGGGGAGATCGCAATGACCGTCGAGGGATGTTACCCAAATTCCTGTACCGCCGTCTTCCACCCTGGTTCACACGTGATCAACCATCGACGACATTCGCCCCTATCACGTCTAAAACAACCACTTTGCCAGTACTCACGACTCAATCCACTGTTCGAGATCTTCCAAAAACGAGCACGATTTCTTCAACATTTCCTGGTGCTTCAGTCCTGGATCCCTTAGAATTATTACGAAAGATTGCCGGCTTGCCTGGTGGTCTGCCTGGAGGTCTCAATGAAGTGCCAATAATAACACAAGAACACAGGGATATAGCGGCTTTTGCTGCTGTGGAGATTGGAAGAGAATACACAATGACAAATGTTACCAAAGTTAAAGAACAGGTAAGTCATAATGAGTATTGTATTATGTCGAGCCGAGCATATCCTTTATTTGTCAGCCAGCTTTCTGTTGAATATGGCGGACATATATGTGCCTCCTCCTGGATTTGAACCCGGGACGCCGGATTAGGCGGCGAGCGCGCAAACCACTGCGCTATGGAGGCACATGTGTGTATAATGAATATCGGTGATTTGTATGACCGTACAAAACAATGTTACTTAAACTGAAAAGGACATTTTATGGAGTTCATTCCATTTCTTATGTTACTTCATCTGACATTATTGATTCTTGTATTATTTGTTTCTTGAGGATTTGAACCCAAATTGCAACTAACTTATTTAACATACCTGTTCAAACAGGTTCGCTGTTTAACACATTTGGGGTTAGCTGAAACATTTAAAACATGAGAAAATCGGACAGGGAAGGCCGCATTCAATTTATGTTTCGTGGTTTTTTGGAGGCATCGGGAAAGGGAGAACTTCACACTTTTTTTAATGACCTCGAAATTTAAGATAGACAACAATGAGCCTTTTTTCGATGCCTTCCGGTGCTCAATCATATAATCGTGAATACATCGTCGAGACAAATATACAGTCCGTTCAAAGTTAAATAAGAACAGTAACGGTTATAAACATAAAGTCGTCCATCAGGAAACGAGTTTTTGCTTAAGTTTAATTGGGTGTAGCTGCGTTAAATGGTGTCCCCGCTAGTATTTCGAATGGGATTATTCCCTGTATTACTAATACTTATTGAATGGACAGTAACAATGTTGACTATATGAAACCACTAAGTACGTACATAATTCATATTTTAACACATTCCTTACTAAGCGTTTTAGAGCCTATGTCCAAATTTCGATTTTCTTACATCAATAATTTTAACACATTTTAATTAGCACGCATTAACAAAAGTTTCTTAAAGTATTATTTATATAAATAGTTGATGTCTAAGTAATGCCTATATGATAATAGTGTGAATAGTTGTAAGTTATTGTGATACTTATATGAGAATGTTAGTACCTTAATGTCTCTTGTAATTCACATATGAATGGTTAGGTACATTTCAGGGTGTCCCAAAAAAACGGGGACCTACCTTAAACCCTTATTACTCATTAATGTTTTGATGAATTAAGCTGATATTTTGTGAAAGTGTATGTAAGGGATCCCCACTGCTAAAAAGAGTACTTGTTTAAGTATGGTGCTTCAAAACAGGAAGTGACGTCATCATTTTCACTATGGCAACATTTCACGTTATTTTTGCTTAATCACCTGAAAGGGGTATTATAAGGAAAGGGCATTTGTGTCAGGGCATTTATTGTTAGAAAACAACATTTAAAGTCAAAGGGGTGATCAAAATCTTGTAAAAATAAAACAAATATGACAAGAAATAGCAAAACAGAGGGAAACGCGGCGAGTTTACTGACCAAAAGGGAAGTAGAAAACCTTCCAAAATAGCATCAACAGTCATTCAATGATTAAAAACATAAATCTTGTCAAGGACTATTACCAAAAAAGCTTAGACTATAGAAATGAGCAAAAAGTAAAGTTTTATCCATACGAACAGTTCATAGATATATTTTGGAGTATTTGTTATGTCAGAAATTATAAAATAGTACCATATGTTAGCAGAAAACTGTACTTGCAGTATATCAACAGAAAAATCAGGATATATTTGCTAAATAATACTGACCTCTTACCTCATATCACAGGCCATATGACCTTAAATTACTCAAACTTGATCCCAATAGTGAACTTGTTTGCTATACATAATGAACTAATGTTTCACGAACCATAAACAATGATTTGGAGCACATGAGAAGATGTTTGAGGTGAGCATGGAAATATATCTCATTGAATTCTGAAATCCCAGCTTCAGTTTATGGTATTTTACTGAAACATGCAATTGTAAACATGGGAGGTAACTCTGGGTATTGAACGAAATAATCACGATATTGATGATTGTATTCTGAACAGTGTTCTTCCCTTATTGTTTTGACATATTAACAGTGTCATATCTATAATTGAGAAAAAAGTTACAATTGTTTATCCTAGGTCCCCGTTTTTTTGGGACACCCTGTTTGAACTGCTTTTATTATATAATTATAAAATTTTATATGTGTGTAAATGTCCATGAATGAGACATAAATAAAGAATCTAGTTATATACATTCTCGATGAATGTTCTCGTTATGTTACAGGTTGTACAAGGTATCAACTATCATATGGATATCACTGTCACAAAGTCCAAGGCTTCGGTAAGTAGTGTCAATATAATACCAATGTTACATGTATTGATATAAATATCATGACGTGAAAGTTATGTTTTGAACGTAATTTTGCAGGTTCAGTAAGAATATGACAATGCCTGTGTGCTGACGATCTTTGTCGCTCGATTCTCAAAAGTGGCACCGACATAAATCCCGGGACCCTGAAGTACTAAACTTTTTTGTATGTAATTGTAACTTAAGCCTAAAACAGTATAAAGCGTACTGGGATCAAAACTACATTCTTTGCATTTATCTAGAAAAGCATACACAAATATATGAACCATATTTGATATGGCTTACAAATGTTCTGTTCGCAAGGTGAAAATTATATTGCCCCGTTTATGGTTAACATTAGGACACATGTGGTATAAAGCGTACATCATTGTCCTATTTGGCTCACCGCATACGAGAGCTATAATTCATTTTCGCCGTTAGAACTACGTGACATGTATTCCATTACAAGGGAAACAACTCGAACAGTGTAATGCCAGGGTGTTGGTGCAATAACGAATTACTTCCCTTTGATTTCTTGGAACATTTTCTTTGATATAAAAGTGGTTTGAAAATTATTTTCTTTCAATTTGATGTTTATTTCAGGTTATTATTGCCTTGGAATGTGAGGTTATAGTTCACCATATACCATGGTTGGCAGTACAGGATATCAATACACTTACATACTTCAGCTGTTCAAGGATACCAACTCGTTCTTTATAGAAATCGGTGTGGAAACATATTACATAATAGGTCTTCTTCCTGTGTCGATGCAGGACCCCAGTTATGGTGTAATTGTTCGAATTCCGACACATGTGTGTTTATTCTGATAATAAATTTGATGGATTTCGTTCATTAAAAAAGCAATAACATCGATATGTAAAACAACGATACAATAAATCAATTATAACAAGATAAGCAGATTTTCAAACAAATACCATAGTATGCTGGTTTTGTCTGTAATAATTTGACACGAAATATTTGAAATATAGTAAACTGTTTCTTATTAGACAAACTAACCATTAACTCGATTACAACACGTGTCATTTATACAATTTATATTATGTACATTTCGGCTAATGTCTTAGTTTTAAGAACGAATTAGAATTTATAATGAACTTGCCTACACGAAACCGTCCGCCATATTTCCTCTGTTGATATATTGACGTTATTACCAGAGTGTTGTTTTGTTTCGAGATAAGTTACTTCAACGAAATCCACTGGCTCGTGTGTTGTTTTAGTGTGTTTTAATTTATACAGCTGCCAGGTGAAATTGCTGTACATGCCACGTACAAGGTTTCATACAATGACTTGTAACATTAATGTCAGAGAAATTACTTTGTTGTCCGTATCAGGTGACATTGTTGTCTGTATCATGTGACATTGTTGTCCGTATCATGTGACATTGTTGTCCATACCATGTGACATTGTTGTCCGTATCATGTGACATTGTTGTTCGTATCATGCGACATTGTTGTCCGTATCATGCGACATTGTTGTCCGTATCATGTGACATTGTTGTCCGTATCATGTGACATTGTTGTCCGTATCATGTGACATTGTTGTACGTATCATGTGACATTGTTGTCCGTATCATGTGGCATTGTTGTACGTATCATGTGACATTGTTGTACGTATCATGTGACATTGTTGTCCGTATCATGTGGCATTGTTGTACGTATCATGTGACATTGTTGTACGTATCATGTGACATTATTGTCTGTATCATGTGACATTGTTGTACGTATCATGTGACATTGTTGTCCGTATCATGTGGCATTGTTGTACGTATCATGTGACATTGTTGTACGTATCATGTGACATTGTTGTCCGTATCATGTGACATTGTTGTACGTATCATGTGGCATTGTTGTACGTATCATGTGACATTGTTGTACGTATCATGTGACATTGTTGTCCGTATCATGTGACATTGTTGTACGTATCATGTGACATTGTTGTACGTATCATGTGATATTGTTGTCCGTAACAAGTGACATTGTTGTTCTTATCATGTGAATTGTTGTTTGTACCACATGGCATTGTTGTTTGTACCACATGACATTGTTGGGCATATCATGTGCTGTTATTCTATTTGTAACGTAATGTATGAAGGGAAGTACGATTATGTGTCGACCAGCATGTGCCATACTTATGTATACTGTTATCTTATCATTTATTTCATATTGTTGTAGTCGCCATGTGTCGTTTTAAGTGTTCTATTATCATAATTGTATTTACAGTGAATAAAATTAATAAAATAAACTTTTGTCCTATTATACATTAAATACAATTGTCTAATTGCTAGACATGTGGTGCCCAAGTTTTGACAAAAAATGAAACTGTTAACATTACCATCACGACAATTTTAACAATCACATGAACACCCTTCAACAATGTTTTCAGCACTTGTGTTTAAAATGCCTATGGTTTAGTGTGGTGTTATTTGTTGTCCACTGTCTAAAATGATGAACCCGGCCTACCAATTTATTGATTTTGAGTCTGAAGTATATATCAACAGACAAATGATTTCGTGGTTAAGGTACAGACAGAGTTTCCAATAATATAATTATGTTACCATTACAACGGAATTTTATTAGAAATTGCATGATCGCCAAATTATGGCATTTTGTCATGTACCAATGTAAAGATGACATTTCAAAGTTGCATTCAGTATACAAGATTACCACATTGCTATCAATGTAATACAGTAATCAAGATTCTCAAAACAATGTTATCTTTGATAAATTCCAACCATGACCTTGATAATGAAATGTTTTGCCTATAAAATTATATAGTAGTTGAATAAAGCTAGTGAAAAATTACCTAATATGATCAGTTAAATAGTGTACATCAACAAAATATGATTTTGAATTGAAAGCGTAATCCATCCGAAATACTTTTTAGGGTTACATTTGCTTTATTTACCAGTTGCTAGGAAACACAAGCATCTCACACAAAAATTACATTTCAGCTTTTAGCCAATTTAACAGGTGATTGGGGTTGTTTTGTTATAAATGTTTTCGACTGATCGTTTGGAATGCAGCTATTGCTTTTGAATGTTAACTGTAGATCATATTCTTCACATAGACCAATAGAATGGTTTTGGGACCTTAACTTTAGAACGAGAAGAGCCCTTTCATCAAGTGACTAAAAATAAGTATACATTTGCTTTGAAATGTCTGCTGAAGACAAGATAGCACATGTTTCATTATGGTACAGCCATATCATCATGCTGAAGACAAGATAGCACATGTTTCATTATAGTACAACCATATCATCATGCTGAAGACAAGATAGCACATGTTTCATTATGATACAGCCATATCATCTTGCTGAAGACAAGATAGCACATGTTTCATTATAGTACAACCATATCATCATGCTGAAGACAAGATAGCACATGTTTCATTATGATACAGCCATATCATCATGCTGAAGACAAGATAGCACATGTTTCATTATAGTACAACCATATCATCATGCTGAAGACAAGATAGCACATGTTTCATTATGATACAGCCATATCATCATGCTGAAGACAAGATAGCACATGTTTCATTATAGTACAACCATATCATCATGCTGAAGACAAGATAGCACATGTTTCATTATGGTACAGCCATATCATCATGCTGAAGACAAGATAGCACATGTTTCATTATGATACAGCCATATCATCATGCTGAAGACAAGATAGCACATGTTTCATTATGATACAGCCATATCATCATGCTGAAGACAAGATAGCACATGTTTCATTATGATACAGCCATATCATCATGCTGAAGACAAGATATCACATGTTTCATTATGATACAGCCATATCATCATGCTGAAGACAAGATAGCACATGTTTCATTATGATACAGCCATATCATCATGCTGAAGACAAGATAGCACATGTATCATTATGGTGTACAGCCATATCATCTTGCTGAAGCCAAGATAGCACATGTTTCATTATGGTGTACAGCCATATCATCATGCTGAAGACAAGATAGCACATGTTTCATTATGGTACAGCCATATCATCTTGCTGAAGACAAGATAGCACATGTTTCATTATGGTACAGCCATATCATCATGCTGAAGACAAGATAGCACATGTTTCATTATAGTACAACCATATCATCATGCTGAAGACAAGATAGCACATGTATCATTATGGTGTACAGCCATATCATCTTGCTGAAGCCAAGATAGCACATGTTTCATTATAGTACAACCATATCATCATGCTGAAGACAAGATAGCACATGTATCATTATGGTGTACAGCCATATCATCTTGCTGAAGCCAAGATAGCACATGTTTCATTATAGTACAGCCATATCATTTTGCTGAAGACAAGATAGCACATGTTTCATTATGGTACATACATATCATCATGCTGAAGACAAGATAGCACATGTTTCATTATGGTACAGCCATATCATCTTGCTGAAGACAAGATAGCACATGTTTCATTATGGTACAGCCATATCATCATGCTGAAGACAAGATAGCACATGTTTCATTATGGTACAGTCATATCATCTTGCTGAAGACAAGATAGCACATGTTTCATTATGGTGTACAGCCATATCATCTTGCTGAAGACAAGATAGCACATGTTTCATTATGGTGTACAGCCATATCATCATGCTGAAGACAAGATAGCACATGTTTCATTATGGTACAGCCATATCATCTTGCTGAAGACAAGATAGCACATGTTTCATTATGGTACAGCCATATCATCATGCTGAAGACAAGATAGCACATGTTTCATTATGGTACAGTCATATCATCTTGCTGAAGACAAGATAGCACATGTTTCATTATGGTGTACAGCCATATCATCTTGCTGAAGACAAGATAGCACATGTTTCATTATGGTGTACAGCCATATCATCATGCTGAAGACAAGATAGCACATGTTTCATTATGGTGTACAGCCATATCATCTTGCTGAAGACAAGATAGCACATGTTTCATTATGGTGTACAGCCATATCATCTTGCTGAAGACAAGATAGCACATGTTTCATTATGGTGTACAGCCATATCATCATGCTGAAGACAAGATAGCACATGTTTCATTATGGTACAACTCTTTTGTGTTACTGCTTGCTCGACTTTAAAGTGTATATAGCTATATTCTAAAGGTCATTTAATGTCAAAATAATTACTTGCATTGTTTGTAGTATGATACTAGACTAACTTTATTGCAAATTAAAACTTTGGATGGGTTCCGTGTACTTTGAATCAATCGTCGAAAAATAGACGATAGTTATAAATTCATAGGGTGTTCTAGAACACTTTCGTACGAAAATGGACAGTTCGAATGTCGAATAAATCACAAACAGGGTTTCTGTTTAAACTGAAGCGAAAAACGATCTAATGGATATGAAAGTATAATTGTTTTTCAGTTTTGAAACTTTAAAAAAATATCGTCCGATATAGCTCTATACACATTATGACCGTCATTTCGAAAAGTATTTTAAGAACACGACTTTATGCACGAACCTTGATTCCTGGTGCTGTACAGATAATAGTATGGTCATATTAAACGTGTAAACCCGAAGAAACGTATTAATGTTAGCATTCCATTGATGTATGACAATTTCATATGAGATACAGAATTGTCTTAAAGCGGTTACAGATATTATGGGACACCCTGGCCCCGATCTCCCGAAACATCTCAAATAGAAATCTCATCTCAAATTGAGTTTTTAACCAAATCAGAATCTGAATTTCCGATTAATCTTAAGTTTGTACTCATTGAATTTTACTGTTATAATCTAAGAATAGTGTTTTCTATTTATGATGCGAATTTGAGTACATTATCACATGTAAATTATCCAAAAAACATATCTTACCAATACTTGAGGTGAGATTTATTTGAGCTTGAAACGTTTCGGGAGAGCGGGGCCTGTATTATCTTATGACTATACTTTGTATTGCAACAGTAACTTAAACCTTCTAAAATATAGAAACATATTTACAGAACTCAGTTTGACCCAGATCAGTTAATCCTTTGTGAATTCGGAGCAGGTGAAACATCAGATGAACAAATACAAACATGTGGATTTACAATGAATTTATTTGGTCATCACAGTAGATTATTGTATAAAGTACATGTATAATAAAATACGTAAATATAAATGTAAAAATTTAGTCTGATATCCCTTTGATCACACTATTACGATCAACAGTTACATGTTCCGTTCCTTTCCGTTCCGTTCCGTTCCGTTCCGTTCCGTTCCTTTCCTTTCGATTTCATTCCGTTCCATATCAATTCCCAAAGCAAATCGTGCAATATCGGAATTTCAAATTTGTGTTTGTATTACATCTCCAGCGTCTTCGTGATAGTCTCTCCGATTACGGAAATATACAACCGAGGTTATAAATACAGACAATATATTGACTGTTAAATTATGCTAATCAAAAGGTCGGGTTCATGTCAAATTCGCCAAGCTATACACAGATATTCACACACTAGTCTATAACACAAGGGGAGTATCAGGCATTCTTGAACATTTGAAGTCTGTTAGTGTCTTCTCGGACAACCATGGAATATGATGAACTATCACCTCACATTCGTACGATATTGCCGCCTGCAAAATATAATAATAATAATAATAATTTAATAATGACTTTATTATACAGGCAACATAGTTAGGTATTTGCCCAATCTGCCCTACAATCGTCTTAATGCATGAATATAAATACGATTTTATATTAACTGCATCGAAACGAATACTGTAAACTGAATAATAGAATAGTCTAGACTTTACATCACGCACAATCGTTGACGATTTTTGTTGTGCACTCGGTCATTTACGGAATCCGCTCGGTCATTTACAGAACCCACTCGGTCATTTACAGAACCCACTCGGTCATTTACAGAACCCACTCGGTAATTTACGGAATCTGCTCGGTCATTTACAGAACCCACTCGGTCATTTACAGAACCCACTCGGCCATTTACAGAACCCACTCGGCCATTTACAGAACCCACTCGGTCATTTATAGAACCCACTCGGTCATTTACGGAATCCGCTCGGTCATTAACAGAACCCACTCGGTCATTTACGGAATTCGCTCGGTCATTAACAGAACCCACTCGGTCATTTACGGAATCCGCTCGGTCATTAACAGAACCTACTCGGTCATTTACGGAATCCGCTCGGTCATTAACAGAACCCACTCGGTCATTTACGGAATCCGCTCGGTCATTAACAGAACCCACTCGGTCATTTACGGAATCCGCTCGGTCATTTACGGAACCCACACGGTCATTTACGGAACCCACTCGGTTATGTACGGAAGACACTCGGTAATTTACGGACGCACCAAGAATTATCCGAGCTATCAATGATACATATTGATCTGTTTGTTTATAGTCCATAGGATGACTCGGGCTTGATTTATTTACTCGGCGAAAACTTCTGAAAGCATCTTCAATATTGTCCAAGGTGATTATTTACTATAACTGTTACATCTGTAGAGCAACAACAAGCTTTAAGAGGGTGTTGTATTACATATGGTGTACTGTAGATGTTAAATCAACAAAAACTTACCAAATCCTTGGTCTTTGTGACAGTGATATCCATATGGTAGTTTAATCCTTGTACAACCTAAAAAATCAAGCAATTAATTATAAAAAAATACCTCTAAACACAGCCAAACTATTGTTAGTACATGTAGAATAAGTTAAGTGTATTTGATTTTAATTATTATTTCCTAAAACTGGCTACTACGGTAATAATACAAGTTGTGATAAACTTGCGACATTTAATGTATAATATCATAAAAAACGCGACATCAAAATTCAAAATGCAACGATATTGACATTTTCGTATTTACCAACATCAATTCTGCTTTAAAAAAAACTTTTTCAAAATTTGAAAAAAAAACCCTCGAACCAAATATAACTCAAAAAATGCAATTCATAAAGTAAAATGCTTTTTTCTATCTAATATCAATAACCAACGAATAGCACTAGTATACCGCAAACAACAGACAAGTAATTACCTGTTCTTTAACTTTGGTAACATTTGTCATGGTGTATTCGCTACCAATTTCAACAGCAGCAAAAGCCGCCATATCTCTGTGTTCTTGTGTTATTTCTTGCACTTCATTGAGACCTCCGGGCAGACCTCCAGGCAGACCACCAGGCAGACCACCGGGCTGACCACCGGGGAGACCACCTGGCAAGCCACCGGGGAGACCTCCTGGCAAGCCACCGGGAAAACCACCAGTTCCGGGATTCTCTAAAAATGGTGGTAGAGTGGTGAATTCTGGGAATCTAGTAGGATTTGTAATTGGGTTGAATGTCACAGGTGTTGGAAACCAGGGGAATCTAGGTCGGGGTCGAGGAAAACCCGGTAATATAGATAAACCACGATCATTGTTGATACCCCATCTGTCAAACCTCGGTCCCAATCCTCGGCCTCCCTGCTGACCACTAAATACTTGTGCTGATACATGTATACAGCAGACGACATGTAGGATAAACACGGCTACAGTAAACTTCATCTTTAATATCTAAAATATATAAAAACAGACATGTGTTTAAAACAAATTGCTATATATACAGTCAATTCAATCAGTTATACTAATACTAATGAGGGACCGATTTCATTCGAACGAAAAGCGGCTTTTACCGTTAACTCACGTATACATAGTTAAACCTAGATACACATAGTTTACCTGTCAGACGACTCGATATTACTATCCGTTCTCATTTAATTTTGAAACTACTGTAGTTATACATGTTATGTCTAACACGTCAACTTCTACTTGCTGTGTATGCATCCACAGGTAATTGTTTCATTGATAAAGACGAAAATGTGTATTGTTGTAAAAAAAAAATCTATTTTTTTCATTTCTTTGGTTTGTTTTTGTTATCAATGATACAGTTACCTGTGTATGCATCGGCTATATATTAAACAACAACTAGTAAACCAATTCAATGTTATATGGAAAGCCATACACTTATAAAAACTGCAAATAATGTAATTACCATATATATAGTATTCAAGATTCTACACAAAGCAAATGAATTACGGAAATAAACACACACAAATGACAATAAAAATGCATGGATATAAGAAATATATTTTCAGAACGTTGGTTTTCGTTTATCGTAAATAATGAGCACGTAGTGTATTAATTTAGTACCGTATTATATACCGTATACAATATATATACATTAAATACGGTTTCAAATAGCATAAAAACTAAAATTATTAAACAAAAACAAACCAATAAGTAAAACGTACATTTTTATAATAATTCAAAACTCAACTCACTTTAAAGTCTTCCCAATTATTGAAGTGTCAAAGTTACAATGATAGGATAAATCCAGTGTGAGTAGACTATATAGGCTTCACAACCTGTGAATGTGCTGTATTGTGCAATAATTATTTACGTTCATACGCCAACGCATACGGATGCGTAAACAACGTTTCATGAGTCGTTCCGTGTTTACACGTTACAGCGTATACAGTCAATCCTTCCGGTATTTACTACAGTAACGTTACGTGGAAAACGTCATCAACGTACGTGAGTCATAAACGTTATTCACTGAAAAGTTTAACTAAAGGTACACATCCGTAGTTTACGGTTAATGTTCATACGTTTAAATATAATATTATACTTGTATCGTGACGTGTAACGTTAGTAATATATCATTGATACTTCATTTGTCAGTCATCGTCAATCACCAGCTTTTACATTGATATTATAATACATCTCTATCAAATATTACCAACATAGATTGGTCCCTTTAATAAAAATGTGTAGTTGTCTATCCGGGTTTTGTTTGTGTTTACAAGGAAAAGCCTCACATTGTCTCATAAACTGTCCCAGTATCATGTTAGTGGAGTGTTTTCCTGGAAAGCAACTTGTAGAATAGACCAACCTATAAAATAAGTCATAACTAGTTGATGTGCATAGACTGCATTTTAATACGTTCATTTCACATGACAAATACTCTGGTTGAAGAAGAATGGTATATAATGACGACACATATTTTGGCTTATTTGGAAATAGAACTTATATATTAGTCGGTATGCCAGTGGCAAAACCCAAAAAAATAGTACGCACAAAATGTTTTTGCATAAAATGGTCCTTTGACATGTACTTACATAGAAACTGAATGATGCAACTTTGTCATCATTGAGCATTTTGAAATATTCAAGATGGCCGCCAAGATGGCCGCCAAAATATTAAAAACGTATATAATCTTCTATTTTGAAAGTAAAATGGAAAGTTTTGAACATATACATAGAAAATTATTGTAAGAAATTCTAGACAAGTATTTGAAATAAAAAAGAGGGTTGAAAATATTCAAAATGGCCGACAAAATGGCTACCGAAAAGAGGAAATGTGATATATTGTTTTTTATCAATATAAACCACATTATGTTCAAAAATATGTATATATTGGTTCTAAAATATGTTCCTACCAGGGCAATGGGCAATTTAGGCATTACTGAGCATATAAAAAAATCAAAATGGCTGCCAAGATGGCCGCTAAAAATTGTACATATCGCTTCTATATTGTATATTAGCCAAATAATGCCTAAATAGATGTAGTATTTTATTGGTATAAGTTCTGGACAAGTGTTTTAAATGTATTTTGAACAAAAATAACTTTGAATATAATCAATATGGCTGACAAAACGACCAATAAATTGGAAAATTGACAGGTAATTTATTTCGAAATAAGGCAATATGCCCATGTTTTCATAAACACCGAAAGCCAAACATTGGCACCTGATTGACTATGTCTTCACTAGTAAGGTAGACAGGCAATATGTTTTTTAAAATTATTGTGCCGAGCATAGCATTTATGTGTTTTATTTCTACTGAAACATGGCAGGCATATATATGTACCTCCACCCCGATTTGAACCCGGGTCGCCAGATTAGACGACAAGTGCACTGACCACTGATCTACGGAGGCACATGTTAACCACACCAAGTGGTGCTGAATCCTGGACATACCATGATTATGCTTGTAAAAACAGTCTATGGTCCCACATCCTCAGGCATCTTACCCCTCCTGAGCTCGGACTCGTCAACATTTATCACTGATCTGTCAAAGATCCTCGATAGATGGGCAGAACACTTAAATGCCGTACTGAACTGACTCTCCTCCAGTAACGATATGAGGCCTTTGTCCACCAACCACAAGTGTAAATGAACTTCACCTTTGGCAGACCACCAACAATCCAGGAAGTCGTGAAAGCCACTAAACAACTAGCCTGTGGAAAGGCACCAGACTCAGATGCCATTCCAGCTGAAATATAAAAGGCCGGAGGACTGCCTATGGGACAGAAGCCACTGGAACTGTTCACATCATGCTTGAATGAGGCGCACTTACCACAGGATTAGAAGGTGCACCCATAGTACATTTTTACAAACTGAAAGACAGCAGACAGAGCTGTGATAACCACAGGGGCTATCACTCCTCGGCATTGCAGGTAAGCTTCTTGTCAAGGTGTAAATGCTTAACAGCCTGATACTACATTGTAGTACGCCATCTAGAAAATGGATTGCTGTCAGAAACCCAGAGCTGAACAATAATCATTACAGCCTGCCAGCTACAGGTAAAAAGTCATCATTACCTATACCCACCCTTCTTTGACCTGCCCAAGGCCTTTGACACCTTCAGTCAGGAGGGACTTGGGAAGATAATGGTCAAGTTTGGATGCCCAGTCCATTTTGTCATCATAGTTTGCCAGTTTATGACGAAATGATGACCCGAGTCCTGGGCGACAGAGACGTCTACTGAGTCCCAAGTCACTAACTGTGTTAGACAAGGTATGTCAACAATGTTCAGTCTCATGTTCTCTGCCATGTTGACTGACGCTTTCCACCAGGAAGACCCTGGAGTAATCATCATGTACAGGACTGATGGAATTGCAACATAAGCAATCACCAAGGTCAAGAATATCCCTGGTGGAGCTATTTATATCCTATTAAGGTCCTAAGGAATATAGACAAACAACGCCTACGAAAAGGTACCAATTCAGACCTCGGTGGAGTGGAGCATTGTGTGTTAGTATTGCTCAGTGAAATTCAACAGTAGCGAAGACTGCGAACCAGGTGCCTCTCTTATGCCAAAGCGCACACCCTGTCATAGAAACATGACATATTCAGAAAGTGTAAACATGTGATGCGACCTCTACGACAGTGATGTGTTCTACAATATGACCAGACATGTTTATAATTATAGATTATAGTTATAGTTAGAACAATAAAACATCATACAGTTAATATTTATAATATATATTCATACAAATTAATAGAAACCTTCATCTTACAAGGCGGTCACCCAATCGGGAAAAATCATAAGTTAGTAGATGCAAGGGTTATGTGACTAGCATCAACTCGAATTGGCTTTAGAACTGTATGAAAACGGCGAAACATAACCCAACCTCTTACATTATATCATAAACATAGGCTTAAACAAGTTAAGACTCATCCACTCACCATGCACAATCAAACTATCACATTCCGTATGGCGTACAACATATTTTGGCCTATAAATGAAAAGTCAGCTGTATGTCAATCAGGAAAGTGTATTTCTAAGTAATCATTCCATATACTAGTACTGCAAATATTCCTCAATCAGAAGTAAGCATGTTAGAAAGGTTAGATCACAGGTACACCATTCAAGATGCCAGCAATTAACCCATAAGAAGACAATTTTGACAGCTATTCATTGTGACTGCTACCTGACTTACTGCAGTTTGTCAAACATATTTTAACTGGTAACTACCAAAATAAATTGACAATTCAAAGTAGAAAAGCGGAATACGTAGACAAGACGGGTCAATTTATATCTTTTATTGAGCATAACCAACGGTTCGACTATACAATAGTCTTCATCAGGGTCCGAATAGACATTGAAATATGACAATGATCCTTATAGTGGTTCAGGAAATGATGAAAAAATCAAATCTCACATACAAAATAAACTCTGAAGAACAAATTGATTATTCTTAAAGAGTGCAATATAGTATACTTGTGAAACTTGCATGCCTAATTTTCAGCCAGGTATTCAACAGTGAAGGTTGATCTATGTACTGAACACAAAATACACACTAGTATGGTTCCTGTTGATTTTCCCGATCTTGGATTTCAACTGTGCTTATTGGTCGTCAGTCATTTGGTCTATTCATGTATGTTAAAGGTCACTGCCACCCTGACCTTCGACAAACTTACCCCAACATCAAAAGGGGTCATCTGCTGACTAATCTTTGCTTTCATATTAAAGATGATTGTTTCAAGTTTTATTGAACAAATACCTTTAAACCTACCGACTGATGAATCGACGAAGATCACCATCATATTCTAAGTACATAACAATAATATCATACTCCCTCATCAAAGATGGGGGGTAAGTATGATAACATCCACCTTAATAATGACTTACAGCTTTTTGGATGATATGTTATGTTACTATTACGATACTTGTTGAATAATTGCGTTATAAGATATAAGAGTGATAAAAACAATAAAAATATCACTTTTCTCTGATTTGGTGGCCATTTGTCGGCCATTTTGAATATTTCAAATCAATATTTTGTTCAAATATGTGTAAACTCCTTATTTAACAATAAATTACTAAACATATGTGTTTTATGCCATTGAAAACATAGACAATTGTATGAATATGAACATTTTAGATTTTTGGCGGCCATCTTGGCGGCCATCTTGAATATATCAAAATGCTCAATGATGACAAGGTTGCATCATTTGGTTTCTATGAAAGGACATGTTAAATAACCATTTTATGCAAAAACATTTTGTGCGTACTATTTTTTTGGGTTAGGCCACGTTTTGGTACTTGGCATACTGACTATATTATTACGTTGAAATTGTGGCATGACAATTATCGCAAATGACGTTACGCATGTGAATAATTGTAAGCCCGTCGTCTTTCACTTTATGTTTCTTTTACTGTGCGGTGCAGGACCAGCTTCTTTATTATATATGTAGTAATAAAAATGAGCGGCTGGTTACGACTATCATGTGAATGATGCCACTATCTGTCGGAACCGCAATCACATAATCGGTCCGATAAATGGGTAAAAGTTGCGTTATCAGTGAAATGTGGCATCACGTTGGAGCACTTATGGTAAAAGTGCAGCAAAGTACAACTTGTAGAAAAAAAGTTCATTTAGCATGGCTGTGTAGAACAGGTGACGGCATACAACACACCAGTCCTGGTCCCGTGTTTGTACGGGGCACGTATTTGTATTTCTTAGATAAACTTTTTTTAAATTTGTCTCCTTTACTAAACCAACGCAAAGTGTTGCTTATTCCATTGGACAACTGCAAATGTATAATTATACTCGTTGATTAAGGGCTTTGGAAATAGAAAAGACATATTCTAAATATGTGTATAATTTATACTGTCTGCAAAATGTTAGAAATAAGAAAATGTTATTACTAATTTAGAGATGGTGAACTAGGATATGCACAAATTGCACATACAATGTACACATAAAACAAGGACCTTCTCTATAATATATAATAATGGTACAGTATTTAAAATCCCTGATGAAATGGTGCACAACTCCAAAGATGTTTACTTTGGTTTTGATATGGCATAGGTAATGTAAATAATTTAACGGTTTAAAGTGGGTTTTATGTTCATTTGAAAAGCACTCAGGATATTTTACGGGGGAAATGAAGTACAAACGACTCTATTACGGCGATATAAATTCACAATTACTGACCAGTCGGAGCAAATTACCTATTTAAGCATCTCATAAGATTTAATGTAATGATAACAAGTAGAAATATTCAATTGAATTGAAAAGCTTAAATCTGATAAACTTTCAAATTGATAACTTTCTGACTCCTGTTAGACTGGTTATGGTTCCCACGTTTACGCAAGTATGTAAATGATGCCGACAAACGTATACCAGTCTATCCGAACTATTACTATCCGGCTATTAATCGAGTTTAGCACCGTCTTGAACGTACTGTTTACAAATGAAGGGTGTTTATTTAAAAGTCAATTTATAGGTGTATCAATATTGCTTCAGTTATTTGTGATAAATGTTTTGTGGCTGAATTCCTGAAGGAGTACGGTCCATCATGGTACGTGGTACAACCCGGCCGCAATTACCCGACGACCGCGTAACCAACGCGACAATGTGTCTGTACATAACGAATGGTTATAAGCTTTTAGCTATATAATGACGATTTAAATACGATAAAGCAGACGTGTAACAAAACCTTTTATAGTTAAATGTAAATATCTTATTGCGAGTTTAATGAATTGATAGATTTTTATCTGAAATCAAAATCTCTGGACGTTGGTTAAAGTGTGAGAATATATTCTTACTTGGTGTAAATGGCGCGCTTGATTCACACCCAAAGTGATATTTTAATGTGGATATATAATCAAATATGTAATTGCAATTGAAATAATTTTGTATCGGACAATACGTGTCATAAGTCAAATAAGCAGTCTTGTTATGTTTAATTATATTGTTACTTTGATAACTAGTCTTTTCTTTTCATTGTTCCAAATACATATCAGATCCATACTTTGAATCTTATCTTTCAGACTTGTTACATTAAAGTGATTTTCAATAAGCTGCAAATAAATCGAATTTATTTATTGTATCCCATTTACAACATCAACGTATAATAAATTCACAATAACTTAGTACAATATTCACAGTGTGGTTTGTCTAAAATGAAATTAATATTCTTATCATATTGGATCTTAAATTTGACAAACTGTTTTTCAACACCTGTATTTGATTCGTTGAATTCTACAATTTATATTTTGAAACTTAGTACAATAAAATTAGTTTGGGACGATTGTGATACATGTAGTCCAACAACTTCTAACCACACTAGACGCCAAAATCATAATGGCATTCGTGGTCACTGGGTGTGAGCCAGTTTCCAGTTGTATTGCTGAGTGATAAGCAAAGACAATGCTACATGTCTATTGACAAAATCCGGCGGTCTAACCGAGGTGATTATCATCGGTCGTGCAATCAATTATTGTCTTGCAATCGTGCTCACACACGCACGACGTGGCGGTATTCAGGCAGAATTTACGTTAAATTAACATGTACACACCAAAACGTACGCTTGAACGTTTCATACAAAACAAAATATGGATAATGGGACATCCTGCATGTTTGTAATTGCTGGAAAAGTTTATAATCATGCATATACATGTAATAGGATATCTATGATGAAATATTGTATAAAAATTCCCGCGAGCCGGATTCGAACCAGCGACCTAAGGATGGCGGACATATACCACTACAGTCCTCCGCTCTACCAACTGAGCTATCACGGGAATTGCAAGATTCATTTAGTTGTACTTTAATTGTAGTTTCAAAAAGCTTTTGATGAATTATAACAAAGGAGTGACGTATCGCTGACTTAGCATGAGAAGGATGTAAGTACAAAATCGACATTTTGATTAAACAAGAACAACATGTCTGTAAACTACGCTTTACTAATGGAACAATAAACTATGTGAACTTCAGTTTGGTCAACACGACAAGTTCCGACTTTTATAAAAAAACTACGCTTGATATAAGAAGCGACTTGTGATGTACATTGCGATATATTCGCTCGTATTTATCATTTCGTTTACCCTAATTAATGTTTTATTTGAATCTAGTTGAAACCAAATCTCCGTCTCATTAAATAGGGTAACCGTAGGACATTGGGAACGCCTAGTCAACGTGATCGATTCCATAAGAAACAGTTTTATGATAATACATTTCTTACACAGTTTAATATACAGTGTGGTTACGTGGTATGTGACATATGTTTCGGCTGAGAACGCAAGCAGACATATGTCAACAAAAATAAAACCAACTGTATATATTATATCCTTTCACCGATTGTAACGAGACACTCTCGACGTTCAAATAGAGACTAAGTACTATCCATTCCACTTGATATCAGGGTTGATATACCTCGTGACTTTTTGGCTAAGTCTGCAAGTACAAATTTGTAAATAAAAATATCATTTTTACCGATTTTCACGATATAGTGGTCGACGCTCTAGCAGATAATGAGCACTACAAACACAACTTGATTCAAAAGCTTCCGTTTTCTCACAGTGTTTACATATCGACCTATGGCCTTCTGTTTGTTCTGGTTGTTGTTCTGAAGAAGGCCATAGGCCGATCTATAAACACTGTGAGAAAACGGAAGCGTTTGAATCTTTTTCCCTACGGAATATATATGAAAAACTTTTATTCGTTTCAACAGAATATCACAGTTTTGGCATCAAATCGGCTCAGCTGTCAGATTGCTACAAGAGAATTTGACGTATTGGCTGTTCTGGCTACTAGTATTAGATTCAGGCGACTACAAACACATGTTAGCTTATACATGACTACGCAAAACATGTCAACTTATAGTGATATTCACAAAATTAATTCTAGAATTTATAGCTTAATCTATTATATATATATATACTCTTTATTTCCAATTTTCAGTGATTTAACATAGTATTATAAACATGTGATAAATGGTTTAAACATAATCATACAAATAGTAACTGCTAAATTAAACAAAGCAGCAACGTCACAAATTAATATGCATATTTACAGTCATGAGTACATATAGATGAATGGAAAATGAATCATTATATTACATATAGCGATGAATGACATATTATACATATTATATTATCACATGCAGTTGTAGGCAAAACAAATAACAACAACAAAAACATGATGACTATTAACAATTGAGACTAATTCTGACATTTAAAGTTTTCTTTTATTTATTATGTCCAACAGTAAGATATCTCTTATATTTTATCCGCTAGAGCATTTTAAAAACAATGGTAACTATTCAAACGACACTGTCCATTGGCATAATACCTTAATTCTGCATAATCTGTAAACTGTATAAATAAGTAGATAGAGTGGCAGACCAAACAACACTGAGCTCCAATGATCCAGGATGTCAAGGAGAGAGGCCGATGGCGAGCTGTGATGGTGACGGCCCTACGTCCCAGTCGGGATGTCATGGAGAGAGGCCGATGGCGAGCTGTGATGGTGACGGCCCTACGTCCCAGTCGGGATGTCATGGAGAGAGGCCGATGGCGAGCTGTGATGGTGACGGCCCTACGTCACAGTCGGGATGTCATCAAGAGAGGCCGATGGCGAGCTGTGATGGTGACGGCCCTACGTCCAAGTTGGGATGTCATGGAGAGAGGCCGATGGCGAGCTGTGATGGCGGCCCTATGTCCCAGCCAGGATGACGGCCCTATGTCCCAGCCAGGATGACGGTCCTATGTCCCAGCCAGGATGACGGCCCTATGTCTCAGCCATGATGACGGCCCTATGTCCCAGCCAGGATGACGGCCCTATGTCCCAGCCAGGATGACGGCCCTATGTCCCAGCCAGGATGACGGCCCTATGTCCCAGCCAGGATGACGGCCCTATGTCCCAGCCAGGGTGACGGCCCTATGTCCCAGCCAGGATGACGGCCCTATGTCCCAGCCAGGATGACGGCCCTATGTCCCAGCCAGGATGACGGCCCTATGTCCCAGCCAGGATGACGGCCCTATGTCCCAGCCAGGATGACGGCCCTATGTCCCAGCCAGGGTGACGGCCCTATGTCCCAGCCAGGATGACGGCCCTATGTCCCAGCCAGGATGACGGCCCTATGTCCCAGCCAGGATGACGGCCCTATGTCCCAGCCAGGGTGACGGCCCTATGTCCCAGCCAGGATGACGGCCCTATGTCCCAGCCAGGATGACGGCCCTATGTCCCAGCCAGGATGACGGCCCTATGTCTCAGCCAGGATGACGGCCCTATGTCCCAGCCAGGATGACGGCCCCATGTCTCAGCCAGGATGACGGCCCCATGTCCCAGCCAGGATGACGGCCCTATGTCTCAGCCAGGGTGACGGCCCTATGTCCCAGCCAGGATGACGGCCCTATGTCTCAGCCAGGATGACGGCCCTATGTCTCAGCCAGGATGACGGCCCTATGTCCCAGCCAGGATGACGGCCCTATGTCTCAGCCAGGATGACGGCCCTATGTCTCAGCCAGGATGACGGCCCTATGTCTCAGCCAGGATGACGGCCCTATGTCTCAGCCAGGGTGACGGCCCTATGTCCCAGCCAGGATGACGGCCCTATGTCTCAGCCAGGATGACGGCCCTATGTCTCAGCCAGGATGACGGCCCTATGTCTCAGCCAGGATGACGGCCCTATGTCTCAGCCAGGATGACGGCCCTATGTCTCAGCCAGGATGAAGAGGACTCAGTCAAGTAAGTCAAAAGTATAAATTATAAACACGTTACGTTACTTCCTGAGATCCAAAACATTGCCACACAATTGCCTCATCCTTAATCACCATGGTTATCTTAAATATAACTTTGTTTATACATCATTAAAATACCAGACACACAAAATGATAGGGTTGTAATTAAATATTGACATAGATGATACATTCTGTATTGATTCGTTACACGTTGTGTTACATCATTGATGACATCATTGTGTTACCGGAGTACATTTAAATCGTTCATTTAATCGTCATAAATACACTGTACTGTACGCTATATAGTTCTGATTGTACGGCTACGAGCTGCAGAGGTAAAGGAAATAAAAAATGTGAATTAGTTTGTATAACATTAGGTAACGGAGGTGACTATAGCACAACATTCCATAGATTTCATATCCTAGTTTTACGGCTGAGTAATTTGTTTATTTCATTGACAAGTAATTGTGAAATTAAACATTTTGGTTCTGGTTTGTGGTGAAGCTTTTTATTAAAACGGTGGTCGTTTTACGATCGCTCATTAAGTGAGTCATTTAAATACCTGATTTAGAATTCATCTGTTCCATTATTTGGTAGATTACACCTCAGCATGACTAACTGTTTACCTGCAGTAAGCAAGCATAGGCCTATGCACTCATTATGATTTATCCAACCTTAGTACAGTAACACTATCTTAAGCAGTTGGTCAGTGTGATACATGTAATTCAAATATTGAACATCAACTAACAATTCATATTGAATAATAATTAAACACAATGCAAAGACCGTCTGCTATATTATTTAGTATGTTAAATCTCATCATGGCATACTGGTCACCTGCAGTAAGCAAGCATATATTACTTATTGTACTCTATCCGTACTTATTCACCAACGTCGTAAGTCCGAAACTTCGGCTTAGACTTAAAATTGACAACATTTATAATCATTGACCTGTTTTGCATTTAGATTAAACCATGTGGAATATCTGATTATTACCCACTAAACATGTAAACAAGTGTTTATGATAAAGGCCCCAGTATTTAACACTGTCTTAAACAGTCAGTAAGTATGATACATGTACCTTTAATATAAAACATACACTTTAAGCATTCTTATTGAGTTATAATAAAAAATATATATTAATGAAAAAAACATAAATAATTATGCAAAGACCGCCTGTGAAGTAAGACCACTACATGAATACCACACAAACAGTCTGCAAATAACATAATTTGTCTCACATAAAATCATAGTCATTATTATTGAATTCGTTATGCAAGGCCAATAGTTATCAAAGACAAAAGGAACAATGCTTTATTGTTGCCATGATTGTGTAGTCTTTACAGAAGGTTTGGCTTATCTGGGCTGTTCTGAACAGGTGACTGCTATTTGTGTGTTACGTTTGACTCGTACTTGTACCAACATGGTATCTGGTCATATTGTCGAATTTATCTACGGATCATTGGTCTGTGATGAATCAATAATTATACTTCGATCAGAGGGGACAGTAGGGCCAAAATGGGCGGGATATTTAACCAAACCTTGACGGGTGCGTCTTGCATGGTGTAGTAGGCGTAGAAATACCAAACTTTCGATCATAGCCTAATTACATACATTGGTTGGGTAGAACACAAAGCTGTTGCTCGTGCAAGACAATCTACATCCATTTAGAGAAACTTCTCACTATAATTTAAGGGGGAAAGGGGCCGCCCCGTCCCTTTCCGTGGTCGTATTACGTTGTTACAGTCTGCGCGCAATAAGTGCCGGGTCCGAATGACCATCATTTATCCTAAGGCGAAAGTCAGAGATAAACATCTCGTGCAAGCATTGATCAAAGAAGTTAAACTAGGTATATTACTGACTAACATGGAAACTTATCAATTAAACGATCTTCCATATGAATTGGGCATAATTTGGACTATCGAGGGTCGAGCCCTCGTGTGTTTGTCCGTGCCACCCCAGACAATACATGGCGTTTAAATAATAATTGAACAAAATAGGGTGGAAGTGACATAAACGGGCCGGTTCTATTAATGGTCAATGACTAGCTGTGGTTATCGGGCAATAAGATCAGGATTTCAATGAAAAAAGCGAGAGTTTCATTTCATAAGTCACAACGCCCCCTGTTACCCGGGCTATAAAACTGAACTGACCAATGGTCAAGAGTCAAACCAACTACACTTTACATAAATAAAGACAGTGTGAAAGAAATATATCATTTAGAATTATTTCATTATTTGAAGAAAAAACGGAGTGACTGATAAAGCCGTGAACATTTGAGCGAACAAATATACGCACAATTTGTGAGAGTTGATAAACAATTTGTATACATGAGAAGACGGATTTGTAGTTAAATGTGCATTTTCATTTCTATTATTTGAACCAAAAATACATTACATTTGCCGACTGATTAGCATTATTAGTATTAATCTAAACCATGGAGCCGAAGAAAAATTTGTCGTTTTCAATTGACAGTATTTTAGCTTGTGATAGAAGCAGCCGACCTTCAGTTCCAAAATGTTCTCCTTATGCCGAGGAACGGTATATGTTACCAACACAACCAAGTTATGGAACTTCTGCTCTTGATGCACGGATGAGGGAAACATTAGGTAAATATATATTAGTTTTCTGTTTGCCCAAATATACTTACTTCTACATAGATACTAAACCATGGGTAGCAAGCGAAATAAATTGAAATACGTTTTACATCAACACGACATAATGTACATGTTTGTCAAAATATGGTTGTCTAATCACACAATAGTATCGTATATTATACCATTATACTCGTAATATAAATATAAGACACATTGACTCTCTTGCAGTCTTTAAAAAAGCACTGAAAACTCACCTGCTCCAAATAAGACTTTCGAGCGAATTTTAAGACTCATATCGGATGTTCCAACGAATTAACTTTCGCCTGTATGTAGCACTTTAGTGACTTGCTTTAAAATGACGCTTTATCAATATTTTCAATTATTTCAATTATACTCATTAAAAAAAAGTTATAGTGTACCTTTGCTTAGAAACATGCAACTCCTGTAGTATAAAGGAATATACTGTTGGTGTAAAACCTATCATAGTCACCAACTGTTGCTATAAGTACCACACTGTATTAACATAATCGTAATTGCAACGAAATCGTTGATTTTGGACTTTGGTGTAGATCATCGAAAAAAAACAAGTGTTGAACATTTGATATTTTATTCCCATGCTAAATAATAATATGTATGTATAACGCCGTAAGTTATAAAAAAAAGTGAACCACAGTGACCAGTTCGTATATTGACATACAAATGGACCTTGAAAGAAAAATATATAAATTTTACAAAAACAAATCTGCTGAAGCGGTATACTAGTAATCGAAAACATGCATGTTAAATAAAATTACTAGCTTTGAATTGCAACAATTACAAAGTATTCTTAAGACAACATCAGCATTTAAAACATTGTTTTTTTAATCAATCTGAATAATGCTCGATTCCACATACATTCTCGTTCAACCAGAGTATTTTTCATCTCAAATATATATATTTTTGTAATCGGTGGATTTATAAGGATGTTCCACCTGTACTATAACAATTTAATGTGGGTTAAGTGTCTGTACAATCATACAATGCATAATAAACATAACGATAAAATACGCATTCGATAATTAATACATTCATTTTACTTGAACAATAAAAAGTACACTGTTTTATAACGACAAAAATAATAATTGAGCCGTTCTCCAGGAAAACCGGGCTAATTGACATAACAATAGTTATTATATAATACTTTTTAGAAAAAGGTCTAAAATTAGAAAAAAGTCATGTTCACCGATTTAATGGTTAGTAGTTGAATCACATAGTACTATCTTAAAGATGTAATTCTTTTAATAAATTATGATAAAATTACTTCCGTGGTTGCTATGGTGACCAATTTCCGAAAACCACCCAAATTGAGAAAAACAAGGGGTTAGTGGTTAAAACTAGCAACTACTTTTCCTTTGACGCAAACACTCACAATTTTTTCGTGTTTTATTAAAATCAGAATATTATTCTAAAATGTGACACAAATTTGAAACGTTTACGTCAATAATTCGTAGTTTGACTGACTGAGGCGGCAAACGCACGGGGTAGGATTTCGGGTTTGTAATTTGTATACCTGTTGTCTTCAAGTTGTACTCTGGTAGTTGTGTCGTGGTGTTTCTAATTTCTGTGCTCGGCTGGTTGGGTTGAGTGCTACCTTCCCTGTCGAATTTTCTCATACATTTTTTGATTATGTATACACTGTGTACAAAGTTATTTATTTATATATGATTCAATGCTTTAACAACATGTGTGTTTTCATATTCTGATCATTTCATTAAGTTATATGTGATACTGTTTGTATTTATCATAAATATGTTTGTATATTATCATGTAATTAATGTATATATGTTCTTTATGTAGACCATATTGAAAATTGATATATTACCAAATATGTTATCTACTATAAATAAAGTCGTTACTTACCTACTATTCATCAGATACTAGGTTAATAAAATGGTTATTAACGTTACGTCAAATAACGTTCTAATGACGTTTGCGACGTCACTCAAAAACTTGGCGGGATGGTTAGTTTCAAAAGTCTATAACTTCGTCAATTTATGCAAAAATTCGTTCAAATTTTCTGGAAGTGTTCATAAGAGTTTCGTTCATCTAACGATTGATTATCATGATTTTCGTACTTGTGTCATTAAGCCCGGTTTTCCTGGAGAACGGCTCATATGTTTCCACATACAATGTACAATTTGCATGGATATAATAAAATATTAAGTTACAATTATCAGTTACTGTCGTGTGTGTTATCACCAAACTACGACCAATGTTTCGCTTTATCAAATAATATATCAAAATAAGAACATAAGTATGAACTAAAAAAGTAATCAACTTTCCGTGATCGCTCCATGCCATGTAATTGACTTAACATATTTGTAAACAAACGATGCCGAACACCCGTCATAGATGACGTTTTGACGCAGGAAAAAATACACACAGTGCTATTTGTAATTATTGCAATTTAGATTGAACCATTATTTAGGAAATAGATCTTAGTTTTCCGTGATATACCGGCCAATATATCACGGTTTGGAGTTCATATGCGTAGGAATTAATCACGAAGGCCGTAGGCCTGAGTGATTAATAACTATGCATGTGAACGACAAACCGTGATATATTGGCCGGTATATCACGGAAAACTAAGATCTATTTGCATTCTAACACGCGTAATTTGCGCAATTTCATATGGACTCATTTTTAATGCAGAGTGGTGCGTTGTTTGTCGTGTTGCTATAGACAACTTCCGCTGTTTAAAGTATAAAACCTCCACCCCTGGAATATCGTTTTTTGCTCATTTCCTTTAAACAGAGGCATAACTAGAGCTCATTCCAAACTATGTATTTCATAAAAACTAAATTGAATCGATAAATGCAATTGACGTTGCAATACTACGGATATAATTAAATAATTAAAGAAAGAACGCTACGCAAATAGAAGTTCGCACAACGTCACGTTAACGTTGACGCCAAATAAACGTCATACAATCCATGACGTCATGTGATAAACAAGACGTAAATTCCATTCATAAAAAGCGTTATTTATACGTGGGAGGTAATTCAACAGCCAAAAAGTAGCACGGCAAAAACTGTGATATACCGGAAATTTAACCACGGTACAGTCCTATACGCTTACACGGAGCTAAAAATAGACAGTGTTAGAATTATAGTTTTATTAGGGCATTTTATTGCGAGTTTTATCTCGGAAAAATTGCAATTGATGGTACAACTGAACACTGATCTAGTGTAATCAATGCTGCTTTATGCTTAAGGTTACAAAGTGTATGGATACAGGATTGTTAGACTTTGACATTAAATTCTCTGTTTTTCGGCAATATACGATTAATTAGCGCTCATTCCCGACTAGACCGTCAAACATGTCATGTCTCCTGAAATTTGGTCAAAGAATACTAGATACTTAAGTTGTTTTAAATGTTTACATATTTTCTTTGTCATATTATACCGAATCTAAGCATATCGATAATCATGAATCTGATCATGAGCAGGCTGACACATTTAGACATTTTCCCTCAAATACGTTCGGAACACTTTAACTGTTTGTTTGGTAGGCTGTTTGGTGTTTATTGATTCTTTTCCACCAATGTTGTTTTTGAAGTATTCCTCCATATTCAAGTTCAGCAATTCGTTTTTTCGTTTTTTCGATATCAGAATTCGGTTCTCTCAAATTAGAATACTATATGTTGTATTATTACAGGTGCTGACGAGTCAGGTGACGAGGTCGATACAAGCAGTGATGAGATGTCTTCACCATCAACACATTCGACATGTAACATCAAAACAAACTCTGAATCATCAAAGACAGACTCAAGTCCAGACCTAAAATGCAAATCTAAAAAGAAAACGCGAACAGTTTTTTCAAGACAACAAGTGTTTTATTTAGAAGCCGCCTTTGATGCTAAACGATATCTTTCTAGCGCCGAAAGATCCGAAATTGCAACATCTTTGAACTTATCTGAAACTCAAGTAAAAGTTTGGTTCCAAAACCGAAGAAATAAATGGAAAGCACAGATTAACGGAGCTGATGAAAAATCGCCTTCCAATTCAGAAACACCGCCAATATTTCTATCGCCATTTCTGTGTAGTAGTGTGGCAGCCGCGGCGCATGCGCACCAGAGAGCGCAAACCTCAGGACTTCCGCCACTGCCATACTATCGACAGCCAGTTTTCTATTGACACATTTACATAAAAATTATTCTATTTCTGAGTGACAATTAAATAAAACATTATCATGTTCATTATAAACTGTTTTGGAATTTTCGTCATCGTATAAATTATTTCCGATCATCGGAGATAGATGAGTATACACGGACATAGTCGAGTATCAACCAACATAGGCGAGCTACAACAAAACCATGATAAATGATCCTACAGAAAAGAAATTCCTACTTGAATGTACATAATGACTAAGTTTTGGTGCTATGTAGTGCGATTCGATGATCTGCGAATGTTCGTTTGAAGACTATGTGTAGAAACAAATGCGAAATAGCGATAGTTCGACAACTGACATTACGCCAGAGCAGGGATCGCTCCTCCTGGTTGTTTGTCGAAGGCTGCTTAGCAAATGGTTTCCTGTTAATTAACGGCAACATGTGATTTTAATTAACCGTAATTATGGTTTAACTACTGTAATTTAAATTTGAATTAAAGTAACCATAGTAAGCGCCAAAATCAAGCCATTGGTTGGTGTATATTCGGCGCAAATATCCTTAGTAATTTTGTTTAAACATTCACGTTACATACCAATAAAAATGTACATGTATAATATGTTCATATAATGACCTTGTTATTTCCAATGTTTTTTTTCAAATAATTAAACATGTTATCTACTGTAGTTACTTCTAGGCTTCTGCTATGAATTTGGGAATGGGAATGATTTAGCATCTGTATCAACAGAAACAAGTTATAACGCTGATTTAGAATGAGAAGATCATAACTGCAAAATCAATGTTTTGAGAAAACAAGAATAAACTGTTTGAAAACAACTCTTTAACTATGGTACAACAAGCCATTTCGACTTCTATTTGGTCAACATGACAAGTTCCTATTGTCCTGAAAATAGGCTTATAAGAAGCGCATTGTGGTGTAGATTGTATTAGTTTTATAAGATCGTAAGTGGCACTTACGACCTTCTCATTATAAGCCGGCGATATATTAATTATAGTTCTTTGAAACCCGACCGTGTGTTGAATATCAACATCAGAACTACCAAAATTGATAAGAAAAGGAAAGCAGTGCCTTTTTTCATCCAGTACAAATAATTATCAGAAACACATACAAGAGGGTCCAAAGGGCCCTGGGTCGCTCACCTGTTTGGCCTAGTGACCTAGATTTTGGCCCAAATGACACAGTATCTAACTTGACCTTGATTTTATAGAGATAAACATTGTGACCAAGTTTCATAAAGATAGAGTCAAAATTGTGACCTCTAGTGTGTTCACAAGATTTTTCAATGATTTGGCCTCGTGACCTAGTTTTTGACCCCAGATGACCCAATATCGAACTTGACCTAAATTTTATAATGATGATCATTGTGATTAAGTTTCAGAAAGATAAGGTCAAAATTGTAACCTCTAGTGTGTTCACAAGCTTTTTCAATGATTTGGCCTCGTGACCTAGTTTTGACTCCGGATGACCCAATATCGAAGTTGACCAAAATTTTATAGTGATGATCATTGTGATCAAGTTTCATAAAGATTAGGCTCAAATTGTGACCTCTAGTGTGTTCACAAGCTTTTTCAATGATTTGGCCTTCAAAGGCTTGTGACCTAGTTTTTGACCCCGGATGACCCAATACGGAACTTGACGTAGATTTTATAGAGATGATCATTGTGATCAATTTTCATAAAGATTAGTCTCAAATTGTGACCTTTAGTGTGTTCACAAGCTTTTTCAATGATTTGGTCTTGTGACCTAGTTTTTGACCCCAGATGACCCAATATCGAACTTGACCTAGATTTTATAGAGATGATCATTGTGATCAATTTTCATAAAGATAAGTCACAAATTGTGACCTCTAATGTGTTCACAAGGTTTTTCAATGATTTGGCCTAGTGACCTAGTTTTTGACCCCAGATGACCCAATCTCGAACTTGACCTAGATTTTTTTCAGAGATGATCATTGTGATCAGGTTTCATAAAGATTAGTCTCAAATTGTGACCTCTAGTGTGTTCACAAGGTTTTCCTTTGATTTGACCTAGTGACCTAGTTTTTTACCCAGATGACCCAATATCGAACTTGACCTAGATTTTATAGAGATGATCACTGTGATCAATTTTCATAAAGATAAGTCACAAATTGTGACCTCTAATGTGTTCACAAGGTTTTTCAATGATTTGGCCTAGTGACCTAGTTTTTGACCCCAGATGACCCAATATCGAACTTGACCTAGATTTTACAGAGATGATCATTGTGATCAAGTTTCATAAAGATTAGGCTCAAATTGTGACCTCTAATGTGTTCACAAGGTTTTCCTTTGATTTGACCTAGTGACCTAGTTTTTGACCCCAGATGATCCAATATCGAACTTGACCTAGATTTTGTTAAGATGATCATTGTGACCAAGTTTCATAAAGATTAGGCCAAAATTGTGACCGCTAGAGAGGACACAACCCAATTGTTGACGGACGGACAGACGGACGGACAGACGGACGGACAGACGGACAGACGGACGGACGGACGACGGACGGACGACGGACGAAGAGTGATCACAAAAGCTCACTCTGTCACTTTGTGACAGGTGAGCTAAAAACCGGCTATTTCGCTGGCTTAGAACGAGAAGGTCTTAACTACTATTTACGTCCTTATAACACGGATACATATTTAAAATCAGCAACACGATGCGTTATGTGGACGCTATTTTCATGAAAATCGGAACTTTTCATATCAAAATGACCAAAATGAAGTTGTAAAGGTGTGTTTTCCCTATAAAGTAAAGAGCATAATATTATATTGATTTTGATCTTACGACATTCTCATTCTAAGCCAGTGATTTATCAACGAGTGCATCCCAAGGGAGCCAATCCATACAGTCTTTATTTAATTGTACTAAATGAAGGCGCTCGGTAGCTGCCCTTTGTAATTTCAAGAGTGTGGCGTTCACACATGCGTTACATTTCTTCCCTTAACTAATTGTACATGTGCTTCCATTGATTACAGCAAGTGTACATGTGTCACGGACTCGTTCCGACACAGTCTGTATTTAGTCTGCGAAATTACACAAGTTCTCCGAAAAACGGACTACAATTGTGTCTGTTGCCTGCAAAGCGCATTCAGTCATGTTTACTCACGTTCAATTAAATATAGAAGACAAAATGGGCTATCTCCCGTGAAAAGCGTTACTTAGTGCTTTGTATGGCAACACAACTACCAGTAAACAAGCGAGCAAAAGTTATAAAAGGGCACGCTTCAATTAATGTATAGTATCTTTATAGGTAACGCATATCATGCAATATTAAACTATATGCGTTTATAATGTGTAGGTTTTATATTGACTATGTAGTTTACAAAATTTTATTGTTATTGGAGTTTTACGAAATGTCTGCACATGGTCTCATCCGGAGCTTATTACACTTAACCGATTTAAAAATGCAACGGGTGGTTTTTTTTGGGGGGGGGGGTATTTGTCGTATAGATTTTTTTATATTTTGTTGGATGATAAATCAATGAATTGGAAGATAGTCGTGTGCTATTTTTGTTAAGAAACCATATTTCAGTTTTACCCGTTAATCCATATTGACCTTTTTCATAGTTTACATGTTAGGCCAGAAATAATACTGAGCGCGACATTTTGAACAAAACATTGACGGCAAAAGATATCCCGATCAAATATCAATCACATATTGCTTTCATCGTCGGATACCCACAGTCGTTGCCTCCGCTACATGTACGGAGCGGAGCGGAGGCAACGACTGTGGGTATCCGACGATGATTGCTTTATGTGTGTTACACAATTATCAGACCAATATTTTAGGATACAAAACACCCCTGTGCTACTAATGTGCTTAAAACTGATATGTGCCTTTTTCATGACAAAGTAGTTTAACTATCAAGAATTGCACTGTGTTTTTAAAGGACCTGGCTCACAGATGGAGCGAGTTTTTAATAAAAAGTATTTTCTTACCAAATAAAGTATTTATATGACAGAACATTGTTGAACGTTGCTTTAAGAAATATTTATTGCAAATAATCGATTTTAACCACTTTCAACATCGCACACACCAGTGTGTTTTTCCTTTTAAACACAGCGTAATTTTTCCTTTCAGCATGATTTTTGAGTAATATTATTCACTAGATCGGTCTGTAACATAAGCAACATTCAGTCTAAACATCTATGAAGTATTTGGTTTGTTTTCAAATTCGGTTATATAATTACAAAATCCTGATGTTTCACAAGTTATATTTTATATTAGTGTGCTTGTGCCAAAATATAGACGTCGCGTCACAAGTTGGAGCTATTTTCAATTTCGCGTAATTTATTTGCCAAATGGTGCAAATGTAATTATGTTTGTTTCAATAAATATCATATGTTATATATCAATCGAACGAAGAAAATCAGCACAATCGACCTGAATGTATATGTTTTGAGTTTTATTACAAAATCTCACACTTTCAGGGTTCGAAATAACCAGAACACGGTGAAATATCACTGTAGAGATGTAACATCCAATCTCGTGGGGCTTGAGAAAAATGTGTGGAGAGCAAAAACCATACGCAAAATTTCTATATTTTTTGCGGAAAAATGATTCTTAAACGTAAAAAGTTGATGTCATTAACGTAAAAGAAAGTGACATCATCATAAAGTCAAATAGTTTTATTCTGTGTTGCGGGAACAGTTGTGTAGAGATTTCAAAATTACGGGGAAATAAGTTGTTATTACACTGATAAAATTGTTCTGCAAGATTTATTTTTAATAATTTCTCTTTGAAATTTCCTATAAAAAATACGTTTTTCATATATTATTAAATACGGTATTCATTTTAGATTTTGATTCAAGAGATCAAAAATTATTTTAAATTTTCTTTGTCTACCTAAAATGTCCCACCCTGTGCTTAAAACTAAAAATTGAATTGAACATGAAATTCGATTTGATCGGACGTGAAAATTTCTGTAAAACATTATTCGTCACTGAAATGATAAAATACGTTTTTTCCACGCTGTTGAATAGTATATTGTTTATCAAAATCGTTCAATATACGGCGAAGTTATTAGTATTTTTCAATGTCGACACAAAATGTCCCATCAGCAAAATTACGTACTAAGTAACGTCAAAATATCTTAGTGTTTATGTTGTAGCTTCGATAATTCAATGCAAAATTGAAATTGAAATTGTAAAAAATGGTTTGAAAATGTGTTTTTATATACTCGGAAATGTATACAGTACTTTATTCATAAAGGGATTTTTATTTTGCATTTTGTGTTCATTGGGGTTCCACCAAGCAGGTCTAAACTGTACAAAGAGCAAATGTATAAATGTACACATTACAGCAATATCGTTAATTACAAGTTATTTTGCCTAAATCTAAGTTCTGTAATTCCTTAGGTTGCTGAATATACCCCCCTTTACACATAGTTACACAATTTATGTGTTTATGGTTGTTGTACGCCCATGATTTAGTTATTCTGTCAATTGTACGCCTTATGTCCGTCATATTTAGCTAAAATAACGGCGTTTTTGACGTTACACAAAATAGCTCCAACTTGTGACGCGACGTCATAGTGAATATTAACAATTTTATTTGATTTCTGCTATACGCTGAAACGTTGTACACAGTCCCTTTAAGAAGCAGTTTACGTCCAGTAAACTAGCGATAAAAGCACGTAAATCCTTCGCCCCTTCTTATGCTTAATGCAACAGTTGGATTCACTATTTTCAACTTCTATAAATTCCGTTGGCTGCAAACTGGCTAAACTGGCTACGTAACGTAACAAGTTATTCTGGAAATTGCTGAAGAAAAACAGTGGAACTAATTTCGACTTATGTACCACCATTAACGTAAACGGTCAAATTTTCCAAGACTCGCATGTAGTAAATGGGTTTTTACACCATTTCAACGGCGTGTTTGGAAATCACGACGAAGGTGACGAACTACCTCAGTATTACCGCGCTGAATTAGATAGATACATAAGCATGGAACCAAATGCTCAGACGCAGCATCTTTCTCGGCCCTTCGAATTACAGGAACTTATTAAGGTAATACCTTCCTTGTCACGGAATAAATCTCCCGGTCACGATCAGCTTGTAAATGAGCATATATTATACGGTGGTGACACAGTCAAACTCATGTTGCTTTCACTATTTAACTCTATTTTAACCCACGTCAAGGTGCCTGGAGATTGGCAAACGAGCATCATTATCCCCATATACAAGGGAAAGGGTAAGGTCAAGACAGATCCCACCAGCTATCGCCTTATCTCCCTTATTCCTGCTTTCTGCAAACTATTTGAAAAGGTCCTACTTAATCGGGTCAACTTCCATCTGAAAAATGGGGTCTACAACTTCCCAAATAGGCAACAACAGGGCTTCCAACCCAACCTCAGTTGTTTATCAACGGCCTTCGCTGTACAAGAAACAATTTTGTACAATATAGAACGTCATTCGGACGTCTACGTTGCCTGTCTCGACCAAAAAGCTGCATTCGACACAGTGCGTTTTGAAGCTCTTTTTCTTAAACTCGGAAGACTGCATTTCACTGGAAACTTCTTAAGACTTATCATATCAACATATACTACCTTCCTCTACTTGGTATACATTAACGACCTATTAAATGAACTCGAGCGAAACAAGTACGGATCCAAGGTCATGACCGTAAAAACCGGAAATCCCGCATTTGCTGATGATATTTCGTTGTTATGCCTAACACCTCTTCACCTTCAAAAAAAGGTCGATATCGTATATCAATACTGTATCCACTGGAATATTGCTATTAATGTACATAAAAGTAGCGTTACAGTCTTCACTAAGAAACGGTCCCAACCTAGAGTGGGTATTTTGTACGGCAACCAGTTCATTGATCAAACTGATAATTTCGTTCATCTTGGTATTTTGCACTCGTTTAATTTAAAAAACAAAGACAGGAATAATGAGCGTTTACACAAAGCAAGAAATGCGTTCTTCTCACTATCTGCGCAAGGTGTGCATGTCTGTGGCGTCAACCCACGTATATCTGCAAGTCTCTATACTAAAATCATAATACCGATAGCCCTGTATGGTTCGGAATTGTGGAACAATATTCTTTCCTCAGACTATTCTGCAATATCACGATTTCAACATTCTGCTGTTAAGCGCATTCAAGGGTTACCAATAGCTACCCGTTCTGATATGGCAGAATCTATGCTAGGTCTGAACCGACTGTCGTCCAAGATAGAATCTCGCAAACTTATGTTCTTACTCAAACTTATGACCATTCCATCGGGCTCTGTGACAAGAGATATTTTTATTCGAAAACTTGTACTATTTCTAAGTGATAGATCAAAAGTAACTCTTGGATTCATCCCGGACATTTGTAACATTCTGACTAAATATGGTTTACAGTCAATTATTAATACTTTCATAACCACTCCGCAAGCTATACCGTCAAAGCGAGAGTGGAAATATGCTGTAACATCTGCAATACAACTGAATGAAACTCTCTTGTGGGACAACAGAATGTCCCAGGACACCGATTTTACTTTCTTCCGGATTCTGCACACACGAATAACTCCATCGATAATATATAACGTTTGTAAATTAAAATCTTTTAATTACATCATGTTCGTTATAGCCAGATTATGGACAAGAAGAGTTCTATTGGAAAATATTATCTGTGACATATGTGAATCCATTTATCAAGAAGAACTTGTACATGTGATTAGTGAATGCAAATGCACTGAGACAATCAGATCTCTCTTTTTAGACACGCTTGTTGAGTACATCAGTCGAGACGATATAAATGAAATAACATCACTTGAAAGTATCTCGCTCTCACTTAAACTCCTAGGAGCTCCGCTGGAACCAGTGTTTGACGTTGACACGGAGCACGAATTCCTTAGTTCATCTTATATGTATGTGAACAATTGTCTGAACATATACTCTGCTTATTGTGAAAACTAAGGCATGCCGGTAACACATGTAAATTGAACGGTCAAATAGCTGACCGCTAACCTTTTGAGGCATGTAATGCCTATCCATGTATATGTACATTTTGTTATTATTATCATGTTTCAAATTGTATAACCACTTATTACTCTGTTACTTTGTACATATTTTGTTCAATATCCTCTTCACAGAGGGAAATAAAGAATTGAATTGAATCGATCTTGATGAGATACAACGATAACGAGGTTTAGAAGGTTTATATCAGGATATTACCCTATAAGTTACTACAAAATAACGCCTGCTGATGGGGTTTGTGAAGCAGGCATTTGTGTTGAATGTTTCTGAAACGTTTGTGCAAATATACAACCCTATCACTGACATATCATGAGTTAAAAGATAGAATAACCCAGACATGTCTAACGTGTTTTTTTTTTAATATTTGTACATGATGTATATCAGGTTATAATGGTAATTTATTGGTTGCGTGAAGTTGGCACAACATACGACATTGGACATTGGACATTGAATTTTTCGAATGTAGTTATGAGATATCATCCATCTCAACATTGAACATTGGACATTCAAAAAAAGTTTTTTGAATGTAGTTATGAGAAATCATCCATCGCGACATTGAACATTGGACATTCAAAAAAATATTTTTTTGAATGTAGTTATGAGAAATCATCCATCGCGACATTGAACATTGGACATTCAAAAAAATATTTTTTTGAATGTAGTTATGAGAAATCATCCATCGCGACATTGAACATTGGACATTCAAAAAAATATTTTTTTGAATGTAGTTATGAGAAATCATCCATCGCGACATTGAACATTGGACATTCAAAAAAATATTTTTTTGAATGTAGTTATGAGAAATCATCCATCGCGACATTGAACATTGGACATTCAAAAAAATATTTTTTTGAATGTAGTTATGAGAAATCATCCATCGCGACATTGAACATTGGACATTCAAAAAAATATTTTTTTGAATGTAGTTATGAGAAATCATCCATCGCGACATTGAACATTGGACATTCAAAAAAATATTTTTTTGAATGTAGTTATGAGAAATCATCCATCGCGACATTGAACATTGGACATTCAAAAAAATATTTTTTTGAATGTAGTTATGAGAAATCATCCATCGCGACATTGAACATTGGACATTCAAAAAAATATTTTTTTGAATGTAGTTATGAGAAATCATCCATCGCGACATTGAACATTCAAAAAATATTTTTTTGAATGTAGTTATGAGAAATCATTCATCGCGACATTGAACATTGGACATTCAAAAAATGTAGTTATGAGAAATCATCCATCGCGACATTGAACATTGGACATTCAAAAAAATATTTTTTTGAATGTAGTTATGAGAAATCATCCATCGCGACATTGAACATTGGACATTCAAAAAATATTTTTTTGAATGTAGTTATGAGAAATCATCCATCGCGACATTGAACATTGGACATTCAAAAAAATATTTTTTTGAATGTAGTTATGAGAAATCATCCATCGCGACATTGAACATTGGACATTCAAAAAAATATTTTTTTGAATGTAGTTATGAGAAATCATCCATCGCGACATTGAACATTGGACATTCAAAAAATATTTTTTTGAATGTAGTTATGAGAAATCATCCATCGCGACATTGAACATTGGACATTCAAAAAATATTTTTTTGAATGTAGTTATGAGAAATCATCCATCGCGACATTGAACATTGGACATTCAAAAAATGTAGTTATGAGAAATCATCCATCGCGACATTGAACATTGGACATTCAAAAAAATATTTTTTTGAATGTAGTTATGAGAAATCATCCATCGCGACATTGAGCATAGGACATTCAAAAAACAGTTACAGTTACAGTGTGTAGAATCACGTGATCAAATGAATGCGGTTTTACGCTCAAAACTATTTGATTTTGTCTGCTAACGGTGAGTTTTTTCTTGATTATAACGATGGTGCATTTAATATGGTTATATTATATAGCCTAAAGTTCATTCCGCATATGTAAGAATATCCGACACATACCGAGTTCGCTCTATCTTTAGCTGTTTTTAATTGATGCTCGACCAAATTATTACACTCGGATGGAAACTGTATTTGGTCGAGCATCAATCAAAAACAGCTTAAGATAGAGCGAACTCGGTACTTGCCGACGAAATCGCAATAGTTTTGAGCGTAAAACCGCATTTATTCCAATCGATTTGATCACGTGATTCTACACATTGAGTTATACCCTAGTCACATTTGCCCTACGAGCTCCGTACGAGCTCCGTACGAGCTCCGTACGAGTTGATTTTTCTGAACTCGCACGACGTCCGTACGGAGCCCGTACGGATATCGAGACTCGTACGAGCATCATACGGATTTTTACAACTCGTAGAGGACTCGGTGATCTGGTGAAAACTATACATTCTGAACAACTCGTACGAGATCCGTACGAGCTGTGACCAATTGCAAATACCGTTAGGATTAAAATATTTCAGACTCGTACAAGTTAGTTAATCCGTACATACATCGTACGAGCATTGTGACCGTAGCTTTTTTGAACACGTACAAGCAAAAATATGTGTCGATATCATTAAAGTCTCAACACCCGACACAATCGAATTGTTTTGTTTATGGTCTTATAGACCCCACTTTTTGGATGGAATGTTTAGAATAAACTAATCAACGATTATAGAGATAAGCGTACATTTCAATAAAACACTATTGTAAACTGCACAAATCAGCTATTAAAAATATGCGGTTATGGGATTTGCGATACTTAAAAGTTTCCGGAATTTAAACCGTCGAGATTTGAAGATATATATAAAAAAAAAATATTGAAAGCTGTGGGATACATTCCCTGTCCCCGTGTTCCGTGCACTCATACGCCGTCCGTATTGTGTGATCGCAAAGAATCGCTCAGTGAGCGATTTTTGACGTATGCGGACATATTTCACGAATAAAGGGTCTTAAAAAAGGTTATACAGTATTTTAAAAGCTATTGTTGTGAATGATATTTAAGCACTGTAATGCACATTGTATTACCATGAGCGGCATTGTATAGAGCAACAACTTTTATTGCAACACTTATTTTGCACGCGCACACGGATCACGGACAGGTGCACAGGGAATACCGCCTAACGGTTTGTGTAGGTTCTTAGCTTCTGGTCACAACTCGTACGGACCTCGTACGAATAAAAGATAATGTCTCGTACGAGGTCCGTACGGACATCTTAATCTTCGTACAGATATCGTACGGGACTCGCATGGGGATCGCACGGTGCTGCTTGCACGATACTCGAAGATCGAACGCAGTTCGCAAGTCACTCGTACGACATAATTACGGTGTCCGTAAGATCCTCGCACGATGACCGTTCGACAAGAATAAAATTCATCGGCACATTTGATTTTCCCTGGTCACATTAATCGTACGAGCTCCGTGCGAGTCGAAATTTAAAAATGCCGTAAGGCGTCCGTACGGACATCGTAAACTCGTACGAGCATTGTACGGATTTTTGTTGAGGACTCGGTGAATTTTTATCCGAGCCCCCCGAGTTGTCTACGAGCTCGCAGGTATGATTGAAGTAGGAAACTCACACGTATATTGCACATTTGTCATTAACTAAATGATAAAAGAACACATAGATACACCGCTTCTTTTGAAATGTTAAATGATAAACCGTGAGGCACCAGCTACAAGCCAGCTTCTTTTAAAATTTGAATGATAAACCGTGAGGCACCAGCCCTTTTAAAATGTTAAATGATAAACCGTGAGGCACCAGCTACAGGCCCGCTTCTTTTAAAATGTAAAATGATAAACCGTGAGGCACCAGCTACAGGCCCGCTTCTTTTAAAATGTAAAATGATAAACCGTGAGGCACCAGCTACAGGCCCGCTTGTTTTAAAATGTAAAATGATAAACCGTGAGGCACCAGCTACAGCCCCGCTTGTTTTTAAATGTTAAATGATAAACTGTGAGGCACCAGCTACAGGCCCGCTTCTTTTAAAATGTAAAATGATAAACCGTGAGGCACCAGCTACAGCCCCGCTTGTTTTTAAATGTTAAATGATAAACCGTGAGGCACCAGCTAACAGCCACATTTGTTTTAAAATGTTTAATACAACTGGGAGTTACAGGTGACCACCAGGAACGATATCAAGAAACGGCCTAATCCGGGGAGTACCGGGACATTGCCACCGTGAATTTCCGGCACACCACCGGGGCTTTCCGGGAAGGCCCGTATCTCTACCGTATGTCTGCCGTGAGGAATCGTAAGTTACAAGCTGAGTCCTTGTAATGAAGGGTGTAGCCAATGCATGTCCCGCTATAGGCAGGAAGCGCAACGTTATGGACCGGTTTTCTTGTCGGTTAAGCCCCCAGATGTTACGCTGAAAATGGCGGTGTTTCGGCGGTTATGACAGACTGGATCACGGTTCCGTCGCAGTTAAGGACGGCGAAGTTCCCGTGAGTTTCTGACTTCTCACGCTCTACCGACGCGTATGTCTTATAGTGCGCCCGGGATAATGAGAAAGGCGGTAAAATTTGGAATGATCCACAAAGGTGGATTACTCGAGCGAGCACGATTTATAAGTGTTATTTTAGTACGAAATTGACCATAATTATGTGCTACTATCCGACCAACGATTTTTGACAGTGACGTCATTTTGTAAACAATCCATAAATAAGCAGGGAATATCCCCAAAAAGATTAAGGATCAATCTATATAGTATGTCCATACCATTTCATATATTTCAAGCAAGGCTTGGTTCCGTGGATGTGTGTGTTGACTCTCACTCAGGCGATCTAAGTTCGAAGCTTCTGATAGCCATTTCAATTTTTTTACTTGTATTATATATAAGAAACGTGTACCCTTGATTAATTTGATAAGATATTTTTATTGAAAAGCTTTTGCCTTATTATTATCAAATTCAAACCCGTGTAATTCGTTTAATTGAAAACACGCTAAGGATAGCTGTTGGTTTCTCTTAACTATTCAAAGACACCCTACTATAATTTAAAACTTGTTCTTGGCAATTAAATTAAGCCAATTGACGGTTAGTGAAATGAAAAAGGTGGGTTTTTACTCAAGCAGCATTCTATATACACTATCGCAAAAAAGAATTAAAAATGAGCGTAAAAAGTACTGCTAATGGGGTTCGAACTCGGCACCTTTAAACTGCTAATCTCGCACCGTTATCCTCTCGGCTACAATGTCATGCAGGTTGTAGGTAACGAAATATACTGATAATTCACATTTTTGCAGACGATTTATAAAATAAACATTAGATTGTAAACACAACATGACGTCACTGTCAGGTATCCCTGGTCGGACTGTATCTAAACAACCCATTTTACAACAGTATGCTAAACCGGTCAATGTTTATAAACATCACATTATCCTGGGCGCACTAAAGCTGGCCTCTTATCCCTTGTCACGATCTTATCGGGTGTGCTTGACAGCTTAGTAAGAACTGATGCTGTTTGCACCTTTTCTTCAGGTTTATATACTAGTATAACACCCAGTGACAACCGGGTAACACCAGCATGCCACCAGGACACACAACTGTGGTATGACGGGTAACACCGGTGATCACCGGACCACCACCGGTGGTGACCAAAACACCACCGGCATCAACCGAGACCAAATCGGGGTTTTTTGGGACCCTACCTAAATTCACTGTAACAACACCGTCCTGAAACCGGGAATAACCACAGAAACTCTAGCATCAAACTGATATAATATTCTGTCAGACCGGGGTACAACGGAGTAATATCTGGAATGTGACAATGCAATTGAGTTTTGTTACAAATACATGCAGGATCACCAAAGTATACTGGCTTTCTTCCGCCGGAAGATACCAGGACGTACCGGGACCTGAACTCGTACGTTTTTTGAATTTCGGGTGGTCACTAAGAGTTATTGACCATTTTCAATTCAACTGTTGGAGAAATATTAAAATTATATACATCGTTAGAACGGTACTTTTGAAAGCAATATTGTAATAACAATATTTGTTTCAAAGAATTAACAGAACATTCATTTATTTTCATTTTAAAGTGAAATTGCATGTCAAAAACGCTGTCACGCGTCGCGCGTATCTCTGCGGCGTCGCTTGATATAACAGTCCAGATTAAGCGAATTGTTAATTCAAATTTATTGAAATATTTCTTTAACAATATGCGTAAGCAAGCAACTGATGTCATATCATTTCCACTATAGCCAAAACTAAACGACATGTTGTTTACTGAATGTGAAAAAGGTGTCACGTTTAGAAGAGAAGTTCGAGTCCCTGCCGCCAAATTGCACCTACATGATACAGTAATCAAAATTTACAAAGAAATTGCAAAATAGCGGTGACCCCAAGAGAACGAATGGAACGCAGCCAGGACCCGGCCGAGTTCCCCAAATTCCCACTACAGGATTACCTAGTCAAACATAGGCAATTGTTTGGCAATTCTATTATCGTACGCATGTCGATCGGTCGTACGATGGGCTTATCTTTGGACTCTCTTGGGTCAAGTATTTTGTCGTACGACCGTTGTGGGGATAGGACTCTAGGTGGCCGGATTTAGTCTAGTCACCCGATATGTTCGGCAATCAGTAACTTTATGTGTCCTTGTTTGTATGATTGTTTATTAAAAAGAATCAGCTACGAATAGAGGCCTACAGGGAAGTCGGTCTTGCAAAGCCGGTTTGCTTCTTAAAAAAATGTATTACTATGACCGGTATATTATAATAATGGCGCTACTAGCTTTTGACACAAGTACTTGAACGATTTTAAGAACACCCAATATGTAAGGTTGTCAACAAGTCATTTAACATCTGGTATAATCAACAATTCGGGTGACACTTATACTGTGTTCGAGTGGGTAATGCTCTAGACTACGGATCGACAAGTGCATCCAAGGTTTTAATTTCGATCGGGACACATGTCCATTCTGAAACTCTTTTCATCGCTTCCATCCGACTAGAAATAGACACCTAGAACGTTAAAGAACCAAGTTGTATATTCGAAAAAGCTAGGGTTCCAGGATTCCATTTAGCATTCTGTCTCTTCCGTCCGCCCGTGTATCGATATGTACCCGATTTTTATTGATGATCTTGCAGAAACCGACCGATGAGTTGCTAAGTATATGTTTTAAGTCACTCTAACTTACCCAGGCCGTCGTCACAAGATGCTACACAATACCCCCGATCTGCAGCCTGACAACGTCCGGCGTCAGTCAAATTAGCAAACGTTAGTTAGTCAAGTTAGCAGCCAGTTGCCGATTCAACTTTTTGAATCGGCAACTGGCAAATGGCAGCTTAGTTCACAACCCAGCAGCCAATTCGATTTTGCAAATCGAATCGGCAACTGGCAACTGTCAGCCAGCTGACGATTCAAATTTCACTGTAGACTCAAATTGACAACTGGCAACTGTAAGCCAGCCGACAATTCAAATTTCACTGTAGACTCGAATTGGCAACTGGCATCAGTCAGTCAGCTGACGATTCAAATTTCACTGTAGACTCGAATTGGCAACTGGCAACTGGCAACATTCAGCCAGCTGACGATTCAAATTTCACAGTAAAATCGAAGTGGCAACTGTCAGCAAGCTGACAATTCAAATTTTTCGGTTAAATCGAATTGGCAACTGGTATCTATCAGCCAGCTGACAATTCAAATTTTTTATCTTCTACCGAGCCCTCCAAATTTCACCCCAGGAAAATTTTTTCACATGAATTCCGATCCCTACAAGTTTGGGTGCGTTGGAAATCTGTTTCCGTGCTCGTTCATTTAACACCAAACTCAACCGGCTAGCTTGCTTTTGAAAAAATGCCACAGCGCGTCTATCGACCGAGCTTTGCAGGCGGCTTTATCGGCGTGATTTCCTTCCAACAAGCCCTCCAAAATTTCACCCCAGGGAAAACTTTTTCACATAAATTCCGATCCCTGCAAATTTGAGTGCGTTTGAAAGCTCTTCCTGTGCCGGTTCATTTAACACCAAACTCAACCAGCTAGCTTGCCTTTAAGCAAAAACTGGCATCGAGCGTCTAACGGCCGAGCTTCTAAATGCTGTTTATCGGCGGGATTTCCCTTCTACCAAGCCCTTCAAAATTCACCTCAGGTAAAACTTCTTCCCATGAGCTCTGAACCGGCCAAGTTTGGGTGCGTTAGAAAGCTCTTTCCATTCTCGTAAATTGAACACTAAACTCAACTGGCTAACGTCTAACGACCGAGCTTTGCAGGCGGCTTTATAGGCGGTCTTTGAAAAAATGCCACAGCGAGTCTATCGATCTAGTTTTTCAAACGGCTTTATAGGCGGGATTTCCCTTCTACTAAGCCCTCCAAAATTTCTCCCCGGGAAAAACTTTTTCACATGAATTCCGATCCCTAAAAATTTGGGTGCGTTAGAAAGCTCTTTCCATTCATTGAACACTAAACTCAACTGGCTAGCTTGCATACGAAAAATGCCACAGCGCGTCTAACGACCGAGCTTTGCAGGCGGCTTTATAGGCGGGATTTCCCTTCTACCAAGACCTCCAAATTTTCACACCGGGGAAAACTTTTTCCCATGAACTCCGATCCGGCCAAGTTTGGATGCGTTGGAAAGCTCTTTCCATACTCGATCATTTAACACTAAACTCAACTGGCTAGCTTGCCTTTGAAAAAATCCCACAGCGCGTCTAACGACCGGGCTTTGCAGGCGGCTTTATCGGCGTGATTTCCCTTCTACCAAACCCTCCAAAATTACATCCCGGGAAAAACATTTTGCATAAGTTCCGATCTGGCCAAGTTTAGGTGCGTTGGAAAGCTCTTCCTGTGCTCTATCATTTGGCATCAAACTCAACTGGTCAGCTTGCCTTTGAAAACAAAACCGGTCACAGCGCATCTAACGGCCAATTGTCTGCAAGCGGTTTTATCAGCTGTTTTATCTGGCTATTTAGATCATACTAAACATGTGGTGGTCATTTAGCCAGGGGCGTAGCTGGACATATTTAACATGATACATTAACATGATAACAGGGTTGCTAGGTTATTTTATTTCTACGAAGCCGTACATGCTTTCTGGAGTAGTTCCAGACCATGTTATAGCATATCGGTAATATATGGCATGATAAACTCTGATTCTATACCATATTCTTCATTTTCAAAACATACACATGTATGATTTCGTTCTTATACTCTAGTAGGCCTATTTTGCATTACGTTTTGATGTATCCTATTCATGTATAAGAAACCGGGATGTTGCATGGCATAAAATAGAACCGTATTTTTTAGTGGCTAAAGCTTTATTAGTAGCGTCTTATACAAATAAAAGATACCTTATAAGGCAATATATCCAGCTATCAAATAAAAACTACACATAACTGGTTATTTTCTCATCACAGGGATATCTACGCCAACAAACCTCTAGTCACCTACATCTCATCTTCTGATGTTATACGAACAATCTTGCGACGAATGTGAACATGAAGTTCATCGGTATATCTGTATTGACTAACTGGAGGCGTCCGTACCCTGACGTGCCTTCTCGGCATTTATTAGATCCGGCCTATCAATGAGCAAGACAGCAGAGGTGCGATTGTCCTCAGGCCTAGCATGGTGGTTACATGGAATACGCGGGTACATACTGTGTTGATCCGAGATTATCTGTGTCTCTCGTCCGAGTTATTCCGTTGCTCTGAAATGTCAATCCAGGACATTCCTTAGTCATCCGAATGGGAGTCTGGTAGATTGTGTGTTGTTGTTGGTTTTGCACGCGCTCGTCCGTTTTGTCTTGTTACCACAGCATCGATGGTCGCAGAGTGTATGAATAGTACCGAATCTTGATAGGATGCGGACCTGTCCATTGCCGTAACTAAAGTTTTAAAAAGGGGACACAAAACGGGTTTGAAAAGATGACGGGGTTTAGCGGAGGGGGCATAAAACTATTCATTCAAGTAATGGAATATGTGACTCAGTACTCGCAAGAGGGGCATAGCGCATACAAACATTGTTACGTAAAACCTACAATACTTGTCGCAATAAAACTTTGAAATAATTCATACTATCTGAACCGCCTACATCTATCACACAAACTTGATCTCTACTTGATACTATTCACCAATAAATGAATTGTGTGAGCAAACTTATCTAGAAAAATGCATTATTTACCAGAGCTGAATGTCACACAAATACGTATTCAACATGATTAATTTTGTATATTAATTTAATTTCGCGAGCAAATGCAGTCAGAAAATCAATTCAGGACACTTTTTATAGATTGGTTGATATGAATTACGTATTATCACATGTAAAACATGCCTGACCCGGGTTAGGCATTGTTTTTTACTGCTTTTTAATATCACTTTAATTTTGTCAGTTATTCCAACTTCGTACGCACCTTGCGTATTTGCGTATGCCCAGCTACGCCCCTGGACACTTTTAATAAGTCAGTTTATTGGTATGAAATACATGGTGTTGCTGATAATGACCTACTATAGTATTATGCTGAGACCACGGAGGTAATTTTTTTTTAATGTCGAATGTTCAATGTCGCGATGGATGATTTCTCATAACTACATTCAAAAAAATATGTTTTTGAATGTCCAATGTTCAATGTCGCGATGGATGATTTCTCATAACTACATTCAAAAAAATATTTATTTGAATGTCCAATGTTCAATGTTGCGATGGATGATTTCTCATAACTACATTAAAAAAACTATGTTTTTGAATGTTCAATGTTGCGATGGATGATTTCACATAACTACATTCAAAAAACTTTTTTTGAATGTCCAATGTTCAATGTCGCGATGGATGATTTCTCATAACTACATTCAAAAAAATATTTTTTTGAATGTCCAATGTTCAATGTCGCGATGGATGATTTCTCATAACTACATTCAAAAAAATATTTTTTTGAATGTCCAATGTTCAATGTCGCGATGAATGATTTCTCATAACTACATTCAAAAAAATATTTTTTGAATGTTCAATGTTCAATGTCGCGATGGATGATTTCTCATTACTACATTCAAAAAAATATTTTTTTGAATGTCCAATGTTCAATGTTGCGATGGATGATTTCTCATAACTACATTCAAAAAAATATTTTTTTGAATGTCCAATGTTCAATGTCGCGATGGATCATTTCTCATAACTACATTCAAAAAAATATTTTTTTGAATGTCCAATGTTCAATGTTGCGATGGATGATTTCTCATAACTACATTCAAAAAAATATTTTTTTGAATGTCCAATGTTCAATGTCGCGATGGATGATTTCTCATAACTACATTCAAAAAAATATTTTTTTGAATGTCCAATGTTCAATGTCGCGATGGATGATTTCTCATAACTACATTAAAAAAAATATTTTTTTGAATGTCCAATGTTCAATGTCGCGATGGATGATTTCTCATAACTACATTAAAAAAACTATGTTTTTGAATGTCCAATGTTCAATGTTGCGATGGATGATTTCTCATAACTACATTCAAAAAACTTTTTTTGAATGTCCAATGTTCAATGTCGCGATGGATGATTTCTCATAACTACATTCAAAAAAATATTTTTTTGAATGTCCAATGTTCAATGTCGCGATGGATGATTTCTCATAACTACATTCAAAAAAATATTTTTTTGAATGTCCAATGTTCAATGTCGCGATGAATGATTTCTCATAACTACATTCAAAAAAATATTTTTTACTACATTCAAAAAAATATTTTTTTGAATGTCCAATGTTCAATGTCGCGATGGATGATTTCTCATAACTACATTCAAAAAAATATTTTTTGAATGTTCAATGTTCAATGTCGCGATGGATGATTTCTCATTACTACATTCAAAAAAATATTTTTTACTACATTCAAAAAAATATTTTTTTGAATGTCCAATGTTCAATGTCGCGATGAATGATTTCTCATAACTACATTCAAAAAAATATTTTTTGAATGTTCAATGTTCAATGTCGCGATGGATGATTTCTCATTACTACATTCAAAAAAATATTTTTTTGAATGTCCAATGTTCAATGTTGCGATGGATGATTTCTCATAACTACATTCAAAAAAATATTTTTTTGAATGTCCAATGTTCAATGTCGCGATGGATGATTTCTCATAACTACATTCAAAAAAATATTTTTTTGAATGTCCAATGTTCAATGTTGCGATGGATGATTTCTCATAACTACATTCAAAAAAATATTTTTTTGAATGTCCAATGTTCAATGTCGCGATGGATGATTTCTCATAACTACATTCAAAAAAATATTTTTTTGAATGTCCAATGTTCAATGTCGCGATGGATGATTTCTCATAACTACATTAAAAAAAATATTTTTTTGAATGTCCAATGTTCAATGTCGCGATGGATGATTTCTCATAACTACATTAAAAAAACCATGTTTTTGAATGTCCAATGTTCAATGTTGCGATGGATGATTTCTCATAACTACATTCAAAAAACTTTTTTTGAATGTCCAATGTTCAATGTCGCGATGGATGATTTCTCATAACTACATTCAAAAAAATATTTTTTTGAATGTCCAATGTTCAATGTCGCGATGGATGATTTCTCATAACTACATTCAAAAAAATATTTTTTTGAATGTCCAATGTTCAATGTCGCGATGAATGATTTCTCATAACTACATTCAAAAAAATATTTTTTACTACATTCAAAAAAATATTTTTTTGAATGTCCAATGTTCAATGTCGCGATGGATGATTTCTCATAACTACATTCAAAAAAATATTTTTTTGAATGTCCAATGTTCAATGTCGCGATGGATGATTTCTCATAACTACATTCAAAAAAATATTTTTTGAATGTTCAATGTCGCGATGGATGATTTCTCATAACTACATTCAAAAAAATATTTTTTTGAATGTCCAATGTTCAATGTCGCGATGGATGATTTCTCATAACTACATTCAAAAAAATATTTTTTGAATGTCCAATGTTCAATGTCGCGATGGATGATTTCTCATAACTACTTTAAAAAAAATATGTTTTTGAATGTCCAATGTTCAATGTCGCGATGGATGATTTCTCATAACTACATTCAAAAAAATATTTTTTTGAATGTCCAATGTTCAATGTCGCGATGGATGATTTCTCATAACTACATAAAAAAACTATGTTTTTGAATGTCCAATGTTCAATGTTGCGATGGATGATTTCACATAACTACATTCAAAAAACTTTTTTTGAATGTCCAATGTTCAATGTCGCGATGGATGATTTCTCATAACTACATTCAAAAAAATATTTTTTTGAATGTCCAATGTTCAATGTCGCGATGGATGATTTCTCATAACTACATTCAAAAAAATATTTTTTTGAATGTCCAATGTTCAATGTCGCGATGAATGATTTCTCATAACTACATTCAAAAAAATATTTTTTGAATGTTCAATGTTCAATGTCGCGATGGATGATTTCTCATTACTACATTCAAAAAAATATTTTTTTGAATGTCCAATCTTCAATGTTGCGATGGATGATTTCTCATAACTACATTCAAAAAAATATTTTTTTGAATGTCCAATGTTCAATGTCGCGATGGATGATTTCTCATAACTACATTCAAAAAATTATGTTTTTGAATGTCCAATGTTCAATGTCGCGATGGATGATTTCTCATAACTACATTCAAAAAAATATTTTTTGAATGTTCAATGTTCAATGTCGTGATGGATGATTTCTCATAACTACATTCAAAAAAATATTTTTTTGAATGTCCAATGTTGCGATGGATGATTTCTCATAACTACATTCAAAAAAATATTTTTTTGAATGTCCAATGTTCAATGTCGCGATGGATGATTTCTCATAACTACATTCAAAAAACTTTTTTTGAATGTCCAATGTTCAATGTTGAGATGGATGATATCTCATAACTACATTCGAAAAATTCAATGTCCAATGTTCAATGTCGCGATGGATGATTTCTCATAACTACATTCAAAAAAATATTTTTTGAATGTTCAATGTTCAATGTCGTGATGGATGATTTCTCATAACTTCATTCAAAAAAATATTTTTTTGAATGTCCAATGTTCAATGTTGCGATGGATGATTTCTCATAACTACATTCAAAAAAATATTTTTTTGAATGTCCAATGTTCAATGTCGCGATGGATGATTTCTCATAACTACATTCAAAAAACTTTTTTTGAATGTCCAATGTTCAATGTTGAGATGGATGATATCTCATAACTACATTCGAAAAATTCAATGTCCAATGTTCAATGTCGTATGTTGTGCCAACTTCACGCAGCTTAATTTATTACACTAAAATGCAATGAAAAACATTCGACAAACAACACGATAGATGCCTTATAAATCACAACTGACAGAATAATTGGAACATTTGATATTGTTTTTTAAGACAACACAAATACTTTCAAATTTCCATAAAAGCCACAAGATAAATTCACAAACAACATGGCTACATGGCAGAGATAAATTTGAAATTCTAGCATTAAGACAATGTGACTAATGTCTTTCGTTCATAAAGTTCAGACACAGGATGCGGGATCGAGTAATTTAATGGAATCTGACCCATTTGTATATAAAACACAATACATCCAAACAGTAATAATGGTATCATGTTATACTTATATGTTCTTGTTTAAATACGATCGTCTGTGTGGGCCATTAATTTTACCATCTCTATAATACTAGAATGTCTTCCCTTCACTAAATCGAATCATCTCTTATAATTCTCAAATCGTGTCAAAGCGGACCGTTCCGACTGCCCTTCACTATGAACGTATTTACACAAGCATCCGATACTCGCTGCTATTTAGTATCATTTAAGAAAAATATGATCTATAAAATGTTTTCCTGTTTAATCACCATGGTTGGTAAATATGTACATATTCTCAACTTCTAATAGCAAAAATATCATTATCTATATTTTACCACGTCGTTCAGTTCATTTTGAAGTTTGGACTTTATTAAATCTGTTTTTTTTAAACGTCAAAATAACTAATGATTATTATCTTTTTAAAATTATTCTCAAATTGATAACTAGTGATGCAAGGCGATAAAAACCGGAATTTTATCCCCGTGAATAACCACCGACCAGTTTTCTCTATTTTAGGTCACAAACCACCAAATAGAGTTGTTCTTTAACTCAATGTAAAGTGACCTAGGTCAGCCAAAAAATATGTCAACCTTTTTGTCCATGGGGCCCTCTCAAAATATTTTAATCAGTAGCAATAGCATCCAGCTTGAAGAAAATGAAAAAAAGCAGGGGGTCATGTATCATATAAGAAAAATCTGGTTCGTCAAACGCGGTGAACAGATTTTCTCACACGTACGGATTTACTCACTTTCCGTTAGCCCCAACCTTACTTTCACTTTCATATTTAAGCCAGAATACAAAATATTTCTGAATAAACCCATTTCACTACATCACATACATACATACAAAGCATTTAACACCAATTTCATGATTCTGATGCTGATTTGTCAAGACATATCCCCATTTCCAGTCGCTTTAAAGTTTTTTAACGGACTATTTGACTGTATCTGAATTTGGTCCGCGTAGGCATTTTGTGGTTATTTACCTTTAGCATCATAGTCCCGCTTTATTCCAGAATCCGTATATTAACTAAAACAGCGTTTATTACTCATTTTATTATTATTTTACAGAGTTTAATTTATACCGTGCAATAAATCCTGGGGAAAATCTAATATAGACGAAAATAATGTCTTATTATAATTTATGTCCTTAATAACTTTATGATATTACGTATTTGTTCATTGAAATAAGTCATCTTCATTTACCTTTTAACGTTATATATAAATAAAGTAACCTTTAGGAGATATTATGTCAACTGTTTTTGGTCATAAACTTGATCTGTCTGTTGATTTAAGAGCATTAATTGTTAAGTATTTCATAATGATGCATCTATTAACGCCCGTCTGAAAATTTAACCACGCGTCGGTGTTGGTAAAGTTTTCTAAAAAACTGCTTTTGAGTTTGCATCACTTGTTCGCCAAGAGTACACTCATTTGTAAACCAATACACATAACTTTGATCTGTATTTTGTCACTCATTTAATCATGAATCTTTATTCAATAACAGCAAATTTTTCCATTGATTCATCCACTGCATAATTAAATCAAGCTGCAACCATTCTTGAGCATCAAACTCAGAACAACAACATAACATAACTACTTCCACGATGTGTCGTTTAGGAGAGGTTTCACCAAGGTTTAAACGATGTGGACCATATTAGAAATTGGTCTAGAACCAAATATGCCATCCACTATAGATAAAGTCGTTATGATTATCATTTTTATATTATTATAAACTATATTAAAGATACTTACTATACATAGAACAAACTTATGCGACAATAACAAGAACTATCAATACAGCCTAGAATGGGAGAGAATTGATTAAACAGCTTTTGTTTCAAACAGGATCTTTAACCATCATGGTGTGGTATACTGAGTGTGTCCAAATCAAAACAATATGCGTATTATATACGGGATGGCGTCTTCAAAACAGAGATGTTAAGAGGGGTATCTACCATTGTCAAGAGACCGCTATGTATTCTGTATTCTGTATATCTTCACCGCCAACAATGGCGAACTCCAGCAGAATACTTGGTATAACTATAATTATCAAAAATCACAAATTATTGTCAAATAGTAAATAAAAATGTCACAACAACACAGTCCTCCAACACAATGAATTATGATATATATATAATGTTAATGGGTCATTTATTTATGCCACATCTAAAATATTTATTTAAAAATTTGTTCTGCACTCTTCGACTACTTTCCAATCATGCCCTTCAGAAATGCACAGTTAGTTTTGTGCTGTGTCCAATTTTCCATTTGACATTTGGCTCCACAGTATTTCACTGCCTTACATTTAGAGCAACCTATGAAAAGTTTACCCTCCGCTTTACCGCACTCGACACACCATTCAGGGGCTTCTTTCAGAAGCAGTGTAGTCGTGTCAACACGCTCATCTTCGAAGTCCAGAACAGAAGTATCGTCACACTCAACAACACAGTTGGTCACAGAGCTTTCGGAATTGTTCGGAGATCCCACAACTTTCTCTGCGACTTCCTTGAACGGAATATCGTTCGGTCCGACCGCCACAGATTTAGTCGCGTCCTTGCACAGTTCGTTGAGCTCAGGAGCAGCTGGATTCTTCAGCACTCCCTGCAGGTATTTGTCCGGCAGACAGTCTATGCTGACAGATATTTTGTAATGTTTGTAACATCATATAGTATTGTAAACCGACTCGGTTTTATTCTTTCGTATCAAAGCTGATACGGGTAACGTTAGTTTACAAAAATGCAAATATCAACAAATTTAGACGAAACCCTAACCAAGATCAAACTCATGATATGTGGATATATCCTTACAACTAAATGAAGATTTCAATCATTTACATTTTCTTGAGCTCTATTATATTTCACTTGATAGAAAAATTATACTGATCCGTTGAATGCGTAGTAATTCAAAGCTGGCATCGATATTGTATATCCTCATCCACGATGGGAAAAAGATTCAGCCATTGACAGAATAGATAAACTTATTGACATTCGGGCGACGTAAGCGTGTCATCCACTCTTTCAGCTGAGCATGTGTTCACCGAGACAATTCATTCGCTAGATTGATTACATTATTTAGATACTTCTTGATGAGATAAGATAAATGTCGCTAAAAAGTTACAGTTACCAATTTTCTAGGGCTCTTTTCAGCTGTTTGGTCGCTCAAGCACCCTTTAACAATTATACTTTCCTGGTCATTGGTAATCTATGGAAACCTACGTTTAAATGTAGGTTAATCTTTATCTAAAACTATCAAAGTATCCTATATAGGGATGACCAAAATGTACAATCCAGGGGTAGATCGCCAGTTTCGAGTGGTGTGCCTCCGTAGCTCAGTTGTTAGTGCGCTCGTCGTATAATCTGGCAACCCGGGTTCAAATCCACTCACACGTATATATGCCTGCCATATTTCAGCCGAAAGCAAACTGGCAAATAAATGATATGCTCCACAACTATTAAGTTTACGTTGTGACCTTGTCATACCATAGATATGACATAAACGGAGGACTCTTCATACTATAGACAGAATACCATAAATAAATGGTATATTAGTATCAAGTCTGCTTGGTGGTTCTCTACTACCCTCTTGTGGTGATTGATACATCCAGGACGTATATATTAGGTATGATTACTGAATTGTTCCACAAAATATCAAAGTGCTATAAATCAAGATCATAAAAACATTAAAGTAGATCTTCCAGTATACTTATACACTTTGACTAATATAAGATTAATAGTTCATGCTTACTGCATAACATCGTAGGAGCCCACGCACGATCCTAGGCTGGTGCACCGGTCCGCTTTGAACTATTTAGCTTGATACACAATTTTAATCACCTCGGTTTTTATGCAATGCAAAAAACATTTACCGGAGACGACCGGAAATGACCAAACTTTCTCGATTTGCTCAATCTATTCCGTTATACTTAATGCAGTAACATGTAATGTACCGCGGATATCCGGCGATGGCAGCATCATGACGTAAGCCACAAATGTTTTACGCATTAGAGAAAAGGATATCCAATGAGTGTGACTGAAACAGTTAAGTTGTTGTTTAACAGCAACGGAATATCATTTATATCCGGGTTAACTGTATCCGGATACCATTCCTGAAATTAACCATCATCCTGTCTGCTGATTTTCGCACTGTACTGTCAAATTTTGAGACTTTTTCTCTGACACTTTGATCCACCGACTACATAAACATAAACGACTTCATTCAATCATATATAATTTGAAATACATGTACAGGGAAACCTCAAACATAGGACGTTTTTATTGGTAGTGGGGAAAAAGAACAAATGCAGGGCTTTCACTAGGCTAAAAAAATCAAGGGTCAAAATGACTCATGACCCTTAATTTTCAAAAGTTATCACAATTTTGCAATCAATTTTTTAATTCAAGAGTCAAAATGCAGTTTCAACTGTCACGGTGAATGTGCAGTCTTATAAGTGTTCGTTTTAAGACTATGGGTTTAAAGTAGACACATTCCTTCCTTCAGATCCATAAAACACCATACAGGAAGCCTACAGGTATTATAAAGATTGCCTAACACCCGGTATGTAACATTGCACTTGTGTCTACGCTCATCTGTAATACCGTTTGACAAACGAACGTCAGACCGAATATTCAGGTGAGTAAAAACTATGAAATGGAAACACACAAAAAAACCTCACTATGATGTCGATTACATGTAGGATTCAATTTCTTAGTCCGCCAAGGTTCAATTTAAAATATTAAAAGTAGATACTTTAAAACACGACAATCCACTCCGGCAGCCTGCTGTCTTAATGTAATGGAAGATTATTACAAGTATTTCCCGAACATTTATGATACATAACTCATCCATTCATAGATTCCTATATACTCGAATCACAAGCACATCTGTCTGGCAATGTCTGATAGAACAATGATATAGATTAAACATTGAGAGAACAAATACGGAAGACTTAATGTGACGTAGTATTACATTTTGTACAAGTCAATAATTTTAAAAGTTAAAGGTAAAGTAGTTTTTTTATTATAGTGTCATATTGAAAGGGCCAGTCAAATTGACTTATGAGGCAAATAATTTTCTTATGCACAATGCTCTATGACGAACCCCTTCTCGTATTGCCGAGCATCTGCCAGAGCTGGGCCTACGACATACCTGCCAAATACCCCTATTAAAGTGGAGTTACTCCTATGTTCGTTGTTAATTTCTGGTTTCCAAGTTGACCTAACTTTAAACAAAGGCACAGTCATATGATTCGTTGTATGAGCTTCTGACAACTGGAATAAATACCTTCCATGTTATTGCACCTAAATCACTTTTAAATTTATGTGAATCTTGTGGCATGCTTCGCTTTATCACTCCTATTTTGGATTAACTATTATGGTAGGTATGGCATTCGGTTAATGTTCTTCCGAAGATTATCGGTTCCGGTTAAATATAGAAGTCAACACCAGTTTTCCGTAGGCATGAATGCGGTAGTGAATGTACGTTTATCTCTATATATTGTAGAGAACTGATTGTATTAATGACCGAGCCACTGTTGAGATTGTATTTTATCATGATACATAGATAAACCCCTCATTATGTGAAGTAGTAAAGAGTGCTTGATTAAGTCTGGGAGAGCATTGTCATGGGTATACATTAAATCCACTTTAATAAGCATCCCAACACACGTTACGGTGAGGAGAGGTACCAGTATGTTCAAATAATAATGTGGCGATGGTAAGCCTACCGAGTATGTGATGAGAGTTACAGTGGGAATTTGGGCTTTTCATTGTTTTGTTAGGTCATGCATCTGTAGTGTTCCGTGTAATTGTCTTATGTTGTTAATGTTTTCTGTGTTCGCTATATCATGCTGTCTTAGAAATAATGTGACGATGGTAAGCCTACCGGGTATGTGATGAGTGTTACAGTGGGCATTTGGGCTTTTCATTGTTTCGTTAGGTTATGCATCTGTAGTGTTCCGTGTAATTGTCTTATGTTGTTAATGTTTTCTATGTTCGCTATATCATGCTGTCTTAGAAATAGGACGTTCCTTGTTAAGCTTATTCATTAGTTCATACATTTGTATCTACTGTTTTACAGTCACTTGTAGCATGCATATGAATAGTCAGTAAAATGGTATTATGTTTGAATGCGTAATCTATACGACTATTATACATGTAATTTGACGAATCAAGTTTAGTATTCATCTAATGTCCGAACAAGGTACATTTTTTGTAATCACAAAAAATGATGTAATTAGACAAAATGATTTTTATCTATGCAATTAATCAAACTCACCTACAACACCATAACGACAATAATTGGACCACGCCTCCCATGTGACAGAGAGCATGGTATATCTCAAACATATGAAACATTTAAAATACGAAAAACATTAATTAATATCAAATTGTGAAAATGATTGTAAATTATATTCAAAGTTAACAAGACGTTACGAAAGTTAGTAGTTATCCAATGAGTATGACTCAAACAGCTTATTTATTGTTTAACAGCAACAGAATATCATCTTTATCCGTGCTAACTGTATCAGGTTACCATTCCTGAAATTAACCGGCATCCTCTCTGCAGATTTCTTGCATTGTACTGTCAAATTTTGACACGTTGTCTCTGGCACTTTGATCCATCGACTTCTCATCTACTTAAACTTCATTCAATCATATATATTTGAAATACATGTACAGGGAACCCTCAAACATAAGAAGTTTTTATTGGTAGTGGGGAAAAAGAACAAGCGGTGTATGTGCATTCTTATAAGTTCATTTTCGTTAAAAGACTATGGGTTTAAAAGGGACACAGATCCTTAAACATCATACAGGCATCCCACAAGTATTATAAGGATTGTCAAACACCCGGTATGTCATGGTGTACTCGAGGGACAAAGCGACTTAACTTTTGTCTACGCTCAGCAGTAATGCCGTTTGATAAACGAACGTTCGACCAAATACGAGAGGTGTCCCACTTATATTGAACAGTGTTGAACATCCCATATTTTCATTGTATAGTCGAAACGTCGTTATTCAATCGTTTACATCAATCTAAAAATTAACATATACACCCATTGTTTTTTATTTGTAATTAAGTTAGAACCAAAAAATCATTTTATTTTGTATGGGCATCTGTTGTAGCTTTTTATGACTGAAAAAATCCAAATAATGTTGTGAACATGTATCGAGTGTAATCAGTGTTGCTTTATCCTTAAGATTTTAATTCGTTGGATGCAGCGTTGTTTGATTTTGGCCTTTACTATCCTCATGCAATTTAACATGAAATATGTGTTCTTAAAGTACTGAATGGTGGGATTGTGTTGGTGTATTGTGCTGAGCCTTGACCAAAACACCATGATTCGGAAATTGTCGCCATGAAAGCCATGCGGGGTACATTTTGTCCAAATACGTTTTTTGCATACTATCATGCCCTGATGTGTCCGTTTGTAGAATAAATATGAGTTTTCTTTATTAATTATTAACAACAGCACATGTAATGAAACAGGCTACTAACTTATATTGCTGAACGATTGTCAATTTCTTGCTAGGTCGTAGATATTTCGCATATAGCCATCTAGTCGTGTACCGTAAATACTTGTATCTAAATGCTAATGTATTGTCTTATCGGAGGTGACAAAAGTATCGATATAACCATTTTGTTGTAGTATATATGGTGCTAAAAGAAGATTGTCTCCCTTTAATTTTTGTTTTGATTTGTACTTGTGAACTCAGATATTTTCGGAGATTTGGCTCGTAAAATTTGTGACTTTTCTGTTTTGGTAGTTGCAATGGATACTCCTTACTTCGTTGGGAGCTGCTTTTTAGTTATTTTGTTAGTCCTAGTCATCATCACCAATGAGTACGATTATCAAACAAAAAGTCACTTTTTTGGCATTTTTTTTATACTTTGTGTTATTTCACATATGGGCGCAACATGACAAAACCACCCTTCTAGTGACGAACACTACTGATTATCTTCACAAAACCAATACACCAATGGTTCCTTAACCTCTTCTTAGCGATTCGTTTCGGGTGTTTTGCCTTCAAAAAGCTAAAAGCAACATCCTCTACAGAATTGGCAATTTCGGTGGAACAATATCGCAAATATCCAAACAAATATTGTATATGATGCCTGACACATAACTTCTCAATGTTCCAAAAGATATTTCATTTATATTGGATAAGATGGAAGATATCGGACATTCAGCACTGTTCAAATATAAGTGGGGCGCCTCTCGTAGTACAGTATATAGATTATCTGCTCTTTCATGTTTGTGAAAGTAGCGATTAGATTGGATGATGTAAAGTTCACATCCTCAACGGGATGTGGTCAGATCCTGTATCAGCGTAAAGTAGTGGAGCGTACTAAGGGTCTGATTTTAATGAGATTGATAATGTGTATTCTCTAATGTACATCGGCTGGTCAAAGAGCGTCAGTCGTCATGCTGGGGACAGGCAGAAGTTGTGTGCCGGCGGAGATACTAGTAATTAGTATAAACTTCTGTACAGCATTTCAACATAAATAACCACAAACCACTGTTTATTGTTTTAATGGTTTATTAGAACGTGATATTTAAAATTACACGTTAATAAGTTAAAACATGTAAATATAACATTGGCATTTTTACAATGTTTTAAACGTAATATCATTTCAGTAATATGAGGATCATCCCTAAAGTTCATGGACAAGCATCACGAAAAAGTACCCGTTATAACATGTTAATAAACATATGAGCCGTTCTCCAGGAAAACCGGGCTTAGTGACAAAATTGCGAAAATTGTGATAATATATGGTTAGAAAGAGGAAACTCTTGTGAATAATTTCTGAAAATTTGAACAAATTATTCCATACGCTTACAAGGTTAAATACTTTTTAAACCAACCACTACCGCCTTCTTTATGATTGACGTCGCGAACGTCATTCTCTACGTTTTTGACATAACGTAAACTTGCATTTCAAAGATCCAGTATCTGATATTTTCTGACGCAAACTTGTGTCACATTTTAGAATTATATTCTTGCTTTAATAAAACGAGTCTAATTTGTGAGTGTTGGCTTACAGGGAAAAATAGCAAGTGTTTTAGCCACATAACCCTTGTTTTACTTGATATGAGTGCTTTTTATAAACCGATCACCATAGCAACGACAGAAGACATTTTAAAGCCATTTTAAAGCCATTTTAAAGGGAAATTGAAGCTAATGGATAGTACTATACTATCCAATTACTTAAATATGAAATCAAAGGACACGAGTTTTTTCTCATTTTAGACATTTTCTAAATCTTATTGCATAATTACAATGCAATGTCATTAAGCCCGGTTTTCTGGAGAACGGCTGATATCATTTCGTAAAACCTAAATCTATTCGTGATTTACAAACGAATTATTGTGCAAAAAGATATATAAATATCAATTTAAATAAATAATGAATATGTGGCTGTGCCTATTGCGTATCAAATTATATATAGGGAAGAGTTTGGCCACGTAGTAATAAAAGCATGAATGCGTACGAAACACAAGTTATTTAACTTTCGTATCAAAACGAGTGCCTTTATTTTATTACGGTGCACAGCTCTATATTCATTATTTATTTATTAAAAGATGAAATTAGAGTAGGCATTATATGAAATGGTGCTGCTTATTGTAATCTGGACGTTACATCTATGTTACCATGAAATGTGTTTTATTCAGTTTTGTTGTTAGAGCCAATATGTGGGTGTTCAAAGAATTGTGGTTAGTTTCAAGACTGATATTTTGTTGAAAACTGAAGCTGGCAGGAATTAGAATAGACATACGTATGTTTCGGATATAGTAGTATGTCCAGTTCACGGAGTTATTTATTTTTGCTCCATATAATTCTGAGCATGCGCTGAAATGAATTAGCGAAATGAAGTATAACGCATAAATCAGCATACTCATCAGAACATGTCAACATGAAAGCGTTTTTGAACTGGTTTTCCATGTTCAGAGCAAGCGTACAAAATTTATCCGTCAATACTGTGATGCTAAAAATAGATTCGAGCGGTCATTCGCTGGGATGACTTCGCACTAATATTTATCGTCTTGCAGTACTAGTAGCGCATTAATTTTCTATACAGAGAGTTTATACAATATATCGAGATATCTAGACCATTGAGATCAGTATGTTATATATCCATGTAGTCTCACATACAAACAACATGATCTAATACAAGTGCCAATAAATGAACAAACTATAACATTCACACCATCACAGTGGCCCATACAATAAACAGTGAACATTCGCACAATTAGTCTGAAATCGTTCACCAAATTAAAATACAAATACATTTGTACTCTTAATATCTAATAATCATTCACCAAACATTCATTGTACGTCCATGTATTCCGCATTTAAAATACCAATCGTAACTACTCGGGCATTTCCAAAAATAAGAAACACATTCGTCAGATAAACGCCGAGGAGTTCCAATTGCTAAATTACAAGATATTACTTTCGTTTTGTTATTTCCACTTTTCTTCGATTTAGCAATTCTTTATATTATTCTACAAGTCAACACATTGATACCAATCGTGAAAGCGCGGCCATTTCCATTTGTCTCCGATAGTTCTTTTTAAAGCATGCGTATTTGGTTTAACCATAGTCCACATGTGTGTGCAGCTTGTATGTTAGTCGTGCGATACCAATTATCACCGTTTACCCACCCGGTGTCCATACGCATCTTTCTACTAGAAAACAAACGTTCGCTAAAGGCAGTGAACTCAAATATCGTCATTATATTATATCGTGACATGCACGCGACTCAACACACACCGGACATTTAAGATGGCGGCATCAGTTGTGGGTATCCACTGATCACATTGTACGACATGGGATGTACTTTATAATATCTAAAATAGAAGACATATTGATCAAGGTGTGTTTATTCATATGGACAGATATCAAGTAGACGAAATACTCCAAAACCACCTATCGCATTTAAACCATACTCTTATCCCCCACAACCTAACGCTGATATAGAGTCTGACGACACTCAGTATGGGGTCATATCAATGTGAACTTTACGTCATCAAATTGCTTCTTTCACAAATCTGAAAATTCGGGGACAATCTCGAAAGCTCGTGACGTTGCGTTCACCAGAGATGTCTCATTTGAACGTGACCGCTTACGGAGTTTCGTCAGATTTCTAACAGCGTAAACAAAAAGACCAAATGTTAGAATCTGATTTAATGAGATTATAATCCCATTAACTATTTGCATTCCTTTGAATTAATGTGGTCTATATTCTTCCTATTGCATTGGGTTTGTTATCATGGAGTCTCTATGAGCTTTTAATCGTTTCTTTTGCTTATGTGTGGGCATTGCTCAGTGTGGTTGTGTTGTGATGTTACTGATTTATGTGCTCGACTTGTTAGGTTAACTGCTGCCTTCCCCGTCCAATTTCCCCTTATCTTCTTTAAAATATTTCAGTTGAGTAAACAAAAACATTGACTATGTTACTTATTATATCGGATTGGATGTTTTCGTAACCATTTGGTACGCTAAGATTGGTTCGTCTGAACGATGAATAAAAGTGTGTAATCATATCATTGGCTTACATTGAGAAGGTCGTAACTGCTGCTTACGATCTTATAAGACTGATACATATTTGAAATCTTTATCATGCGTCTAAGGCGCTTCTTATGAGCCTATTTCGTGAAAATCGGAATTTTTCATGATGATCAATCTGAAGTAGAAACAGCTTGTTTTACCATAGATAAAGAATAAATTTCAGACATTTTGTATTGTTTTCCCAAACTATTGATTTTGTACTTCTACTTACGAACATTTTAAGGCGGCGATATGGTTTTTTTCGAAATTGAAACATAAATATGTAGATAACTCTGGCTATCCGTTATTATATATAACTGGGTAGATCAACTTACTTTTCTTTTTTGAAGAAATATATATAACCATCTGTCCATCGTATAGAGGCTGAGAAGGATATTGGCAGACCTTCAAAATAACAGCTTGTAGAAAATGGATAACCTTTGACCACTGTATCTCTAGCAGTGCTCCATTCCCAGAACTGATCTTCCTGCAAGAGAAATGGTGAAATGTGAAACCAGACCATGTACATGTCACAGGTAAGATGAGGTAATCAATTTCTAATCCACATTTTAGATGCTATGGAACCAAGAATACTCTACACTGAACCTCTGCATGTGCCGGGATTATTACTTTTAGGTTGTAAACTCCCCGCCCTCCACAATTATGCGGGGCTGGGGCCATGGTTACAACTGAATGGTGCATAAACCAGTATGGTTAGTCCAGAATACTCGTATATAAATAGTTTATATTAATTGGATAAATTAAAAGAAGATATTTTAATTGCCTACACCTGTTAAGCTTGGATTACGTCATAAGTGCTATACAAATGTAATAAAATAATAACGGAAACAGAAATTCCAAATTCTACTTTATATCGTGATGTCGAACGAACAGCAGTTGCTGTTTGGGAGGTCTAGCACATAGTCTTGGGCTTTAAGAAACATCATAAATGAGGTGTGTCAATATGCCGAGCATTAATTGCCAGTCAGCTTTCTGCTGAAATATGTCCACTTGGATTTGAATCTGGACCGCAAGACACCAAGTGCACTAACCACTGACCTAAGGAGGCACATATAAGATTTGTTTTGTATATAAGGTGTTTAAACATGTCTGCTTTATAGGAACTAGGAATGATTCAACTTTAGATAATATAATTCCAGTTATCCGAGAAATTTATATAATAATCTTTAATACTTTTATTAGTCGAGTAGATGGGAAGTCTGGTTTGATTTTATTTCATCCATTATATTTACCTTGGTGTTTATTTACTATGCTATATTAGTGTTAACACACAATATACTTTACGGACAATTAACGTTAAGTAGATATCTAGGTACTGGTTTCCGTGTTGGTGATTATAGATGTATGTACCTTCCCTATCTGCCAGTTACCTCGTTTATCACGTATCATTCGATTAAGATAAACCACCGAATGGTTGAGGGTTTTCTTATTGACTAAAACATACACAAAAGTGCAAGTTGTATCGAATCGACTGTACGATAGCATGGTGAGGATTTTGTTGTTGGAGTAATTTATGCAGTTTTTGTACAACAATCCAGTCGTGAACGAATAGTATAATTTGACCTGATCTTGACCTTTATACACGGATATATTACAAGGTTCTCGGACGTCTTCGTGATACCCCCCGACTACAATCGAGGTACGAAATACAGACAATATATCGACTGTTAACTTATGCTAATCTAAAGGTGAGGTTTGTGTCTAATTCGCGAAGCTATATCACGTACATAGGGCGGTTTGGACCATTTGCGGATATTTATTATGAAATCACATTTGAAGCCATGTATTTTGATAGTTCCGTATACATTGGTCTGTCTCATTCATATAAAAAACCATTCCGGCTTCCGGGTGAACAAATGCTGTTTGTACTGGATACATTTTTAGCCCACACATTAGCAAAACTATTGACAAAATCGTGTTTTTCTCATCGAATGTCCACAAGTATTCAACGATCGAAAGATTTTAAATTTGATTTACATATTAATTGTGAATCAGTTAAGTAAGTTCCCTAGCCTTGTTTTGAAGTTGCAAAAAGTGGTAATTTTGTTACTTACGCCAAACAGTAGTAGCCTTGTTATACCGTCCTGATCACGTATGAATGCTGCACAGTATGGGTTATCTGGGATGCTAGATATGTTTTTAGGGTAACCAGAATCTAAATCGAAGTTTGTATATCTCCATAACGTGCCATCTGTAAAGATAAACACGTTCTAAATTAATTGATATATACCTGAATTAGATAATATTGAGATAAATTTATTGTTTGACTACTATATTAAGCACCTGGGATAGTATAAGTAAATTTTCATCGGTCCCCTGACTATAAAACGTACAATATAAGTTCAGAAATAGAAGTAGCATGTGCCAATTCTGACGTATATTCAAACCATCGATGTTTCGCTATTCCCCGTAATCACTTAATATTTTGTAGAATGTATATATCACTGGTTTCGAATGAGATGGTCGTAACTACGAAATCAATACTTTGAGAAAACAAGAAATTCTGGCAGAAAGCTAATCTTTACTTATGGATAGCCCATTTGTTTCAACTACAGCTTGGTCAGAATGGCAAGTTCCGATTTCCACAAACAGCTCATAATAAGCCCCTTGCAATGCAGATTTGAAATATGTACGAGTACTTACGACTTTCTCATAGTAAGCCAGTTTTTTGACACCACATGGCCCAGTTTCAACGAGGCCTAGATTTCATGGAGAACAACATTCTGACCAAGTTTCATGATAATTGGATTAAAACTGTTGCCTCTACGAAAGGTGTTCAACTTATTTATGAACAGAAAATGAACATCGATATTTTGTAACTCTAAGAATGAGATTGAACAAAAGCATTTATATTGTGTAAAGTAGTGTATCAAGAAGTATGAATAATAATTGTAAATTGTCAATACGTTACGGTTAAATCATAATCAGCATTAGAGAACAGTGTTTTGTTATTTGCGTTTTGAAGGTCCAAAACTCGTAATAACTACGTTTACATTTTCTTTCTTTAATTGTTGTTTTAGAAACAATCAGTTAGAAAATTATATTGTTAATGCATGAGAAGACTTCGACATCCACTGTTTGGTTATAATATATATCATAGTTATATTCTTAAGTTTTTTTATTGTATTATTTTATTGGCATTGTATATAGTGATTTGAAGCTGAATCTGGATGAAACTCTATGTTCTTGGAACAGTCACTAGGAACGATACATAACACTTTTTTGTTCAAAACCTGATTTGAAACGGTTTGTACATAGACCACAGCCTTCAATTTCGTCAACTTGATATTAATTTTGATGTGCGTATTTCCATAATAACAAACCCAATGCCTTTCCAAACAGCCGCGAACACACAAAGCTGGGCAAACATAAACTTCTCCCTATCCTTGGGACATTTTCTAGAATAGCATACCATAATCTATCAATTTTTTCCACATAGTGTTGTTTATTTAGCATTTCTAGATTCCAAGACTTTTGGTTGCTAGGCATGTTTTTCTTGATTTTCAGCGTAAAAACTTCGCATTTTCCAAGAACTATGCATTCAACTGTTTCAAAATAATGTCACTGATAGTTTCTATGGACACTCTATCTTTGGTCTTGACAGGATTACCGCGTCTGTCTATACGTCGTATATGTGAATTATGAAATATGTATGCATAACCATCAGGTCCTGTAAAATAGAAATTAAAATTAACAAAATACTAGTGTTAACCTTTTAAAAATAATGTGATCAATATCAAATGTATGATTAGTAAATCATAATAGTCAGTAATAAGATAGTTAATACAAATGTACATGTATGTTTGTTTTCAATTTTGTCTTTACACATTTTTACTTATCGACTTTAGCAGAAAAGTCTTGTGGTTTGTGCACCCTGATTATTTTAGATAATTACCTAGCTCGATGTCATCCATAGCGACCTTACACAGTTTTGGTGCTTCTGTTGTTTGTTGCTGTAGATATGCATAAGGATCCTGTTTGGATTCGGGATTGGCCCCTAAAATAAAAACATAATAAAATGTTCAAACTGTATAGTAAATTACCAGTAAAAAATTTCATTATGAGACTCAGAAAGATTTTTCGAGTGTTCAGTTAATTTGAATAAATAAAAACAAGCAAACAAACATTAAGTGACCGAAGAGAAAACAATCCGCTTCTGCACTTGCTACGTTGATGTAGCATAATCGGGAGTGGAGTCACCGCTGGGTTTTCGAGGATGATTTTATGCATTTGTTACTGCTTTGCTCGTACATGACATTCCGTCCTTGATTATATTATACTTTCCCTGTTCGTGATTATATTAAAGTCACGTTATTGCTCCCACAATTTTTTCCGATCATCCATTACATAAACTACGAAACTATACGGCTATTACTTAACAAATGACCAATACTCGAAGGTAGAATAATAACTATATCTGTCGAAATGATAGTCTAAATATCGTATTTAGCAACTTGCATGGAAAACAAAATACTCATTTTGCCAGAGTTGTGCCCTTAAACTTTAGATCATGCATTTATTGTTTACAAATTGTCATTTTGTCAACAAACAATCTGCATGTTTTATTACATGTTTTCCCGTATCTTATGCTGTTTTCCACATTTTGGATTATTTGCATCATTCTGCAGAAATGTTACCAAGTTATACTTTATTGAAATAATAGTTCATGAGATAATGTGACTTTAAACTTACCATAAAGTATTTGTACATTTTCTATGTCTTCTGATGTAGACCTAGAGAATGACCTGTAAATATCAAGCAGGATACATAACAGATCTTGGATCCTTAGAGTGGTGTAGACCTAGAGCATGACCTGTAAATATAAACCAGGATACATAACAGATCTTGGATCCTTAGAATGATGTAGACCTAGAGCTTGACCTGTAAATATCAAGCAGGATACATAACAGAACGTGGATCCTTAGAATGATGTAGACCTAGAGCATGACCTGTAAATATCAAGCAGGATACATAACAGATCTTGGATCCCCAGAATGATGTAGACCTAGAGCATGACCTGTAAATATAAAGCAGGATACATAACAGATCTTGGATCCTTAGAATGATGTAGACCAAGAGCATGACCTGTAAATATAAAGCAGGATACATAACAGATCTTGGATCCTTAGAATGATGTAGACCTAGAGCATGACCTGTAAATATAAACCAGGATACATAACAGATCTTGGATCCTTAGAATGATGTAGACCTAGAGCATGACCTGTAAATATCAAGCAGGATACATAACAGATCTTGGATCCCCAGAATGATGTAGACCTAGAGCATGACCTGTAAATATAAAGCAGGATACATAACAGATCTTGGATCCTTAGAATGATGTAGACCTAGAGCATGACCTGTAAATATAAAGCAGGATACATAACAGATCTTGGATCCTTAGAATGATGTAGACCTAGAGCATGACCTGTAAATATAAAGCAGGATACATAACAGATCTTGGATCCTTAGAATGATGTAGACCTAGAGAATGACCAGTAATATAAAGCAGGATACATAACAGATCTTGGATCCTTAGAATGGTGAAGACATAGAGAATGACCTGTATTATAAAGCAGGAAACATGACAGAACGTGGATCCTTAGAATGGTGTAGACCTAGAGAATGACCAGTAATATAAAGCAGGATACATAACAGATCTTGGATCCTTAGAATGATGTAGACCTAGAGCTTGACCTGTAATATAAAGCAGGATACATAACAGATCTTGGATCCCCAGAATGATGTAGATCTTGGATCCTTAGAATGATGTAGACATAGAGAATGACCAGAAATATAAAGCAGGATACATAACAGATCTTGGATCCTTGGAATGGTGTATACCTAGAGAATGACCTGTAATATAAAGCAGGAAACATGACAGAACGTGGATCCTTAGAATGGTGTAGCCCTTAAGAATGACCTTAAATATAAAGCAGGATACATAACAGAACGTGGATCCTTAGAATGATGTAGACCTAGAGCTTGACCTGTAAATATAAACCAGGATACATAACAGATCTTGGATCCGTAGAATGTAGACCTAGAGCATGGCCTGTAAATATAAAGCAGGATACATAACAGAACGTGGATCCTTAGAATGATGTAGACCTAGAGAATGACCTGTAAATATAAAGCAGGATACATAACAGATCGTGGATCCTTAGAATGATGTAGACCTAGAGAATGACCTGTACTGGTCGGCGATCAGTTCCCGATGGCTACCAGTATCCGACATTTGATATTTTTTCGTATTTAGCGTAGCTCTAAAATTAAGATAATTGGTATGATTTAATAAAGAACTTGACACAAGCAACATTTGTGTGTCAGAGAATTTACAATTCACGGAAATAAAACAAAAAATATCAAGAAATACATGCAATGAAATGATAGTCGTCACCTCTTTCCCTTGGGGGATCATCTGTTTACGAAAGATGTGCATGTGCGATGAAACAAACGAGTTCATCTATAAATAGCCACGGGTTTGCCAGAGTTTTTGACAAAGCAAGGTTTAACTCCACAAAAGGTATGAGTAGTATCGGCGATCCATACAAAACTCGATGTTAGAAAAATATTGACAAAAACGTCATCATTGACGTCATTATGTATGACGTCAGCGATTTTTACTTATTGGAAAAAGCACTGACCATTAGGCCTCAATTCCATTACCGGTGTGTAAACAAACAAAGAGAGACAACTCTAAAAAGCTATATTCAGTCAACGGGAGATAATTTCCTTTTAGTTGAGAGGGTCAAAACGGGGAAAATGGGAAATTAAACCTAATTAAATGTGAAATGTCGGATACTGATACTCTACATCTAATTTACGGCCTGAAATAGTGACTCCTTCTTCGCCCCGAATTCTACGCACTGTATGACGTCACAAATGTCAAATTGCAATTATAATATCGGCCTTGAGCTCAGGATTACAAAAATGTAAGTTATTTTGTTTTAACCCGTTTAGTTTTCGAGATAATGCCGAAAAACATGCAAAAAATGTCGGAAACTGGTCGCCGACCAGTAATATAAAGCAGGAAACATGACAGAACGTGGATCCTTAGAATGGTGTAGCCCTTAAGAATGACCTGTTAATATAAAGCAGGATACATAACAGGTCTTGGATCCTTAGAATGATGTAGACCTAGAGCTTGACCTGTAAATATAAAGCAGGATACATAATAGAACGTGGATCCTTAGAATGATGTAGACCTAGAGAATAACCTGTAAATATAAAGCAGGATACATAACAGATCTTGGATCCTTAGAATGGTGTAGACCTAGAGCATGACCTGTAAATATAAAGCAGGATACATAACAGATCCTGGATCCTTAGAATGGTGTAGACCTAGAGCATGACCTGTAAATATAAAGCAGGATACATAACAGATCTTGGATCCTTAGAATGATGTAGACCTAGAGCATGACCTGTAAATATACTGTATAACGTTTGAGAATACTTCTAGCTGCTCACAAAATGAGAATTTGAACGATTACAAACCGGACAGTGAAATAAACAATCAATTGAAGACAAGTCTGATTATGACAATGATTTTCATCAACTGCATGTTGTTGACAATGGTTTTATATAAAAAATCAACAAAATCTCACGTCAATATCCTATAGACTTTAGCATCGTACATATCAATAATAACAGCCCACCTAGGACTAGGTATGCATTTATTTAGTAGCCATCAACATGACATACATGGAATTCGTCATCTAGATTTGGAAAAACGTGAAATATTTATTTATCATGACTTAAATTCAAAGTAGTGTTTACCTTTTTGTAAATACATATGAGATAAAGATCTGACAAAAGTGTCATTGATGAATCTTTTGGAGTTTTAGTTTTGTATTTTCTGGAGACTCTATCTTTCATGTCTATTGTAAGGATCTTCTCTATAAATACATTGAAAAGCTCCTGATATTATGTAAGTGCAGTAAGAAACTACAGTCGAACTTCGATGCCTCGAACAGTACTTGCCTCGAACACCCCAGATACCTCGAACTCGTACTCCGGTCCCGTCAAAATCCCTTCTTTATTCATATAGAAAAACCATAGATGACTCGAACAGTACGAGGGTCGAACACTCGAACTGACTTGCTGGTCCCTTGCTATGATTTACCAGTAGATGACTCGAACAATGCAAATTTTCGCACCTTTCATTGATTGTTGAAATCCATTGTATGCCCACGGGAAGTCCGTAAAAGGTGTTATTAACACCTTGTGACAATTACTGTACCCAAAAAATGTTTACGGCTGTATTGTATTACATGTTTGTGAAAAAACTTAACACTTTATGTCCTTTTATTACTTAATGAAGAAAATTATAACTGATTTATATTTCGTGAATAAAATTTAGAAACAACAAATTTGTCATGAATTTAAATGTTTGTATTCTTTAAAACGATGTTGAATGGTCATTATTCGTAGAAAAATTTATCGGAATTTATTAATTTTATCATTGTCAAAATGAAACGTAACGTAACGTCTACAAATTAAGGCTGTACTAAGCAACTTGACGAAGGACCCGGTAACGGGGGGGTAACAGGGAACTTTGTTTACAAATGTGAATATTTGAAGCTAGCCGACGATTTCAAGCCAATTTTGTCAAACAATATCATGTTTTATTATTATTATGCATACTATTTTACAATTTGACATAAATGCATTAAATATGCATAAAATACGAACAGACCCTCAAAATACGACAATTACACACGATTGACAGGTACACGTACCGAGAAGCGTTCAAACTTATACATTTACAGTGCATATATACTCGTACCCCCGATGCCTCGAACCAGTAGATGGCTCGAACTATTTCCCCGGTCCGAAGGTAGTTCGAGGCATCGAAGTTCGACTGTACAAGAAATGATATTTGGTATACTGTGTGTATGAAATATCATTTACTTTTGATAGAGTACCAACTGATTGTACGAAGTACACCGAACATATTGTACGGCACACCCATCTGTGTTAAATATGATTAATAAATATATAACGGTATTTGCAATAATTCAAACTTTGGGTATGATACAAATCATTAAATGCAAACTTGTCTCTTGCTACATTCCTAACAACCGAAAAAACACGTCTAAACAAACACAACATCGCAACAAAACCGCATTAATGTCAATAACATTATTCTATGTAATGACGATGCTTAACAAGCAAAAAATGAAAATGCATGTCTGGCTCTTGTTTTTGCAGCCTTAGGAACGTAATCATGACAGTTGGTTGAAAGCATAATCTGTGTAAAACACTTGTAGCAATGTTAGTAATGTTAGTCTACGAATGTGTCATAAATCAACATTTCAAGGATTTCCCTAAGAACTAAACGTGTTGCAGTATAAAACCACAATAAACCTACCTTATCGCTTGCTTACATTGTAGAATGAGGTGGTCGTAACTACAAACTCAATGATTTGAGAAAATACCAAGAAAAACTCTCCAAAAATGATGTTTGGTCAACATAGGCTCATAAGAAGCGCCTTATGCTGTATATTTAAAATATGCATTCGTCTTATAAGGTCACTTACGACCTGCTCATTCTAAGCCTGCGACATGGATACACGGAACCCCTCTTTACCTAGTATTTCCCGGTACAAATGACGATTGTAAGGACAAACCAAGACAAGACATACAGTATACAACAAAACTATGAGAAAAGGTAAATTACGTGGCATATTAGTATTGGTAAACTCCTCAAATCAAATGAACAACATAAGATAGGATGGCATGATGAAAACAAGCAACATAGTTAAGTACGAGAGGTGTTCAACTTATTTATGAACAAAACATGAACACCGATTGTGCAATATTGAATGAAAATAATTGAAATATCTTTTTTAAACCATGCGAGAAATTGTTTTAAATTGAATATATGATCATCATACATTGTATGTTTTATTTGGTTAAAGCTTAAAACAACAATTTAGTAGATGATGTTGTTTTTCCTGTTTTGAAGGCAAAATAGGCCTTTTATAAGCATCAAGAAAGTGTTGGTAAATTTTTATTTTGCATTTTTAATGAGAACATCAGTAATATTTGTCGTAAGACGCGTTATTAAAGTTCTGTTTCCAGTAATGGTGAAATGGCACTAAAAATTGAAAATTGTCAAACATTGCCAAAACCTACACTATAAAGTTAAATTGGTTTTATGATATCTATGATGAATTCATCAGCAAAACGTTGAATAGTACCACAGATGGGAGTGTCCATAGAAACTATCAGTGACATTATTTCGAAACAGTTTAATGCATAGTTCTGGGAAGTTGCGAAGTTCCTACGCTGAAAATCAAGAAAAACATGTCTCGCAGCCAAAAGTCTTGGAATCTAGAAATGCGAAATAAACAACATTATGTGGAAAAATTGTTTCATTATGGGGAAGCAATGCTGAATCTTAAAGAATGTTATGATAGATTATGGTATGCTATTTTAGAAAAGGACACAGGGATAGGGAGATGTTCATGTTTGTCCAGCATTGTGTGTTCGTGGCCGTTTTCATGGAAAGGCATTGGGTTTGTTGTTATGGAAATACACACATTAAAATCAATATCAAATTGACGAAATTGAAGGCTGTGGTCTATGTACGAACCGTTTCGAATCAGGTTTTCAACAAAAAAGTGTTACGTATCGTTCCTAGTGACTGTTCCAAGAACATAGTGTTTCGTCCAGATGCAGCTTCAAGTCACTATATACAACGGCAAATAAACAAACTTGAGAATATAACTTTGATATATATTATAACCAAACAGTGGATGTCGAAGTCTTCTTATGCTTTAACAATATAATTTTCCATCTGGTTGATACTAAAACAACGATTAAAGAAGGGAAATGTAAATGTAATTTTTACGGGTTTCGGACCTTCAAAACGCAAATAACAACACCCTCTACCCTAATGTTGATTATGATTTAACCGTCACGTATTGGAAATTACAATTATTATATATACTTCTTGATACACTTTTTTATACAATATAAAAGTTTTTATTCAATTTCATTGTTAGAGAAACACAATATTGATGTTCATTTTCTGTTCATAAATAAGTTGAACACCTCTCGTAGCTGATGAACGAGTGTTTGTATAGTTTAACACCTGGTTGCAAATAAAACATTTGTCCCACATCCGGGTTTATTGAAACATTAAGCATGATGAAACACCGGCCACAAAAACACTATCAAAGACATAGAGAACTTTGACATTCTCTATCGTATTTAATGTTCATGCAAACACACATAAGCTTACACGCAGATGTATCATTGATAAAGACTAAAACGAAAACATGTTTTTTGTACAATTGATATTTTTTCTAAATTTTACATTTTTCTCCAGGCTAATCATTGATCCAGTTACCTGTACATTAGCTGTCTTTGGAAAGAAAGCTCAGTCGCTTACGTCGGTTGATGAATGGAGTAGAGTGCAGATTAAGTATACATAACATTTTTATGACAATGTTGACTAGAAGTTCACAACATGTGGAATTTCACTAAAGATAACGTAACAAAAAGTGACTACATAAATAGTATGTATGCAATTAATTGAAACTCAGCATTATATAGTAAACACGTTACATTAATTATAGTTTGTTTTAATGTTGCATTGTTTTAAATATTGAGCTTGGTGATACGCCATATTAATAAACAATATCTATCACAAGTATGATGAATTTTGGAGTACGTCCAAAGAGACGCACACAATAATATTAAGGCAATTAAATATCACGTGCTGAAATCATCCTCCCGGTAACGGTTAAAAATATTTCGCATGTACCTAAAGTACACAGAGTGGCGTACAGTGGAGTAAAGTGGCGTAAAGTGGAGTAAAGTGGTGTAAAGTGGGGGTAAAGTGGCGTAAAGTAACGAATAAACATGCATTATGTTAGCCTTCTCCGAATTATATTTAATATACATGTACGTATGGCGAGTAGTCTTGTTATCTCGAACGAGAATGAGAACGGTTATAAACATAAGCTCATGTAAACAATGTTTATCTATGTTTGACGTTGTGCAACGGAGTTAACTGTAATCGTGGTTATTCCCTCAATAGTATAACGTATAGTATCGTATATCATTCAAGTTGCATATACACAGTGTGTGATTGAGAACAAGTGTTACAAAACCAAGCCTGTAAGGTGTATCGTTCAATTAACCATGGATTTGGCATTGACTTAACATACGGATACCTAACAAAGAGTAAAAATATCAGATGTTTTCTTTGTGAAATGATAGGATCATATTTAACTTAAGCGTTTGGTTTGTTAATTGTACTTAACACTTAACAAAGCATAACTTGACTTCTGAGAAATGTGCCGTACCTATGTATGTAGACCGAGATATGCCGTATATATGTTTTATCCATTACTCTGATGAAAATAACAGGCTGGTAATGAGAAAACGTGTCAAATAGAAAGTAAAGCTTTTCTTTCATTCTGATCTTAGAGTCACGTGTCACAAGTATGATTCCACATTTTTTTCCACGTACCCTGAACTGTGTTAGTGATATTGCTGGCTTAGAATGAGAATGTCGTAAGTACAAAATCAACATTTTGAGAAACCAAGTACAAACTGTCAAATTTACTCTTTATTTATGGAAAAACAAGCTTTTACAAATTCATTTTGGTCAACAAGACAAGTTCTGAAATTCATAAAAATAGGCTCATAAGAAGTGCCAAGTGCCTTATGATGCAGATTGCAAGTACGTATGTATCAGTATTATAAGGTCGTAAGTAGTATTCCATTCTATGTCAGCGATATGAATTTAATATGTAAATACGTTTCTTATCATGCCAATGAGTGGCAACTAATATGTTAAGAACACGAAGAGATGCCGTGTAGTGGGACTCAATGATAAACGCAGTGAAATGTTTTATTATATTAAGACATTGAATAACCTACCTATTTCATGAATTGTGACGGCTAAAAGATTGAGTCCATGTTTTGGATTGACGCTCTGTGCCCATTCTTCGTCCCTGTCTAGATGGACATTGCCAGAGATTGTATAAGAACCTGGTCCAAACGCATGCGCGGCGACACCTCCTTAAATACAAAAACATAGTTTTCTGTTAATAAATTATTGATATCAAGCTTACACCTGACCCTAACTATGCGTATATGTATATCGTTGCAAATCGTACCGGAGTCGCGATTGGCATCAACATTTATGATAGTTTAAATCCCAGACAAATCGGACATCAAATGGTTACAGGGTTCATTTAATCTATTTTTTTAATAGTACTATATATTTACAATCAAAGCAAACATGAAATATGCTAGTGATAGACAAAACGTAAAATAAGTAGCCGTATTCCCTATCCAAGGGAAAATAATTGATTGAAACAAACACTGTTTGAAACAAGAAGTATGTAAAAGACTAGTTTAAATTCCACGCGAAATGTATAATTTGCAAAAATTGTTTTCTCACCTTTACATTCACAATAAACAAAGACAAAAGGGATACAGCTATTATATTATATGAAAACTGGTTTTCATGTATGATTTGACTTTTGAACACACAAAACCTAATTTTCTAAATGTTTCATTTACAAAAGCATAGGATAGTTTAACAGATTGTGTGATACACGTTAGGGCCTACATACGGACCCGGGAATTCAAATGATATGACGGTTCTGTAATTACGAACTCGATAATTGACAGAAAGAAAAGAAGATAGAGTCAAACGACGGATCCGTCTCTTTTCTACTATCGTATGTAAGTGGTTTCGATCTAGGGTAATTGTTTGCATGGATACCGATTAACAAACTGTGGCGATTTATAAGGGAACAATTAAAACATGAAGGGAAAAATAGGTCAATACCATTATGCTCATGAAACCATACATTGCGTTCTTAAAAATAAAGCAAGAGTCTGAAAACTGTTTGAACTCCCTCGTATTACCAGCCACAGACCTACTGACTGGAATATAGATTAACATAAAACTATTCTATCTATGAAACAAAAAATGCAATAAGCCTTGCACGAATGTGACCGAACTCATCCAACGGGGCGTGGATACAATATAACTGAATGGTTCCCATACTGCATATTCTCACATAATATAGGCATATCGAAATCATCTCTCTAGGCAGAATTGTAATGAGTACACGTATAATTTTCAAAGCGGAAATTCTGTTTTAAGAGCATTTTTTGCATTTTTAGAGAAACATGCATGCAGATAGTGACGTCAAAGTCCGAGGTTAGTGTAAACTGATAGTATAGATGAGCACACACAGGCTTATCAGCAAGGCTTTACTGTATCGCATGCCTTAAGCCAGTGATGTTGTAATGTTTATTGTAAATTGTTCATGGGAAATTTCCTACCGGCATTAATAAATTGATCGAACCGATTTATTGATTGATTTAGATCGAACAACTGATGTCGAATTTAATTATCAGCAACTTAAAACAAGATCATAATTGTAAAGTAAATTTTAGTATGCTGTGCAAAGTCATTATCTGCCGAATAAGATTTCTGTTGAAATTTGGCAGGCATACAAATGTGTGCTCCCAGCCGGATTTGAACCCGGATCACAAGATCAGACGGCAACTACAGATTAGACGGCAACTACAGATCAGACGGCAACTACAGATTAGACGGCAAATACAGATTTATCACTGAGCTACGGAGACGCACTGTTACGACAAATACTAATAATTCAGTAAGAATCGAGTAAAAAAACTTAAAATGTCGCCTTTAAATAGCATTTTAATAGTTACCATAAGTGTCGCTTTTTCACTGACGCAATGAAAATTCTATTAAAGTAGACAACTCATTACTTTAAAATAAAATTGCAAAAACACCAACTATAATGTAATTATAAAGTACGGTCCCAGCATGCCATGTAACATTGCATACAGCAGTCCATCAATGTGTGACATTTTAATACTCCAACCCACAATGTAGTGTAACATTTAAACAGCTTCCCATAGACGTGCATAATGTACCATTCATGCAAGGTCATCAGTTTACATCATAATTCTTGATATTGTGTAAGTCTGACTTTGAGATGTTAGCGAAAATATATAGGTGTCTCCCGTGACAGAGTTTACATAAAAAAAGCAACGCCTTTCAGTAGTGAAGGCCTTCGTATGATAAATTAATCTAAACGGATGTTTAACTATACAACAATTAACATGTCGTCCAGCTAAACACTGGAACAGCGCGCTGCTTACTAGGTATGACAATACATTGTGAGATGTCAAATTGAAATGTCATGACAACATACTGCTTTAACAAACTTGTTTGATCAACTATAATAAAGATTAATTCACCTATGCATTAATCTAATTTATTACGGCGGAATTTCACGGGATCTCCGGGTATTATATACACATGGTGCGTTTATCGCTACCCGGCGACGCTATCGTTTCCATGGTAATTCTCGCGAGAATACGATATTCACTGAGCGTGAACTCACATGATTGCCACGTCGGCTCACTTGCTTGTTCGGCGGCAAACGACGAACTTTAAAGAAAATTAATTAAAACTTTGGCTATCTAGCAATACTTTATGATGCCGGGTCGAGGACAAGGTGCAAAGAGAAGGCGCGGTGCAGAAGCAACGGGGCCGAGGACTAGGGCCAGTGCTAAGCGAGCTAGACCGGCGTTGGATGACGGGACGGAGCCAGCGAGAGGTATAAATCATAACGTTATAGATTTTAATGAAATTATTTGTGAGGCTCAGGTTCATGCGGAACAAGACCAGGTTAATGTTAGTTCGAACAGTAGCATCACTAATACTAGTCCCGTGGAGACCCGTATTTTGTCCAACGCCGGTAATGCTCAGACCCTGCCTCTAGGAAATTTAGATGTAGGGGCGGTGCCATATAACGGTACATGTTTGCCGCCTGTAATGCAACCCAGTGCTAATATGTTCACGTTTAATGAAACACAAAATGTTGAAAACATGCTTTTTGAAGGTCACGAGCTGACACGTGTCGCCCAAGACGATATTACGTTACATGTACCGCCTACTCTAAAACAAAAAATCTGTAAAGGCGAGTACGTCAATCTTTCTTTGCTCATAAAGGGTGCGGTGGAACTGGCCGAGCTATATTCCGGTAGTACGCTCAAATTAAATACCGACGGTACGATTGCCGTCCGGCCCACGGTATGTAAAGATGATATCGGAACTATTGAACGCTGGACAGACGCGTTTATTGTCTATATGTCTATCTATTTGTCCACACACCCCTCAAAGATACATGAAATGTTGCACTATTTTTATGTTATACGAGAATGTGCGTCCCGCCAGGGGGGACAATTTTGGAAAATATACGACCAGCAGTTTCGCCTTCGTCAGGCCACCACACCGTCGTCGTGGTCGGTGATTAATCAAGGCTTGTGGTCTAGGTGTTTGCCTTCAATGCAAGATACATATAGGTATAAACAATTTGGGGTCGAGTCGCGGAAGCATGGTCAATCGCAGAACATATGTGTAGCTTTTAATAAAGGCTCATGTAGCTGGCCGAGTTGTAAATATAACCACGCATGTATTAATTGTGGTGGCACGCATAACATAATGAACTGTCACACAGGTACTCAGTCAGGTCCTTCACGTTTCGGGTACCAACAGGGTACTTACGGTCAATCGCAAACATATAATGCGGGTCATAATACCCAACAAGGTTTTACTGGAAATCCCTTTCGAGGCCGCCGCCCATACAGAGGGCGGGGATATAACCAGTACCGTGGTCAACGCGGTTCATATAGTAAATAATAACATACCGTCGCTTATGAATAATCCGACGAAATTAGCTCCTTCACCTATTAATATCCAATCTTTAAACCACTGGTTGTCTGATTACAAATCCCGTGATGCACTAATACTATTAGAAGGTTTTACACACGGCTTTCGTTTAAATTATACTGGTCCACGTGGGACACGCTTTTCAAAGAATTTGGTGTCGGCTAGACAATTCCCCGAGATTGTCCTACAAAAAGTACAAAAAGAAATCGATGCCGGTCGTGCGGCTGGCCCGTTTACCGTTAGTCCGATGAAAAACATTCAAATATCTCCGATCGGCGTGGTACCAAAGAAAACACCCGGGGAGTTTAGGCTGATACATCATCTTTCTTACCCAGAGGGGTCATCGATCAACGATTTCATTGACCCGAAATTATGTTCGGTTAAATACACAGAATTCGACCAAGCAATTCATATCATTCAGGAACTGGGAAAAAATTGTTACTTGTTTAAATCGGATATAAAAAATGCATTCCGTTTGCTACCAATTAACCCACAGGATTTCGAACTATTGGGATTTATGGTGGAGGATAAAATTTTCTTCGATAAGGCTCTTCCATTCGGCTGTAGTATTTCCCCGAGTTTATTTGAAAAATTTTCAACCTTCCTTGAGTTTTGCGTTAAAACCAAAATGAAATCGGGCCACCTAATACATTATCTAGACGATTTCCTAGGGGGCGAAAAAACGTACAAGTCTTGTAAAGAGTTGATGGTGTTATTCAAATCAATTATGGACAACTTGGGCGTTCCGCTAGCGGACGAGAAAACAGCAGGCCCGACTCAAATTATTATTTTCTTAGGTTTAGAGCTAGATTCAATAAAAATGGAGGTTCGGATACCTCTCGATAAAATAACGGAAGTCGTTCAAAAAATCGAGTTCGTTCTGTCGCAAAAGAAGGTTTGTTTGAGGGTCATACAGTCACTTATAGGGTCTTTGAACTTCTGTTGTCGGGCAATTCCTATAGGTAGGCCATTTTGTAGGCGCCTTATAAATGCCACATGCGGCGTAAAACATATGTATCATTACGTGCGTGTTAATAAGGAAATGAAATCTGATCTCAAAATGTGGATGCGTTTTTTCAGTGGACATAATGGTGTCTCAGTCTTTCACGACCGTTTTTGGGTGTCTAATGATGACGAGCAATTTCATACAGATAGCGCGGGTGCTATAGGGTTTGGTATTTGGTTTAAGGGGCATTGGTGTAACGCGAAATGGCCGGACGTGTGGCATGAAAATGGCTTTACCAAAGACATTACAGTGCTTGAACTGTTTCCTATTGTCGCGGCAATTTTTATTTGGGGTAATGAGCTACGTAACAAGAAAATTCGTTTCTACTGCGATAATCAGGCAGTAGTCCATATATTAAATACCATGACCTCTAAATCACCCGCAGTCATGATGTTAATGAGGGTATTTACGTTACAATGTTTGCATTATAATTGTTGGGTAAAAGCTTCACACATCAGCGGGGCAAAAAACGAAATAAGTGATTCACTATCTCGTTTTCAGTTCTCACGGTTCAGGAAGCTAGCTCCAGAGGCGGATCTATATCCATCGGTAATACCGAACTTTCTTTGGAACATCTTCGAAGCAGATCTAAATACTTGGCCAGTGCAGGAATAGCGGAAAATACCGCTTCGACCTATTCTACGGCAAGGAACAAGTTTCAGTCATTCAGGGGCTCGTATAACTTACCAAATAACTGGCCACTCCCTTTAAACGAGGTGGTTTTGTTCATTACGTATTGTTTTGAAAAGGCCTTGTCAGCTAGAACAATAGCAACATATATTTCTGGTCTGGCTTTCTTTCATAAAATTAATAATTGGCCAGATTTTTCTCAAGCCTTTATTGTCAAAAAGCTATTGGAGGGTTGTCATAGATCACGCCGCACATTCGATACGAGAGCCCCGATCACTATGGATATGTTAAAGGAAATATGTAAGCTTCTACCCACGATTTGTCATGATGCTTACGAATATCAGTTATTTAAGGCTATGTTTTGCCTGGCATATTTTGGCCTATTTCGCGTAGGAGAATTAGTCTCTACCAAGGGTCAAGTTAACATGTTACAATCAAGAGACGTAACTCTTGATATACCAAACAAACATGTTTTGATTTCCATGAGTAGGTTTAAAACAAATCAACGTGGTAATCCGGTGATTTTAAAGTTACCGTGTGAGCGGGATGGAAGCATATGTCCTGTTCATTCGTTACAAAAATATCTTTTTTATAAATCGAGTCAAACCGGTCCGCTGTTCATTCATAGTAACGGGGCAGTAGCCACCAGATATCAATTTGCAGCAGTGCTGAAAAAATGTATTGACCGTTCTCAATATAACCACTCAAATGTTAAAACCCATAGTTTTCGCATAGGCAGGGCTACGCAATTAGCTTTAATGGGACTGTCGGAGTCAGCCATTATGAAACTGGGAAGGTGGCACTCCCCCGCCTATAACACATACATACAAGTTTAACCGTACTTTAGGCCAGGTTTGTCTAGCGGGTGATTATATTCATGGTATTATATATATACAATTATCATGCACGGTATAGCTAGTGTCGCTATGGTGATAGGACTATCGTAACTGACAGGCTTTAATAATGTCTTTACAGACGTATGGTTTATCGGGGATTCAATTCCATATTGGGCTGGGGTGCGAGCCGCCGAAAGAGGAATGCCGAATTTGAAGTTGCCGGACAACCTTACCATGGCTTGGTGGTGTAAGCGGGGTATGAGTTTGGACGATTTAATTAGCTCCTTGCAAATTCCCGTCCTGTTTAGGAGTTGTCCTAAAGTTATATTGTTCCATCTAGGTGGCAATGATCTTACAAAACATTCCTTAAAATGTATTTTTAAGATAATAATAGAGGCTGTTACTTATGTTCATCAAGCATTTCCAGAAGTAAAAATAATATGGGTTGACATTCTCCCCAGAGTTACCTGGGGAGAACACGCCTGTAGTTTGAAAGCCATAGAGAAAAAGCGTAAACGGGTGAACCAGTTGGGCCGAAAACAATCCAACGGGCATATTACGGTCGACATCGACGTTCTTACACTCGGTTTCTTCCGCGATGACGGTATACACTTGTCCGACGTTGGTTTGGAATTCTATAATGACGCCATTCGCAAAGGCATTTTAAGTTATATATTATAAGAATTTTGGGGAAATAAAAAATAGATAAATAAGAAATAGGAATATCGAAGCTTAATTATATATTTTTCATTTTGTGGCGTAAAATTCTGTAGTGGGGATGCAACCGAGGGCATATCTATTATTTTTATTAAAAATGAATCAATACAAAACATATATTTTGCATTTCCATGGGTTTTCTCTCGGTTTCGACAGCTGTTACCAGTCGAGACTGAGGTTCCTGTGGTTACAAAATTCAGTCACTTGACTGTAGTTTTTTATGAGCGTTTAAGACTTGTCCGAGCGTTGACTCAACTAGAAAAATGGCATCTCTTAAAAGGTCTCATCTGTTTAGATAAGTCACATTTGGTTAAAATACATACTTACTGTAGACATGGTTCTTTATATGGTGCCTGGAGCGTACCTGGTTTTATTACGGGGTACCTGGAGCGTACGTCCCGGTATTTTATGGGTACTCGGAGTGTACTCGGTATTTTATGAGTACCTGTAGCGTACTTGGTCTCTTTTATGGGTACTCGGAGTGTACTCGGTATTTTATGAGTACCTGTAGCGTACTCGGTCTTTTTTATGGGTACTCGGAGTGTACTCGGTATTTTTATGAGTACCTGTAGCGTACTCGGTCTCTTTTATGGGTACTCGGAGTGTACTCGGTATTTTATGAGTACCTGTAGCGTACTCGGTCTCTTTTATGGGTACTCGGAGTGTACTCGGTATTTTTTATGAGTACCTGGAGCGTACTCGGTTTCTATGTGTAATCGGAGTGTACTCGGTTTCTTGTAAGGGTAAATTAATGTTAAAGTTTGATAATAAATCTTATATGCCCTCGGTTGCTACCTTGCGTAAGGCGTTTTCACCTCTAACAGCGGCACCTGTTAGAGTACAAGTCAACATGGCCATTCTTCGCCACTTTAATTTAATTCATAATCGCAATAAGGCAAGCCTATATATATTACATGTATTATAAACAATATTCGCTAGTCATTTTGTATATAAAGATAATTATAAAATTAAATTGTTATTACTGCTGCCAGTTGTTGTTTTGAAATTTTATCTTGGAATAATGAACTTTTTAGTATAAAATATGAGGTTTATTTAGTTCAGTTTTGACAGTTTATTCGATATTAACAAGTACATGTTTGTGCCTCATTCATCTGTATTGTTGTTAACCTTTGTCAGCATGAAATAACAATCTTAATAAGCGTGTCAACATTAAAGCCATGATATTTATGGAACGGTCTAAACTATTGCCAATAATAATAGACAAGGAGGCGAAAACTAAGTTTACCGTCGTTTAAAGTTAAAGATGACAAATCGCTGGCTTAGAATGAGATGGTCGTAAATAGGTTTAATCGAGATGCATCTCAGTTAACTGTAATCCATTCCAATTTCGAATAGGATAGTTCCGTCATTAGTATTACTTATTGAATCTACAGTAGCATGACATCGTTGACGAGTGTTGCCATTGACGTTCAGCGGACCACATAGCTTCACCTGGTGCTTATTAAATGCACTGATGTAATGGAACATATAGAATGCAACTAGTAGGTCAACAAATATTTTCTTTAAATGTTTATTGTAATATCGACATTCAAGACCTGATAGATTTCAAGATATAAAGTGAGTTTGCCATATTCTGGATCAACCCACGTATTCAGATTTCTTACAACTCATTGGAAAGTGCACGCTATTACATAGTCATGATGACGTTACTTTTTAATATAACCTTTACATTTTCTTACAAATGATGTTCTTTTATCTGTTTTCAGATATTTTAACATGCCACTCCATGGTTATATTTAACTTTTTTATTAATTTAATTATCACAGTAATGTTAGATAGTATATCATTTTAATAACTAATGTTACTGCTCTTCAAGTGTTTCATACCATTGGTTCAATTGTTGTTACTGCTTTTTATTTATGTTTGTTATATGCCTGTTTCTTAAAGATAATGGCTTATTAATGACCCGGACTCAATCTTTGTTGATGGTATCAGAATAGGTCAACCGCATTAATTAGTTTTATAATTAGTACTTCATAATAATATCCAAGAAATATTACTATATTATACGACACGTCCCTCAATTGTATATATAATTACCTATTTGAGCAGAAATAGGAATCATACATTTACGATTAATATGAACGAATATCATAAGTAACTATAAGGTTATATGGCAATCACCATACGATATGTTTTGTATGTACATTGCTATATATCTAAAACAATCGTCGAGGCGTGACTATTAAGCACCTTAAATTCTACCTCTAAAGTGGGCATTACCGACAGGTCATGGTAAATCTATCACCCATATACCGGGAGCTCTATCTACATGTTATCAAACACATAATTCAGATTTTCTGACTTTTCGTTTTATTTTAATAGAGATGTGCACACCTAGGTGGTGTGAGGTTCTACATCTTTTAAAGTACTAGGGGTTTTCTCAAAGGTATGGTTGGCTACAACTAGTACAATGGATTGATTTACCATCAATACACATGGTTAAATTCACCAGCTTAATATTATATCAAAAATCATTTAAGACACTTCCTTGGCTTTTAATGCTTAGAATTTACAGATTTTCATTTAGGTCTAGGTGTGCACATCTATAATATATGACCGTTTAACATTTTATATAGCAACTTGTAGAACATCACCTGTCAAAGCTGACAAATCAAATACAGATCATCCTGCCGACAGTCTTGATCCATAATATTACGTTCAGTACTTATGGAATTCATTTTAAAGACCAGTATACGTATCTAGGAACTTGATATTCCATACGCAACTGGTCACTTATAAACGTGCGGGGGAGATGACCAAAAGTCATCGTTATGACAAAATATTACCAGTCCAACCTAGTATCTAATACATATCAAATGCAGCACCGTACTCAGATTGACGATTAACCGGGTGACAGACTGTAGGAGACGATGGACAGTAAAGTTCTCTACCGACTGCAAACAAACTTGACGTGAGACAGGTAAGATGGTACCGACTGTAGGAGAAGGGGATGTTAATTAAGTTAGACTTAAAGTTAGACTTAATATTCTGGCAATGCATGTATTGATCATGTCATAGATCATAAACTACTAGTACCTTTTTCATCGAAAGCAATTTTACTGCCATCCCCATGATTACCCTGCTCAAAGTCAATCTGTATATCAGGATTTTGTCGTGTATATAAAAACCTGAGTCCACTTACCGATGACCATGTCTCAAAGGCCTTCTTCAAAGTTTTCCTGAAAATATTTAATTGGTTATAAACGTAAGAAATACAAGTTTCGAAAGAAGTTGAATGTTCATATAATATACTATATTCAAACAATAGTTGGTTGAGTTAAGATGTGTTAGCGATCAGGGTGGTATTCACAAAGCATTTTAGTGAAAATCTTAATAATTTTACTTAAGTTAAAAAATTGAACTGCAAATATATTGCAAGAAACTTACAATATCTCATAGTTTATTGGTTATTATTGTAGTGCTTTATATAGCGCTTCAAAACAATGTAAACATTTGATGATCCTAATTTTCCTGTTTAACTGATACACTTAAGGAAATTGTTAGATTTTGAGTAACTTCTAAGTTTTCACTTAATATGTTTTGTGAATACCAGCCCAGTGCTACTTAATGTCCAGACAATGGCCATCCTAAATTGGGATTAAGCTTAACTCAAAGTCTAAATTTGAGATAAATCTGACAATATTGCTCATGTATTATTAATGTAATAAACCCACAATAATGATATTAAGCTTTGACCCCACTCTACTATGGAAATAAACAAAGCGCAATGCTAGTATGGCGTAAATTGAGGCGAGATTTATCTTATATTGATGGATGAAGAAGTATTATTGTCTGTGAACAGATAAAATGAAACAATGTAGATATCAACAAAAGTATATTGCCTTTTGCATAGAAGCTTCAGACAACATATTAGAAAAAAAAACAAGATTTTTCAACTTCGTGTTGGTCAACATGAACAGAACCGATCGTCACTAAAATGGACTCATATAAGGACATTGTTATGAAGATTTCAATTATATATGAGTACGACCGTCTCATTCTAAGCCAGAAATGTGCACACCTAGACAGATGTTAGATTCTATATGTTTTGGCGGTAAAATGTACAAGGGGTTTTCTCAAAGGTATGTATGCCTACTACTCGCACAACGGATAGTTTACCATCAATACACATGATTAAATTCGTCAGCGGCATATTATATCGAAATTTATTTGAGACAATCCCTCGTTTTTGACGCTTAAACTTTACAATTGTCCATATAGGTCTAGGTGCGCTCATCTCTAATTATGAGGAGTACAACTGTATAATATATTATCGATATAAACACACACCACTGCGCTAATGGTGAAATCTTCTTGGTATATTTCGTTGCTTTCCACGTCAGAGCAGACCGTCGCCATCTTGGATCTAGCAGTGTAAATACAACAAATTCACATCATTCTGACAACGAAATATTCAATGATAAATGCTTCAAACAATACCATGTTCATGATGAGCATCATTTTCTGGTACGAAACAAACAAGTTGAGCACTGGTAGTATATTACTACAATAGGCCTACTACAAACTCACTCCGCACTCCCTTCCCAAGTTTCCGAAAAATAATCGCAGTGTATAGCGGCCTGAGCCCAACAAAAGATGTACGATAGGTTGTGCCAGACAACATTACTTTACATGACCTTGCGAGTATGTGCCCTGTCACAGACTCATGATTCTGTACAACTTGTGTTACGTAAATATCGGATAATTAATCAGCAAAATGCTCTAGATTTGTATCCATTTTATCACTGAACCAAACTGTAATTACATTATGTTTATCATAATGTTTGGGAAATAAAATGAAATTATATTTAAACGAAACCTTTTGATACAGTATTCGGTCATTAAGTACGGTAGATAAATATATTCTTTTAATACAAGCATTAAATTGATTAACAACGTCAGTCAACATCAATCTCAAACAGATAAAAAGGTATGAGAAAATCCGACAGGGAAGGTAGCGCTCAACCTAATTAGCACAGAAATCAGAAACACCATAACACTACCCTGAGCAATGCCTACACATAAGGCAAAGAAACAATAAAAAAATCAAGTCCCTGCCGATCTCGTCACGACAATAGCTCGACAGTGACTTACAATATTTATAGAAATGAAATTCCCTGATAGGTGAGAAAGAATCGTCCGTCCGTACATCTGGTAGCCCACACCTGGCTTCTTTCATCACTTTTACTGTCTTTTTATTCAGCTTTCCAGTCGCCTTAATACCATTAAATTCCTGGAATTCCCTGAAAAGCATTAAATATGACATACACATTTGATATATGAGTGTTTTATACGCATTATTATCTGACGTGGAATTTCATTGACGTGTATTTAAAACTGCAGCATGTGATTGATACTGCAACAGACAGCATATTAATGTATTTTCTAAAGTACATAATAGCAGGTAGCTGGGATTAAAGTAGTTAGATAATATGTCAGACGTGTAAATCAGGACTGGAAACTCATCTGGAACACTGTAGTTGCGTTGTTAACAAGATTAAATGTTCGGAAAATTTTGCAAGACAAAAAATGTGCGGTATTTCACATAATTTTATGTCTTTCGCATACTTTGACTATAATCAATATTTCGTCAACCAATTGAGTTTGTTCTGTGTAGATGAAAGTCTAAACGAATGTCCAAATATTAAAAAAAAATGAAAATACTAATTATAACCGAAGTTTAACATACCCTATGTTTATAAAGACAACTCCCCAATCTACTCTTTTCTCATGAAAGTATTTCTCTTTTCACCCTCAAACATATTAATTAGTAGATAATCAAGCCCAGAATGCAATCTAGCTAAATTTTAAAACAGTTATGCTAGTTTATTGATAAAATATATAATCCAGTCGGATGACCAGGCAAGTAATCTAGGTGAATTTTACTAACCTACCTGATTGCATGTTTACGTTCCAACTTTGTATGGACTTGTATCTTTCTGGTCCGTAAAACTTCTGGTACTGTGCGAAGGTAACCATAGCGTTCAAGAAAACCCTGATAATAGACAAAATAATTTCATTTATTTATTATCACTTTTAAAATTTGCTTTAAAGCAAAGTAATTATTAGGCCTTACTATCTGAATCACAGGCCATGTGTAATAACCAGCATTTTGCATTGAAAGCGTTTGATTGGCATTTCGAAGCGTTTATAGCTACAGTGTATAAACTAATAACTGTATGACTTATTGGATTACTATAACATTCCACTTGTATCACTTATTGCTATGGAAAGCACATGTAAAATCTGATCACTGTATGACTTATTCCCGTACTGTATAAATCAATGAGTATGCATAATTGCAATTGTCGGAAATCGACTCGTTTTTACACAGTGACCAATGGGAGATATTTTGTGTCGGAAACATCCTGACAGCATAGACTATCGTATCATTTACATCATTTTTAATGTCTAAGAAATTGGAGATTTAAACACAATATAATGTGTCTAGGTAGATCTAAAAAAGAATATTATTTCTCGCGAATTCCGGTATTTTTACACTATCAATATTATCTAAGATTATTGGAGAATTCCGCTATTTTTACACCATCAATATTATGTAAGATTATTGCAGCTTCAAAGTATACTAGCGGTGTTATACTGTTACATAATTTAACTTAGATGGGACGAAATTTCCTTTTTGGTTAAAAAACGACCTTTTCGATCGGACTTTAGTTCGTGGATATTGAATTTAAGTTAATAAATACAAGGGCCAAAATCAGTGTTCGATGGGATTTGATTTTGTGGTTGAAGGTGAAACACGAAATCCACGAAATTCAATCACCACGAAAATTAATGATTTTACAGTATGTAGGAGGTTTTGTTGTTAGGATGATCATTCATCACACCGACATCCAATGACGTTTCCATCAACTTACACACCTAGCCAAATTACCGGATAATTGAATTCGACTGAGTTACATTAGTATTAATCTCAAATATCAAATTCAATTACACATATCCGTATCGTATCAGTCAGTATGATTTTATCGAGTGTTTATTGTGATGTATATATTGTTGGCTTACAATTAGTGGGTCGTAAGCACAAAATCGACATTTTGAGAAAACTTACAACAACTTCAGTCTCAGTGTATTGTTATCATATATCTACTTTCTGCTATCGCAAAAAAACACTTGCACATAATTTGACAAAAGATGTAAGCTTTTTATGGTACCAGTTTGAAAATTCCTCCCCAGTTTATACTTTTTTTAAAAATTAAAATTTTCTACAAAATACATTATTTGGTCTTTATTCTCAGTTTGACTTAATTTACGACGATTTCAGAACATATTATAGTCTAATCTTTTCGGACTCAGTAAACAATCTGATTATTTAGCATCCAATTCCGATTAATGTGAACTGTAATGCTGTGCTTGATGAAAGCCACCACAAAGACAGAAAACAGAACGTTAGAATTATAATTGGACGCTAATTACATGTACTCTACGGACGTGACCGTGAAACTCTTGCAATTCGTGCTGCATAAACACACTTAATTTATAAATAGAAAACAAACATGCAGAAAATAACAAAATTAAACAAAGGAACGTAAATTGTTGATAGTATGTTACCAACGCCTCGATTATAATTAATAAATTAATTCTTTGTTTAGTGGTTAAGTAATGTTGGTTATTTTAGTGTTTTAATTTCACTTTTTGGGGACAATAGTGTAATTATCGTGGACAGCGTTGTTGTTTTATTGCCTCCAGGAAAAAAAATTGAGTTAGTATGCATATTAATTTTTATAAATATTATTGTTTTCTATAACTATAACTATATTACTTAGAGAAGTAGTAATGTTGTATAAGTTTTCTGATGTTTTCCCACAAATACATCGTCTCTCACTCTGTTTAATGGAGCTCCGACACTTTCATTCCCTTTTTACACCTATAAAACAATGGAATCCCTTGACTGCAAACTGGCAACATAACTTCATAATTATGTTGCATTAGGGCAGGTTTTATAAAGTCAACCAATTTCAAAACTACTTGCCTTACAAGCGGAAGAAGATATGTATGAGATGCTACGATAACGTGGTTTACAAAGTTTATAATCGGATATTTTCCTATATTATTAAAGGTCATATACGCAAAATTATTTTTTTGCTGTTTTAATAAGTTTATGGTATAAATATATGATAACATCAATCTCTACACTTCAGATATGATTATAACACACAATAAACGTCATCTCTTATTTCGATTATTTATTTTGTGAATAAACTAACCCGAGTTACTTCCCTTAGCTTGTGACGTGTTTTTGGAACATCTGATTAACACAGAGGCTGTATATTAGTGTATATTCGCATAAATCTTGATCTCTATTGAATATGTTCGATTTAAATTCATAAAAGTTACATGAAATGCATGTGCTATTATGTAATAGTGGGTCAAATATAAAGCACAATAAAAAAATAATTCTCCACGGGGGTTATACATACATATACACAGCGTCGATCTACGAAGTGTCATACAGTTAATCTTGGTACATTATGCACATCACGGGGGGTTGTAACATGCCAAACACGATATTATAATCAGCTGCTGACCGATTTGATGTTTAATTTAATTGTTTCTGTACGAAAATTCCTAAATCGGTATGTGTACATAGATTAAGTTTACGGTCAATGCAACTGGAGACGCGTGTACATTACGCGTGTTATAGGAAGATGTTGTAACGGGCCAGGTATTAATTATATATTTTTGTCAATCAAAATGCAAAAAGAACAGTGTATTAGACCAGATATAAAATGTTTATAACTCGGTAAACGTTTCATTGATTTATTAATTTAGTATGGATCCATAAATTGCATTTTTCTAAAACGATATAGATCGATCATTGGCATTTGAATTCAACTGTGTGTAAACTAATGATTCTTCCTAGTATGAACCTAGATCCACGTATCCATCTCCCGTTATGTACTCCAAGAAGAAAGTACATAACAGAAAAAAATAGATACGCACAGTTGAAATCATATGCCTATGATATAGATTTTAAAAGTTCGTGTTTGAATTGTGTATCGTTTTGCTTTATGGGTAATTATTAAAAAATACTGTCAGACTATCCGAAATAGAACGTTGGATATATATTATATAAAAAATAGAGCGGTATTGAAGATTTATTCTTTGTTTGTGTTGTTCTGCATGTTCTGTTTACTTCAATTGTAGAATACTGTATGGAACCACGCATGGGCTCGTATGCATGTACAGTATTGTTTATGTATATGTCAAAACGTGGCGTGTCCTTACCCAGTGCGAGCATCGTGGATTTAACAAAATACAAACAACATACATGTATGTAGCGAACTCCACGGTTGGTAATCTGCTTCCGTCATATAACTAAATTCTTGTTACAAATCACAAAATAATACTTGTCTGAGAGTTCAAACACGTGCCTCATTTTCCAGAATTTCAACGCACGGTCAGATATTTTGATCCTACAATTTAGACCGGCTTACATTTAAAGACTAAACATCAGTAAAATGCCGACACATATATGACACTGCACTATAGGCCGCCAAAAGCAGGCGGTCTATTTTATGTTTAAATAATATATAGATCACATGGTATCCAGCTCTTGTGTGATCGTTGGCCCTGCCTGGCCTGCCATAGGTCATGCAGGTGCAAGGGGGCGTGGCGAAATTGATACAAACCAATTTGTATTCGCCAATCAAAATAACGCCATGAATTGAAATGTAAGTATTAATTATGGTCAGTTGAGCGAGTGCGTAAAACTATCTTCAATGAATGTGCGTAATAAACCAAGTTTTTGTTTATCAATGTGAAACTTTTTGAAAATGACAAGCTTAGGATTCGTGTAAACTCTAATATGTTTTCTGGTGTAATGGAAAGCTTCAAAAAAGGTAAAAAAATATGTTCAAACTTCTGTGTAAGCATCGCACTATAATACTGTCACTTTTCAATGATACTGGATATAGTTAATAAAAATTTGTTACCATGAGGTGTCATTATAAAAACATGCTTTTTATTACATGTGCATTGCAATACCAACAATATTGAAAAGATCATAACGCCGATTATTGTGTTGGAAATGCGTGAGTTTACATTTCCAAATTACTTAATTTTCAGTGCACTTATTCTAACGTGTCATTGTTATGCACCTGTCAGTACTTAGCATCCACGGTACCCCACTGCTGGGGATGGGCTTATGGGTTGTCACCCCGCCTTTCACGGCCTGCGGGTGACAGCTAATGGGACAATCTCCGGTATTTCCCCGGTCCCTGACAACTAAATAGTGTCACTAGGGCATTGGTTCGCTAAAATAAATCCCAACATTTCACCGGCAATGCGGCGGAAAGCTTGAAGGTAAAAACACGACCGTCTATCCCCGAGGGTTTGGGGCGATGATGGAACTGACTGGTGCAGTATGTAATGTTGAACAAAGTACCAATCGATTTAGTTAATGCTAACTCTCATTTGAATTTGTATCCATAATTGAAAATGATAAAATGGAATTAACTCGGCATCCAAGAACTATGGACAATGTCTCTAACTTTACCGGTTATCTACCGACTTTTTTTTCTCAAATTTTCCTTTTACAATTTTTCGTCAATAATTTCCTGTCTAGAATTAAAATGTTCATTTCTCAATTTAGCAATTCAGTAACTCAATTATGGCTAATTTATAAATTCTTTACAATTAACGACAGAAACTGCCAACTACGCGTCATTTCGTGTGTACTACAAATCATGTATATGTATGTCTAATATACATGCGTGTACAAATACGCAGCTAAAGTCATTTCTTGCGAACATAATTTTTTCCTCATACGGAATGCTTTACTTATGGTCTGTTACAAAACCTAACACATAAATATACAAAATAGTGACAGCTATATATATATATATATATGTTTAAAATCAATCACCGATGTATACACACACGCGTCAAGTGTATAAACAGCGTGATATTTATGCCCCCTGTAGCGCGCAGTTTGCACTGCTGCGTTTGTAATGTATAACACGCCCAGCAGTTGAAGTCAGTTATGTCCACATCAGTATGTGGTCGTTGTTTTGTTTCTTAAATATTGAAGGGAATTAAAACGTGATTGAAATGACAACACATACAATGCTTAGAACATACCACATTGTAGTAATTTCCGTCACTGATCATGAATTTAATCCGATAAAAAATCGACAGGACCCATTCAAATTTAGTTAAACTGAAGAGGAACAGTTCCACTTGTGTCCAAAATGACGTCACACGGTCTAAAAGTCAAGGGAGACAACCAGGTTGGGTTTATGTTGTTATTTTGTTATCGTCAACTTTATCGTTATAAACCATCTTAAATATTGCAATTATGTGGATTACAAGTACGCCATGTCATTTATAAGATATATATCTATGGAAATGTGTTACTTTAGTTAAATTAAGAACATCTATCGTATTTGACCTTTAAAGGTATTACCAAATAACGGCAGCTGGTGGATGTGTGAAGCAAGCAGTTTTGTTGAATGTTTCTGAAACGTTTGTGTTTTGCAAATAATCAACGCTATTTCTGACATCTCCTGGGTTAAAGATAAAATAACCGAGACATATCTAACACTCTTATAAAATGTTTATAATAACAGTGTATATGAGTTAAGAATGGTAAACATTCGACAAAAAACACCACAGATGCCTCGTAAATCACAACTGACAAAATAATTGGAACATTTGTTATTGTTTTTGAAGACAACACAAATACCTAAATTTACAAACAACCTGGATATGTGAAAGAGATAAATTTGAAATTCTAGCATTTAGACCATGTGACTAATGTCTTAGTTCATAAAGTTCAGACACATGATGCCGGATAGTGTAATTTAATGGAATCTGACACATTTGTATATATAACACAATACATCCAAACACTAATAATAGTATCATGTTATACTTGAAATGTTCTTGTTTAAACACGAGCGTCTGTGTGGGCCATTAACTTTACCATCTCTATAATACTAGAATGTCTTCCCTTCACTCAATCGGATTACCTAGTACAATTCTCAAATCGAATCAAAAGGATAAATGTAGTTCTGACCGTTCCGATTTCCCTTCACTGTGGTCCACTATTGACGTATTCATATAATTATCCACTACTCGCTAATATTCAGTATTATTTAAGAAAATATAATCTATAAAATATTTCCTGTTTAATCACTATGTGTGGTAAATATTTACACATTCTCGACTTATTGCAAAAATAACCAGTATCTACATTGTACCGTGTCGTTCATTTCAATTTGAAGTCGCGGCTTTATTCAATGAGTTTCTTCAGATCGAGTCTTAACAGTAATATTACGAAAATCGGATATAGCGAAAGAAATTTCAGGGTCCCAAGGATTTCGTTATAATCGAGTTCAACTTTCAACCAACTTATTATCTAAACAACAATTGTGATGATTTTTTATGAGGCGGCCTGTATTATCATAATGGTGTAAGCAGTGGAACAATATGCGCGGAAAGAATGCGCATAAATAACTGGTTGAAATATTCCTAAACAGTCAATATTATTGAACACTAAAGTGCGTTTATATAGATCTTTTATAGAAATTTATGAACCACTTGCCTTAAACATCTTCATTTAATGTATTTATTTTTAAGGGCATTTTAATTTTGATAGCATACCATCAAAGAAAAATGCGCATTCATAATTCCACTTATTGCAGGCGGGAAGTCCCACTTAACAGAGAAAGGACGTGCTAGTTATATTGCTCTGTATGATTCTACTATTAACAACAACTGCATATGAGATGTTAGGTCACCTGTTTTTGGTCTGTTGATGAACGAGAAAGATTAAGAATTTTATGATGATGATTCATCTATTTATGCCCGTCTGAAAATTTAACCACACGTCTGCGACGGTAAAGTTATCTCAAAAACTGCCTTGAAACCTGCATTACTTGTAGGTCAAAAATACCCTCATCTGTAAATCGTGAACCATAACTTTGATTTGCACTTTGCAAGAACTATTGCATCAAAAGTATAAAAAAGTATAAAAAAACCCCACCTAAATTATCATTAATTCATAGTAAAATTACACTCTTTTAATCAGAAATCTTCCTTCAATAACAGCAAACAATTCACTGCATAATTCAACTCAAACTTTCTAGTGCATCCAACAACAACATAATTGTGCAACTCTCAAAGTTTGTTGTTTTGGAGAGGTTTTGCCTACGACGTGGACCATATTAGAAATTGGTCTAGAACCAAATATGCCATCCACTATAGATAAAGTCGTTATGATTATCATTTTTATATTATTATAAACTATATTAAAGATACTTACTACATGTATGAAGACAAAACTGATGTAACATTAACGAGACATCAATACTTCCTACCTGGGGATAGAAATGATCAACCAGTTTAGATTTCGAACAGGGTCTTTTTGATATCATGGGATGGTATACTAAGTGTGTCCTTAACAAAACAATATGCGTATTATATACGGGATGGCGTCTTCAAAACGGAGATGTTAAGAGGGGTATCTACCATTGTCAAGAGTTCGTTATGCTGACAGATATTTTGTACTGTTTGTAAAATTAAATAGTAGTGTTAACCGACTCAGTTCGTTTCGTTCGTATCAAAGCGGATATGGATAACGTTAGTTTACAAAAATGCAAATATCAACAAATTTAGATGAAACCTTAACCAAGATCAAACTTATGATATGTGGATATATAACTAAATGAAGATTTCAATCATTTAATTTTCTTGAGCTCTATTATATTTCGCTTGGTAGAAAAATTATACTCATCCGTTGAATGCGTGGTAATTCAAAGCGTGCATCGATATTGTATATCCTCATCTACGATGGGAAAAAGATTCAGCCATTGACCGAATAGATAAACTTGTTGACATTCGGGAGACGTAAGCGTGAAGTGTCATCCACTCATTCAGCTGAGCATGTGTTCGCCGAGACAATTCATTCGCTAGAGTGATTATATTATGCCGATAATATGTAGGTTAATCTTTATTTTAACCTATCAAAGTATCCTACACCAGGGGTAACCAAAATGTAAAACCTTTGGGTAGAACGCTAGTTAATAGTGGTTTGCATCTGTAGCTCAATGCGCTTGTCGTATAATCTTGCAGACCAGGTTCAAATCCGGGTTAGACATTCATATATGTCTGCCATATTTCAGCAGAAACTGATAAAGGATAATTATGTTCCACAACTCTTTGCGCTGTGACCTTGCCATACTATTGACATGACATAAACAGTTGACCTTTTATATTATAGACAGAACAAAAGTACCAAGTGGACAGGACATGAAATGTATATTAATATTAAACCTGCTTGGTACTTGATCATCAAGTGAGGAAAGTGGTTGATTATTACCCTCTTGTGGTGATTAATACATTTAGGAAAGAAATATTAAGTATAATTACTATTTGGTAGGAATTGTTTCTCAAAATATCTAATTGCTATAAATTAAGATCATATAAACATTAAAATAGATCTTCCAGTATCATTATACAATAACATTTTATAGCTTTGTCTACTATGTCGAATACAAGCTTGTACCTCATGTTACGTGTGTTAATCATAATCGACGTTAGATAAAGTTTATCTTATCTGATCTCACTGTTACATTAATAGCTCGTGCTTATTGCATAACACCACTGGAGCCCACGCTCGATCCACACGCTAATCACTTCTGTTTTTATGCGGTGCATAGTATATTTATTGAACGAATAAAATGGTCGAGCTTTCACGGTTAGCTTGATCCATTACGTCACACTTAATGCAGAAACTATTATGTACCGTGGAGAGAAAAGGTTATCCAATGAGTATGCCTGGAACAGTTTAGATATTGTTTCACAGCAAAGGAATATCATTTATATCCGTGCTAACTGTATCAGGTTACCATTCCTGATATTAACCATCATCCTCTCTGCAGATATCTCGCATTGTTCTGTCAAATGTTGACACCTTATCTCCACCGACTACCCATCTGCATGAACTTCATTCAATCATTAATATTTGAAATAGATGTACAGGGAAAAATCAAACATAAGACGCTTTTATTTTTAATGGGGAAATAGAACAAATGGTGACTATGTATTCTTACAAGTTCATTTTCGTAATAAGACTATGGGTTTATATTTGAACAGGGTTGAACATCCCATATTTTCAACATGACTTTGAAAAGTATTTATTCAGTCGTTTATCAATCTATCAACCAAAATATACACCCATTGTTTTTGTATTTGTACTTTTAAAAGTTAGAACAGTCACATTTTTGTATTGGCATTTGTTTTAGCTTTTTATGACTGAAAAAAATCCACCTAATGTTGAGAAGATGTATCGAGTGTAATCAATGTTGCTTTATCCTTAAGTTTCCAACTCGTTGGATGCAGCGTTGTTGGACTTTGGCCTTTACTATTCTCATGCAATAAACATGAAATATGTGTTCTTAACGTACTGAATAGTGTGATTGTGTTGGTGTGTGGTGTTGAGCCTTGACGAATGGTACATTTTGTCCAAATACGTTTTTGGCGTACTATCGTGCCCTGATGTGTCAGTTTGTAGAATAAATATGAGTTTTCTTTATTAATTATAACAAACAACAGCACATGTAATGAAACAGGCTACTAAATCATGTTGCTTAACGCTTGTCAACTTCTTGGTAGGTCGTAGATATTTCTCACATATCCGTCTAGTCGTGTACCGTAAATACATGTATCTCAATGGTAATGAATTGTCTTATCGGAGGTGACAAAGGTATCGATATAACCATTTTGTTGTAGTTTATATGGTGCTAAAAGATGATTGTCTCCTTTTCAATTTTGTTATGTTTTTGTGCTTGTGTACACCGATATTTTTGGAGTTTGGATCGTAAATTTGTGACCATTCTGTTTTGGTAGTTGCAATGGATACTCCTAACTTCGATGAAAGCTGCATTTCAGTTATTTGGTTGGTCCCAGTCACCATACACCCAATGAGTACGATAATCAAACAAAAAGACATTTTTTGGGCACTTTTTTAATATTTTGTGTTATTTCACATATGTGCGCAACATGACAAAAACCACCCTTCTAGTGACGAGCACTACTGCTTATCTTCACAAAACTAATACACCAATGGTTCCTTAACTTCTTCTTAGCGATTTGTTTGGGGTGTTTAGCCTTTAAAAAGCCAAAAGCAACATCCTCTACAGAATTGGCAATTTCGGTTGGAACAATATCGCAAATATCCAAAAAATATTGCATATGATGCCTAACACATTACTTCTCAATGTTCAAAAAGATATTTCATTTATATTGGATAAGATGGAAGACATCGGACATTCAGCGATGTTGAAATATAAGTGGGACACCTCTCGTAGTACAGCATATAGATTCTCTACACTTTCATATTTGAGAAAGTAGCGATTTGATTGGATGATGTAAAATTCATATCCTCATACGGGATGTGGTCAGATCCTATATCAGCGTCAAGTAGTGGAGCGTACTAAGGGTCTCATTTTAATGAGATTGATAATGTACATCGGCTGGTCATAGAGCGTCAGTCGTCATGCTGGGGACAGGCAAAAGTTGTGTGCTGGGGGAGATACTAGTAATTAGTATATACTTCTGTAAAGCATTTCAACATAAATATCCACAAAACACTGTTTATTGTTTTAATGGTTTATTAGAATGTGATATTTAAACTTACACGTAAATAAGTTAAAACATGTAGATATAAAATTGGCAATTTTTACAAAGTTTAAAACGTAATATCATTTCAGTAATATGAGGGTCTTCCATAAAGTTCATGGACAAGCATTACGAAAAAGTACCCGTAATAATATGTTAATAAACATATCATTTCGTAAAACCAAAATCTATTCGTGATTTACAAACGAATTATTGTTCAAAATGATATATAAATATCAATTTAAATAAATAATGAATATGTAGCTGTGCTTAGTGCGTATCAAAATATATACAGGCAAGAGTTTGGATGCATAGTAATAAAATCATGAGTGCGTACGTAACACAAGTTATTTAACTTTTGCACCAAAACGAGTGCCTATATTTTATTACGCTAAAACAAAGCACAGTCTTATATTCATTATTTACTCATGGTAATAATTCTAAAACTGCAGTCAATCTTTAACTATATTTTACCTATCCATAAACTTCACGGCTGACCCTCGAACATAAACAAGGAATAAATCAAGTTAGTGGCTTAATGTATAAAATATTATATACACGTACGTAAAACAAATATTCATGAAACAAAGTACTAATGCACGTGAGTTCAAATGTACAGAACCACTAAACTAACAGAACAACTAAATTTACACAATCCCTAAATTGAAACTTTTCTTTCAAAAGTTTCAGTTTACAAACTTAAAACACCATAAGTTCATAGGCAAAATCTGGTGAATATCTTGTCCTATTTATACCTTTGTCACATTGACCATGTACTTCCACAAGTCTTATTCTGTTTTGCACTAGATCAAGTATACATAATCAAATTATACACATATTTATAACGTGATGCTTATCGTGTGCACGATCGGTTTCGCACCCTACAGTTGGCCTACTAGCTATACAAAAGAAGGACTCGTGTTCAAATGTCGTACTCAAATTAATTGGAAACAGTCCGCAGATTGCAACCCTCATATGCTAATTGACATTACGCCAGTGGTCAATCTGAACCATTTAAATAAATTTTAATGGTAAATGATAAATACTTATCACATAGTCCAATGAATTAACTTGAAAACCTTCGCCAAGCCGTCTTCGACAAACAGTCAGGCGGAGCGATCTCTGCAATTGACCATGTAGAAAATTCATAATAGAGAACTTTCTGATTAAATATTGGGTTATTGCAAATGCATAGACTATTTCATTGCTGGTTTTGGGGTTGTACCCTGGCAGTAACCATAATTGTTACTAATTGGTGCATTCGAATTTGATTTGTTTACATTTTTGATCTCCTAGGAGCTTGGATCTATGTAACCATGAATTGTGTTTAATTCAGGTGTATTGTTATAGTCAATTTGTTGGTGTTAAAAAAATTATGGTTAGTTTCATGACTAAGACTTTACTGAAAATGAGACCGGCAGCAATTAGATCAGACATACGTTAGTTTCGGATATAGCAGTATGTCAAATTCACCGATCTGTGTATATTCGCTATAAGTTAGAGCATGCGCTGAAAATGAATCAGCGTAATCACCAGAACGTGTCAAACAGGAAGTGTTTTGAACTGGTTTTCCCTGTGCAGACCAAGCGTACAAAATTTATCCATCAAGGCTGTGATGCTAAAAATAGATTCGAGCGGTCATTCACTGAGATAACTTCGCAATTTATCGTCTTACAGTACAAGTAGCACATTTTTTTTCTATACACAGAGTTTATACAATATATCGAGATATCTAGACCATTGAGATCAGTGTGTTATATATCCCTGTAGTCTCACATACAAACAACATAATCTAATATAGGTGCAAATAAATGAACAAACTTTAACATTCACACCATCACAATGGTCCGTATAATAAACAGTGAACATTCGCACTATTAGTCTATCAGTCTGACATCGTTCACCAAATTAAAATACAAATACATTTGTACTCACAATATCAAATAAACATTCACCAACCATTCATTGTACGTCCATGTATTCCGCCTTTAAAATACCAATCGTAACTATTCGGGCATTTCCGAAAATTAGAAACACATTCGTCAGATAAACACCGAGGAGTTCCGATTGCTAAAATACAAGACATTACTTTCGTTTCGTTATTTCCACTTTTCTTCGATTTAGCAATTCCTGATATTTTTCTACAAGTCAACACATTGATACCAATCGTGAAAGCTCGGCCATTTTCATTTGTCTCCGATTGATCAGTTCTTTTTAAAGCATGCCTATTTGGTTTAACCTTAGTCAACATGTGTGTGCAGCTTGTACGTTAGTCGTGCGATAACTATTATCACCGTTTACCCACTCGGTGTCCATACGCATCTTTCTACTACAAAACAATCGTCCGCTAAGGGCAGTGAACTCTAATATCATCATTATATTACGTGACATACACGTGACTTAACACACACCGGACATCCAAGATGGTGGCATCAGTTGTGGGTATCCACTGATCACATTGTACGACATGGGATGTACTTTATAATATCTAAAATAGAAGACATATTGATCAAGGTGTGTTTATTCATATGGTCAGATATCAAGTAGATGAAATACTCTAAAACCACCAATCGCATTTAAACCATACCCTTATTATCCCCACTACCTAATGCTGATATAGAGTCTGACGACACTCAGTATGGGGTCATATCAATGTGAACTTTACGTTATCCAATCCAATTGCTTCTTTCACAAATCTGAAAATGCGGGGACAATCTCGAAAGCTCGTGACGTTGCGTTCACCAGAGATGTCTCATTTGAACGTGACCGCTTACGGAGTGTCGTCAGATTTCTAACAGCGTAAACAAATGGAGCAAATGTTAGGATCTATTTTAATGAGGTTGTAATGCCATTAACTATTTACATTCTTTTGAATTAAAATAGACTAACTGCTTCCTCTTGTATTGGGTGTGTTATCATGGTCTCTTGAAAATATTTCAGTTGAATAAAAACAAAACGTTGAATAATATTATGTCACTTATCATACTGGAGTGCATGTTTTTGTAAATATTTGATACGCTACGATTGGTTTGTCTGAACCATGAATAAAAGTAAACATATCGCTGACTTAGAATGAAAAGGTCGTAATTACTTCCTTTTACGCTTTTAAGGCCTTGTCAATAGTACGGTACAAACTAAAGCCACTTAGCTACGACACACGCACGAGTCAGATATAGTACAAGCTATCCACATCCCGAAAAATGAATGCTTCAAGCGAGCCTTATATGCTCACTCCGCAATGAATGACACACTGTGGACTTTGTATTGTGTGCATACGTAAGACTGATACATATTTGAAATCTGCATCAAACTTAGGTAAAAATGAAATTTCAGACATTTTTTCTCAAAATATCGTTTTAGTACTTCTACTTACGAACTCTTATTCTAAGCCAGCGATATGTTTTTTTCGAAATTGAAACATAAAAAAACATAAAGATAACTCTAGCTATCCGTTATTATGTATATAACTGAGTAGATTAACTTACTTCTCTTTTTTGAAGAAATAAATATAACCATCTGTCCATCGTATAGAGGCTGAGAAGGATATTGGCAGACCTTCAAAATAACGGCTTGTAGAAAATGGATAACCTTTGACCACGGTATCTCTAGCAGTGCTCCATTCCCAGAACTGATCTTCCTGGAAGAGAAATGGTGAAATGTGAAACCAAAACATGTACATTCCACAGGTAAGTGTATATCAATGTTTTTGTAAATATTTATTTGTTTATTTGTATTGTTAACATTTAATCAACGACTGTGTATTCAATATGTATATAATTAAAATATTTATCGGGGGTGGGCCGGGATGTTTACTTTTGGGTTGTAAAACTACCCGCCCTCCATGGTCCTGTCGGGGAGAGCTGATGGAAAAATATCTGTATTTCCTCGGCCCCTGACAACTAACTATTGTTCCTGAAGGATTGGTTCGGAGAAAACATTTCCAACATTTCCCCAGCAGTGATGGGGAAGCTGGTGGTAAAACACGGCCGTTTCCCCGGTCATCCACCGCCCATCCGGAGGTGAAGGCCCTGGATGCAACTGACTGGTGTATAAACCTGTATGTTTTAGTCCAGAACTCTCGTATATAAAATCGCTTATTAATTGGTTAATTAAAAGAAGATGATTTAATCGCCTACACCTGTATGGCTTAGATTACGTCATAAATGATCGTCTGAACGAAGTTTTTCCGCCTATAATAGATTAAACGTATCTGCTTTGTGTACCGCAACTAGGAATAATTCAACTTTAGATAGTATTCCAGTTATATCATCTATACGAGAAATTCATTTCATAATCTTTAATACTTTTATAAGTCGAGTAGATGGGGAAGTCTGGTTTGATTTTATCTCATCCATTATATTTGCCTAATGGTTTATTTACTATGCTGTATTAGTGTTAACACACAATATACTTTACGGACAATTAACGTTAAGTAGATATCTAGGTACTGGTTTCCGTGCGGGTGATTATAGATGTATGTACCCTCCCAGCCTCCCTATATGTCTATTATCTCGTTTATCACGTATCAGTCGATTATGATAAAACACCAAATGGTTGAAGTTTTTCTAATTGACTTAAACCTACACCAAAGTGAAAGTTGTATCGAATTGATTGTATGATGATCTTGTTGTTGGTATCAACCCGTTTTCGTGCAGCAATCCAGTTAAGTGCATACAGTCCAATCACAGTTAATTGATAACGAGTGTAAACATAAGCAAACATGTAAACATATTCTTTCGAATGGGATAGTTCCCTCATTTGTATTACTTATTGAATCGACTGTGGTACGGCGTGGATCGTTTGCGGATATTTATTTATTTTGACATCACAATTTAAGCCACGTATTTTAATAGTTCCGTGTATACATTGGTCTAAAAGAGCTAGTCCTGCTACCAGGTGAACAAGTGTTCTTTTACTGGACACATTCTAACCGACCCATCCATTAGTAAAACTATTGAACAAATCGTGTGTTTTTCAACGAATGTCCACAATTATTCAACGATCGAAAGGATTTTATCAACGATCGAAAGGATTTTGCATTTGAGCATCAGTTTAGTTCATGTGAAATTAGGGATCACCAGCCTTGTTTTAAAGTTGCAAAAAAGGCAGTTAGACATTAGGGATCAACAGCCTCGTTTTGAAGTTGCAAAATGTGAAATAAGAAATAAGGGATCACCAGCCTTGTTTTTAAGTTGCAAAATGTGCTAATTTTGTTACTTACGCCAAACAGTAGTAGCCTTGTTATACCGTCCTGATCACGTATGAATGCTGCACAGTATGGGTTATCTGGGATACTCGATATATTTTTAGGGTAACCATAATCTAAATCGAAGTTTGTATATCTCCATAACGTGCCATCTGTAAAGATAAACACGTTCTAAATTAATCGATAAATTATATTGTATATACATCAACTAGATAATATTGAGATAATTTTATCGTTTGACTATTATATCAAGACTGGGATGGTATTCGTCAATTTTCATCGGTCCCCTGACTACAATAATAGTTCAGAAATAATATTCGCACGTGGCAGGTCTGACTTATATTAAACCATCGATGTTTCGCTATTCCACTAAATGTTTAGAATGAGAAGGTCGAAAGTACAAATCACGATGTTGGGAAAACAAGAAAAAGCAGCATTAAAGCTACTCTTTACTTATGGAAAGCACAACTTTTTGAACTTCAGCTTGGTCAAAATGACAATTTCGATTTTCATGACAAACGGCTCATAAGAAGCGCATTGTAATGCAGATTTTAAATATGTACGAGTACTTTCGACCTACTCATTCTAAGCCAGTGCGGCGTTTTTCTTTTACATATTTCCAACTCGATAACTTGCAAATGTACGAGTCCAAAACTTGAAAGAAAAAGTCCAAATATTTAATTATAAAAACATTAAATTCACCTGTTAAAGGAATGTGTAGAACTGGCTTCTAAGTTCTAGGGTACGGATTATAAATAAGGTATTAATTAATCTACAAATTGATTTTTTTAGAAATCTTAAGGCTTTATTGAGACTCACATGCTATTAATTTGAAATATTCATCCTCACTGATTTTTAAGAGCCCAGGACACGGGACTCACAGGTAAACAAATCACTGCAGTGATTTGAACGTTATATGAACGTTAAAATGAGAAAAGTCGTACTATAAAACATGTATGTTTTCCTCCGTTGAGCAATGTAAGCGACGGCATCAACTTTAGGTGGACCGTTTTTATACACCTCCCAGATGTTCACTTTATCTTTGGTCTTGACAGGATTACCGCGTCTGTCTATACGTCGTATATGTGAATTATGAAATATGTATGCATAACCATCAGGTCCTGTCAAATAGAAATTAAAATTAACAGAAAACTAGTGCTGACCTTTGAAAAATAGTGTGATCTAAATCAAATGTATAATTGCGCTCTGCTGTGCGGTTTCCAAATTGATGTCAAAATTTCACATCTTCATATTTTGGTGGGATTGTGTAGACTAATGTTTAAGGGTTCCAAAAAGGTATACCTTTTTAAAGTCGTCTAACATAGTGACATGCTATGACAAAATGAAAAGTAAAGGCATAATATTACAACTGACGTTCAAAATAACGTTATTGACGTCACAAAAAATAAACAAATATGGTGACGTCATATAATTAGTTCAGGTTCTATTATAAGAGCCTATAAGAAAAAGGAAATAAAATACATATATTTAATTTGTTGGATAAATGACACTTCAAGGATGTATTGTAAACGAAGTTGATATTTGATTTTTTGAGTAAAACACAACAAAATAATTATCAAATTCTCAAAATTCTTACTTTTTGTTTATGTTTTTCACTATTTTACCCGAAAAATACTATTATTTAGCAAAATATTCTGGCAATATAGTTTTGATATCTTAAACTGCAAAGCACTATGTACCTACCACAATTAAAAAAAAATCAAATATATATGTTAATGACATTGTTATCGACGGATTCTCAAAATTATCGCTTTTGTTTAGATTTGACAGGTTTTGCCCCAAAATATCGGATTTTAGACAAAGGTCAAGAAAATGATTTTTAATATCGTAAACTACAAGTAACAACATACCTAACACAATCTAAATGTATCCCATGAGACTGTAAATGGTGATGTGGGTTACTGATTCCAAAAAATCATGCTTAGCTTTTATATTTTGTAAGGTTTTACCCTAAAATAATAGACTTTCACAAACACGTAAGGACCCAGATTTTTAATATGTTACAAAACAAACATAGTGTGAAATCATCAAACAAAAATTATTTTTTCGCTTTTTATCTCACAAAAATATGTGCTCTGGACTTAATATGGGTTTCCCAAAAGACAATATTTTATCAAGCTAAATTAGTAATAAGATTTTGTTTTTAAATTTTTCTTTACACATTTTTACTTATCCATTTAGCAGAAAAGTCTTGTGGTTTCTGCACCCTGATTATTTTAGATAATTACCTAGCTCGATGTCATCCATAGCGACCTTACACAGTTTTGGTGCCTCTGTTGTTTGTTGCTGTAGATATGCATAAGGGTCCTGTTTGGATTCGGGATTGGCCCCTGAAATAAACATATATGTTCAAACTTTACAGTAAATTGTCTTTACAAAATCACATTTTGAGAGAAATATTGTTTGAAAGTGTTCAGTTAATGTGAATGCTTACAATTTTTTAGCAAACACACATGAAATATTAACTGGCCCAAGTTATTATATAACTTACAAAATATTCAATATAAATTACAATGCACAATTTATCGGTGTTATGTTCATGATTTAGGCTATATCTGATTGATGCCATCGACAATCCGCTTCAGCACTCGCTATGTTGATGTAGCGTGTTCGGGAGTGCAGTCATCGATGGGGTTCCGAGGATGGCTTTATGCATTTGTTACTGCTTTGCTCGTACATGACATTCCGTCCTTGATTATATTAAACTTGCCCTGTTCGTTATTATATTAAAGTCACATTATTGCTCCCACAACTTTTTTCCGATCATTCATTACATTCAATAAACTACGAAACTATACGGCTATCTCTTAACAAATGACCAATACTCGAAGGTAGAATGTTAACTACATTTATATCTGTCGAAATATCGTATTTAGCAACTTGCATGGAAAACAAAATACTCATTTTGCAAGAGTTGTTCCCCTTAGACTTTAGATCATGCATTTATTGTTTACAAATTGTCATTTTGTCAACAAACCATCTGGATGTTTTATTACATGTTTTCCCGCATCTTATGATGTTTTCCACATTTAGGATTATTTGCATCATTCGGCAGAAAGGTTACCAAGTTATACTTTATTGAAATAATAGTTTAAGAGATAATGTGACTTTAAACTTACCATAAAGTATTTGTACATTTTCTATGTCTTCTATACTAAGATCTAAATTGGTCCGAACAAAAGCAGGATACATAACAGATCTTGGATCCTTAGAATGATGTAGACCTAGAGAATGACCTGTAAATATAAAGCAGGATACATAACAGATTTTGGATCCTTAGAATGATGTAGACCTAGAGCATGACCTGTAAATATAAAGCAGGATACATAACAGATTTTGGATCCTTAGAATGATGTAGACCTAGAGCATGACCAGTAAATATAAAGCAGGATACATAACAGAACGTGGATCCTTAGAATGATGTAGACCTAGAGCATGACCTGTAAAAATAAAGAAGAATACATAACAGAACGTGGATCCTAAGAATGATGTAGACATAGAGCATGACCTGTAATATAAACATGTAACTTTAATGTATAACGTTAAAGTATAATTACATGCGACAGCAAGCCAAACTCAGATCACTTGTACTTCTAGCTGCTCATAAAATGAGAATTTGAACGATTACAAACCGGACAGTGAAATAAGTTATCAATTGAAGACAAGTCTGGTTATGACAATGTATATTCCATCAACTTCATTATATTATAGTGGTTCTTAGGTGGGCTATTACTATAAGCACCGTACATGTTTAAAGTAATAGCCCACCTAAGAACCACTATAATGACGTAACGTCAAAAATTGTGACCCATAAGCGTAACGGAAAACGCATGACGTAAACATATGCGTTTATTTAGTCCCCGTATGCATTGTACTTTGTTTCAATTTGAATCACACCCTATCAACATGAGTTAATTGGAATCTTGCTTTGGACACACCAGACATATTTATTATGATTTATATTCAAAGTAATGTGTACTTTTTTGTATGTACATAGGAGCCAAGATATGAGAAAGGGCCCTTAATGAAAGTTTTTGGAATTTTAGTTTTGCTTTATCTGTATAATTTATTCTTTCCTGTGTATTATGTAAGTGTAGCAATGATATTTGGTGAACGGGCTTGATGGGTATGCAATATCAGTTACTATTGATAGTAAAATACCTAAATTGTCTTTTAGGTTTTTGTGTACCGACGATAAAGTTTATGATTGCATAAAGTACATCGAACACATGGTACGACACATCCATATGTGTTTAAAACGAGAGGTGTTCAACTTATTTATGAACAAAACACGAACGCCGATTCTGCAATATTGAATATAAATAATTGAACTATCTCTTTTAAACCATGTGAGAACATGTTTTAAGATAAGCATATGATCATTAAATGTTGTATAAATCATTTGATTTAAGCTAAAACAACAATTTAGTAGATGATGTTGTTTTTTTCCTGTTTTTAAGGCTAAATGGTCCCTTTATAAGCATCAAAAAAGTGTTTGTAAATTATTATTTTGTATTTTTAATGAGAAAATAAGTAATATTGGTCGTAAGAAGAGTTAAGAGAGTTCTGTTTTCAGTAATGGTGAACTGGCATCAAAATTGAAAATTGCCCAACATTGCCAAAACCTACACTAAAAAGTTGAATAGGTTGTATGGTGTCAATGACGAATCCATCTCCAAACTCGGAATAGTAGCAATGATGGGAGTGTTCATAGAAATTATCAGTGACATTATTTCGAAAATGTTGAAAACATAGTTCCTGGAAAATGCGAAGTTCCTACAATGAAAATCCATAAAAACATACATCGCTTCCAAAAGTCTTGGAGTTTAGAAATGCGAAATAAACATTATTATGTGGAAAATTTGTTTCAATATGGCGAAGCAATGTTGTATCTTAAAGAATGTTATGATAGATTAGGATATGGCTATTTTAGAAAAGGTCACAAGGATAGGGAGAAGTTGGTGTTTGTCCAGCCTTGTGTGTTCGCGCACGTTTTCATGGTAAGGCATTGAGTTTGTTATCATGGAAATACGAACGTCAAAATCAATATAAAATTGACGAAATTAAGGCTGTGATATATGTACAAACCGTTTCAAATAAAGATTTTAACAAATAAATGTTACGTATCGTTCCTATTGACTTTTCCAAGAACATGGTGGTTTCATCCACGCTCAGCTTTAAGTCACCAGATACAACGCCAAATAAAAAACTTAAGAGTAAAAATTTAATATATAGTATAACCAAACAGTGGATGTGGAAGTCTTCTCATGCTTTAACAATATAATTTACTATATGGTTGACACTAAAACATCGATTAAAGAAGGAAAATTGAAACACTATAATTCGAGTTTTTGGACCTTCAAAACGCAAATAACAACACCCTCCACTCCAAAGCAGATTATGATTTAACCGTAACGTATTGGCAGTTTACAATTATTATATATACTTATTGATACATTATTTTACATAATACAAAAGTTTTTATTCAATTGTATTATTAGAGTAACAAAATATCGAAGTTCATTTTCCGTTCAAAAATAAGTTGAACACCTCTCGTATGATTATTAAATATATAACGGTATTTCCAATAATTCAAACTAGTTTGTGATACAAACAAAATAGTGGAAACCATGAATCATTAATTGCAAACTTGTCTCTTGCTACATTCCTAACAACCGAAAAACACGTCTTAACAAACACACAGTCGCAACAAAACCGTATTAATGTCAACAACATTATTCTATGTAATGACGATGCTTAACAAGCAAAAAATGAAAATGCATGTCTGGCTCTTGTTTTTGCAGCCTTAGGAACATAATTATGACAGTTGGTTGAAAGCGGAATCTGTGTAAAACACTTGCAGTAATGTAAGTAATGCAAGTCGACGAATGTGTCATAAATCAGCATTTCAAGGATTCCCTGAGAACTAAACGTGATACAGTATAAAACCACAATAACACTGCTACTATATCGCTGGCTTAGAATGAGTGAGAAGGTCGTAGCTACAAAATCAATATTTTGAGAAAACAGGAAACACTGCCTGAAAATCACTCTTTTCTTATGGTAAAACAAGCTTTTTCAACTTCAGTTTGGTCAACATGACATGTGTCAATTTTCATGAATATAGGCTCATATGTAACAGTCTCATAAGGTCGTAAGTGACACTTACGACTTTCGCATTGTCAACCAGCGACAAAAATACGCGGAACCCCTTTTTACCTAATATTTCCCGATAGTAAAGACAAACCAAGACAATGCATACATTATACAAAATGACTATGAGAAAATGTAAATTACGTGGCTTATTGATATTTGCAAACTTTGATTCTTGAATCAAATGAACAGCCTAAGATAAGCTAGCATGAAAACAAGCAATATGGTTAAGTAGATGATGAACGAGAGTATGTAAAATTTATCATCCGTTTGCGAATAAAACACTTGTCCGACAACCGGGGTAATTGAAACATTAAGCGTGATGGAACGTCGGTCGCATATACAATACCTTAGATAGTTTTACAGTAGCAATACCACGTGACTTTGGACGGCTATTTTTTTTCTCGAAGTGAAGACAGTTTCTTGTTTGGATTGTAGTCCAAAGTCACCAGGTATTGCCACACTATAAGACATGGAAAACTTTCTCAGCCGTATTTAGTGTTACTGCAACCACAGGTAAAAGTATCATTGAAAAAGAATTTTAAAAAAAGAAAATGATATTAAAAAATGGGAAAATTTATGGGTTTTTTCTCGAAATTTAGGTTATCTTATAGAAAATACAAATGATACTTTTTATTTTTATTCGTTTTCGATACTGTTACCTATGACTGCAACCACACATGATCTGTCTTAGGAAAGAAATATAAGTCTTTAACATAGGTTGTCAACTTAGGTTAATAAATGGAGCAGAGCGCAGATTAAGAATACATAACATTTTTTATGACAATGTTCACGAAAAGTCCACAACATGTGGCATTTCACTAAAGATAGCGTAACAAAAAGTGGCTACATAAATAGTATGTATGCAATTAATTGAAACACAGAATTATATAGTAAACACGTTACATTAATTATAGTTTGTTTCAATGTTGCATTGTTTGAAATATTGAGCTGGGTGATACGCCATATTAATAAACAATATCTATCACCAGTATAATGAGTTTTGGAGTACGTCCAAAGTGAAACACAATATAATAATATCAAGATAATAACATTTCACGTGCTGAAATTATCCTCCCGGCAATGGTTAAAAATATACTCAAGGACAAAAGTTCTGCACGGTATTCAAATCGCGACAAGGGTAACACATTACCATGTTTCTTAACTTGTATTGAACTTACATATCTCGGATTTTATTTTATCTGCAAAATAAGGATCTTATAAAAGTTTTGGAAAAGTTTTTGACTAAATTTGTTTAATATCAAATAAAAATAATACTGCATTAAATAAGTGTTAACACATTGGCGTCTTTGACGTTCTACACTTTCCCGAAGACGCGGCTAATTGGTGCGGGGTTTTACACATCCAAGTGTTTGAGCACGCGTGTTCCAGACAACACATTGTTAATCTTTGAAACACTAACGTAAAAGGGACATAATAAGTTTCCCATCCAACTGAAATGTGGGTTCATATGGACGTCAGTGGCGTAACGTGGAGTGAAGTGCCGTAAGGTGGCGCAAAGTGGGGTTAGGTGGTGTAAAGTGGTGTTAAGTGACATAAGGTGGCGTAAAGCGGCGAAAGGTGGCGTAAGGTGGCGTAAAGCGGCGTAAGGTTGCGTAAGGTGGCATAAGGTGGCGTAAGGTGGCGTAAGTTGGCATAAAGTGGCATAAAGTGGCGTAAAGTGGCGTAAAGTGGCGTAAGGTGGCGTAAGGGGGCAAAAAGTAACGTAAGATGGCATAAAGTGGCGTAAGTTGACAAAATTAACCTAAGGTGCCATAAACTGGCGTAAGGTGGCGTAAGATGGCGTAAGGTGGCGTAAGGTGGCATTAAGTTGCGTAAAGTGGCGTAAGGCGGCGAAAAGTAACGTAAGGTGGCATAAAGTGGAGTAAGGTTGCGCAATGCGGCATAAAGTGGCATAAAGTGGTGTAAAGTGGAGAGAAGTGGCGTAAGGTTGCGCAATGTGGCATACAGTGGCCTTAAGTGACATAAGGTGGCAAAAAGTAACGTAAGGTGGCGTAAAGTTGCGTAGTGTGGCATAAAGTGGCGTAAGGTGGTTTAAGGTGGCGTAAGGTGGACTGAAGTGGCGATAAGTAGCGTTAGGTGGCATCATATCATACATGTTTATCTAGGTTTAACTGTGTGCAACGGATGCAGCTGTAATCCCTGCGTTTCTTTCGAATGTGGTTATTCCCTCAATAGCATTACTTCTAGTATAGTATATCGTTCATATTGGTATTATTCAAGTTATATAATTTATACACAGAGTGTGCTTTAGAACAAAAATGTTACAAAACCAAGCCTGCAAGGTGTATCGTTCAATTAATCATGAATTTGGCATTGACTTAACATACTGATACCTAACAAAAAGTAAAAAAATCAGATGTTTTCTTTGTGAAAATGATAGGATCATATTAAACTTAAGCGTTTGGTTTGTTAATTGTAATTAACATTGAACAAAGCATTACTTGACTTCTGAGAAATGTGCCGTACCTACATGTATGTATGCAGACCGAAACTTGCTGTACATATGTTTTATCCATTACTCTGATGAGTATAACAGACTGGTAATTAGAAAACGTGTCAAATAGAAAGTAAAGCTTTTCTTTAATTCTGATCTTAGAGTCACGTGTCACAGTATGAGTCCACACTTTTTTCCACGTACATGTACACTGAACTGTGTTAGTGATATGGCTAGATTAGAATGAGAAGGTCGTACGTACAAAATCATTATTTTGAGAAAAGAAGAAAAAACTGTCAAATTTACTCTTTACTAGTGGAAAAAACAAACTTTTACAAATTCATTTTTTCAACTAGACAACTCTGGTTTTCAAGAAAACAGACTCATTAGAAGCTCGTTATGGTGCATATTTCAAATATGTATCAGACGTATAAGGTCGTAATTAGTAGTTACAACGTTCATATTTTAATTCAACGATATGTATTCAATATGTAAATACAGTGTTTCTAATAACTTTTCAAAGAGTGGCAACTATAATGTTACAAAACACGAAGAGATGCTACAGTTTGTTTGTAGTAGGATTCAATAATAAACGCAGTGAAATCTTTAATCGTATTAAGGCGTTGTATAACCTACCTATTTCATGAATTGTGACGGCCAAAAGGTTAAGTCCATGTTTTGGATTGACGCTCTGTGTCCATTCTTCGTCCCTGTCTAGATGTACATTGCCAGATATTGTATATGAGCCTGGTCCAAACGCATGCGCGGCCACACCTCCTAGAATACAAAAAACACGGTTCCGTTAATTAATTATTGACATTCAACTTACACCTGACCAAAACCATTACTTTGCTTGCATGTATGTCGTTGCAAATCGTGCTGGACCCACCATTGCCATAAAATATAAGATATTGTACACACCGGACATCCAATAGTTACGTAGTTAATTTAATCTGTATTCATTTTCACTAGTAATATTACATATCTACAATCAAACCAAACATGAATAAGTAAGTGATAGAGAAAAAGTAAACATTCGTAACCGTCCAAGTGAAAATAATTGAGCCAAAACTAATTGTCCCAAACACTTTTGGAAACATGAATGATGAGAAAGACTGGTTTTCATTCCACGAGAAAAGGTTCTCCATAATCCTTTACATACATGATAATAAAAGACAACGGGATATAGGAATTATATGAGAACAAGGATTTCATGTTTGCATGAGCAGTAACAGTGACATTGTGACATTGACCACACCAAACCCAATTCCTCAAACTATCATATTTACAAAAAGCATAGGACATTTATTAAACAGGTATTGTAATCCACGTTAGGTAAGTGATATGACGGTTGTTTAAGTCATTATTACAAAACCGATAACGAATGGAACGAAAGTGGATAGGGTCAAACGACGACGCCGTGCCTCCGTTACCATCACATATAAATGGTATTGTCCTTGGTAGTTGGTTGCATTGATACGGATTATCAAAGGGCGGCTATTTATGTGGGTATAAATAATAAGGAAAATATAGGTCAATAACATGATGCACATGTAACCAAACATTCTTAATCCTAAAGCAAGAGTCTGAAAACTGTTTGAACTCCCTCGTATTACCAGCCACAGACTCACTGACTGGTATACAGATTAACATAAAACTATTCTATCTATGAAACAAAAAATGCAATGTGCCTAGCACGAATATGACCGAACTCATCAAACGGGGCATCGGTGCAATATTACTGAATGGTTCCCATACTGCATATTCTCACATAATAAAGGCATATTGGAATCATCTCTCCAGGCAGAACTTTAATGAGTACAGCTACAATTTTCAAAGCGGAATTTCTGTTTTAAGAGCATTTGTGCATTTTTAGAGAAACATGAATACAGATAGTGACGTCAAATTACGAGTTTAGTGTAAACTGATAGTATAGATGAGCACACACATGCTTATCAGTAAGGTTTTACCTAATCTGGTGCATTAAACTAGTAATTTTGGTAGTTTTATTGTAAATTGTTCATGGGAATTTTCCAACCGGCGTTGATAACTGGTAATTGATCGAACAGACTTTTATAGTGATTAAGATCGAATAACTGATCAATAATTTAATTACCAGGAACTCAAAACAACGTTAAAATTGTAAGGTTATCTTTACTAAAACATGTCCTTATCTGCCCAATCAGTTTTCTGTTGAAATATGGAAGAGACCTCCGACTGGATTTGAACCCAGCTAAGACGACCAGCGTACATGCTTACCACTGAGCTACGGCGACGAACTGATAATTAATATAAATGATGTAGTAAGAATTTGATCAAAATTCTTATAAAATACGTCCCCGTTAAATAGTTATAGGATTTTTAAGGATTCCATAAATGTCGCCTTTTCACTGACGCAATGAAAATGTTATTAAAGTAGACAACTCATAACTTTAAAATAAAATTGCAAAAACCAACAACTATAATGTTATCATTAAGTACGGTCCCAGCATGCCATGTAACATTGCATACAATCGTCCATCAATTTGTGACATTTTAATACTTTAACCCACAATGTAGTGTAACATTTAAACAGCTTCCCATAGACGTGCATAATGTACCATTCATACAAAGTCATCAGTTTACATCATAATTCTTGATATTGTATAAGTCTGACATTTGAGACGTTAGCGAAAATATAAAGGTGTCTCCCGTGACAGAGTTACCATAAAACAGAACAACGCCTTTTAGTAGAAAAGGCGTCGTATGATAAATTAATCTAAACGGATGTTTCACTATTATACAATTAACATGTCGTCCAACTAAACGCGCAGCTTACTGGGTATGACAATATATTGTGAGATGTCAAATTGAAATGTCATGACAACATACTGCGTTAAACAAATTTGTTTGATTAATTCAACTATAATGAATTATTTAGTAGGAAATATGAGGTTTACTCAGTTCAGTTTTGACAGTTTATTCGCTTTGTTGCAGAGTAGACATATGTACACATATCATAATTTCGCTATTCAAGTGTACCTGCCTCTGAAGTAAGATAAATTATAATAGGATAAAGCGGGTGTGATGGTGACCATGTGACTAGCGCTTTCGACTACCAGTTCCGAAGGCACTGGTTCGAATCGGACGGAGGTCAATTCTATGAGCGAGCACAAATCCTAATGAAAGTTTAAAAATCAACCTCGTCTACCCTAAGTTCTAATTAAGACCAATAAAGACCAATTAATGCTCGGACATTACATGTTACAGGAGCTATAGTAAATCTTGACGAGTTCTACTTGCAGCGAAACAGAAATGCATTGTCTGTTCTATGGACTAAATAAGACACCGTGCCGAGGCCAAAAATACCAAACATATATACTTTTCGTTCTAGTCTCTATCAATGATATACATGTAGTAACTTGTGTTCCAAGGGAGGTAACACGCGTCTTAACAATTATAGAGGATTTTAGATGTCCATGTTGATAAAGCTCTAGTGTAATAAATCAGGATCTTACCAAGTACATGTTTGCGCCTCATTCATCAGTATTGTTGTTAACCTATGTCAGCTATGAAATAACAATCTTAACAAGAGTGTCAACATTAAAGCCATGATATTGATGGAACGGTCTAAACTATTGGCAATTATTATAGACTAGGACGCGAACACTTACTTTACAGTCGTTTGAAGTTATAGATGACAAATCGCTGGCTTATAATGAGAAGGTCGTATATATATAGGTTTAACCGAGGTGCATCTGAGTTAACGGTATTCGGTCCTTATTTCGAATGGGATAGTTCCATCATTAGTATTACTCATTGAATCGACATTAGCATGGCGTCATTGAAATGCAGCGGACAACATAGCTCTACCTGGTGCTCGTCAAATGCATACAGTTTGTATGTAATGGAACATATAGAATGAAACTTAGTAGGTCAACAAATATGTTCTCTAACTGTTAATTTTAATTTCGACATTCAAGACCTGATAGCTTTCGAGATATAAAGTGATTATGCGGTATTCTGGGACACCATCATATTTAGATTTCTTACAACTCATTGGAAAGTTCTCCCTATTGCATAGTCATGATGATATTACTTCTTAACATAACCTTTACATTTACTTACAATTGATGTTCTTTTCTCTGTTTTCAGATAATTTAACTATGTCACGTCCTGGTAACATTAAACATTTCATTAATTTAACTATCGAAGTAATGTTAGATTGTAAATCATTTTAATAACTCATTTTCCTGCTTTTCAAGTTTGGGTTCATTGATTCAGTTGTTGTTGCTGCTTATTGTACCTTTTTGTTGTATTGCTATTCCTTTAAGATAATGGCTTATTAATGACCCGGTATCAATCTGTGTTGATGGTATCAGAATAGGTCAACCGCATTAATTAGTATTATAATTAGGAACACTATTATAATATTCAAGAAATATTACTATATTATACGCTAGGTACCTTAAATGTATATGTAATAACCTATTTGAGCAGAAATATATACAGTTCGTTATCATACATATACAATTCATGAGAAAATATATTAGCACTTACCATAATAAATAACAACTGTTAGGTCATATGACAATCCGCCACGACGCTGTATTAATATGTACATTGCTATATATCTACAATAAGCATCGGAGTGTGACTATTAAGTTCTTTGTACTTCATCTTAAAAGGTCATGATAGATCTATCACCTATATACCGGGAACTCTAACTACATGTTATCGAACACTTAATTCGGATTTATATGACTTTTTGTTTTATTTGAATAGATATGTGCATACCTTGATGGGTGTGAGGTTGTATATCTTTTACGGTAAATGTACTAGGGGTTTTCTCAAATGTATGTATGACTACTATATCTACAACAAGCGTCGGGGCGTGACTCTTAAGTACTTTTTATTCCATCTAAAGAGGTCGTGATAGATCTATCACCTTTATACCGGGAGCTTTAACAACATGTTATCAAATACTTAATTCAGATTAAATGACTTTTCGCATTATTTCTATAGAGATGTGCACACCTAGATGGGTGTGATGTTCTTCGTCTTTTAAAGGTATATCTTTTCGGGGTTTTCTCAAAGGTATGGTTGGCTACTACTACTACAATGGATTGATTTACCATCAGTACACATGATTAAACTCGTCTGGTTTATATAATATCCATGTTCATATAGCTCTAGGTGTGTGCATCTCTAATATTTGACCGTTTATATACCATCTAGTAGAACATCACCTGCCGAAGCTGACCAATCGAACACAGATCATCCAGCTGACAGTCTTGATCCATAATATTACTTTCAGTACTGATGGAATTCATTATAATGACCAGTACATCTAGGAACCTGGTATTCCCAAATCAACTATTCTGCCACAAATGCAAAGGAGATGACCTAAAGCCGTCGTCATGACAAAACATTACGAGTCCAACCTAGTATCTTATATGTGTAAAATGCAGCATCATACTCAGATTTTTTATTAACCGAGTGTCAGACTGTTCAAGACGAAACTAGGGACAGTTTAGTACTCTACCGAATGCAGAAAACGAGACGTGAGGCAGGAAAATCTGTACCGACTGTAGGTGACGGGGTTGTTCGTTGATGTAGACTTAATATTTTACAATGCGTGTAAGACTATTATATCATAAACGAGTTTTACCTTTTTCATCGAAAGCAATTTTACTACCGTCCCCATGATTACCCTGCTCAAAGTCAATCTGTATATCAGGATTTTGTCGTGTATATAAAAACCTGAGTCCACTTACTGATGACCATGTCTCAAACGCCTTCTTCAAAGTTTTCCTGAAAGTATTGCATTTGTATTAAGAGAAAACAAGTCTCGACAGAAGTTGAATGTTCATATAATACATTCACTATATAACAGTAGTGAGTAGAGATAAAATGTGTTAGCGATCAGGGTGGTATTCACAAAGTATTTTAGTGGAAATCCTAATATTTTGACTTAAGTAAAAAAAGCATATTTTGCAAGAAACTAACAATATCTCATTGTTTATTGGTTATTTTTGTAGTGCTTTACATAGCGCTTCATCACAATGTAAAAATTGGATAATCTTAATATTCCTGTTTAACTGATAAACATATTATATAATAAGGAAATTGTAAGATGTTTAGGAAATTCTTAGATTTAACTAAAGATGGTTTGTAATACCACCCCAGTGCTACTTAATATCCAGATACCGGTCACTATTTTAGATCGGCCCCGATCTCATGAAGCATCTTAATTAGAAATCTCAGCTCAAATTGACATTCAGCTAAACTCAAAGTCTGAATTTGAGATGAATATGACAATCTTTCGCATGTATTATTAATGTAATAAACTCACAATAATAATAATAAATTTTGAACCCCATTTACTTTGGAAATAAACAAAACTTACTAGTATAAGAATGATCCAAATATAAGGGATCAAGACGTAAGTATTATTGTCTGTGAACAGATGAAATGAAACAATATAAATATTAACAAAAGTTTATTGTCGTTTGCCTAGTAGCTTCAGATAGTATATTATGGAATAACAAGTTTTTTCAACTGCGTGTTGGTCAACATGAAAAGAGCCGATTTTCATGAAAATGGACTCATATAAGGACATCGTTATGAAAATTTCAAATGTAGATAGGTACGACCTTTTCATTCTAAGTCAGAGATGTATTTTGTTGTACTAGATATGTGCACACCTAAAGACGGGTGTGAGATTCTATATCATTTAACAGTAACTGTACTAGGGGTTTTCTCAAAGGTATGTTTTGGCTACTACTAGTATAGTCCAATTAGGATATTCTGACTGTGACGTCATAATTTATGTGTACATAGAAGATTAAACCAATGCTTAAACAGGTAGATTTTGGTTTGGTACTGAACTGTTGGTACAAGCTTTTATACTAGTTTTTACACCGTCCTAGTGGATTGTTCCACTGCGTCACTGTATTTGTATCCTAACTGGACTGCACAACGGATTGATTTACGATCAATACACATGCAAAATTCGTCTGCTTTATTTTATATCCAAAATTGTTTGAAACGACCCCTCGGTTTTTAACTCTTAAAATTTACTGGAGTCTATATAGGTCTAGGTATGCACATCTCTATTATGAAGAGTACAACTATATACTATAGTATCAATTTATTCACGTACCACTGTGCTAATGGTGAAATCTTCTTGGTATATTTCGTTGCTTTCCAAGTCAAAGCAGACCGTCGCCATCTTGGATCTAGAAGTGGAAATACAATAAATTCACATCATTCTGACAATGGACCTTTCAATGATAAATGCTTCAAACAATACCATGTTCATGAAAAGCGTCATTTTCAGATTCAAAATAAGAAAGTTGATCTCATTTCAGTATACTACTACAAACATGATATGAGGAAATTGGACATGTAAGACAGCACTCAACTTAACCAGCGCAGAAAACATTAACAACATCACACAACTCCACTGAGAAATACACACAAACACAACCTCAATGGATGATTAAAAGCCTATTTCCCCGTCGCAAAAATGCATGTTATTGATAGGCCTACTTTAACGGGCAAATAAACTCTGCACTCCCTTCCCAAGTTTCCGAAAAATAACCACATAGATGCACGATTGGTTGTGCAAGACTTTTAAATTGGGTGTAGTATGTGTAACAGACTGAATCTGCACGGCTAGTTACGTAAATATTACGTAAATATCAGATAATTTATCAGCAAAATGTTTTACATTCTGATCGATTTTATCACTGCACTAAACTGGAATTATATTATATCATGATGTTTGGGAAAAAATTAAATAAAATCTAAAACGAAACCTTTTGATACAGTATTCGGTCATAAAGTATGGACATATAAATATGAGCCTTACATTGATTAACAACGTTAAATCTTAAAATCAATCTCAAACAGATAAAGCCGTAACACGATGTCATATGCTGATTTGAATATCAGTTAATTGCAAACATATAATTATTATTATGAATACAGGCAGATCGAACTTTTCGAATTACCCGGTGTTGATAAAATTGGTATAACAGGGCATGAAATCTAAACAAGTGCACCATTAAACATTTCTTTTTTCATCATTTAATTCATATTAGATATTTTATTCTATAACGAATAAAATGAATTTCTATATATGTTACTATGATAACTTACCCAAACTACTGCTAACTTAGACATTGTAAGGTGTTTACTGGGATCCCCTCGACCCAGGTAAACCTATTGACGAGGAAAATAAAATTTACCACAACCTCAAAATAAATCTTCTTTTCAACTGATTTATCATAAGAAACACATTTACATCTTCTATTTTTGCTATAATTCCATAAATTGCTAAACGGTAATGCGTGCATAAATGTCAGATTGCCTTTAAAATGCCAAGTGGCATGCCAGAGGTTTGTATTATTTTTCTTGTCTTTTTTGGTTATACATGTATTTGATATGAACTAAGTAATAAAAGATTTATGTATGCTATTATAATTGTTTTTGTTTGTTATCATTTTCAATGATTTGATGGTAGTAACCATGGTTACCAAGCAAAAAGAAGGAAAAGGCACATTTTTACATATCTAAAGAATGCCTCTTGTTGGTAGATATGTGGTATGGATATAGTGTATTAATCATCCTTATTGAGAAGCGCCCCATTTCTAACTGACATATGACATCGTTATTATGGAAGTTTCCATGGTAACTAAGCAATTAAGAACGCAAAATAACGTTTTTATTGTACTTTTAAATGAAAGTTGCATGCTAGTAGATACCTAGTATCGATATAGTGCGTTAATCATCCAAATTAAGAAGCACCCCATTTCTAACTGACATATAACCATGGTATTGTGGTAGTTACCATGGTAACCAAGCAAATAAAGAAAGAAAAATCACCTTTTTACGTTTTGAAAAGCATGCCTCTTGCTATATAGTCATCCTTATTGGCAAGCGCCCAATTTCAAACTGACTTAAGACCACGTTATTATGGTAGATACCATGGAAACCAAGCAATAAAGAAGGAAAACATGCTTTTCCTTCTTTAACGTGATTTTTCCTTCTTTCTGGCTTGGTTACCATGGTTACTACCACAATAACGTGGCAAACATGTGTTCAAATTAGTGCATTCTCAATTAAGATGATTAACAAACCATATTCATACCAGAAATTATACTTGTATGCAACATTCTTTTTAAAATACTGTAAAAGGCTGATTTTTCTTCTTTCTGGCTTGGTTACCATGGAGACTTCCATAAAAACGTGGTCATACATCAGTTAGAAATGGGGCGCTTCTCAATAAGGATGATTAACACATTATATCCAATATAAATATCTACTAGTATGCGACATTCTTTTGAAAATACAGTAAAACATGACTGTTCCTTCTTTATTGCTTGGTTACCATGGTAACTACCATAATATCATGGTCATACGTCAATAAGAAATGGGGGGCTACTCAATAGGAATCATTAACAAACTATATCCATAACAAATATCAACTAGTATGCGACATTCTTTTGAAAATACAGTAAAACGTGACTTTTCCTGCTTTATTGCTTGGTTACCATGGTAACTACCATAATATCATAGTCATACGTCAGTTAGAAATGGAGCACTTCTCAATGAGGATGATTAACAAACTATATCCACACAAGATACCTTTAAGCATGCAACATTATTCTGAAAATTATAAAATTACAGTTAAAAAGTGGAAATTTCCCTTTTCGATGCCTGGTTGCCATGGTAACCACCATACCAACACGGTCATAAGTCAGTTAGAAATGGAACACCCTTCCATTAAGATGATAAACACACTATACCAAGAACCTATATCCCCTAATATGCAGTTTTAATTACGAAATACAGTAAAATTGATTTTTCCGCCTTCCTTGCTTCGTTACCATGGTAACTACAATGATAACGTGGTCATACGTCAGTTAGAAATGAAGCACTTTTCAATTGGGACGATTTACAAACCATATGCATACCAGATATCTACTAGCATGCAGCATTATTTTTAAAATTGTGAAAATATGGTCAAAAAGTGGATTTTTCACTGTTTAATGATTGGTTACCATGGCAACTATCTGAGTAACTTATCCGTGCGTGATATAAAATTAAAGAGCTGTCCTATCTGAATTCACTTGATTATTTATTATCAATGTATTAAGAAAATGCACTTCTTTAATCTCAAGTTTTTGGGAATTCATTTGAAAAGTACGTCCTTTCTCTACAATGTTTCCTTATTTTATTCTTAACCAAAATTGAAACATGAATATCTAATTGACACCATTTCAAAGTGTATATTTCTATTTATTCCCGAAATACTATAAGAATTAGGTCCTACATGTTAAAAAGTGGGTGGGGTATGGTTTTAACATTGTTTTCTTCAGATATGTGTTGACAATTAATCATTATTTTACTGACAAACACTTTATTCTGTAATTTGTAGACTTCCTATGTACTTGTTACGCTTAATTATGGAGATTATTAGAAATAACTTTGAATAAAGTTATAATCTATCAAAATATATTTTTGTTAAAAAATGAAAAAAGCCATTCTTTGGCACATTTTTACAAAAATATCTCATTTGCAGCCGGACAAAAACTTTACGGCCACTATAAACTATACTAACTGTCTTCAAAAATATATGTGTGATATCTAATTCCGCGTACTAACTCATTTAAATTTATTTTAAAAACCCATACTTTTTCATTTTTTAGAAAAACAGAGATTTGAGAAAAGGGGTCACAGCAAAATGAGTACAAAAAAATTCTCGATCGACTTGGATCATATCTTTTACAGTAAAACAGTTCTACAAAAGTATATGTAACATAATTTATTAAATATTAGGGTGTGTGATGGCCATTTCCGTCTCTAGTCCTTCTTAAAAAAAGTGTAAAAATGGCAAAATTCATTTTTAAAAAATGTGAAAAATAGCAAAAATCGAATTTCCTCTGTTGCCATAGCAACGGTATGAAAAATGAAATTTTGAGCCCTGAATTCGTTTTTATGGGTGAATACCAAAAAAAGTGGCAAAGTATTTTTAAAATCTGAGACTATGCGTGGACAACCATGTCTGGGGTCAATATCGAAAAGGTGTTAAAGAGTATATTGTCTTCAATAATATGAATAACAAGAGCGCCGCATTACGTGTGATGGAACTTCTCGTTCTTTTGATAGTTTGACAATACGCTGGCTTAGATGGAGAAGGTCGTACTTACGACCTTATAAGACTCATACATACTTGATATATGTACTTCAATGCGCTTCTTATGAGTCTTTTTTTATGAAAATCGCGTAACGTCTCATGTTGACCAAACGGAAGTCCAAAAGTTGATTTTACTACATTTAAAAAGTAGTTTTTATACATTTTTTTCTTGTTTTCTCAAAATATCAATTTTGTTCTTAAAACCTTCTCATTATAAGCCAGCGAATAGCTCGCATTTTTTTCTTTGAAAGGTTGAGCTAAAAACAGACAATTACTTACAATATTTATAGAAATGAAATTCCCTGATAGGTGAGAAAGGATCGTCCGTCCGTACATCTGGAAGCCCACACCTGGGTTCTTTCATCACTTTTACTGTCTTTTTATTCAGCTTCCCAGTCGCCTTAATACCGTTAAATTCCTGGAATTCCCTGAAAAGCATTAAATATGACATACACATTAGAGATATGAGTGTTTTATACTCATTATTATCTGACGTGGAATTTCATTGACGTCTTAAGCTTTAAAATGTTCGGCAATGTATTTAAAACTGCAGCATGTGATTGATACTGCAACAGACATCCTATTAATGTATTTTCTAATGTACATAATAGCAGGTAGCTGGAATTTAAATAGTTAGATAATATGTCAGACGTGTAAATCAGGACTGGAAACTCACCTGCGTCACTATAGTTGCGCTGTTAACAAGATTAAATGTTCGGAAAATTTTGCAAGACAAAAATGAGCGGAATAATTTCACATATGTCTTTCGCATACTTTGATTATAATCAATATTTCGTCAATCAATTGAGCTTGTTCTATGTGGATGGAAGTGTAAACGAATGTCCAAACATTTAAAGACATAGTTAGTTGAAAATGTTTATTTTTGATGTACGTTAACAATTGCTGAGTTAACAAGTTAGTACTTGTTTGAACTAATTAATTTATTAACGCTGTGCTAAACCAAATTCCAAAGCTTATAGTGCATTTTGACAATTATATTACGTTTGCTTTCAACACGACTAGATCACAGGTAACTTTATTATTGATAACGAATACAAGTAAATGAATTTTACAAAAACCTTTTTTCGTTTTAAACAGTCTTTATCAATGATATCGTAGTTACATGTGGACTGGATATGGATAAAGAGAAGTTGATTTTCCATACCTGTTCTTGTACATACAATGTTAACTTCATCTTTGGTTGAATAGTATGCATGGAGCAAACCCGGACCTCCTTCACCCCAATGTACTAGGCCAAAGGTTATATTGCGATGAACAAGTTGTATTATAGTACCTTACTTATTCCACTTTTCTTACAGTTCATCAGAGCAGATGCTGGCATTCCATACATAATCCATTTCACATGTAATATTGGTGTAACCTTACAAAATTACAGATATTTCAAACATAAACGAGAATCGTTGTAAGTATACTATCGTCCGGTAGGTAAACTTTGTTTATATAGTTTTAACTGGGTATACAGGAGTTAACGGTATTCGTTCGAATGGAATAGTTCCCTCATGAGTAATAACTTATAGAATCGACTATACCTGATTGCATGTTTACGTTCCAACTTGGTATGTACTTGTATTTTTCTGGTTCGTAAAACTTCTGGTACAGTGCGAAGGTAACCGTAGCGTTCAAAAAAACCCTGAAAATAAGACAAAATAATTTCATTTATTTATTATCACGTTTTAAATTTGCTTTAACGCAAAGTAATAATTAACTATCTGCATCGCATGCCCGGGGTTATAATCAGCATTGTGTTGGATATATTTCTAGAGGGCCACCATCAAACTGTATAAATCGAATCATATCACTGTATGACTTATTCTAGGATTACTATAAAATTAAACTTGTATCACTTATTGCTATTGAAAGCACATGTAAACTCCGATCACTGACTTATATCCGTAAAGTATAATTCAATGCGTATGCATTATTGCAATTGCCGGAAATTTAATCGTTTATACACAATGATCAATGGGAGATATATGTTGAGTCGGGATAATAACCTGACAGCAAGGACTAACGTATCATTTACTGCATATTTAATGTCTGAGAAATGGGAGACTTACAGCACAATATAATGTGTCTATGTAGATCTAAAAAAGAAACACAAATATTATTTCTCGCGAATTCCTTTATTTTTACACTATTAATATTATTTAAGATTTTTGGCGAATGTCACTTTTTATACCATCAATATTATGTAAGATTATTGCAGCTTCAGAGTGTGCTAGCGGTGTAATACTGTAAATTCATTTAGTTTCGATGAGACGAACTTTCGTGTTTTTGGTTAAAAATACCATTACGATGGGACGTTAATTCGTTGATATTGCAAATCAGGTAATAAGTACAAGGGCCAAAATCAGTGTTCGATGGGATTTGATTTCGTGGTTAAAAATGAACCACGAAATCCACGATTAATAATTCCCACAAAAATTTAAAAAATTGCAAGTATGTATGAGGGTTTTGTTGAAGAGAACGTTAAATGATGATCATTCATCACACCGACATCCACTGACGTATCCATCAACTTACCCACCTAGCCAAATTACCGGATAATTGAATTCGACTGAGTTACATTAGTATTAATCTCAAATATCAAATTCAATTACACATATCCGTATCGTATCAGTCAGTATGATTTTATCCAGTGTTTATTGTGATGTATATATACATGTGATCATTGATGGCATGAGCTGTAAGATCACAACAGATGGTATCGTTGATTAAATAAACCGGAATTTTTCTTTAACTAACAATACAAAGTTCTGAAGGATTTGCAAGATGTTGCAATACAAAAGTAACAACTAAGATAAGATAAGATAAGTTTATTAACCAGGTGTCACATTGATAAAGAATAATTAATGATTTTTACTTGAATACTCTATATAAAGGATATCAATTAAATCAAACTAATTTTTATCTACGATGAAGTTTTCAGGTTGGTGAAAATATGCCTGTATATAGTGTATCAACGTCCTGTCAACTAAACAGTACATAATTTATACGTTGAATTACATAGTCTCTCAATAGGTCCAAGTCATTTACTGTTTAATTAATGTTGCTATTGCTCACAATAAGTTGAAGTTGAAGTGTACAACTTTCAAATAACGCATACCGCGATTTGTAGTATATGCTGTGCATAAAGTATAATAAAGAATCTGCAAACTCAGAAACTATAATGTGTATACCGGGATGTCCTCAAACCAGGCACACCTATTGGCGAGGATAATGAACTTCGTCAAAATCTAAAAGAACAACATCAAAATGTCGCTTTACGAGACCGGCATGGTGCTGCATGAAGCATCTACATGTACATACTTTTATCTTTAGACAAAAGATGTATGCTGCTTTCTGGTACCAGTTTAGAAATTGCCACATTGTTTATTTTTTTAAAACTGTCAATTTTCTAAAAATATCTTATTTTGCCTGTGGCGTCTGTTTGACGTAATTTACGACCACTTCACTATATCTGTCTGTCTGATGTTTGATAAAAAATACACCGAAACTATAAACTTTCTATTTGGACACGCCGAAGGCTACTCAGGAAACAACCTGGTTATCTAGCATCCAATTAGGATTAATGTGATCTTTAATGTTGCGTTTGATGAAAGCCACCACAAAGACAGAAAGCAGAACATTAGAATTATAATTGAACGCTAATTACTCGACGGGTGTGACCGTGAAACTCGTGCAGCTCGTGCAACTCGTGCTACATAAACACGCCCTGTTTATAAATAGAAAAAACATGTAGGGAATAACATAATGAAACAAAGGAACGTAAAATCGTTGATTGTATGTTACCAACGCCTTGATTATAATTAATAGATTCATTCTTTATTTAGTGGTTACGTAATGTTGGTTATTTAAGGGTTTTTATTTCATTTTTGGAGACAATAGTGTAATGATTGTGAACAGCGTTGTTGTTTTATTGCCTCCAGGATTAAGATTTGAGTTATTATGCATATTCAGTTTTATAATTATAATTGCTTCCAAATTACCAATTTAGCTATAATACTTAAAGAAAAGGTAATGGTGTATAAGTTTCTAATGATTACCCACAAAATCATAAATTCCCTTGATTTTAAACTGGTAACATAGCGTCATATGTTGCATCAGAGCAGGTTTTATAAAGTGAACCATTTTGAAGACTCATTGAAATACAAGCGGAAGAAGTATTGATGTGATGCAACGATAACGACGTTTGGAAGGATTATATTCGGATATTTACTTATAAGTTGCTACCAAAATACGCCAGCTAATGGGACATGTGAAGCAGGCAGTTTTGTTGAATGTTTCTGAAAAGTTTTGCAAATAATCAACTTAATTACTGACATATCCTGGGTTAAAAGATAAAATAACCCAGACATATCTAACATTCTTTTAAATGTTTGTAATTACAGTGTATATAAGTTTAGAATGGTAATTTATTACACTAAAAAGCAATGTAAAACATTCGACAAACAACACGATAGATGCCTTATAAATCACAACTGACAGAATAATTGGAACATTTGTTATTGTATTTGAAGACAACACAAATACTTTCAAATTTCCATAAAAGCCACGAAAAAAATTTACAAACAACATGGCTACATGGCAGAGATAAATTTGAAATTCTAGCATTAAGACCATGTGACAATTGTTTTTAGTTCATAAAGTTCAGACACAGGATGCGGGATAGAGTAATTTAATGGAATCTGACCCATTTGCATATATAACACAATACATCCAAACAGTAATAATGTTATCATGTTATACTTGAAATGTTCTTGTTTAAATACGAGCATCTGTGTGGGCCATTAATTTTACCATCTCTATAATACTAGGATGTCTTCCCTTTACTCAATCGGATTACCTTGTACAATTCTCAATTCGAATCAAAAGGATAATGCCGTACAGACCGTTCCGACTGCCCTTCACTATGGACGTATTCACACAAGCATCCGCTACTCGCTACAATTCGGTATCATTTAAGAAAATATAATATGAAATATAATCTTTAAAATGTTTCCTGTTTAATCACCATGGTTGGTAAATATTTACACATTCTCAAGTCCTAATTGCATAAAAATAACCACTATCTACATTTCACTACGTCGTTCATCATATTTTGAAGTTTGGGCTTTATTCAATGTGTTCAGATCGAGTGTTTACAGTGATATAACGAAAATGTGATATAGCGAAAGAAATTTAATGGTCCCCAGGATTTCGTTATAATCGAGTTCCACTTTCAACCAAGACATTATCTAAACAACCATTTGGATGATTTTTCATGTGGCGACCTTTACTAGCATAATGATATAACGACATGCGCGGAAAGAATGCGCATAAACTACTGGCTGAAATATTCTTAAACAGTCAATATTATTGAAGCCTAAAATGCGTTTATATAGATATATATAAAAAGCTTATGAACCACTTGCTTGAAACATCTTCATTTGATATATTTATAAGGGCGTTTTAATTTTGATAGCATACCTTCAAAGACGAATGCATATTCATAATTCCATTTATTGCAGACGGGAAGTTACACTTAACAGAGTAAGGACGTGATAGTTATATTGCTGTGTGTGATTCTACCATTAACAACAACTGCACTTCATTAATGTGCACACTCAAGCAGACTAAATTAATTCGATTGCTAATAAATTGCAGCACTTTATAACATTTTCTTTGTTTATGTTCAGTGTGCCTCACACGTAATTATCATAACAGGTTTAATTGAAGTGTGACTGATTTAGCTGTAGTCCCTGCTATTCTTTCGAATTGGAAAGTTCCCATATTGTGTATAAATGGTCACAATAACTCATTATTATTATCTATTCAAAATTAGTCTCATTTTGATAAATAGTACTGCATTGAGATAAAGTCCGGAGTCATCCCCGTGAATGACAACTTTTATCTATTTTTAGCTTCACGGTTCTGTTTGCTTCCATATTCCGTAACTAAAACAGCGTTTGTTAGCTTGTTTAAACACCGACTGTTAGTCTGAATGTTATTAAACTTATTTTACATTTATTTAATACCGTGCAATAAATCTTGGAAAAGTTTAATATCAACGATGATGACTTATCACAATGTATATCCTTAATATCATTATGATATAAGTATTTGTTCATTGAATTAAGTTATCTTTATTTACCTTATATAGTAATATATTAATAAAATAACCTTTATAAATGACATATGAGATATTATGTCAACTGCTTTTGGTCATAAACTTGATCTGTCTGTTGATTTAAGAACAATATTAAGTAGTTTATAATGATTCGTCGATTAACGCCCGTCTGAAAATTTAACCACGCGTAGGCGATGGTTAAGTGTTCTCAAAAACTGCTTTGGAACTTGCATCACCAAGAATACTCCCATATGTAAAGCAAGACCAATAACCTTTATCTGCACTTTACAAGAATTATTGCAAGGAAAATATAAAAAACTCAAAATTACTATTAATTCACAGCATATTACTCTCTTTTAATTAGTAATCTTCCTTCAATAACAGCAAACAATTCACTGCATAATTCAACTCAAACTTTAACCTTTCTAGTGCATCAAACAACAACATAATTTTGAACTCTTAAAGTTGGTTGTATTGGAGAGGTTTCGCCTACGATGTGGACCATATTAGAAATTGGTCTAGAACCAAATATAGATAAAGACGTAATGATTATCATTTTTATATTATATAATAAACTATATTAAAGATACTTACTACATGTATGAAGACAAAACTGATGTAACATTAACGAGACATCAATACATCCTACGAGGGGATAGAAAGGATCAACCAGTTTAGATTTCGAACAGGTTTTTTTTTATATCATGGGATGGTATACTAAGTGTGTCCTAAACAAAACAATAAGTGTATTATATACGAGTAGGCAAAGATGTAAGAGGGGTATCTTGTAAAATATACGGGTAGGCGACTCCCAAACAGGGTTATCTACCACTGTCAAGTGTTCGTTATGCTGACAGATATTTTGTTCTGTTTGTAACATCATATAGTATTGTAAACCGACTCGGTTCTTCTCTTTCGTATCAAAGCTGATACGGGTAACATTAGTTTACAAAAATGCAAATATCAACAAATTTAGACGAAACCTTAACCAAGATCAAACTCATGATATGTGGATATATCCTTACAACTAAATGAAGATTTCAATCATTTAAGTTTCTTGAGCTCTATTATATTTCGCTTGATAGAAAAATTATACTGATCCGTTGAATGCGTACTAATTCAAAGCGTGCATCGATATTGTATATCCTCATCCACGATGGGAAAAGATTCAGCCATTGACAGAATAGATAAACTTGTTGACATTCGGTAGACGTAAGCGTGAAATGTTTCAAATGTCATCCGCTCTTTCAGCTGAGCATGTGTTCGCCGAGACAATTCATTCGCTGGAGTGATTATATTATGCACACGAACGTTTTGGTGAGATTTAAATGATAAACGCCTATAATAATTATGTAGGTTAATCTTTATTTTAACCTATCAAAGTATCCTACATCAGGGGTAACCAAAATGTAAAACCTTTGGGTAGAACGCTAGTTTATAGTGGTTTGCATCTGAAGCTCAATGCGCTTGTCGTATAATCTGGCAGACCAGGTTCAAATCCGGGTGTAGACATTCATATATGTCTACCATATTTCAGCAGAAACTGACTGGCAAATAAAGGATACTTATGTTCCACAACTCTATGCGCTGTGACCTTGTTATACTATTGACATGACATAAACAGTGGACATTTTATATTATAGACAGAACAAAAGTAGCAAGTGGACAGGACATGAAATGTATATAAGTATTAAACCTACTTGGTACTTTATCATCAAGTGGAGGAAATGGTTCATTATTACCCTCTTGTGGTGATTAATACATTTAGGAAAGAAATATTAAGTATAATTACTATTTGGTAGGAATTGTTCCTCAAAATGTAATATAATTGCTATAAATTAAGATCATATAAACATTGAAATAGATCTTCCAGTATCATTATACAATAATATTTTATAGCTTTGGCTACTATGTCGAATACAAGTTTGTACCTCATGTTACGTATATTAACCATAATCGACGGAAGATAAAGTTTGTCTTATCTTACGGTTACATTAATAGTTCGTGCTTATTGAATAACATGATCGGAGCTCACGCTCGATCCATACTCTAATCACTTCGTTTTTTATGCAAAATATATTTACCGGGAACAAACGAAAACGGCCGAGCTTTCACGATTAACTAAATCCATTGCGTTAAACGTAATGCAGTTATGTACCGTGACTGCATAATGACGTAAGCCACATATATTTTACGCATTAGAGAAAAGGATATCCAATGAGTATGACTGAAACAGTTTACAGGAAAGGATCATCAGGTTGCAATTCCTGAAATTAACCATCATCCTCTCTGCAGATATCTCGCATTGTTCTGTCATATTTTGACAGATTATCTCTTACACTTTGATCCACCGACTACTCATCTGCATAAACTTCATTCTATCATATATATTTGAAATACATGTACAGGGAAACCTCAAACATAAGACGTTTTTATTGGCAGTGAAATAAATGGCGATTGTGCATCCCTAAAACATCCTACAGGTATCCTACATGCATTATAAGGATATCTAACACCCGGTATATCACGGTGTACTCGGGGGACAAAGCTACTACTCTTCGATGGCTTAGAATGAGAAGGTCGTAACTAATACTTGCCGCCTTATAAGACGGATACATAATTTAAAATCAGCACACAAGGTGCTACTTCTGAGCCTACTTTCATGAAAATCGGAACATGGCATGTTGACCAAACTGAGGATGAAAAAGCTTGTTTTACCACAAGTAAAGAGTTATTTTCAGACAGTTTTTTTTCTTGATTGCTCATTATCAAGATTTTGTTCTTACAACCTTCTCATTCTAACCAAGCTACTTGTGTCTTCGCTCATCAGACAAAAGAACATTACAACGAATATTCAGGTACGTTCAAATCAAACAATGGCAATGTCTGATAGAACAATGATATAGATTAAAATTGAAAGAACAAATACGGAAGACTTAAAGTGACATAGTATTACATTTTGTACAAGTCAATAATTGTAAAAGGTATAATGTTTGTTTATCATAGTCTCACCCTATTGAAAAGGCAGGCCAATTTTTCTTATGAGACGCATACTTTCTTGCGCACAATGCCCTCTCCCGAACCCCTTTCTCATATTGCCGGGCACCTGGTAAAGATGGGCCTACGCCATACCTGCCAAATACTCCTATTAAAATGGAGTTAATCCTATTATATGTTCTTTGTAAATTGTTGTTTTCAAGATCACCAAACTTTGAACAAAGGCACATGTGATTCATTTTATGATCTTCTGTCCCATATTTATATCCACCAGAATTAATACCTTTCATGCTTATGCATCTAAATCACTTTTAAATATAAGTGCTTCGTGTGACATGTTTCGTGTTATCACTCCTATTTTGGATTTAACCAACTTGGCAGATATGGCATACGGTAAACATTCTTCCGAATATTTCCGGCTCATGGTTAATATAGAAGTCATCACCAGTGTTCCGTAGACACGAATGCGGTAGTGAATGTACGTTTATCTCTATAAAATGTAGAGAACTGATTGTATTAATGACAGAGCCACTGTTCAGTTTGTATTCTATTCAGATACACTGATAAAACCCTCATTATGTGAAGTAGTGAAGAGTGTTTGATTAAGTCTGGAAGAGCATGGTCATGGGTATATATTGAATTCACTTAAATAAGCATTCCAACACACGTTACGATAAGGAAACCAGGGTTCAAATCCGGGTGGAGGCACATATATTACATACTACATACATACAGTATAATGTGATATAGAATGGCCTTATGCATGTTTTAACAATGGCTTAATGTTTCTTATGAAATGTATCGTGAACATGGATGAGAAAGAAAAAAATACATATTTTTTTATATAGTTCGACAGTCACAGTTCAGTAGGAAGCTTACTGGTAAATAAAGGCTATGCTTGGCATTTAAAAACATATTTAGACAAAATACAATTACTCAAACTCACCTAAAATACCATAACAGCAATATTTGGACCACGCCTCCCATCTGATAGGAAGCATAGTTTGACAAACACATAAAACTGTTTAAAGAAATAGAGAACATACATAAATTAATATCAAATTGTGAAAATGATTGTGAATTGTATTCAAAGTTAACGAGACGTTACGAAAGCAATAGCATTGGTGTCGTGATATGCATGGTGGTAACATTTGATCTTTTGGCTATCAACATTTTTCAAATATTTTATCGAACAAATACTGATTGGCGGTATATTATCGGTAAATTATCGGTAATAAAATTTCGAATAAAAATACAAGTAAGATCATTTTGTATAATACCACCAAATTAAGCGTGAAACACATATATTAGTATGATGACTGGCAAATATAACACAATTATGTTTCAAAATTGCGTAAAAAATAGACCTATCACTAAAAAAGTTATGGATCACTACATATTTGGGAACGTTTAATCTTTATTGTCTTGTCCTATATAAGGTTGACCGTGAGGTTTGGTGCACGGAATGGGTTCGAATGAATTGGAATGAATTTACAATCATTATTCGAAGCACATTCCGAATCACAAAAATACAGCTTTACTAGAGTGGCGTTCGAATACTTATATTTTTTAAACATCAGCATGTGGTAAACGGTGTAATAATTTTGTTTTAGGTCTCATAGTGGGTTCATGAAGGAAACCGAAATGGAATACAGTAAACTCTGTGGGGACAGCTAGATGGCATTGACTTTGCTGATGACATCGCTCTTCTGCCCTGTCCACAACAACAAATGCAACAAAAAACATCAATTCTGACAACCTATTCATCCAAACTAAAACCAAACATAACGAACACTGAATTTATGAAAGTAAAATGCAAAAGTTACAACTTACATCCAGCAAATCAAAGTTGACAAGAAAAATAAAGTAGCCTCCTTTACCTATCTAGGAAGTATCTTCAACAATCAAGGTGGAGCTGAAGCCGACGTAAAAGCTATAATCAACAAGAGCCGTCAGTGACGGGTGATGCTCCCCGTGGGATGTTTGTCACAGAAAATATACTCCAGAATATGCAAACGAGAGTTATGGTTCTTAGCCATTGCACTTTCCTTCAATGAGATCTATTTACCTATGAAGTTTCAAATTGATATATCTAATACTGTTGAGTTATGGCATAGACAGGAATTAGGTATGAAAAATTACAAAGGGGAATAACTAAAAAAATATGTAATGAAGAGTCATGGTTCTTGTGCACTGCACTGCCATTCGATGGGATATATTCACCTATGAAGTTTCAAATTGATATCTCAAATACTGTTGGAGTTATGGCCCGGACAAGAATTAAGTATGAATAAAGTATGAAAAATTACAAAGGACAATAACTCCAAAAATAGGTTATGTAGAGTTGAGGTTCTTTAGCACTGCTCTTCTACTCATTGAGATATATTCACCTATGAAGTTTCAAATTGATATCTCAAATACCGTTGGAGTTATGGCCCGCACAAGAATTAAGTATGCATAAAGTATGAAAAAAAACAAAGGGCAATAACTCCAAAAACAGGTTATGTAGAGTTGTGGTTCTTGGGCACTGCACTTCTACTAATTTAGATCTATCCCCCTATGAAGTTCCATGATGATACCTCACATACTTTTTGAGATAGGCTCCGGACAAAAATAAGTATGAAAAAACACAAAGGGCAATAACTCCAAAAATAGGTTATGTAGAGTTGCGGTTCTTCAGCACTGCACTTTGACTCATTGAGATCTATCCACTAATGAAGTTTCATGATGATACCTCACATACTTTTTGAGATACGCTCCGGACAAAAACTAAGTATGAAAAAAGGCAATAACTCCAAAAATAGGTTATGTAGAGTTGCGGTTCTTCAGCATTGCACTTCTACTCATTGAGATCTATCCACCTATGAAGTTTCATGATGATACCTCACATACTTTTTGAGATAGGCTCCGGACAAAAATATTTGTTCGGAACGACGGAACGACAGAACGACGGACGGACGGACGGACGGACAAAGCGGCAACGTAAATGCTCAAATCAACAAGGCCAGAGTAAACGTCAAAATGAACTTCATAAAATTATCCAGGAAAACAACGTAAATGCTAAAATCAACAAAACAAGAGTAACCGTCAAAATGAACTTCATAAAGCTATCCAGGGAAACAACGTAAATGCTAAAATCAACAAAACAAGAGTAACCGTCAAAATAAACTTCATAAAACTACCCAGGGAAAAAATACAAATATACAGCTCAAACATGTTTTTTAAAGTGGTAAGAATACGTTTTCTTCCGGTATTGCTTTGAGGGTTTACTTGTAATATTTGGTCGTCCTTGTGTCATTTGTTCATGTCAGCAACTTATCTTTACACTGGTCATGTTTGACTGACTTAGAGAGTAGACTGAAGGAGTAAGTTGTGTGGTTATTTGGTAGTTATTCATTTCCATTTTGTCTTGTTTATTTTTGTCGTTGTTCTTGAGACAAATGGCAGCCCTTTTTTAACCTATCGCAGCGTCATACATTAAGCAAGGTAAAATGCAATAACTGCTACAACATAACATATCGCTAGCTTAGAATGGGAAGGTCGTAACTACTACTTGCGACCTTATAAGATTGAAACATGTTTGAAATATGCATCACAAGGCGCTTCTTTCAAGCCTATTTTCATGCAAATCGAAACTTTATGTTGACCAAAATGAAGTTGTAAAAGCTTTTTTTTCAATATTAAAATAAAGAGTAAATTTCAGTCAGTTTGTTTCTCAAAATATTGAGTTTTTACAATCATGTATGCGACCTTCTCATTCTAAGCCAGCGACATCTAGGCTTCGTACGAGTATTGTATAATACCCGGTAATAATAGAGTACAGTACGAGGTTTTGGTATGTTAAGTTTTACTTGTTACACTTAAATTACCACATTGGCTTTGAATTACAATTGATTTACGAGTCTGGAACAATGTCTAAAGTCATAGATTATTTACATATACTGAAATCTTACATTGTTGATGCATAGAACGATCCGTTGGTGTAATTACATTTACAATAATTTATATATTTCTGTTTCTTACTTTCTATATATCACTATTATACCACTGACACGCTTACTCACGACATACGCTTGTTTATATAGATGATGTTTATATAGATATTATGCTGACACAGACTAAGTGACGACCCTGATACCCCCATTAAAATAGTTGATATTTTAATTACTGCAGTTGACTTAGAGTTTCATAACGTGTTTATTGTTGAAATTGTTTTAACTTTAAAGCAAGAACATCCGAACATTTCATTCTCGTTCATTTTTTTCATTACATTCTTGTTACTTGACTAAGCACGGATTTATGAAGATGGAAATCTAAACTCTTGTCGAAACAGCTCCATCGTATCGTCTTTGAAAGTATCTTTGTCTGGATTTGGGCCGATGTTTTAAAAACACTTTGTTTCAAACTGTTTTCACAAGTTAAGTTAAGAGTGATTGTCAGACAGTTTTTCTTATATAATATAATTATGCAACATGTCTTTCCCTGAACCCACACTCTTAGAATCTACGTAAATGTTAAAAATATATAAACGTCATAAAAATGTGATTTTATTAATGCGAGTATATTAAACTTTGTGAAAATGTAGGTTCGTGAAATAATTCTCCTTTGAAACCTTTAAACATGCTCTTCATTACAGCAGTGTTTTAGTCACATACAATGAACTTTTTAACGAATGTTATATAAGCGGAAGTATACATATGAGTTCTTTATTTGAATTATTTAGAGTAATGTTTAACTGTTTTTTTAATTATAATTATGTTTTTCATTTATAAGAAATTAATTATATGTACAACTACTTCACGTAAAAACCTGATTAATGTATAAGAAATCAGTGTAAGCATTCATAACCAAGGCCTACTAAATTGATAATAATAAAACTGCAGTAATGTGTGAAATGATTTGAGACCTTGGTATCAATCAGCTAGATTCTGTGTTTGAATGGGTAATAACGTAAAAAATAACGAGTATAATTTATCTGAAAAAATAGGCTAATTCGTTAGACCTAAATTGTGGACAATTTAAGGTGATAATGCAATCACTATAATACAACATTAGGTTAAAAAGTGTTTTTTCAGAAAAAAACACAATCATGGTTATTACTGTTTTCGTACTGGTTGCATTCTTACACGTTTTCCATATTTTTTTAACCTTGGTGTATAAATTACAAGTAACAATTTAATTAATTACTCGAAAGGATCATTCGAAATCTGTGTCTTTTTTGTTGGCAATCTGTCGACTGAGATATATTATTCATTTTAAAAGGTTTTTATGAGTCTCTTTATTTATCTAACGAAATACTGTAATGTCATGATATTTTGCATAATTATAAAAAGTTGTTAACGTATATCATTATAGCATGGGATAGAAAAGGCCATATTAACGAACATTTGACATTTAAATAAAGGTGACTTCAAACAAAAAAGTAAGATAATGTTATAGTATTCACAAAGCATCTTTTTGACTTAATGAACTGTACATATTGTTGACGAAGAATTAACGAATGATTTGATGAGTGCAGCTCCTATATTATGTTTAACAAACGGAACACAATTATTATGATTATACATGATATATTCAAACAGTTATTCATCACAATAGCACATTTATAGGAAACAGGTATAAGACATTATATGGCACAGTTCAGAGTTTTGATATCCCAAAATGATCATTAGAGTGAATGGGTGAAACGTTTGGGATGTATTTTGTCATATAATTTCTGAGGTCTGTGATAAAAGATTGGTTATAAAGTTGGTTGATAAAAGGTTTCAGATGGGCTGATAATTTAATAGTTTTATTTATAACCAAAGCTGTAACGTTAGTATGAGATGAACACATATTTGACTAAACAAGCTCTCTCTATCATTATTCAACATCATGCTCATTGTCTCTCTTTGTGTTTCACATTAACGTTCATCAACAATCTGTTTTATTCACAGACATGCCAGTAAGGTTAATACAATTCATAAGAAGAATGTTGAAATGATGCCAGGAATAAATACCTGTAACAAAAAGGTTTTCAGCTCACTCATTGTCACATTGTTTTACCCCTTGATTCGCTTCAAAGTGGTACAAGTACGCAAAGTGTAAAAAATAACAACATTTAACTAAATGGGCAAGTAGAACGACATAAATGTTGTTGATGATCAAATTGCTATTGTCTTTTTCCATTTCGTACACGTAATCTGAAGCTGGGACTTCATCTGTATCACGCTCTATTTCCCCGTAAAAATTGACTAAAATCTTCTGGGGGTATCGTCCATATGGATTATCCGGTGGCGAGGATAAATAAAACTATATAAATTATAAAAAAAACTGGCTATTACCAAATTAACAGGGTTCGCTCGATGTGCAGAACACAATGCAATCAATGCCGTTATAGATTGCTGATAATGAAACATATATTGTATGATAAGCATTTTTGTGTTTATAATATTGTTTATAATTATTCACATCATTAAATGGTTATCGCAGTTGTTATTTAATACAAAGTACACCATTGGCAGCTATTGTGTAATTGGTAATACATGATAATCGCAATTTGCAAATAATACTAATTAATAGCAGATAAGGGAATAAAACAAAACAAATCCAATTTGATTGACAGCTGCCATACGTATAACGTCATCGTTTGCACTAGTGTACATAATTTTATTGGAAAAGGTCAGAGTGAACAAAAAATTACATAATATTGTGTACTACAGTTAATGAAAAAGCGCCAACAACTTGGCACTGTTTTACTACCAGTGGCGTAAATGTGGCGTAAAGCTACGTATAAATATCTATCGTAAAAGGAGTGCGCTTGGGAGGCTGCTGCACTACTAGAAATGACTACTCTGGAACGGTTGTTGAGAACGAAAGAGATAATATGGACTGTGGTAAAAAAGGCAGTTCTCTAGAGAGGATATTGTAAGTCACGAAACGACATCATACCACACGGTACTGTACGACACAACAAGATACGACAGAGTGCAGTCTTACTGTGGACATACCACTTAGGGTGTGATTGATATGCGCCCTATTACACATATTCATACATGGTAAAGTAGTCTTCAATTTTGATGTGAACAGAACAGCGTGATGTTACAACTAGTCTAATACCAACACCATTGACAGTGAAACTACAGATAACTAACATCAATCATGCTGTAACAACAAGTGTTTTATAGTCACTCTATGTTTACATATAATCATATACCAATGTCTCATGTACCGATATCTCATTTACCTCACATATAGTGTAATGTCTTACATATGATGTATCACTTGCTAGATATAAGGGTAGATCGTTATCCCTTACTTCTATTGTTATACTCTAACCAGTTAATGTCTAATGTTGACTGGATTAATATCATTATATAATAGTTAATAGGACATGTAATTGGTGGTCTCTTAAGACAGAATTTGTAATTATGGTATTCTTTCGAAGATAGCAAACATCACATGTGTGGCTGTATACACAGTTATCTTTACCAGTAAGTTGATTAATTCGAGTTCTTAATTACTTTATCCGCATACCATATAACGTTGTAGTGAAAGCTACTAGAGTTTTCTTTAGATGCTTCTTTAGTCCATAGGAAACCTTTAATTAAGCTTTCTATATATGTTCCAGATAGTGAGTACTGATAACATGTACACCACAACAATGATTACTGTGTTTCTGTTTTCTTTATTCCTGTGTTTGTTTCTGTTCATGATTTGATATATGAAAGACTATTTTAATTGGACCACACCCATCGTAATAACAATTTGTAGAAATAACCTCCGTGCACTCAAGATCAACATAACGTGGTATCATTGCCACATTTAACTACTAAACTATCACGCAAGGTTACACCTAATGGTTTCTTTTATATTCAATTTATTATATGTATATATATATAACTATCGTAAAATTAGATTTTTATAGCGAAACAAATAATTGCAGGTAATGATACCTCACTACAAAGGTAAATAATGAAGAAGCACAAAAAGAAGAAATAACAATGTGGTACATCCTCGATTTGACGAGAAACAGCAAAGTCTCATGTCAATTTGTGATGAGCGTTTTATGTTTCAAAGTGTATAAACGAGTCGATTATCAGAAATGCAATGAAACATACAAGTTGAATTATATTGTATGACAATAAGTCATGAAGATTTTATTTTAGAATGTGCTTTTAATTGAATTAAGTCATACAAGTTTAAGTCAGCAGATATATTAGTCGTCAATATTTCTCCACATTTTATACTTTAACAAAGGTGTGTTTGTGCCACTAAACGTATATTTCATAAGTGTATGTATACAGGAACACATTTTGCTTTCATAGACCATTTACAAGCACGCAGTGACATATGGTTGTATAATAACAGTCACACGCGAATTGCCAGTTTCATGATAAATGTAATTTTAGTAATTGCAAGTGAAATTAATAATACATAGTTAAAGTGTTTAAGTTGACATTTCATATTAAGATTGAATGAGCCACTAAATGACGTAAAACGTCATATGAGTGAAAATTACAATTTTGCAAATGGATTTGGACAAAAGCAGTTATATTATTTATCATTATAATTACTCTTTAAATATCAGTTAGATTGTCATAGAAACCCTGACTTGCAACAGGAGTCATTTCCATTAGTCAATCAACCAATGTAACTGTAAGGAGTTGTTTGAACTAATACAAAGAATATCGAGGATAACAGTAAATTAGTTCAAACCATTTAAACCTAGATAAAACATTACGCCTGAGGGACGACCCAATGTTTATAACAATTATCATTTAACAGTGAACGGAGTGTATGCAAAATCACATCATGTTTGAACTAAGGTACATACTAGTATACGACAGTGTACGAAAACGGTCAACACCTGCAACGCTTTCCCCTTTAAGATAGCAGCAATACGAACATAAACAATACACAACACTATACCATTAAACATTGAAGTTATAGCAGGATACGTTCCTAATTGTCATTTGGTCCTCAATTAATTCGTAATACGATTCCAAAGTGAGGATTAAATAGCTTTCATTAAATTGTTATATTTACACAATGTAGGTTTTTAACCATTTATATATATATAGCCAAGCATATAAAGTGATGCTATTACTGAAATCGCATCTGTTAAATAGTTCAGTACAATTAACACAAACTTAAATGCTATCCTTTTAGTTTCATATCAGTTTACACCTATTCCAACGAGTATTTAAATAAAAATCTAAGAAAAAAGCGAAATGTATCGAAATGACTCTAAACTGGTTCATAAGCAAAAAGCTGTAATCTGACAATCACATAATATTTTGATAAACGTGACAGTAACCTATACATACGATTGATTTTTTGCGAATTCTTATAAACATTTAATCTTTCTGGAAAGCCTCGGTTCATTTGAATATAATAAATAGATATGGCAAGCACGAGGAAACTATTAATGTACGCAAATTTAATGACAACATTGGCAGCGAAGTAAACATTTCAATGAACATTTGTTGTAAAATAGAATAACAATAATTGTATTATTTCATATCCACCCGCTTTAGTGCGGCATATTCGTTTATATTACGTGATTGTTGAATTTCAAATTGTCAAATGAAATACATTTCATACCTAAAATGTCGTCAGACAAAACGTAGGAAAACTACTTTAAATGGGTTTTAAATACTTTTATGTATCCGCCAACAACTATGTCAACCGATAGTCCGGCTGACCGGGTGGAACCACAGGTGACTTTATCATTGATAACAGAAAAAAAACGACAACATTGTTTTTTTTGTAGAATTTATAATCCTTAGGTCTATAGAAAAAATATATTTTACAAAGATCTGTTTTCCTTTTAGTCTTTATCAATGATACTTTTACCTGTGGGTGTAACTCTAATAAACTACCATCCACCCGATAAGAGTAAATATCTAAATATTCAACACTCACATCTATATCCATACTCCATCGTTCTTCCAATCTACTCCGCCGTTTTTCATATTTTCGTTCATTTTTTGCTAATTGTCTTTCTTTTTGTTTTAAATTCCAATCATGTATATCCTGATACGTTAACTTGTTCTTTATTCGATCTCTCGCTTCAATATAATTATTTGGAAAATATACGAAACAGACTACGACCAGCTTCCATATACACATTAATTTAGTATAACACACCATACTTATACATTTATAATCATCGATTCAAACCTTAATCCCTATTACACCGTCATGTCTTTTTTACTACAATAGGTCATGCCGAAGATATATTATTAAATATGATTAAGAATCCAACATCATTCTAAATGCATTTGCTATGCTTTAAAACATTTTTTAATATTCGACACGTTAGTTTAAATGAACAAAATCCATATGAACTCAGGTCGATATAGTTTTCTTTTTATCCATTTTATTATAAGTTTGTATATTTGTATAACATGTACTCCGACATTGATCACTCATAAGCGTTATATTCAACTTTCACATTCCCTGATCAAACGATATATTTAAAATCCTCCATGTCAATGAACACTATGATTACATGTACTGCAATACTATTAACCCGAACACACTAGCTTTGTCCAAAACCCATTTTACTAAATACTAACAGCGGAGGGGGTTTATAATTCATTCGACTTGACGGTATAGTATTTACGAACATAAACACAGACAAAAAAATCCAACAGTCATTACATTTTTACACACTTATTTCTGATGACATTAATTTTACTATTATAGTCACAACAATGTCTGTAGTAAATAGTACACTTTTAAGGTCACCAAGTAGTAGTGTAAACCACATGTAATTTAATTTTGTTTTAATGTATCATTGATAAAGAATTAGTTATTATAGTTTTTTGACGCTGACATTTCATAAAAGATGAATAAATGCAAAAACAAAACAATTTGTCTTTATTCAGTTTGAATGATACAGTTACCTACAAGGGTTAAACCTTTCCTGATCCCCATCTTTATTACATTGTTGAATTTTCACTTGTGTTTGCAGTTTTTTCTGTCATTAAAGAGAGCCTTCGTGATGCAACGACACTAGACTATGGTTACACAGTGTTTAATTGAATACGTAGAATGGCTGCGAGAAATATTTACAAAAAACCTTCAATGTTGAAACTTTCTTCTCACAAAAGTTCTTATTTTTTATAAGAGACAACAACATTTGTACACAGGTTTTCGATTCTAAAACCTCAACTGTTGTTTGTAAATGGCAAATAGCAGTTTTGTGAAAGCCTTTTATTTCATAAAATCTGAGCGAACGCAAAACCTTTATGAAAACATACAAAATAGAAAGCTTGTTTAATCGCCTCTTAATATAGAAAAACGCAGGTCTTATGAATGACAAAAACGCATTTCGGTATAGAGGATGCTCGCAACCAAACCCAACACTCTCTTACTACTACAATTTTTCTCGAAATGGTAAACGATATTTTGCGCGTGTTTGATGACGTAGCATGTATACGTTGTTTCATCGTTGCCAATGTTGTATATATATATATATATACTATTCGCCATGAACACTTTGAATCCACCCTGTCGGTATCTTATTCACAATATAAAACACCCTAGAATCAGGGGACTAGCACATACAAGAACAATACAAATGTGGAATACACAAGGATACATGGAAAACAACATAATCGATGCTTTGTGTTCAAATCATTATCATTACCTTCATTAATGTTCGGGAAACCTGGTTTAGAAAAGAGTGGCGTATAACTACCCTGAGTACTGCGTACAATACATGTTTGTATGCAGATAAAATACAGTTGTTCTTCTTTTAAGACTTATACATGTGTTTTCATTTATTGAACCATTTTCCAAAAGTCGTTGTAAATAAATGCATGTATGTATTAACTTTAAATGTACGTGAGTGCATTGATAAAACAGCTCCCGGTATAGGCGTTTCAGTGTTTAATTATCGACAAGTTTTATGACGGGAACTTGGCATCACCAGAGCTAATATTTTCTTCTCTTAACAAAACGTAGAAATAACGTTACTAGTTTGTTTTTAACACAAACAAGTACAAACAGAATAATTATACTTCTCGTCTGAAATCTTATTTTACATCACTAGTGAATTTCATCCTCGATTTAACCACATAGCTGACTTAATTCGTTTCAACATTTGTTTGTAACAATAGAATGTTTCAGTTAGTTTATCTGATAAGCCCAGAGAAAGGGTAGCTTATACAGCAGCAGTCAAGCGAATTACACGGCTAGTTGGACACCAATATGCAATCGGGTCATCTTATCTTAAGAATACAAGGGTACTGGATAATTAATTTTGTAGTTCACGAGGAGCTTCAAATGTATTAACTGTAACATAAGTGAATACAAAAGTTGTTTGTAATATAGGAGCATTCACATGGAAACCTGACGACCCGCCCCAGGATAAAACTATCAGTGTCTGATAAATGACCACCATGCGTGTCCTGTAACCTGTATATCTAGACTACAACAAGGGGTATGTAATGTGAACCGTTGTTGTCACAGAAGAATATTTGACAAGTGATTTGTGACTAAATTAGCAAAAGTCAAGCGAATATAAACAATAAAACCCGACCCAAAATATTGTAGAAACCGGTAAGAAACTTTGACCTCTACAGTCCGCTCAAAGTTTAATGAGAACGGTTATGAACATAAGCTCGTCTGTCAGGTCAATTTTGTTTGTCTAGGTTTTACTGGGTAACTGAGATATCTACTACTGACAAGTAATTTTTTCTCAACGCTGTTGCAGCTTCATTTGATAACACGTTTGTAGAATATGGGGCCAGATATCAGGAGGAGATATTATTGTATATATTCTTTATTCAAGTCTCTTATGAACATGAAAAGCATGACAACTAAATTTTACACATTCCTTTTTATGTAATAAAAAAGAGTTAAAATAAACAGAAACATTCAAATTTGAATTATAAAATACATTTGGTACAAAAATACTCATAATAGCAACATAGAAACAACAATTTCATTATATCTATTTTAAGCATTATTTACATACATAGAACTTAGAGACGGTTATTAAAACATTATTCGTATTTCACAATCGATTTTGTAAGACAATGTGAATTTCTAGGTTGTATAACTACATGCTTCTCTCCACAAAAACAATTGTACGAATGTATTCACATTAACTTATCAACACTTTGATAAATACGAGATTTATCAGATTATAACTATTAAAATAATGTCTACGTTCACTTAATGGGCAAAAAACGTTCTATCGTGAAACAAGAAAAATACACAGAATTTATTGATACGCAAGGTAAGTCACATAGTTTATACTAAAACGATAAAATCATTTAAAGCACTTTTGTGCATTTTATTAAGTTACTTTTAAATATATATGTAGATTAACTAATGTAAGTACTAAAAAATATTAAATGATATAGATAATATACTAAATTTCAGTGTTTGATAAGTAACAATGCACAACCACCAAACACTTTAATGTAAAACAGAGTGGATTCGCGTCTTTCATTTTCATGGTGTCTAGTCCATTATATTTTCGTTGCATTGATTTGCTTGCAAACTAGAATGATCATTTTGTACATACACAAATACTAGTACATCAAATTTCTTCCTAGTGACATAATCCCTTTTTATTTGATGAAATATACAAAAACACTATAAGTATATGCGATGGTTTGATCATTTTGATTTGTTTTCCAGAGATCGCACCTACTTTTAAATGTTTTAAATGTTGGATAGTATTGTGTAAGCATGTTATTGTGTGTCAATATCCGTCTTTTAATACCGCTCAATCTGTCATTTGAATGACAAAACTTGAAAACATACGAGGGGTGATCAATATATTCGAGGACTTTTCATCTAGCAATTTCATATTGACAGCAAGGCTTAAAGCCATTTAACATCATTCGCAGTAAGATGTCTCCGACCGAATGCACTTATAAAATTATTTGATTCATACAAGTGGCGTGTGACGTTGGTCGTTACGCGACGTCATTCCAAGCGTCACCGTCGGAGCAGCACATAGCTCCTTTCTGGACTGATACCCGATTCCATGTATGAGACTGATTGTCTTTTACTACTGAAATAAGTAGTCAATAGCCGATTCTGGAATGTGAGGTGGAATAAAAAGACTATCTAAGGGTTATTGGAAACAAAACTCGGAATAGGGCGGTTGGCTTTACAAAATTATATTATTTCAATTAAGACAGAAAAATGACCTATCAGGTTTAGGACGCAATATCGAAATAACTCTTTTGATTTGGAGTCAACGATTTTATGTTTTGTAGCATCTATTAGTCTTCGTTTTTGCCAAATACATTTGATTGAGATCTGTGTGTCTTATTTCGCAGAATTAAACGAGAAATGTCCCCAACATGGTGTTATTTTTGCTGTTTTTCCTTATTTTATCGACTCAACGTTTGACAGAGACCCCACAATCAAATAAACGACGGAATCATATGAAAATGGCTAATTGGGAGCGCACAGAATCCATACACAATTAAGTCAAGTCATTTTGGAGGTATCGCGAGGAATTTACAAGTTTTGCGTTAATTTTCATAGCGTGTCGTTTCTCAGAAATAACGTTACGCCCGAAATGCTCGACGGTGCGCGCTTCACCATGGTTACAAAAAGTGACGTCATAAAGTAAATAGTGACGTTCGTTATAAAGAAAATTAAACAAATCGTGAGATAATTGATTGATCTACATCAGCGTGTAATTTCATTGCTCTAGTTCCAATAATTCAAAATTGAGAAGGAAAGTCCTCGAATATATTGATCACCCCTCGTACATGTACTAGTATATGTCGTTTTGAAAGAAGTGTATTCGTTTCAAGAAACTGTAATTTGATAATTAATTTTATATCAAATTGCTTGCTCAATGGCAGTAAATTTACAGTGAAAACTTATAAGTAAATACTGAACAATAGTTCGAAAGGATGTGTGGAGAGTATGCTCAATTTATTTAATCAGACTGCTAAAATTGATTAAGCAAAAAAACGCTTCAAATATGATTCTCAAAACCTGGAGGGCTTTTAAAATTAAAACGGATATCTTGTAAATTGTATCAGTAAATCTAAGATGATTTGGATTGACAAGTACTTAAAAGTGTTGCCAGACCAACTTGAAAATATGATATATTTAAAAGATGAAAACACCAGCATAAAGTTTGTGCTCTATTGTACGACATAATGTAGATGTTAATGTAATTTATAAACTTCTTAACGAAACGATACAGTGTAATATGGATGTAGGTTGTTGTAGGTACAAGAGGTCTATGTGCTATATATGATACTTGACACGGAACAACATATCATTGAAATTGTTTTACTTGTATAGAAATAAATTCCAGTGTTAGTGACGTTACGATGCAAAGTTTCATATGGATGTAGTTTTAAGATGACGATGTGTTATAGAGTACTACATTACAATACAATTGGTCCATGTGCTATACATGATACTTATCATTAAAAATATTTTGCACTTTTTCCATATTATTGAAATGCAATTTATTTTAAATTCAATTACTGGTTTCTATTAGTTTGCGGTTTGTGTTACGACAACATACACCCGGTGAAGCTAATCACACATATAATGTCATTTTAAATAAAACGGATGCTATTTTATTCCGTCAACCATTATTATGTGTCACCAATTACAGACGGGTTTTTATATATCAGTCGGACATTGTCTCCTATTGTATAACTAAATACTATCACATGAAATCAAATTAAAATAACGCATATACAGTGGCACTTGAACGTGATTACAAACAAGTTCATTTGACGAACGCCCTCCTATACTTAAACACGATATTAAAAATGTGGCACATGTTATATTAACTCGATTAGCATCAAATCACTAGGTCTTGTATCGTAACGCAGATGTTACAAAATTTAGTAACCAAGATTTATCCTTAATATTATAAAATTACCATTTTTATGAAACTTGAATGTAATTATGGTAATGTAAATGAATTAAACATGCATAATATGCATATATGTCACAGGATGCTCAGTCAGCCACTTATATACTGACGTTAAAAATGTTGAGATTAACTTATCTCGCAAAATCTGAGTAAATAACAGTTTACATGCAAAGAAAAATATATATTAAGTGTCCTCGAATATCATTTTGAATGTACTATGTCTCTGTTATACATCTATATATTGATAGTCGCTCTGACGTGTGATATTTCATTTAATCTACTCTTGTATTCTGACTATTAGGTTGAAATTTTTATAATAAAAGGTGTCACCTGTTTCAAATACATGTATAATATAGTTAAATATTGAAGCTACTAAAAAGCATTTCTATTAAAGTCACATTGAACAAGAAATATGATATTGTCGCTAATAAATGGAGAGGTTGTTAACAAATGACTCGTATTAAATGGCTATGGTAATTATGATGTCACGTTCATTTGGCAAAATAAAAGCAAATGCCAGCTTATATGTCATTAAAAATTCAATTTCCCATTCAAAAGCATATTTCTTTCACGAATCGAGATAGAAGATTTTATCTTCATTGAAATGTGAACAAGTTACAAATTGTTATAATATTCCTAATGTAAAAACATGCACATATTTTATGGGTAATTAAAATTGTATTTTGGAATTTGAATTTTCAATAGACCGTTATCATTTTCTAGAGTGCTGTCAAAATGCCGGCATAATTATACTTTATTATTATGTTTAGGATGCAGTTACACGCGTCATTAGAGGGTGGGTGCTGTTTTTATGACATGCACAGTTTTTAACGTGACTATGATTGATGCACTTGTGTTTTCATATATTTTTTACATATTTTTTCATTTAACATCTTTTCAATGGTACAGTAACCTGAGACATACACGGTGACTGCTATCAGAGGTCGTGTATTCTATCTTATGTCGTTCATGGTGATATCTAGATGCATGTTGGAAAAAGAACTGCCTGGGTATTTACATTTAAAATATAAACGAAAGCAAATCAGTTATCTTGGTCTCGTTTCAACAAAGTAAGTATATAGCATTCATTTTGCCATTTGACATATTCCAAAAACAAAATTAAGAATAACAGTGATATATTCTCATCAAGGTTTTACGATGAATGGCATAGTTTGTACAATCAGCAATTGTTAAAAGTGTGGTGATTGTGTAAACAGGTGCGTGCATATACCTAGGAAATGTCAGTGATACAATTTGGTGAATAACGTCACTAAAGCGTAAATATCGCGTGCTATATTCGAAATTGGAACTGCAAATGTATAAGTTTGTGTTACCCCGACCTAGTTGAAATAACCCAAGGAATTATATATTGTTGTGCTCTGGAATGAGTGATAAAGCCTGTGTTCCAGGCAATATATCAGTTTTCACTTGATTTTATGAGAACATCTCAGAACTGTTGGTTGAATGATCGTGCCAACAAACGGGATAAAACGAGAATAGTGAAGGAGCAATTACGTCAACATATCGACACGATAAGCTTCACTTATCTCATGTCTGTAACCAAATTGATAAATTATCTGCAACAACAGTTCACATTCAGATTGCTGGCAATTGATAACACTGTTAACTGTTTCATTGATCACAAAAAAACGAAAACCGTTTTTTTCATATTAGTTTTACATATTTTTTCATTTAACATCGTTTCAATGATACAGTTACCTGTGATTGATAATGGCGAAGACATACACGATGACTGCTATCAAATGTCGTGTATTCCATCTTATGTCGTTCATGGTGATATCTAGATGCATTCCTGAAAAAGTACTGCCTTGGTTGAAATGTAAAGTCATTTTGTTATGACCATGTGATGTAATTATACTATTTTGGGAAGATGCCATGTGGACCTGAATATGGTTTAGAGCATACTTTATTTCACCAAACACGTGTAAAGAGTATTCGGCTTAACATTTTAACCTAACGATTCAAGTGTATGAATAGAATCATGCTGGTTATAACCAAAAATAAGACTCTAAGTCGTTTCGTAACCTATGCGTGTTTGATATGTTGATAACGTTGCCGTATATACCCTTAGCAATTTATTCTAATTACTACAATGGCACAATTACCGGATCTTTATACAAACAGTGAATTGATGCCATTTGCCTGTCTGTCTGACCTTCAAACACAGCACTTTTAATCCTGGTCCGGATACAAACTCTATATTATTTTGCCGTTTCAGTGTTTGCCCCGTTCACTGACCGCAAACATTTTGTTTCCATTTAATGTACAAAACATTCCACTTACAAACACACATTTTATATTGCTGACTGCTTTAAGACTTTAGAAGTGTGGGTGGGAACATTTATTATTAGGTAAGCCTGTAGCCAATTAAAGTAAATTTCGAGCATCTTTAAGGTGACATAACGATTAAGATAATTGACCGGAAGTATGTACAATATATTTAATATTGGTAAACTCGCAAAAACACTTGAAAAATCTTTCAACGTAAAAGGTAATTCGTATTATATTTCTAGCACACTCGTGTTAAACAATAATCTGCAGCATTGCATTACAATATCGCATACCGAGTAATTAAAGTTAAACACAGGCGTAATACTCGTTAACAGAAATATTTACAATTCATTAACAGGTCAAAAATAATTGAAACACTTTCATCTCAAATTCTCTATGTGCTCATTTATTTCATTCACACATCTTGACATTTTCCTACAATGTTAAACATAAGACAAGCATGCGACGTTCTCCAAGTTGGCAGTCATTATATACGCTTCAGATGGGTTACATATAACAAATCATTTTCCTATCTTAAAGCGAAAATTGTGTAACTTTCACTGCAAAATGCAACACTTATTACGTTTCTACTCGTCGAATGCAGGACTGCAATTTATGAACCACGTGTATTCGAATTTACAAACATGTGAAGCTGAAATCGTAAATGTGTTGAACAGATGAGTTGAAGCTAATATGTATGTCTGTAAAAGAAAGAAAATGTATAAGATGTGTAGGTCATAAACAGGCTACCATAATATTTTCATAATTGTGTATCTTATGTGTTTCAAGTCATGCATTATGCAAATGGTGACTCGAGTCATGTGATATATATAGGACCTAATTGAGCATCGAGCGGTTGCCATTTGGGTTAGGGTTAGGCTTTGTGTATACTTATTAATGATAAATAACGTTATACTTTAAATTTGTTCTTTAGTTGTTTTTTTTGACGTTTTTGTACTATCATTATCAAGTCGAAATACCAAATAAATATATAAAAAAATTATTATGCTAATATTATTATTAGTATCCTACATTTTGTATATACTAATAATATTAGTATCATTAATGTATGGTAGCAGTGTTATGTACATACGTTCTGCTTATCCGCGATAAAGCAGAAGAAACCGTTTTTAAATATCATACATGAACTCGTATTTATTGAAAAGCGAACAAAAGTTGAGATAAAAGGGTGGAAGGAAGTGACATAGCTTTTAAAGAAAAACTACTTGTGCAAAATGTTTCACTTGATTTTAACACACAATTGGTTTGTCATTTATGAGCCGAGATCAGCATGTTCAGATTCAGCTTTGTTCAAAGAGTATTACATACAGCGTCTCTGTATGGCGTTCTGTCAAAATGTGATTCATTTATCACGGTTTTCGTTTCTGTGTAAATACTTAGAACATTTAGGTACACTAAAAATACTTGTATGAATATTACGAATTATAACAGGTTACATAAATTACAACGTTATTATTGCACTACATGTAATGTTATACACCTTTCATTAATATTTCTTTACCTCTCGTTAGCTATGGTATGTACTAACTATTCATATTCGGCGCATTCTCGTATTCGACGAATTGTCGTGTACCGCTAACTACAATACTGAGCAGGCAAAAGTGTGTCTATATAAATGTTCTATACAACCACCAATACCAATGAGGTGAAGTACACAGGAAACAGGTCGTTGCAATTATACATATAACTGTACATAAAGTTCACACTCCAAAGGTAAAACTATAAATGCAATACTACTATTAAGGGAAAAGATCCATGAGGGTATAATAACACGATACCGCCGTTTTGAAATGATATAGCATGACAAAACACATTGTCATCACGAATCTATAGGAGTCCTTGTATACCTACATCACGAAATCTACAAATGCAAGAACCTTGGTTTCATTTCCTTTATCGCTTTCTATGAAAAAATGTATCCATTATTTGGTTCAAAATGTCGAATTGTTACCGGATGGAATATTAATTTACCTACAGTGGTAACTTTGGTTTATGTTATGTAGCTGTAATAGGAAACAACAATTTTAGGGATATACTTATGATGATAAAAGTGATCAGTGGACGATAAACGAAGAAAATATTTGTTATGGCCTTATGCATACTTGCACTTACATGGGGCGTTTTTGCTGCAACAATTCATAAACGGCATTACCAAATACAATTGCCTGTGATTTATAACTTGTATCTTTGTGTGCATGACGGAATCAAATATTTCATTTAACCGTAATGAAAGTCAATAACCTAGCAACACGATTGAAACATCTACGAATTTCCCCTTCTTATGTTAACTGACATTTCCCGTTTTTACGGTACATTAAACAATGGTTTACTGGTCAAAATGTTCTTCCCTATTCGAGTAATTTGTTTTATCTAATTTATCGCCATTTTTATATCCGTTCTTATGTTGTATGTAATTGTGAGTGCCGCTCTAAAGTTGTTTGCCTTATTGGTAGTTGTATCACCATTTTGGAGTGCCGTTTTAACGTTGTATTGGACACACTCGTATGTCGTATTAGTTGCCAAATTTGGGTGCCGTTTAAAATATTGATGTCGAGTATGGTCATTTAACATGACAGACTGACATATGCTGGAATAAATGATCAACAAGTTCCTTTTCAAATGTATTACTCGATATAATATGTTTTATCCAATTACAATGTAAAACCGTTCCTGGCAAATTAGACAAACTAAACACGGTTATATGTAATTACGTTAGATTGAAACTTTCCACAAGTAGGCTTCAAGTAAGTCATAGTGTCTACGACAAGTTATGATAATCGCATTTGTTGACCATAAATAACTAAATTATGTGAAGGAATTTGCATTTTTATGAAAGGATGCATGTTGTGGTTTACATTATTTATATGTTTAAATTACTACGTTTTTATACAAATCCAAGTAATAAATAATATAATAATAACGCTTTCTTCAGTTGCCATTTCACGAAATTATGCCAAGTCGGAAAAAATTGTGTCATCGTAGTTCATTAAGTTGTTGTTGTTACACATGAACAATATGGAGCATTCACAAGAAAAATCAAGCACTGAAAGTACTGATGTGTGGCGTACTGATGTCATTATAACCAATCAAATAAAGGCTGCATCAACATGCTGTGTCAGAGTTCTGATAAGCCCAGACTTACTCCAATGTTTGTGCTGCTCTCAAGACACCAAGCGTGGGTGTCAAGATGAGTGACTGGGTAGTCTCCATACAACTGAACACAGTGGGAATTAAAACACAACAAACGAGATGGTCGTTCCCCATGCTTTAGAAACAGGACTAAGTAGAAATATGCTAGGAAAATAAAATAAAGGGAGGTAATTAATAAAATAGAACCAGAGTTCAATAGAAGGAAAATATATGAAAATTATATCAATTGTAATATCATGACTTCTTTTGGTTGAAGGAAATAATTCAAAAATGGAACAAGATAGTTATGTTTCCATGTCACAGCACTTCTCCTAGATGTCATATGCATAATTATATATTTAAAGTCGATCAATTGAATTGAGGTGGACAAGTGGTCCAGTGGTAAGGGCTATTGACTACTGATATGAAGGTTGTCCCTTTTCGGAGTAACATTACTGAACGTACGAACAGACTTTCGGACCATACTCAGCGTAAATGAAAAGTTACCACCCTATTGACAAATTTCAATCATAACCATGTGTTTGTTATTACTTGCATAATCAAACAGAGCTCGTAAAGTGATTACCAGGGAGCTAACATAAATAAATAATAATTGCAAGATAAATACTTCTATAAAAGTACCGTGTGTACCGTTTTCAGAATTTATATACGTCCCAGAACGGAACGGATTTTTAGCAATATAATATGCGTCCCGGTACGGTACGGGTTTTTTGCACTATATTTTTTATGCATGACTAGCCGTTCTCACGCTTGAAATCTACTGCGAAGAAAAACATTTTAAAAACGCATTTATCGTTGAAATTTGTAATTAACGCTTTCGAACTACTATACGTAGAACAATTTTACCTTCCCGCCACCAGTGAAAACACGCTGTTTCTATTTAAAGCATCAATGTTTGTAAACAACATAATAAGGTCATCGTCTACAACGTTCAGTGGCGGAGTGATTTTAATTAAAACCGTGGGATTACTTTCTCTGTCTAAGACTCTTGACGGTTAACAGGCCTTTGGTAGTAGGAATATAGTCCATGCGGAATGATTTGATATAAATATCCTCTAAAGATAAAAGTCTGATATAATTGTTGGTCTTAATATTAATAAATGTTGGTTATGTAAACAAATCGGGTTCAATGATACGTGTAACCTGTGTAGCATGCTTGTAATGTTGTTCAAATCATTGAACTATTTATTGGCATTTATTGGCGTAGGCATAAAGACGTTAAATTGGTAGTTAAGCGGAAAGACGGTTATTACTTTGTGTGGCGTTTACGCGTTTACAAAAACCGTCTGATAAGCGTCAGTAAAAGATCAATAACCGGCGTAGGATAAGACTAGGTAATAATGGTCCATCGGTCGGTATGGAATACAATTAGAAGTCAAGCTGTCGTGATAATAGATGAAACTTGAATATGAAAAAATACGTTCCTAAATTTGAAAGAATTTGGTACCTGTTCGTGAGATGGGGGCCTGACCTACTAAAACCATGTTACTTTACTATATACTTTTAGTATGCACAATAATACAAAAGCGCTCGTGGTGGTCTGTATTCAAAGTGAAAACATGTGCAACCTGCTCATATAACGATAATTACTAGGAATGCATAATGGAGTGGTTTCATATAGTTTAAACAGCTCAGTTGAATTTTCATTTTTTGCAACAATCCAAACAACATTCGTTACAAATGACGTGAATAGACAAACAGAAATAAAGCATGATTGTGTAAGACAGTAAAAACTTGAACGTCATGGTTATCCTGCAGTAATGAGCTTTCAGTTAAATACAAACTTCTAAAACAGGGGCCGATCTCAAGTTTACAACATATATTACGAAATAAATTAGTCTGCTGCATTCTGTAAGTCTAACTAATGCATTAAGCGGGAGTGCATTTGTATTACAACTAGCATTATTCCGATATCTATGGAGAGCATACACCTTTACTGTATACTGCTGATAACGGAGAAAGTGTGATTACAGAGTTTATTGACCCACTTGATGTACAATTGCATTTATAATCCTTACAGGTGTGTTAGAGAAGATGGCACCGTGTTCACCAAAATATTCCATTTCCGGAGTACGTTGCTTTGGCAAAGATTTTTTTAATTAACCAAAACCCTGGCAGTTCTTTTTCACTAAATACTCCTAAATTACCAAATAGGAATAATGTGTGAATATTCCTAAATTACAACAGAAATATAAAGTGGTCTTTTATAGTAAATATTTATAATTTATCAATGGAGCATAACTTGTCACGTATTCCCTATTCAGAAATTTATGTACGGTTTAAATTAACATTTTTACGAAACAAAAACATAATTTACGTATTGTTAGCTTGTTTCTTTCTATATTGATCACACCAGAGAGCATTTACAGACGATTTTATTAAAGTTTATAACGTTATACTAAGTGTGTTTTGAACGTTTAAAACATTCCATTTCAACATGAAAACTGGTTCTTATAGTTGAGTTGGCTTATCATAAGGTAGTAATTAAGCATGTAAAACGTGTACCTGGGAGTCACCGACACATGCAAAAGCAGTTACAAAGTCAGACAAAGTTCATTCTAAGGCAATGTTACGTACGAACATACACATAAAAAACAACGACTGTCTCGCAATCGAACTCGCCTAAGATTCTAAGGCAAATGACAACCAAAGTTCAGACTCCAAAATAATACAATTAACTGTTAACACATTGCGTCTAAACAATGTAACAAATGTATATCAAATGGGGAATATGAACAAGCATTAAAACGACGAGAGAATAGAACACATAAAATGTCTTTGGCAAATTTAACATGTAACATGTCAGTGAGGACAATCAACTCTCATCCCGATACCAGTTTATTCTCACGTTAGTTACATACGTTATCATGACATACATTATTTAAATAAACCAATTACACAGTATGCAGTCAGTGAGTATAAAATGATTAGGTATTACAAGATATTGCATGTATCTATAAACAGTCAACTCATTTTGTTATCACAGACTGTAACAATGTTAACTGACACACAAAATACTGAGACATGCTGAAGGTGGGAAATTAAACACACTGTCTACGCCCTCTAACGACTGCATCTTAATCGTAATTGATCTATCTGCGAAGTGTTGGTTCAGGACAGTGTAAGCATAATGCAATTAAATGTTCACCCAGCGTCTTTCGTACATGTACAATCAGACACATAATTCATATACATATTAGTTAAACTAATCAATTAATTAATGTTTTTTTTTTAAATATGCAATACTATAAGCTATATTGATTAATTATTTAATGCATTTTTAAAATATGCAATATTATTATACCTCATATACATGTACAGTATAGTGGTGGCCAAACGCTTTAGTATTATTTATAAAAATACGTATGTTCAAGTCATTAGTGTTCGAGGAGGATTAACTGAGGAGGATAAATTTGAAGCGCCATTAAATCTCAACAGTTTAACAGACATCGACATATGATATAAAGAGCTTGTCAAAAAGGTTGCCAGTAAAATGATTTAAACAACGATGTAAATACCCTGTGGAATATCATGGTTTTACAATAAATGAAATTCATTAATAACGTAAAAAACATGTTGTAAGTCGATTCCATATAATGAACAAAAACTTACGTCTATGTCAAGGTCGAATCTTTTGTTTAAATTTCGTCTGCGTTTCTGATATTTCAACTCTTCTTTCGTCGGCTTAAATGGATTTTTCAGACCATACTTTTCATACAACTCGTCCCTTGTGAAGTATTGTTCGTAATAAGCCCTAACTACATCCAAAGATATAAGAACTAAGCATAGTAATGTAAAGATTTTAAATGGAATCATTCCTGATAAATTCACCATTATTTTCACAGCTTTTTTCTCTGCCTCTAGGCCTTTCACCAACGGAGTTCAAAGAATGAAAACTTAACACATTTTCGCATTATTTTAAACACTATATTCCGAGCCAAATACTTAAAGATATAAATTTTAATCACAATCATAATTACATTTTATGACCATGAACTTTATTACCCTAACATGAATTGAACGAAATGTAATAAAATATCATTTTTTACCTTTTTCACAAAATTATTATCAAATTATTGTGTCTGACCAAATATTTGTTAAATCCACAAATAAAAAATATGTAAAATTCATTCCGCAATCGAATCATATAAATCCAAACGTATGCACAACCTAATGTATTACCTTCCTATAAAATTGTATGTATTGTCACACCAATTGTAATTCATCTTATGCATGCAAATAAACAGTGACGGTAAAATCCATGACTATTCGCAAACATGATAAAAAAGTATTCCAATATGAAGCACCACTGACTATATCCAACATTAAGCACTGATTATACCAAACTGTTGTAAAATAATCCTCATTGTCTCTTTACTCTTAATCTGCGTACTGAATTACGTTCAACGCTTGGTTTCTCGTTTATAATACTGTATTGCGTGGTATAGCTCACTCTCGGTGATTTAAGATAGAACGAACAGACACTGTTAGACAACCCCAATGAAAGTCTACCATAGAATAAAGCACTTTCAGTTCTGCTATCAATACAGAACTGAACCAATCTTACCTATAACTTTGTGCAGTGTGATAGTTTTTACGTACCTATGCTAGGGTCACAAAATTCAACGGATGGTGTAATGTGATTGGATTATTATTGCAATCTTAACAACACACTCCCAACATGTTTTAAATTTTATTTGCATTGATAATTAACCTATAAATCTTACGCAGATAGTACATTTTTCTCATCGTCAGTTATGTTATTAAACATTTCACTTTACAGATCCTTTCATACATTTCTGGTGTAGATGTATAGTATTCAACCAACTATCACAACTCAAATGTCTAAGGACGATATTTAAACATGGTGTATGGGTATAAATAAAGCTTAGTCGGTAGAGCTCGAAACGTCTGATCTCGGGCTTGTTGGTTCGAGTCTTCAAACATGAGTAACTTAACTTAACTTCAGTACAACATTTCCGCTAAAATAAATGAAAAGGATCTCTATTAAAGTCATATTGAACAAGGCATATAATATTGGCGTAAATAAATGGAGATGTTGTTAACAAAATGGCTCGTGTATAATGGTTATAGTAATTATTATGTCACCTTAGCAAATGCCATCATGGATGACATTAAAAAATTAATTCCCCATTAAATAGCATATTTCATTACGAATTGAGGGAAACGATTTTATTATCGTTAATATGTGAACAAGTTACAAATTGTTATAATATTCTTATAGTGTATAGAGCTATATCGGAAGATATTTGTTTTAAAGTTTCAAAAACTGAAAAACAGTTATGCTTTCATATCCATTAGATCATTCTTCGCTTCAGTTTTAACAGAAACTCTCTCTGTCATTTATTGGACATGCGAATTGTCCATTTTCATACGAAAGTGTTCTAGAACACCTTATGAAACTATAAGAATCGTCTTTTTTTCGACGATTAAATCAAAGTATGCGGAACCCAACCATAGTTCTAATTTGCAATTAAGGTAGTCTAGTATCATACTTAAAACGATGCAAGTAATTATTTTGACATCGAGTGACTGTTAGAATATAGCTATATACACTTTAACGTAAAAATATGCACATATTTTATTGGCCATAAAATTGCATTTTGGAATTTGAACTTTCAATAGACCGTTATCATTTTTTAAAGTGCTTTCAAAAATTGCCGACATAAGTATACTTTATTATTATGTGTAGGATGCAGTTACACGCGTCACTTGTGGATCTATGCGGTTTGTATGACATGTAAATGTTTTTAATCGTGACTATGATTGAGACACACGTGGGTAAATTATTGTCAAAATATATGGTTAGTTTTGTCAGGTCTTTAGCCAAAGCTTAGCCAAACATGTACCTATATGCACGACGGCGCATGTAACCAAATTGACAAATTATCAGCAACAACAGTTCAGCTAGTCAAAATGTCCGGTTGATGAGCCTACGTATGGATATGTGCACTGTAGCCTTTAATTATGTGAAATGTTGCTACACTGTTGGTAAAATTCACTTAGCTCAAACCGACACATACAAAACACCGCATAGTTTCTGATGAAAGTCGTTTAGTTCTCACAGCGAGTACAGTAAATAGTTTAATGAATCAATGATGGCTTATCTGTGTATTTCAATCAACTTATTACAGTTAATTAGTAGATTACGATCTATGAAAGGGACGGTGTGTGCCTTTAGATACCACAACTGATAGATTAACGCGAGCGTGACGACACGCACAATATGCACACGTGTTCATCATTTATATACAAAAAATAAAAATTTTATAACAATAAAAAACAAATTGGTGAAAACATCTGTCTCTGTTTTGTCTATATAATTGAAGCTAGGGAACGGACTTAACAGCACGAATCTTGGAAAATTGATGCTAAATGTCGAAATCTGGCCTAGGTGAGAAATCGGTGTTATACCAGTAGTAACAGCAATCGAATGCACTAAAAATAGGCAGAAAAAAAACTAACGATGAAACCGTAACCGAAGATAGACTATCTATCAACATGCATTAGACGATTAGATAACATTATATTATAGCATACCCTTGTAAAAGTCTAGGTCAGACTGAGTATTTTTACCTCGGGGATGTACTGCCAGTGGACATTAATGACCTTGGGAGTGATCAGAAACAGTGGAGAAGCTTGAATGAAATCATGAGAAAATTTGTGACATTGGGAGGAATCAGTAACCGTATCACATCTCTAATACTGTACATCATAATTAAGAGTACAGTAATGACATACGGGTACAGGACTGTAATTGAATTTCACACAAATTTGCCTGTGGTGACTGCGCTTGCAAGAATCCAAGTAAATAATAACGAGACACTATTTTCTTACCAACAAATTTGAATTACATCAAGGAAAGATTAATTAAAACGCACGTAAAATATGTTTCAATAAACTAGGCTTTATACGATTTAAGCGATTTTTTTTGTACTTTTAGTTGAGCGAGGTGTTTTTTATGTCCTCTTTCTTACTAACATTTTAAAAAATAATTATGAAACATTATAATATACAATAATTATGAAGTATTATATTATACACTTGGTATTATATTTCACAATTATGTCAAAAATAAGGAAGTGTACATATGAGTTCTTTATTTAAAGCATTATATTCTATAATGTAGGCTATATGTTTGCAACATGTTGCTGGCTTAGAAAGAGAAGGCTAAAGTACAAAATAAATATGTAGAGAACACAAGAACAAAAGGTCGGATAAGAAGCACCTGATGAAGCAGATGTGAAATATGTATCAGTCTTATAAGGTAGAAAGTAGTAGATACGACCTTATATTGATGTCATAAAAATATGATCTTATTAGTGCGAGTATATTAAACTTTGTGAATAGGTAGGTTCGTAAATAATTATCAGTTGAAACCTTTAAACATGCTCTTCATTTCAGCAGTGTTTTAGTCACATACAACGAACTGTTTAACGAGTTATTTTTAAACGGAAGCGTACATATGAGTTCTTCATTTAAATTATTTAAAGTAATGTTAAACAGTTTTTTAGCATAATTATGCTTTCCATATATTGCGAAATAAATTATCTTTTTGCATAATTTACGTAAATCCGTGATTAATGTATATGGAAACATTGTTAGCATTCACAACCAAGGCCTATTAAATTGATAATAATAAAAAGTTAAATGTGTCGGAAAAAATGCAGCAATGTGCGGAATGATTGCGGACCTTGGTATCAATCAGCTAGTTATCTGTTTGATTGGGTAATAAATAACGAGTATAAATTATCCAAATAGGGTACTCCGCTTTATATAAATTGTAGACATTTAGGTGATACTGCATAACCATATTATACAACTTTATAGGTCGATCAAAGATTTATTTCAAAAATGAAAAGAGCACAATCATGGTTATTTCTGTGTACGTACAGGTTGCATTCTGACTAGTGTTCCGTATTATTTTACGGACATGGGTGTATAAATTACAAGTAACATTTTAATTAATTATTCGAAAGGATCATACGAAATTTGTGTATTTTTTGTCGACAATCTGTCGACTGAGAGATATATTATTCACTTTAATAGGGTTTGGTGTCTGTTTATTTATTTAGTGAAGTACAGTTATGTCATGATGTTTTACATAATTATAGTTTAAAAAGTTGTTAACGTATGTCATTATAACATGGGATAGAAAAGGTCATTAGCGAACATTGGACATTTACATAAGGTGACTTCGATAAAGGACAGAATACAAAATGTTAAAAAGTCTATTTTCATCTTCCCTCTGCTTTTTATTAGACCTTGGTATGCGGACCAACTTATTTATAGGCTGTTCATTCCAATAAAGGTACATTTATCACCATCTTTTTGACTGAGTGAACTGTGCACATTGCCTACGAACCGAAGAATTACCGATTGCTGTGTTCCTATATTATTTTAAACAAATGTACATTAAGTATTATGATGTACATGACATATTCGAACAGTTATCATCGCAATAGTTCATAACAGCGCAGGCATAAGAAATTGTATGGCACAGTTCAGAGTTTTGATATCCCTAAATGACCTTAAGAGTAAATGGATGAAACGTTTGGGATGTTTAAACAGTGTATTTTGTCATATAATTTTTAGCTCTATGATAAAAGATTGGTTATTAAGTTGGTTGATAAAAGGATGGGCTGATCACTAAATAGCTGTATGTGTAACCAAAGCTGAAACGTTAGCGCGAGCACATGTCTGACTGAACGAGCTCTCTCCATCATTATTCAGCATCATGCTCAGTTTCTCTCTTTGTGTTTCACATTAACGTTCATCAACGTTCAGTTCTATTCACAGACATGCCAGTAAGGTAAATATAAATTCACAAAGAAGAATGTTGAAGTGATGCCAGGAATAAACACCTGTAACAAAAAGGTTTTGATGCTCACTCAATGTCACATTGTTTCACGCCTTGATTCGCTTCAAATTTGTACAAATACCAAAAGTATAAAAAGGAACAACATTCTACTAAACGGGCAAATAAACCGACATGCATGTTGTTTATGACCATTTTGTACACGTAAGCTGGAACTGGGGCATCTTCTGCTCTATCCCCCAAACATTAATATGACTACAACTCTTCTGGGGGTATCGCCCATATGAATTATCCGGTGGCGAGGATAAATAAAACCATATATAATAAAACTCTAGCTGCGATCAACTTATCACGGTTCACTAGTTGTACAGAACACAATGCATCAATACCGTAAAACATTGCTGAAAGTGCAACATATAACATTCAATACCAGTATCATCAGAATAAACACTATTGTATGAGAAGCATTTTTGTGTTTATAATATGGTTTATAATCATTCACATCATAAAATGGTTATCGCATTTGTTATTAATACAAAGTTCACCATTGGCAGCTATTGTGTAATTGATAATAAATAATAATCACAATTTGCAAATTATACTAATTGATAGCAGATAAGGAACCTAAACCAAAACGAATCCAAATTTGATTGACACCTGCCATAACGTCAACGTTTGCAATGATTTACATAATTTTGTTGAAAAAGGTCAGAGTCAGCAAAGTATTAAACTATGTTGTTCACTGCAGTAAATGTAGAAGCGCCAACCGGTGGTGTTTATGTGGCGTAAATCTACGTATATATATATATATATCATACAAAGAGTACTCTTGCGAGGTTGCTGCACTACTAGAAAGGACAACTCAAGAACGGTGGTTGCGAAAGAGTGATTTGGAGAGGCTAATACACAAGAAAGGAGATCTCTTGAGCTGTTGTAAGTCACGACTCGACGTTGTAGGTCTTGAAACGGCAACTTAGGCCACGACATCCAGGTCACAACACAACACAATAATACGTCACAATGTACTGTACGACACAAGATACGACAAAGTACTCTCTGATTGTAGACATACGACTCGGGAGTTGATTATATGCACCCTATTAAAAATATTCATACAAGGAGACACTGTACTAGTCTTGTATTTTGATGTGAACAGAACACGACACCGCATGTACCGTGATACACCTCAAGGTTCTGTTTGATACCAAAATGAAGCGACGGGGTAAGTCTGTCTGTAGACGAACGACTTGGGGTGAGTATAATCATGGACGCTAAAACATTATTATATTCATACATGGTGTACTAGTCTTGTATTTTGATGTGAACAGAACAGCGTGATGTAACAACCAGTCTAGAACCAACACCATTGACATTACACAGCTGATAACTAACATCAATCTTGCTGTAACAACCAATGTTTTATAGTCATGTTATGTTTAAATATAATCATCTACCAGTGTTTCATGTACCGTATCTCATTTACCTCACATATAGTGTACTGTCTAACATATGATATATCGCTTGTTAGATTTAAGGGTAAATTGTTATCCCTTAGTTCTATTGTTATATTCTAACCTTACAACAATTTATCTTCGTCAAGTTCTGAACAAGCGTTACACCATTGCTCAAAGTAAAGGGATGTAGAAAACACGCGCTGTACGTTTTATGATAATAAACTACAACAATAACGTTGCTTTTTTATTCCACAGGAAACCTTTGACTTAAGCGTTCTATATAATCAAAATTGTGAACAGTGATAACATGTACAACACAACAAGGCTTCCTACGTTTCTGTTTTCTTTATTCCTTTATCCTGATTTGATGTAAGAAAGACTATTTTAATTGGACCACACCCATCGTAATAACAATTTGTAGAAGACTACCCTCGTAATTTTCGTATTTTCACGATGAACATAACGTGGTATCATTGCCACATTTCACTAATTAACTAACACATAAGGTTAGACCTGATGGTTTCTTTTATATTCAATTTATTATACATTAATATCGTAAAATTAGTTATTCATAGCGAAACAAATATTTGCAGGTAGTGATACCTCATCGCAAAGCCACATATTGTTATTAAAGAAACTAAGGTAAATAATGAAAAACACGAAAAGAAGAAATAATAATGTGGTTCATCTTCGATTTGACGAGAAACAGCAATGTTCTCATATCAGTTAGTGATGAGCGTTTAAAGTTTCACAGTGTATAAACGAGTCTATTATCGGCACACACACACACGTTGCAATATAATGTATGACAATAAGTCACACACATATTACATGATTGTGCTTTAAATTGCAATAAGTCATACAAGTTTAATTTTATTGTACCTGGTTTGTCTGCATAAATATCAGTCGTCAAAAATTCTCCACATTTTATACTTTTACAGAGGTGCGTTCGTACCACTAAAGTATATTTCATAATTATAGGCATACAGGGACAAAATTCGCCTGCACATACCAATTAATTAGCATTAACTAGCACGCAATGACATATCGATGTATAATAACAGCAACATGTGAATTGTCACTATAATGATAAATGTAATTTTAGTAATTGAATAAGAAATTAATTATACATAATTAAGGTGTTTAAGTTGACATTTCTTATTAAGATTGAATGAGCAACTAAATGACGCAAAACTATGCTAGTATTTGAATGAAAGTTACTAAAACGGATTTGGACAAAAGTAGTTAATATGTTATTAATCATTAAAGTTACCCTTTAATTATCAGTTAGATTGTTATAGAAAAGGTGACTGGCAGCATGAGTCATGTCCATAACTCAATCAACCAATGTAACTGTAAGGAGTTGTTTGAACTAATATAAAGAATACAATTAAATTACGTAAAACCAGTTAAAACTAGATAAACTCATAATGCCTGGGGACGAGCCAATGTTCCCTTTAAGATAGCAGAAATACGGACATTAACAATACACAAGATATACCATTAAACATTGGAGTTATAGCAGCATAAGTTCCTAATTGTCATTTGGACCCCAATTAATTCGTAATACGATTCGAAAGTGAGAATTAATTTTTTTCGATAAATTGCTATATCTACCAAAGTTAGGCTTATAAAACATTTATTTATATATCAAGTATATTAAGTGATGCTTATACTGTGTGTAATCGTATCTGTGAAATAGTTCAGTACATTTAACACAAACTTAGATGATATCCGTTCAGTTCCATATCAGTTTACACCTATTCCAAAAGCATTCAAATAAAAAATCCAAGAAAAAAAACGAAATGTATCGAAATGACCCGGAACTGGTTCATAAGCATAAAGCTGTAATCTGCCAATTATATCATAATTTGATAAGAGTGACAGTAACTTACACATGCGATTGATTTATTGCGAATTCTTATAAACATTTAAAATTTCTGGCAAGCCTCGGTTCATTTGAATATAACAAGTAGATATGGCACGCACGAGGAAAATATTTATGTACGCAAATTTAATTACAACATTGGCATCGAAGTAAACATTTCAATGATAATTTGTTGTAAACTAGAATAACAATCATTGTATCCAACCGTTTTGATAGTTTTGATATCTGTTAATATTACGTGATTATTCAATTTAAATATTACAAATTGTCTAATGAAATAAATTTCAGACCTGTAATATCATCCGACAAATTTTAGGAAAACTACTTTAAATGGATTTTGAATAGGTATCCATCAACTATACCAACCGATGGAGCTGACCGGGTGGGATCATTGGTAACATTATCATTGATATCAGAAACAAACAAAAAAACGACAAAATTGTTTGTTATTGTTTGGAAAATTTATATTCTTTTGATCTATAAAAAATATATTTTACAAATATCTTTTTTGTTTTAGTCTTTATCAATGATACAGTTACCTGTGGGTGGGACTCGTATTAACCTATCTTCCACTACCATCAACCCGATAAAAGTATCTAAATATTCAACACTCACATCTATATCCATGCTCCAACGTTCTTCCAATCTACGTCGCCGTTTTTCATATTTTCGTTCATTTTTTGCTAATTGTCTTTCCTTTTGTTTTAAATTCCAATTATGTATATCTTGATACGTTAACGTATTCTCTGTTAGATCTATCGCTGCGATATAAACATTTGGGAAATATACGAAACAAACTACGACCAGCTTCCATATACATATTAATTTAGTATAACACACCATACTTCTACATTTATAATCAATGCAATACCACGATCACTATTACACCATTATGTCTTTTTTCACTGACCATTACAAAAGGTCATGCCGAACACATATTATTGAATTTGAACCCGACATCTTTTTAAATGCATTTGAAGTTATTTATCTACATAAGTAGTTCCGTGCGTTTAACACCTGGTAAGTTATATCATTTTTTGTATTTAAATTATTCCACTGTTGAAACGCATTATAACACTTTTTATATTTTTGACACTTTAGTTTAAATGAACGTAATCAATATGAACTCAAGTCGATAGAGTTTTTTTTTTATCCAGTTGAATAAAACTTTGTACATTTGTATATTGTGTACTGTGACATTGAATACAAATCTGCGTTATATTCTACTTTCACACTTCCAGATCAAAAAAAGTATTTAAAAAGCATTATGTCAATGAACACTATGATTACATGTACTGCATTACTATTTACCCAGACACACTCACTGACTCTATCCAAAAACCTATTTTAACAAATACTATTAGCAGACGGTGGTTTATAATTCTATCGACTTGACGGTTTACTATTTACGAACATAAACACAGAAAAAAGTCCAACAGTCAGCACATTTTACACATTTATTGCGGATGACATTAATTTTACTATTATTGTCACAACAACGTCTTTAGTAAATAGCACACGTTTTAGGTCACCAAGAAGTAGTGTAAACCACTTGTAATTTAATTTTGTTACATTTGTTTTAATGTACCATTGATAAAGAATTATAGTTTTTTTACGCTGACATTTCATAAAGGATGAATAAATGCAAAAACAAAACAATATGTCTTTATTCAATTTTAATGATACAGTTACCTACAGGGGATAAACATTTCTTGATCCTCATCTTTATTACATAAATACATGCGTTGTTGAATTTCACTTGTGTTTGCGTTTTTTCTGTCATTAAAGTGACCCTTCGTGATTCAACGACACTAGACTATGGCTACACAATGTTTAATTGAATACGTAAAACGAATGCAAGAAATATTTACAAAAAACATTCAATGTTGAAATTTTCTACTCACAAAAGTTCTTATTGTTTCATAAGAGACAACAACATTTGTGCAAAGGTTTTCGATTCTGAACCCCAACTATTTTGTTCGTAAATGGCATATAGCAGTTTTGTAAAAGCCTTTTATTTCATAAAATCTGAGCGAATGCAAAACCTTAATAGAAACATACAAAATAGAAAGCTTCTTTAATCGCCTCTTAATGTAGAAAAACGCAGTTCTAATGAATGGCAAACACGCGTTTCGGTATAAAGGATGCTCGAAATCAAACCCAACACTCTCTTACTATTACAATTGTTCTCGAAATGGTAAACGATATTTTGCGCGTGTTCCTTTTACATGACGTAGCATGTACACGTTGTTTCATCGTTGCCAATGTTGAGTATATGTATACTATCCGCCATGAAAACTTTGAATCCACCCTGTCAGTATCTTATTCACAATACAAAACACCCTAGAATCAGGGGACTAGCACATGCAAGAACAATACAAATTTGGAATACACACGGATACATGGAAAACAACATAATCGATGCTTTGTGTTCAAATAATTATCATTATCTTCATTAATATTCGAGAAACTTGGTTTAGAAAAGAGTGGCGTATAACTACCCTGAGTACTGCGTACAATACATACAAGTATTTAGATAACATATAAATGTTCTTTTTTAAGACATATGAATGTGTTTTCATTTATTGTACCATTTTCCAAAAGTCGTTGTTAATAATTGAAGTGTGAGCATTAACTTTAAATGTACGTGAGTGCATTGATAAAACGGTACCCGGTATAGGCGTTTCCATGTTTAATTATCGACAAGTTTTATGACGGGAACTTGGCATCATGGCAGCTTGTTTTCTTCTCTTAACAAACCATAGAAATATCGTTACTAGTTTTGTTTCAACACAAACAAACACAAACAGAATAATTATAGTTCTCGGCTGAAATCATGTTTTACATCACTAGTGAATTTCATCCTCGATTTAACCTCATTGCTGATTTAATTCGTTTCAACATTTGTTTGTTACAATAGAATGTTTCAGTTAGTTTATCTGATAAACCAAGAGAAAGGGTAGCTATTATCGTAGCAGTCAAGCGAATTACACCGCTAGTTGGACACCAATATGAAATCAGGTCATCTTATCGTAATAATACAAAGGTACTGGATAATTAATTTTGTTGTTCACGAGGAGCTTCAAATGTATTACATATAACATAAGTGAATATAATCGTTGTATGGAATATAGGAGCATTCACATGGAAACTTGCCGCCCCGCCCCCAGGATAAAACTATCAGTGTCTGATAAATGACCTCCATGCGTGTCCTGTAACCTGTATATCTAGACTACAACAAGGGGTGTGTAATGTGAACCGTTGATGTCACTGAAGAATATATTGACAAGTGATTTGTGACTAAATTAGCAAAAGTCGAGCGATCATATAAATAAAAACCACGACCAGAGACGCTTGTAGAAGCAATCACTCGGCAAAAAAAGCTTGACCTCTACAGGTCAATGAAAGTTAAATTAGAACGGTTATTAACATGAGAATAATATAGTCAGGTAAACTATGTAACATTAAAATGTGAATTATGAAATACATTTGGTACTAAAATACTCGTAATAGCAACATAGAAACAACAATATCATACTACTTATTTTAAGCATTATTTACATACATAAAACTAAGAGAGGGTTGTAAAAATATTATTTTATTTCACAATCGTTGTTGTAAGACAATGTGCATTTCTAGGTTGTATAACTACATGCTCTCTCCAGCAAAAAATTGTACGAATGTGTTTACATTAACTTACCAACATTTTATAAATACGAGATTGATGAGTTCATTACTATTAAAATAATGACTATGTTCACTTTATCGACAAAAACGTCATAACGTGAAACTAGAAAACAGGAATTTAATCGAAACGGAAGGTTAGTAAATACTTTTATACTAAAACGACAAAACCTTTTAAATTACCTTTGTGCATTTAATTATCTGATTTTTAAATATATATATATATATATATATGGATTTACTAATGAAGGTGAATAAAAAATTGAATAATATGCATATATTTTAATATCAGATTTTTATAAATACCAATACTTAACCACCTAACTCGATATTGTAAAACTGCTTAGATTCGCGAGTAGCCTTTTCGTGGTGTTTCAATTGGTAATTAAAAATGAAATAATTTGTAATTCATTTTCTTTGCATTGATTTGCTTGCAAACTGGAATAGTCTTCTTCAGAATGACATAAACCTTCTGATATTTGTTGAAAAGGTATACAAAACACTTTTATTAATACGATGTTCTATCCTCGTGTTATCATATTATGTTGTGACAGCTAATACGGCTCTGTGTCTGCCATGAAACTTTATGACACATTTTGACAAAATATGTATACATATGTCTTTGAAAGAAGAGTATTCGTTTTCACGAACAATTAATTTGATAATTAATTTCGTATCAAATTGTTTTTTCGATGGCGGTGCGTTTACAGTGGAAACGTAAGTAAACACACAATAGTGGTCCTAAAGTATGCGTGGAGAGTACACTCAATCTGTTTGAAAAGAATGCTAAAATTGATTATGCAACGATACGCTTCAAATATGATTTTTAACAACGAGAGGGCTTTTAAAATTAAAGCGGATATCTTAAAATTGTATCAGTAAATCATAGATACATTTGATTGACAAGTACATTACAGTATTTCCGACCAACTTGGAAATATGATACTTAAAACAAATACCCACCAGCAAAGCGTGCTCTATTGTACGATTTAATGGAGATGTTAATGTAAATTATAAACTTTTAAACATTACTACATGTATGCAAAGTATCCCAATGAAATACAATGGGTCGATGTGCTATATATGATACTTATCATTGAAACTACTGTGCACTTTTTCAAATATAATCCGGTTTTATTCAGAATAATGTATGTATCCAGGTTTAAGGATGTGGTGTGACTGTTATTGCACATGTAGTGTATGCATTCGTGTATTGACATTTTACAGTTCATATTACAGGTAGCTCAATGTACCAGTTCAAATTCTATGCAAGACAAGTTAACTGATTAATCAAGTCTGAAGTAATATTCCACTAGTTGAAATATTCCCGGTTATTGAGATTGTGTAACAGATACGGTGCAGATGCACTTTTACAGACCAACATTCGTACATCGGAATCTTTGCAATGATGTCAGTAGAGTAATAACCTGAAATGTAATAATTTTACTTCTGCCAGATTTTGTAAAAGCATGCCGCCTAGAGTAAACATACCGCTGATAAACATGCTTATGTCTAAATATCATTTAGCTATACGATATTTCATTGTGACCAACTGAACAGCTATGTTCGAACCAGAGTTTTCTACATTTTCTATCGGCAAAGTCAATACGGAAGACAATTGAATTCAACGTGTATTCGGGTATAAGTAAAACGTTCCTGGTTTTGTCGGATTTTTCAAGAACTTGAATTTGATGACAAACAAGTCCATTTGACGATCGCCCTCCTATACTTTAGTATTAATCATGTGATAAATGTAATATATTAACTCGATTAGCATCAACTCACGAGGTCTTGTATCGTAATGCAAATGTTACAGGCTAAATTTAGTGATAAAGATTTATCATTAATATCATAAAATTACCATTTTAATAAAACCTTAATGTAACTATGGAAATACAAATGTATTAAAAATGCATAATATGCATATATGTCACGGGATGTTCAGTCAGTAACTTATATACTGACGTTTAAAATGTTGAGATTAACTTATCTCGCGAAATCTAAATAAAAATATGTATTAAGTGTTCTCGAATATCAGCACACACGCAATACATGTAAAATAGTACTGTTTGCAATCAGGACATATCTATAATGCATTCAGGATCATGTAATATTAACAAACATTGCCTGGATTGGTCTACTGTTGCAAAATTGAAAACATCAATAAATACATTTGGTCAATTATACAATAAACTAAAACTGATAAATCGTGCACGCTTGATTTTCCCACATGGACGCAATATTAGCACCTAGTAGAACACTACACATGTCATGCCAGGTGTAAGCTATTGTACCCAATGTAAGACATAACAAAGTTGGAGGATATGTGCTGTGCTAATATATCAGAAATGAACACATGTAGATGTGTTGACAACATTGCTCAATCATTATGCTTTTTTATCCTGTCTGTTGTCATTATCGTTAAACCAACAGTCGCTATATAATATCCTTGTAACTGTTTAGTGTATTTGTGTTTGGCAGTGTGGTGTCTGAATGTACATAGTCTGATATGTTTAGTGTGTCACCTCTGTGATGTGCCTTTCGTACACTAATGCTTTTGTTGGGTATTACTACGCCCTTAGTTTCGTATCTTTATATAAATTATTAGAAAACACGACAAAGAGTTATATTTGTTCTTATATAAACCTTATTTAGGAGGTAATGACATCTGATATTAGGATATAGATTGTTGAAAAATACGAAACTAACATTTTTGCAATAGAGCATGTGTGGTAAAATTGCGTTGATTTTGAATGCACAATGCTATACATGTATATATTAAGTGTCGTTCTAGTGTGTGATCGTTTAATTTAACTGCTCTTGTCTTCTGGCTATTGGTTGATAAGAGTTTATAACACAATCTTATAATAAAAGGTCCAGTGTCACATTGTTCAAATACATGTATATTATAGTAAACTATTGATGCTAATGAACGAGCATTTCTATTAAAGTCATTTTGAACCAGAAATATTGTCGCTAATAAATGGAGAGGTTGTTAACAAATTACCCGTATTAAATTGCTTAAGTAATAATGAGGCCACGTTTTTTGTGTCAAATTAAATCAAATGACAGTAAAGATGTCATTAAAAAATTCAATTTGCCATTAGATAGCATATTTATTTTACGAGTAAAAAGATTTTATCATCATTGAAATGTGAACAAGTTACAAATTGTTATACAATTCGTAATGTTAAAACGTGCACATATTTTATGGGCTATGAAAATAGCATTTTGGAATTTGAACTTTCAATAGACTGTTATCATTTTCTAAAGCGCTGTCAAAATGTTGGCATAATTATACTTTATTATTATGTTTAGTATGCATTAACACGCGTCACTTGTTCGTTACTGCGATTGAGATACTCGTGGATAAGTTTTTTTTCAAAAAATATATGGTTTGTTTTGCTAGGTGTTAACAAAAATATTACACATATACACGACGGCACTTGTAACCAAATTGACAAATGGTCTGCTATCATAGTTCACATTTAGATTGATGGAATTGATAATGGTAAGACATGCGCTCGTATATCTTGTCGCCATTTTATGTGCATGAGTAGTGTATGGTACCCAGTAATAATAAAGGACAATGCGATATTTTGTTATGTTAAGTTTAACTTGTTATACTTTCATTACCACATTGGCTTTGCATTACAAATGATTTAAGAGTCTGGAACAATGGTCTACGTCGTAGATTATTTACATACGAGGGTTGTACCAGAATTACGTAGACTTTTGTCATACGTTCCATACCATTCATCATACGAACAAATACTTTTGTGTGGGGTGCAAATAATATGTACTGCGTAAGTACGTGAAATTTCAAAACCGTATCTTATTTGGATCAAATTCTGCAGCTTCCGGGGATAGGTAGGGGTACGGTATGCGGGGCACGTCAACGGAACGTCACGACGTCGGCGGAACTTCCCGGATAAATGAAGCTCCTAACTGTGTACATTGTAGCTATAAAGATTGGCACAACCGTACAAAACTTACGAATGTTATTTACTACATTAAATGTGATAAACAGTTCCAATATATTACCAGTTATGTCGCATACAAACCTTATAATAGAACGTCGAATCAGGTCGATATGTGGTCCTAGAAAACGCTTGGTGACGTCGCATTCGCCGTTGGTTTTCGCCGTCGGTCCATGTCATTTAATTCGGTATCGACAACGAATGATGCGCTTGTGTCGTTTGAAGATCAGGTAACTCGATATAAGAGATTTAGAGGTAGCAGGTTCCACCATTTAAAGTGTTTGTTCTGGCGTCTCCCCGGGGTTCACACAAAACTTCATGATGATTCGATTTCCAGCGTATTTCGCTGACGTCACATTTTCACTGGTGACGCACAGCAGCTGTTGCTTGTTTTGTACCAAAAATCAACAACGGTAACCTTTATAAAGTCGAAATTAACGGCGTACGTTCCACAGATATTGCGCTTGTATGTCATGAAGTCGCGTAAAAATAAGACTTGGTATCTGTGAGGTATAAGCAGTTGAAAAATGTCAAAAATATTTTAAAATTTAGCTGCCCCGCCTATCCAACTATTGGTTACTATGGCGACAGATTAAATGGCTTTCTAACCTTCTGTTAGAAAATATTTTTACCGATTCTTTTGAAAATGGTCTGATGTTTTCTTACGGCAAATTTGATGAGAATACATTCCTAAATAAAAAAGTTATGGTAAAAGTCTACGTAATTCTGGTACACCCCTCGTATACTGAAATATTACAAAGAACGATCTGATTGTGAATTACAGGGTGTCCCAAAAAACGGGGACCTAGGATAAATAGTTGTAACTTTTTTTCTATTATAGATATCACACTATTAATACGTCAAAACAATAAGGCAAGAACACAGTTCAGAATACTAGCATCATTGTCGTCATTGTTTAGTTCAATATTCAGAGTTACCTCCCATGTTTAAAATATCTTGTTTCAGTAAAATACCATAAACTGAAGCAGGGATTTCAGGATTAAATGAGATATATTTCCATGCTGGCCTCAAACATCTTCTCATGTGTTCCAAATCATTGTTTATGGTTCGGTGATTCATTAGTGCATTATGTATACCAAACAAGTTCACTACTGGGATCAAGTTTGAGTAATTTAAGGTCATATGGCCTGTGATATGAGGTAAGATGTCAGTACTATTTCGCAAACATATCCAGATTTTGCTGTTGATTTATTGCAAGAAGAGTTTTCTGCTTGCATATGGTGCTATTTTATAATTTCTGACATACACAATGACTAAAAAATATAGCTATGAACTGTTCGTTTGGATAAAACTTTACCCTTTTTCTCCTTTCTATAGTCTAAGTTTTTTTGGTAACAGCCCTTGACAGTATTTATGTCTTTAATCATTGAATGATTCTTGATGCTATTTTGGAAGGTTTTCCACTTCCCCTTTGGTCAGTAAACTCGCCACGTTTTCCTCTGTTATGCTATTTTTTGTCATATTTGTTTTATTGTTACAAGATTTTGATCACGCCTTTGACTTTAAATGTTGTTTTCTAACAATAAATGCTCTGACACAAATTTCCTTTTCTTATAGTGCCTCTTTTCATGTGATTAAGCAAAAATAACGTGAAATGTTGCCATAGTGAAAATGATGACGTCACTTCCTGTTTTGAAGCACCATATTTAAACAAGTACCCTTTTTAGAAGTGGGGATCCCTCACATACACTTTCACAAAATATCAGATTAATTCATCTAAATATGAATGAATAATACGGGTTTAAGGTAGGTCCCCGTTTTTTTGGGACACCCTGTACATATACAACAATGTATTATATATTTCTGTTTTTAACTTTCACTATTGTACTACTGACACGCTAACCCATGTCATACGCTTATTGATATAGATATTTTTATAGATATTATGCTGACACAGACCAAGTGACGACCATGATACCCCAAATATTTATTTGGCATTTTAATAACAAAATGTACTAGAGTTGACTAACTGTTTCGTAAGGTGTTAATAATTGATACTAAGCAATATGTTTAAAGCAAGAATATCTGAACATCTTAACTCTTGTCAAAACAGTCCCATCACATCGTCTCTTGGAAAGTATATGTGTCTGGATGTGGGCCGATGTTTTCAAACACTTTGTGAAACCTTTGGACAGTATGAACACTAGGGCTGTAACCGTATGCTCACCTCACGATATGATACGTACCGTCAATTTTTTCCAACGGTTCTGTATATTTCGGTATGATATAGTTTCTCTAACAGCAGCTTAAATACAATAATTTTAATTTCATAATGAATTTATTGATTCTTTAATAGCCTTTATTATGTGCTATCATCTATTTTAAATGAATTTGGACAATATGAGGCATATCTTACAACAATGAAAACGAGTGATGCATGGTAACTATTCATAATCAGAGGGCTTTCAGACATTTTCGTTTTCTGAATATGTTTTTGCTCATAAGAAAGCTTATACCGAACCGAACCAAAATTTGCAATTCTTGTACCGTGAACCCTGTGGAACTGAAGTCTGCGGTCTTTAATGTACCACGGCATACCGTTACAGCCCTAATGAACATAGGTTCAAGCCTTTTTCACAAGATTTAAGAGCGTGCTTGGCAAAAGGCCCGGTTGATATACCTACGTCTTGGATATGTACATTGTAGTAATTAATTGTGTAAAATATACGAGATGTTGCTACACAACATTCCCATAGGGCAAAACGAATTCGGAAACATACAAACACCATTTAGTCGTTTAGTTCTCACTGCGAATACAGTAAATAGTTTAATGAATCAATGGTGGCTTATCTGTATATTTCAATCACCTAATTACAGTTAATTAGTAGATTACGATCTGAGATAACGATGGTGTGTGCCTTTAGCTACCACAGCTGACAGATTAACGCGAGCATGGCGGCACGCACATCATGCACGCGGTCATGTGCTCATCATTTATATACAAAAAGTTGCAAAGTTTATGCCAATAAAAAACGAAATTGGTGAAAAGCATCAGTCTCTAGGATGTACTGCCGAAGGTCTAAAAAGGTATAATGCATATTTTGAATCAACATTATAAGGTGCTTCTTATGAGCCTATTTTTATAAAAATCAAAACTTGTCATGTTGTCCAAACTGAAGTTAAATGCTTTTTTTACCATAAGTAAAGAGTGATTGTCAGAGAGTTTTTCTTGTTTTCGCAAAATATTGACTTGGCAGTAACAACTTTCTCATTATAAGCCAGGGATATATAATATAAAGGTGCAGCATATTTGTCCCTTACAGATTAAACCGCACTCTTAAAATCAACGTAACTGCTAAAAATATATTTACGTCATAAAATATGATCTTATTAGTACGAGTATACTAAACTGTGTGAAAATGTTGGTTTTTAAAATAATTCTCATTTGAAACCTTCCAATATGCCCTTCATCTAAGCAGTGTTTCAGTCACATACAATGAACTGTTTAACGGATTCTTTATAAGCGGAATTACATATCCGAGTTCGTTATAAGTGGAAATATATATACCATTTTGTATATGGGTTCGTTATAAATTATTTAGAGTAATGTTAAACTGTTTTATCATCAGTATGTTTTTCATATATAAGAAATGAATTATCAGTACGCACAGTTTACGTAAAAATGTAATTAATGTATAAGAAAACCTTGTTAGCATTCCCGACCAAGGCCTACTAAATTGATTATAATAAAAAGTGCTTCACAACTTAAAACGTCGGAAAATATTGCAGCAATTTGTGGAATGAATTAAGACCATGGAATCAATAAGATAGTTATCTGTGTGATTGGGTAATAAATACCGAGCATGATTTATCCTAATAAGGTAGACATTTAGTTGATACTCCATAACCCAATAATACCACTTAATGGTCGATCATTTCTTTTCAGAAAAAAACCAAAAGTGGTTATTTCTATTAACGGACTGTTTGCATTCAAAAGTGTGTTACTGTACCCTGACCTGGGTGTATAAATTACTAGTAACATTTAATTAATTACTCGAAAGGATCATAAGAAATGTGTGTCTGTTTTTGTTGGCAATCTGTCAACTGAGAGATATATTATTCATTTTAATAGGGTTTGGTGTATCTCTATTTATTTAATGAAATACAGTAATGACATGATATTTTGCATAATTATAGGTTTAAAAAGTTTATAACGTATGTCACCATAACTTGAAAAAGAAAAGGTCATTATAGCGAACATTTGACCTTTAGATAAAGGTGACTTAAATATAGGACAGAAAACAAAACATTTAGACAGTCTTTACCATTCCTATGTCGGCCTGTACGGACGTACTCATTTATGGGAAGGTATTAACAAAGCATATAATGGGAAAACACAAACCTTTTGGGTTGAATTAAAACAATCAGCGATGCATAATTATTGCACAATAAACGAAAAAAAGGCAATGTTTACGATAAGTATAGCTCTAAAATAGATGCAGCTTGATCGTTCCTGATTAATGCAATTATAATAGTTTTAAAAAGTTTTAAGATTTCCCTTCAGATGCTTTGCGAATACCTTGCGTTAAAACATGTGACGGTTTCTTTCGCATACTAGCTAATTTTGTAATTAAACATGATACGCTCTTATTTGGTATATTTAAAACACTCTAGATTCAATTTTCATTTAGAAAATGAATTAAGACATATGCGTTAAAAACAGATGATGCATTGTAAAACTACAAATGGGCATTAATACCAATCAACAAAATTGATACCATTATTTTGAACACGATATACACGATACTTATTCAAGCAGTTTTTCAACACAATAGTCTATAAAAGATTTCAAAGAGACTAATTATAGTTTTATGAATAATCAGAATTGCAAGGTAAGTAAAATATGAGCACATATCTGACCGTACGAGCTCTCTCCATCATTATTCAGCATCATGATCAGTTTCTCCCTTTGTGTTTCAGATTAACGTTCATTTTGTTCTATTCACAGACATGCAAGAAAGGTTAATAAAAAGTCATAAGAAGAATGTTGAAGTAATGCCATGAATAAACACCTGTAACAAAAAGGTTTTCAAGCTCACTCAATGTCACATTGTTTCTCGCCTTGATTCGCTTCAAATTGGTACAAATACGAAAAGTATAAAAAGCAGCAACATTCTACTAAATCGGCAAATATACCAACATTAATGTGTTTTATTATCCAATTGCTACACATGTATTGTCTTCTTACCTTTGTACACATAATCAAGAATTGGGGCATCTTCTGTATCATGCACCATCCCCCCTCAAAAATAAAATGACTACAAATCTTTTTGGGGTATCGCCCATATTAATTATCCGGTGGTGAAGATAAATAAAACCATATATAATAAAACTCTAGCTGTGATCAACTTATCACAGTTCACTAGATGTACAGAACACAATGCATCAATACCGTAAAACATTGCTGATACTGAAACATATAACATTCAATACAAGTACAGTATCATCAGAATAAACACTATTGTATGAGAAGCATTTTTGTGTTTATAATATTGTTTATAATTATTCACATCATCAAATGGTTATCGCATTTGTTATTTAATACAAAGTTCACCACTGGCAGCTATTGTGTAATTGATAATATATAATTATCGCAATTTGCAAATTATACTAATTAATAGAAGATAAGGGAATAAAACAAAACAAGTATATATTTGACTGACAGTTGCCATACATTTACGTATAACGTCATCGTTTGCAATGATTTACGTAATTTTGTTGAAATTGGTTTGAGTCAGCAAAGTATTCATAATGTTCAACACTACAATAGATGAAGAAGGTCAACAACTGGAAAATGTTTTACCAACAATAGGTAAATGTGACGTAAATCAACATATACATAACTATCTTCACAGGGGTGCAGTTTAGGTGCAATACTAGAAAAGACTACTCTGGAAAGGTTGTGGCGAAAGAAGGGGATAATTTGGAGATGCTGCGACACAAGAAAGGAGTTCTTTAGAGAGGCTGTTGTAAGTCACGACTCGACGCTGAGGGTAACGAAACACCAAAGAAGGTCACGACACGACATCGCAGGTCACAGCACAACACTATACTACGTCACAATGTACAGTACGGCACAACAAGATACGACAGGGTACAGTCTGACTGTGGAAATACCACTCGAGGTGTGATTAATACGCACCCTATTACATATATTCATACATGGTATAGTAGTCTTGTGTTTATATGTGAACAGAACAGCGTGGTGTCACCACTAGTCTAAAACCAACACCATTGACAGTAAAACTACTGATAACTAACATCAATCATACTTTAACAACGAGAGTTTTATAGTCATTCTATGTTTACATATAATCATCTACCAGTATCTCATGTCCCGTTATCTCATTTACCTCCCATATAGTGTACTGTCTTGCATATGATGTATCACTTGTTAGATTTAAGGGTAGATTGTTATCCCTTAGTTCTATTGTTATACTCCAATCTTACGCCGATTTATCTTCGTCAAGTTCTGAACAAGCGTTACACCATTGCTCAAAGTAAAGGAATGTAGAAAACATGCGATGCACTTTTTATGATAATTGATTTTCGTCGCGATTTGCCATTTCACCGGTTCTTGAACATCCCGTCAAGTGGATAATTTTATATCATCTGACATAATTCTAACCAGCAGTTACTACAAATATCAAGCCATGATATCGCTGGCTTAGAATGAGAAGGTCGTCAGTCCCACTTACGACCTTATAAGAATAATGTATATTTGCAATAATCTGAATTCCCTTATTGAAACGAAGTGTGATGAATCCATGGCCACATATTTACGTTCTTAGTACCAAAGAAAGCTGTATAAGTATGCTTTAGAATTGCAGTTTATTGATATTTCCAATATTTCAAACCCAAACAATTAAGTACCTTCAACACTTTGATTGATAACTTCACTAGTACAACAAAGACTGAATCATGTAAGCTACGACTATATCGTTATTTTGTTTATTTCATAGGAAGCCTTTAATTTAGTTTGTATATACTCCAGATTGTGAGCAGTGATAACGTGTACAACACAACAGTGATTACTGTGTTTCTGTTTTCTTTATTTCTTTGTTTGTTTCTGTTCATGATTTGGTATAAAAAGACCATTGATTGGACCACGCCCGTCTCAATAATGATAAGTAAAAAAATATACTCGTAATCCCTGTACATAAAAATCAACAGATCAACACACAGTTCTATCATTACCACATTTCACTAATTAACTAACACATATGGTTACACCTGATCGTTTCTTTTATATTCATTTTATTATACATTACTATCGTCAAATTAGATTATTTTAGCTAAACATATAATTACATGTAATGATACCTCACTGCAAAGCCACATAATGTCATTGTAATGCAATAAGTAAATAATGAATAAGCACAAAAAGAAGAAAGAACAATATGGAACATGTTCATCCTCGATTTGACGAGAAACAGCAATGTTCTCATGTCAATTTGTGATGAGCAATTTATGTTTTACATAGTAAAAACGATTCGATTATCGGCAATAGCAATAAAACACACACGTTGAATTATATAGTATGACAATAACTCATACAGATTTTAAATGATTGTGTTTGTAACAGCAAAAAGTAATACATGTTTAATTCTTTTGTTCCTGCTTTGACTACATAAATATTAGTCGTCAATATTTCTCCACATTTTATAATTTTATTGCAGTACGATCGTGCTACTTAACGCAATATTCCATAATTATGGGCATACAGGGACACAGTTCGCCCTCATAGACCAATTAACATTTACAAGCACGCAGTGACATATATCGTTATATAATTACAGTAACATGCGAATTGTAAGTTTAATGATAATTGTAATTTTAATAATTGAAAGAAAAATTAATTATACATAATTCAGGTATTTAAGTTGACATTTCTAATTAAGATTGAATGAACCACTAAACGACGAAAAACTATATTTAAATGAAAGTTACAAAATGGATTAAGACAGAATTAGTTATATTATTAATCATTTAAACTACTCTTTAAAATATCTTTAGAATTCGTTATAGAATAGTTTACTGGCAACATGAGTCAATCAACCAATGTAATGTTTTAACTGTTTGAACTAGTTTATAACCATTACCATTTAACTGCGAACGGATTGTATACAAAACCACGTCCTGTTTGAAAATGGGTACATATGTACGAAAACGTACATTTTGTCCTCAATTAATTCGTAATACGATTCCAAAGTGAGAATTAAATAGCTTTCATTAAATTGTTATATTTACACAATTTAGATTTTAAAACATTTATTTATATAGGCAATTATATAAAATGATGATATTACTGAAATAAATATGTTAAATAGTTCAGTAGACTTAACACAACTTTATATGGCATTCTCTTGGTTTCATATCAGTTTACGCCTATACCAACAGTCAAATAAAATCTAAGAAAAAAACCGAAAGGTATCGAAATGACCCGAAACGAGATCATATGCAAATAGTTGTAATCTGACAACTATATCATATTATGATAAACATGACAGTAACTTACACATAAGATTGATTTATTGCGAATTGTTAGGAGCATTTAAACTTTCTTGCAAGACTTGGTTCATTTGAATATAATAAGTGAATATGGTACGAGAAAACGCTTTACATGTATGTAATTACAACATTGGCATCGAAGTAAACATTTCTGTGAGAATTGTCGTAAACTAAAATAACAATCATTGTATCCACCCGCTTTGATAGTTCGGAATATCCTTTTATATTACGAGATTATTCAATTTCAATATTACAAATTTCTTATGTAATATCGTCAGACAAATGCTAGAAAAACTAAATGGGTTTTAAACAGATCATCACTACCCATGCAAAACGATGGATCTGACCGGATTGGACCACGGGTACCTTTATCATTGATTAAAGAAACAAACAAAAAAAGACAAATATATATTGTTTTCCTGAGATCAATAGAAAAATAATTTTACAAAACATTTTTCGTTTTAGTCTTTATCAATAATACAGTTACTTGTGAGTGGGGCTCTAATAAACTACCATCCATCCGATAAGAGTAAATATCTAAATATACATCACTCACATCTATATCCATGCTCCAGCGTTCTTCCAATCTATGTCGACGTTTTTCATATTTTCGTTCATTTTTTGCTAATTGTCTATCCTTTTGTTTTAAATTCCAATTATGTATATCTTGATACGTTAACTTGTTCTCTGTTAGATCTCTCGCATCGATATAAACCTTTGGAAAATATACGAAACAAACTACGACCAGCTTCCATATACACACTAATTTAGTACAACACACCATACTTGTACTTTCATAATCATCTAAAAAAATCACAATCACTATTCCACTGTCAAGTCTTTTTCACTAATCATAACAAAATATTATTGAATATGTAAATGCATTTGAAATAATCTTAAAAAGCAGTTACATGCGTTAAACTCCTCGTATGTTTTATCAAATATTTTTTTATTCAAATTATTCCACTGTTGATATGCATCAAAATATTTTTTTAATTTTTGACACGTTAGTTTAAAAGAAGGTAATCCATATGAACTCATGTCGATATAGTTTTCTTTTTATCCATTTTAATAAAACTCTGTACATTTGTATAACATGTACTGTGACATTGATCACAAAAAAGCGTTATATTCAACTTTTACACTCCCAGATCAAACGATTTATTTAAAATCCTCCATGTCAATGAACACTATGATTACATGTACTGCATTACTTTTAACCCGAACACACTAACTCTGTTCAAAACCCCATTTTACTAACTACTAACAGCAGAGGGGGTTTATAATTCTATCCACTTTACGGTATAGTATTTACGAACATAAACACCGAAAAAGTCCAACAGTCAGTACATTTTTACACATTTATTTCGGATAAATTAATTTTACTATTATAGTCACAACAACTTCTTAAGTAAAAATACACGTTTTAGGTCACCAAGTAGTAGTGTAAACCACTTGTAATTTAATTTTGTTACATTTGTTTTAATGTATCATAGATAAAGAATTACAGTTTTTTACGCTGATATTTCATAAAAGATGAATACATGCGAAAACAAAACAATTTGTCCTTATTCAATTTTAATGATACAGTTACCTACAAGGGTTTAACCTTTCTTGGTCCTCATCTTTATTACATAAATACATGCATTGTTGAATTTTCACTTGTGTTTTCAGTTTTTTCTGTCATTAAAGTGAACCTTCATGATTCAACGACACTAGAATGGTTACACAATGTTTAATTGAATACGTAAAACGACTGCGAGAAATATCTACAAAAAACCTTCAATGATGAAACTTTCTTATCACAAAAGTTCCTATTGTTTCATAAGAGACAACAACATTTGTACACAGGTTTTCGATTCTAAAACCTCAACTGTTTTGTTCGTAAATGCAAATAGCAGTTTTCTGAAAGCCTTTTATTTCATAAAATCTGAGCGAACGCAAAACCTTAATAGAAACATACAAAATAGAAAGCTTGTTTGATCGCCTCTTAATGTAGACAAACGCAGGTCTTATAAATGGCAAAAACGCATTTCGGTATAGAGGATGCTTGCAATCAAACAAAACCCAACACTCTCTTACTACTACAATTGTTCTCGAAATGGTAAACGATATTTTTGCGCGTGTTAGATGACGTAGCATGTACACGTTGTTTCATCGTTGCCAATGTTGAGTATATGTATACTATCCGCCATGAAAACTTTAAATCCACCCTGTCGGTATCTTATTCACAATACAAAACACCCTAGAATCAGGGGACTAGCACATGCAAGAACAATACAAATTTGGAATACACACGGATACATGGAAAACAACATATTCGATACTTTGTGTTCAAATCATTATCATTATCTTCATAAATGTTCGGGAAACCTGGTTTAGAAAAGAGTGGCGTATTACTACCCTGCGTACTGCGTACAATACATGTTTGTATGCAGATAAAAAACAGTTGTTCTTCTTTTAAGACCTATAAATGTGTTTTCATATTTTGAACCATTTTCCAAAAGTCGTTGTAAATAAATGAAATGTATGTATTAACTTTCAATGTACGTGAGTGCATTGATAAACAGCTCCCGGTATAGGCGTTTCAGTGTTTAATTATCGACAAGTTTTATGACGGGAACTCGGCATCACCACCGCTTTGCTTTAGTTTGTTTTCAACACAAACAAATACAAACAGAATAATTATACTTCTCGGCTGAAATCATATTTTACATCACTAGTGAATTTCATCCTCGATTTGACCACATAGCTGATTTAATTCGTTTCAACATTTGTTTGTAACAATAGAATGTTTTAGTTAGTTTATCTGATAAGCTCAGAGAAAGGGTAGCTATTACAGCAGCAGTCAAGCGAATTACACCGCTAGTTGGACACGAATATGCAATCAGGTCATCTTATCTTAAGAATACAAGGGTACTGAATAATTAATTTTGTAGTTCACGAGGAGCTTCAAATGTATTAACTGTAACATAAGTGACTACAATAGTTGTTTGGAATATAGGAGCATTCACATGGAAACCTGCCGACCCGCCCCCAGGATAAAACTATCAGTGTCTGATAAACGACCACCATGCGACTCCTGTAACCTGTATATCTAGACTACAACAAGTGGTATGTAATGTGAACCGTTGTTGTCACATAAGAATATTGTGTGATTTGTGACTAAATTAGCAAAAGTCAAGCGAATATAAACAATAAAACCCGACCCAAAATATTGTAGAAACAGTCACCTGGCAAGAAACTTTGACCTCTACAGTCCGCTCAAAGTTTAATGAGAAGGGTTATGAACATAAGCTCGTCTGTCAGGCCAACTCTGTTTGTCTAGGTTTTACTGGGTAACTGAGATATCTACTACGGACAAGTAATTTTTTTCTCAACGCTGTTGCAGCTTCATTTGATAACACGTTTGTAGAATATGGGGCCAGATATCAGGAGGAGATATTATTGTATATATTCTTTATTACGTCTCTTATGTAAATGAAAAGCACGAAAACTAAATTTTACACATTACTTTTTATGTAATAAAACAGTTAAAATAAACATAAACATTCTAATTTGAATTATAAAATACATTTGGTACAAAAATACTCATAATAGCAAGACAGAAACAACAAAATCATTATTTACATGCATAAAACTTAGAGACGGTTGTTAAAACATTATTCGTACTTCACAGTCGATTTTGTAAGACAATGTGAATTTCTAGGTTGTATAACTACATGCTTCTCTCCACAAAAACAATTGTACGAATGTATTTACATTAACTTATCAACACTTTGATAATTACGATATTGATCAGTTTATAACTATGAAAATAAGGAATTTATTCACTTAATAGGTAAAAATGACCGAACATGAATCTAGAAACAAAACCACAATTTAATTGATACGGAAGGTTAGTCGAATAGTTTATACTAAAACGACAAAATCTTTTTAAATACTTTTTGTACATTTTAATCCGTTACTTCTAAATGTAAATCTGGATTTACTAATGTAAGTACTATAGTAAAGAACACGTTCCATGATATACATAATATACTAAATATCAGTGTTTTCTAAGTAACAATGCTCAACCACCAAACACTTTAATGTAAAACTGGTAAGATTCACGTGTAGCATTTTCGTAAATTTTCAATTTCATTTTACATTTTTCTTGCAAACCGGAGGCTGCATAAAGTTTGCACGGCATACATCATTGGATATTAATTGTTTTTATGTCGTTACCGGTACGAGATTAATTTCGACATTCCTATAGACATGCAATCAAATTTCTTCATAGTGACATAACCCTTTTTTATTTGTTGAAAAAGTATATGTAAACGCTATTAATGAAATAAATGCGATGTTTTCATCAGTTGATTTTTTTTCAGGGATCGCGCCTAGTTTTAAATGTTAAAATGTTGGATAGTATTGTGTTATTTTTGTTATTTTATGACAATATCCGTTTTTTAATACCGCTCAGCCTGTCATTTGAATGACAAAACATGACAACATACATGTACTAGTATATGTGTTTTTGAAAGAAGCGAATTCGTTTCACGACAAATGAAGTTAATACTTAATTTTACATCCAGTATCTTGTTCAATGGCAGTAAATTACCAGTGATAACTTATAATTAAACCTAAAGTATGTGTTAAAGGTATGATGGATATATTTAAACAGAATGCTAAATTTGATTAAACAACGAAACACTTCAGATTAAAATTTAAAATGGATATCTTAAAATTGTATCAGTAAATCTAAGATGCTTTTGGTTGAAAAAAACTTTATAGTGTTGGCAGACCAACTTTGATAATTAATTTTATATCTAATTGCTTGTTCGTTGGCGGAACGTTTACAGTGGAAACCTAAGTAAACAACACTGGTCCTAAAGTATGTGTTTAGAGTACGTATACTCTATCTATTTAAACAGACTGCTAAAATTGATTAAGAAACGCTTCAAATATGATTCTCAAAAACTGGAGGGCTTTTCAAATTCACACGGATATCTCAAAGTTGTATAAGTAAATCTCAGACAAATACTCTATAGTGTTGGCAGACCAACTTTAAAATATGATATTTACAAAACGTTCACACCAGCACAGACGTTGTATTCTATTGTACGATATAATGGAGATGTCAATGAAAATTATAAACTTCTAAACGTTACGATGCAGTGTCATATGGATGTAGTCTGTTGAAGGTACAAGAGGTCGATGTGCTACATGTATAGACGATACATGCTAATTGACCCGGAACAATTTATCATCAAAATTGTTTTGCAATTATTGCGATAAAATCAAGTTTTAGTGAAGTTACGATGCAACTTGGCATATGGATGTAGTTTCAAATGACAATGTGTAATAGAGTATACGAATAACATACAATGAGTCGATGTGCTATATATGAAACTTATCATTGAAAATATTTTGCACTTTTTCAAACATAATCCAGTTTTAGTCAGAATAATGTTTGTAGCCAGGTTTAAGGATGTGGTGAGACTGTTATTGCACATGAAGTGTATGCATTCGCGTATTGACATTTTACAGTTCGTAATACAGGTAGTTCAATATTTACCAGTCCAAATTCTATGCAAGACAAGTTAACTGATTAATCAAGTCTGAAGTATTATTCCACTAGTTGAAATATCCCCGGGTATTGAGATTGTGTAACACATGCGGTGCAGATGCACTGTGTACAGACCAACGTTTGTACATCGGAATCTTTACAATGATGTCAGTAGAGTAATAACCTGAAATGTAATAATTTTACTTGTGCCAGATTTTGTAAAACCATGCCACCTAGAGTAAACATATCGCTGATAAACATGCTTATGCCTCAATAGCATTTTGCTATACGATATTTCATTGTGAACAACTGAACAGCAATGTTGGAACCAGAGTTATAAATCTTTTAAACGCGTGTTAAACATTTTTTATCGACAAAGTCAATACAGAAGACAACTGAATGCATGTTTTGCGCTCTACCTGTATTTGGGTATAAGGTTAACGTTCCTGGTTATGTCGGATTTTCAAGACCATGAATTTGATGACAAGCAAGTCCATTTGACGAAAACACCCTCCAATACGTTAATATCAATCATGTGATAAATGTAATATATTAACTCGATTAGCATCAACTCACGAGGTCTTGTATCGTAATGCAAATGTTACTGGTTAAATTTAGTAAGCAAGAGTCTTTCGATGTCTGTTAATCTTAAAAAGTTCCTGGTGTATCAATATGTCACTTTATCTTAGTTAAGTTCATCCTTTGATATAAGGCATATTTTCAGTCAGTTTTGTCATACGTTTTTCCAACGCTTTATAGCTTAGTGTACATTAGTAGGTGCATTTTAAACTTACATTATGACACAACCGCTGAATCAAAGTTTACCAAATTTTACCCAGTTATAATCGAGTTACATCGTTCAACATGCAAAATTTAACGCCTTATAATCCTGAAACTACAAAGATATGCATACATTTGCATTACTTTTCGAACACCCCTCGTATATTGATGTCATATCTGTTCACCGCAAAAATGGGCTTTATATATGTCGGAGTGATTAATTTTTTATCCTATAATTATGTATTTCAGTGTGTTTATTTCTTTTGCACTGTCACATTATATAAGTGTTTTATGTATGGTGGCCCAGAAGTTATTCCAATATGCGCATTCTACAAAGAAGTGTTCAAATGTATCTGATAGTCCATAGAGTTGGCAGTTTAGTGAATCAAGTCTCTTCCATGTGTAGAGTCTTTCGTCGGTTGCAATAGATATCACTATTGTCTACACAAGCACTTATTGATAGACGGAAGACGGAGGATGGACAAACTACGGACGGCATTTGCGGTCGGGCCACGTGAACTAACACAGGGTACATTGTTATATCTAGTTGTATCAATGAAATGCAGCTTCATTTGTTAGCAAGTTAGTAGCATGTAGGGCCTTAAAATCATGTGTAGATATAAGTGTATAAATTCTTTATTCAGGTTTCTTTTATCTACATGCACAAGCATAATATTTAAATTTTACATATAATAAAACAGTTCAAATGAACATAAAACACTAAAATTTGAATTATAAAATACATTTGGTACTTACATACTCATAATAGCAACATAGAAACAATAATATCACAATAATTATTTAAAACATTATTTACAGTCGTTTCGGGTAATTCTGCGCATCGGGTAATTCTGCGCACCTTAACTTTCTTTTTCTTACAGACGTTGCTTGGTCGTTTTTCTTCAATCCTCCAGTGTTTTCGTAGATGTGTGTTACATATGTAAAGTTTTATAATCATTTCAACAAAATCGGAAAAGTATTTCTACGAAAATTTGACCAAAATGAGTGTCAACGGCGATTTTCGTTAATTTGACATACCACGTGACACATAAATTGAATAAAAGCACTTTTGTGATGGATGATGACTTTTCCGTTTTTGTCAACATTGTCTTAATGACTTATTCTTTCGATACTGTGATAAATTTTTGGTGAAACAAATCTTTGAAACATACTATACAAAAAAGCAACTCCACCTGCGCAGAATTAGCCGAAAAAATTTACGTCATTTGACCTAGTTTAGCGAAGGTATGGTGTTTTGAATTGATTACATTTGTCAATGAAGGTTGTTTCTATCCAAACAGCACCGTAATTTATTCTAAAAAAGAAAAAAATATCAAATGTAGAAAGCCAATACCCGTTAGGTGCGCAGAATTACCCGACAGCACTGTACATACATAAAACTAAGAGAAGGTTGTTAAAACAATATTTCTATTTCACAATCGCTGTTGTAAGACAATGTGAATTTCTGGGTTGAATAACTACATGCTTCTGTCCCAACAAAAACAATTGTACGAATGTATTTACATTAACTTATCAACACTTTCATCAATACGAGATTGATCAGTTCATTACTATCAAATTAATGGCTACGTTCACTTAATGGGCAAAAACGTCTAAACGTGAAACTAGAAAACAAGAATTTAATCTATACACAAGGTTAGTCAAATAGTTAATATTAAATCGATAAAATCATTAAATTACGTTTGTGCATTTTATTAGGTTACTTTTAATTATATATCTGGATTTACTAATGTAAGTGAATAAAACATTTAATAATATGCATATATTTTAATACAGTATCTGTGTTTTATCAGTTACAATAAACAACTACCTAACACGATAATGTAAAACTGGCTACTGCATAAAGTTGGCACGACATACGTCATTGAACATTCATTTTTGTAATGTTGTAACCAGTCCGACATTAATTTCGACATTCAAAAATAATGTGAATGTCAATTTAGACATTATCATCGACATGTCATCTCATTTCTCGGTAGCAACATAACACTTTTTTATTTGTTGAAAAATTATACGTAAACACAAATAATAAATGTGATGTTTTGATCAGTTTGATGTTTTGTGTCAATATTCGTCTGTTAAAACCACTAAGTATGTCATTTTAATGACAAAACTTGAAAACATACATGTACTAACATGTGTTTATGAAAGAGGTGTATTCGTTTCACGAAAAAATAATTTGATCATTATTTTATATCAAATGTCTTGCTCGATGGCGGTACGTTTACAGTGGATGCTTAAGTAAACACTGAACATTGGTCCTAAAGTACGGATGAAGAGTAATTCAATCTATTTAAACAGACTGCTAAAATTGATTAAGCAACGAAATGCTTCAAATATGATTCTCAAAACCTGGAGGGCTTTTATAACTAAAACGGATATCTTAAAATTGTATCAGTAAATCTAAGATGTTTTTGATTGACAATCATTTTATAATGTTGCAATACTAACTTTATATTATGATAATTATTTATAAGAAGTATAAATGCGTTCTATTGTACGATATAATGAAACCGTTAATGTAAATTAAAAACTTCTAAATGTTATGATGCACAGTGTCATATTGATGTAGGTTGTTGTAGGCACAAGAGATCGGTGTGATATAGATGATACTTGATAATTGAAAAACCATTGGAATTGTGTTGCGCTTATTACAATAAAATCAAGTTTTAGTGACGTTACGATGCAATATTTCACATGGATGTAGTTTAAGATGACGATATGTTATAGAGTATACCAATACAATACATTGGGTCGATGTGCTATATATCATACATACCATTGAAAACAGAATCCGGTGTTAGTCGGAATAAAGTTTGTGACCAGGTTTAAGGATATGTAACGATAGTTATTACGTATGTAGTGGTGTGCATTCGCGTATTAGTATTCTACTGTATGTAATGTAGGAAGCTCAATATGTACAAGTCACAAATTATATGCAAGACAGGTTACTTAATTACCAAAGCCTTGATATTTTTTACTGGTTCAAATATTTCTGGATGTTGAGATTGCGTAGCAGATGCACTGTGTACAGAACAACACTCCTACATCAGTATATTTATAATGAAGTCTGTAGAGTAATAATCTGAAATGTAATAATTTCACTTGTGTCAGATTCTGTAAAACCATGCCGCCTAGATCGAATATATCGCTGATATACCTGTTCATGTCTAAATATCAGTTTTATCTTCTTGATTTCATAGTAAAGAATTTAACAACTCTGTTGGAATTAGAGTTGTTATCTTTTAAATAAATGCATTATGACGATAATTTAAACAGTTCATATCGGAAAAGAAAATAAGTAAGACAATTAAATACATGCATTATGGTTCTACCTATATCCGTGGAAAAGTTCATTTAGCTTCGAATAGAGATTACGTCTTTTTGTCGGATTTTCCATATCAGTGAAATACAATTTATTTTAAATTCAGTGACCGGTTTCTATTATTTTTGAGGATTGTTTTATGACTACATACTCTCGGTAAAGAAGCCCACAAATATAAAGTCATTTTGAATCAAACGGGTGTTGTTTTATGCCGACAAGAAATAGTTTGTGTTACAAATTACAGGTTTTTGTATATCCCCTATTCTATAACTAAATGCTATTCTACATGCAATCAAATTAAAATAACGTATAATTATACAGTATCAGTGGGATTTGAACGTTTTAACAAATACGTTCATTTGACGAACGCCCTCATATACTTTAACACGATATTAAACATGTGAGAAGTGTTATATAAACTCGATTAGCATCAACTCACTACGTCTTGTATCGTAATGCAACTGTTACAGGCCAAATTTAATAATCAAGATTTATCCTTAATATCATAAAATTACCATTTTTTGAAACCTTAATGTAATTATGGTAATGTAAATGTATTAAAAATGCATAATATGCATATATGTCACGGAATGTTCAGTCAGTTACTTATATACTGACGTTTAAAATGTTGAGTTGTACTTATCTCGCATAATCTGAATAAATAACAGTTTCCATGCAAAGACAATTATGTATTAAATGTCATCGAAGATACTTTTGAATGAACTATGTATATGTTATACATGTATATATATATTAAGGGTCGTTCTGGTGTGTGATCGTTCATTTAATCTGCTCTTGTATTCTGGCTATTAGGTTGAAAATCTTATAATAAAATGTGTCACCTGTTTCAAATACATGTATAGTATAGTGAACTATTGAAGCTAATGGAAAAGCATTTCCATTAAAGTCATATTGAACAAGAAAAATAATCTTGTTAATGTTAATGAATGGAGAGGTTGTTATCAGATGATTCGTATTAAATGGCTATAGTAATTATGATGCCACGTTCTATTGGCAAAATAAAAGCCAATGCCAGCCTATATGTCATTAAAAATTCAATTTCCCATTAAACAGCATATTCCTTTCACGAACTGAGTTAGAAGATTTTATCTTCATTGAAATGTGAACAAGTTACAAATTGTTATAATATTCCTAATGTAACAACATGCATATATTTTATGGGCTATGAAAATTGCATTTTGGAATTTGAACTTTCAAAAGACCGTTATCATTTTATAAAGTGCTTTCAAAATGCAGGCATTATTATATTAAAGAAATAAAAATCTGTTCGCGTTTATTGTCGGTGAATAAAACACGGGCAGGAGTTCGGGTGCGGAAATATTAAATCACGAGTGCGTAGCACGAGTGATTTAATTTTCCGCATCCGAACGAGTGTCCGTGTTTTATTCACCGACAATATACAAGAACAGAGTTTTTTATTTCGATTCTAAATACAATAATAGCCCGCACTATTTACCTGCGCACATTCCATTTTCTACCATTTGACATTGAACATAATTCCACGCTGAAATTGAGTGGCCTATTAGCTGGTACAGTTACCTCCCTCGTTAATGAAAACGACCTTCGTAATTTTCTGAAGGAAATACAACAATTTAAACATTGAAACAATTTTAATAACACGAGTATATGGTATCTTTTTCATAAAATGAAAAATATAAATGGATTGATTATCAGAAGTATATTGGAGTTTCTAAAAATAGATGCGTCATAGATGTAACACTGAATTCTCGTGCAACTCGCCTTGTCATTGTGACTCGTAGTAAATTTTACTATAAAGTTTAAGTTCATTCATTCATAAATATGTCAAGTGATACTGGGCGTAAATAGAAACAGCCAATTTGATAGGTATGTTTTATGGGGGCAATAAAACATGGTTCGGTTCGTTCTTTGTGTATCGGATTTATCCGCGAATTGTGTTAGAATTATGCTTAATTATTATGTTTAGGATGCAGTAACACACCACGTCATTTGTGTACATGTGCTGTTTTATGACATGCAAGGCTTTTAAACGTGACTTTGCTTGATACACTTGCGAATAAGGTATTTTCAAAATATATGGTTCGCTATGTCAGGTGTTTAGCCAAAGTTTAAGAACATATTCATACGTATGCTCGACGCCATGAGTTATCCGTTATATACGAGTATTTACATTTAAAATATAAACGAAAGCAAATCAGTTATCTTGGTCTCGTTTCAACAAAGTAAGTATATAGCATTCATTTTGCCATTTGACATATTCCAAAAACAAAATTAAGAATAACAGTGATATGTTCCCATCAAGGTTTTACGGTGAATGCCATTGTTTGTACATTCAGCGATTGTTATCAGGGTGATGATTGGATAAAAACGTGCGTGCATATTCCTAGGAAATGTCAGTGATACAATTTGGTGAATGATGTCACTAAAGCGTAAATATCGCGTGCTATATTCGAAATTGGAACTGCAAATGTATAAGTTTGTGATACCCCGACCTAGTTGAAATAACCCACGGAATCATATATTGTTGTGCTCTGGAATGAGTGATAAAGCCTGTGTTCCAGGCAATATATTAGTTTTCACTTGATTATATGAGAACATCGCAGAACTGTTGGTTGAATGATCGTGCCAACAAACGGGATTAAAACGAGAATAATGAAGGAGCAATTACGTCAAAACATCGACACGATAAGCTTCACTTATCTCGTGTCTGTAACCAAATTGACAAATTATCTGCAACAACAGTTCACATTCAGATTGCTGGCAATTGCTAACACTGTTAACTGTGTCATTGATCACAAAAAAACGAAAACCGTTTTTTCATATTTGTTTTGCATATGTTTTCATTTAACATCATTTCAATGGTTGAGTAACCTGTGATTGATAATGGTAAAGATATACATGATGAGTGCTATCAAAGGTCGTGTATTCCATCTTTTGTAGTTCATGGTGATATCTAGATGCATGCCAGAAAAAGTACTGCTTCGGTTGAAACGTAAATTCATCTTGTTAGGACCATGTGATGTAATCATACTATTTTAGGAAGATGCCATGTGAACCTAAATATGGTTTAGAGCATACGTTATCTCACCAAACACTTGTTAAGAGTAATCGGCTTAACATCGTAACTTAACAATTCGAGTGTATTATTAAGAATCTTGCTGGCGATAACCAAGCATAAAACTCTAAGTCGTTTCGTAATCTATGCGTGTTTGATATGATGATAACGTTGTCGTATATACCTTTAGCAATTCATTCTAATTACTATAATGGCAAAATTACTTGATCTTTATGCAAACAATGAATTGATGTCAATTGCCTGTTTGTCTGACCTTCAAACACAGCACTTTTAATCCTGGTCCGGATACAAACTCTAAATTATTTTGACGTTTCAGTGTTTGCCTCGTTCACTGAACGCAAACGTTCGGTTCCAATGAAGTGTACAAACCATTCCACTTACAAAAACACATTGAACATTGCTGACTGCTTTAAGACTTTAGAAGTGTGGGTGGGAACATTTATTATTAGGTAAGCCTGTAACCAATTATACTAAATTTCGAGCATCTTTAAGGTGACATAACGATTAAGATAATTGACCGGAAGTATGTATAATATATTTAATATTGGTTAACTCGAAACAACACTTGAAAAATCTTTCAACGTAAAAGGTAATTCGTATTATATTTCTAGCTCGCTCGCTTTAAACAATAACCTGAAACATTGCAATATCATACTCCGAGTAATTAAAGTTTAACATAGGCGTTATACTCGTTAACAGAAATATTTACAATTCATTAACAGGTCAAAAATAACTGAAACACTTTCATCTCGAGTGTTCTATGTGCTCATTAATTTCATTCACACATCTTGACATTTATCTACAATGTTAAACATAAGACAAACATGCGACGTTCTCCAAGTTGGCATTCATTATATACGCTTCAGATGGGTTACATATAACACATCATTTGTCTATCTGAAAGCGAAAATTGTGTTTTTCATTAACTTTCACTGCGAAATGCAACACTTATTACGTTTCTACTCGTCGAATGCAGGAATGCGATTTATGAACCACATGTATTCGAATTTACAAACATGTGAAGCTGAAATCGTAAATTTGTTGAACAGATGTTGAAGCTATTATATATGTCTGTAAACGAAAGAAAATGTATAAGATGTGTATGTCATAAACAGGCTTTAATACTATTTTCATTATGGTGTATTTTATGTGTTTCAAGACATCCATTATGTAAATGGTAACTCGATTCATGTGACATATATACATGTAGGGCATAATTGGGCCTCGAGCGATTGCCAGTTGTGTGTATACTTATTTATGATAAATAACGTTATGCTTTAAATTTGTGTAGAGTGTTTTTGGACATGTTTGTACTATTATTATCATGTCGAAATATCAAATTAATATATAAATAATAATACTATTATTATAATTAGTATCATACAATTTGCACTAATAGTATTATTAGTATCATTAATATCATTTTATCATTAATGTTTGGTAGCAGTTTTATGTTTTATGTAGTGTTTATCAGCGATTAAACTTTTTTCAATATCATACATGTATTGAACAACTGCCAAGCTTTTAGATAAAAGAGTGGATGAAAGTGACATAGCTTATCAATGAAAAACTAACTGTGCAAAATGTTTCACTTGATTACACACAATTGGTATTACATTTATGAGCCGAGATCAGCATGTTCAGATTCAGCTTTGTTGAGAGAGTATTGTATACAGCGTCTCTGTATGGCGTTCTGTCAAAATGTGATTCATTTATCACTGTTTTCGTTTTGTTTAAATATTTGATGCATTTAGGTACACTACAAATACTTATGAGTGTGAATATTACGAAGTGTAACAGGTCACATAATTACAACTTTATTAGTGCACAACATGTAATGTATTACCCCTTCCATTATTCTTCTGTATGTGTCTGATGGTATGCACTTACTCATCGTATTCCGCAAAATGTCGTATTCGACGAGTTATCGTGCATTGCTAACCGCTGCAATACTGCTCGGATAGAAAGTGCGTCAATGTACATGTTCTGCATACGTTAGACTATCTACAGTCACCAATACCAATGCAGACAATTATTTTCTTGGGATACACCGGTAGAATAACATTTTCACATGCTCCAGGTCATTGCAATTATACGTTTTAACTGCTATTAATATGCATAAAGTTCACACTTCAAAGGTAATACTATAAATGCAATAATACTATCGAAAAATATTCATGAGGGTATAATAGCATGATACAGTCGCTATTAAAAGTATTTCATTTCCTTTATTGGTTTCCATGAAACAAATACGAATCTAAGGGGAAATGTGTATCCTTTATTTGTTTGTTCATTCATCCTTCAAATATTATATGTTTTGCATATACATGTAATATTATTTTCTCTACGGTAACATTAGTTTGTTTTGAGAAACTGCAATGGGGGCAATATTTTTGTCCTTCGACTATTAAGATAGAAGTGATCGGTGGTCGCTAAACGAAGAGACGATTTGGTATGGCCTTATGCATACTTGCACATGCAATGGGCGTTTTTGCTGCAACAATTCATAAACAACATTATCATATACAGATATCGGTGATTTATAACGTTAGGGTAAGTGCACATGATAGGATCAAATAATTCATTTATACGTAATAAAAGTCAATATCCTAGCAACAAATTTGAACCAGCTACGAACTTACCAACAGTGTTAACTGACATTTCCCGTTTGTACGGTGTGTTAAAGAATGGTTTACTGGTCAAAATATCGAGTGATTTGTTTTAACGTGTGTATCGCCATGTTTGCTAGTTATTCTAATATCGTTGCTGCCGCCACTTTGATGGCCGTTCAAGTGTTGTATGTCATTTTGAGTACTGCTCTTAATATGTTTCCTGTATACATGTATATGATGGCCGTTTTAAATTTGTATACCATTTGTTTCCTGGTTATCGCCATTCTGGAGTGCCTTTCTAAAGTGTGTTGTCATACATCTATATGTCCCGTTTTGAATGCCATTCTAACATACATGTCGTATGTTTAGCTGTATATTGTGTTTCGTTTTAAAAGTTATTTGCCATCATACTCGTATGTCGTGTTGGTTGTTTAATTGGATTGTTGTTGTTTTTAGATTAATGCAATATCGCTGGCTTAGAATGAGAAGGTTATAACTACAAAATCAATATGTTGAGAAAAAGAGAAAATAACAGTCTGACAATCACTCTTAACTTATGGTAAAACAAGCTTTTTCATTTTTAGTTTTGTCAACATGACATGTTCCGATTTTCATGAAATTAGGCTAATGGTGTAGATTTCAAAAATGCATTAATCTTTTACTGCTACTTACGACCTTCTCAAACGAAACCAGCAATATATGTGGACAAAATTCACTCGGTTGAAACTTCCCAACAGCAGGCTACATGTCATTCATAATTTCCACGAAAAGTTATGATAATCGCACTTGCTTTTTATAATGTGAGCATAAATTATCAAATAAGGTGATATTATTTGCATTTTTATGCAAGGATGAAAGAATGCATGTTGAAGTTAACAGTAGTTCTATGTTACTAGGATTTATACAAATCCAAGTATTACATAACTTACATTGAAGTGTTGCGCATAATAGCATTTTATTAAGTTGTCATTTTAAACATTATGCCAAATAGGAAATAATTGTGTCACTCCTGCTCAGCTCTAGTTAAAGGTAGACTCGTTTGACGACCAAAACGATGGACAGTGATCACATTTGAATATGAATTCATCATGTCCTACCATTTTTGAAGGTTTTATCTTATCTTATGAAATATATCAATTATTACAAATGTAGAATACAATCAGCGCTCGTGGTGGTCTTTTTCCAAAGTGCAAACATGTGCAACCTACTCATAAAATCATAGTTACTAGAACTGCATAATGGTGTGGTTTCACACAGTTTAAACAGCTCCGTGTATTTTTCTATTTTTGCAACAATCTTAAACACATTCGTTAAATATGACGTGAATAGCTAAACAGACATAAAGCATGATTGTGTAAGACAGTAAAAACCTGAACGCCATGGTTATCTTACAGTAATGAGCTATCAGTTAAATACACCTTCTAAAACAGTTGCAGATCTCAAGTTTACAAAATTTATTACGAAAGAAATTATTTCTGTTGCATTCTGGAATTCTTCCTGATGCATTTGTATTGCAACCAGCAGCTCTTCGATAGCTATGAAAGCATACACCTATACTGTACAATGCTGCTGATAACGGTAAAGAACGGTTGCAGAGTTAATTGCCCACTCGATGCACACTTTCATTAATAATCTCTACAGTTGTATTAGAGAAGTTGGCACCGTGTTCAACAAAATATTTCATTTCCGTAATATGTTGCTTTGGCAGATATGCATAAAGTAACCCAAAATGTGTTCTTTTTCACTTAAAGCTTCTAAATAACAAAATTAGTATGTTGTTTGTCAGTAAATACTCCTGAATTAAAACAGAAATGTGACTCATATAAAGTGTTATTTGATAGTAATATTTTAAATTTATCAATGGGAACTAACATGTCCTTTGTCAATGCATTCTGCTTCTTAAGAGAAATAACGTAGTGTTTTGATATCCCTAAATGTCTTAAACGAGCAATTGTGTATTCGTTGTCAGCAAGGATTCTACAGTAAAAAAGAAAGGAAAATGTACATGTACTCGTTGACAGTAAATATTTCTAAATTACCACCGAGAACCACGCTCAGTGTCAGTAATGATTCCTAAATTATCAAATAGGAATAAGGTCTTCCAGTTTTACGTTTTCGTATAGAGTTGGGTAAGTCCAACCGATAGTGCGTGATTAAATAACGAAAATGGATATAGTCAACGCATGAACCGTGTTATATGTTCATGCATAAAGTCAGAATGAAGTCAACATCTCCGTACTACTGTAATAATACTATGTATTGAGGAAGTTCATCTTACCAGGTCGTGATTAATCGTCATTTTATGCAACAAAACTTTTCCCGTAAAACAAACAGTACGACTTTGACACGTAATCCCTGATCAAAACTTTATATACGGCTAAAATTAAAATATTTACCAAACAAATACATACTTTACGATTTCTGGATTTGTTTATTTTATTTGATCAAACATCAGAGTGCAATAAAAAACGAATAGGTTAAAGTTGATAACGTCTTGTTATGACCGTTTAATTCCTTCAATTTCCACAAACCTAATAGAACACAAGAATAACAATACACATGTATATACAAAGTTCACTCTTCAAATCAAAACCATAGGACCCTTGAAAACTAGAATTGGTTCATCACTTGGTCGGAATTAAGCGTGTGAAAAGAGTACCTGGAAGTCAGCGACACATGCAAAAAAGGATACTAAATCAGACAAAGTTCATAGCAGCGAACTCTCGCATACGAAGTCGCATGACATTCTCAGACAAGGGACAATCAAAGGCAATGCCCCAAGACAAAGTTCGGACTCCTGAACGAACTTAATATAAATATTTCAATTCACAACGAGTGTTAAATTCTTTATATCATGTAGCACTAATTAAGCAAGCATTCGCACCATTTTATTGAAAAGAAAACAGATCGTTGTGCTAAAATAAAGTAGTGGAAGAAGTACTCGCAACAAGGAACACCATGTAACATATTGATAAATATACATGTATACATACAACAACTTCTTTGGGCAATTTAACATGTAACCTGTCAGTGAGGACAATCATCTTTTATCCAGTTTATGCTCACGTCAGTTACATACATAATTATGTCACACACTGATTCAACTATACCATTTGCACAGTATTCGGTCAGTGAGTATACAAATGATTAGGTATTATGAAAATTTTATCTATAAACGGTCAACTCATTTTCTTGTCACTGACAGTAACAATGTTAACCGACATACAATCATCCACCAAACATTCTGAGAACTTATAAACACTGTCAACGCTTTTCAACGACTGGATATTCAACGTAATTGATCTACCTTAAAATATTGCTTCCTGGAAAGTGTAAGCATAATGTTATTATCTGTACATCCAGCGTCTCTCATACATGTACAATCAGACACATTAATCATATACAGTACATACTAGTTATATTTATCAATTAATTAATGAACTTTTAAAACATGCAATACTAGTTATATGAATACATTAATTAATTAATGCATTTTTAAAATACGCAATACTAGTAATATTAATTAATTGATTAATGCATTTTTGAAATATGCAATATGATGATACTTGATATACATGTAGATATACATGTATAGTATAGTGGTGGCAAAACGCGTTAGTATTATTTATAAAAAAACGCATGTTCAAGTCAAAGGTGTTCGAGGAAAATTAATTGACGAGGATAAATTTGACATGCCATTAAATCTCAGTAGTTTAACTGAACATCGACATATGATATAAAGAACTTGCAAAAAAAACAACGATGTTAAGACTCCGTGGAATAGCATGGTTTTACAATAAGGGTAGTTCATAAATTACGTGAAAACATGCTGTAAGAGTCTTCATTATAATGTAAAAAAACTTACGTCAATATCAAGGTCGAATCTTTTGTTTAAATTTCGTCTGCGTTTCTGATATTTCAACTCTTCTTTCGTCGGCTTAAATGGATTTTTCAGACCATACTTTTCATACAACTCGTCCCTTGTGAAGTATTGTTCGTAATAAGCCCTAACAACATCCAAAGATATAAGAACTAAGCATAGTAATGTAATTATTTTAAATGGAATCATTCCTGATAAATTCACCATTATTTTCACAGCTTTTAAGCCTGCCTCTATGCCTTCCACCAACGTTGTTCCAAGAATGAAAACTTAACACACCCTCGCATTATTTTCAACATTATATATTCCGATCCGAATTATAAATCATATACATTTTAATCACACAATATTGCACCATACCACGTGATCCCAACTACATTTTAAGACCATTAACTCAAACATTATCCTAATATCATAAATTGAACGAAAGGCAATAAAATATCATTTTCAACTTTTTCAAAAAATTATTATCAAATTATTTTATTTTAATATTGTTTGTTAAATTGACAAATATGAAAAACTCATTCAGTAATCGAATCATATAAATCCAAACGGATGCACAACACAATTCATTCCCTTCCAATACAATATTTGTAATAATCATATAAATCCAGACAGAAATGATGCACACTATAATTTATTCCCTTGAAATGAAATATTTGTATGTATTGTCATACCAATTATAATTCATCTTATGTATGTAAATCAACAGCGACGGTAAAACCTCTGCCTACTCGCACACATCTTAAAAACCATGTAGCACAGACTATATCCAACATTAAGCACTGATTATATTTCACAGTTGTTAAATCATCCACATTGTCATTTTACTCTTAATCTGCGTACTGAAATACGCTCTGTTCGTGGTTTATCGTTTATAACACTGCAATGCGTGGTATAGCTCACTCTCGGTGATTTAAGATAGAATGAACATACACTATAAGATAACCTCAATGAAAGTCTACCATAGAATAAAACACTATCAGTTCTGCTATCAAAACAGTACCGAACCAATCTTACCTATAGCTTTGTGCAGTGTGATAGTGTTTTACGTACCTATGTTAGGGTCACAACATTCAATGGGGGATATAATGTGATTGAATTATTAATGCAATCTTAACAAAACACTCCCAACTTGTTTTAACTTTTATTTGAATAGTTGACTTATACATCTTAATACAGATAATACATATTACATATTTTTCTCAGTGTCAGTTATGTTATTGAATAGGTCACTGCACACACCTATTCATACATTACCAGTTGAGATGTATAGTATATAATCAACTATCACAACTCAACATCTAAGGGCGATATTTAAGCATGTCTTACGAATATAAATGGATCAACTTATCAGTCCGCTTAGCTTTGTTGGTAGCTCTTGACTTCTGATCTCGGGGTTGTTAGGTCGAGTAATCGAAAATGAGTAACTTAACTTCAGTACAATAGTTAAATTAAATTAAATGAAAAAACATTTCTAGTTAAGTCAGATTGAACAAAGAATATTATATTGTCGTTTATAAATACAGATGTTATTAACAAAATGGCTCGTGTTTAATGGTTATAGTAATTATGATACCATATTCTTTGGGCCAAATGAAAGCGAATGCCATCATAATGTCATTAAAAAATCAATTTCCCATTAGATATCATATTTCATTTACGAATGGAGTTAAAAGATTTTATTATCATTGAAATATGAACAAGTTACAAATTGTTATCATATTCCTAATTTAAAAACATGCACATATTTTATGGGCTATGAAATTGTATTTTGGAAGTTGAAATTTCAATAGACCGTTATCATGTTGTGAAGTGCCGGTATAATGATACTTTATTATTATTATAGGATGCAGTTACACGCGTCACTTGTGGGTTTCTTCGGTTTTATGACAAGTAAAAGTTTTTAATCGTGACTATGATTGAGACATTTGTGAATAAGGTATTTGCAAAATATATGGTTCGGTTTGTCAGGTGTTTAGCCAATGATTAACAAAATATTCACTCGTAGGCACGACGGCACATGACTGACTGAATGCATTGGGGTCAAGACTACAAATACATGTTATGACGTCATGAATTATCTGTTATATACAAGTATTTATATTTAAAGCCACAATAAGGTTCCAGAACGACATATTTTCTATAGATAGAAAACACAAATCTTTGTTACTGATTTGAAGACTGATAAATAATTAACACATCAAGCTATTAAAACACGCTCTTACTGATATACGTGAAATAATATTCCATTAAAGATTGGCATAACGAGCCCGGTTTGTTTGTCGTTTTCCACGAATTGACTTTAGGCAAATTGCCGTGCACCACTAACTATAATACTGCGCAGTTAAAGGTGCGCCAATATACATTTTCTGTAAGTTAGTATAGTCACAGTCACAAATACCCAAGCAGACAATTGTCTTAAGACACATCGGTAGTATGCGATTTCCACATGAAACAGGTCATTGCAATTATAATAGTTTTAATATACATAAAGTTCACACTTCAAAGGTAATACTATAAATGTAATACTACTATTATGGGAGAAGATTCACGAGGGTATGATAAAACGATACCTCCGTTTGGCTAATGAAATGATATTGCATGATTAAAGACATTGTCATCACGAATCTATAAGTCTCACAGTATACACAAATAGCAATACATCACGAAAGCTACAAATGTAAGAACCTGTATTTCATTTCCTTTATCGCTTTCTATGAGAAAATGTATCCAATATTTGGTTCAAAATGTAGAATTGTTACGGATGGAATATTAATTTACCTACGGTGGGAACTATGGTTTATGTTATGTAGCTGTAATAGGAAACAACAATTTTAGGGATATACTTATGATGATAAAAGTGATCAGCAGACGCTAAATAAAGAAACGTTTGTTATGGCTTTTTGCATACTTGCACTTACAAGGGGCGTTTTGGCTGCAACAATTCATAAACGACATTATAAAATGCAATTGCCCGTGATTAATAACTTGTGGGTCTCTGCGCATGACGGAATCAAATATTCCATTTAACCGTCAATAACCTAGCAACACGATTGAAACATCTATGAATTTCCCCTTGCTATGTTAACTGACATTTCCCGTTTTAACCGTACATTAAACAATGGTTTACTGGTCAAAATGTTCTTCCCTATTCGAGTTTTATCTAATTTATCGCCATTTTTATATCCGTTCTTATGTTGTATGTAATTGTGAGTGCCGTTCTAAAGTTATTTGCCTTATTGGTCTTTGCATCACCATTTCGGAGTGCCGTTTTAACGTTGTATTGGACACACTCCACCAGTTGGCTTCATGTAATTCATAGTTTCCACGAAAAGTTATGATTACCGCATTTGCTTGTTATAATGTGAGCATGAATTCTCAAATTAGGTGAAGGAATTTGCATTTTTATGCAAGGATGCATGTTGTGGTTTACATTATTTATATGTTTAAATTACTACGTTTTTATACAAATCCAAGTAATAAACAAATTAGATATTACGATGCAATTTCATAGAAGACACTTTGACGTGTCGCGAATAATGACATATTCTTAAGGTGTCATTTCAAGAAAATAAATACCAAGTAGGAAAAGATTGTGTTCATATACAACTTCCTTCATACTTATTATAATTAGTTAATTAAGATGTTGTTGTAACACATAAAGAATATACAGCATTCACAAATGAGAAAGTCTGCTAAGCGTTAGTAAAAGATCAATAAAGGTACATTGGTCGGTATGGAACACAGATAGAAGACAAGTGGTCTTGAAATAGACGAAACGTGATGGTAGATCAAATTATATATATGAAAAAATATGTTCCTAAATTTGGAAGATTTTGGTACCTGTTCGTGAGATGGGGCCTGACCTACCAACACCATGTTTTAGTATACAAAATAGTACAAATTTAGAATACACCAGCGTTCGTGGTGGTATAGCCGTATTCAAAGTGCAAACATGTGCAACCTGATCATCAAACGATAATTACTAGAACTGCATAATGGATGGAGTGGTTTCATATACTAGTAGTTTAAACATTTTTGTTTATTTTTCATTTTTACAACAATCCAAAAGTCATTCGTTACAAATGATGTGAATAGCAAAACAGAAATAATGCACGGAAGCGTAAGACAGTAAAATCCTGAACGTCATGGTTATCCTGCAGTATTGAGCTTTCAGTTAAATGCAAACTTCTACAACAGTGGAGGATTTAAAGTTTACGAAATTTATTATGAAAGAAATTTGTCTGTTGCAGTCTGAACTTCTTACTAATGCATTTCGTGGAAGTGCTTTTGTATTGCAACTACATTTTTGCAGCATCCTCATATCTATAGAAAGCATGCACCTAAACTATGTACTGCTGATAACGGGAAAGTGCATAGTTTATTGGCCCACTTGATGTACACTTTCATTAATAATCCTTACAGCTGTGTTAGAGAAGTTGGCACCGTGTTCAACAAAATATTTCATTTCCGTAATACGTTGCTTTGGCAAATATTCCTAAATTAGCCAAAACAACGTGTTCCTGTTCACTAAATACTCCTAATTTACCAAATAGGAATAATGTTTAACCGTGTTAATTCATGCATTAAGTCAGAATCACGTTAATCGTAAGTTTATACAACCAAACCTGCCCCGTACAAAGCGAGTACGGCGTTGACACGTATTGTCGGATCAAAACTTTGGCTTGAATTAAAAATTTGACCAAACAAATACATAATTTACGTTTTGTTGGTGTGTTTCATTTTACTTGATCAAACATCGGCGTGCATTTATTTGCACAATAAAACGATTTGATTAAAGTTTATAACGTTAGTGTGTTTAATTCATGACATTTCCACCGATTTGATAAAATAAAACTAAGAATAACGATATAAATGTAATGAAAAACTATGAATAAGTAGTTCAAAAATAGAGTACACTCTTTAAATCAAACACCATATCACCCTTGAAAAGGGGTTCTTATAATGGAGTTGGCTTATCATTAGATGGCAATTAAGCATGTAAAATGTGCACCTGGAAGTCAGCGACACATACAAAAAGAGATACAAAGTCAGACAAAGCGAGGACACGAAGGCAATGTAACATACAATCTGCATGCAGCTAGGAAACAAGGGCGAGCTCGCCTACGAATTCGCATAAAATTCTAAGACAAGGGACAATCAAAGACAATGCCCCCACACAAAGTTTGGACTTCTGAACGAACTTAATATAGATATTTTAATTTACAACGAGTGTCAGATTCTTTATATCACAAATTAAGCACAAATACACATCCTTTTATTAAAAAGAAAACAGACCGTTATACTAAAACAATGTATACGTACTCCCTACAAGGCAAACCATGTGATATGTTTATACATTACATACATACAACAACTAAACAATGTTGCTATTTTAAAACAAATCATAAAAAATGTGGAATATATATTATATCACACGTTATATTTGTTTGGACATTTCGCCTCATCCTGATTCCAGTTAATTCTCACGTCAGTTACATACATTATCATGACACACATTGTTTAAATATACCACTTGCACAGTATGCAGTATGTGATGATAAAAATAATTAGGTATTTAGTATTGGGTACTTTTATCTGTAAACGTTCAACTCATTTTCTTGTCACTGACAGTAACAATATTAACTGACATGCAATCATCCATCCATACTGCATGTGGGAATTTTCAACTATAAGGTGACTGCAGCTTCAACTTTACCTACAACGTATCTATCCATTAAATCTCAGCAGTTTAACAGAACATCGACTATGATATAAAAAACTTGCCATAAATAACGATGTGTTAAATAGGATGGGTTTACAATAAATGTAATCCATAAATTTCGTGAAAAACATGTTGTAAGACGTTTTAATATAATGTGAAAAACTTACATCTATGTCATGGTCGAATCTTTTGTTTAAATTTCGTCTGCGTTTCTGATATTTCAACTCTTCTTTCGTCGGCTTAAATGGATTTTTCAAACCATACTTTTCATACAATTCGTCCCTTGTGAAGTATTGTTCGTAGTTAGCCCTAACTACATCCAAAGATATAAGAACTAAGCATAGCAATGTTATGATTTTAAATGGAATCATGCCTGATATATTCACCATTATTTTCACAGCTTTTAAGCCTGTCTCTAGGCCTTTCACGAACGTAGTTCCAAGAATGAGGACTTAACACATTTCCACATCATTGTAAACATTAAATATTCCGAATTATTGATGATAAAAATTTTAATCACACAATATTGCACATTTCAACGTGATCCTAATAACATTTAAGACCATTAATTTAAACATTATTCTAAATATTATATATTGAACGAATGGCAAATAAAAATCATTTTTAGCTTTTTCACAAATTTATTATCAAATTATTATATTTGATCAAATGTTTGTTAAATCCACAAATATGTAAAATTAAATTCCTCACTCAATTGATTTAAATCCACGCAGATGCACACCAGTATTTATTCTTTTCCAATATAACAGATGTATGTATTGTCATTTCAATTATAATTCCTCGTATGCATGTAAATCACTAGCGACGGTAAAATTTATGCCTATTCGCTCACATCATAAAAACGACTTCCTATTTTATATCCAAGATTTAGCACCACTGACTATATCCAACATTAAGCACGGATAATACTTAACAGTTGTTAAATAATCCATATTGTCTTTTTACGCTTAATCTGCATACTGAATTACGTACAGCATTATGTAGTTCATAGTTAATAACACTGCAATGCGTAGAATAGCTCACTCTCGATGATTTAAGATAGAATGAACAAACACTGTAAGATAACCTCAATAAAAGTTTACCATAGAATAAAACATTATCAGTTCTGCTATCAATACAGAACGGAACCAATCTTACCTATAACTTTGTGCAGTGTTTTTTGTGTACCTATGTTAGGGTCACAAAATTTAATGGAGGATATAATTTGATTGAATTATTTAATGCAATCTTAACATAACACACAACTTATTTTAACTTTTATTTGAATAGTTGACTTATAAATATTAATACAGATAATACATTTTACATATTTTTCTCAGCGGCAGTTATATTATTGAATATGGCACTTCGCACACCCGTTTATACATTTAGATGCATATTATTTAATCCACTATCACAACTCAACGTCTAAAGAAGATATTTAAACATGGCTTACGAGTATAAATGGACCAACTTATTAGTCCGCTTATAGCTTGGTTGGTAGCTTGAGACGTCTGATCTACGGGTTGTTGGTTCGAGTAATCGAACATGAGTAACTTAACTTCAGTACAATAGTTGATATACATTAAATGAGAAAACATTTTTATTTAAGTCATATTAAACAAGGACTATAATATTGTCGTTAATAAATGGAGATGTTGTTAACAAAAAGACTCGTGTTTAATGGTTATGATAATTATGATGCCACGTTCTTTGGGCCAAATGAAAGCACATGTCATCAATGATGGCATTAAAAAATTCAATTTCCTATGAAATAGCATATTTCTTATACCAATTGAGTTAAAAGATTTTATCATTTTTGAAATGTGAACAAGTTACAAAGTGTTATCAAATTCTTTATGTAAAAATATGCACATATTTTATGGGTCATGAAAATTGCCTTTTGGTATTTGAACTTTCAATAGACCGTTATCATTTCCTAAAGTGCTAACAAAATGCCCGCATAATTATACTTTATTAATATAGGATTCAGTTACACGCGTCATTTGTGGGCCTGTGTTGTTTTAAGAAATGAAAAGGTTTTTAAACGTGACTATGATTGAGACACTTGTGAATAAGGTATTTTCAAAAAAAAATATACGGTTCGTTTTGTCTGGTGTTTAGCTTAAGTTTAAAACAATATTCGCTCACAGGATCGACTGCACTTGACTGACTGGATTGGGATCAATACTACAAATACATTTTATGCCATGTGGTATCCGTTATATGCAAGTACTTATATTTAAAACACAAATGGAAGCATTTGAAAGCAGTTATCTTGGTTTCTTTTGTTTCAACAGTCTAATTCTATGTCGTTCATTTTGCATATTCCAAAAGAATTAAGATTAACAATGATATAATTAATGCTCCAATCCAGTTTTTACGGCGAATGACATAGTTTCTCCAATCAGCGATTGTTATCAGGACGATGATTGGGTAAATATACGTAAGAAATGCCAATGATACGATCACAAAAATATAAATGAATAATGAAACTAAATACATGTATAGCGTAAATATCGCTACTTTCGAAGTTTGAACTTTAAGTATGTTATCTTCTGGCCTAGTTGAAATTACCCATGAATCATATCTTGGTGTGCTCTGGAAAGAGTGATAAAACCTGTGTTCCAGGCAATATATCAGTCTTCATTCCATTTGATAGCAACACCTCGCAACTGTTTATTTAACGACCGTGACAACACACGGGATAAAAACGAGAATAATGAAGGAGCAATTACGTCAACACATTGACACGATAAGCTTCACTTATCTCGTGTCTGTAACCAAATTGACAAATTATCTGCAACAACAGTTCACATTCAGATTGCTGACAATTGATAACACAGGTAACTGTAACATTGGTATGAATTTGTTTTACATTTTCTAGAAAAATATATCTGTTCATTTTACCCCTTTTCAATGAAACAGTTACCTGATAATTGTAAGACTTAACAGGTGCTATCACAGGTCGTGTATTCCATCTTATGTTGTTCATGATGATAGATGCATGCTAGAAAACGTGTTGTCGTGGTGGAACCGATGTTGATCTTTATATAAACATCGTAAGTGTACTACTTCCAGAAGATGCCTTGTGCAACTATATATCGTTTAAAACATACTTGCAATTCCAAAAACGTTTATCATTTTAAAATTAATGGGCTTAACATTTCAAACTGTCAATTTGAGTGTATGATTAAAAATATTGCTAATGACAACCAAGACTAAAGATTTCGTAGCAAGTTTAGCAAGCCAGTATCGTCCCAGTGCGGTGTATCACACCTGGCATACATGGAGCACGGTACCATAGTAGTTGTAGCACACTATATCTAGTCTTTGAAAATAATTTAGGCTGCAACATTTGACACATATTTTGTTAAATATTAGTTAATATGCATTGTGCATAATAAATTATATAATGTTACATATAAATATCATTTCCTTTATCAAACTGCAATTATTGAAAAGATTTTCTTTAGGATCAAGCAAACAACGGATAAATTCAATCGAGCAGCGGAGCAAATGTGTTTGATATGATGATAGCGTAGTCGTATATACCATTTCAGGTAAAAGGGCAAACTATCAATTGGTATACAATTCGATAACATTATGAAACATATTGACATACAATGCTTATTACGTCATGTATTTGGATTTGTAAACAAAGAATAATACTATTGTACTTAAGTAGATAATGTACAAACTTTCCTTGTAATTGTGGTATTGCGACTGGAACTAGTCTGCATACAAAACTGATACTATAAGTGGAGCACTAGATTAGTTACGAACCATCCATCCACTCTCAATCAATAACAATATTCAAAGCAATCCAACACTACTGTTAATCCTTGTATAGTTCAGTTTTTGACAAATTCACTGATCTTTAGAAAAACAGTGAATTGATGCACATGTAATAGCGATTTCGTCTAATTACTACAATGTTACAATTCCCTGATCTTTATGAAAACAGTGAATTGATGTCATTTGCCTGTCTGACCTTCAATTTTCACTTTAATCATGGTCCGGATACACACTCTAAACTATATGTTTAAATGGTTGCTCCGTTTACTGACCGCAAACATTCCGTTCCCGTAAAGTGAACAAAATGTTGCACTTATAAAAACATATCGTGCACTATATATAACTTTTATTCCTCCAATTCTGAAGAGCATAATATATATACATAATCATACACATTTATGTACAACAATATAATATAAATTACAAAGCAAAAACGAATTCATTTGAAATATACCATTATGTGAAACGACAATAAATAATCAATCATGAACTATAGATACTTTTTTAGTTATGTATAAATGTCATATCAGATATGTATTAGCGTTTCTATCGTCAAAGATAAACATCACATATAATATACATGTACATTTGCACTTACAAATGCATGAATAACATACCTAGTTTATTATACCACAATATATCCAGCCTTGTCCGAAACCGAAATACAAGGAAGGATTAATGGTAAATATGGGGATACAAACATATATCAGACTATATAACCAGCATAAATGTTATAAATAATTAAGTATCAATTCTTGTAATAGCATGTCGCAGACTAGTTTCAACAGGTTGAAGTTGCAAAAGTATTGGTGTTCTGAAGTATGCAAAGCACGATAGACCAGTCGCCTACTCATTTCAAATGTGGATAAATGTATGAAGTGATAGAAGTCATACAATCCAATAACTCTCGAATGTTCAATAATCAAACGACCTCTTTTCTCCCCAGAATGTTCACAAAACCATAAAAGATGATCTACTAGACATTCAGTGAACCGATTACATTTCAAACATTTAATTACAAATTGTCTTGACACAATCCAACTGAGCAGTCTCATACCCTTCGTGCACATAACTGATAGCGACGGAGTTTTTCTAGCGATCGCAAATAAGAATACTTTTCCCGTTTACTCGTATGTAATAACATTTTTTGCAGAACAGTGAAGCAACACTAGTTTTGAAGACTTTGCATATTTTTGTTCTAAAGTGTAAAGACTATACATTGATTGGTATCGATCATTCAAATTGTTTAGTTTTTTTGTCTTCAAAGGAAACTTGGCCATAAAAAAGACCTAAAAGCAGCCCCTTTGACCCAATGGTTTTTTTAAGTCTGAACATTTCCATCTTCATTTCTGTCACTTTTTATTCTTAGTAACTGTATATTGAGAAATTACTACTATTATTATCATGGCCGCCTCATAAACAAATTTTAAATAATTTAACAAATTATAATTCTGCTCTGTAAAATTGTGTATACTCGGTTTTGGTAGGCAATGTATATTTCTCGCTCTTGCCAAACAGTAACATTTAGTATTGCATTGAAATTCGTATGCCCATTTTTACATACTTTTAGCCTGTATACTCGTTAACAGAAATATTTACAATTCATTAACAGGCCAAACATAACTGAAACACTTTCATCTCGAGTGCTCTATGTGCTCATTAATTTTATTTACACATCTTGACATTTATCTACAATGTTAACCATAAGACAAACAAGCGACTCTCTCCAAGTTGGCAGTCATTATATAAACTTTGCATGAATCACACATAACTCATCAATTGTCTCAACGAAAAGCGAAAATCATGTAAAACTTTTTAAATATCATACATGCAATCGTATTTATTGAAAAATGGCCAAAGTTGAGATGTGTGCAAAATATTTTAGTTGATTTTAACATACGATTTGTTTGACATTTATTTGCCGAGATCAGCATGTTCTGTGTTAATTTTTCTGAAAGAGTATCATATACGTAGTGTCGCTGTATGACATTCTGTCATACATTTATGATAGATTTTGTTTCTGTCTAAATATTTCATGTATTTAGGTACACTACACATATTTATGAGTGTGAATATTACGACGTGTAACAGGTCATTGCAATTATACGTATTAGTATACATACAGTTCACACTTCAAAGGTAATACTATAAATGCAATCCGACTATCGGAAAATATTCATGAGGGTATAATAACAAGATACCGCCGTTTCGCTAGGGAAATGGTATTGTATGGCAAGATACATTGTCATCACGAATCTATAGGTCTCCCAGTATACACAAATAGCAATACATCACGAACGCTACAAATGCTAGTACAGGTATTGCATTTCCTTTATCGCTTTCCATGTAAAAATGTATCCATTATTTGGTTCAAAATGTTGAATTGTTATTCAAAAGTATATGTTTGGATGGAATATTAATTTACCTACAGTAACTTTGGTTTATTTTGAGAAACTGTAATGGGGGACAACATTTTAGGCATCCTCGTATACTTATGAGGATAGAAGTGATAAGTAGAAGCTAACTAAGAAACGACTTTGAATGGCTTTATGCATGCTTACACTTGCAAGGGGCGTTTATGCTGCAACTATTCACCAACGACTTTATTAAATGCAGATGTCGGTGATTTAAAATTTTTAACGAGTGGGCATGTGCGCATGACGGAATGAAATATTTCAGTTAACCGCCATGAAAGTCAATAACCTACATTTACAGCTTTTCATATAACACACCTACAGTATTTTCTGTTGCACTGAAGAGCAGCCAGTATTGAAAAGGTAAAACACTTGCTTTGCTCTAGTCAAATGTCAATTTGTTCGAATACATCATGTCCTACCATTTATGAAGTTTTTTGTAATCTTTCGAAAGATAGCGTACAAAAAAGCTAAATGACCTTATTACAGTATATATACAAAATAATACAAAATTTGAGCCGCGATCTGAGAAAAGGGCCCTTAATAACATTGACATCAAATTGAGAAAATTGAGTTTAAAGTTACGACATCATTTTCTGCGAATATAAAACGAGGCAAAAAATGCACAAAAATGTTTTATGTTGTATCCTGTCACATACTTGTTGCCTTGTAACATACTTAATATGAAGTTCTATAGTAACACATGAAGCGTATATTTTTTGGGTTAAAACATGACAAATTACAAACAAAAGTGAGGATTTTTGGAGTCGGCAGACTATATGGTCATTTATAGTCGTATTTTATTAAAGACCACTGCAATATGAGTGTAGTATCTTGTAGTTTTATACAGCATATGAAAGTATCAGTTATTGATCAAGATACGATATTTTGGGGTAAAATCCTTCAAAATATAAACACAAATGGTGATTTTTGGAATCGGTTCACCACAATGCCATTTATTATGTTATATGATTACAAAACAGTATACTCGACACATGTTGTCTGTCTGCATAAGATATTGCTAATCTGATGTCTTAAATGTTGTCCATTTTCAGACATTTTTGGGCAAAAACATTGCAAAATTAAACAAAAGTGAGAATTTTTGGAATCGATTGACCACATTGACATTTATAATCGTATTATATCTAAAACAACTACAATTGGTTTGTAGTAAGTTTAAGTATAATGAATCAAATAATACATTATCCATTCGGATCATTTTATGATATTTTTGGGTAAAATCATACAAAATATAAACTAAAATGGTGATTTTTGGAATCGGTTTACTACAATGCCATTAATCACACCATTTAGTTATAAACTACTAAGATAGGCACATAATGACTTTCCGCTTAAGATATTTATAATCTAGTTTCAAAGTGATACGCGTCTTGAGCTACTTTTGGGGTAAAACAGTCCAAAATATTAAGAAAAGTTAGGATTTTAGGAATCAATTGACCACATTGGCATTTATAATCGTATATTATCTAAAACAACTACAATTGGTTTGTAGTAAGTTAAAGTATAATGTATCAAATAATACATCATCCATTTGGATCATTTTATGATAATTTGGGGTAAAATCATACAAATTATAAACTAAAATGGTGATTTTTGAAATCGGTTTACTACAATGCCATTTATCACATCATTTAGTAATAAACCACTAAGATAGGCACATGATGACTTTCTGCTTAAGATATTTATAATCTAGTTTCAAAGTGATACGCGTCTTGACTACTTTTGGGGTAAAACAGTCCAAAATATTAAGAAAAGTGAGGATTTTAGGAATCAATTGACCACATTGACATTTATAATCGTATTATATCAAAACAACTACAATTGGTTTGTAGTAAGTTAAAGTATAATGTATCAAATAATACATTATCCATTTTGATCACTATATAATATTTTGGGGTAAAATCATAAAAATTATAAACTAAAATGGTGATTTTTGGAATCGGTTTACTACAATGCCATTACTCACATCATTTAGTTATAAACCACTAAGACATGATGACTTTCCGCTTAAGATATTTATAATCTTAACAATTGTTTCAAAGTGATACGCGTCTTGAGCTACTTTTGGGGTAAAACAGTCCAAAGTATTACCAAAAGTGAGGATTTTTGGAATCAATTGATCACAAAGTTATTCATAATCATATTTTATTAATAATTATATTTTGTAATAACTTGTAGTATAATAATTAGTAAGAAATTGATTACTTAAAGCTTTTGTTAAAGATACAATGTTTTGGGATAAAATGTTACAAAATATAAACTTAATTGATGATTTCTGGAATCTGTTTAATCATAACACCACAAACTGTGCTATTTGAAAATTAAACAATACGAATAGACACATGTTGTCATTCCACACAAGCATTAATAATCTGTTCTAAAAAGTTGTTCATTATGTGAAATTTTTGGGGTAAAACATTTCAAAATATAAACATAAGTTAAGTAATTTCTAATCAGAAGACCACATCATTATAAATCATGACATTTAATAATAGCTTACTGTGTTGGGTTGGTGAGAACAATTTGGTTAATACATCAAAAAATTTCTGTATAAAGTGAGTAAAGTGTGTGAAATGCCATATTTCGGAATAAAACACAAAAATGTAAACGAAAAACCTGTTTATTGGAATCTGCTAACTACAAGGGTGTTATTAATTCAATTTCGATATAAAGCCTGTAATATGTACATATTGATTGGCATTTACAGCGTCCAAACTTTAGTGACAGATAATCAAGACAGTAAGACCTTTGGGTGTTACACGAAGTCAGATGTAAACAATATATGAGGAATTTTGGAATCGGCAGACCACAAAACCATTAATTATTATGGGTGATTAATAGCAATGCAATGGGTTAGCAGTCTCTTATAGTACATTTTTGAATAACATATAAAAAACATCAATTATGTTCATTTCGTAGAAATGTAGTATTGAAAAGTCAATATTTTGATGTAAATCCTAACATAATATATTTTTTGAACCGCGTTGCCATTAATGATGTTATGAAATTAATATCAATAATTTCGGATTCAATTTGCCATCATATATCATCATATGCCAGAATTGGTTTATATAAGTAAAACTATTTGAGAAAACCAGACAATGAAGAACATGAAGTTGACAAGCAAGACAGAGGCCTACATCTTTGAATCCATGACCCTATGTATTATATTACAAAATTTCATGCACGTTGATTGCAAATTCTTTACGTTATGACAGGATTTCAGATTTTGAAGTATTTTCACTATTGCGGTTTCCATAGCAACAACATTTGTTGTTAAAATGAAATTATATTTGGATATTCATACTCTTCTTATTGTCACCTACCTACATACCAGGTTTCATAAACCTAGCATGGAAACTGTATGAGTAATTTTAGGATCTAGTAATTATTTACATATTTTCACTATTTTTGTATCCATAGCAACCCAATTTTTTGTTAAAATGAAATTATATTTGGATATTCATACTCTTCTTATTGTCACCTACCTACATACCAGGTTTCATAAACCTAGCATGGAAACTGTATGAGTAATTTTAGGATCTAGTCTTTTTGTACATATTTTCACCATTTCGGTCTCCATAGCAACCACAATTTCAGACACAATAAAAAAAAGATGTGCATAATTCCCTTTATTGCCCCTTATCCACAGATCAAATTTGCTAAACAAAACTTGAAAGATGTTTTAGTTATGTCAGGATCCAGATTTTTGACGAACTAACTGACTAACGAACTGACTGACCGACGGTGGGAAAACCGATATGCCCCGTTTGAAAACCTGTTGGGGATTTATTTTACATACATACCCTGAAGTAAAGTAACTTCTGTATTTAGTTTTATTGTTCTGCTATAAACGTAGACTGCATTTATTTAATACAAAGCCCATATATTGCAGTTGTAATATTTTTCTGATCATTATTAGTAAACCAGAGAATTTTGCATATTTTAGTAATTGAATAAATGGTTGCTATGGCAACAAAAAATAAGATAAAGGCATATTTGTACACACAAATGTTACTCCTCACAAATAAGTATCATTATTCAAATGATAAATTCAATCCGAGCAGATTAACAGAAGTGTGAAAATGCCACTTAAAGACCAAACAGTAACAAAATATGTCCATGTTGAGATACCCGTTTTTTTCCAAAAATGTCCATGTCATTGGTTCCTTTAAAAGGTCATAAAATTGTCAATATTTGAAAAATTGACAAAAATTTTTCTTTCTTGTACACAGGAAAGATAGATTCTTCGGAAAATGCAAAAAAATGAAAATCGAAAATTTTTCATTAAGGGCCCTTTTCTCAGATCGCGGCTCAAATGTATTATACCTTCAGATCTCGTGGTGGTCTGTATTCAAAGTGCAAACATGTGCAACCTGCTCATAAAACGATACTTACTAGAACTGCATAATGGAGTGGTTTCATATAGTTTAAACAGCTCTGTTTTTTTTTCAATTTGTGCAACAATCCATAACACATTCGTTACAAATGAAGTGAATAACAAAACAGAAACAAAGTGCGATTGTGTAAATCAGTTAATAACCTGAACGTCATGATTATCCTGCAGTAATGAGATTTCAGATTAAAACAAACTTCTACAACAGTTGCTGATATCAAGTTTACAAAATTTATTACGAAAGAAATTAGTCTGTTGCATTCTGGAAATCTAACTAATGCATTAAGCGGGAGTGCATTTGTATTGCAACTAGCAGCTCTCCGATATCAATGGAAACATGCACCTTTACTGTACACAGCTGATAACGGAGAAAGTGCAGTTATAGAGTTTATTGGCCAATTTGATGTACATTTTCATTTACAATCCTTACAGTTGTGTTAGAGTAGTTGGCACCGTGTTCATCCAAATATTTTTGTTATACGTTGCTTTGGCAAATATTCCTAAATTAACCAAAAAACGTGTTGAACTTTCTTTTCACTAAATACTCTAACTTACCAAATAGGAATAATAACCGTGTTAATTCATGCATTAAGTCGGAATCATGTCAATGTCTCCGTACTATGGTTACAGTACCATTGAATATGATAGTTCATCTTACCAGATCGTGATTAATCGTAAGTTTACGCAATCAAACTTGTCCCGTACAAAGCGAGTACGGCTTTGACACGTATTCTCGGATCAAAACTTTATATACGACGGCTTGAATTAAAAAGGTAACCAAACAAATATATAATTTTCGTTTTGTGGGTGTGTTTCATTTTACTTGATCAAACATCGGCGTACATTTATTTGTACAATAAAACGATTTGTGTGTTTAATTCATGACATTTCCACCGATTTGATAAAATAAAACTAAGAATAACGATACAAATGAAATGATAAACTATGGACAATTAGTTCAAATTCAGAGTACACTCTTTAAATCAAACACCATATCACCCTTGAAAACGGGTTCTTATAATGGAGTTGGATTAGATGGCAATTAAGCATGTAAAATGTGTACCTGGGAGTCAGCGACATATACAAAAAGAGATACGAAGTCAGACAAAACTAAGACACGAAGGCAATGTAACATACAGTTTGCATGCAGCTAGCAAACAACGGCGAGCTTGCCTACGAACTAGCCTAAAATTCTAAGACAAGGGACAATCAAAGACAATGCCCCCACACAAAATTTGGACTTCTGAACGAACTTTATATAGATATATCAATTTACAACGAGTGTCAGATTCTTTATATCACTAATTAAGCACAAATACACATCCTTTTATTAAAAAGAAAAAAAACTGTTGTACTAAAACAATGTATACGTACTTCCTACAAGGAAAACCATGTGATATGTTTATACAATACATACATACAACAACTAAACAATGTTGCTATTTTAAAATTCATAAAAAAATGTGGAATATATATTATAACACACGTTATATTTGTTTGGACATTTCGCCTCATCCTGATTCCAGTTTACTCTCACGTCTGTTGCATACATTATCATGACATCAAAACAGTACCGAACCAATCTTACCTATAACTTTGTGCAGTGTGATAGCGTTTTACGTACCTATGTTAGGGTCACAACATTCAATGGAGGACATAATATGATTGAATTATTAATGCAATCTTAACAAAACACTCTTAAATTGTTTTAACATTTATTTGAATAGTTGACTGATACATCTTAATACAGATAATACATATTAGATATTTTTCTCAGCGTCAGTTATGTTATTGAATATGTCACTGCACACACCTATTCATACATTACCAGTTGAGATGTATAGTATATAATCATCTATCACAACACAACGTCTAACGACGATATTTGAACATGCCTTACGAGTAAAAACGGATCAAATTATCAGTCCGCTTAGCTTGGTTGGTAGCTCGAGACTTTCGATCTTGTTAGTTCGAGAATCGCAAATGAGTAACTTACCTTAACTTCAGTACAATAGTTAAGCTAAATTAAATGAAAAAAATTACTCGTGTTTAATGTCTATAGTAATTATGATGCCACGTTCTTAGGGACAAATGAAAGCAAATGCCCGAGCCACTAATGAAAAAGCATTTCTATTAAAGTCATATTAAACAAGAAATAAAATACTGTCGTTAATAAATGGAGAGGTTGTCGTGTTTAATGGTTATAGCAATTATTATGCCACGTTCGTTGGGCTGAATGAAAGAAAATGCCATTATAGATGTCATTCAAAAGTTCCAATTATTAGAGCATATTTCTTTTACGAATTGTGTTAAAAGATGTTATCATCACTGATATGTGAACAAGTTACAAATTGATATCGTATTCCTAATGTAAAAACAAGCACATATTTTATGGGCTATGAAAATTGCATTTTGGAAGTTGAACTTTCGTTAGACCGTTATCATTTTCTAAAGTGCTGTCAAAATGCCGGCATAATTATACTTTATTATTATGTTTAGGATGCAGTTACACGCGTCATTTAATGGTGTGTGCTGTTTTTATGACATGCAAGGGCTTTTAATCTTGACTATGATTGAGGAACTTGTGAATATTTAGTTCGTTTTGTCAGGTGTTTAGTCTAAGTTTAACCGCTTATACTCACATAGGCACGAAGATAAGTTACTACTGAATTTGACTCAATGCAGTCAAAACTCGGATTTACGTTTCTACTGCACAATGGCTCTTTACACCACATTGAGCTCGTCCACAACATACGACAGTGATTAGTAATACCCTTTTTTGTTTTATACAAATGAAAGCATTTCAAAGTAGCTATATTTGTAACGAAGTATATTCCAAAAGCATTACGATTAACAGTGTTAATTTTATGTTCCTATAAAGTTTTCATGGTAAATGCCAGTTTTCTATAATTAGGGATTGTTATCAGAGTGGTGATTAAGTGAATAATGATACTAAAGCGTAATTATCGCGTGCTCCATTAGAAATTGGAACTATAAGTTTGTGATACATTGGCCTAGTTGAAATTACCTATATATCTTGTTATGCTCTGGAATAAGTGATAAAGCCTGTGTTCCAGGCAATATATCAGTCTTCAATTTTCTAGGGCTCTTTTCAGCTGTTATGCCGCTCAATCATCCGTTGACATGTAAACTTCTCCTGATCATTGGGCTACGTATGGAAACCTACACTTGTGTCTCCCTGGGGAGACTATTTCTCTCCTGTGATCGATCTGCGGCGCCCAGGAATAGACACTGCCCTCACAGGTACCATTTTGCACCATGGTGGAGTGGAGCCTGTGGGTATTGCTCAGAGAAATTAACCAGTGGTCCAGAGGGGGTCGAACCCGGGACCTCTCGATCCCGAAGCGCGCGTCCTACCTTTAGGTGACCGCTCCCGACAAACGGGATAAAAAAGAGAATAATGAAGGAGCAATTACGTCAACACATCGACACGATAAGCTTCACTTATCTCATGTCTGTAACCAAATTGACAAATTATCTGCAACAACAGTTCACATTCAGATTACCTGCGATTGATAATGGTAAGACATACACTATTGCTGATATCACAGGTCGCGTATTCCATCTTGTGCTTATCATGATGATAGATGCATGCCAGAAAAATTACTGCCGTGTGAAATCTAAATTGGTCAGGTCATGAACATGTAATGGAAGTATAGTACTTCGAGAAAAGAGATTGTTGGCTTATATAATTATGGTTTAGAATATATTTAACATTTCTCACTATACCCATAAACGCGTAGGATTTTAATTAATCGGCTTAACATTTTTACTTGACGCTTCGTGTGTATGATTAAGTATCTTGCTAACGATAACCAAGAATGTTGCATTGAAGAAGACAGGATAGTATAAAAGAGTATTGTGAATCATTTTAGACCATGCAGTAATGAACATAGAACATTATCGTATCTGTGCATGGACAAGTCAACACGGTGTATTAAAATATTCATGCAATAAAATAACATATGTAATATATATAATATCCATTGACAATATAATACAAAACAAACACACTTCACTTTTAAAAGACGAAAGTAGTTTAGGCAGCAAATTAGGCTGCAACATAGGGCACATGTAGTGTTGCATAGTACATTGTATTTGATTTGCATTGTACACAATTAATTATATTATACGTATATATAGCATTTACTTTTTCAAACTACAATAATTGAAACTAACTTCTATAGGATTAAGAAAATAACGTATTAGTTCAATCTAGAAGGGGGACTTATACTTTGATATGATGATAACGTTTTCGTATATAGACATTTTCGGGTTAAAGGCCAAACTATCAATTGGTATATAATCTGATAAAATTATGTAAGCTATTGACATACAATGCGTATTACGTCAGGTATTTGAATGTGTAAGCAAACAGTAAATAACACTAATCTTGTACTTGAGATATGAACTACTATAAACCTTAGACATATGACGTAAACACTTCCCCGCAATAGTGCTATTGTCAGTGGAACTGTTTTCATACAAAAATGGTACTATAAAGGGGGGCAATAGATCAGTTACGATTCATTTATCCACTCTCAACCAAAGGCCATACTCAAAGCAATCCAACAATACTGTACATCCCTGTATAGGAGTGTCTTTACAAATCACTTTGTTAAGCTTTTTGTTGTCATATCGGTAATTTTGACAACTTCCCTGATCTTTATGAAAACAGCGAATTGATGCACATGTTGTAGCCATTTTTTTAAATACTTCCCTGACAATATTTCCTGGTTTTTATGAAAAGGGTGCATTGATGTCATATGTTCATATGTCTGACATTCAAACACAACACTATTAATCCTGGTCCGGATACAAACTTAAACTTATTTTGACGTTTCAATGTTTGCTTCGTTAACTGACCGCAAACATTCCGTTCCCTTGAAGCGAACAAAATATTGCACTTATAAATACATCGCTAACTACTTGAAGACTTTAGTAGTGCGGGTGTTATTTAATATCATCTATTAACCAATTATAGTAGTCAAATGCAAGCATCTAGAAGTTGTCATAAAGCCTAAGAAAACGAAGAAAATAGTGCACTTACGAGATGAGAGATGATAAACGTTGTTCACTGCTGACTGATTGAGGACTTTAGTAGTGTGGGTGTTATTTAATGTCATTTATTATTTGGTAAGTCCGTAACCAATTAAAGTCAATTGCCAGCATTTTTAAGTTGTCATAACGATAACACCAATTAACTGGAAATATATATAACATTTAATATTGTAGTGTGAAAAAACAATTTGAACAATTTTCATCAACGTCAATTGTACTTTTTATTATATTTCTAGCTCTCTCTTGCAAAAGAAATAAACCGAAGCATTGAATTGCATTGCAATATCGCATACCGAGTAATTAAAAGTTTAACATAGGCGTTATACTCGTTAACAGAAATATTTGCAATTCATTAACAGGTCAAAAATAACTGAAAACTTTCATCTCGAGTGCTCTATGTGCTCATTAATTTCATTCACACATCTTGACATTTATCTACAATGTTAAACATAAGACAAACATGCGACGCTCTCTAATTTGGCAGTCATTATATACGCTTTGAATGAGTTACACATAACACATCATTTGTCTATACGAAAAGGGAAATTCGTGTTTGAGATTAACTTCACTGCGAAATGCAACACTTACCAAGTTTCTAGTTTTCGAATTCTCGAAAGCGATTCATGAACTGTGTATATACGAATTCATAAGCTAAAGCTGAAATCGTTAATTTATTGAACAGATGACTTGAAGCTATTATATACTTCTTGAAGGGAAAGAAAATGTATAAGATGTGTATGTCAAAAACTATATTTTTTTCATATTTGTGTATTTGGGACATGCAATAACGTTAGGTCACTGTCCTTGTGTTTTAAACTAGGTCACGCCCCGGGGTTGTTGTGCCTCATTTGGTCGCCGTTTTGGCATGGGTTTCTTAGGGAATTGCTCATGGTAGTTGTGTCGTGGTGTTTCTGATTCCTGTGCTCCGCTGGTTGGGATGAGTGCTACCTTCCCGGTCAGATTTTTTCACACCTTTTATGCGATGTGTATAGGGTATTGGGACTGAGGTGGACTCGAGTGGTTTTCTTAGTTAATATATTTCTATTTGTTTCTATATTTATTAGTAATAAATCACGTTTTGCATTTATTCATGTACTATTATTATCATGTCGAAATATCAAAGTAATAAATAAATAATCATAAAAATAACGTTCAGCCTATCAGCCATTAAACAAAAACAACAATAATAATAATCTCATATGAATGTATGGTAGCAGACTTTGGTACACACGTTCTGTCTAAAAGATAAAACATAAGATAACATTTTTAAATATCATACATATACTCGTATCTATCGAAACACGGCCAAAATGTGAGATAAATTGGTGGAAGAAAGTGACAAAGCTTATCAAGAAGAACTAACTGTGCAACATGTTTCACTTGATTTTAACATACAATTTGTTTGACATTTATGAGCCGAGTTCAGCATGTTCAGAGCTGGTGTTGCTGAAAGAGTATTACACGTATACTGCGTCTCAGAATGACGTTCTGTCAAAATGTGATTCATTTATCACTGTTTTCGTTTCTTTATGAATACTTGATGCATTTAGGTACACTACAAGTGTTTATGATGGTGAATATTACGAATTGTAACAGGTTACTTAAATTACCAACTTTATTAGTGCATTGCATGTAATGCATTTCACCCCCAATAATCTTTCTGTATGGCTCGTTTCTGATAGTATGTAATAACTGTTCGTATTTGACAAACTCTTGTATTCATTTAACTATAATATAACACACATGCAAATAAAGTATGTTTCCCTGTCTCAAATCTCACGTAATTAAACTAATGTAGTGCAAGATTTAAGTACCGGGAACCAGTCTAAGGACATAGTGCGACAATAAACATTTTTGTATGTTATTATAATTACAGTCACCAATAACCATGCATATATCTGTCTTGGATATACCGGTAGTATGCGATTTCTACATGCACCAGGTCATTGCAATTATACGTTTTATTGCTACAAATATGCATAACGTTCACACTTCAAAGGTAATACTATAAATGAATACTACGATGGGAAACTACTCATATTTAAATGTTAAAACCGGTATCAAAACATGATACAGTCGCTATTGAATGATACTGCATGACATAATACATTGTCAACACGAGTTTAAAGGTCTTCTTTTGCATAAAAAACAAAACGTCAATATTAGTATTTCATTTCGCTTATTGGTTTCTATGAATAAGGGGAAAAGTGTATCCTTTATTTGGTTCAAAATGTCGCATTGTTATACAAATATATATTTTTGAATGGAATATTAATTTATTTACGGTAACGTTGGTTTATTTTGAGAAACTGTAATGTGGACAACATCCTTAGGCATACTCGTATACTAAGTATGGCCTTATTCATGCTTATAATTGCAAGGGGCGTTTATGCTACAACAATTCACCAACGACTTTATTAAATGCAAATATCGGTGTTTTATAATGTATAACGTGTGGTTATGTGCGCATGACGGAATGAAATATTTCATTTAACCGTCATGAAAGTCAATAACCTAGCAATCTACGAATTTCCCCTTGCTAAATTTACTGACATTTCCCGTCTGTACTGTATGTTAAACACTGGTTAAAATGTTCATCCTTATTCAAGTAATTTGTTTTATCTATTATTTTTTTCGAGGGAGAATTATGTTCTCTGCCGACTAAGGTCATTTGACAGGAAGGTATCTCATGTTTTAGAATTCATGATTGACAAGTACCCTTTTAAATGCATTATACGATATATGCTCAGTACATCTAGAAACGCAACGTTTTCATCATTAATCTTTTCTTACTTCCATTATTCATACATTTTTTAATTTTGTGTTATAATATTGTATTGTCGCGTAGCAACTTGGCTATTGTCCAAATTTTATCGATCGGGTTACGTAACTTCGCTGCGTCAAGTAAATCACAAAACGCACGAATTCCACGTGCACCATTTACGCATGATAAAATTGTGGGTAAATTGCTTTGAATCCTTTGTAAGGTTTGCCAATGGAAAGAAAATCACAAAAGAAAATTTCTAGGCTTCTGAATAAAAATGTCAGGATAGTCCGAATACGGGCGAAATCAGACTGTTCGGGTGGCTATGACGGGACGTCAAATTGGAGGTTTCACTTCGGGTAAATTGTCATAAACCGAAAATGTCTCATCGGGAGACACTGTACTAACACTTTGGCACCATTTACAACCACCCATGCGCAGGTGATAAATGTAAAAAAACTCTCCGACAGGACCAGTGATCCACATGTACTATCTCTAGGCAAAGTTCACAACTGGTTCATACACTTCGAAACAACTTGTCAGACGTCATGTATATGTAAACAAACAATAAATAATCAATATTTCAACTATCCACTTTGAACAACTATTCTGGAAAATTAGAATTTTACCAATTTGTGTTTCGTTACTTTTTAGCCGCACTATACATACAAGCACTGTTCATTCGCATCGATAGCACTTTATGAAAACAATGTTACAGGCGTATTGTTCATGGAATAAAATACCATCAATTAAATACAGTCTGGATGTCAATCATAAAAGTTTGGAAAAGTGTTGACAGTAACCCCAGTGTTGCGTTTCTAGATGTACTCAGTATATAAAATATATGTGATACAATTACAATGTTATACCGTTCCCAAAAAAACTATTCACGGTTATAGGTAATAACCTCATAAATTCCAACCAGTACGCTACATGTCATTCACCGTTTCCACGAAAAGTTATGATAATCGCACTTGCTTTTTATAATGTGAGCATAAATTATCAAATTATGTGAAGGAATTTGCATTTTTGTGCGAGGATGCATGTTGTGGTTCACATTATTTATATGTGTAAATTACTACATTTTATACAAAGCCAAGTAATAAATAAATAAAATATTGCGATTTACAGCCTTTTACGTAACACCTACAGTTTTTGCTGGTGTAGATAATGATTATCAAGAATTTATAAGATAAATACATTAAAATAAGTTTAAAACTCAGTTTAGTTATCAATTAAGTTCATTCGATTTAATCGGTATGGAGTATAATAAATGATACAATAATTCATTACTGCAGCAGAAACATATGTTCTGAACAGTTTATCCCAGTTGACTTGGGGTGGTTTAGGTATTTTATGCAAGGTTATACATGCAATGGTATTGTTGAAAGTTACTACAAACTCGATCAAATTTAAATATAAAAAACTAATTTCCTACCATTTTGGAATATTTTGGAATTCCTTCGTGAGATTGGGGACTGGTCTTTCAAAAATGTGTTACTTTATTATATACTTTTAGTATACAAATTAATACAAATGTAGAGTACCATCTGTGCTCGTTGTGGTCTAGCTGTATTCGAAGTGCAAACATGTGCAACCTGATCATAAAACGATAATTACAACATCTGCATAATGGAGTGGTTTCATATAGTTTAAACAGCTCTGTTTATTTTACAATTTTTGCAACAATCCAAAACACATTCGCTACAAATGACGTGAATAGACAAACATATATAAAGCATGGTTGTGTAAGCTAGTACAAACCTGAACGTCATGATTATCCTGCAGTAATGAGCTTTCAGTTTGCAACAAACTGATAAAACAGTTGCAGATCGCAAGTTAACAAAATTTATTACGAAAGCAATTAGTCTGTTGCATTCTGGAAATCCAACTAATGCATTGAACGAGCGTGCATTTGTATTGCAACTAGGAGCTCTCCGATATCAATGGAAACTTACACCTTTACTGTATAATGCTGATAACGGGAAAGTGCGGTTGTAGAGTTTATTGGCCCACTTTCATTTATAATCCTTACAGTTGTGTTAGTGTAGTTGGCACAGTGTTCAACCAAATATTTTATTTTTGTTATACGTTGCTTTAGCAACTATTCCTAAATTAGCCAAAATTGTGTTGAACTTCCTTTTCACAAATTACTCCTAACTTACCAAATAGGAATAATAACCGTGTTAATTCATGAATTCAGTCAGAATCACGTCAATGTAGCTGTATTATGCTGACAGTACCATTGAATGTAATAGTTCATCTTACTAGATCATGATTAATCGTAAGTTTACGCATTCATAATTGTCCCGTACAAAGCGAGTACGGCTTTGACACGTATATTCGGATCAAAACTTTATATACGAGGGCTTGAATTAAAACTTTAGCCAAACAAATACAAAATTTACGTTTTGTGGGTGTGTTTCATTTTACTTGATCAAACATCGCCGTACATTTATTTGCACAATAAAACGATTTGATTAAAGTTTATAACGTAAGTGTATTTTATTCATCACATTTCCACCGATTTAATAAAATAAAACTAAGAATAACGATACAAATGTAATGATAAACTATGAACAATAAGTTCAAAAACAGACTACACTCTATAAATCAAAAACCATATCACCATTGAAAACTGGTTCTTATAATGGAGTTGGCTTATCATTAGGTGGCAATTAAGCATGTAAAATGTGTACATGGAAGTCAGCAAAAACAGAAACAAAGTCGGACAAAGTTGATTGTAACGGACACAAGAAGGCAATGCAACAAACAGTGTGCCATACAACTAGCAAACAACGGCGATCTTGCGTAACGTTCTCTGACAAGGGGCAATCAAAGGTAATGCATCCAAACAAAAGATCGGACTCTTGAACGGACTTAATATAAATTATATCAATTTACTAGTACAATGAGTTTTTTTTATATTATATGGCACTAATTTAGCAAACATTCGCATCGTTTTATTGAAAAGAAAACAGACCGTTAAACTACAATAATGTAGTAGATCTGTAGGAATAAACGTACTCGCTACAAGGAAAAACAATGAAACAATTATAAAATTCAAATATGTGGAATCCCGCCTTAAAACGACCAGAGAATAGAACACTTCTAATAATTCAACATGTCACATGTCAGTGAGGACAATGACCTCTCGCGCCGATTCCAGTTTATTCTCACGTAAGTTACATACATAATCATGTCATATTTTGTTTAAATATAACGATTACACAGTATGCAGTCAGTGATAATAAAAATGATAAGGTATTTCATAAGTAATTTTATCTATAAACGGTCAACTCATTTTGTTGTCACAGACTGAAACAATGTTAACTTAGCTGACATGCAATCATCCACCAAACAATAAGACAAATACTAAAGGTGGGAATTAAGACACATTGTCTACTTAAGCTTTAACTTAATTGATCTACCCTCGCTACCAGGAAAGTGTAAGCATGATGAAAGTATCTGTACAACAAGCGTCCCTCATACATTCGGGCTAATCATATAATAATGCACTTTTACAGTAGACAATTATTGGTACCTGCAATACATGTATAGTGATGGCAGAATGCGTTTAAATTAGTATTATTTATAAATATGTTCAAGTTTTCGTGGAGCATTAATTGACGAGGATAAATTTGACACGCCATTAAATCTCATCACTTTAACAGAACATCGAAACATGATATAAGAGCCTGTCAAAAAAGTTGTCAATAGAATGATTTAAGGAACGATGTAAAGACCCCTACAATATCATGGTTTTACAATAAATGTTATTCGTAAATAACGTAAAAGACACGTTGTAAGACGCTTCTATATAATGTGAAAAACTTACGTCTATGTCAAGGTCGAATCTTTTGTTTAAATTTCGTCTGCGTTTCTGATATTTCAACTCTTCTTTCGTCGGCTTAAATGGATTTTTCAGACCATATTTTTCGTACAACTCGTCCCTTGTGAAGTATTGTTCGTAATAAGCCGTAACTACATCCAAAGATATAAAAACTAAGCATAGTAATGAAATTATTTTAAATGGAATCATTCCTGATATTTTCATCATTATTTTCACAGCTTTTTACTCTGCCCCTAGGCCTTCCACCAACGCAGTTCCAATAATGAAAACTTAACACATTTTCGCATTTATTTTAAACACTATATTCCGATCCGAATTATTAATGATATAATTTTAAATCACACTATATTGCACTATTTCACGTGATCCTAATTACATTTGAGATCATTCATTTAAACATTATGACAATATCATAAATTGAACGAAAGGCAATAAAATATCATTTTTAGATTTTTCTCGAATTTATTATCAAATTATTTCATTAAATCAAATGTTTGTTAAATCCGCAAATATGTAAAATTAATTCCGCAATTAAATGATATAAATCCAAACGGATGCACCACATAATTTATTCCCTTCCGATAAAATATTTGTATGTATTGTCATACGAATTATAATTCATCTTATGCATGTAAATCAATTGCGACGGTAAAATCCATGCCTATTCGCGCACAACATAAAAACGACTTCCTATTTTATATCCAATATTTAGCACTGACGACATAACTTGTAAATCCGACATTAAGAATTGATTATACTTAGCAGTTCATCCACATTGTTTTTTTACTCTTAATCTGTGTACTGTGTTACGTACTGTTCGTGGTTTATCGTTTATAACACTGCAATGCGTGGTATAGCTCACTCTCGGTGAGTTAAGATAGAATGAACATACACTGTAAGATAACCTCAATGAAAGTCTACCATAGAATAAAACACTATCAGTGCTGCTATCAATACAGAACCAATCGTACATATAACTTTGTGCAGTGCGATAGTGTTTTACGTACCTATATCGATGGCTTAGAATGAGAAGGTCATAACTTCTACTTACGACCTTATAAGACAGATTCATAATGCGCTTCTGACGAGCCTATTTTAATGATAATCGTAACTTTTCATGTTGACCAAAATGAAGTTGTAAAAGCTTGTTTTACCATAAGTAATGAATAAATTTCAGACAGGTATTTATTGTGTTCTAAAAAATGTATTTTGTACTTACGACCTTCTCATTCTAAGCGAGCGATATGCTAGGGTCACATTATTCAATGGAGGATATAATTTGATTGAATTATTAATGCAATCTTAACAAAGCACACCCAGCTTATTTTAACTTTTATTTGAAAAGTTGACTTATAAATCTTTCGAAGATCATAAATATTACATATTTTTTCAGCGTCAGTCATGTTATTTGATATTTCACTACGCCCATCCTTTCATTGTAGATGTAGAATTATAACTAATAACAATCACAACCCAACATCAAAGTACAATGTTTAAGCACAGTGTATGAGTGAATCAACTTTTGCTTATCGAAATAAGCTATACACGTTGAAGTATATAGTTCTCCAATCAATCAAACAGTGACCTCAACTCACAGATGCGTTAACTCACAATAAGTCATACAGTAGCATCAACTCACAGATGAGTTTACTCACAATAAGTTATACAGTAGCATCAACTCACAGATGCGTTCACTCACAATAAGTCATACTATGCCTGAGTGTATACGATGTGAGATGACGAAGGCAAGGCTACACTCGCCGACTTCAAGACATTGCTAGGTTTAAAACAAAGGGGTTCGACACGACTAACAATCTATCCCTTTACATTATTTAAATACAAGGGAAACAGCTCAATGGCAAAACAAGAAATACCCAACTTAATATTTTGAACAAGTCGGATGCAATAATTCAATGGTTACTGCACACTTCATGACAATATATAGTATCATACAGGAAATAGAGCTTAAATCAAAGTCCAAGTTCAGGTGTAGGACAACAGTGACTTTTCAGCCAATCAATTTACTCTTAATGAATTATCGGAAACGTTTAACGGGATAGAATGAATAATCGGAAACGTTTAACGGGATAGAATGAATAATCGGAAACGTTTAACGGGATAGAATGAATAATCGGAAACATTTAACGGGATAGAATGAATAATCGGAAACGTTTAACAGGATAGAATGAATAATCGGAAACGTTTAACAGGATAGAATGAATAATCGGAAACGTTTAACGGGATAGAATGAATAATCGGAAACGTTTAACGGGATAGAATGAATTATCGGAAACGTTTAACGGGATAGAATGAATAATCGGAAACGTTTAACGGGATAGAATGAATAATCGGAAACGTTTAACGGGATAGAATGAATAATCGGAAACGTTTAACGGGATAGAATGAATAATCCGAAACGTTTAACGGGATAGAATGAATAATCGGAAATGTTTAACGGGATAGAATGAATAATCGGAAACGTTTAACGGGATAGAATGAATAATCGGAAACGTTTAACGGGATAGAATGAATAATCGGAAACGTTTAACGGGATAGAATGAATAACCGGAAACGTTTAACGGGATAGAATGAATAATCCGAAACGTTTAACGGGATAGAATGAATAATCGGAAACGTTTAACGGGATAGAATGAATAATCCGAAACGTTTAACGGGATAGAATGAATAATCGGAAACGTTTAACGGGATAGTATGACTAGTCCAGATGAGGATTTGGGATTTCTCTCTTAACCTTGCTATATAGTATTAAGTTTTTTTATTGCTGTTCTGAGTTGTCAAGGTATTGAAGGTCTCAAAACCGTTTGATGCCACTCTGGCATCATTGGGGAACTTTTTTATTGGGGGTTAAAGATGGCCTCCAAAATGGCGATTTTAACAATAAAATACAGACTATTATTTCATATAACATTTGTATTTCCTTCAAAATATATGAGCTCATGATGTTTATATCAAAATAGAATAATAATGATTAATAAAGGAACTGTATTTATTAAATTAAATTCAATAAAAATAATAAATATCAACATTTTAGGTGTAATTTACGTGACAATATGTGACCAAAATAACAAAATACAACAACACTCAGTATTAATTACTGTTTTATGTCATATCAAGCATGAACTTACAATCAAGTAGATTCAAGGCATTTAAAGTGATATTCAATATCAAAACACAGTATGAGACATCATTGTTTCTATAACAATATGTGTAATATACGTTACCATTCAATTGTTTACATACTAAGTATGAAATACTAAGTCTCTTCCTCGTTCTTGATTATCAACCTGACGCGGTCATTGTTTTGTCTTGGCAGACATCTTTTTAAATTGGATATGTAATTCAACTTTTTAGTCAAGCTGTGATTTACGTTACCATATGTTACCAAATAAAAAACATAATATAATGTAATATATGTTACCACCAAAGTAATTTTAAATTAGTAATTTTAGTCTGGAATACTATACACTTAGTCATTCGGTGTTCTAAGTGATATTATCGATGTTTTATTTTGATAAATCTGATTTAACAATTACAAAGAGTTATTGTTAAATGATTTCTGACTTATTGAAATAGTGATTTACGTAACATAATGCAAAACTCCACTGTTCATTGTATAATCAAGATGTATCAGTCAAGATTGTCAGCATTTTAAAATTTGCAACGACTTATACTTACAGTAAGTAATATTTGTAAACAAATAACACATGTTTTTATAACAGATATACATATTTACATTAAAATTGACACAAACCACCACGTTTGACCTAGCTATTTGAATCAATATATGTGTGAACCTTTAAAACTGTAATAATACTTTCAAAGGAAAATCCCAGGACCATCACTACAGTTCGACTAGGTAATTTCAAGCATGTAGCCCTTTACCTGCACCTTAGGTTCAGGATTATTACAAGCAATAGACCCATACGTCCACAAAATAAGGTACCATATATACAATGACTAGTCAGACAGGGCTGCACAGTCGCAACTACGCTTTATCAGCTCAAGAATTCCTGTTAAAACCATAGTAACATTGTCATATTAAAATGACTTTGTTGAACCATCATTTTTGCACCTATATGGGTCTATTTCCCGAGGACTTGGTTCTAATACACCTTTACATATACCTTACTGCAGGTGTGTCCGCTTTACAGTCGAAATGCCTCAAAGGGCGCGACAGAAGATCCCTCCTACCTTTGATCCCCAAAGACCACGGTCCTCCCCTTATTATCCCTTATCATGAGCATGTTAATACATAGTTTGTGCTATCTTTGATAACTGTATCAAAATTGACTGTATGATTATGATGTATGGTTATCCGAGCAGAACCTGACCATAATACATTGAGACCAATAACTGTAGCTTTACCTATCCCTGAATTGGAAGCTGTGGTGCATCACCACAGCTAGAAAAACTCGAATTTTGTCCGTTTCAACTAAATCATGATGTATTGCTTTTTTTGACTGTCTCTGTACTTCTAACTTTTCAACAATCAATTATTTCTTATTGCCATCTACATTCATGGTTGCTTTTTGGATTGGTAGTTGCCTGGTCATGGGCAACTGATTAATTGGCCTATGTGTTTATTTCGCCTTATTACCAGGTGTCGCTCCCCAATCAAAGAACGTGCTTCAGTCGACATTATCATTAGAGAAACAGCATGACAGCTGCGCATGCTTTGTTAGGTTGGGACACCACCACTTCCAATTTAGAAATTGGTATAGCCACTTCTTTGACACTACATTCAGGTGCTGCACTGTTAACCATGCCTGGCAACAATACTTTCTATTTCGATACAAGGGGTTCAACCATCCACCAGCGTATTTGGGGAACAAAGGTAGGGAAGTCGTCAGCTACTAGTCCAAGAATTGCAAACTGACACCTACATATTTACACAGACTGTTAAGCGGACACACCTACATATTAGTAGGTATGTGGAAAAGAGCATTAGAACCAAGTCCCAACGGATGTAGAGATGCAAAAATGCAGACGCAGCAAAGTCAATTGTTACAATAGCTTCATTAGAAACACCTGAAGAGAGTGTGGTAGAGCGTTTGCTTAGAGTGCAGGAGGTCCGCCGCGTCATACCAAAGACGAAATAAAAATGGTTCTAGTAAAACCTACTATTATCTCATACCCTCGTGGCGATAGACAACATCAGGAATGATGCGTCGAGAGTAGTCGATATAAGTTAGCAAAACGTGCTTCACAATCGACATAAAATAGGTTAGAATCATGTGATTATTGCTTGAAAGGATTATAATTATAAGTTAAAGAAGTCTCAGACAGTATATGTATATACTGGTATATATTTGGGGAAATAAATATGTTAAACTTAATCGTGTACATGTGGAATAGAAACATGTGTTGATTGTTTACAAATATTACTTCCTATAGTTATAAAAAGTTCAGTCATACATTAAGTTTGTCATTAACATGATGTCGTTGTAAATTTTAAAATTTTGACAATCTTGATTGATACATCTTGATTATACAATGAATAGTGGAGTTTTGTATTTTGTCACGTAAATCACCATTTCAAAACGAAATCATTTAACAACAATGCTTTCTGGTAGTTTAAAACAGATTTACCAAAATAAAACATCGATAATATCAGAATTCAGAATGAGTAAGTGTATAGTATTCCAGACTAAAATTACTAAAACAAACTTTGATGGTGACATAGACAAAATATATTACATTATATTGTGTTTTTTTTATTTGGTAACATATGGTTACGTAAATTACAGTTTGAGTAAGAAGTTAAACTGCATGTCCAATTTAACAAAAATGCCCACCAAGATGAGACATCAATCATATCAGCTTGATAATCCGGAACGATAAGAGACCTAATATTTCATACTTTGTATGTAAACAATTTCATGGTAACGTATATTACACATATTGCTCTACGTGCACCGATGTCTGGTACAGTGTTTTGATATTGAATATCACTTTAAATGCCTTAAAATCTAATTGGTTGTAAAGTTCATGTTTGATATGACATAAAACAGTAATTAATACTGAGTGCTGTTGTATTTTATTATTTTGATCACATATTGTCATGTAAATTACACATAAAATGTTGATTTTTTTAATATTTTTATTGAATTTTATTTAATGAATACAGTTATTTTATTAATCATGTTTATTCCATTTCGAAATAAACATGCATGTACTGATATTTTGACGGTAGTACAGATGTTGTATGAAATTATAGGCTGTATTTAATTGTTAAAATCGCCATTTTGGATGCCATCTTTAACCCCTAATAAAAAAAGTTCCCCAATGATGCCAGAGTGGCATTAAACGGTTTTGAGACATTCAATACCTTGACAACTCAGAACAACAATTAAAAAAACTTAATACTATATAGCAAGGTTAAGGTGACTCTCACCTGGACTAGACGAATATTGATGAATTGTGATATGTATTTTCAAAGTTTTTGCCGATGTATTATATATACTATGTAGTGTCGCATTCAAAGGTTGAAACTTTTACGCATTTAAATAACATACAACATAAACCACGTTACCGTCTCATGCAGTGCAAAGTGAGACTTATGTAAGTTCATGTGAAGTCAAGTAGGTCAAAGGGGGTCACATTACGTGAATAGATTGGACACTATTGCTGATAGGAGGTGATATATTACAGTCATGCCGTAACAACGAACACGACCAAAAAGAAGATGGTGGCCATGATGGCGCCATGTAAAGATCATTATTTTCAAATTGTTTTGAAACTTAGGTTAATATGATGATAGTTAAGAGATAATTTCGTATACTTTCAATTTATAATTTACCTGACATGTACTTAGCTTTGTAGAATAAACAAGGCACTTGACGATAATGTGAACTACAACACGGTGCTAGGCTACGGTGGATATATCCCTGGCTTAGAATGAAAAGGTCGTAAGTGCCACTTACGACCTTTTAAGCCTAATGTATATTTGAAAGCTACTCCGGGCGCTTCTTACGAGTCTATTTTCGTGAAAATCGGAACTTGTCATTTTTACCAAACTGAAGTTGAAAAAGTATTGTTTTACCATAAGTAAAGAGTGATTGTCAGACAGATTTCTTGTTTTCTCAAATATTGATTTTGTAGTTACGACCTTCTTATTCTAAGCCAGCGATATGGAGTACACTGTACTACAATAGTCAAATGCTGCTTTGAACAGTCACATCCCACCCAATTAGCGTAGCAGGGTAATGATCCTTCTTCGGTAGAATACAAGATGAATAAGCGAGTTGAAATTGTGTTATTGCAATAAGGCAAACACGTTGAATTGTATAGTAATCCATTCCAATAAGACATACAGTGATCGGAAATTGCATGTGCTTTCAATAGTAATGCGTGATACAAGTTGGTTATATTTTAAAGTATCCCGATAAGTCATAAAGTGGTCAGAAGTTGCATGTGCTTTCAATAGCAACAATTGATACTAGTTGAATTTTATAGTATCCGATATTACATGTGCATTTAATTGCAATAAGTCATACAATTTGAATATTAAAGTACCCAAATAAGTCATACAGTGATTTGGTTTATACACTGGTACATGTACCGTTGCTTGGTTTCCAGCCATGTCCTCCACATGTGGAAAAGTTGCCAGATGCCTGTAAGTGAGGAAGTGGTTGCCGATTAATTCTACGATATTGGTAAGATCAATGGAACGAACACTTGTTGAAATACAAACAGCTCTCGTCATGATATGAAGACATGCAGACATATATATCCATCTCAATTAACGATAACCCTAACTGTATTGAATCTTCTTAAAAATGTACCCGTTTATGCACTAGTCAGGTGCATTCACGGCAACCACCCCGTCCGTGTATTTACCTTCCAGCTTCCCCCGCAATGTTGGGATTTATTTCTGAGAACCAATACCCAAGGGAAATATTTAGTTGTCAGGGGGCTGGGTGCATACCCGAGATTTTACCATCAACTATCCCCGGCTTGGCCGTGGAGGGTTGGGTTTAACAAAACAAAAAAAATCCCGTCCCATCCCCAGGGTTGGGTTGTGGATGCAACTGACAGGTGCGTTATTATAACATGGCTGAGAGTGTGAACGTACACTGGACCCATACAAGTTACCTAGAGTCATATATTTAGTGCACATTTGTGTACAACAAATACCTGTACCGTTTGGTTCTGTGAACACCTGGTAAATGTGTCATGCGCAATTAATAGTTCATTAACCTTCAAATGGAAACGCACATGTCTAATTATTTTGTTTTTACTTTGTCAAGGGAAGCAACTCTTGTACAATACTGATCAAGCTGTTGTCTTGAGTTACTTCCCTTTGTGACTACACCTATCTTATATCTGGTTTCACGTGTGCAGATACAGGTAACCTTGTGCTAAAGCTTGGCTATTTTGACCTGATGAGTCTGACCTTTATGCAAGAATATATTCATTAAATTACAAGGTTCTTGCTTTGACTATATCAATTTCCGCAAGCAAATCGTGCGATATCGGTATTTCAAATTTGTGTTTGTATTACATCCCGAGCGTCTTCGTGATACTCCCCGATTAAGAAAACATACACTCGGTGTTGTAAACTTAGGAAATATATCGACTTTTAAAATATGCTAATCAAAAGGTCAGGCTCATGTCAAATTAGCCAAGCTATGACACCACATACGGATATATGGGAGATATATCGAGCATATATCACTTGACTTTACACGAATTAAATAGGTAAAAAACATATGTGTCTTGATTTATGTGTTGATTTTTTCGATGGTAAACTGTTTGCTTATGCCTTGGTCCCACTGGGATTTCTTTTCCTTAGGGATGTCCTCACTATTAAATAAATCGGCATCGGAAGGCATCGGGAAAAGGGTCCTCGTGGTTTAGGGGAAGCCTCAGGATAATCATTAGAACATTTATGATAGCCCTGTTCCCAATGCCTCCCCAAGATAATCAATTTAAATCGCGATAACATCGCAGAGACAAAAATTCTCAGTGGGACCTAGGCATTAACACGTGCACCGTCAGTTGTTTATTCCCCCTAAAGAAGGAGAGTACTGAAGGGTGAGTATTAAACCGAACACATTTAGGTCTTGTAAATTAGTTGACGCCTGTAATTACAGTGTCTCATTTTATACGAGACATTACTGGAACGGAATCAAAAAAGAAATGTTACATTATTTGACGGGGCATATGACCTTAGTGAAAATTGATAGCATTCAAAAAAGCGACAGTGCATTCACATTGATACATGCTTAGAAGACATGATCTGAAAAGCAAGCTATTGTATGACCTTTATCAGGACAATTTTGGCAAAACATAACAGGTGCAGAAAATGAGAGCGACACTAGGATTGAAAAGGAACAATTATACATGTATTGCCGATCTGATCTTGACATTTTAAATAGCAATAGTCACGGCATAATTATGTGGGGCTTTAAAATGAATACGTATACACTCGCTAACTGAATCACACAGACAATTACATGCATACATCCAAGCAAACGTATATTGTGCTAACTGGTTGGAGTGTAAAAGACAAATTGGCAACATTACATGTTTGGTAGCGTAAATAATTCTTCTAACTGATTCAGTAAATGAACAAACATTTTAAACTGGTGACAGCCTTGTTCGAGCTCATATTAAGTAATATTAGTTATAATTACATTGATTTTCTGGCTTTAAATGTCCAAAGAGGGACATAATGCACGGTAAATTGAGTACGTTTGTGTGTAACGTCAGTTAGCATAACTTACTCTGTGTAATACTAACGTTAGTCCTAACATTAATGTTTAACTCTGCTAATGTTTGCGATGTCGTAAACTACAATACATTCATATGTTAATAACATTATTCTTTAATGAAAAAATGGGTGTCGGGTTAGGGTTAGGGTTAACCTAACCCTAACCCTAACCCCTGGGTGTTTGAATCATATGGAGACTGGACATTTATCGTACCCCATCATACACTGGGTTGGGTCACCCACATTTCAATAACTCTAACATGTAAAGTGGCGACCATGGACAGATGCTCGCATCAATAGATCACAGTAACAGGTACACGTGAATGGAACAATTGCAACACTTTATATTATAACTCTATAGAGTAAAATCAGCTCATCTTTAATTAACTTTAAGTTGTAACTTCAACCCGTTCCGTTGATAACGAAGTCAAAAGAATTAGATAGTCGTGTGATTACAAAGTTGAGGGACCAGCATGTTCTAAGGAAAGGACTATTTATACTCTAAAATAATTGTCCTGCAATCTCGGTCGTTCATTTCCGAGAAATATAAAACTCGATCATTAAGAACAGAATATATATATAGCAATTAAGAACCCTAACATGCGAGGTGATGCTAAAACTAATCGTCCTGCAATTTATAAAATAGTTTCGTAAGACAAAATACGACCATTCAGAATAGAGTCATTGAGAAAACTCGAACATAATTATGTAACATTTGTACTGTAATTCTGAAACTATCTAGAGTAACCGTTTATTTGATAATGTTGGTAAAAACTGGGTTTGAAATATAGCGTTTGTTTGTTTGATGTATTTTTATCATAAGATTCCCTCATCAAATAATCAACAACTAAACACGCGTCAGTTTTTCCAGTTCATTAACCTCCAATGATGTTATCTATCAAAAAGAAAGATTTCAAAATGAGACGGCTCGTCTGGGTTTTATTTTCGTCTTGAACGGAATGTAACCGATAGTCTGGATTTTACCCATTCTGCAGAGACGAGTGAAGGGCATTAGACCCATATTTCATGAGATGAAAAAGAGAGCGAAATCCATACTACAGACTATATTACGAGTTGCGTCCCTTGAGTGGTCAAGACATGAAATAAGTGTCGGAAATAAATTAATTGATTAAAGTGTAAAAAAGGAATATTTTTCAGTAATTTTGATTTAAAATGGCAAGTGGTGGTGAGTGTTATGATAGTGTGAATGAACAGGAGGAAGCTGATGAGGATATATTTGTAAATATACCTGTGAAAAACCGATTCGATGTAATTTCGGACAATGGCGGAAATGGCGCGAATGAAAAATTCGTACAAGTAACAAAGAAAAGAAGAAGAAAGACAAGTAGCAATAGTAGTGATACCTTCACAGGACTATCAACTAGTGAGAAATTGAACTGCATATTCGACCAGGTGAATAAAAACTTTGATAAAATCAGTGATCTTGAAAAAGAACAACATGCAAGTCGGGTTGAAGTGCAAAAGGTAAACATTTATTGTGGAGAGCTAGAATCTCGTATCGAAGAATTAGAAATGCTTTGTGATAGACAGATGTTAATGACAAAAGTAATGAGTTACAAATCCATTGATAACGAGGCGAGAAACATGAGAAACAATCTGGTTTTCTATGGCATTTCTGAGAAATTGTCAGAAAGGTACGATCACAGGACGATTGTACTGAATTTTCTGGCAGATGAACTAGGTATCAATAGTGAGCATATGTGTATAGATAGGGCACATAGAATGCCTGATGGACAACAGCATAGATTCAGAGATAGAAAGAGACCTATTGTTGCGAGATTCAGAGACTATGTTGACACAGAGTACATTATGAGAAAGGTATACTTGCTGAAACACAGTTATTTTGGTATTGATAGGCAGTATTCACGAGAAATAGCTAGTGCCAGATCTAGATTATATAAGTCTGAAGAAGCTACTAGAGCTAGATACAACAAAAGGAAAGTTCAGTTACGCTATCCAGCCAAACTGTACATAGACAATAAATGTGTCAAGGACGAATTCCCAGATTGGTTCGATGTGTTGAAAACAGATAGAAGAGAAGTGTTTCAGAGACCATGCCTAAAACCGATGGCGAGTGGGTCTAAGAAAGAAAAATTGTATTCTAGGGAAACGGTCGTAGACAGCGATGACAACCGTGCGTTTTCGGACAATGAGATGGATACAACTGGACACGCCCACAACAATGTAAATACGGTAAATACACAGGTAGAGGAAAGTAGGTCAATTCAAACAGACCAAAATATTGCTAAAGAAAAACAACCCATAGAAACAATTAGTGAAGACCTACCTGCAAATGATCCAATTAATCCAAATGTGTCAGTTCCAAGCAATAAAAACACTATAAATCCCAATGCAGAGTCTAATACACGTGTGACAAACGAGAACAACCACACCGGGTCGCGTGTAAATACTAAGGGAATCCCCAGGAATACCGGTAGGCGGGGCGATATGGAAGATAAACACACTGGCACGAACTCGTGTAGTGATAAAAATAGTAACAGTGCGGGTAGTGTGAAACCGTCAGGGGAAAACCAGAACGAGACTGTGGCAGATAGCGCGGGGATTCAGAAACAGAAAGAGAATGGGGGTAGCGAAAAGAAACCAACCAATCAGAAAGCAGGTGTTCGTAATACATAGGACAGCGAGGAGGTTAATAATAAGATCAATGTGTGCTTGTTAAATGTTCAGGGCTTAATTGGTAAGCATTATAATAAACTGGATAGTGATGAAATGAAAACGTTATTTAAACACAATGACATTATTTTATTAACTGAAACATGGTCTAATGACTCATTCAATTATAGTGTCGATAATTTTCAGTCTTATGCTTTACATAGAAAAGATAAAGTTAAAAATACCAAAAGAAGCAGTGGTGGTGTAATGGTTTACATTCATAATAAACTCAGTGACCATGTTCAGTATGTTAAAAGTACCAGTGATTGTATTATATGGATAAAAATGAATGGTTTATTGTTTGATATATGTAATGATGTGTTGATGTGTTTGACTTATAATATTCCAAAAGGTAGTTGTAGAGAATATCTTACTGAAAATAATGTATTTGAATTAATAGCAAATGACATGTTGTATTTTGATGAGTTGTATAATAATTCATGTGAATATTTTGTTTGTGGGGATCTAAATGCAAGAGTGGGGGAAAGACCTGATTTTGTGGTTCATGATAATATACATGCTTGTATTAAAGAATTATTACCAGATGATTATTCACAGGATATTAATTTGCCTAGGAAGAATGAAGATAAGACAGTAAATGAAAATGGCAACTTATTATTAGATTTTTGTAAAATGTCTGGTTTGAGAATTTTAAATGGCAGAGTAGACCTTGATAGTAATATTGGGAAATGTACACTTGTAAATTCGCAAGGTAGTAGCACAATTGATCTTGTACTTTGTAAAATGAAAATGTTTTCATATATCAATAGTTTTGAAATTTTAGACCCAAATATTTTGTCAGATCACTGTGTTGTCAGTTTTAGCTTAAAAAGTTCTTTGTTACCAGAGGTATTGGACCATGAAAGCAGTGAGCAGATAGACACTGATGTTACCAGATTACCATATAAATATAAATGGAATGATGAAAAGAAACATGATTATATAAACATGCTTAATTGTGAAAATGTGAAAAATGCATTTGAATTACTAGTTACTGAAATTGAAATGTCACATAGTAATGATGATATGGATATACATTTAAATTCTTTTAACACTGTTATTGAAGATATATGTAAACCTTTATTCAAATCAAACTGTTTTGCAGGAAATGACAATCACAACTATAAAGATGACAGAAAGGATGCTAGCTACTTTGATGATGAGTGCCAGTTTCTAAAACATTGTTATTATAAGGCTTTGAATTTATATAGGAACTACAAATGTGATGTTAATAGAATCAATATGGTAAATGCTAGAAGTAAGTATAAATGTACTATAAGAAAAAAGAAATTCAATTATGACAGTTTACAGACACAAAAATTAGAAAAGGCAAAGTTATCAAATGCTAAGTTGTATTGGAAAATGTTGAAAGGTTCAGTAAGTAATAGTAATAAAAGCAAATTGTCAAGTAAAGAATTTTTGGATTATTTCAAGTCTATCAATGATCCCAGTTCTTGTTTTTATCAACCTGATGAGGATATTTTATACTTCAATGATAGATACTTAAATGGTGAGTTAGATATTATGTTTAGTGAATTAAATGAGCCTTTTACTCAGTCTGAAATACTTAAAGTTTGTAAGAATTTAAACAATGGTAAGTCAGCTGGACCAGATTATTTATTAAATGAATTTTTCAAATATGGTATAAATAGTGATTGTTTTATAAATGTTATATGTGTTTTATTTAATAAGTTGTTTCAGCATGGTTATTTTCCTGAAACTTGGTCTGAAGGCTTCATAGTGCCTCTACATAAGAAGGGAGATTTAAATGAGGCAAACAATTACAGAGGAATAACATTACTGAGTACTTTTGGTAAGCTATTTACAAAAACAATAAATAATAGGTTAAATTTTTGGGCTGAACAGTACAATGTCTATATAGAAGCTCAAGCTGGTTTTAGAAAGATTATGGGTACTGTGGATAATATTTTTGTGCTTCATGGAATAATAAATCACCTTTTAGAGAATAATAAAAAGCTGTATGCAGTGTTTGTGGACTTTACTAAAGCATTTGATTTCTTGGTAAGGGATATTATTTGGTACAAACTTCTTAAATTGGGAATCAGGGGAAATATGCTTAATACAATAAAATCTATGTATGAAAAGGTTAAGTCAAGAATTAAAGTAAATAACACTGTAAGTAATGAAGATTTTTCATGTTTTCTAGGGGTTAGGCAAGGAGAATCATTATCGCCCTTCTTGTTTTCTATGTATTTGAATGATATTGAGGAACATTATATTTTGAATGGTTTTAATGGTGTAGATATTGGAGTTTTGAAGCTGTTTTTATTACTGTATGCTGATGATATTGTTATCATGGCAGAAACTGAAGATGAATTGACCAGAGGTTTGTTATTTTTGGAAAATTATTGTGATAGATGGAAACTAACTGTTAATATTAATAAGACAAAAGTCATGGTTTTTAAAAAGGGAGGTAGACTTCGAAAAAATGTAGCATTTTCATATAAAGGAAACAATTTAGAGATAGTCAAGACCTTTACATACTTAGGAATTGTTTTCACTGTTGGAGGTTCATTTGCAACAACGTTCGAAACATTGGCAGGCCAGGCCTCAAAAGCAATTTTTAAATTGAATTCTTACTTGATTAAATTCCCTACCATGAATATAGAGAGTAAACTAGATCTCTTTGATAAATTAATTCTACCCATTTTAAATTATGGTTGTGAAGTTTGGGGATTAACTAACTCTATGATTTTAGAAAGAATACACTTAAATTTTTGTAAGAGAATACTAGGAGTAAAAACTCAAACTCAAAATAACTTCATTTATGGAGAACTCGGAAGAACCTCGTTACTAACTATTAGAAGTGTACATGTTGTTAGATATTGGCTGAAAGTTATAAAAATGGATGAAAATAAATATGTAAAGGCCATGTATAGCTGTATGTGTAGACATTTAGAGACAAACCCGAATTGTAAATCATGGGCTAAATCTGTGCCTAGTTTGATACAATCATTAGGTCTTAATTATGCATGGATAAATCAAGGTGTAGGAAATGAGAAAATATTTTTGTCTCTGGTAAAATCTAGGATAAATGATGCTTTTATTCAAAACTGGTATACAGATTTATGTAATTCTACAAGAGCAAAAACGTATACACTATTTTCTAGTTTTCAGCTTCAACCCTATTTATTAGATGTGAATATAAATAAATATAGAATTGATCTTTGCAGATTAAGAGTTTCATCTCATAGATTACAAATAGAGTCTGGTAGGTGGCACAAACCTGCACCCATACCTTTTCAAGAAAGAAAATGCCATTTTTGTCATACTTTAGAAGACGAATTTCATTTTATATTAGAATGCCCGATATACAAAGATATAAGAACTACATATATAGATAAATACTATTGGAATAGACCAAATATACCAAAATTCATTGAATTAATGAAATCAGAAAATGTAAAAACAAATAGAAACCTAGCAATATTTTGTCATAAAGCTTTTAGTCAAAGAAACATTTACTACTATTATTTTGAATAATATATTAATTTACATGGATCTCTCGCTGTTTCTCTATGTATTGTTTTTTAGTATTATTGTTGTTGTTTTTCTTTGTAACACTGTATTAAATTGATGCTATGTTTAGATTATACTAAACTATTTTATTAAATGCTACTTTGTATATATGAAAGGGAAACCGTAAACTTTGAAAAAAATGTATGTATGTATTTTTTGAAATATTTATAACGATTATATACTTATATGTTTTTGACCACTCGGATGATATTGATGATGTAAAATTGTTCTATACTCATGGATTGTATATATCTATTGTATTTGAAAATAAACTAAAACTATATGAATTTCAATGAGTATCTAGATTAATGCACACTATTGTAAAAGCTACATGTTATAGTTTTGTAACATTCGTTAATCGTCTAGAGCTCTATTTCGTTTTCTCAAAACACTTTGAATCTATCGGCGCACCTCGGACAATTCTATGACGTATTCGTCACGGAAAGACCCGAGTAGTCACGATCGACTTTGAATCTATTGAAGTTTGAAAGTCAAGGTTGTAGATCTACAAAACCAATGGTGTTAGTAAGTGTGCGATAATGATGATATGTTTAAGTCTGAACTGACTATAGCGCATTACGCAAATTATACAATTATGTGGTTATTATAATATAAATCACATACATATACGACATCGCACAATTTTGTATTAACCATTGTGTACAAAGATGAAACTCATTTTTAATGTCATGATACTTAGATGATATGTTTATGCAGCTTATTGCAGTTAAGTTACTGTACTGTTACTATAAGGTTAGCTTTAACAAAAGCTTGCAGTACCTCGTTTAGTATTTTATAACAGAAGAACGGGTGACAGGAATACTAAGTATAACAATGTGCAGAAATGGTTACCGAAACGATAATGTCCTTTTAGCTAAAATTGCATAGTCCTATTCGGCAGAAAAAAATGTTTTTTTCCTTTTGACTCACTTTTCGTGATGTCTCATGCGACAAATCAAAATCGCTGTGTAGAATACAAATGTAATCCAATTTGTAATTAAACGGATTAATTTTTCATTTTTATAAAATCATTATAAAATATTCTTTGCAATGTTTGTCTACGTTATTTAATTAGGTTTTAATGCATTTGAGAGATTTGTGTTATATTTCTAGGTGCAAATGTGGCCGACACCGTGAGAAAGCCTAACTAATTTTGAAAGGTCGGTTTTCATTGGCTGGTTAAAGTCATAGGTGGCAGTATCAGTGTTTGGAAAAAAATGAAAAAAATCCGTCACTGAGCTAATACTCTACATGGACCGTATATGCCTCCTATACAAAGATCCCTATCTATAGGCCATTTTCCTACAGAAACCCGACAATTTTGTTAGTAATGTACATAGTTTGTTGATTTATGTTTCATACATGTCATTCTGCCATTTTCATGTTTTACATTTTATTCTTATCTTGGTTTTATATTAAATAGGTCATTCATGTTGGTAACACAACATGGATGGCCACGTTAACTCATACATTGCATCTGTTTTATTTTCTCCCCGGTCGGTCGTAAATAATTATAAAGATTGTCTATCTAACTCCATGTACACTATCGAGGTATAAAGCGTAGTATATGTCTATGTCCAAAGATTGTGGAACATCGCATCTTACAATAGGCTTGGTTCCCAACAATAATTACGATACTGTGAGCGCATCGGGTAACCAGTGCATAAATAAAATGACATTGAGCGAAGTTAAATAACGAAAGTATAACACTGCTTTGTTGTTTCGCAGTTCTAAGATACAATTGAACGTGATTTTCGGTAAGAATGAATATTTTATAGTTTATTTGAATGACTTGTATAGCGATTTATCTTCAGCGCCCGTATTTTATGTTGAAACAACGAGATGCAATGTTCCACAATCATTGGCATATAGACATATAGTACGCTTTATACCTTGATAGTATATTAGCTCAGAGACGGAATTCTTTTTATATGTTTTTTTTAATCGTTTGCGGACCAAAAACTGATACTGCCACCTGTGGTTAAAGTCTGAGCCAATCTTACTGTCGGTTACAATTGCTGCTCGCTCTGGTTTTTGTCTGGCTTAGTTTTAATAAAAGCATAAAGAGGCCAAAACGGGAGACTGCATTTGGAAGAGTTCGGAGTTTAAGGTGGTTCATATAGTAAACATATAACGTAATGCAGCTCGCATATAGCCCGTTAACACATCAAGCCTTTGTCGTTTCATCTTACATGTCGGGATTGGTTATTTATACCTACTAAATGTCTTAAAAGTCAAATTTCACTAGTGAAATTTATTCATAGGTAAACCCGTATCTAGAAGCGGTATTGATATATAAAATATCCAATATTATAACATAATTAATACTTACGATGTGACAACAATCAGTGATATATACATTTGAACTGTCATGTTATGATACGCTCGTAGAAACGCATGTGAATTGCAAACACAAAGTGTACATACGAGGGGTTATCCAAAATATGTAAACTTTTGCTCTTATAAAAAACAGTTTATAATTACAATTATATCATTCCTTTAAAACTGACGCTTGATGTGCAAGTACACAAATATGCATAAAATAATATCCGGCTAAACCGTTCCTTAGAGTGATTATTGTCCTGGTAGGCTGATAATTGCCATAGGGAACTCATCACCCCAATATAGCCCATGTGACCTTCAACTGTCTACCACCCTTTTCACCTATAATCTATATGATGATAGCTTAACTATCACATAACCTGATAAGCCATGTGTAACATAAAACTAGAACATGCAATTGAAATATACCACGATAACAAATCTTGTAATAAACAATGTGAGTGTACTTGTTATACGTCAATAAAACGGAAGTATAAAATTACATACTGAATACTAGTGGTGCATTATATTACATGGCAGTCAGGTTCATTGGTACTTTTATACAATGTATTTCGCTTTTTTTGTTGCATTTTTTGTTCGTTGAAGTCATTTCGGTACATTGTTGACCATAATAAGCTGGTGCTAAGGGTAACCGTCTAAAACGTACATGTATTCTAATTGCATCGCGTGGACAAAGGTTAACCATTCAATGGGTGGATTGGTTGGTGCCTAATACATTCAGCAAAGATTTGGCCCTGCTTTGGTGGATACTAAATACAACTGTGATGATATATAACTTGTGTTTTCTAGCAGTTCTAAGGTTTCATGTTACAAATAGGTTATCATGAGGGACGTTAACTAACTGATAAGATATAATTATAATTCAGCATATTACACGGTTAAGCTATAGCTAGTACTGTAACCAAGTATAAAGACGGTAGCCCGAGAATTATAGTTACGTATCAGTTGAATACACGGTTTTGTATTCTGGATGCATTTTGTTGACTATCAACTTGACAACACTCCTCGTTGTTAACACAGGTAAATGTATCACTGAGTAAACATAGACAAAATGAATACAATTTATATTTTGCTAAATTTACAAAAAAATAAAAATTCTTTTTTTCCAATGTAACGGTTACCTGTGGTTGGTAAGTGTCATTTCACAACTACTTGAAATAATGTATTGTTATACTGACCATAACATCCATCTGCCATCGTAGATTCTGTCTCTGTCTACGTAACATGTACGTCTTCTCTCGTCTAGCGTCACGGTGACGTTCACGTGATGTCAATCTTTCTCGGCTAGTATCACGGTGACGTTCACGTTGTATTACTCTATTATCCATAGTATGTACACTGTGTCTCTGAATCGAGCTCACATTAACCACAAACACAACTATAAGTAATAGTATAATAAATATCCATGACGACGACGATGATGGTCTAGTGATAGCCGTCATTGTTTTATTATAAAAAACACGTTGATCACGTGACGTATAAAATATTAAGCACTATATTTAAAAAAGTTTTGAAATACGTCCTTGGAAACGAAAAACGTCAACTAGAGATGCGTCCTTGGTAACGAAAAACGTCAACTAGAGATGTGTCGTCCTTGGTAACGAAAAACGTCAACTAGAGATGCGTCCTTGGTAACGAAAAACTCCAACACGAGATGCGTCCTTGGTAACGAAAAACTCCAACAAGAAATTCGTCCTTGGTCACGAAAAACTCCAACAAGAGATGCGTCCTTGGTAACGAAAAACGTCAACTATTCCACTGCAGTTTTCTCACAAAATTTAGTAAACAAATTCTTTACACATAAAGATACAAATATTGTCAAAATGAACTTGTTTTAAAACTGTATTATAAACTTTTAGATAAATATTCCGTTTCACCTGTCACAAAATTTATCACATTTGATCTCTAGCCTTAAATATCCTCTCATCAGCTGAAACACAAACAGTAATGATATTTATGACTTTGTTTCATAGTTTTATTGATATGTTATAAATCACAAAGATAACGTTAGACTATGTAATATGCACACTGCACACACAGGTTACTGTATCAATGATAAACACAATTTGAAAAAGAAAAAAAAACTCACATTTTTATCAAATTTATATTTTTCTATATGAAATTAAAATTTATATTTTTCTATTAGAAAGAAAAATATAATTTTTCGGTTTTTTTCCGCGTTTTCAACGATACAGTTACCTGTGACTGTACTCTGTAATGCGATGTTATATTCAGCGTTTATTTGATACATTCTCGATCAAGTGTTTGTTTGTTTTTTATTAGAGACTACAACATGAATACAATGTGTTACATATGTTCTACCTCATCAATTGTAACGTTCTGGTAGTTTTCGCCCTAAACAGTAAACATTGTAGATCATGGTTTCTTTGCAGGGAGGTGCGAGCTACCCTGTGCGCATGCGCGAAAATATAAAATTGTTTTAAGTAAAAACAAATGTCAAATTTAGTTCCTCGAATTAGTTCGTTGTTTGTATCTATGAACGTTTTTGTTTGTTTTGTGTCAGCTTTGGTGAACAAAACAATCCATATATAGAGGATCAATCATGATTTGTCATTTACGGTATATAAATTATATCATAAACTAGTTCTGGTAACATAATCAGTAGTGTAACACTTTAAATCAGAAGTGTAACACTTTAAATCAGAAGTGTAACACTTTAAATCAGTAGTGTAACACTTTAAATCAACAATATAGCAAGTTAAGTCAGTAATATAACACTTTAAATCAGTTATGTAACACTTTAAATCAGTTATGTAACACTTTAAATCAGTTATGTAACACTTTAAATCAGTAGTGTAACACTTTAAATCAGAAGTGTAACACTTTAAATCAGTAGTGTAACACTTTAAATCAGCAATATTACACTTTAAATCAGTAGTGTAACACTTTAAATCAGTAGTGTAACACTTTAAATCAGTAGTGTAACACTTTAAATCAGCAATATAACAAGTTAAGTCAGTAATGTAACACTTTAAATCAGTAGTGTTACACCTTAAATCAGCAATATTACACTTTAAATCAGTAATGTAACACTTTAAATCAGTAGTGTTACACCTTAAATCAGTAATATTACACTTTAAATCAGAAGTGTAACACTTTAAATCAGTAGAGTAACACTTTAAATCAGTAGTGTTACACTTTAAATCAGTAATATTACACTTTAAATCAGCAATATTACACTTTAAATCAGTAATATTACACTTTAAATCAGCAATATTACACGTTGAATCAGTAGAGTAACACTTTAAATCAGTAGTGTAACACTTTAAATCAGTAGTGTAACACTTTAAATCAGTAATATTACACTTTAAATCAGCAGTGTAACACTTTAAATCAGTAATATTACACTTTAAATCAGCAGTGTAACACTTTAAATCAGTAATATTACACTTTAAATCAGTAGTGTAACACTTTAAATCAGTAGTGTAACACTTTAAATCAGTAGTGTAACACTTTAAATCAGTAATATTACACTTTAAATCAGCAGTGTAACACTTTAAATCAGTAATATTACACTTTAAATCAGTAGTGTAACACTTTAAATCAGCAATATTACACTTTAAATCAGTAATATTACACTTTAAATCAGCAATATTACACTTTAAATCAGTAATATTACACTTTAAATCAGCAATATTACACTTTAAATCAGTAATATTACACTTTAAATCAGTAATATAACACTTTAAATCAGTAGTGTACACTTTAAATCAGTAATATTACACTTTAAATCAGTAGTGTAACACTTTAAATCAGTAGAGTAACACTTTAAATCAGCAATGTAACACTTTAAATCAGTAGAGTAACACTTTAAATCAGTAGAGTAACACTTTAAATCAGCAATATTACACTTTAAATCAGTAGTGTAACACTTTAAATCAGTAGAGTAACACTTTAAATCAGTAGAGAAACACTTTAAATCAGCAATATTACACTTTAAATCAGTAGTGTAACACTTTAAATCAGTAGAGTAACACTTTAAATCAGCAATATTACACTTTAAATCAGTAGTGTAACACTTTAAATCAGTAGTGTAACACTTTAAATCAGTAGTGTAACACTTTAAATCAGTAGAGTAACACTTTAAATCAGCAATATTACACTTTAAATCAGTAGTGTAACACTTTAAATCAGTAGAGTAACACTTTAAATCAGCAATATTACACTTTAAATCAGTAGTGTAACACTTTAAATCAGTAGTGTAACACTTTAAATCAGTAGTGTAACACTTTAAATCAGTAGAGTAACACTTTAAATCAGCAATATTACACTTTAAATCAGTAGTGTAACACTTTAAATCAGTAGTGTAACACTTTAAATCAGTAGAGTAACACTTTAAATCAGCAATATTACACTTTAAATCAGTAATATTACACTTTAAATCAGTAGAGTAACACTTTAAATCAGTAGTGTAACACTTTAAATCAGTAGTGTAACCCTTTGAAACGAAGTTCTGTTTTTATGCGTATGTTTTTTCTTTTGAATAAATCAAGTGTCGTTCTATGGTGTAACTGTGTTATCATTAAGATGAAATTGAATGCAATCTTTTAAAACGCCTGAGTGACTGGTATAATTACAATTTAAACATATTTGAAATAGTTACGTCAATTATTTATGCATATTTTCTAGCTATATCTGTTTGTTGAAGTATTCTCGCAATTAACACGTTACTCTGTGATGCATCGTACAACGGTTCTTGCTGAATTAATAAAATTAAAATTAAAGTAATACGCAACAGTGTGATATACCGTACAACGGATTTTGCCAAGTAAATTAGAGAAGTATAATCTGTTTTCGCGATATTTGAAAGTGAACGAGGGTAAACTCAGTGACGATACTTTCCAAACTACTGACTGCTATTTAATATAATTTTAAAATCAACAATTTATTCGGTTCAAAGTTTTTTTTTATTTAATACTGATACAGAAAAATATTAGAAATGGGAAAATCCTTTAATGAACTAGATGTAACATAAAATTACAAAATCCAATTGCAGTTGATTTTAAAAAATACTCACGTACCCACACACTATATTTCAATAGGAGCACGATTCTATAAGCCATATTATACTCCCATCATCTGTAGCTGGTGCTCTAAAGAAGCATTGAGAGCTTTTATATTTAGTACCAATACTCAATTATCTGTTACACATATTACTGTGAACCAATTTACTTTCGCGAATACATGTACTAACTTTCGCATGGTGCCGATCGTCGGCATATTCTCGACTACAAACTTTCGCGTTTTAAGTCTACTGTGATATCCAGAGTAACTTGTTGTGAACACTTTTGCGGCTAATCAATTTCGCAAATTTCTACAACTTAAAGCGAAATTAAATCGCGCGTAAAATAGTGGAGGTGGTACGGTGGTCGAGCGGATAGTCTGCTTGACTGCTGATCGAGAGGTCCCGGGTTCGATCCTCGGCCGGGGCACTTGATCATTTCTGAAACGCTTTTCTGTGTTTCCCACCTAACTAGAGATGAACTGGTTAGCAACCCAGAGGTAGTCTCGCGTGTATCGGTGCTATACACCGGGCACGTTAAAGAACCAAGGTGTCTCTTCGGAAAGAGCTAGGGCATCTCGCCCGGATACCTTGTATCACACCACTATCTCTTCCATTTGCTGTCCCTTCAGCAAAAACACAGGACTCCATTGGAAATAAGTGCTTGCACTTTCATGGGTTATCCTTGACCGAGAGGTTTAAATAATTACACATAGTCTTGGTTTACAATAATGCACGTGATTCGTAATTTATTTTGCAAGTTGACCCATGTTAAAACCGAAAACATTTATCTGGCATTCAATGTACTGCAAACAGGCTTCTGTTTGATTGTTTTATTGTATTAAACTTATTGTATAATTATTTAAACATGCAGACTGAATCATACTTCAATCGCCGGCATGAGCCGAACTTACCTGATCACATGATACTCGGAATGAACTGGAATGTCGTATGAATATCAATAATTTCAGACATATTCGAACGGTATTTTGACAATGTTGTAATAATGATGTAATAATGTTGGTCAATTCGAATTTTTCATTCGGAACGCGTTTGGAGAACTTTTTCTTCATTCGTGCCAATTTGAGATTCATGTGCTGGGGGTATCAACTATAACTAAAAACAACATACGAAAGTCCACCACACTTGTTGAGTATACACCATGGAATTTGGAAAGTAAGATTACCTTTGAGTGTATTTCGGGATCACATTTTCATCATTTAGAAACGATTTTAATATATTAACAGATTAACAAATGAATATTTTGAACATAATTAATCATTTTTCAGAATTTTAAATGTCAGAAACAGTACATTTCTATAACACGTTTACATGTATGTATACTTTGTTTGGTGCTTAATATACGACCCAGCAATGACGGTTTACGATAAATATAAGTAAGTGTTTCTGCATTGATTTATATTATTATTTATAACCGGTATACCATATTTATATAGCCCCTTTTCATGTAAAGTTCACGTTCAAAAGTGCTGAAACCCTCTGCAATCTTCACGATTTAGAAATGGTTAAAACAATAAGTAGTCAAAAATTAAAATTACAAACCTTTTACTTTACAAGTTGACAATATTAGACGGTAAATCACCATAATCCATGTTTTTGTTGAATGTTGAGTTACACGGCTACAATTAACTGTGACGCTAATCTGTCCTCACACTGTGACAAATATTGAATTATCCTGTCAAGCAAATGACAATTTTGAAATTCGATATATGGGGATATTTTTATTGTTGAAAATTGCTGATCGAGTGTAAATAGACAGGACAGTAGAAGTCTTTATTTAAGACACGTCAATGTATGTGCACCTCTTGAGTGATCATTAAGTTGTTTTCTTTCAAATTATAGCTTATAACAAAGCGGTATGCACCATATTGGTAGTCATAAGGATGTTCGAGCTACCTTGTGCGCATGCGCGAAAATTCAAAATTGTATTAGATAAGAATATACACTTAACCGATTTAAAAACGCGATAGTGGGTTTTCGAAATATGTAAGTTATAGTTAGGATACTTCATTGTTATTGTACTTGTTACACCATATAGTTCAAAACATGAAGTAATGTATCAGCACATTTTATTGTAATCAAGGTTGGAGTAGTCACTAAACCGAACCACGTGCTGACCGAAAAAGTAAAAGTCATAAAAATTGATAATAATTAAATCTATAAGTTGCAACATGCCGTGCAAAACATGCGCCTGTTGGAATATATATGGCTTTTGAATCTTGTTCTACACATAAACAAGGCAAACAAGCCACTTCTTCTAAACGCTCGAAAATGTCTGGTTGCTGATGCACTTCTTGACGGCTAGTTGAGTCTGCTTTCAAATTCAGTTCATCTGTAAAAATGCAGTGATCTCCACAGTCGTATTATGTGCTCTCAATAAACGTCTACCTATATTGTGTCCGATAGTTAAGAAATGAAGTAAGTTTGAATATGGGTCACAATAAACTTTAATAAAATGTTACAGAATGTATTGTTTGCGAATATTACGCTCCATTGACTTCAAGCTGTAAAATTTGTTGACCGGAAATGGTGTCTTCGAATAAGAATGCGTATTGTGCCTTCGTGAGTACGTGCTTTAATCGCTAGGTTACCGGGCGTAAACTGCTTCTTAAAGCAAGTAACGTTTCAGCGTATAGCAAGAATCTAATAAAATTGTTTAATATTCACTATATTTTGGCATAGATGCCTGTATTCCATAAACAAGCACACTGAAATATAAATTGTGAAACATCAGGATTTTGTAATTATATAACCGAATTTGGAAACAAACTGATGTTTAGACTGAATGTTGTTTATGTTACAGACCGATCTGGTGAATAATATAACTCAAAAACCATGCTGAAAGGAAAAATTACGCTGTGTTTAAAAGGAAAAACACACTGGTGTGTGCGATGTTGAAAGTGGTTAAAGTCGATTATTTGCAATAAATATTTTTTAAAGCAACGTTCAACAATGTTCTGTCATATAAATACTTAATTTGGTAAGAAAATACTTTTTATTAAAAACTCGCTCCATCTGTGAGCCAGGTCCTTTAAAAACACAGTGCAATTCTTGATAGTTAAACTACTTTGTCGTGAAAAAGGCACATATCAGTTTTAAGCACATTAGTAGCACAGCGATGTTTTGTATCCTAAAATATTGGTCTGATAATTGTGTTACACACATAAAGCAATATGTGATTGATATTTGATCGGGATATCATTTGCCGTCAATGTTTCGTTCAAAACGTCGCGCCCAGTGGATTAGTTCTAGCCTAACATGATAGATAGATAGATAGATAGATAGTTTATTCATTTAAACTGTACAGTTTCTCATGATAAACAAACATATATATACAACATAAAATAAACGTGATGAAATAAGAATGAAACATATATATATCGATACTAAACATTGATAAACATCAAACAAAAATACACGAAGAACATAATATATAGTTGATGAAAAGACAAACATACAATTTAATACTTCCTTTAAGGCAAAATTTACTATTGTGGATGGACTAAATATGTTTAATAAAGTTACAAAATATGAAGATGAATTTATCACTATGATTTCAAAAAGTAATCAGTTCAAGCTGTAATGGTTTGTATAAGTAATAGTAGTTGCATTCATAATTTACATTTCAAAAATATTTATTTACAGATACATGTTTATCTATATAATGACGATTTGAACGTAACACATTTTTATTTACAATGAAAAACATAACTTAACAAAATATTTAAAAGTTGACATATTCTATCGTAGACATTTATTTATTATTTAACTATTGTACACTTAATTGTTGGGTGCGTATAGCTAATGATTCTTTGATAAATTTACATAATGACAAAAGTTCTGCTTTATTTGTAGTGTTCAACAACAGTGTTAATTTATACATGCTTTTTCTAGTTCTGTAGTACGGTTTTATATATTTCGTTCTTAGATTGTTATAAACTGAACATTCGAAAATGAAATGAAATTCGTCCTCGACTACATTCGTACCGCAGATTTGACAAACTCGATTATTTCTATCAACGCGTTCCCTTTCATATCTACCAGTATGTACTCTCAGACAATGAGCCGATATGCGGATTTTGGTTAATTGCGATCTGAGTTTTGCCGATACTATCGCGTCTAGATAACTTGACATTTCAAAAGAATCTTTCAATGAGTTGTATAGTATGAGAACATTATTTGCATTTAAATTTTCCCGCCATTCCTGTAGGTATTCGTCAATAAGACGTTGTTTGAAATTTGATACAAATGCTTTTGAGTCTTTAGCGCGAGGAGGGTCGTTCCATATGTACAAAAACCCATGTCTGGACAATAGTTGTTTCACTTCGGAGAACCAATTGCAAAACCCATTATTAACATCATCTAGCGAAAATTGTTTAACTGTTTGTATGAAGATATTTTCACTGTTAATAACTCTTAACCAATATTTTATTATTTTTGTGTATCTCGTAATGTAAAGTGGATACCTCCCCAGTTCGCCATATATTGCTGCGTTACATGCGTTTTGTCGGACTCCTAAAACGATTTTGCAGAACTTGGTGTGTAGATTTTCTAGTAATTTTGATTTAGAAAACCCCCATATTTCACAACCATATGTGACTGTTGATGTTACTAGGGAATCAAATAACTGCATAGCTGTTTTAGGTTTATTATTATACTTTTTAAGGTTTGAAATTAAAACGTTTAACGATCTCAATCCCTTTCCATGCAGGGTTTGTGCGTTGAGATTAAAATTACCTGTGTAGTTAAAGGTAACTCCAAGGTAATTAAAATCGTTAACTGGTTCCAGTTCCTGCCCTTCAAAATACCAGTGCTCATTTCTTTTTAGTCTTCCTCGTTTTCTAAAAACAACTACCTTTGTCTTAGCAACATTTACTTTTAATCCCCATTTATTACAATAGTCAGTTAGACGGTTTATAGAGTTTTGTAAATCTTCCGGTGTTAATCCTAGAATTACCATATCATCTGCGAACAGTAACAGTATGAGACAAATATCGTTTAACGTTATTCCCGAAGTATGCTTGTCTTGTAAATAAAGTTCCAAGTCTTCTACAAACAACGAAAACATGATAGGTGAAAGAATTTCCCCTTGTCTTAGTCCTACAGATATTTCAAAGAAATCTGAAAAATTACCACACTGTCTTACACATGATTTTACCGATTGATACATATTACGTACAATTCGTAATAATTTTCCTTGCAGTCCCGAATTATAGAGTTTAAACCATAACCCATTTCTATAAATAGTATCGAAGCATTGTTTTAGATCTACAAATGTACTATATAGTCTCTTGTTTTCATTAAGCATTTTCTGTATAATGGAGTTAAGTATAAATACTGCATCAATGGTTGATCTACCCGGTCTGAAGCCGAACTGTGCGTCAGAAATTTTATCATTTTCTTCGCACCATTTAGATACTCTATTATTTAATACTGCTGTAAATAGCTTTGAAAAATTACTCAACAGAGTTATGCCCCTGTAGCTACTAGCTTCGTCTTTACGGCCCTTTTTGAAGATGGGAACGATTATACCCCTGGTCCAATTTTCTGGATAAATACCTGCTGATAAAATGTTATCAAATATATCAGTTATATAACCCGATAATATATCACTAGCTTCGATGAAGTATTCATTTAATAATTTATCTTCCCCAGACGCTTTATTGCGCTTAAGAGCTCGAATAACTTTTTTAACTTCTTCCAGGGTTATGTTTTCATCAAGTTCCGAAAATATTGAATTATCATTAAAATCATTATTTTGGTTAAACGTTTCAGATTCACCGTGTCCGTTAAACACATTGTTTTTAAACATGTTTTCGAAATAAGATTTAAAAGCAGACAAAGGTACCTCCTCATTTTTACTCTTATTTGTTTTATTGTTATTAAAATATCGCCAAAAATCTTTCGGCTTCCGCTTTTTAAGTGTTTCGAATTCGTTCGCACGTTTCAAATTATAAGACCTCGATTTCTTGCGTACTAGAACTTTGTAAATCCGTTTTAATCTACATAATTCTTGTCGATCGATATCTCTTCGTGATTGATTAAACTGATACAAAGCATGCTTATAAGATCGTTTTGCTTCGCGACAATCTTCGTCGAACCACTTTTTGCTATCGTCTGTATAACCGCTTTCAAATTTCTGTCTCACTACTCGATGTTTGACGAACAAGGTGTCAGCAACGTTTCGTATTACGTCGGTGAATTCCGTAACTAAACTATTAACACTTTCTGAATCATTGCTATTGTAATTATCTACGATTTGATTTAAACGTGGTAAACATGCAATTAACCCATTACGGTATTTATCTTTTTTATCCTGACTCCATGAAATGTATTCACTTGTTGAATCATCTATATTTACTGGCTTGTTATTGCAAACTATATCAAAATAGAATGGTGCATGGTCGCTAAATTCAGTAAAATCACCAATTGAAAAATTGCTAATCAGATTAAAGTTACATTGATTCAGTAAAAGGTAATCTATCACACTTGTACCTTGACTATTATAACAAGTACATTTACCAATACCAAAGTCGGACCCTAATCTGCCGTTAGCTATCGACAGGGATGTACTTTTGCAAATGTCTAGTAATTTATTTCCGTGCGAGTTACTTCCCTTATCTTGTGAATATCTTGGTAATGGTTCATTTATCTTATAGTCTTCGTTGTCTATTTCTGGGATATACCTATCACATATAATATAATCAGATTTACACGCTGTTCTAGCATTACAGTCTCCTGCAACAAGCACATTTCCCCTTGCTTCAAAATACAATATGTCAGACTGTAAACTATTGAACAAGTCAGTATCAACAATGTTAACAATAGGTGAGTTATCTGCCCATAAATATACAGCTGCGAGGTAAGTATCTTGACATGTATTGAAAAAAGATTTATGTAGCTTAAACCAGACGATAGTATCATGCACATTCTTTACTAATGTTACACCATCTTTTAAGTGATTTCTTACATATACAACAATACCGCCGCTATTCCTTTTAGCGTTCTTATGTCTAAACTTTCTGTATAAATTAAAAGAACAATATCCGTCAAGATCAATTGTACTAGATTTACAAGTCCATGATTCCGATAGAATAATCAAGTCATATTCAGTCAATAGTTTGGTAAATCCTGGATCTGCTCTCTTCTTCAAAGACAGACCATTACAGTTCCATACTATGCACTTTAACCCATCCGGCACTTCTCAGCTGCTTGTATTTTTCACTGGTTTACCGTTCACGTACAGAGTATCGTAAGAAAGCCATGACGTATTACCCTTAGCTTTCTCTTCCTTCATACGCTTGACGAGGACTCTCCGCTTGTCTGCCACTTCCGCTGGGAACTGTTCTGTGATATAGTAATTTGTGCCTTTAAGTCTATGACTAAGCTTCCTCACCATTTCGCGATCGGGGAACATGTTGAACTTACAGACTATGCGTCGCGGGCGGCCCTGATTTCCGGTTGGATTTCTGGGATCACCCATGCGGTGTACCCTCTCTGTCTTGATGCTGTCCACGGTATCTTTCGCTATTTTTAATTTTTCGACAAGAAATGTTCTTATTATGGCTTCCGTTCTCTCAGGTTTCTCGTTTGGATCGTCCGGTATGTTACCAAAGATAAGGTTATTTCTCATGGATTGTGATTGTAAGTATGTGACTGTGTCTTGCAATGACTTTCGTTCAATTTCTAATTGTTCAATGCGCTTGGTTGCAGCATCAGTCTCGATCTCTACCGAAAACACCCTACTCTCAGTTTTATTAATTCTCTCTTCGTTTACCTTCGATATATTATCAATATGTACCCACATTTTTTTGAATTCCTTGTCAAAATCATCGACTTTTTTCTCGAGGGAATCTAGCGTACTTAGTCTCTTGTCTATGTCAGTTAATTTCATATCAATTTTACTCATCCATGCAACAATATCAGATGTGGTGGGGCCCGTGGAGTTATTTTTGGCCGCCATTTCTAGCTGTTCGGTACTTTCCGTTAAATCGTCGAGTGCACTATATTGATTGTCTACGGAAACATTTACCTGTGTTAAGCTATTGTCCGCTTCGTCGTATAAAACTGAATCGTCATACAATACTGAATTCGTCTCACTCAAAATCTCGCTAATCCGTATTGAATTGCCTTTATCGCCCGGGGACTGATCACATTTGCTATATTTACTTATGTTTATTTCATCATCACTTTCACTTTTCTTCTTCCTTTTATGACATTTTTTCTTCCTCATTTCAAATCACTGATTTCACCAAAATAATCCTCATATCTTACACTTTAACTTGGTATATTTTATATTCCACAACACTATCTTATTATCCAATAATTTAGCAATTTCTTCGGAGCTCACAATTCGTGTCTCACCCCTATTTCAATCACGTGACATGTAAACTATGTAAAAAGGTCAATATGGAGTAACGGGGAAACTGAAATGTTGTTTCTTAACAAAAATAGCACACGACTATCTTCCCATTCATTGATTTATCATCCACCAATATATAAAAAAATCTATACGAGAAATACCCCCCCCCCCCCAAAAAAAAAAACATCACCCGTTGCATTTCTAAATCGGTTAAGTGTAATAAGCTCCGGATGAGACCATGTGCAGACATTTCGTAAAACTTCAATAACAATAAAATTTTGTAAACTACATAGTCAATATAAAACATGATCATTAAAAACGCATATAGCATATTACATGATATACGCTATCTATAAAGATAATATGTATCAATTGAAGCGCGCCCTTTCATAACTTTTGCTCATTCGTTTATTGGTAGTGCGTTGCCTAAACAAAGCGCTACATAGCGCTTTTCACGGGAGGTAACCCATTTTCTCTGCTATATTTAATTGAACGTGAGCAAACATAAATGAATGCGCTTTGCAGGCAACAGACACCTTGTAGTGGGTCTGTAGGAGAATTGGGTAATTTCGCAGACTAAATACAGACTGTGTCGGAACGAGTCCGTGACGCATATACACACGTTGTAATCAATGGAAGCACATGTACAATTAGTTAAGGGAAGAAATGTAACGCATGTGTGAACGCCACACTCTTGAAATTACATGCAGTATTAAGAATTTGCCACAACTAGTTGCAGTGCACATATCGCTATCATGGCCCCTAAACATGCACCAGATTGTTTCATTAAATGTACAAGATTGCACCATTAGGAGGTAATTGTTTATGTGTGTGTCCTTCTGTTAGTAGTCTCCATTATCATTAATAGTCTATGTGGCTCCATGTACCCACATTCCTTTGTTTGACATTCTAATAAAAAGTTTTCATAATTATTTAAACTATTTTGAGTTTGATATACCAATCTGAAATAGATTTCTGTTCTGCTATGTTCCTATTTCGAGTGAATTTCGTTGAAAACAAAAGAAGTATGATGTGCTGGCTCAGTGGACAGTGCGCTCGCCGTCAAATCTAGCAAACTCCGGTTGGATACACATATATGCCCGACATATTTCAGCAGAAAGCTGACTGGCAAATAGAGGCTATACTCGGCATTAACGTTATATACCACCACGATGGACTTACTTAAGCAGTTATTGTCAAATTTTAGGCGTACTAACTTTGCGAAACGAAAATCGTGTGTTTGAATGCAGTTGTCTCCCTTTGATTCAGAAAGGTTTGTTTGCAAATCGTACCTCGGGCATTTTTGCAACTGAGAAATAATTATGCACTTTAGTTATACAAAACGACGAGGAGCTCCGAATGGTTTGCAGACTCTCTGATAGCGCTTCAAGTCCACTTACCAAATGTGCATATCTTATTGGAACAACATAAAGGTTTATAACATTATAAATACGTCCAAGGTTTCTCATTAAAGGTAATCCCCTATCGGCTGACTCATGTGACTGGGGAAAGAATACTATTGTCAGTTGCCTAAGCAAAGGGCAGCTACCAAGCGCCTTCATTTAGTACAATTAAATAAAGAATGTATGGATTGGCTCCCGTGGAATGCACTCGTTGATAAATCAATGGTTTAGAATGAGAACGTCGTAAGATCAAAATCAATATTTTGAGAAAACATGAAAAAACTGTCTGAAATTTGCTCTTTACTTTATAGGGAAAACACGCTTTTACAACTTCATTTTGGTCATTTTGATATGAAAAGTTCCGATTTTCATGAAAATAGCGTCCACAAAACGCATCGTGTTGCTGATTTTAAATATGTATCCGTCATTTAATATGATTTCACAATTTTCTTTGAGAATATTTTTTACATAATTGAGACTTCAAATAAAAGCCTCCCCCCCTGTACAAACTGCATGAACCCCGGGGGACGTTTATTCGGGGGTATACAGTATATTGTTTTATTCAATTGCGCCAGAAGTAAGTATTATTCACATCAACCAAAGCGATTCCAGGAAATGCATATATTTCATTCTAAATACTCCCAAGAACATTTCACGAAAACAAATTGGATTGGCGGTATTATTTTGGCAGCTGGCACGATTTATGCCATGGCAGACGTGTCTGTTTCCACTTTACGTTCTGCGGTTAATGAATTTAGCTAATTTATTGTTACAAACATTGATTCAATATTTAATTAGAACACTATTTGATTTTGAACTTAAATCAATCGAATCCGGTTTTGATTTCAGGAAAATACTCGTAGTTCAGCCCACAGGTAACGGTATCAATGATAAAAAGTAACACTAATTTTAGTTTAATCATATTTTATTGCATGAATTTTTACAACAATTACAAAGGGTTTGCATATATACAATTAATTACAAGAAATAGAATCATATCATAAATGTAAACCATAGAAACTTTAACAATTTTATATTCATTACAAAAGGATCGGGCCACAAGTTATTTCAACATTAGATATCGGCCCTCTCCAAATTTAGTAACACTAAAACAATCATGTAGATAATATTTTATATAATTTTTGGAGGTTTGTGTATTCAATGATACAGTTACCTGTGGTCCAGTCCCTACCTAACCAGTGCAACAATAACGCATAAGTATGCATAGTATGGTATTGAAGCACTTCCATTCCAAAGTATACCTGTTCCAACAAAACTACAAACTTATTCTACGATCAGGTGTATCGAGAATAAGTACATAAATATAATGCAGAAACATTGCACTGTTATCATCAGTAATAGGTAGAAGGAATTCAACGACATTCATAACATGTCTTGTTCATATTCCTATTGATCTCGCATGTGTTGTTGCAAATTGCAATCATAACAATTATATTATGATTATCAGTAAATACGGTAAAACTTCGTTATGACGAGCATCGATATCACGAGACTCCGGTCTAGAGCAAAATTATAAATACATGCCATTTGGATATCTCGAGCACCCGGATTATCTCGAGCATTTTACTTGTCCCGATTACTCCTCGAGATAACGAAGTTTTGCTGTATAGGAAATGTGCGGATATCCTCTGAAACGCATAACTCAACGGTTCCTAGAAAGAAACATTTGTGTTATTTCTTTCTTATTATTTTTTGCGTGTTCTCTGTCGTGGATTATGGTCTGTGTTTTGACTATCCTTTCGGTGGGATTTGGGTAAATACAACTGTTAAAAACTTTCATACTTTTCTTTCTGAGTTGATATATTAATATTCCATTATTTCTATTCTTAATTTTTCTTTTCAACCGGTAGCCCCCTTCGTGTAATAGTCTAATACGACTGAGCTGACCTATCGAACTGATATACTTAGTACAATATACGTACACGTATAAATGCACAGTTTCGTATAAAACTTCTCGAAATTTAGGAAATGAATTCAAACTTTTTTATCCAGAGATGGGGTTCAGTAAGTTTGCAACCAACAAAATGATGACCCGAAGGTATTGAAACTGATGGATCGACCCTTTTACCAATACATACCATATCGCTGGCTTAGAATGACAAGGTTGAAAGTACAAAGTCAATACTTGGAGGGAAAAAAGAAAATCTGTTTGAAAAATTCCCACTTACTTATGGTAAAACAACCTGTTTCAACTTCAGTTTGGTCAACATGACAAGTACTAATTTTTAATTAAAACATGCCCATAAGAAGCGCATTGTTATGCTGGTTTCAAATATGTTATAGTCTAATTCTAAGCCAACGATATGTATACATGTATTAGTATGATAGTTGGGTTATAAAATATATTGAATCACAACCAATATTTCACACACGTAGATTTATTTCATTTGGTTAGATTAAGAGCCAGTTTGATAATAGCATCTACACTTGCCGTCCACACAATGAAGGTCACGTTCACAGCTTGTAGTCTGACAGTCAGCTAACGTCAGACATAAACTATCTGCAATATATCAAGCAAGTGATAATAAATATTAATAATAAATAATAATACCAACAATAAATACTTTATTTAACGATGAAACTAATTTGACAATACTAATATCAATCTTCCATAAGATGCTCAACAATGAACAATGAACTAGAAAAAATAGCTATGCTTAGTAAAACCTGATATTTGATATTTGGCCCCTATGATGTGTCACAATTATGATGCGAAAATAATATTCTGCTGAATGCCGACAGTTCTAGTTTGCCTTGCCCTTGTGGTCAATAAGCCACACATTTTTTCTCAAAATGAATCGTGACGAGATCAGCATTAACGCTCAAGTACACGTATAATTAAAAATTGAAAGTCCCTCGTCCACTTCAAAATACACTTACTCTTGGAAATTTTCTTTATAATAAGTTTCATGTCAAGTTTCATGTTATTGATAATCATTGGAAACTTAATTTATGCAGAGATGGAAAGTTATTCTTGTGTTAAATACACACTTAGTAATGTATACGGTAAACATCTTCAGGTTATGATTTAGTAGTTGTACCAATTGCACTTTCAATAGTTGTCTACCAAAATAGGTACACGCTAAAGGTGCGTACAGACAGTAAGATTTGAAGAATACATCTTGACCTATCAATTGACCTAAGTCAATATGTACTGTGTAGTTACGTGTATTACGCCTGTACCATACATTTTCTCGAGATGTAAAGCTGCATTGTTACCAAGTGGTACGAGGGAAATGAATGGACATGGTGTACATCTTGTAGAATGTACATCCTCGAATTGTACACCAAAACTCACTGTATGTACGCACCTAATACAACGTGATAAGACATGTGCGGTGATGTTATATAGAGGATATATCACCAGTTGTCAATTGATATAAATTTATATTAAAGAGTTTGGAAAATTGTATTAAACGAGCCTTTAACGAGTTTAATAATATGTCATGTACGAGTTCAATATAAATATATCAATTGACAACGAGTGATAGATTCTTAATATCATATGACACTAGAACGGATACATGGAAATTCATGTGATATAATCACTTACTGTGAGTACATGTACACACTTTATTCAAACATTCCATTTGATAATCAAACTCTGCACAGGTCACATGACTACAATCACTATTGGTACGACAGTCTTCTCCGTAAATCAGCCCTGTAAGCAATAACGTATTTCTGATTAGTATCTTCAACGTCCACACTGACGCCCACCAGTAATAGCTTGGCGAATTTGACACGAACCTGAACTTTATGCAAGAATATATTACAATGTTCTTGCTTTGAATATATCAATTTGTGCAGGTAAATCGTGCAATATCCGTAGTTCAATTTGTGTTTGTATTACATCTCGGGCGTCTTCGTGAACTCCCCGACTATGAAATCATACAACCTAGGTTATAAATACAGGCGAGATATCGACTGTTAAATCATGCTAATCAAAAGGTCAGGTTCGTGTCAAATTCGCTAAGCTATAATACTTATGAGGGAACTGTATCACATTCTAAAGATAACCGTTAACTCAGGTGTACCCAGTTAAACCTAGATAAACATAGTTTACCCGACGGACGAGCTAATGTTTATAACCGTTTTCAATTAACTTTGAACGGACTGTACAGTTTACCTGTAGAGACATTGCCAATGTGACATTATTTTGGAAAAATCCAAAACCAAATGTAGAGGCTGCAATGAAGTTAGGAATGTCCATAGGAAGGGTCAACTTATTATTTTAGATGATGTCACATTCGAACTGCAAAGATCAGTTTTCGTCAGAATTATACCACATCGCTGGCTTAGAATGAGCAGGTCGTAAGTACAAAATCGTTATTTTGACAATAACTATTTACCGATGGAAAAGCAAGCTATATGTTCCAGAAAGTATGCATTTTCATGATTTATATGCATTTAGTGAGTAGTTTACAGAGACATATCGTATATTACTAGATCGGACAAGTTATACTGTTCTATGACATTTGCTATTGTTGAATCATGCACTTGCAGTCAAATGGTCGACTGCTTACAGAGCAAGTCAGGATCCGCGGAAACATTATGTGTGAACACTGACAAAAAGGTATGAGAAAATCCGACAGGAAAGGTAGCACTCAACCTAACCGAGCCGAGCACAGAATTCAGAAACATCACGACACAACTACCTTGAGCAATGCTCACACAAACCCATGCCAAAACGGCGACCAAATGTGTATAAATTGTACTGACGGTAACAATGTTTTGATTCTCAAAAAAAGCTCGGTGTTTCATGGTTTTCGTTTTGTAGGTCAACCTTTGCGAGTCGTGAAAATGAGATTAAAAATTCCTTTAGGCCAGACAACTGGATATAGAGTCGATAGCTTTGACTATTTTAATGTTTCTTTATCTTTGACGATGCTTAGCCAGTGTATTTATCTGTGTTTGTTGGTTTATTTCAGGGCCTTTCAAAACCATCGATCCGTGGGCGACCCGTATGAATTCAAGAACAATTACTGTGGCGTAGCCCTACCAGGCGAAAAAAGCATTGCTTATCTGGATTGTAAACCTAAACGTTGAATAAATAATAGCTATTAAATGCATAATTTTGTTGTTTTCAATGATATTTATGACAATTTAAGACGGAATGCCATATTGCAAAATAGTCCGTTATTTGTGGGCGGAGCCAAAAAGTGTTCTCAGGCTATTGACCTGAGAACACATACTTTTCTCAGGTCATGTGTTATCAGGCAGTTACCATGGTAGTTGCAAGAGAAATAATATTACCTATTCCTATCAACTACAAACCGAACGATATTTTTAAGAGAAACGAACAGAACAGAAAGAAAATGTAATGTACATTTGCACACTGATATTCATGTATGTAGAAAAAATAATAGTGTTAGTTTCAAATTAATTTGAAGAAGAAGAAGAAGAAGAAGAAGAAGAAGAAAAAGAAAAAGAAGAAGAATTCCATGCAGACCTAAGGTCAATTATGCCGACCAATAGTTAAATGCAGAACCCCAAACTAATAACTGTAAAACACTTACCAGCCAAACTAAACAATGCGCAACTTAACAAGACAAATTTCATGGCTGCCTTCATTTGTCAAATAATTTATGTAATTTAAGAAAATGTTTGCTGTGTTAAAGTAGATCGCTCTACTGATAAGAGAGAACGATTTCGTGTTAATTTGACGTCACTAGATCATGGTTCAAAAATTAGGTCAAGACGACAGCTCAAAGATAAGTGCAACCTCTACGATAAGACGAGACTTGATGTCATATTTCGAAATTTTGTCCAATGTTACATAATTAGATTACTGCGTTTGTTACATAGAAATATATGTGAATCAAAGACCTAAATTAGGTCTTTGGTGAAATTGATAAACAAAATGATTTCAAATTGTGTCAGCAAATGTAAACAAGGCACTAAAGGTACAAATGTAGGCCTATATAGTACCGGTATAGTACATTGACCGGATTTGTATACTATTGCAAAATTGGTTACTTAAATAAACACATAATTATGGTCAATTGTATACTAAAATAACACTGATGAATCGTGTATGCTTACTTTTTTCACCTAGGTGGCTTATTCCAAATTTTCCCGCTGTTCTTGTTATCCTGGACGGACTATAGTAACATTCGTTTCGAATGTAACAATGGTTTTCTTAGTTCAGCATTTTAGAAATACAGTATAGCACACCTGTGTACCCGGAATAATCTCTATATATATAATGATATCCTGCATTATTTCCATGACACGATTTTGCTTGTGTGTTCCAAGTTTAATCTTGATTCTTAAAAACTTTGTACAAACAGTATGGTTAAATTTCTGCGGATGTTTATACCTCCCGTAATTAAAACATCTCATTGTCAAAATGAGCAAGTTTTCCGTGATACCTATCATGATAGCAAACACAATAAATATGCGTGTGTGTGTTTTACTTTATGTGAACATTCACTACCACTCCATTGGCGTGTGTGTGTTTAACTATATGTGTAGACTCACTATCACTCCATTGACGTGTGTATGTTTTACTTCATGTGTAGAATCACTACCACTCCATTGACGTGTGTTTGTTTTACTATATGTGTACACTCACTACCACACCATTGACGTGTGTGTGTTCTACTTTATGTGTATACTCACTACCACTCCATTGGCGTGTGTGTATTTTACTATGTGTTCACTCACCACCAGTCCATTGAAGTGTGTGTGTTTTACTTTATGTGTACACTCACTACCACTCCATTGACGTGTGTGTGTTTTACTTCATGTGTACACTCACTACCACACCATTGACGTGTGTATGTTTTACTTTATGTGTACACTCACTACCACTCCATTGATGTGTGTGTGTTTTACTTTATGTGTAGACTCACTACCACACCATTGACGTGTGTATGTTTTACTTTATGTGTACACTCACTACCACACCATTGGCGTGTGTATGTTTTACTTTATGTGTACACTCACTACCACTCCATTGACGTGTGTATGTTTTACTTTATGTGTACACTCACTACCACACCATTGACGTGTGTATGTTTTACAGTATGTGTAGAATCACTACCACTCCATTGACGTGTGTATGTTTTACAGTATGTGTAGAATCACTACCACTCCATTGGCGTGTGTGTGTTTTACTTTATGTGTAGAATCACTACCAATCCATTGACGTGTGTATGTTTTACAGTATGTGTAGACTCACTACCACACCATTGGCGTGTGTGTGTTTTACTTTATGTGTACACTCACTACCACACCATTGGCGTGTGTATGTTTTACTATATGTGTAGACTCACTACCACTCCATTGACGTGTGTATGTTTTACTATATGTGTACACTCACTACCACACCATTGACGTGTGTATGTTTTACTTTATGTGTAGACACACTACCACTCCATTGACGTGTGTGTGTTTTACTTTATATGTACACTCACTATCACTCCATTGGCGTGTGTATGTTTTACTTTATGTGTACACTCACTACCTCTCCATTGACGTTTGTGTGTTTTACTTTATGTGTACACTCACTACCTCTCCATTGACGTGTGTATGTTTTACTTAATGTGTAGACACACTACCACACCATTGACGTGTGTGTGTTTTACTTTATGGGTAGACTCACTACCACTCCATTGACGTGTGTATGTTTTACTATATGTGTACACTCACTACCACTCCATTGACGTGTGTATGTTTTACTTTATGGGTAGACTCACTACCACTCCATTGGCGTGTGTATGTTTTACTATATGTGTATACACACTACCACTCCACTGACGTGTGTATGTTTTACTTTAAGTGTAGACTCACTACCACTCCATTGACGTGTGTATGTTTTACTTTATGTGTAGACTCACTACCACTCCATTGAAGTGTGTATGTTTTACTTTATGTGTACACTCACTACCACTCCATTGACGTTAGTATGTTTTACTTTATGTGTAGACTCACTACCACTCAATTGACGTGTGTGTGTTTTACTGTATGTATACACACACTACCACTCCATTGACGTGTGTCTGTTTTACTTTATGTGTACACTCACTACCACTCCATTTACGTGTGTATGTGTTTTACTTTATGTGTACACTCACTACCACTCCATTGACGTGTGTATGTTTTACTTTATGTGTACACTCACTACCACTCCATTGACGTGTGTATGTGTTTTACTTTATGTGTAGACTCATTACCACTCTATTGGCGTGTGTATGTTTTACTTTATGTGTACACTCACTACCACTCCATTGACGTGTGTATGTGTTTTACTTTATGTGTAGACTCACTACCACTCCATTGACGTGTGTATGTTTTACTTCATGTGTAGACTCACTACCACTCCATTGGTGTGTATGTGTTTTACTTCATGTGTAGACTCATTACCACTCCATTGACGTGTGTATGTTTTACTTCATGTGTAGACTCGCTACCACTCCATTGGCGTGTATGTGTTTTACTTTATGTGTAGACTCACTTCCACTCCATTGACGTGTGTGTTTTACTTTATGTGTACACTCACTACCACTCTATTGGTGTGTATGTGTTTCACTTCATGTGTAGACTCATTACAACTCCATTGACGTGTGTGTGTTTTACTTTATTTGTACACTCACTACCACTTTATTGGCGTGTATGTGTTTTACTTTATGTGTAGACTCATTATCATTCTATTGGTGTGTGTATGTTTTACTTCATGTGTTCTCTAACTACCACTCTATTGGCGTGTGTATGTTTTACTTCATGTGTAGACTCATTACCACTCTATTGGCGTGTGTATGTTTTACTTCATGTGTACTCTAACTACCACTCTATTGGCGTGTGTGTGTTTTACTTTATGTGTACACTCTCTACCACTCCATTGATGTGTGTGTGTTTTACTTTATATGTACACTCTCTACCACTCTATTGGCGTGTGTATGTTTTACTTCATGTGTAGACTCATTACCACTTTATTGGCGTGTGTATGTTTTACTTCATGTGTACTCTAACTACCACTCTATTGGCGTGTGTATGTTTTACTTCATGTGTAGACTCATTACCACTCTATTGGCGTGTGTATGTTTTACTTCATGTGTACCCTAACTACCGCTCTATTGGCGTGTGTATGTTTTACTTCATGTGTACTCTAACTACCGCTCTATTGGCGTGTGTATGTTTTACTTCATGTGTACTCTAACTACCACTCTATTGGCGTGTGTATGTTTTACTTCATGTGTAGACTCACTATCACTCCATTGACGTGTATGTGTTTTACTTTATGTGTAGACTCACTACCACTCCATTGACGTGTGTATGTTTTACTTCATGTGTAGACTCACTACCACTCCATTGGTGTGTATGTGTTTTACTTCATGTGTAGACTCATTACCACTCCATTGGTGTGTATGTGTTTTACTTCATGTGTAGACTCATTACCACTCTATTGGCGTGTATGTGTTTTACTTCATGTGTAGACTCACTACCACTCCATTGACGTGTGTATGTTTTACTTTATGTGTAGACTCACTACCACTCCATTGACGTGTGTATGTTTTACTTTATGTGTTCACTCACTACCACTCCATTGACGTGTGTGTGTTTTACTTTATGGGTAGACTCGCTACCACTCCATTGACGTGTGTGTGTTTTACTTTATGTGTACACTCACTATCACTCCATTGACGTGTGTATGTTTTACTTTATGTGTAGACTCACTACCACTCCATTGATGTGTGTATGTTTTACTTTATGTGTACACTCACTACCACTCCATTGACGTGTGTATGTTTTACTTCATGTGTACACTCACTACCACTCCATTGACGTCTGTGTGTTTTACTTCATGTGTAGACTCACTACCACTCCATTGACGTGTGTATGTTTTACTTTATGTGTAGACTCACTACCACTCCATTGGTGTGTACGTGTTTTACTTCATGTGTAGACTCATTACCACTCTATTGGCGTGTATGTGTTTTACTTCATGTGTAGACTCACTACCACTCCATTGACGTCTGTGTGTTTTACTTCATGTGTAGACTCACTACCACTCCATTGACGTGTGTATGTTTTACTTTATGTGTACACTCACCACCAGTCCATTGATGTGTGTGTGTTTTACTTTATGGGTACATTCACTACCACTCCATTGACGTTTGTATGTTTTACTTTATGTGTAGACTCACTACCACTCCATTGACGTGTGTATGTTTTTTTTATGGGTACACTCACTACCACTCCATTGACGTGTATGTGTTTTACTATATGTGTACACTCACTACCACTCCATTGACGTGTATGTGTTTTACTTTATGTGTACACTCACTACCACTCCATTGACGTGTGTATGTTTTACTTTATGGGTACACTCACTACCACTCCATTGACGTGTATGTGTTTTACTTTATGTGTACACTCACTACCACTCCATTGACGTGTGTATGTATTTTATTTTATGTGTACACTCACTACCACTCCATTGGCGTGTGTATGTTTTACTTTATGTGTACACTCACTACCACTCCATCGACGTATGTATGTTTTACTTTATGTGTACACTCACTACCACTCCATCGACGTATGTATGTTTTACTTTATGTGTACACTCACTACCACTCCATCGACGTGTGTATGTGTTCTACTTTATGTGTACATTCACTACCACTCCATTGCCGTGTGTGTGTTTTACTTTATGTGTACACTCAATACCACTCCATTGACGTGTATGTGTTTTACTTTATGTGTACACTCACTACCACTCCATCGACGTATGTATGTTTTACTTTATGTGTACACACACTACCACTCCATTAACGTGTGTGTGTTTTACTGCATGGGTACACTCACTACCACTCCATTGACGTGTGTGTGTTTTATTTTATGTGTACACTCACTACCACTCCATTGACGTGTGTATGTTTTACTGCATGGGTACACTCATTACCACTCCATTGACGTGTGTGTGTTTTACTTTATGTGCACACTCACTATCACTCCATTGGCGTGTGTGTGTTTTACTTTATGTGCACACTCACTATCACTCCATTGGCGTGTGTATGATTTACTGTATGTGTACACTCATTACCACTCCATTGACGTGTGTATGTTTTACTTTATTTGTAGACTCACTACCACTCCATTGACGTGTGTATGTTTTACTTTATGTGTACACTCACTTTCACTCCATTGGCGTGTGTGTGTTTTACTTTATGTGCACACTCACTATCACTCCATTGGCGTGTGTGTGTTTTACTTTATGTGCACACTCACTATCACTCCATTGACGTGTGTATGTTTTACTTTATGTGTACACTCACCACCATTCCATTGACGTGTGTGTGTTCTACTTTATGTGTATACTCACTACCACTCCATTGGCGTGTGTGTGTTTTACTTTATGTGTATACTCACTACCACTACATTGGCGTGTGTGTATTTTACTATGTGTTCACTCACTACCACTTCATTGACGTGTGTGTGTTTTACTTTATGTGTAGACTCACTACCACTCCATTGACGTGTGTGTGTTTTACTTTATGTGTAGACTCACTACCACTCCATTGTCGTGTGTATGTTTTACTTTATGTGTAAACGCACTACCACTCCATTGGCGTGTGTGTGTTCTACTTTATGTGTATACTCACTACCACTCCATTGGCGTGTGTGTGTTTTACTTTATGTGTACACTCACTACCACTCCATTGGCGTGTGTGTGTTCTACTGCATGTGTATACTCACTACCACTCCATTGGCGTGTGTGTGTTCTACTGTATGTATATACTCACTACCACTCCATTGGCGTGTGTGTGTTCTACTGTATGTGTATACTCACTACCACTCCATTGGCGTGAGTATGTTTTACTTTATATGAACACTCGCTAACACTCCATTGGCGTGTGTGTGTTTTACTATATGTATACACTCACTACCTCTCCATTGACGTGTGTGTGTTTTACTTTATGTGTACACTCACTACCTCTCCATTGACGTGTGTATGTTTTACTGTATGTGTAGACTCACTACCACTCCATTGGCGTGTGTGTTTTACTTTATGTGTACACTCACAACCGCTCCATTGACGTGAGTGTGTTTTACTATATTTGTTCACTCACTACCGCTCCATTGGCGTGTGTGTTTTTTACTATATGTGTTCACTCACCACCACTCCATTGGCGTGTGTTTATTTTACTATATGTGTACACTCACTACCACTCCATTGACGTGAGTATGTTTTACTTTATGTGTACACACACTATCACTCCATTGACGTGCGTGTGTTTTACTTTATGTGTAGACTCACTACCACTCCATTGACGTGTGTGTGTTTTACTTTATGAGTACACTCACTACCACTCCATTGACGTGTGTGTGTTTTATACTCCATGTGTACACTCACTACCACTCCATTGATGTGTGTGTGTTTTACTTTATGTGTACACTAACTACCACTCCATTGACGTGTATGTGTTTTACTTAATGTGTACAACATTACCACTCCATTGACGTGTGTTGTTCACTTTATGTATAGACTCTCTACCACTCCATTGACGTGTGTGTGTTTTACTATATGTGTACACTCACTACCACTCCATTGGCGTGTGTGTGTTTCACTTTATGTGTACACTCACTACCACAACATTGACGTGCGTGTGTTTTACTATATGTGTACACTCACTACCACTCCATTGGCGTGTGTATGTTTCACTTCATGTGTACACTCACTATCACTCCATTGACTTGTGTGTGTTTTACTTTATGTGTAGACTCACTACCACTCCATTGACGTGTGTGTGTTTTACATTATGTGTAGACTCACTACCACTCCATTGACGTGTGTATGTTTTACTTTATGTGTAGACTCACTACCATTCCATTGACGTGTGTGTGTTTTACTTTATGAGTACACGCACTACCACTCCATTGACGTGTGTGTGTGTTTTACTTTATGTGTACACTCACTACCACTCCATTGACGTGTGTGTATGTTTTACTTTATGTGTACACTCACTACCACTCCATTGGCGTGTGTGTGTTTTACTTTATGTGTACACCCACTACCACTCTATTGACGTGTGTATGTTTTACTTTATGTGTAGACTCACTACCACTCAATTGACGTGTGTGTGTTTTACTTCCTGTGTACACTCACTACCACTCCATTGACGTGTGTATATTTTAATTTATGTGTAGACTCACTACCACTCCATTGACGTGTGTGTGTTTTACTTTATGTGTAGACTCACTACCACTCCATTGACGTGTGTGTGTTTTACTTTATGTGTACTCTCACTACCACTCCATTGACGTGTGTATATTTTAATTTATGTGTACACTCACCACCACTCCATTGACGTGTGTAGGTTTTACTTTATTTGTTCACTCACTACCACTCCATTGACGTGTGTAGGTTTTACTTTATGTGTTCACTCACTACCACTCCATTGACGTGTGCAGATTTACTTTATGTGAACACTCACTATCACTCCATTGACGTGTGTGTTTTTAGTTGATGTGTACAATCACTACCACTCCATTGATGTGTGTATGTTTTACTTGATGTGCAGACTCACTACCACTCCATTGACGTGTAAATGGTTTACTTTATGTGTACACTCACTACCACTCCATTGACGTTTGTGTGTTTTACTTTATGTGTAGACTCACTACCACTTTATTGACGTGTGTATGTTTTACTATATGTGTTCACTCACTACCGCTCCATTGACGTGTGTGTATGGTTAACTTTATGTGTACACTCACTACCACTCCATTGACGTGTGTATGGTTTACTTTATGTGTACACTCACTACCACTCCATTGACGTGTTTGTTTTACTTTATGTGTACACTCACTACCACTCCATTGACGTGTGTATGTTTTACTATATGTGTTCACTCACTGCCGCTCCATTGACGTGTGTGTATGTTTTACTTAATGTGTACACTCACTACCACACCATTGACGTGTGTATGGTTTACTTTATGTGTACACTCACTACCACTCCATTGACGTGTATGTTTTACTTTATGTGTATACTCACTACCACTTCATTGGCGTGTGTGTATGTTTTACTTCATGTGTACACTCACTACCACACCATTGACGTGTGTATGTTTTACTGCATGGGTACACTCACTTCCACTCCATTGACGTGTGTGTGTTTTACTTTATGTGTACACTCATTACCACTCCATTGACGTGTGTGTGTTTTCTACTTTATGTGTACACTCACTACCACTCCATTGACGTGTGCATGTGTTTTACTTTATGTGTACACTCACTACCACTCCATTGACGTGTGTGTGTTTTACTTTATGTGTACACTCACTACCACTTCATTGACGTGTGTGTGTTTTACTTTATGTGTACACTCACTACCACTCCATTGACGTGTGTGTGTTTTACTTTATGTGTACACTCAATACCACTCCATTGGCGTGTGTATGTTTAACTTTATGTGTACACTCACTACCACTCCATTGACGTGTGTGTGTTTTACTTTATGTGTACACTCACTACCATTCCATTGACGTGTATATGTTTTACTTTATGTGTACACTCACTACCACTCCATTGACGTGTGTGTGTTTTACTTTATGTGTACCCTCACTACCTCTCCATTGGCGTGTGTGTGTTTTACTTTATGTGTGCACTCACTACCACTCCATTGACGTGTGTATGTTTTACTTTATGTGAACACTCACTACCACTCCATTGGTGTGTGTGTGTTTTACTATGTGTTCACTCACTACCACTCCATTGACGTGTGTGTGTTTTACTTTATGTGTACACTCACTACCACAACATTGACGTGTGTGTTTGTTTTACTATGTGTTCACTCACTACCACTCCATTGGTGTGTGTGTGTTTAACTTTATGTGTAGACTCACTACCACTCCATTGACGTGTGTGTGTTTTACTTTATGTGTACACTCACTACCACTCCATTGACGTGTGTGTGTTTTACTATATGTATAGACTCACTACCACTCCATTGACGTGTGTATGTTTTACTTTATGTGTACACTCACTACCACTCCATTGACGTGTGTGTGTTTTACTTTATGTGTACACTCACTACCACTCCATTGACGTGTGTGTGTTTTACTTTATATGTGCACTCACTACCACTCCATTGACGTGTGTATGTTTTACTTCATGTGTACACTCACTACCACTCCATCGACGTGTGTATGTTTTACTATATGTGTACACTCACTACCACTCCATCGACGTGTGTATGTTTTACTATATGTGTACACTCACTACCACTCCATCGACGTGTATATGTTTTACTATATGTGTACACTCACTACCACTCCATCGACGTGTATATGTTTTACTTTATGTGTACACTCACTACCCCTCCGTTGACGTGTATGTTTTACTTCATGTGTAGACTAAACAGGCAGTGCCACACCATTCCATAAAATGAATTCTACTACTTTTTTTTTCTTTGAAAAGCCGAGCTAAAAATAGCCAAATCACATTCGTATATTAGCCACAAATAATTGATCCTTCAAAATGGATTTAAAGACACAAATATCCACCAAAAGTACTAAAATTAATCATAAGCATTTTAACACTATGATACTGTTTGCTAATATTTTTAATTTAGCTTACATACATATAATATGCAAATCTACTGTCTTGAGTACTAGGGAAACTTGTTCAAAACTTGTTCTTCAAGAAGGCTTTGTCTTGGTAGAGTTGATTGAATAGAAGCCGTACGTCTTTGATGTTCCGGCACATAGTCTCGTCCACCCGAAAGCCATCTGACCATCAGTTGAAACATATTTCTGTTTGATTGTTGTTCCTACAATAAAGTTACGTTTGATTAAATATTTTATAGAACATGTCGCTGGCTAAGAATCAGAATGTCGTAACTACAAAATCAATATATTGAGAAAACAAGAAAAAAATGTCTGAAATGTACTCTTTAATTATTGAAAAACATGCTTTTGCAACTTCATTTTGGTCAACATGACGAGTTCTGATTTTCATGAAAATAGGCTCATAAGAAGCGTCTGATGATTCTGATTTCAAATATGCATTAATCTTATAAGGTCGTAATAAGTAGTTACGACCTTTTCATTCTAAGTCAACGATGTATACCGCTTTTTTTCTTAAATCCATGCCAGACATGTTTAAACTTATGAAAATAAAATTTAAAACAAGTTACTGAGCAGAAAAAATTTCATGTGACTAGATTGAATTACGCGGCGTAAACCCTCATTATAAGAAAAAGAAAATTACCTTTCTTCAAACCGAGTTGACCATTTTTCTTTCCCTTTACTTTGCAAATTGCTTTCACGTACATGTTTTCTAGTGGAAATTCTAGAATAGTGAAAAATGTATAACTAGTATTACAGTTTCTAGATAAAAAAACAAATACAGATATAGCCAATCAACCAATACAAACAATGTGAAGCAGCATCAGTACAGACGCTTTCACATTTAATTGTACATTGTATACTGAATTTGGCGGTAAACGTCGAAAATATTTGGTTCCTGGTCATACCTAATTCTTCGTACAGTAACAAGTATTTTTGAAGACTTAGTAACATTTTGTATCATAAAAAGTAAAGGTACACGTGCCAATTTTCTAGGGCTCTTTCCAGATGTTCAACCGCTCTTGAAAGCATCCTTTGTCAAATAGACGAAAGTCAGTGACAATGGAGGCATGTAATATTGTTTTAATTTTTAATAAATCAACTTGAATTAAACAATTAAACTATATTAATGCCATATCTCACACCATGCTTCCACTACATAATATATAACTCAAATATGCCGTATACTCCAAATTATTGAACTATGCATGCCTCCATTGTCTAGACCAACAACATTTTAATAAAGGTAAAGTAGTATGTTTATAAAAGTGTTCTTACCACACAGGGCATCGGCTTCCACCAAATTTCTATTGCTTTCATTGATATTATAATGAGCCATAAAATATTTCAGCTTTCTCTCTTCTTTCACCTCTGGCTGAACAAAATACGGCTGTGCTGGCAATCTGTCACTCGGTATATGATATTTCTGTAAAATTAGAACAGTTCGTTTTATGGTTATACGATATGGTAAATTATAATAACATACGTGGGTGTATCAAAAGTAATGTCACTGATGCTATAAATTCATGCATAATGTCAGTAAAACTACGCAATTTTTCACACCGTTACTTCAGTCTTTTTGGAATATGATGACCAAATTTCGCAACACTGCAAAGAGTAGTTCTTGAGATATGAACATTTATATGAGGCGTACTTTCGAACATCTCCGCAAGTCCGACGTCAACGACGTCATAATGACGTTACTTGCTGACGCCTATTCATCCGGCAATCGTTCATGTCTGGTGATTTCTAACGACTCCCAAATCATGCAGTCATTTCCACGGTCTTTAAAATGTGCAACCCATCCGACACTTACTCTCTGCGAATTCGAATTATTACTTTAAGTGTCCTCTAGATAGCCTCAAAGCTAAAATTTTAACTCACCACATAATGATCGTAATTTTGAACGTCGAGTTGAAAATACGGCGTTACAAATACTCAAGTGTGTTCTTTTCGGATCTACTAAAAACCGTTCATATCACTCTATGTTGATAATGGTTTGGCTATACATGTCCCTTAAAAGCTTATACTACATGTACTAGAGACAACGTTTGTCTCGTGTGTTACGATAAGTTTCAGTAGGTGACTTTCATAACTTATAGGAAAAGTGCATTACTACGCTCAACGTCTTTTTGTCACAAATCGGCCGTGTTTTCACTAAGTAATCAGTTCGTTGAAAGTAGATTGTGAGTTTCAAAATAGGTTGACGTCAATGAAGTTTTAGCAGCAGACACAAAACATTTGTTTCATCACATCACGAAAGTATCGTCTGCTTTCGAGAATTATTTTTTATAAAAACACACAAAAGAAAATTGTTAAGATTATGAAAACAAATCGTAATTTTCGTGTGCGGCGATATGACGTCATAGATGTATTTTAAATGTACATATAATCCAATTATGATAATCGAATAATGCAGCACGTTGTATATTAATCAGAATTGAACTACTGCACATTTTGATATCGTTTTTATGCATATCGGCCTATAAACAAATAAACCACGAGAGGAGTGACATTACTTTTGGATATACCCTCGTATTAGTATGCTATTACTAAAAACATGTCCCAATTGGAGTACAGTATGCGTTTGAGCATGGAGTACGTTCTCCAAAGTTTAAAATCACCAGGCCAGAACAGTTTGTTTTATGTTTAGACGAAGTCGTAAGTTATACATGTATAATTATAGTATCATAGTTAACGTACATGCATACTAGTATATAAAGCATCTTGCAAGAATGCTCGTTACATACAAATTTGATTAAACTCGTGGACAAAATAATACGACACGAGGCTTTGCCAACCCATGGCCTCTCCATCAATGGTCCAACACACCTTTGTTGACTAAACATTTCAAATGTTTTATGACCCTGGATGATCACTGATAGTTATCTCATGTTGACAGTATGATGTTCCCTTTATAAAGTTCTAGTCCAGAAATACAGTATGGGTAAGTTATAGACCATTAACAAAGCTGAAACTCCATTTGTTTGACCAAATATTGCAATGTAGTACAATAAAATGTATTATATATTTGTCGTGATGAGACTGTCTAAGAACGATACATCGATGGCTTAGAATTAGAAGGTCGTAAGTGCGACCTTTTTAGATTCATACATATTTAGAATAAGCATTACAAGGCGCTTCTTATGAACCCATTTTCATACAAATCTGAAATTGTCATGTTGACCAAAATGAAGTTTTAAAAACGTGTTTTCTCATAGGTAAAGAGTAAATTCTCTTGTTTTCTCAATATATCGATTTGGTAGTTACGACCTTCTTGTTCTAAGCCATCGACATGTACATTATATAATATTTTATGTAGGCATACCTTGAGGTTAGGGTAGTTATATCTCAAGCACATCAAGTCCACTAACTGAAATGCAATCTCTTCACAGTCCAATCTGTCTAAGTCTTCTAATAACTCACTGTAAGATATTATATACATGAATAGTTTGTATCATTTGACTGACAGAGAGGTGTGCAATCAGAACATGTTAGTTTCAGGGATATCAATCTTTCTGATTACATATTCTGGAAGAGCCATTATTCCTGATCAAAATAAAAGTTATTTGACGAACATGTCTTGAGAAATGGCTAAGTTATAGTCAATGTAGCGTGTTTATAAAAACTGAGTTAAACATTATTAAAGTGTGGTTGAAGGCCTCTCTTCTTTAGCAAAATATTTGATGCATATGATTAATACTAATTTATTTGAGATCGAATGAGAGCAGAAAAGCTAGTTTCCCTAATAATATTATGCCGAGCGTCTAGCCAGGGTATCATTTTATATCGTCTTTGGTATGACTCGGCCTTTGGTCGAACCGGGACCTCCCGCACTTGAAGCAAACACTCAACCACTAGGCTATTAGGGAGGTGGTAGTATGGTCAATGAAAGCACTGTCTCTGTTTTGTATTTCTGACGTTACTATACCAACCGAACAAACTTTGAAGATATGCCCTTTATGTAAGAGACAAATAAACGGTATGATTGTGAATTGGACAATATACTTGTAAATGCCCAATTTGAAAGATTTCAACTCAGAGGCTCGTAGGGAAAATTGGTCAAAGGCATTCGTAACCATTATTGTTTCCTCTGTAAATATAGTAATAATTATCTTTAGTACTATTTTTATTATTAATGTAAGTGCGCTTACTCTGACAGCCCAGCCAATCTAGATGCCTGTATTAAAGCCGTCACGCCTCCTTGTATTACATCTAGCACAAACTCGCACGCAATCGTCAACATCTCCTCTTCCATCTGTTAGAATCGAAAATGAAAAAGTTTAAGTTTTTTGCAATATACGAGTGAACCATTGAGCATGGTTAAGTATACGGACATGCCCAGTATATTTAAATTGTTTATGACGACATGAAATTATATCATATTATGTAGTCTAGAGCAGTGTCAATATTGGCCATATTCAAATATTTTGTCAACATTGAAATGACGAGTCGTATGATTTGAGGATAACGCCGATGTTTCGTAAACTTGTCGGAAACACCAACATTCAGACCATACAGGAAACCCCAACATTCAGTCCATGCAGGAAACACCAACATTCAGTCCATGCAGGAAACACCAACATTCTGGCCATACAGGAAACACCAACATTCAGACCATACAGGAAACACCAACATTCAGACCATACAGGAAACACCAACATTCAGGCCATACAGGAAACACCAAATTTCAGACCATACAGGAAACACCAACATTCAGGCCATACAGGAAACACCAACATTCAGGCCATACAGGAAACACCAACATTCAGACAATACAGGAAACACCAACATTCAGACCATACAGGAAACACCAACATTCAGACCATACAGGAAACACCAACATTCAGGCCATACAGGAAACACCAACATTCTGGCCATACAGGAAACACCAACATTCAGACCATACAGGAAACACCAACATTCAGACCATACAGGAAACACCAACATTCAGGCCATACAGGAAACACAAACATTCAGGCCATACAGGAAACACCAACATTCAGGCCATACAGGAAACACCAACATTCAGTCCATGCAGGAAACACCAGCATTCAGGCAATACAGGAAACACTAACATTCAGACCATACAGGAAACACCAACCTTCAGCTCATACAGGAAACAGAAACACCAACATTCAGACCATACAGGAAACACCAACATTCAGACCATACAGGAAACACAAACATATAGGCCATACAGGAAACAGAAACACCAACATTCAGACCATACAGGAAACACCAACATTCAGACCATACAGGAAACACCAACATTCAGACAATACAGGAAACACCAACATTCAGACCATACATGAAACACCAATATTCAGACCATACAGGAAACACCAACATTCAGACCATACAGGAAACCCCAACATTCAGACCGTACAGGAAACACCAACATTCAGACCATACAGGAAACACCAACATTCAGACCATACAGGAAACACCATTATTCAGGCAATGCAGGAAACACCAACATTCAGGTCATACAGGAAACACCAACATTCAGGCAATACAGGAAAGAGCAACATTCAGACCATTCAGGAAATATCAATATTCAGACAATACAGGAAACAGCAACATTCAGACCATTCAGGAAATATCAACATTCAGGTCATGCAGGAAACACCAACATTCAGGCCATACAGGATATACCAACATTCAGGCCATACAGGAAACAGCAACATACAGACCATACAGGAAACACCAACATTCAGGCCATACAGGAATACCACAAGTGAAATGTCGTAATAGCAAACAATGTATATTACTAGTATTTACCTCAAGAAGTTTTTTCTGGATCGGAAATATGTGTTCATGCTTTCGTTTTTCAACGTCTTCACATTGGATGTGATATATAAGCTCATAATCAGTCCCTACCATATCCCTCGCCGAGCAGGGTTTTGTTTTAATCGTTGGTACCCTTTCTTGGTCATACCCATGTTGTGCATATCCTTCCATGTGATTTGTTTTATTCTTTGGCTCTCTAGCTTGACCATACCCTAGTTGCGCACATTCTTCCCTGGGTTTTGGTTTATTCTTTGGCTCTCTAGCTTGACCATACCCTAGTTGCGCACATTCTTCCCTGGGTTTTGGTTTATTCTTTGGCTCTCTAGCTTGGTCATATCCTTGATGTGCATATTCTTCCCTGGGTTTTGGCTTATTCTTTAGCTCTTTAGCTTGACCATTCCCTTGTTGTGCATATCCTTCCATGTGATTTGTTTTATTCTTTGGCTCTCTAGCTTGGTCATACCCTTGTTGTGCATATTTTTCCCTGAGTTTCGGTTTATTCTTTGGCTCTTTAGCTTGACCATTCCCTTGTTGTGCATATCCTTCCCTGGATTTGGGCTTTATCTTTGGAACTCTATCTTGGTCATACCCTTGTTGTGCATATTCTTCTCTGAGTTTTGGTTTATTCGTCGGTGTTCTATCTTGGCCATACCCTTGTTGTGCATATTCTTCCCTGTGTTTTTGTTTATTCGTTGGTTCTCTATCTTGGTCATACCCTTGTGGTGTATATACGTCTGTATCCACATCTGCGAGTCCAAACAACGTCAGCTTAAATAGAATACATGTATCTAATTAGCTTCAAGCTATCGTATTTTACATGAAATGATAATTAAAAAAATAGTTGCACTTACGATACCAATTATAAATTATAATTATAAGTGTTATGTATTAAAATTCAAATAATTCTCAATGTAGTCGTAAACAAAGGCGTAACGGTGTAAATATTCCCAAACCTCAACATAACAACAATGAACCATGGTTTACCCCACCCACCCTTCAACCCAATACAGATTACAGATAACAGGAATAATTTGAGCTATGAAACAACAAATTCGGCATTGATAGTATGAAAGGTGGCTAGGTCATGCACTGAGAATGGACCAAACAAGAATACCAAATTTTTCTCTTAGTCGGATAACACCTGGACGAAGAAAACCTGGTCGACCGAAGACAAAATGATGTAGGACATGGTGTCAGAATTATCACAGATGTGATTATCCTTGGGCGAAGCTCAGAGAATGGCCAAAGATGGACCAAAGTGAAGAGAGACCATTACAGTCTTATGTTCCACTGGGGACGAAGAGGATTAAGTAAGTAAAGTATAAAATACAAGCACTCTATCCGTCTTTATATTACTTTTGATTTTCAAGTGTGGATGAATTTTACAAACTCATTGGACAACAACAAAAGGTGTGGTTATCATTAAATAACGATGAAAACGGTCAAGTTCCAAAACATAGATCAGTATAGGGTTTGTATGCGATAACTGTATATAGACCAATTATAAGAGTCGAAATACATTCTTTACAGAAACATTTTTCCAAGTTATCTCAAGCAATGTACCACAAGAATTTCCGCCGTTTGTTTCCGAGAACAAATTACGAATCTTTGGTAAAACATGTAAAATTAAAATGAAATCAAATAGGAAAACATTCCTGCAATATTAATAAAAATGTATGAGGAATATGGCGTGTAAAGTGTTGCAATATTGTATGTTTAAAAATATGGTACATTTTTATATATTCATTGTATACGGAACTTTTTTTTTATAAAACAAGAAATAATTGTTGTAAAAGGCAAAATATTTATTCAATGTGATAAATATTTATTTGATAGTTTCAAAATTTTTATTCTATCCTTTAAAATATTTGTTCTATGTGATAAAAATATTTATTCTATACGTTTAATTTTTTTTTTGCAATCCTGCAAAATATTTGTTCCATGTTAAAAGTATTTATTCCATACTTTGAATTTTTTTGTGCTATATTAAATATTTATTGGATGTTGTACAAAATATTTATTCGATAATTTGAATGCTGGGAAGGACGACCAATTGTAACGCGTCATCTGATTGGATCAATGCAATGTAATGATCCATCCGCAGGTTCACCTACGGATTCCTTGTTACGACTTTTACGACCTCTACCCCGGTCAATTTGCGCATCTTCTCGGCCACCGACGACCCGCCGCGAAGCGGGCCCACGGGTCCAATCCGAAGAGCTCATTAACTGGAGCGATCGGTAGTAGCGACGGGCGGTGTGTACAAAGGGCAGGGACGTAATCGACGCGAGCTGATGACTCGCGCCTACTGGGAATTCCTCGTTCATGGGGAACAATTGCAATCCCTAGTACGAATGGGGTCCAACGGGTTTCCCGATCCTTTCGGACCAGGCAAGACGCACGCTGATCCATTCATTGTAGCGCATGTGCGGCCCCGAACATCTAAGGGCATCACAGACCTGTTATTGCTCAATCTCGTGTGGCTAAGCGCCACCTGTCCCTCTAAGAAGCTGACGGGGACTCGCGAAGGATCCTCGAGCTATTTAGCAGGCTAGAGTCTCGTTCGTTATCGGAATTAACCAGACAAATCGCTCCACCAACTAAGAACGGCCATGCACCACCACCCACCGAATCAAGAAAGAGTTCTCAATCTGTCAATCCTAACGGTGTCCGGGCCGGGTGAGGTTCCCCGTGTTGAGTCAAATTAAGCCACAGGCTCCACTCCTGGTGGTGTCCTTCCGTCAATTCCTTTAAGTTTCAGCTTTGCAACCATACTCCCCCCGGAACCCAAACACTTTGGTTTCCCGGAGTCTGCCCGCCGAGTCATTGAAGCAACTCCGGTGGATCGACAGTTGGCATCGTTTATGGTCAGAACTACGACGGTATCTGATCGTCTTCGAACCTCTGACTTTCGTTCTTGATTAATGAAAGCATGCTTGGCAAATGCTATCGGTGTAGTTCGTCTTGCGACGGTCAAAGAATTTCACCTCTAGCGCCGCAATACGAATGCCCCCGTCTGTCCCTATTAATCATTAGCCTACCTCGAGCTCCGAAAACCAGCAAAATAGAACCGAGGTCCTATTCCATTATTCCATGCACCATTATTCAGGCAGTAGTAGCCTGCTTTGAGCACTCTAATTTCTTCAAAGTAAACGTTCCGGTCGTACTTTTTACAACAATTACTTTTTGTTTTAGAATAAAATGTTACCGTATACAATGAATCTATAAAAATAGACTATATTTTTTAAACATACAATAATGCAACACTTTACACGCTATAGAGGAAATCAGACTGGGAATGTAGCACTCAAACTAACCAGTCAAGCACAGAAATCAGAAACACCACAACACAACTACACTGAGCAATGCCCACACAGTGCAATTAAAAATGAGGGCATGGACACTGCTTAACAGAAACAACTATAACAGAATGCAACTTGAAGACAACAGGTTTACAATTTACACAAACCTGAAATCCCACCCGAGCGTTTGCCGCCTCAGTCAGTCAAACTACGCGGGGCAAGAACTAGAACAAGGGACAACACACATCTAAATGACACAATAAACATGTACTATTGAAAGATACGAAGCAGCCTTTTGCTGGACAGCGAAATTGCAACAGAACATGTACAATAATAATCCATTACCGAAAGGAGGGCCCTTAGCCAAAAACAGTTTAGTAGTTTTTTTAAAACAGCATGGTGTAGCTGAATACCTACCTTACAACCTTCCCTGTATTTTGTGACATGTTGCGCATGCGTGTTCATTTCTTTCATCATATCTGCACTCAGACTGTTCATCTTGCTGACAGTGTCGTCCAACAATCTGTATAAAGAATAATTTTATAATTACCTGCTGGACGTATTTATAATATAGACTGGTCCACTCGCTAGTATTAACCGTTTGATGTCAGTCACTTGTGACCAGGGTATCAGTCTATGATAATTCATATAGACTGGTCCACACGCATGTATTAACCGTTTGATGTCAGTCACTTGTGACCAGGGTATCAGTCTATGATAATTCATATAGACTTGTCCACACGCATGTATTCACCGTTTGATGTCAGTCACTTGTGACCAGGGTATCAGTCCATGGTAATTCATATAGACTGGTCCACACGAATGTATTAACTGTTTGATGTCAGTCACTTGTGACCAGGGTATCAGTCCATGATAATTCATATAGACTGGTCCACACGCATGTATTAACCGTTTGATGTCAGTCACTTGTGACCAGGGTATCAGTCCATGATAATTCATATAGACTGGTCCACACGCATGTATTAACCGTTTGACGTCAGTCACTTGTGACCAGGGTATCAGTCTATGATAATTCATATACACTGGTCCACACGCATGTATTAACCGTTTGACGTCAGTCACTTGTGACCAGGGTATCAGTCCAAGGTAATTCATATAGACTGGTCCACACGCATGTATTAACCGTTTGACGTCAGTCACTTGTGACCAGGGTATCAGTCTATGATAATTCATATAGACTGGTCCACACGCATGTATTAACCGTTTGAAGTCAGTCACTTGTGACCAGGTTATCAGTATATGGTTATTCATATAGACTGGCTCACACGCATGTTTTAACCGTTTTATGTCAGTCACTTGTGACCAGGGTATCAGTCTATGATAATTCATATAGACTGGTCCACATGCATGTATTAACCGTTAGATGTCAGTCACTTGTGACCAGGTTATCCGTATATGGTAATTCATATAGACTGGTCCACACGCATGCATTAACCGTTTGATGTCAGTCACGTGTGACCAGGGTATCAGTCTATGATAATTCATATAGACTGGTCCACACACATGTATTAACCGTTTGATGTCAGTCACTTGTGATCAGGTTATCAGTCTATGATAATTCATATAGACTGGTCCACACGCATGTATTAACCGTTTGAAGTCAGTCACTTGTGACCAGGTTATCAGTATATGGTTATTCATATAGACTGGTCCACACGCATGTATTCACCGTTTGATGTCAGTCACTTGTGACCAGGGTACCAGTCTATGATAATTCATATAGACTGGTCCACACGCATGTATTAACCGTTTGATGTCAGTCACTTGTGACCAGGGTACCAGTCTATGATAATTCATATAGACTGGTCCACACGCATGTATTAACCGTTTGATGTCAGTCACTTGTGACCAGGGTATCAGTCTATGATAATTCATATAGACTGGTCCACACGCATGTATTGACCGTTTGATGTCAGTCACTTGTGATCAGGTTATCAGTCTATGATAATTCATATAGACTGGTCCACACGCATGTATTAACCGTTTGAAGTCAGTCACTTGTGACCAGGTTATCAGTATATGGTTATTCATATAGACTGGTGCACACGCATGTATTCACCGTTTGACGTCAGTCACTTGTGACCAGGGTACCAGTCTATGATAATTCATATAGACTGGTCCACACGCATGTATTAACCGTTTGATGTCAGTCACTTGTGACCAGGGTATCAGTCTATGATAATTCATATAGACTGGTCCACACGCATGTATTAACCGTTTGATGTCAGTCACTTGTGACCAGGGTCTTAGTCTACTAGAACTTTACCATCTTAAACATTTTAACGATCTAAACTAATGCATTAGGTTAAAACGACGATTCGAAGACATTGTGCAATTTGAAAGTTAATTTACATGACTGTACTCTATAGACAGAAGCATAGTCACTGTTGACAATGGATTTGATGACATTGACCCCTCCGGCCACACTTCCAAACACTAGTGGTATTTTTATACACGCTTAGTCACCAAGACAGCAAGTTCCAAAGATCATCTCTTGAGTAGTGGACTATAGAAATGAAGACGATTTTTTTTCAACAGTGACCATGACCTTACAAGACCAACTTTCAATCCATTTAGCAAGGTTTACACATAAGCTACCTTATACAGCAAGTGCCATCATGATACCCCATTCCTAACCAAAGTTATCAGTTGGAATCAAGTGTGGACACCCGCCCGCTCCAAAACCCATCCGCCTTAAACCGCCGAAATCGTCAATCTAATAACCTGTTTTTTTCTGTTGGGATGTATTGTATAGTGTAAGGATAAGATAACTAAATCCTATCTTACTTGTGACTTCTGCTATTCTGGGATTGTGTCATTTTCACCTCACTGTTTGTTTTGTGTTGTTTTACACCAGCTCTCTCTACCTCATGCAGATTAAATGCTGCTTTCTTCAGCAAATCAAACAATGCATCCAGAGGCGCTAAACCTAAAAATACGAAACATTTTATTCAAAATATAAACGATACATCCGTATGTTACAATTACCCAAACGAAAAAGAAAATCAACAAATTACTAACAAAATACTAAAAAATCACTATTAAAACATAGTTTTATATTTTGTTAGTATGTTTTGTTAGTACAGCATTTAACAAAATACCAATGAAACACTTACTGGATTTTGGGGGTTTAGTGTTTTGTTCATGTTGCATTAAATAAACAGTGTTTTGTTGATGTTTCATTACACTTAAAAGAATGAAAGCAATGTTTTGTTAGTGTTTCATTACACTTTAACTTGTTCATCCCATATTTTGTTAATGTTTCATTGGACTTGACAAAATGAAGAAAGTGTTTTGTTGGTAACGCATTGAACTTGTCTGGTCCAACTGTTTATTTTTGTTATTTGATATGAGTTTATAAGGTCCTCGTATCGTCTCATACCTTTCGGTAATCTGGATTTTTATAGGACCCCGGCATGTACCCCTTTATGCCGAGAAAGTTAAAAAAGTTCGAAATAGGGTAAATTTGTCTTGCAGATAATTTATCTGCAAGCGTTAGCCGGACGTTTAGTTTTTGCGTTATTTAATGTAAATACAAAAATCGACCAATGAGATCTAGAGCATTTGTATCTACTCCTACTTTTCCTATATTGAAGTGAGTTGCGTCCCTGTGGTCTTAGAAGTAGCTCTTTTGAACTGATTGACAATCAAGACCATCAGGAGACAGAGAAATTTAGCGGCACTGTGGTGTCAAAGTGTGCTTGAAGCGGACAAAAAATTTACTTAGTTTTTAAAATGCAGTCTGGTTGGTATAAGGTGTGCAAACAAGGGCAAGTGCAAGGTCCAGGGACAGGAAAACCATCTACAAAGAGCCAGATCAAGCGCGACCAGAGACCAGTTCCGCAGTATGGACATGAACAGCCCGCCAACGGCAACCCAGAGGTAACCGCCAACTAAGGCTCGGACTGGGGCTCACCGCCAAGACTCATGAAAGGGTGCAGCGCTCAACGTTGGGCTGAACACGGACGGGTGCTTACGGCTGAGTTTCACAGGGGCGTTGAAACTTGTTTTACAGGGGCATTGAAACTTGTTCGGACGGGTGCTTTTGGAGAAACCGGACAGCTGAAGTCCTTCCACCGCCAGGGGTCTTCCATTATCCGATGTGTTGAACTGTAGGCCGCTTGGTTCCTTCACCCAATCCCCTTCTTCACTCCAAGTTTAGCTGAGGAGATCCGAAGGCTCGTGGGACTTCTTGTAGATAGCTTGTACCTTCTGAAGATCTGGAAGACCGGAGATCTAGAAGGTCTGGAAGATGTTGTATGTCGTTCATCCTCCCACACCGGCGATACTCGAGTTTCTTTGCTTCAGTTTCTCTTTCACGGACTGAGACGTGCGTCTCTTACTTAGTTGTCCTAACTTAATTCCTACTCGGGCTAAGACATGCGTCTTTTAACTTACACATTAAATTAGACTTCTCTCTTTTGAATGTGCAAAGGAAATTTGAATTTGAACTATCCCTTTTCATATGCAAATCAGTGTTTTGTTAGTATTTTGTTAGTATTTTGTTAGTAGTGTTTTGTTAGTGTTTTGTTAGTATTTTGTTAGCTCATTTGCATGCGATTTGCTATACTAATAAAACATCTACAAAACATATATTTTGTTAGTATTTTGTTACAGTGTTTTGTTCCCCCTTTTTGTATGGGTAGTGTTCAAATTAAATAGTAGGCTGTACTGTCCATGTACATTCATTTTTGCATACTGAACTACACTACTGAGAAAATGTTTTCCAGTTAGGGTACGAACATAGTGATGCAGTGGAAGAATCCATTATTACGGTGGAAGAATAATTATAAAACCGATTTCCGGAAATTGCAATAAGGAATACACGTTATATTATATACAAATGTACAACGACAATAAGTCATACAGTGATCATATTTTACATGTGCTTTCAATAGCAATAAATGATACAAGTTGAATGTTATAGTAATTATAGTATAGCACATCTTTGTGCCGTATCAATTCAATGCTATATGAAGTTCTACCTATTCAGACAATGGTTGTAATTTTTGGGGTACACATAAACGGCTACGTTACTCTCAAAATTTCCTAACTTGACTGTATTGTGATACTAGTATTTCATAGAAAATAACAACATATCAAATGCTGAATTTCTTGTGTATACCAGATGTTTATTATTACAAAATACGAGTGCCTTTACAGCTAAAAGTGAACATGTCGCATAAAAATATAATAAACGATAAGTATATTTCTTTCCTAAGGTGTTGGGTTTTGTGTCGATGTAATGTAAGACCAACCGTTACGTTCTAAATATTTTTTATCATTGCAACAATTATTTTAGCAAAATAAATGTTCATTTTCATGTGGCTGAAGCCACGGGTAACTGTATCATTGATAACGATAACAAGAAATATAGAAAAAATTATAATTTACAAAACAATCGTTTTAGTCTTTATCAATGATACAGTTACCTGTGGCTAAAACCATAGGAAATAAAATAATGCAGAGCATAGCCTTTATTTGCATTATTTCTACTATAATATGTCAGGCATATATGTGCTCCACCCGGATTTGAACCAGGGTCGCCAGATTAGACGACAATCGCACTAACCATTGAGCAACGGAGTCACATAGGAAAAGAGGGTACAAAATGTACATGAATTAAAGTATGTTTATATTAAACACCCACCTTTTACAGAGTCTGATTCGACCAATGACTGTAATAACTTAACTGATACGTCTTTTCCTAGATGTGTCTTTTCCTCGAACTTTGTTGCAAGCTCTCTAAAGAGATTTAGTCTCTTATGTCTGAAAATAGATGATCAACAACTAACATAATCGTACCGTTATCATTACAGTTGATTAGGCAATGGACTGGCCCCGATATCTAGAAGCATCTCAAGTAAAAATCTCTACTCAAATTGAGATTTGGCTACAATCAGATTCTCATCTAGTAATAATATATCCCTAAAAACGGGATCACAATAATTTTTGTAGCATAGGGGTTTTGATAAAATCTAGTAATAATATACTAAGTATCCCTAATAGAAGGGGGTCACAATTTGAGATAAATCTGACGTTCTAGCATTTGAAATTTTACTTTAGTCTAATAATCTCAGAATACCATTTCTATTTTATTGATGTCAATGTTTAGTCCAGCTGCGCATCAAAATTAACATTAAGTTGTATACCAATATTTGAGATGAGATCTTGCTCAGATTGAGTTGCTTCGGGAGATCAGGGCCAGGCCATGGGTTACCGAATCACACACTGTTAAATACTTACTCGATGGAAATAATCTATTTGGTTTTTGGCATATAAGTGGAGTCAAAAGATGTGGATAGAAGTCTTTGGTGATGGCCTTATGGACAAACCAGTCCAAAGAGGATTAGGTAGCTAGGTATAAAAACTTGCTTTCATTAGGGGAGTAATATACCAAAATATGAATTCTGTAGTTCACTGATTTGTGGAGAAAAATCGTAGTTTGTCAATCTATATGATCCGCTATACACCAAACGAAACCGAGGGTAACATTTTTATTCAAGAACATATTTGAATATTCTAAATTTTAAGTGGCTGACTCAGCCAAGAACAAACAGATATTAATTTGCAAGTGCCACAAAGCGTGTTATTTTCATATAGAAGATATATCACGAGTTGTCAATTGATATAAATTTATAATAAACGAGTTTTGGAAACTGTAAGCCTTTTGCTGAACTAGTTTAATATAAATATAGCAATTGACAACGAGTGATAGATTCGTTCAATCATATGACACTAAAAACGCAAAATACGCATCAAAATATTGCAAAACACGCCCATGTAGTTAAACCTTATATCACACATGTTATGTATAAGATTATACGAGCTCGCTATACTAACACGGATATAAGAAAAGTCATGTGATATAAAATGATCCGCTACTGACCTATGGAGTGACGTTATTGTTACTCCTGCAATAACACATTTTACTAAGTCTACAATCTGAAAACAACAATTATCTAGACAACAGTGTGACCAGAATACTTACAGAAACCTGTATTGAGGATCCACCATAAAGCCTGGATATAGAATAGTTCTCATCATATAAACGCTAGATTCTAATATAATAATTTACACTTGTAATTTTAAGTCGTCCTCTGTGACTGTTAGATGCTAACTGACGTCGTCTTGGTAGCAACGTTAAACGTAACGTAACTAATTACGTCATTGGCGTAACGTTGTAATCTCGCATTACATTGCGAGATGTAACAATAAAGAAGAATGTAGACAGTTCACAAGTTCGCCCGGGCGTGGACAGGGACAGGGATAGAGAGACATATGCAGGATTTTGACAACCTTATCGACTGCCAGTACCGGGTAATATACTTTGGTCCAGTTCCAAGACCCGGGAACTACTACGTGATGACGTGACTCTTAAAGTTAAATTGTCCATTTCCCACTTGGCCGCACCCCCCCCCCCCCCCTCCCCGGGCAGGAAAAATATTGACTTGTGCAAACATTCAGACAGACTGGATCCAACAAAGAATTTAATTACACTAATTTAGGTATTTGGATTCACAGACTGTGTGTTATGTTATTTGTGAAGTTTTATGTTTGATTAACAGAATCACTATGCATATCGGCCGACTTTGCTTGTTGGGGACGTTTCAATGTCGCATTCACTGTCACATTGTAGGGGAGAGAACTCTGCGAATTAATTAGATGTAGTTATTTTGCAATTATCTCCCTTAGTCCTGTTAATGGTCCTGTTCATGGAATATAATTTTATGCTTCTTTGAAGTATGTAATTGGGGGAGGAAATGTTATTGCAAGTTATTGGCCTGTCTGTAGCATGGGATGGCTAGCTTCCATATGACTTTAAATCGTATGTGCATCTTATTAACAGCTTTTGAACCAAGATCAATTATAAAAAATGTACATGTATCGTCCATGTAGTATTATAAAAAACGTACATGTATCTTCCATGTAGTATATTTAGTGTGATTATTAATTCTGCACCAGTCAGTTGTATCCACGGTACCCCCACCACCGAGGATGAGCCGGGATTTTTACTTTTGGGTTGTTAAACCCCCCCCCCCCGACCCCCCCCCCGGTCTTCCATAGTCTGCGGGGGACAGCTGATGGTAAAATTTCACCGGCCCCTGACAACGAACTATTGCCCCGGGGGTTTTGGTTCGCAGAAAAAATTCCCAATATTTCCGCGGCCCTGTGGGGAAGCTGGAAGGTAAAAATACGGGCGTCCCCCCGACTACGCCCATGGATCCCGGAGTTTGTGGCGTGTGTGCAATTGACTGGCGCATTATGCTATAATATTAGTATTATGTTCCCTTATGGCGTTTCAAAGTAGTATTTAGGAGTTAAAATCAATGTAACGTTACAAAAGCCAACCGTAATTAGACTGAAAAATGTTCAGGATTTACGGGAATTTGAATATTGGTCATCCTTACCATTTGAATTTTAAGAAGAAGTCAATCCCGGTGTAGCTATTATGCTCATCAGTTCATAAATTCAATGAAACATTCCTCTAGTTGTAGAAGCGGAATCGGTGTGGAAGAAAGATTGTTGTGGAAAGTAGTTGGTGTAGAATAGATATTTGTGTGGAAAAAAACAGTTGCGGAAAAGAGAGTATAGTGGTAAAGAAGAGAAATGGTTGTAGAAGAGGGATTGCTGTGAACTCGATTTTTTGTGGAAGAGGGGTGGCTGTGGATGAGGAATTGGTGTGAAAGTGTGATTGATAAGGAAGCGTGATTGTAGGGGAAGATGTGGAAAACAGATTGGGGTGGAAGATAGACTGTGATGGAAGATAGATTGTTGCGTGGAAATTTTGCTGTGGAAACGTGATTTTTGTTGAAACGTGTTTTGTATATTAAAGCGTGATTTTTGTGGAAGAGTGTTAATTGTTGAAGAGTGATACTTAGTATTTATTGAAGAGGAATGATATTTGTGGAGGAGTAATTGTTATGACAGAGTGGTTATTGTGGAAAAGTGTTTGTTGTAGAATAGTGGTTATTGTGGAAAAGTGTTTGTTGTGGAAGAGTGTTTGGTGTGGAAGAATAATTGTTGGGGAAGAGAGATTGTTGTGGAAAATAAATTGTTGTGGAAGCATGAACGTTGTGGAAGAATGATCGCTGTGGAAGCATGAGTGTTGTGGAAGCATGATTGTTGTGGAAGCATGATTGTTGGGGAAGTATGTTTGTTATAGAAGCATGATTGTTGTGGAAGCATGTTTGCTGTGGAAGCATAATTGTTGTGGAAGCATTATTGTTGCGGAAGCATGATTGTTGCGGAAGCATGATTGTTATGGAAGCATAATTGTTATGGAAGCATGATTGTTATGGAAGCATGATTGTTATGGAAGCATGATTGTTATGGAAGCATGATTGTTATGGAAGCATGATTGTTATGGAAGCATGATTGTTATGGAAGCATGATTGTTATGGAAGCATGATTGTTGCGGAAGCATGGTTGTTGTGGAAGCATGATTGTTGTGGAAGCATGATTGTTATGGAAGCATGATTGTTATGGAAGCATGATTGTTATGGAAGCATGATTGTTATGGAAGCATGTTTGTTGCGGAAGCATGATTGTTATGGAAGCATGGTTGTAGTGGAAGCATGATTGTTATGGAAGCATGATTGTTATGGAAGCATGGTTGTAGTGGAAGCATGGTTGTTGTGGAAGCATGGTTGTTATGGAAGCATGGTTGTAGTGGAAGCATGATTGTTGTGGAAGCATGGTTGTTGTGGAAGCATGATTGTTATGGAAGCATGGTTGTTGTGGAAGCATGATTGTTATGGAAGCATGATTGTTATGGAAGCATGATTGTTATGGAAGCATGGTTGTTGTGGAAGCATGATTGTTATGGAAGCATGATTGTTGTGGAGGGGTGATTGTTATGGAAGCATGATTGTTATGGAAGCATGATTGTTATGGAAGCATGATTGTTGCGGAAGCATGATTGTTATGGAAGCATGGTTGTAGTGGAAGCATGATTGTTGTGGAAGCATGATTGTTGTGGAGGGGTGATTGTTGTGGAAGCGTTACTGTTGTGGAAGCATGATTGTTGTGGAGGGGTGATTGTTGTGGAAGCGTGATTGCTGTGGAAGCCTGGTTCTTGTGGAAGACAGAGAGAACTGCTATATAAAGTATTGTCGTTGAGAGATATCTTGGGCAGTAAGGGTATTTGTGTGAAAGAGAAATCGATGTGAAAGAGTCAGGTTATTGTGATAAAGTACATCCTGTAACCGATACGGCCTGCAAAATATGAACTTAGAGTTACCAGATCATAACTTTGCACGTGGGGTGTCCATCTTATAATTTTAAAAGAAATGAACTTGCAATATTGTCATGATTTTCATAATAAAATCGAATAGCAACTATCGTATTGTGTAAGGTTCTGTATCTCGAATCCTATCCCAATCATTGTAGAGTAGTGTTCATAATAATAATGTATTACGGTTTAAAGCAAATCAGCATTAAGTAGAAACGATTTAAAAGTAAAAAAAAAACATCCTAAAAAACAAATATCGTTCCAATACCGAGATCGCAACACAGTTAACAAAGAAATTAACTTGTAACTTGACAAGAGTTACCGAATACGGAAAGAAAAATGAAACAAATAAAAGTGTATTAGATCTAATTGCAAAGAAATGGCAGTGATTATAAATGTTGCCAACTTTAAGTCTAAGTCTTAGTTGCAGCCTTACAATGTTGGTGAATAAGGTCCCTTAAAATACATTGCAACATTAACTAGTACATCTACATCTACATGGTACGTCGACATTTTATAACATATTAAATGTAGTTAACCAGAATACTTACAGAAACCTGTATTGAGGATCCACCATAAATCCTGGATATAGAATAGTTCTCATCATATAAACGCTAGATTCTAATATAATAATTTATAAGTAGAATTTCACGTCGATCTCTGCAATTGTTAGATGCTAACTGACGTCGTCTTGGTAGCAACGTTAAACGTAACGTGACGTCATTGACGTAACGTACTGATCTCGCGTTATATTGCGAGATCTTACAAGAAAGCCTACAGGAATCTCTACCATCCAGACATTTAGGTCTGGCGTCGCCGACCCACAGTAAATTTCAGCGAGTTGTTTTACCATTTTAATCGTGCACTTGTTTGAACCTCACAGTCCACCCACCCTGTAAATGGTTTATACACTGCTCGACACTACCCCAGAAAGGACCCGGAACTTTAATGGAATAAAGAAGGCTTGAAGAGTTAGTAGTTTTTTGACAGTTTCAGGCAGGATTCGCAAGATGTATGTGCTGTTACTACTTTGATCTTTAGTTGCCAAAGTACGTACAATGGCCGCAACACATAACGTTACACGAAACAAAAGTTATACGTACACACTTTTCATTGATTCATTTAGCACATATATCTTAATGTGCATGCTACATTGGGGATTGGAATATACTAGTACACGTATAATAATAATTATATATTATATCTGAAACGTTTTTGTTTCGCAATCTGTGCGTATACATGTATAGATAATATTGATATCGAACATATAAATGTATGTAAAAATAATGAAGCAAACGGTGTCACACACGTACATAGCACATATGTAACACTATTGAAACTATGCCAGCATAAGGTTAGTAGCAATAATATTGATAAAATATTTAAATATCGACGATGTTACACTCCTTTCAACGTCTAATGAGAACGGGTGTAAATATACTATCGTCCGGCAGGTAAACTATGTTTATCTAGGTTTAACTGGCTATACCTGGGTTAACGGTATGCATCGCTATTCTTTCGAATGGGATAGTTCCCTCATTAGTAGTACTAATAAATATGGATATTTAAACTGTCCAAGTGGTGTTTGAATGGAAGAATAAAACAAGAACATTCCGACTTTGAGACATAATAAACAAAGGTGACAGGCTGAGTATCTCAGTCCATCAGACGAACTGCAGTCATATAATCAATCAATGCTTGAAGTAAATGATTTCCCGCCGGTGTCAACACTTCGTAGATCTCGTTGACAGCAACAAGTTCTTCTAACGCAGATGGGACCGACTCGACTAGATTCTCAGCACGTTCCCAAAATCCAGCCCGAGCGTGAAATGCCAACATACCTTAAATAATAAAAACAGTCTGGTGAATTCACCTTATACAGTCATTTTATTCTAACACAACCAACAGTTCACTGGCTTAGAATAAGAAGGTCGTAACTATAAAATAAATATTTTGAGAAAACAATAAAATAATTTTTTAAAAACTGTCTGACAATCACTCTTTACTTTAATTAAGGTGAAGATTTAAAATATGCATTAGTCATATAAGATCGTAAGTGGCACTTACGACCTTCTCATTCTAAGCCAGCGATTTATTTAGACGAAGGGTACATGAATTAACGTTAAAAGCGCTGCATAACCAAACAAATAATTCCCGGAAAGCTGATCATATTTACAAATGTATTGCTACGACTAGAAGAATCGGATACTGTTTACTAACCATGCGTAAATGTCGCGTAAATCTACGCATGCATCTCTACCTTACGCAAATTCGTAAGTGAGTTTTACTAAAAGATCTCAATAGGTTGCATATATTTACTTAAATATAGTATCGGATGATTACAAGTTACATCAAACACTGACACATCATGTACACAATTCGAGAACCAAAGTCATGGAAATACTTGCAATGTATTGGGCCTTATTTACCAACGTTGTAAGTCTCGGACTTAGCCTTGATATTGTCAAAAATTCTATTCACTCACACGTAGTTATAAATGTAACGATTTTAATATAGTATAGTATAGTTTATTCAAGAAAAAGGCATACATGCCTGTCATTCTACATATATATACATTACAATTTTACATAAATTACAATGGTTAATGGTGATATGTATTAAAATTATGCATAGATAAGTTGTTTTCAGTTAGTAATAATACATACATATAAATTATTTCTAGTATATTGTTCTGACTACCACAAATGTGGAAAAGTAATTGCATTTTAAATATTTCAAAAATAGTTCTATCAATTATCACATTATTAGAGTCTACTGGACATAAACATATATTGGTATTAAAAGTGCTTTTTTAATACATACACTCATATTATAATTATACAATCAACAAAATATACATATTTACAAAGTGGGAGAGAGTTCTTAGTCGGAATATACAACAGAACTAATTAAAAACATACATGATTGTCTTACGTCTTATTTCAAAACTTTTCTGAAGAAAAATAGATAGGTTTTTTTGGATAGTCTTATTATCCGATTTCATAAGTTCAATAAATTTAGGCACATTTGGATGATTCCAATAATATCTTTTAATATGACATTTCCTTATTTCGTGATAGAGGGGACATTCTAACAAAAAGTGAAATTCGTCCTCTAGGATTTTACAATTTTGGCATTTTCTATCGTCGTATGGAATTTTATGTGGTTTGTGCCATCTCCCGGCTTCTACCTCTAACCTATGGGCGGAGACACGGAATCTTGTGAGCGCAAACCTGTTTTTATCAAAAGAAATGTTATCTAAGTATGATTTGAAATTAAAGCTACAGAATAATTTATATGTTCTTGCCCTTGTTGAATTTTCCACTTCGTTATTCCAAATTTGCAAATAATTATCTTTTACCCTTTGTTTAAAAATAGACAAAAAGTATATATATAAATGGGTATACATGTTCAGTTGGTAACAACAAATAATCAGATAAAATTTCGCATGACAAAGAAATGGTAGTGAATATACATGTTGTCAATTTTGAGTCTAAATCTGAGTTTCAGTCTTACAATGTTGGTGAATAAGGCCCCGGTACTTACCTACTGACACGTAAGCCGCATGAAAACTTTTATCATATGCTCGAAGCTCCTTTCTTATTGTGGACATAGTGCGGGCATCAGCAAGACTGTCAAATTCTGTATAAGTACCGTGTACTAGTTCAGCATCGAACAATGTAGTGTGGAGGTATTCGTGGATGATTTGTTCAGCATAGTACGGTACAGACCATTGTACATCAGCACTGGGATCCAACCACAATACACCTAAAGCAGAACTGCCCGTGCCGCCAATATGAGAACGATCCTCGGCTTTATAGAAAGCCAAACATCCCACCATCTGTATTATAGACCGATGTAACTCGGGCATCGTTTCCTTTATCAGCTGCATGGCTTCGTCCACCTTTTCTGTTATTTCTCTTTGCTTGGCGGTGTCAAACTTGTAATGTCCAGCTTCAACGAACTCCTTGCTATATTGGATCACGCCGCTGTTAACCATGCCAACAACTAGCTCCTCGTCATCAAAGCTATATAGCAGATGATCTTCAGCGAAAGGAATTTTGATGCCTTGTTCTTTTTCTAATGCAGCGAAGAATTTACTCTTTTGAATTGGTTCCGCAACATCTTCACCCGTTAAACCGAAAAGTCCGAGCTTTTGATTCATGAAACCGATCTCGTAAACAAAAGGCCAGAACAGTTTCTGAAATGCATCCGATGTGCTTATAGCGGTAATGGCATCGTGTTCGGATAACTTCGGAAAACTTCGTATAAACCCGGATCATGTTATAACACCCTTTGCAAAAGGCCTGATCACGTTTTGCCAGTCACTAAGGAATGTAGCCTCGTCTGAGGGAGGGGGGAACAAATTAAGCCTCTCTACTATATACAACCAGGCATGAGTTTCTCTTTCTTTCGTTTCGTTTAAGGCACCTGCAGATCGTTTCCCAAACTCGTTTGCTATAACCATGTCATTGATAGGTGGTGGCGGTGCACTTCTTTTCTCACGTTCATTGCTCTTGGTTGGCGCGTGCTTCTTTGCTACCATTCGTGTCATCTGTCCTACACTTCTCTTCTTCGGGAAATGCAATGTTGGGTTTCTAAGGTCTGGTGAAAGTGAAACATCTGCAATCCATTTGAAATGTATTTCTCTGTATGTCCCGATATTGTTCAGGAGTTGGTCGGCATAGTTTTGATTTGAGGTACAATCTACAACAAGCACATAAAAAAGAAATGAGGAAAATGGACAGGGAAGGCAGCATTCAACTTAACCAGTCGAGTATACGAGTACAGAAAACAGTAACACCACAACACAACTATACGGATTAATGCCCATATACAACCCAAAGAAATTATTAAACGCCGAGTCCCCGCTGCAAACATACATGATTAACTGATTAATTATAGGATTGGGAGGAGTGCTAGGCTATGTGCACTTAGACGAACTATCACCTGTTGTATTGGTGAATCGGACAAGCCATCTACTAGATGATTTGTTCCATGGAAAGATGTTAGGTTACTATCTGTCCAATACTAGTATATAAATCATCGCCGTGTCGTTATAGAACCACATATAACTTTTCTGTATTAATTAGTCACCGCTCAAAAATATAATCGATCTATGAGTGATCCCATTATACAAACAGCACAATCAAGGTTAATGCAAACTACATATCATTTGAACAGTAAAATGTACAGCAACACATGAAAATGTTGTACTAGTATATAGGAGATTTAAATATGTATCGTTGAACACTGACAGAACTGCATAATTATTATTGTGTATCAGATGTTTTCAGAGGCAATACAGGGTGGATATACACTTTTGGCTAAGTCTACAGGTAAAAATAATTATGTAAACAAAAGTGTCTTAATCTTGACCGATTTTCACAAGACATATTCGACGCTCAAGCCAATACTGAGCTTCACCCACGCAACTCAAGTTGATTCAACAGAAGTGTTTTACCTAACCCGGTTCTACTGCTTTACATGCAGTTGAGTCGTGTTTGGGCATAAACTGTATCTCGTTTCACAAAAGTAGTTTACTTTTTGATTACATATTTTTACTTGTAGACTTCACCAAAAAGACACGAAGTGTGTCCACCTTGAATATTATTAGTATCGACTATAATGAATTTACCCTTTGGTCCGTCGTCTTTACACATACATTTTCCACCGTCACAGGTTGCCGCAATGTCCGTTTTACATTTAACATCTGCACATTGTACGCTGGTAGAACATGGCGTATCGTTGACATCCTCGTACACTGACCCGTGACAAACAACAGCCACTGAAGCTGTATAATAATAATAATAATAATAATAATAATAATCCCCAGTCTTCCCTGTGAGCATCATATAACATAGAAATGTTATACAGTAAAACCTCGTTTTCTCGAGGACAAAGCGGGACAGCCAAATGTTCGAAATAAACCGGGAGCTCGACATATCGATACAATAATTAGTAAACAACATTTAAAGGATATTCGCCTGGACTTTGAAATTCGCTCGGGTGCTCGTAATATCGATGCTCGTCTTAACGAAGTTTAACTGTATACAATTACAAAGGGTGAAACATTATGCAGATACTTTCACGATCATTCCGACACACGCAAACATTGCTTTTAATTGTTATATACGCCTGTATCCAGTATAAATATATCCCTAAAATGGGATCACAATATCGTTTGCAGCAGAACCACTCTAAACTCAAATGTTCGACCTTGCGGTATTTTTCAAGAGCTATGATGCACTAACAGTTTGTCAACATTTTTAGTACAGCTTAAAACTTTGCACTGTAACTTGTGGCCGCCAGGTTTAGAGTGGTTCTGTTGCATAACGCATGTACGTGTTTATCTGAAAAGTCAACTCACAAAAAGTACTACTTGTACAAGTATCTTGTTTATTTATTTGTTTAACTCAATTTTAAATTTAACAAATTTAAAACCTTAACCAAGACTGGCAAGAGACACACTACGAAGCTATACATCCTTCCTAAATGATATATAGAACTTAACTGATCTGTTCTCATATACGGACAGAAGATCTATCTGAACATAAGGCAGTAATTTACACGAAAGGAGAAAAAAATAAACATAAGAGCGACGATGGCCCTATATTGCTAACCTGCATTATAATACGCGAAAACATTATGTACGTGTAGTGGAATTTACGGGCACTTTAAACAAAAGGTAACAGTATCATCGAAAAAGAAATTGAAAAAATGAAATTGAAAAAAATTGATTTTTTCGAAACTTAGATTCTCTTTAAAAAAAATCCAATGATATTGTTTCCTGTGTTTTTTAAACCGTATTTGGGACGCAGCTCAAAGCGTCGTACGTGTACTGAGGTACTAGACATGTTTTGGACATTAATGCATGCAATTATAAGCACTTTTTACGCTAATGCCACGAAACATGCTTAGTAAAAATGTATTCAGGACTTAGTAAAAAATATTCACGATTCATGTGGGCGAGATGTCACCCCATACGAAGGTATATCCCTAAGTAATGACACTGATGCTATAAATTGTGCAAAATGTTAGTAATGTTATAACAAAACAATTTTGAAGAACTAGCTCCAGATACACTACGGTGTCTTTGTCACAGGTAACTGTATCATTGATAACGAAAAGAAAACGAACATTTTTTGGGTAAAATTTATTTTTCTTTCGTTTTTTACCAAAACATGGTTTTCCTTTTAGTCTTTATCAAAGTTCAAGTTTACTAGCAAATCGGCATTTATACAATATTGCCTTTGGCCATTAATAAAACATATATTATGCAATGTCAATGATACAGTTACCTGTGTTTCGTTGGGATGGGTGAATGTTTTACCGGGAAGAGAAAGGGGTGGACAGATAGGCGACAAGCAATGTGTGATCGTTCGATCGACTTGAGGGCCAAGTGCTCAGGGAAGCTTCATTTTAAATAAGGACAATTTAAGAAAACAAAATGATAAGCAATTATCCTTCGTTACGCTTAGTTCCGTTGATCACGGATTTCTTTACAACGAAATGATCATAATCACGATATCCTATTACGGACTAACTAGAGTATACCTCAATGACAATGGTACAAACCTCTTACAAAGCTATATATTATTTGTATACGTGATTTTTGCACGTTTCATACGTTGTTTACAAATAATACTGAAACAGATAAACAGGATTTTAAAAGGTGAATATTTTGTCTCAGTATACAATTTAGTAAACAAGGTACGAACCGTGTAAAAGCACGTATGCTTGAAACATGTCCATAAAAACTGTCCATGAACTGTTCTAAACCAGCAAATCTACGGGCAAACTCGATGCAATGATATCTCCGCCTACAGTCAAATGAGAACGGTAGTAAATATACATTAGATCATTTGTACTATCCTCCGGCAGGTGAACTATGTTTATCTATGTTTAACTGAGTATACCTGAGTTAACGGTATTCGCCGCTATTCTTTCGAATGGAATAGTTCCCTCATTAGTATTATTACTTATTGAATCGACTATATACATTCCTATATGCATCATGTCATCGTAATTGCTGTACAGTTTGGAATGTAAGCATGTTGTAGTCAGGGTGGACATGCCGAATGAATTTTTGGCTAAGTCTACAAGTAAAAATATGTAAAAAAAAAACGTAAGTATCATATTCTATGACTGATTTCATGAGATATATTCGACGCTCAAGCCGAAAATTGAGATTTGAACCCGTGGTCACTTCTGGTAATTTGTTTGGTAACTTCTATTTAAGATTTTCTAACCCGCCGGTCACGTTCTAACCCAGGAACATTATTATATTGGAACAAAATAACCCTTAATCGCCAAACTAAAAGCATCGACACCTGATCATACACCGTCCAAATAATTAAAGGAACACAAGCAAATTTGCTGATTTTGTCAAGGAAACAACGTAGTGCTACTTTTCTGTGTATGGGTTATATTATTCGTGTCGGCGTTTTGAAACCCGAGGTACACACTACATCATTTTTATTATTGTTTCGTGGTATGGGTTCGAATTTTTTATTTGTAATGAGATGTGCGTGTGTTGGTGGGTGTATGAAGCTCGTTCGATTAAGAGGAAGGTGTTAAAGGGATTGATGGTACAGGTAAAATACCCTTATACTTTTGTGACAGATTTAGTTTGTACTCATAGCCCAGACGGATTAAAACGAGTCCCTCACTTTCTAGAGTAGTATTCGGCGTATTAGGCCTTGGTAAAATCGTACTTATGGACTGATATGCATTTAAATCTGAATTCTATAAATTGTCTACATGTGGATAACACACATGAGAACACCTACGAAAACATTTGCTGATCATACAGGGGCTAAGAGTTATTCCCCTTAAAGCACAATGACATTATTTGAGAACGTACGAATTGGTTAAGACAAATGCATTAACAATATAAAGGGACATGTATACGCAATACTAATGATGGTATTTTTGTTTATGGAATAATCAACTGAACGAAACCAAAATTAGTGTCATTTGCACAAAAAATGGGGTTTCTAAATATTTGCTATTTTTATCGATAAGTATATCATTAGTTGAAACATTTTAATGTTCCTTTGTGAAACAACATTCACAAATTCATTTCATACATGAACTTCGCCACTGGTTATTCATTCCTGACAAAGATATGTCCAAATATCCCAGTGTTCCTTTAATTAGTTTGAGCGATGTATAATTACAGGACCATGACCACTTTACTTGTTTTATATAGGATACAATTTAATTGAACATTTTGCAGACTATGTATAGATTCATCTAGTCCATAGTCATATAATATGACCAGCAACAGTCTCAGCTGTCGTGGAACTTGAGCCCGAGTTTGTGCATGCCACTTCATCTCATGGTGGCCAAATATAAGCAAGATTTGCCAATGTATGAAAAAATAATGGCCCGGACAAACTAAAATTTGATATGACCTTTGGCCACTAACCATTACCTTGACCTTTGAGATAGGAACGTGGGGGTAGAAAGATTGGTCCAAATGCATCACAAAGTTATGGTCCAGACAAAATTGGACATACTCACGCACATACACCACAAGGTCCCTATGTCGCTCATCTGTCGTAGTAGCCCCTATGGTAACCTAAGAAATCATTTACAACGTCTAAGAATTAAGAAGATGCAGACTGTATTGCATGTTAAAAGATTTCCATAGGTCTTAATCATGCAGCGACATTGTTATTTACATCAGATAACCCTTGATTGACTGGTCATATAGAATGTATGACCGCTAGTGTACCATACCAGGAAGCTATATGCAGTATATACTGTCCATGACCATACACAGGGGTTTTCTACGAGTAGACCTACTAGTTTACCAAAGATAAAATCAAACTTTTGAGATCATCATTTGATACCTCTTGTAGTTATCAGAAATTGACTCTTACAATAAACTTTACCAACGCCAAAGGTGACCTAGACCTTTGATCTAGTGACCTGAAAGTAGTTGGGTGCTGTAGCTGGCATTGGGGTACATGCATATGTGAAGTTTCAAGTTGACACATCCTGTAGTTTTCCAGAATTTGGCCTTAATAAACTTAACCAACGCCACACCAAGGCTACGACAATAGCTTTTGTTTTTCTTCGAAAAGTAAATCTTAAAAGACAAAGGTATGCCCCCATGGCTGCCAAATAGTCAAAAATGGTAAAGGTCAGTGACCTTTGACCTAAGGACCTCAAAAGGAGTCATCTGCTGTTGATGACCACCTTCATGCAAAGTTTAAAAATCCTATGGTAAAGCGTTCTTTAGTTATTGAACGTAAACCATTTGATCTACTGATAAACAGACCGACCGACTGACATGAGCAAAGCAACATACCCCTCATCAAAGATGGTGGAATAAAAATAACTTATAAGTCCACAGCAGAATTAGTCAATATAAAAGTGCAAATAAATCAGAGTTTTGCATGATATTCCAGCAAATTTATCTGGTGTCGTTCATATACATCTATAGTAATTAATCACTCGGGCAAAGCCTATGTCCTTGGTGATTAATTTCTTCGCATATGAACTCTAAACCATAATATGTTCGCCAGTATATCACACAAACTAAGATCTATGTCTTAATTTAATCATTCAAACACAAACTGCTTTGAATTCAACCATTTGTGGTCGAGCAGTAAAATGAGAAAATCTCGACCTGTGTGTTATTAGCATTCTTTAAGTTGTGTTCTGCACATTAAATAGTATAAGTACATATTGCAAGTCTGTAGATTCCTAGGCTATACAGGGTGTCCCAAAAAAACGGGGACCTAGGATAAACGACTGTAACTTTTTTCTCAATTATAGATATCACAATATTAATATGTCAAAACAATAAGGGAAGAACACAGTTCAGAATACTAGCATCACTGTCGTGATTATTTAGTTCAATACCCAGAGTTACCTCCCCTGTTTACAATCGCATGTTTCAGTAAAATACCATAAACTGAAGCAGGGATTTCAAAATTAATTGAGATATATTTCCATGCTGACCTCAAACATCATCTCATGTGCTCCAAATCATCGTTTATGGTTCGTGATGCATTAGTTCATTATGTATAGCAAACAAGTTCACTATTCGGATCAAGTTTGAGTAATTTAAGGTCAAATGGCCTGTGATATGAGGTAAGATGTCAGTACTATTTCGCTAACATATCCTGATTTTGCTGCTGATTTATTGCAAGAAGTTTTCTGCTAGCATACGGTACTATTTTATAATTTCTGACACACACAATTACTCCAAAATATGTATATGAACAGCTCGTTTGGATAAAACTTTACTTTTCGCTCCTTTCTATAGTCTAAGCTTTTTTGGTAATAGTCCTTGTCACTATTTATTGTTTTAATCATTGAATGACTGTTGATGCTATTTTGGAAGGGTTTCCTCTTCCCCTTTGATCAGTAAACTCGCCACACTTTCCTCTGTTTTGCTATTTCTTGTCATATTTGTTTTATTTAAACAATATTTTGATCACCCCTTTAACTTTAAATGCTGTTTTCTAACAATAAATGTCCCAACATTAATGCCCTTTTCTTATAATGCCCCTTTTCAGGGGATTAAGCAAAAATAACGTGAAATGTTGCCATAGTGAAAATGGTGACGTCACTTCCTGTTTTGAAGCTCAATATTTAAACAAGCACCCTTTGTAGAAGTGGGGATCCCTTCCATACACTTTCACAAATATCAGCTTAATTCATCAAAATATGAATGAGTAATGAGGGTTTAAGGTAGGTCCCCATTTTTTGGGACACCCTGTATACTGTAAAATCATTAATTTTCGTGGGGGATTAAATTTTGTTGATTTCGTGGTTCACTTCAACCACGAACTTTCATCCCAACGAACATTGATTTTGACCCTAGTTTTGTTATCTGAAATGCAAAATCCACGAATGCAAGTGCCAACGAAATTGTCTTTTTTACCAAAACCACGAAATTTTGTCCCAACGAAATTAAATGATTTTCCAGTATTTAGAATGTTTGTTGCTAAAGAAACCAAGTTGTTGCCCCATGACAGCCTAACTGTTGAAAATGGTAAAGGTCACTGACCTTTGACCTACTGACTTCAAAATCAATAGAGTCATCTAATGTTGCAGGCCAACTTCCATGTAAAGTTTGAAGATCCTAGGGCAAAGCGTTCTTGAGTTACTGAACAGAAAACAATTTGGTCAACTGACAAGACAGACCAACTGACCGTCTGACAAGTGCAAAGCAATATAACCTCTCATCAAAGATCCGAGGACATAAATATCATTTGATATATGGATCATTTTGTATTGATAGAAATATTGCATTAATCATTCTGACCGATATGCTGCCCTTAATGTTTTTTTTTGTTTTTTTTTTTTTAATGTTCTTAATGTTACCCAAAAGAGTTAAGACAGTTTTATCATTATAACTACCAAAGATGCTACATCATAGTACATGTCGTACATTCTCGTACAACCAGGCCAGGTGATTATAAACATTAGAGTATGTACTCAATGCTCCAACTCGTACTCTAATTGGAGCATTTCTTAGTTACAAAAACTACTGCAACTTCTTTATTACTGAATGGAAACTTATGAAATTGGGGTTCATTTTCTTAATTAGATCATTTGCTGCAAGTTGGTAAAAGTTTTGATGCAGAATACTTAAAACAGTATTTTTCAAGTTGGAGTATATAGTATGGAGTTTGAGAATGAGAAATATTTATAATCACCGGACCTGACTAACTACTGACTTATGAGGATGAGAACATGTAGATTTATCAACAAAATGAAGTTTTTATTACAATTTATTTCAATTTTGAATGAATATTAAAGTAACACAATAACAATATTCAGTTAAAGTTTTAACACCAAAAATGAATACACAAATTATTCAAAACTGTCACACACACTAGTAGTCTACACGATTTTAAACTGTAGCTCACAGGAAAATATCCATACTAACAAAATGAAATCTGATGGTAACTATCATTGTTCTGACTGTTCACTTCCGGCACATTTAATCAAGGAATCGCTTGCCATTGGCCAACCATCTGTCCTTGGCCTCTTCCAAAAGTCTACGATCTTCAATGGCCTGTGCTTCCTTCTCTGCCGCCAATCGTCTCTTTGGAGCATTCAACTTGTATTTCAGTAAGTTGTAAGAAGTGAACATCATGAGGCCAACAATGATATGAGCCTGTCAATATAAACATGTCATTAGGAGTTGCAATCACAATATACAAGTTCTTAAATGTAACAGTGAAAAATAAGATTATAGTAAAAAAGTGTAAAACATGAACAATTAAAACAAGCATTTATTTCTATGATATAATTAATTATCATATGCATGCAAATGATTAAATGATGTAGATATGTTAAAAGTTTAAATTGATTAAACATTTGAATTGTCAAAATATATTAAGTTATTCATTTTCATATAATTTTTATGAGTATGTAATTGTAATTTGCTAAGTAAATGTAACTTAATTAATTACATTTCAAAGTAATTGACCCCAAGTCTGATCATATTGTCACAGATATTGTAATAAACATCATTACAAAGTGTTAGTAAAGATGTCCAGTTCATGATTGAGGTATAAACCTTTCTAACAAGAGAACTTTCTACCACTCTGACTGCTAGATGTTCAACTTTCCTACAATTAACAACGCTGTCAGAGAATTCTACTTCACCAAAGAAAATAAGAAATATCTCCTTGATAGAGTTACCCCCCTTGGGTAACGAATTATCTAATATATGCATACATTTGAATTTAAATAGTCAAAGCATTAAAATGGCCACAGTGGCATCAAAGCCCTACTTTTCACAATCATTAATAGTTTTGTACCACAAAAATAACTTACCCTAGTTTTTCCTCTGAGAGTGTCGAAATTGAAGTACTTCTTAAATCCTGTGGCTACATACTGACACTCAGGGGCGACTTTTGATGCACCTCCCATTCTGAATATTTACAGTTGCTCAACTGAAAGAGTATTTTACATATAATATTTAAAGTTAGTCATTAGAGAGAGTTATGGTATATAATCATTGTCTTGAAAGTAACAACATAATTAGAAACTGACTTTTTCAAGATAGAAGAATTTTTACAAACATTACAAGTTACTAATTACCATTTTATACTCAGTAAGGGGCTGCCTATTTTGCAAATTTTATCTATAACATCTAAGAACTGCTCAGCTGTATCAATTACTATAATTCATATGTGTTACGCTTTGGCTTCTTGGTGGGTTTCGAAAAATATTTAACAATATGGATTAGAGAGCACATATATCATGACTAATGTATTGAATTTCTGTCCTCAGTGATTGTCTGGAAAGGCATTTTCTTATCAAAACGAACAAGATGACAAAATGTCACAAAATACGCCCGTCTTGGTTGTGCTAGTGACAAAAAATATTGATTATGAAATAAAAGCCCATATTATGTCCAAACATTTTTGAACAATCATCTTGAAACTTATCTTGGCCTAGATATTACACCCATGAGCATCGTCAGCAAGTTTATAGACGATCGGATGAAAATTGTTTGAGCTAGAGTCAGACATGGGTTAATCGATTAAAGTAATCGTCATGATTAATAATCGATTACTTTTTTGCATTAATCATCATTAATCAGTAATCATGGATTTTTCTGATTAATGATTAATAATTTAATCGATTATTGATGAAAAAAGGCAGTAATCATGATTATTTCACGATTACTTTATGATTACTTCAGGTTTAATATGTGTTTTATTTAACTTTATATAATTGTCTTATTAATAAAAATTATTATCTGAGACTCACCTACAGAAATAAATTAACAGGGTGCAAATTAAAATGTAATATATTTAGTGCATCTACTGGAAATTATCAGTTATAAATAAACTAAGTAAGTTTTTTACTAAATTGATGTACATTGAAGTTATTTACAAGTAAGTTGAAGTAACAAATATCAAAAACTTTTATCAGTTTGCATTTTAAGTAAAATAATAATATGAAAAATTACACTTTAATCCTTTTTAATAGGGTTTGTCTATAATGTGTCAAAATTTACACATTATCCATTTATATGGTGTGGCAATCATCACCTAATATAGTTATACCCAATGTCATGCTCAGAGCTACAATATACCAGTCCTGTACATTGCCTTGGGCAAAGTCACAATGGGGAAAGATGAAATCTTATTGTTCAAGCAATGCATACATATTTTAGGTATTGTTTAACCCTTCAAAAATCGGTTGTCATAATTATATTTGTACCAGTTTAAGTTATTTCTTGCACACTGAGTAGATCGTTCATACTTGTATTTTAGCATGTAAGTTTCTTATACTTAAAAATTGTTTTGAAACTAGTTAGAACCCTTGAAGTAACAATGTTATGTTTCTCAGATTAAATTGCACTTTTTGCATGGGAAGAAACTAACTATATTAATTGGTCACAGGTCTTGCAGTAAATAAGTATAAAATTTGTAACAGAAACAGCTACGGGTTCTTCAAGACTTTAACGGGTCCTTCGTAATTTTCACTGGCCTGAGTTATTATAAATCACTTTTGAATTTTATATAAATACACAATATAAATTCCAAGAATCCAAATTACACTCTGAATTGTGCAAGTTTTATTCTGCAGCATTCAAATATTACTTTGTGACTTTCAAGACTTGGGCCATCAATCCTGTTTTAGTAGTATTTAAAGTTACATTGTATTAGTTTAATGAACATACTAAAATAAAGATTACCCCCCCCCCCCTTTATCGATGTTACGTGATTTTAACTTAATAAACATGATTTCATTCTGTTCAAATTTTCAGAAGTAATCATTAATCAATCGATTACTTCAATGGATGATTAATAATTTAATTGATTAACAGTAACTTGCTTGGTAATCGATTAATAATCGATTATCCAAAAATGTCCAAATAATCGATTAATAATCGATTACTTTTCAAAGTAATCGAACCCATGTCTGGCTAGAGTACAGACAAGGCCAATTTCACATTTATTTTGGTAAAAGAAGGACCATAACCCAAGAAGGCCTGCACCGATTTGGCCTATAATCGAACTTGGCCTAGATATTACACCCATAAGCATTGTCAGCAAGTTTGAAGATGATCGGATGAAAACTGTTTGAGCTAGAGTACAGACAAGGCCAATTTCACATTTTTTTGGTAAAAGAAGGACCATTACCCAAGAAGGCCTTCACCGATTTGGCCTATAATCGAACTTGGCCTAAATATTACACCCATAAGCATTGTCAGCAAGTTTTAAGACGATCGGATGAAAACTGTTTGAGCTAGAGTACAGACAAGGCCAATTTCACATTTTTTTGGTAAAAGAAGGACCATAACCCAAGAAGGCCAGCACCGATTTGGCCTATAATCGAACTTGGCCTAGATATTACACCCATAAGCATTGTCAGCAAGTTTGAAGATGATCAGATTTACGTTTTCACAAATCTAACAGGCTACGGCTTAATTCTTCACAAATTTGGTGAAAAAAGCCCCGTCATGTTTGTACCTTCCAGCTTCCCTCGCACTGTCGGTGAAATGATGGGAATTTTCTCTACAAACCAATACCCCCAGGGACATTATTTATCACCGGTAGGGCCGCAGCCGGCACAGCAATGGGAATCACTAGTGGTTACTTATAGCTGGGCCCTAACATCGGATTAGAAGGTGAGGGATGATAGCCCCTGCTTGAAAGATACATAGTCAGGGGCCTCTGCGACGATGGCAGGCAGGTGGTTCCAAACTGATGTAGTACGTGGGAAGAATGAGTTCTTGTGGTTAGATGGGGATGTAGATCGTTGGTGGTACTTCCTCATGTGATCATCTCTAGTGCGCTTCGGGGCTTGGATGAGGTACTGGCTGGCTGGGATGTCCACCAGATCATTGGAGATCTTGTACATCATTGTCAGTTGTGCTTTCGTGCGTCTGGACTCCAGTGTCTCCCATCCAAGGTGGTCAAGCATGGAGGAGACACTGCTGGTGTTGTGATATCTGTTGGTCACGTACCTAGCAGCTCTCCTCTGTACCATCTCGAGTTTGTGTGTCAGGTCCTTGGTGTATGGGTTCCAGACTATGGAACAGTACTCAAGTCCTCGGCGCACTAATGTGTTGTAGGCTGTACCCTTGACTTCTTCGTTTCTAATGCGCAGGTTGCGTCGAAGGAAGCCGAGCGTGCTGTTTCCCTTCTTCGCCGTCTTGTCTATGTGGTGGTTCCAGGAGAGGTTCTGTGACATGTGTACTCCAAGGTATTTGCAGGGCTCGACAAATTTTTCCAGAGCCACTCATCCTACTGGACAAGCGGTCCCAAAAAACCACTTGTCCTGCAGCAAAATCAACTCGCCCGTATTTTTCAGCCAAAGCAAAATGTGCAATTTGTTTTTAACGAAGTCGAGCACGTGCCCTGCATACGTAAAAGTCTGCTATATTCGACGAAGGGTGTTTCGACAAGTTCTTGTGGTAGCGGATGAGTCATACAAATTTTAGGAATTACCAAAATATAGGGGCCTAGATGCTGGGGAAAAAATGCCTAAAAACAGGAAAACCCTAGAATTTTACTTGGTGTTTGGCCGCTGGATAGTGGATACGGCACTGTTAATACTCAAATTCTATACACACTAGCTCAATATCACAGTTCACATTTCTATAATTAAAGTCATTGAACAAAATAACCTTGAATTCTTGAATTTGAAGTCGAAATTTTAATAAGCCGGCAGGTAGAATCAAGCAATGTCCAAGGTCATTTGTGGCCAAGTGAGAAACTTCAAATATCTTAATTATGTTATTGATGATACGAATTATGGTGTTGATATTAAAGAGTTAAGGAAATACTATACTTCTATTTAAAAGCTAGCAGTTATCAGTGCAGGAATTGTTGTGAATTATCAAGAAACTAAAACTAACCAGTTTTCGCGTGAGAATCTTCTGAACTCAGATCGTAACCGAGGAATCCCGAATGATAACAAGGCGACTACTAAACTCCGGTATCCACCGGTTTAGAAATATGGTGGGCCTACTCTATAACGAAAAAACTTTATTTTCGAACAGTATTTTTTGTATGCGAAAAGGAGTTATATCTTTTTAAATACTAGATTTACTCATAATAAATTACGTAGGTGAAAATGAGCTTTTTTACATATATATCAAACTATATATCTGATTGCTTTCAGAAAAGAAATAGTATTACACACATACGTTAGATTGTAAAATTGAATTTAAATTAGAATGATATTGATATACCTCCTGTTGCTTTGGATTTTAACATTTATTTGTTTACTCTTCTATATGTTCTAAGTTGTAGTTATTAGTGTTGTTTAGTAGTGTAAGAATCGTTATTTGTTATTTGTTAATGTATATTTCAAACTTTAGGCCATGTTTATTACAAAATTGTATGCCCATATGTGGGCCCAAAATTGAAAAAATAAACAATATCTTATCTTATCGCTTATGTTATCTTATCATAAACTATGTTTCGATTCTATTGTAGGTTGACCAGATTCAACCAGTGACCCTTTTAAACATATTGAAATAAACATCATATGCTTGTTCCTTACTTTAACCATAGACATTAATAGTTCTAAATATATATGTGTGCGTTATTATGATTTGAATCCTTCAGAATATTTCAAAGAAACACTACATACTTTCCAATCCAATGGTATCCATGGAATTATGTTACAGAAAATGAATGGGACCTATAGCATAGTCCAAGCATATATGTCCCTGAATGCTTTAGTTTGAATGGGTTACAGGCAAAATGTACTAATACCGACTTTTGGTCAGATTGACCAGTCAATTCTTATGACTTTATGTTTATAGGTATTTTTAAAAGTGCCATAAAATGACCCAAATGCAAGAAAGTTAAATAACATAAACATGTTTTGTCCATTTTTTAATTTTCAAGGTGTCCCCAAAAGTTATTACCCATCCTATATAGTGGGCATTCTGTTTGGTGGGAAATAAATATAATATTATATAACAATGTCAAGTTTAGTTTTAATATGCTACAATCTCATGTATTTGCATCTAGAATAACACATTATATTCTTGAGATACTACCAAGAACTATTGTTTAATATTTTCAATCTATTCATTTCATAGTTTCAACTTTGCTTTGGTAATATGAACTAAGGCACCGCATAAATGAGAGATTAAATACACATTATATATCTGCTAAGCTATGTTTCAGATAGAAACTGACTAAATATTAATTGAATTTAGATGTTATAAAATATACAAAGATAGTTATTGATCAGCAACTGATCACTTTTCCTCTTTAAATTTAAGACCAGAAATAATAATTATTCAAAATTTTAGATTGGCTATGTATCTGTGATTTATGTTTGGAACAAGTGTAGGCATCTCTAACCTGGAGTTTTACCTATATTATACTGATTTGTTATAAATTGCAACGTAACGTCATGAGTCTATTTGGCGTACTTTTGGTATGACGTCATTTCCTGTTATTTGTGACGTCATGACATCACGTCTTGTATTGGCGCCGTGAATCCAGTACAGTAGCGTATTTCTTACTTCCTTTGTTTTTTTAAATAGTTTGATTTATTTATTGAATATTTTTAAAGATGGTTATAATTTGAAAGAAAATGATAGGGGCAACCGTTTACAGATTACTTTTTTTTCATGTCTGCCTCTACAGTTCTTCTCCATGTAGCCTCTATTCCTATAAGTTCGTGCACACCTACAAGTTCGTGCACTTCAGTAAAACGTTGATTACTCTGCTAAAACTCCCTTTTTCGAGTCCAAATACATTTTAAATCATTGAGAAGACATTCAGCGAGCTGAATAATGCAAACAAATATTAAAAAAACATGGTTTGTTACGTTCGTGGTGAGTTTTGTCCGAGCACCGGTTATAATGTTTACATATTCACCGCATCCGGTCGCGAAAACCTGAGACCTTTGTTTTTCTTATTTTTTTCAATAGATGCGATATATTTACGATAGGAAAAGCTGCTGACCTTCTGACAATAGACCAAACTTTATTTTATGCAACTTTTTATTTCAAAAATATTTCACGTGCTCTCCTGATGACGTCATCAATTCATGTGCACGAACTTACAGGTCACAATGTTTATTTCACGACTGCAGACTGCATGTAGCATTGACGCTGATTTTGCCATTTTTAGAAGCTTGACATTCAATTTGTGTTTGGATTTTGTTCAAAGATAGACAATTGATGTTGTTGATCATAAAGATGGTTCCAATTAAATTGCTTTTGTGCAGATGTGCCCATTTGAAATCTTAGGTGCACGAACTTACAGGTGTAGTGGCTACCTTTAGCATGTTTAGGACTCACTCTCTTGCCCTGTCCTCTTTCGTGTATTTGTGCCGGTTGGATTTTGGTGAACCGACCGAGACACATCAATATGGTGGACGTTTCAAACGCGAAAAGGTAGAGGGAATCCAGATATTTGTTTTTGCACTTATGTTAGTCTTTCATAAAGCCTTTATGGTCAGATTTTGGTTGTATAAGTAGTAGCTAGGATTGGACAGTCCATCAATACTCATGTCATGGCTGGTGTTGTAGTAATATTGAACAAAAGCATGTCTGAACCTGACAATTTCACGAAGTTGAAAGAAGAAATGAGAACTGGAGTTTTATTCAGTCATACCGAGCTCTATAAATGCTCACTTTGTCAAATACCCTATAATCATAAAAACATATCGCCTTCCAAAAATTGACAAGACACAGAACAGAAGAAGATGATAGTGTGTACGTGTTCGCGACTATATAATCGACGATATAGCGACAAAGAGAAACATGCGAAAGTATGTATGATATCTGTTATGTAGCGATTGAATCTTGTCAAATGACATAATTGATCAACATACAGACCTTTTTCTGACCGTTCGGGAAAAAAGCCCCAGCCAATTTTGGAAATTTTGCGTCGCTTAATTTTCCAAATTGGGAAATAATTAAATGAATTAAATTACAAAATTATGATTTATTTGGTCCATTTATAGGGGTATTGAAAATAAAATGAACTTCACCATTCCAATTTATTGACACCAACAAAGTGTAACATATAACATTTCATTGTGTATTTGTAATATGTCTTTGGTTTAACTTAAGGAAGCACTTTACTTAGCTTTTATGATTTTGGATTTCAGCAATTGGGAACCAATTTCGAGGACCGATAAAGGCCTCAGATAATACATACCATTTACTATTTATTTATAGCAAATCGGCATATAAATATACCTTTAGCCATTTACATAGAAAAAAATACAAAGAAAACTGTACGACATGAATTATATTACAATTGGTACAAAGTCAGTTACTTTTATTCTGGTAAACTATTCAAAGACAAACATATATGTATTTGGCAAATCTTCATCAATACTGCAATACAATTCACCTAAACATAACTTTCAAAGTAGTTAATTCGTATACCTACAGACATTGGTTTAAAATATTTCGTATTAGTACAAACATTGGTTTTAAACAATTCATATACGTACATGCAATGTTTTTTATTAATTCATATACACATGTAGATCTACAGTATTTTGCCAATATAAAACTGTCAGTGTAGTCATAGGAGACATCTGACCATAAATTGCAAGTTTAGTTAATGTTTATATCCATCGATTATTTCGCGCCATCTTGTATAGAGCACGTCGTCCTTGACATTCCAAAGCTTATGCAGCAGGTTCCAGCCTCGTTTTGATGTAGTCAACAAATAAGTATTCTCCGGCTGTTGAGCATACGAATGGGCACCGTAAACAAGAGACTGGCATAGTCTGGCACAGACAATAGTTTTCAATGACTTAAATTCACTCTCATTTAGTGTACAACTTTCTAAATATCCAGCTAAAACATGTCCCCCGGCGTCTATCTGTCCTTCGTCTGGGCAATCAATACTCAAGTAGGCTATACATATGCCTATATCCATGACGTCATAGCTCTTAGTGACGTCAGAGAAATCTAGCAACGCTGTTACGTCATGAACTCGCTGGTCAGCAGGCAAGGCGTCCTGGTTAGGTATTTCCATCATGATTAAATTCTGCTCGTTCAGATCACCATGTATCACACCTTAAAATAAAAGAAAATTTGATATATCGAAAATCTCATTATAATCAGACTCCTACTCCGCTCCACTACTTTACTCTGATATAAGATCTGACTACATCCCGTATGGGGCCATGTCGATGTGAACTTTACAGCATTCACTAAAATCGCTAAATCTGAAAGTCCAGAGAAACTTTGCTGTAGGCCATATCTACAGTGAGAGAAATGTTTAAACTTTATACATAGAGTTAAACTGTACACGTGAATAGCCCTACTATAACAGGCACTAGAGAGGTCATTTGAACATGGCCTCTTATGTAGAGTAATCAGAACTAACTAACAGCGCAAATTTCATAATCTGATTTTAATGAGATTGATATATCAACTGAAGCTGGAGAGGATCACTTAATATAACAACAAATTAGACAGGCATCAATACACAAACTCATAAATTATAAGAAGTGTCAAGCCTACTCCTAAATGGAGACCCCTGAAAGAAGTAGAAGACTCCACTTATGTTGGAAGTACAATGTATACTCTGTATATACGAAAGGGCGTCAAAGCCAGCCTAGCAAAAGCATGTAGGGTATTCGTACAACTAAAGCCAATGAATCTGAAATTCTGAAGATCAGAGAACTACAGTATAAGAGCCAAACAACGACCGTGCAACAATAGTATCATATCTTTTGTATGACCATATATGCTGTCACGTATCATTGTGAATGACAGCAAGAGAGTGTTTCTGGCCAAACCAAATTGTCAACATAATATGCTTACTAAACAGAGGCAAAACCAAAAAGCTCAGGGAACACAGACTTTGGATGTTTGGTCTAAGTCTAATTGTAACTGAAGTACTAATTCATCTTGCATGTGCGAAGAATAGTTGATCAAAATAATATCATGTGGCTCTAGATCTACCCACTGGGCTGATTCGTCGGTCACTAGAATCATTGAAATGTAACTGTATTTACATGTCTATTTGTCTACTTTACAAATTAATATGGTAACATACTATAGGCACATTCACAAAGCATCTTAGTGGAAAAAATAAATATTTTTACTTCAGTTGAACACTTGCGTTGCAACTTGCAAATGTTTTCTACACATTAAAAATTAACCAATGTTTTCTTAGTGATTATAGTAGCTCTTTAAATTATGTGTTAAACTTATGCAAACATCTTATGCAATAGTCTTGATAGGCATAATAACCAAGCTGACATAGTTCAATATCATTTTAAGAAATTTCTAAGTTTTGTACTAAGTTACTTTGTGAATACCAGCCCTGGGTTAGAGTGTATGTACAGCTTGGCTATTTTGACCTGAGCTTGACCTTTATGCATGCATATATAACAAGGTTCTTGCTTTGAATATATCAATTTCCGCAAACAAATCGTGCAATATCGTTATTTCATCATTAGTGTTTGTAAATACATCTCGAGCGTCTTGGTGATACTCCCCGATTATGGAAATATATATTATACAATCGGTGTTGTAAACGTAGACAATATATCGACTGTTAAATTATGCTAATCAATAGGTCAGGCTAAAGTCAAAATAGCCAAGCTTTATCATGAGAAGTGAGGTATACCATGTTGTCACGAGATATATGATATAACAAACTGTTTACCTTCAGAAAAATGTGGATATTGAGGAACCACGTGGTTTTCATAAGCTGATATAACTTCCTCTACTACATGCCGGTCGTCAGGACTACTGACTGCGTTAAGAAAATCACGTATGGCTGGCGTCTGCTTCAAACTCCATAGAAAAGTATAGTCGTCATAGAAACTGTGGCTAAACCCCTGAAATGTATACCGTAGTGTATGACTAGTTTTGGCACGTGGCAATTATACGTAAACGCTTAGTTCTAAAACATTATGAACGCCTTATATATGGTCCTTAATTAAAACAATTCTGAAAACACACTTAAAATATGTAATCAGATATAACAGCGCTATTGCAGATCTATCAATACGTGTAATTCTCATGCAGGCTTCTAGACCGTACAAACTTGACCGGTATTCACAAAGCATCTTAAGTGAAAACTTAAATATTTTGATTTCAGTTAAAAAATTGAACTGCACATATTTGGCAAGAAACTATGAATAGTTCGTATTCCATTTGTTATTATTGCAGCACTTGACATACCGCTTCATAACAATATTAAAAGTTGCTTTTTCATGTTTAGCTGATACACTTAAGGAAATTGTAAGATTTTGAGGAAGTACTAAGTTTTCGCTTAATATTCTTTGTGAATATCCACATTTTTGTAAACATTCCAGTGTGTCCGTCATGATGTCCATACATCGGGGACGTATCGGATACACTGACAACGTCAGCGTCAGGGTGATTATTGAACACGTGACCTAGGTTTGTGTTTTGCATGAATTGACAATGGTGTCTCACAACCAAGGGTGAACTCGTATTGGATAAGGAACAACAGAAGTAGGTTTTGAATTGATAACGGGTAGTTATTGTGAAAAATACGATAAAGCAAATCCAAAATAAATGGCAACTGGACAGCAAATACCGCCAGAAAACTTGGCAAGGAGGCGACACACCATTTATACATAGGACCGAGTGTAGATTTATGGTTTGTCACGATCGGGTTTCTTGAAATTTTGAGACGTACTATAATTACATATTTAGATCTGTTTTACCTTCATTGCTTGACGAACTTTTCCCACACATTTTCCAACATTATAGAATGAGCCAGGAATGTACGGGGTGTTTGCAAATATGGTACCAGGTATGAACGTCACCAGGCGAGTCAGATAAGGTCCGTATGTTTTACCTGTGAAATATCATGTGCAAAATGTACAGCTCACCGGAGATATTGTCTGACTAGATTTAACTGAGACACCTTCCATAAGTCGATCAAGTCCAGAAAATTCAGAATTTATAAAAAGTTAAAAACACAAAATTACAATTATAGCTGGCTTTATCGAGTTACTACTAAATAACATGAAAAACAAAGTATATTTTATTCATGATTTTATGTTTAAATGCACACACCTGTATCAGTATCTGTAAATGTTTCCATACTCCATAGTTTGCCTTCTTTGTTCACGGTAGGAATTTGTGTAGGGATTCCTTGGTCTCTGATATGACTACATAACTGATTCTGTGCTTCTGCAATACAAAATATATTCAAAGTTGATCCTACTTCTTTGAGTGCTGCAGCTTATTGCACTAAATTGTTCCTTAGCGCCGTATTCGGAATATGCATGTTCCTGTCGCTAAGGATACTAAACGGTATTAAATGGTAAATTTCGGGACCAAAAATTCAATTGTTGTTCTATTTGGACCATCCTCATAAGACAGTGGTTAGTCAAGTCCCTTAAATATATTATTTCAGATAAAAAATTCACTGGTTGAACGAGAATGGGTTTGGGCAGAATTACGGTATTCTCAGATCATACAGATGTTACTATATAGGCCCACGGGAAATTACAAACTGGACGTACTAAATGTACTCCAATCATGCATAATACTTCCGTTGAGTAAGTATAGCACCTAGTAGAACCCAGGGGTATATGTCAATGAGAAGATGGACAAGCCGTTCAACCCGATACCTCGAAAACAGATGGTACCACGAATACCGCTGTCAGTGTACATGTACACAATCCTCCTGGTAGTTAGTATCATAGTATTGCTTGTATTGATACAGTGAAGTTCCGCTAATAAGACCAGTCAAAAATGTTGTCTTAATAGCGAATCTGTCTTATTAGCGGACCTCTTTTGTTCTAAATTTAATACTTTGGGACCTTAAACTGGCAAAAATCTGCATGATTTCAAAATAATCAAAGTGGTCTTATTAGCGAAATTTTACTGTATTACTTTTAATGAATGACTTACCTATATATTCAGTTTGCGATGATTGTAACTTATTCATTATTTTTAATACATAGCCATCTTTATGTACGGACCGGATGTTGTTATTGTCACAGGTATCAGTGACGTGTACTTGAAAGTTGAGGTCATCGTAACTTGGAAGTTCCTTAATGGATGTCACCTAGAATACATGCTTCAATTTTAAATGATTTAAAGTGATACTGCATGATATATCAGATATTGCCTGTTGGCTTCAATTGAAATTTAATTATTATTACATGCAATTTCAATATTTATAGTTTTTTTAAAATTCGTATAAATGTATCTTACCAGTTACCACAGAACCTAGCGTGTGCAAATTTATCTCCATGTACATACTTAATTAATATATAATTGCAAGGTCCTGTGGTCTTACATTAATTTGTTTTGTTTCAAACTGGCACCTGACTACAAGTGAGCCGTTCCATTAATCTACCTTCAATATATTTACTGATTGCAACTAAATTATGAAACGGGTTTTGTCGCAGAAAAAGTACACTAACAGCACCATTGTAAACTCGTTATCAGTGACGATAAATTAATTACAATACATGTAAAATGCGTCTAGAATTTTAATTAAACAGTAACTTGATCGTTATTAACACTGCTGTTTATTTGTAATGTTGACATCATTCTGTGCAACGAACAACGATACTCACTTCACGACAATAAAGCTGCTCGTGCACAGTAATATCAACACTACATCGGAGCCTATTAGCTCAATAAAGAATGCATACCCAGGGGTGTATGTCAATGAGAAGGTGGGCATGCCGTTCAACCTGATACCTCGCACACAGATGGTACCACGAAGACCGCTGTCAGTGAACATGTACACAATCCTCGCGGTAGCCCATGGCATCCTCGGAGCACATCACATCCTCGGAGCCCAAGTGTCAAAGCAGCAAATATCAATTTAGCTACATGGTTATACCATATTTAGATGATGTGGACCACATACATCATCAGTACATTAAGAACATCTTCAGAACCAAATGATTATTGACTAACCTTCAAACCATAAAGACGTTCAACAACTTCGGGAACGGTTGATTTAGGAAATATTGGTTTCATCACCTCGTCAGGATCCTGTAGTTTAATCTTTCCATCACCACCATTAGCACTGTCACCACTCATTGTAATCTGCAACAAAATTAGAAAGTTAGCATCGAGTAACTCTCGAGAGATATCAATTAAAGCATATATATACCTTATTATATTATTTATTATATAAAAACATAATTATTATAGTATGCAGCGTATGTGTGGGAGTACGGCTTTCGTACACTGTTTCATATTAATGAACAAAGAAGCCAGAATGAGCAGTTGACCAGTGAATATATGTTTTATGTACAAATGTATATTCGTATAACAACTGTCCCTGGTATTGAGAGAATACTACCAACTCTCAATCTAGTTTGACATTTAACGAAATCAGGTTATCACCAGCAGCTTGTACTGTAGTGTGCATCAATGTCCAAACCATGACTTTAACAAATTTTTGTTCCAATAATGGGTCACATGATATATAAATCAAAGAGTAAACGTATCAACTGAAACATATAGGATGAAAAACATGAGCTTGTACAGTACAATAGAAAACTGTTTCCGCCCCTCTTGATGTCGGCTACCTTTCTTTGAATCTTTACGTACAGATTGATTTACAATAAATTAGTATTTACTATGACATTATAGATAGATCTAATTATTTATCGCAAAAGTCAATAAATATACATATTCAAGTATATGTAATTCCTTTTCAACGAATGTACCTGTTTAAATGTTCATTCGACCGCGGTCTGATATCAATGTATAGTAATAATAAACTATATATACTGTAGTCTTATATTCGTTTAAAACTAATAATTGTATTTTATAGTATAAATTATTATGTTACCCCTACCCCATCGGCTATAGATATAACAAATGGTGTACTTTAGAACTGCACTACACTTAAGCGCATACTACACTGTAGTATCATGGTGAATTTGTCGAGGTCCTTCATAATCATTGTTCAAACAAACTTTTATCTGATCTGACCTAAAGTTAGCAATGAATTCAAAAACGTCTGAAACTGTCATACATACCAGACATGTTCAATCCACATTGCTGTTAGTGTATTTTAGTATATTTATTATTACATACATGTATATGAACTGCATGGCAAGAGGAAATTGCGCTTAATACTGCACTTCATAATTAAGTGTCTAAGCAACAGAAACGTAAATATAATTTGAGTTTCTCGTCCATGAGAAAGTTTGCATTAATGTTCATTTATGTACATAATACTAGTATGCATCGTCTACATTCGTAATTTATTTGTAAAATGATTATGGTATATTTGCAAACACACATGACCGTTCGATCCCCAGGGGTTGAGGGTCTTGATTTCAATTGTCTGGTGCATAAATACGGTAAACGTTTTAAGTAATGGTATAATATTTGAATACAAACTAATCACTACATAGGAAAATAAATATAGAAAGCTAACGTCCTGTATTAATTTAGTTTGTTAAAATCGTCGAAAAATATAGCATTGACGCGATTGTGGCACTAGAGTAAAACTATTTAAAACTTAATTTGTTCTATTAACTTACTGTAAAATCATTAATTTTCGTGGGTGTTTACATTTCGTGGATTTCGTTGTTTACCTAAACTACGAACTTTAATCCCAACGAACACTAATTTTGATCCTTGTTTTATTACATGAAATGCAAAATCCACGAATTCAAGTCCAAGCGAAAGTGTCTTTTTTATCAAAACCACGAAATTTAGTCCCATCGAAATTAAATGATTTTACAGTATACTCTGGACGATTTCATTTTAAAAACAGGTGTAGCTAGATACCCGTTTATTTAATCTGCTAGTCCATAATACCCACACTGTAGATCTACTACAGCACATGTTTAAAATAAGCTCACACTCGGCATGTAAACAATAAAACATCGTATCCTAAAATACTACAATATGCAACAATCCAAATATATAATACAAAAATGTACTTACCTGGATATAAGTTCGTACTGGATTACTCCCTTGTGTCACGTAACAAAGTTACAGATGTAACATAAATAGCAAACTAAAAGCTACATGTACATTATACATGTATATATATAGTACAATACGAGAGTTTATACAAAGGGACACAACTCGTATATATACACCGTACAGCAGTTATTTTCACTGTCATCTTGAAGCATGCAAACTGTTTCTCACAATTTCTTACTCCAATGCATAGCTTTACTTAAAAGCTATGTGTAACTATTTTTTCATAGATTAAAGTTTTATTTCATGCTTATCGGTGGTTTACGGCGGAATAACGGTGGATTATTCCCCGATAATTTCACTTTCATAATTTCACAGTTCATAATTTCACGCAAACGGACTATTTAAAAAAAAAAAAATTCCCCGCCGCCAGAAATAAACATATCCAACTATTTGTCCCATTTGTATTCGCACATGTGACAATTTTTTTACCATTGGAAGGCATGGGTACTCCACGTAAAATTGTCCATATGATAAAAACTATTTGATAGATTCCTTATGTGCAAACATATTTTGTAGTTTGATATGTCTACAAAATAATGCACTAAATTTCATAGTTGTATCTTTATGGGATCAGCCCCCTTTTTAAAGATTTTTAACATGACTATCACTCACATTGAACAAAGAAGGAAATGAACGGATTTGATATCAAACTTGGTTACTTTCTTGTCCGTAGTTCTTTTGTTTCTCGGGGAATATATTTTGTGCAAACTTGATTAATAGTTTAATTTCTTCCCGTCAGATTGGTGTTTTGATATAAGAAATGCGATAATTAGATCTGCCCCCTTTTTACGGTTTTTTAAAACAGGTATCATTTTTTTTAGTAAAAAATTAATACACATATTTAATTGTTAATTGTTTTATGACGCGCCCCGCTGCGATTGTCACAGCATGTGGGGTAATAAAAGTGGTACATTCGCTTGAAGGGTTATAACCGCTATATTTCCTGTATACATACTTTATTGTGATTTTAGAGATTTGAAACTTTGACTTTATTGCCGATTTGGAAACTAATACATGCATTAAAATAAAGTGAAATGTCATAAGCTCACGCATAATTTAAAATTATAATAATCGTACAGTTGAGACATAAAAATGAAGAATCATATCATTCCTATGACACTTGTTAAATAAACTGCTTAATTAACACGTTGTACCACCTAATTGAATATATACGAATTGTAAAAATGAAAATTAAACGTCAAAAAAGGTGAGGAAAGGGGAGCTATTGACTGAATAATAAGAAAAACAAGAAGACATCTGATGTTGTAATTATACAGTTTCTTTATTTTCATAATATAATAGAAAAATAAAAAGGGAAATGTTGCTTTTGTTTGGTAACTGTTAAGTAAGAATCACTGACCAGAACGTTAAATAAAAGTTCTACATTTGTTTTCGAAAATTCAAAGAAAATAACGATGGTAGAATAACATTATCATCTATCACTTGCTAATGATTCGCGCACTCAAGTTCACAAATGTTCTGTTTTAAAGGTCGCTAAAACTACATGCTTCTGTAACTGAATCCAAAGTCCTCTTTGTATGTTATATATGATTGATGTTATGATTTGTTTAAAACAATGAAAACTGATTTAGTATTTGTTTAACATTTCAACTCTTCATAACTTTGAAAGTACTTGTCCAACATAAATATAATATAAGTTGAACAAATGTTTCATCCCGATATCTTGAAAAAAAATATTTGTGACAATTAGAGGGGAAATTGGAGTTTTGTCGGGTCCACGAGCGCGCGAATATTCTCCTATTTAATACAAGAAAAATACGCTCTATTTCACGAACTTAAAATTGTCATAACTATTTTATTTTTTCAAGATATTAAAAAACCAGTTCCATAATTGTGTGGTCTAGGGCTTGAAGATGCAACTGAACAAACCGTACAAAATCAGCAGTGGTTGCTAAATTTCATTTAAACTGTACTTTGTGATATTGCACACTTATACTCCGATACGCCCTGTGACTCCATTGATAAAGTGTACATTATTTTCGTAAGTGTACACTTTTTGATTTGTAAGAAAGTTGTTTGTACAAAACATTTACTCGGAAAATAATTGGTCAATCAAGACAAATCCGCTTATAACTACATGAACAGTTAAATAAATGACATACTGTAAAATCAATAATATTAGAGGGCCATTTAATTTCGTTAATTTTGTGGATGATTTCAACCACGAAAATCCTTTAAATTACATTGAACTTTCCACGAAATGGTCTTTTTCACCAAATCCACAAATTTTGTCACATTGAAATTTAATTATTTTTACTCGTCAAAAACATGTAGCTAGAAAATTGTAAGTCCACCCAAAGATAGTGCAATATTAGACTGTACTACTGTAAAACCATCTTATTTGTGGCTTTTACTCGAATCAATAGTGTAGATAACTAAATCATGAATTCCAATATTCTTGATTTATTTAGGCCAGAACAAATTTTAGAGAAATTGTTTATTGTTTTGTAAACCGCAAAATGGGGAGCAAAATTAATATCATTGTAATGACCGAGAAAAGTAGAAATTAATTATAGCAATTGAAGCAAAGTTACAGAATATTCATTCCAAGCAAAATTTATTTTCTTATTATTCCAAAGAAAAGCAGTGCTTTTACAGTATTTTTCAAAGTATTTGTAACAATTTAAGCGAATTTAAGCTTTAGCTGTAAAAATTCATTGTGCAATTAATTACATGTACAAGAAACCTGAATATATACAGAATACAAAAAGTTACTATACTTGTCTATCGCAGGTGAACTTTATTCTAAATATTAATATGACTGTGAGCATCAACATGGGCAGTACGAATATAACCTTGTTATGTGTATTAGAAATAAAACAATACCAATATTTTCATAAAAATATGACAATTGTGAAAATAAGATGCATAAATTTCTACCTTTGTGCACTAAGTCCTTTAACAATGAATGAAGAAAACTAGATGCAAGTGTATTATAAGCACTTATAAGGTGTATAAACACATTGACACTTGTGTGAATTTTAATCACAAGCTAATTAAACCTATGAATGGACATTTTTGGACAGTTAACTTAATCCCTTTGGTACATTATAGGCCAAGCACATTTTTACATAAGAACTATATTTTCTATGTTGCGAATGATGCTCTGTTCATGGATTGTGCAAGGAACTTTTGGATAACCATGGTCTCTCTGGGGATCATTTTGCTTTTTGTCGGAGTATAAGTCAGATACAGAACTTGTTATCGCTCAAAAGTGTCTTCTTACAAGTGTTATTGTACAGTTTCGGAAGGACGAACAACAAATTATCCTCGGCTTCGCCTCGGACAATTATGTTGTTTGTCCTTCCGAAACTGTACAATAACGCTTGTAAGAAGACACTTTTGAACGAAAACTAGTACTGTATCTAATACATACTCAAGCATTGTACAGTTACTAGTAACCGTTTCTTTTTTATCATCCATCGAATATGCATGATAATAAGAATACATATCGTGACATGTATTGCGATTACTAGTATAACAAATGCATAATTGTTAGCTTCCTCACACATGATCAACAAATTCTGAATGATACCATGGAAGCATCTGATCCTGATGATACCTACCTTATAAACAAAATTTCATAATGACAGAGCTATGCCCATAAAAAAGATCCTGGTATGCATCATATACAAAATGTCATAACTACCAAAAGTGTAACTGAACGCACAAAACCCCTCCAGCAAAGGATATACATTAATTTATACACTCCGACAACCCGCTGAGTTAGCATAGCGCGATTAAGCAATATCGAGATAAGATCGATCAGATTAAAACCGTATAATACCAGTCAAGGAAAGGTAACTGTGGTCGACTTGAAAACACATTCAATACAAATGGGACAAATAGTTGGATATGATAATAAGCATTTTCACTTGCTCTCTTAATCTTAAACAAATAACAGAACATTATATGTACATAAATGTAAAACAAATGGACGAAATTGAAGCCATTGCAGAAGAACCATTTGATTCCAACTCGACGCGCGCATGGCTGGAAAACGACGTCACGCAAAACATTCCAGGCATAAAGTGGATTATTTTCATCATTTAAGCTATTTGAAGCATGACATAAATAGAATATTAGTATTTTTCCGTGTATGATCGTTTGATAATTAACCTCGTGAGCAGTTGACTTATATTTTCACTTGTGGCTACGCCACTCGTGAAAATATTACATCAGCTGCTCACTTGGTGAATTATCAGGAGATCATACACGGAAAAAATATCCTATAATCTTGCGAGCGTAGGGAGCAAAAAAAATACACTTTTGTCACCAAAAACAAAGGGCAAATTACGTTTTAGGGCGCCCTCAGCCTCTTTTTGGTAGCACTGTATGTCCATTTTTTAAAAATAGTTTTAAAAAAGTTACCAATTTACTAGGGCTCTTTTCAGCTGTTAGGCCGCTCAAGCACCCTTTGACATTTCAACTTCCCCTGGTCATTGGGCTACACATGGAAACCTACACTCGTGTCTCCCTGGGGAGACTATTTCTCTCCTGTGGTGTGGCAGCCAACATCGATCTGCGGCGCCCAGGAATAGACACTGCCCTCACAGGTACCATTTTACACCATGGTGGAGTGGAGCTGTGGGTCTGTGAGGCCCTACCTCTAGGCCACCGCTCTCCACAATTTATGCACCGGTCAATTACATCCACGGCCCACCCCTGGGGATAGCCGGGGAGACGACCCTGTTTTTACCTTCCAGCTCCCCCCACAAGGCCGAGGAAATGTTGGTATTTTTTACACCGGGGACAATATTTATTTGCCAGGGGCTATGGGAAATACCGGATATTTTACCATTTTATAGCTGTACCCCACAATGCCTTGGAAGGGCGGGGGCTTTGACAACCCAAAAGTCAAACTCCCAGCCCATCCCCGGGGATAGGGGCCGTGGATTTAACTGACTGGTGCACAAAATGCACTCAATTATAATTCAAGATGAAGTTCTTACGTCAACGACGAGAAGACGAGAAAGATAAACTTGTTTTGTTTTCGACCCGATCTGCGTCATGTATTGTAAATTTACTATGAAGAGCTGAAATTGGCGATTCACCAGGGACTGTCCGTTTGTGATCAAATAATAAGATCTTTCTATAAATTAAGTTTAACGGAACACAAAGATTTACGAAATCCTCGCACACAAAATCTCTTCATTGGTACTGTCGCGTGCCAGTCAAATTCGTCATACTCTCTCGTATCGCGCTCTTGTCTCGTAGACACCCTGACAGGAATTGTCCTCATATTAGGAAAAGAGTAATTTCGAATCTCTTTCACCTTTTTATTCACATTATATATAACGTCATTTGTCGTATGAGATGAGTTGCTGTTGGTAGTTCTACGATTGCCATGATTTTCACGGTATTACCAAAAGATACCTAGAAACAAGGTTACCGTACTCTCCAAGATGAAGTTCAACAGACGTCGACAAACGCTTGCATTTTATATGCAGGTAATCGTATGGTATTATGATCAGTGTATGTCCCACTGTCCGGAGTGTTGCATCCTTCCATACGATTACCTGTATATAAAATGCAAACGTTTGTCGACGTCTGTTGAACTTCATCTTGGAGAGTACGGGTTACCCTGTTTCTAGGTGTGGTATCTTTTGTTAAAATACACCTAGGGGATTAACCCATTCATAAACTCTCCATTATTTTTCAGGAATGGAGAGTTGTCTTAACAATAACTCTCCATTATTTCGTATACACATTACATTAAATGTGTATACGAAATAATGGAGAGTTATTGTTAAGGAAACTCTCTATGCCTGAAAAACATAACACACATATGTAGTGTTACAAAAAATGGAGAGTTATTTTTTATTAAATGTGTTAACAGGTAATGGAGAATTATTGTAAATAAGGTATACTTATACACCAGTGAGTTGCCCGCCATCCCAAATAAATGGGTCGGGAAATTTACTTTTGGGTTTCCAAAACCCCCGCCCTTCCACGGCCCATGCGGGGGTATCTTACAATTAAACATTGTCCCAGATGTTCGGTGAAAAAAATCCCAACATTTCCCCAGCAGTGCGGGGAAGCTGAAGGGTAAAACACCGCAGCCATACGCGGGGGTTGGGGCCGTGGATGCAACTTACCGGGGCATTACAAAATGTTTGTTTTCACAAAAAGGGCAATTTACAATTTGCAGGAACAGCGGCTGAAACTGAAAGAGCCGAACACAGAAAAAAGAAAACAAAGACAGATAAAAATGCTCAAACCACAACGAAACTAGAAAATGAAATCAACCCACTGTTACTTTCAACATTAATATAATTTCAGCTATTAAGCCGGTATGCGCTCAAGAAATAAAGAAATCAAGATGATGCTTGTGTGATATGATATTAAATACCGTTAATAATTTGCAATTGCACTTTCGGGTGATCATGACCAATCAATAAGTTCCAATTACAGCTTTTATACATGCAAAAGGGCCAACATTCTCACTAAATCATGACGCCCGTCTTCAGCATGATACTGAAAATGAAATAATCGACCTTGGCCTACATTAAAATGTCCATAAACATTGCAATTTAGGTTTTGAGATAATCAGATAAAACTGTTTGAATATAATAGTACGTACAAAGCTAATTTCTAATTTCTAATTTAGCCGAGGCAGACTAGGACATGGCCGTAGCTAGAGCTTTTCAACAGGGGTTGCGAAATCGAGTCTTGACGATGTGATGGGGTGCTTATAGTCCAAACACATATTCGTTTTGCACATGGTGTTGTTAATGCTTAAAGTTATTTTGCGAGCGAACCGAGCCAGAAAAATGTACCAATCTATTTGTCTGAAATGCATACACGAAATTAGGAAATCGGACTGGGAAGGCAGCACTCAAATTAACTAGCCGAGCACAGAAAACAGTGCGGAACACAACAAAACAACACGGAGCAATGACCACACAGAACCCAAAAGACATATATACAACATTTTTATGGAAGGGAATATCCGCCAGTACATGCATGCTGTTAAGTGACAATTTTATGCTATCTACTTGCACATGCGTTCTACTACTTGACAATTGCATTTTGGTTTCTTACAAGTGTTGTCCACGTTATTCATATTTCATGCTTCTTGATGCTAAGTGGACAATCCCTTCATGTATATCGTTTATTCTTGCATGTAATTGCCAACTGCGACATACCTTTTTGTTTTGACTTCTGTAATCTTGAATTATTCATTCTTACTATTTCTAACTGCATTCTATGTTTGACTACGTGCATTTGACTTTGTTGCAACTTACAACATTAATAACATTACAGGGAACCAATAGAAATTTTAGCTTCTAGCGCAAATTACTATACAAGGGAGATCACTCTGGACAGCAAATTTAAACGTTCGGTATTTTCCGTGGTTTAACGGTGAGTAAGTGAAAACTTGCTCGTCCGTTGTATCGTTTTTCGCGGAAATCATGTCCAGTTAAGTTTTCTCTTCAAACGAATTATTTACAATGGACAGATAAGAACTTGCAGAGGGTCTCGTTCGACTCGAATGATCAAACACTACGTCTGTATACCAGGTCTTTTGGGGTCACCAAGCATGGTTTGGACGATACACGGGCTCGAACCCATCATAAGTCGACACTGACATACAGCTATTTTGGCTACTTTGGGGGGGTCTGGCCTCTTTTTCAGCCCCAAGATAGCGGCCTAACGACGGTATTTTTCGACTCTCGTCCACCTGCAGTACATCTACATATCCGGTCTTCCGGGGTAACAGAGCCTGGTTGGGCTCAGTTCGGGCCCGAAACCGGCCCAAAACGCAAAGTTCAATACACTGCTATTATAGGCACCACGGGGTCCGGCCCCTAGCCGCTACCCTCCCCAAGATAGGAACTTGCAGAGGGTCTCGTTCGACTCGTATGATCATACACTGCGTCTGTATACCCGGTCTTTTGGGGTCACAAAGCATGGTTTGGGCGGTACACTGGCTCGAACCCATCATAAGTCGACAATGCCATACAGCTATGTTTGCTACTTTGGGGTCTGGCCCCTCTTTCAGCCCCAAAATAGGGGCCTAGCGACGGTATTTTTCGACTCTCGTGCACCTGCAGTTCATCTACATACCCAATCTTCCGGGGTCACAGAGCCTGGTTGTCTCAGTATGCCAATTTTTATCATACCAAGTCTTATTGTTTGCTAGGAAATTTAGTGGTGTTTAACCTATATCCTTATCGTTCGCTGGACTATCGTCGGCTATTTATCGTTCGCTCACTTGACGTTGGTTTGGGCTAACACTAAATCGTCGTGTAGTTTTTTGTTTACGCACCGTGCAAGGTTGACATTTTTACGGGAACTGCCGAAAAAGTCTGGTTCCCAGCATTGTATGAATTGAATATTACAAATGCATTCGTTTAAGTTCATGCTAGCTGCTGCTTAGTGCTAATTGGTTTCGCCTTGCTGAATATACAATCATTGATGTTAACACGCATGGGTCGGTATGATAATAATGGAAGAACGATTAAATCAAATTAACTTAGTAAAACGTAGGAAGCAATAAGAATTTGTTGGCATTAACATTTTAAGATGATACACAAACAAATTAATAGAAAGGATGCATTTGTCATTTACACACAAGAATATGTAATTTATATGCAAAGAGTAAGGAAAGATTCAAGCCACGTGCCACTTACTGAAGGAAAGAAGCACAAAGACACACGGCTGTTGCAGTTAGTTTAAAACGAATGAAAGAAGGCAAGATGCAATTGTCATTTAGCAATATGCATGTAACAAGACAACATAAAATTGTCACTTAACAGCATGCATGTACTGGCGGATATTCCCTTCCATACATTTTTCTACACGTTATGTTAATTACATACTAGTAATTCAAGTTATTTGGCGAGCGCAGCGAGTTAGAAAAAAACGCACTATTTGTTCGCCTCTTTCTTTTCGCGTTATTATTTACTATCAAAGTTATTTGCCCGAGCTTGATGTCATATAAACTCTTTCCCAACATAATAAGTAATAGATACTGAAGTTATTTGGCGAGCGAATTAACTGGTACTGATAAACAGAGTTGTGGTATATTAAATTTCCGCTTTGGAAACAATAATAACAAAAACAAAATAAAAACATATACAATGCAATGAATGCATCAATTCAAACTGCAATCAAAGAACACATATGCACAATAACATGTATCGCAATCAAAACTTATAAAATCGATAACAATTAAATATTTAACGAGCAGGTTAGTAATAATGATTCACTTTATCAGCAGTCTAAACATTGTGACTAAATAATATGAAAATATCGGACATTCAGTAGCACCAGTAAGTAGTACCGACAGTGCGCCAAAGCCAGCACATGGATTACAGGAAAGTATATATAGGCATATAGACATCAATACAGCCGCCTACTACAAAACATCCACCGCTGTCAACAATTACAGGTTCATGGTTCCGTTTTGCCGGACATTCTCTTATTGTTTTTCCCTCTTGCCGTCGAGTATTAGGCTCTGTCTGTCTGACAGGAACCCTTGTATTGAGACCTTCAGGACAGGCATCGAAGCATACGTGTAAACACTCTTCTACACAGTTTTAAACCCAGCATTATTTTGAATATTACATACACCTTGTACATAATAAGCACATTGTACGATGATGCTCCAGAGCGGGCGATGTGCACTACATGAAGAAGAAAAAGAAGAAGAAGACAAGGACGCCTGCTCTCAACATAAGCAGCCGAGTAAGACATTACAATGTATCATCGAGGATATACGAACATCCGTTTCTTATATCCTATCAATTAATTATAATTAACGTACTATTAGCCAAAATGATGCTGATCGTTTTTTATTGTTGACTGTATGATAATGTTCCACTTTCTGTCATGTTAATTGGTCTGCAACTCTGAAATATAATACCATTCTATGTCTCAACTGAACGTATCCACGAAATTAAATCCCCAATATCATACTTCCTTTCAAGTTCAGTCCGAAATGAAACTGGGATTTTTGGCTAGAATAAGTATATCAGCATGTAATAAACCATTATTATATAGATCGGTCCAGACGTTTGTCATTTTACCATGTCATAATCCTGAAATCTAAAACCATTGAAATTGAATTTCTGAGAAGTGAAACAAATAAATTCAGGTCCACTGGGCTTAAATGATTTTACAGTACATGTAGTAAGCACAGTGAGCACGAAAATCGAACTTGGAGCAACTCATATTGCGGTTACAACGATACTTCCTTTCATAATGAACATTCAACAAACCCAGGTTACATTACATTATAAGAGTTAGAATCAGTAGTTCGTATTCTCATGTTTGAATATATATGATAATTAAATGCACTATACACATACCACTGTAGGGATTATCAGATGGTCTCTCTCCCAAACTGGTATAATCTCTGTCAGCATCAACTTGCTGGCTTGACATCGTGCCAGGAATCTCTGAATTGGCTTCGACATCATCACATTCCGGTCTAGCAATCGTTGTAGTTATGGCATGTAGTTGTGTATTAACATATTCGTGTTGTTCATTGGCGTCTGTGGGTGACTTTGTGCGACACATTAAGTGGAAGAATTTTGTTCTTAAAGATAAGGACCACAATGGAAATAAGAGTTTTCTCTTTTTTGTGTAATCCTTGGTGTTGGTGTGCATGACATGGTTATTAATAATCATGCTATAATTTATGTTTAATTATATCCATGTTTGTTTTATTATAACCATGTATATGTACAACATTTACCGAAATAAATCTATCTATCTATCTAAAGATAAACTACTTCATTTTTAACACAATAACTTACCAAACAGATTTACATGACATTTGTGATAATAATTACATAAACGTACGGCATGATGAAGGACAGCTATCTGGATAAGATTATAAGGGTTTTCCCATAACGTTTAAAATACACAAAATATAAATATAGTGACTATAATGGCTGCAGTCATTTTGGAAGGATAATGTGATGATTACAAACATAAAATGGAGAATACATTTGATTGTAATTTCTTTGTTTTATCATATGGGACTGACGGACTGACTAACCCGTCACGTTTGAAATCACGTTTCAATAAATTATCTTCGAGTGAGGTAAACTACAATCCCGATCACCGATCCAACAACAACGACAATACCGATCCCAGTCGCAATGCCATGACCAAATCCTTGGTAGTAGAAGGTATCCGTACATTTACCAGATAACCCGTCAGAGTCGTAATTTGGTGTATCAGTACTTTCTATTTAATTAACCTCACACATTTCCCTGCATTTCCCACACATGTGCTCGTAAATGAAAGTTTGTTAATCATGATACTACCACTGTATTGTTTGTCTTTACTAAGTACTGTACCTGAACGTTATTCATTAGGATTGTGATATACGAAACTGTTGCCAAAGTAATTCTAATGATGTTTTGGTATAGTTTATGGTCAGTATATATTTGTATGCTCTGGTATGTTCATGGTTAAACTATTCTTTCAATTAGATTAACAATAGCCCTAATTGGCTAGTTCTAAACCACTAGAATATTGACATATTTGCCAGTTTATCATTTGTCGCAAATTGACTTATAAAAAGGAGTGTATATAATGACTTCCTTACGAGTTTTTGTGGTCGATGGTGTAGTGCAACTTCCTGATACATCACATCCTTGTTTGTTACACTCAGTATTGCACCATTCCGGGCATTGATCAAGAGACGTACATTGTGTACATTGTGTACATTCCTCCTCGCATTGAGAACACCACAAATTACCTCTACCACTTATCATGCGATGATGAATTCCGTAAAATCCTTGCTCACATTGAGTACAGTACGTTGTGTTGGTACAGTGTATACAATTTGAGGAACAAGAATAACAGTCTGAATAGCCAGACTCTGTATCGTATTGTAAGTAACCGTCTTTACATCCATCCGTGCATTTATTCCTATCACATTCCTCGTTTTTACATAGAGAACAATTCTGATCACATGTTCGACCATATTTTCCGGGAGAACATTCGTAACAATTTCCATTATCGCTACAGGCACCTCTATCACAACCCAAAGAACACCGCAATAAACACTGTCCTCCAGGATTCCAGTATTCCCTCACACAAGATTGACACACAGACAAATGTGTACACCTAGAACATTGTATAGGACATTTTGAGCATGTGCCAGATTCCAAATAGTAACCATCGTTACATGAACCACATACCGAGTTACCATCACATCGTGCACAGTTGCCAATTTGACATGCTGTATCTGAAAGTGGAATGAATTTACATTGCTGATTTAAGGAATTTAGAAGTATAGACACATTTGAAGAAAGAAAACGTCATGTGAAGAAATTTCGAGAGTTATTCTGAGAACATTGCTGTATAATTTGTACTTTATTAAAATCATGAATACTATCAAGATTGAAACCAGATCAGACACAATAACGAACCATACCACCAGCATGATTTAATATAAACATATTAACTGTCTTTGAAATATATTAATCATATTAATTCATATATTTAATTACCAATCACGTTAATTTGACCAAGTATATCGCTGGCTTAGAATGAGAAGGTCGTAACTACAAAATAGATATATTGAGCAAACTGACTGTAATTTAATCTTTACCAATGGAAAAACATGTTTTTAAAACTTCATTTTGGTCAACATGACAATTCCCGATTTTCATGAAAATAGGCTCATAAGAAGCGCATTGTGAATCATATGCCAAATATGTATGAGTAATTTAAGGTCGTAAGAAGTAGTTACGACCTTCTTATTCTAAGCTATCGATATCATTAGAAATGTTTCAAACTTATTCAGTTAGAAGTCACTTCAAGTGTAAAACATTAATATACAACAACATGGTTATATTTACCAGAATACTGTGGCAGTACAGACAGCAGGGTGATTAACACCATCAACATCGTAAACTACTATAGTTCAATTTTGAACCCTGAGCCATGACCTTTTAGACGAGTCTATTTGCAGGGGTAACCCGTGATTTATTGATTTCAATAGTCATGATTTAAAGATTACTAATGTGTGTTATACATATCTGAATAGTCAAGCCCACGCCAATCTTTATCGGCGAATGGATTAAACTTTAAAAGTGCAGTCACGGCTCAATGCTCGAAATCGAACTATACTATCCAATACCCAGTATTCTATTTACAAAACTGAAGCTTACTATTCACATAATTAAAGAAGCTAAAATGTAAAATACAGAGATTGACTACAAAAGGTGATGAATTTGGGGGGGGGGGGGGTGAAACGAAATATCACATTATATATACACCAGGAAGAGAACAGGTAAACTGAGCGAATACGCTCTTTTCAATACTAGCTTAACAAAAGAGTTTTGGTTCATAAACAAGACTAATGAAATGTTAAACAAAACAATCTGTGCTGCGTTAACTGTTAAACATGTATATTAAAACTTGATATTTGGAAGTAAACATACGTACAAGATTCTGCATGCATAAGCAGCCTGTATCATAGCCGTCACTAAAGCAAAGGGAGCTTATCATGTCATGAAATGTAGAGGATAGTGTTTATTCGTCTTTCTGGACCTAAACAAACCTCCGGGGCCAAACCAATGCTACCATTTATTCAAAACGTGAAACATTATCGATTCAATAGTATTTACCTTACACTGCCTCGTCATTACGTTTTCTGCCTTCAAACAACACACTGAGTCGTGTATTGCTTACATGACTGGGTCAAGATTTTTTGAGACAACACACATCCGCTGAAGGAAAACCTTGTTTAAATGTAGTCGACTCAATAATTATTACTTTTGAGGACACTATCCCACTCGAAAGAAAAGCTATGAATACCGTTAACTCAGGTATACCCACTTAAGCGTAGATAAGCATAGTTTACCTGCCGGACGATAGTTTATTGACATCTGTTCTCATTTGACTTTTAAAGGAGGACTGTAATGAAAACCACAATAAATAAAAACACTTTTTATTTTGAGTGGGCTTAAATTTACAACAAATGAACTTTAACTATACTCTAGTACAATGTATGTGAATAGCTATTGAAACTACCCTTTGATGCAAACGCCGATATATTTAAACCACTCATTGAAGGGCAACCAAATAGCTAAACGAAATATACACAATGAATGAAACATCGAACAAAGAGTAAAACAAGTATGTGCACACAACTGCACAACGGCTACTAGTATTTCATGGTACAGATAAACACAATTTAGGTACGAGTAATTGGATTTCTACTTTGGAAACAATAATAACGTAAAAACAAAATACAATACAAGCACATCAATTCAAACTCCAACCAAAGAACACATGAACTATAAAATATACCACACATCAAATGTTTCTATCAAAATCCTCTAAATTTTCAGCGAGCGCGTTATTGTTACACTGATTTACTAATTCAACAGTCGAAAACTTGTGTCCAGTTGACACTATTCTACGATCTTTCCGATAAATTTAATTGACATATCTAAGCGAAGAGTCATGCTTGAAGTTTTGCTACGTCAAATTTGGTGATAAGACATGCCTAAATAAAAAAGGAATGACTAAAGTCTACGTAATTGTGGTACATCCCTCGTACATCTAAGGGAAGAGTAATGCTAATGGTTTCCCAGTTGTGCCTGTATGATAATTCCTCACTTCACATCATGTTAATGTCACTGTAAATCTGAAATATATAAAACATGTGCTAGTATAGTACGTATACATCTCTGGAAAGCAATTGTAATCAATATTACTTGGATCATGTCATGTACCGGCCACCTTTTAGTGTTCCCTTTCTTTTTGGGATCAAATTTACTCTATGTCGGGTTTCATTTTTGTATTTGAAAGAGTCATACTGGTAATAAATTTTACTAATTTTTATTTCTACGTACATGAACTGAACTTTTTTACATACCACTGTATGTGAGGTTATCGGGCTGTCGTTCTCCTAAACTTGTATATTCTCTTTCGGCATCAACTTCCTCGTCTGCTATTCCGACACGAATTTCCGAGTTTGCTTCAACAACATCATATTCACTCGATGATGGTTGGGTTATGGCGTGCATCTGTGTATTAACATATTCGTGAGAATCTGCGGACGGCTTGGTGCGTTTCGTTCTACAATATAAAATGTTTCATTATTGGACACTTTAATTTTGATCAAACCGATAACAAGTGAGAACATTTAATATAACAGTAGGATGTACAAGGGACACGATGACTGACAGTGATCCATTATCTTCAGGGTTTAAGGATTCATGTACTTATATGTACATTTACATACATAGATTATTGAATTTCAGTTCGACTGCTAAGCATGTTAATGTAGATCACCCGTAAATAAAGTCTTGAAAGACGCAAAGTAAATGCAATGAACTTAAAAAAGCCGAAAAGCGTATCATGAACTGTTCGAATATTTTGGCATGCAGACCTTGCAAATTAATCTGAATCGTGGAATGTATAGGGAGAAACAGCTCTTGTGTTAGATACGGTTACCTTTGTGAATTACTGGTTCGACGTTTACTTAACCACCCGTTTGTGAGAGCTTATAATTGAAACATACAGCTACATGCAGTGTATCAAACCAATTATTAATTGTGTGAAATGATATAATACATAAACAACACTAAGATGTGTATTTTGTAAGTAAACCTTGAAAGGCATACCACGTAAAATGCATCTAATACTAGTAACCATTTATTGGCAGCAAATATAGTTTGGTCTAAATCGCCACTATTGTCATCAAATGCCGATCATAATTACCTTCGAGTAAGGTACACGCCAAATCCAATCAGCACTCCAACAACAACGGTAATACCGATCCCAGCTGCGATACCATAACCAAATACTTCGTTAAAGTTATTATCCGCACATTTACCAGATAACCCGTCCGAGTTGTAATTTGGTGTATCGTGACACTTTCCATTAACTTTACAAATGTACATACATTCATCAAGACATGCTGTAAAAAGGAAAATCGAAAGATACAATATATGCCTATGCTCTGCAGACTGACGTTTGGGTTTGAAATATTTAGTATTGTGGTATTTAGCATTGTCGTTATCACAAATGTTATTCGCCTGGCGCGAAAGAAATGAAAAGAATGCAAAAGTGAAGACACTTTTTTAAGACAGTCGCAAATGACAGTTACAAACTTGATGGTGTTTGGCGTAATTTTCATCTTGTGCATACAGTAGATTTAATGTGTGCTCCGTTGCCACACCATACCAAAGCCGTACAATACAGATAGAACTTCATGACTTGCATAACACTCAGAAAAAATAAAATACGATGTAGATAGTGATACTTAGTTAAACATTTTTCACAATCGACCTTTATTGGTTTGTATAATCATATTTGAATTAGTGTTATATTTAAGCCTGACGCAAATGAAAGCACAATTAAAAGCATTGTACCTGTAGCGTGAATCGTAGCTTGTTTTATAACTTCTGTAGTAGCAAGCCTGAACGTCCTCGTTGGTGCTGTTTCAAAAGACAGAGTATTAATTCAAAGAAAGGCAAAGAAAATTCATAAAGCTTATGCATGGAAGACATACATGTATACTAAGTATGACTATGCTTAATAGTTAATACGCATAATTTATAAAATAGGGATTCCCATAAGTCAAAGTGACATTAAAGAAATTTTCAATATTTGTACAATCAGAGAGTAACGGAGTGTCGTCGAATATTTAATATTTTCATTCACGAGTCGGGTCTCGCACAATACAAAGGCACCGAACATATACAGTGACACTCTGCTTTATACGTTCCATAATGAAATAGAGTAAACACACTTGTTATGAATTATTATACATGTATATCAAGTCGTAACGTACTTTTGTGATTTGTAGTTGTAGGAACAACTTTGGTTGTAACATGTATAGTTGAGCTCCTGGAAGCTGTGTAAATAGACAAACATTATATTACAATGTATATATTTTTTAAGACAAAGGTTTGTAGCAAATGTTCGTGGTTCTGGTGAAAATGACCATGTCGTAGGGAATTTAATTTTAAGGATAATTTATCCACTACGTTATACACTGAATAAATTATTATTATTATTTGAAAATTTAATTTCGTTGTTTAGATCATTCACGAAATCCACGAAATTAAACCCCACTGAATGATGATAGCAATAAAAATTATCATAGTTTACAGTGGCTGTCATACTTGCTTTCAAGTTCAGTCCAAATATGAATGTTTTATACGTACAATATTTACAAATATTCATTAACAAGCGTTCAAGATTGCAATTTCCAGTTATCATGATTGTAATCTATGGAACTGTGACAAACGTAACTTTTGTGTATTTTGCAAACATGTTCATCATTAACATATTCATAATATTATAATTTTTTTCATGGTAAAACTACTCTGAAGTTTATCGGAAATCACCACAGAATACTGACATGTATTAAAGAGATAAATATAATTACTGCCTTACGAGTATGTGTGGTCGACGGTGTAGTACAACTTCCTGGTCCATTACATCCTTTGATACATTCGGTATTACACTGTGGACATTGATCTATGGATGTACATTGGGTACAATCCTCCAGACATTGAGCACACAACATATTACCTCTACCATTTGTTGGATTACGGTAATAACTTCCATAGAATCCTTGTTCACACTGAGTACAGTACGTTGTGTTGGAACATTTGATACAATTTGGGGGACACAGGTAACAGTATGAATATCCTGACCCTATATCGTACTGTAAGTAACCATCTATGCACCCGTTTGTGCATTTTTCCAAATCACATTCTCCGTTAATACATAGAGCACAATCCTGCTCACATCTTCGACCATATTTTCCAGGTGCACATTCATAACAATATCCATTATCATCACAAGTACCTCTATAGCAATCAGTAGAACACGGAGATGTACAGCCTCCTCCAGGATTCCAGAAGCTCCTACTACAAGATTGACACACAGACGTATGAGTACAGTGAGAGCACTGTATAGGGCATCGTACACATGAACCAGATTCCAAATAGTAACCATCACTACATGTACCACATACCGAGTTACCATTACACACTGCACAATTGTCAATTTGACAAGTTTCAGCTGAAAACGTAAAAAAGGTCATTAACCGGAAGAAGAAAAATATTATGAGTTATTCTGGATATATTGATACATATGTGTCATTAAACGAATTAAAACATGAATACTGTCATCATTTAGATGATGAGATAAAATGGTAAATATTAATCTCAGTACAGTATGATTTCTAAAAGCCTCTATGAGTAGCACTTAGCTAGTCTTCATAATGAATCCTGTTAAAAGATTAAAAAGAAATTAATTGTCAATAAATTTATTATATTCACCTGCATACTCTGGCAGTAAAGTCAGTAAGGTAATTAATACCACAAACTCCATCGTGAACTGTAATATTCACATATTTAATTTAAAACATCACCTTGCGATAGTATTAACAAACTTAGAATAAAATGAATCGTTTGAATGCAAAATTGGGCGAACTTAATTTTCTCCCACATGCATACAAGGAAGTGAACAGGTATAGTTTAATTATACCAAATATTCTGTTTTTATTTGCGTTTGGTTTACATTTAGAACAAGCTATATGATATGCTTATGAGTAAATAAAACGGTGTACAGCGTAAAATAATTTAAAATATTGAAACTCGATATTTGAATTTAAGCATACGTACGACATGTAGCTTCTTATATAGAAACCAACATACCAACTGTTCCTGACCTGTGGCGGTATCTAAAACAATGGTTAATACTTTTATATTACTACATTGTAGTATCATATGAAGTTTAGTATTTCTAGCCAATTTGGACATGTAAACACCCTCCAAACCAAAGTCATTGCATGATCGCAAGTGTGTTTCAAGGATCCCTCGACTTACTAGCACCAAATGCATAGACTAGAAGTGGTGACCGAACAAAATGTGCTGGAGCGAACGCCACCAGCTTGAATACTCATACACGAGAAAGGTATGTCAGCGTTCAACATGTACTTACCTCACACCGTTTTACGTCAACCACAGTTATGTTCTATATAATAAAGAATCTACAAACTCAGACACTGTAATGTGCGTACTGGGATGTCCTTGACCCAGGCACACCTATTCGCGAGGATATTGAACTTTATTAATATTCTAAAAGCAACATCAAAATGTCGCTTTATGAGACGGACATGGTCCTGCATTACATACGTATACATATACATACTTTTATCTTTAGACAAACGATGTATGCTGTTTTATGGTACCAGTTTGGATATTGCCACCTGATTTATTTTTTTAAACTGTCAATTTTCTAAAAATAATTGAGATATTTTAGAAAATTTTATAAATGTGTTTCAAATTATCCGTGTGCTCCGGTATACGTAATCGTCCTTATTTAATGTAAATATTTTTAAAACAGTTACCATCAGGTCGCTATACATTTTTGTATATAAAGAAAATACCAATGTATTAATTCAGCATAAATATGACGATAATAACTCTGAAAATAAAAAAAATTATGACACAATTCTACGAACTTTTTGATTCACCCACGTATATTAAAAATATTCTGCGAGCGAAGCGAGCACGAAAAATGCCAATCTTACAAATATTTTTTCATCTAAAACATAAGAAAAAATACCCAAATTATTTAGAGATGTCTGTTCAATACCTGTTTTACTATTTATTCAAAGTTTTTAAAAACAATCTCAGCCAACTGGGGCCACGGGCCCTCGTGCCCACTGCCTGGACCCGTGCCTGGTTACGACCATGTAGGGGATCGGGGATTTTGTACAGTAAATGAGATAGAATATTTGGCGAGCGAAGCGAAAAGGACAAACAAAAGTGTGGAAATCTGCATAAAGACGGGGGATGGGTGTAATTTTATCATGGTAGTAGTAAAAGGGTAAGGATTTGTTCAAAAATACCTTTTTGAAGGTCAAAGGTTCAAACATCGCTTTTTTCGTCAAAAATCGCACACATTTTTCGTGATTTCTCCCTGAACAATACACGGTTTTGCTTAGAATTCTGTGTACTGATACCCCTTTTAACTGCGAATAAATGTGTCCAATTTGTTTTGTTCGGACCCTGCAAAAAGAATTTAATAAAACAAGCAATACTTAGTTCCGCGAGTTTTGAGCTCATTGCCACAGACAGCTGTCTTCTTGGTGCCATCTGTTTTCTATGTATCGGGTTGTACGGTGCAATTATATTATATATGAACAATATATCAGTATATAATTGGCGAGCGAACCGAGCTAAAATAAAAACGATGCTTTATCGGAGGTTTATGCTACACAAACTGGCTCTGTGCATGACAATTTCGATTACCTACTAAAGTAATTTAATCGAGCCGGATTTTTCTACTAAGTTATAAATTTCCCTAATACAAAGATTACTTGTTGAAATGGGGTGCGTTCGCAACCGTCACCATAGTTACGACCATGTAGGGGATCGGGGATTTTGTTTATCTGAACGTACTCGAAGACTTCGCCTTTCTGTTCATATTATACAAATCTAGTGCCTCAAGTTACAGTCTGTCTCCTTGTTTATAACATGCGACCCTCGGCTAGCCTCAGTGTAGTTACGGGTCGTTACTAAAACCAGGAATGGAATGGAATGGAATGGAATGGAACGGAACGGAATGGAATGGAATATGGAATGGAATATGGAATGGAATGGAATATGGAATGGAATGAAATATGGAATGGAATTCCATGTCCCGTTCCATCTGTGGTTCCATGTCCCGTTCTATCTATGGTTCCATGTCCCGTTCCATCTCCGGTTCCATGTCCCGTTCCATCTCCGGTTCCATGTCCCGTTTCATATCTGGTTCCATGTCCCGTTTCATCTCTGGTTCCATGTCCCGTTTCATCTGTGGTTCCATGTCCCGTTTCATCTCTGGTTCCATGTCCCGTTCCATCTCTGGTTCCATGTCCTGTTTCATCTGTGGTTCCGTGTCCCGTTCCATCTCTGGTTCCATGTCCCGTTTCATCTGTGGTTCCATGTCCCGTTCCATCTCTGGTTCCATGTCCCGTTTCATCTCTGGTTCCATGTCCCGTTTCATCTCTGGTTCCATGTCCCGTTTCATCTGTGGTTCCATGTCCCGTTTCATCTGTGGTTCCATGTCCCGTTCCATCTCTGGTTCCATGTCCCGTTTCATCTCTGGTTCCATGTCCCGTTTCATCTCTGGTTCCATGTCCCGTTTCATCTGTTGTTCCATGTCCCGTTCCATCTGTGGTTCCATGTCCCGTTTCATCTGTGGTTCCATGTCCCGTTTCATCTCTGGTTCCATGTACCATTTCATCTCTGGTTCCATGTCCCGTTTCATCTCTGGTTCCATGTCCCGTTTCATTTCTGGTTCCATTTCCCGTTTCATCTGTGGTTCCATGTCCCGTTTCATCTGTGGTTCCGTGTCCCGTTCCATCTCTGGTTCCATGTCCCGTTTCATCTCTGGTTCCATGTCCCGTTTCATCTCTGGTTCCATGTCCCGTGTCATTTCTGGTTCCATTTCCCGTTTCATCTGTGGTTCCATGTCCCGTTTCATCTGTGGTTCCATGTCCCGTTCCATCTGTGGTTCTATGTCCCGTTCCATCTGTGGTTCCATGTCCCGTTCCAACTCTGGGCCTTATATAGCCCACTGGCAAATGTGTTTATTATCATTTTACTACCCATTATATACCATTATGGCAAAAATAATCCTTAAAATGCATCGTTCTTGGTGCATGTATCAAAACTAGTCTTGTTTAATCACCTTTGTTTGAAACACCCAAATATACATTAGTTATCGAAATGGTCAAAGGGAAATAACTCTTTAAAAAATACCGGCCGGGTCCGGAAATTTGGTTTTTTTCATATTCCACGTAACAGAAGCATTCCGAATTTAAAAACGAAAACAAGACGCCGGTCATTGTTTACATTTTTGGAATCAGAATCCACAGATATCCAAGATGAGTAAGGCACATCCACCAGAGTTGAAGAAGTAATATTTTATTCTAACATTATATTTTACATTTATAGCGACAATAACGCCCTAAAGACATTAATAATAGAATGATGGCATTATTTACTTAATGATTGCACAGATATAGCATAAAAACCCGGCGGGTTTTATATTTTCAATAAATTTAGTTTTTAAAGCACCATTTTGATGTTCTGCCTGCTAATTCCACAGGATCTTATTATACTACCAGTTTATATGTTACTTATTAAATAATACTTCAAAGTCTTCTTGCACATAAATTCTTGAAGAAATATTGGGATGGGAATTTGAATGTAATTTGTAAACAGTCGTTTGACATTCCCTTGACTATAGTTCGATTTCGAGCATTGAGCCGTGACTGCACTTTAAAAGTTTGATAAATTCGCCGACAAAGCATGTTGCTGCATTGACTAACTGTGTTAAATTGCCAATTGATAAATTACACATATTAGTAAGTATCATATCTTTAAACCATGACTATTGAAATCATTAAATCACGAGTTACCCGCCCAAATAGAATCGTCTTTAGAAAAGGTCATGGCTCAGGGTTCAAAATTGAACTATAACAGAAATCTTTGACAACTCTTTTATCAATGCTTTATCCTGGGGATTACAATAACTTAGGCAAAATGATGTAGCCCGTTGCCTAAACAAACCTCTGCTGGTGATCACGAAATAATGCACAAGTCGGTTGGATCCGCCAGGGGCGACGAACGGCATTGTTTTTACCTTCCAGCGTCCTTCGTACTGATGGGAATTTTTTCTACTGTCATGCATGGCGTCTTCGCCCTGAAGAGACAAGGCAAAACTCTGTATCGAGTCAGATGTTATAAAGCACAAGATCGCAGGAGCCTTAGTCTGTCCCCTGCAAGGCCGTGTATGATGTAAGGTCGGGAGTTTTGATAACCTAAAAACAACAATCTTGGCCAATCACGGGGGGCTGTGGATCCTATGCAACTGACTGGAGAACAGCTGAGGTAGCAGACTGTTGCGCTTGCCTAGCAAAGTGCTGAGAAGCTGCACATGAACATTACCTTCAGACCTTTCTGTCTGACCGCATGTCCGATGGTTCGTAATCGTCGGGGTACGTTTGCATTGGGTACGTTTCCGCGTGTCCTTTGTAAGACTTATTTTGATTGGTCGATTATAAATTCGTAAGCCAATCGCAAAGCGCAAACCATTTTTCTAACTCTGCATTCTTGTACTCTTATTTTGAAGAGTCTCTTCCAATTTCGCATGGGAAACATGGAAAAATATGGATAAAATCGTGAGAATTATCAGTAATTGGCCATCAGATAACAAATTTAATGCTGATTTCACGATGTCAGTACTCGGAAACGAGGATAGCCATCTCTTACTGTTTGTACGTTGTCTAAAAAGGAAAATTGAAAATATTTGTTTTTTTTGTTGATTTTAGCGAACAAAAATCGGTCTGACAGATTTCGTTCTGATCTGACAGCTGCCCCAAGTCTGTCAGACCGTTGGTCCGACAGATTGTTGGCGACTATCACGAAGTCTGTACATGTCCTGATATTTTAATATTAATGGCCCCTCAAACGCTATCTAAAGACTCCCATTAATTACTGACAAGCACTAAATAGACAGGAATGAAAGGCGCCAATGTATCACTTTCCTTTACAAGATTCAAGAACATTTGTTTTAACCAATTGACAACTTAAGTTAAAGCTCCTGTCCGTCCGATCACTTAGCGTTGAAACTAAGCTCGTACAACGTTACTGTAAACGTTTGTCGCATATGCGTTTACTAATTACCAACAGATATACAATTTACTTTAGTAATTAATTACATTGTGTTTTTCAGGTACATGGAGAAAAGACTAGCATGTAAGTGTGATACAATTAAATTACATTAATTTATAAACGTCAGTCTTCAGTTTCTAAGTTTATGGCATAACGGTTAAACCTGCAGACAAGCTGTGCTGTAAACATTGTTTGCCAATCCCAGACAGTTCATAAATATTAAAATTATTATTAGCCTAGCAGGATGACAGCCAATCCATGCATGGATTAACTTGTTACATCAGAATATTTACCACAGATTAAATAGTTTCACATACATACATACAGGTATTTAATAATTTACTGCAAAAGTCATGTACCTTAACTGAGTCACTGACTGTGCAAGTTACTTGCCCGAACCAACACTTTCTAGACTACTTCCTTGTCTAGGAGAAGGGAAACCCGTCAAGTCCAAATTTCACAGACTGACATATTGAATCAATTGTATAATAATATGTATTATTTCTTGCAGTGAAACTAAATGGTGGACGAAGAATCAATGGCATTCTAAGAGGTTTTGATCCGTTTATGAACTTGGTTATTGATGAAACTGTAGAAGAAACAAAATCTGGAGAGAAACATGCAATTGGAATGGTGGTAAGATATTTGTACTTCTTATAAAAGCTGAGACACGTCAAAGCGTGGTCTGCCGACATAAGGAGCTGCACATCAAACAATATAACAAGATTAGGCAGTTATTCAAAGGTTGGAGAGGCATATAGGCAGGCTTTGCACTAGTTTGTCAGTCTATCCAAAAATGTTTTTGTCCATTCAAGGAGGGCTTTCATTTGACTCTTGAATTTGACAAAAGTGCCTTTTTTTACTCTTGAAAATTTAAGCACAAGCGTCAAATTTACTATACTTATAATACAAATTGTCTTGCAATATTATGATGCAGTCTTCACCAAAAACTTAAAAGTACTAGCCAGTCGGGCTACCAACAAGGCAGAACTTACTAGCCCGAGAAGAAATTTACTAGTCAGTCCATTTAATTATTAAAATTATTTTAATTTTTCACTAGACTTTCAGACTAGTCACCTAGAGACAATTACTAGCCTGACCCGGTTTTTACTAGCCTCAGGCTTCGGGCTAGTGGCCAAATTCGAAGACTGATGATGACTCCTGAAAATTGAGAGACAGGAGTCATTTTGACACTTTTGGAGGCTAGTGAAAGCCCTGCATTGACTTGTATTACTATTAGTGCTGCAGGCATCTATTAGTCAGCATGTGACTAATCCTGTATTACATGAAGCTGTGTTCTGGCACTGATAAGTGACGACAGTCCAATGGACTTACGTACACTAAATAAAATATCTGTATTTAGTAAATCAGTGGCTAAGTTTGAATGGTTAATAAATTGGTATTTATATAATTTGGTTATATTTGTTGTTTCAGGTGGTACGAGGAAACAGCATCATTATATTAGAAGCGTTGGATCGTGTATGATGGATGGTGAACATGTGAACTAGGAGGATTGACCCATTGTTTTGCTAGGAGGATTTTCTATTGTACACCTATCTGTAACATACGAGTCTATGACCTGTGTTTGCAGATAGTTGACAGCATCTCTTAGTGTTTTAGAACTACTCAGTGGCATCTTGCTTGAAGCTGGATTTCTGCCACAAATGTATTTTGTTTTACCTATTATGTGGTACAGTAATATGTATGACAAATATTGTTGTTCTTCATTTCAAAATTGCATGAAATTCCATGTATAGTTTAACTAAACAAGGTTTTATTACTATGCTGTAGCAGTTCCATGAGTTACCTGCATATTTAAAAAAACAAACTAACATTTGTAATTTTGAAACTCATTCATTTCTAAACAAAAAAGGTTTGTCCATTGTAAAGGTAAGACAATGTTATTGACCAAACATTGACCAAGAAAACACTTAAAATTTGCCTAAACAAACCCAATTGCAAGTTCTTGAAAAGTACCAAATATGTTATTGAAAGTATAAAATGTATGAATCATGGTTTGTGACGTTGTGTGCATTTCATGATTGAGTTGTCATTAATCTCAATTGACATTTTCATTACCAATCTCAATTTACCAATTAGTGAAAATATTAGGTCTTGTTTGTGGTAGCCTTCATAATAATTTTTGTCAATGTTCTGAAGTTACTGTGTAAATATTCCATTGACCATCAATCATGATGCAACAATACAAGTTTCATTGATCAATCATTTTCATGTTTTATAATCATGTTATATTGTCATGTTTTATTATTGTCTTATAAATACATAAATCTGTGAGTACACAATATTGTTGTTGTTAAGTTATTTCTCAGGTATACTATTGTTATTATGCTGTTGATGATCTGCAGTGGCTGACTGAAGGCCTGAATGGACTGCGTTCAGTTGTTTTCCTACCTATTCAGGGTTCTCAATAAGTTTTAACCTAGCATGTCGAAATGCTTATCTGACTGGCCGGATAAGATCCTTGGTGCAACTATTTTGTTTAAATTTGTATATATTTCACATTTTTAAGCAGTCAATTTGGCCTGTAGCCTGCTGTTGTTGAGAACCCTGCCTATGGGTTGACTGGATACAGTCATCTGGTTCAACCATCCGATGGCATCATCTACTAGGGTATTTTGTCATTTCTGAACCGCTTAAGTGTTTCCCAACCAATGTAATAGAGATGAACTGGTTGGTAACCCAATGATAGTCTCGCATGTATTGGTACTGTTCATCATTCACAATAACAAACGTTTATATTTAGACAATCTGGGCTAGCGCATCGACATTCCTTTTACTAACCCCGCTGAGGCGAAGGGGGTATGAAAATGCTAGGCATCATTCCGTCCAAGCTTCTGGTTGCAACTCCCTATATTTTTTTAAGGGAGTTTGGCAAAACTTTATTAGAATATTCAATAACTACTATCAGGACCTACAGTGGATATGGTCAGGATCAGTGATTGAACCATTTGTGTCAGAGTTATGAGATTATCATCTCCTCAGCTGGGATATGGGTGTCTATAACAGCTTCTTATTACAGAAAAGAAATGCCGAGCATAGCCTTTATTTGCCAGTCAGCTTTCTGCTGAAATATGGTAGGCATAGGAGTGCCTAAACATGGAATAAGAAGACAAGCGCATTACCACTGAGCTAGGGAGACGCACAGGAGATAGGTGCTTAAAACAGTGCAGACAACCACAGTTCCAAGAAATATTGTGATACATCTCACCGAAACTTAATATTGGTCAACTTGGCTTGCAAGTATGCGACCGGATCGCATCTAAGAAAAACATTGAAATTACACTAAGTCATATTTTTATGCCCCGGCAACAAATCAACACAAATAAAAATTATGTTTTTTGTTTGTTTTATTAAATAGCAAAAATAACCAATGTACATGCATATTGGTATGAGTGATGTCTGCATGTTAACATTCATGTTCTCCATAATATACAATATATTGTTCACATTCATTCATGGATGATAAACATGTATATATACATCAGTACAGAGTGGAGCCAAAGGCACAAATATATTATTAGAATCACCATAATGAGCAACTATTACCCGACAATAATCATATATATGATTCTCATGTATACAGGAAGACATATCTTGTGTATAGATCTACAACAAGCGCCAAGGCGTGACTAGGAAGTACATAGTATTCTATCTCTATATTGGTCAAGCCTCGACGTTTGTTGTACATCTATATACAGGAAGACACGCCATATTCTTGCTCACTGACTCACAACAATACAAAACAACCTGTCTTAAACAGCTACCATCCAGTAAGGGTATGAATACAGTGACACAGTGGAATGATCCACTATTACATTGTAAAAACAAGTAAAAATGCTCATATCAACAGCTCAATGCCAAACTAAACTCTACCTGTTTAGGCAATGGTTTTAATCTTTTGGGTACACATAAATTATGATGTTACTGTCAAAATATCCTATTAAACTGGACTATAGTGAAATGATACATCATGCTATGGTAAGGAGGGTTTGTTTAGGAATAGTAATTCTTTCTTTATGAAAAATGACTTAAAATGTACATGATAGTATTAGTACATGTGGTATGCTCAATGAAAGTTAATATATCTGACAATGAGTATGTAATAGACAGTTAATACACATACTAGTATCTGTATAATATAATGGTGATTTATAACATCCAACAATGTTGAACCAACATACACAAATCTACGGTAGCTATTAACACTTCCTGGGAATAGTACAAAGATTACATACAAGTAAATATCTAATACTAATAACATGAGCAGATTGGCAAGTGATTGCAAATTAGTAATTGACAACCAAAGGAATATTAGAGTACAAAAAGTATTTTTTATCACAAAGAATTCAAGTTCTAGTCATTTGAAGTTAAGTTGTCTGAATGTTAACAATAAATCCATGCAAATAGGGTTTACACACAGTCAAAAAAGGAGCTTGGGAACTGTTGTGTCAATATAATATTTTAATTATTTAATGACAACGATGTAACAATGCAACCCCGCTGACATGGAAGAACACATGGCTAAAATCTTAACTTTGTAATAATTGCCCAAACATTTTTTTCAAAAGAAAGACATCTAAGTAATTAAACGAGAAGTTATTAATTGATCAATTACATAACAAGCAAAGCAAGCTCTCTTAGGTAATAGCAGACAATGAATAGCAGTGTGGCATGATTGGTCACAAGTTCAATAGCAAAACAAAAATTGAAGAAGACATTTAAAAGATACTATATAATATGGTTATAATAAAGTTTATTACATGGTACATGACGAGTCAAAACTACTGAACAAAAAACATGTAGAATGTATAAATTTGCATTGTTCTGGTTCCAACTGGTAATGTATTTCTCTAGGTTCACAAATACAATAAAGTTCCACTAATAACCACATCAGTTAATGTAGGATTAACACAAGCTATTTCTTGCTATTACATCTGCAAAATCACGAGGGACGTTTGGTACCCAAGCCCGTCGGTAAATTACCGGATATTGACTTGTTTATACACAGTGATTACCATTGCTAAGTCATCATTCATGAACAAAAGCTAATGTCAAGTCTATACATACTATACAGTTGCGTATGTTCTAATCTCACAATATCTTTGAGTTTATTTATAATATCACAAACTACATATAACAAACAAACTAGAACTGTCTATTACACGTTAGGATTTCAATGAAAATCCAGTCGGGCTACCAACAAGGCAGAACTTACTAGCCCGAGAAGAAATTTACTAGTCAGTCCATTTAATTATTAAAATTATTTTAATTTTTCACTAGACTTTCAGACTAGTCACCTAGAGACAATTACTAGCCTGACCCGGTTTTTACTAGCCTCAGGCTTCGGGCTAGTGGCCAAATTCGAAGACTGATGATGACTCCTGAAAATTGAGAGACAGGAGTCATTTTGACACTTTTGGAGGCTAGTGAAAGCCCTGCATTGACTTGTATTACTATTAGTGCTGCAGGCATCTATTAGTCAGCATGTGACTAATCCTGTATTACATGAAGCTGTGTTCTGGCACTGATAAGTGACGACAGTCCAATGGACTTACGTACACTAAATAAAATATCTGTATTTAGTAAATCAGTGGCTAAGTTTGAATGGTTAATAAATTGGTATTTATATAATTTGGTTATATTTGTTGTTTCAGGTGGTACGAGGAAACAGCATCATTATATTAGAAGCGTTGGATCGTGTATGATGGATGGTGAACATGTGAACTAGGAGGATTGACCCATTGTTTTGCTAGGAGGATTTTCTATTGTACACCTATCTGTAACATACGAGTCTATGACCTGTGTTTGCAGATAGTTGACAGCATCTCTTAGTGTTTTAGAACTACTCAGTGGCATCTTGCTTGAAGCTGGATTTCTGCCACAAATGTATTTTGTTTTACCTATTATGTGGTACAGTAATATGTATGACAAATATTGTTGTTCTTCATTTCAAAATTGCATGAAATTCCATGTATAGTTTAACTAAACAAGGTTTTATTACTATGCTGTAGCAGTTCCATGAGTTACCTGCATATTTAAAAAAACAAACTAACATTTGTAATTTTGAAACTCATTCATTTCTAAACAAAAAAGGTTTGTCCATTGTAAAGGTAAGACAATGTTATTGACCAAACATTGACCAAGAAAACACTTAAAATTTGCCTAAACAAACCCAATTGCAAGTTCTTGAAAAGTACCAAATATGTTATTGAAAGTATAAAATGTATGAATCATGGTTTGTGACGTTGTGTGCATTTCATGATTGAGTTGTCATTAATCTCAATTGACATTTTCATTACCAATCTCAATTTACCAATTAGTGAAAATATTAGGTCTTGTTTGTGGTAGCCTTCATAATAATTTTTGTCAATGTTCTGAAGTTACTGTGTAAATATTCCATTGACCATCAATCATGATGCAACAATACAAGTTTCATTGATCAATCATTTTCATGTTTTATAATCATGTTATATTGTCATGTTTTATTATTGTCTTATAAATACATAAATCTGTGAGTACACAATATTGTTGTTGTTAAGTTATTTCTCAGGTATACTATTGTTATTATGCTGTTGATGATCTGCAGTGGCTGACTGAAGGCCTGAATGGACTGCGTTCAGTTGTTTTCCTACCTATTCAGGGTTCTCAATAAGTTTTAACCTAGCATGTCGAAATGCTTATCTGACTGGCCGGATAAGATCCTTGGTGCAACTATTTTGTTTAAATTTGTATATATTTCACATTTTTAAGCAGTCAATTTGGCCTGTAGCCTGCTGTTGTTGAGAACCCTGCCTATGGGTTGACTGGATACAGTCATCTGGTTCAACCATCCGATGGCATCATCTACTAGGGTATTTTGTCATTTCTGAACCGCTTAAGTGTTTCCCAACCAATGTAATAGAGATGAACTGGTTGGTAACCCAATGATAGTCTCGCATGTATTGGTACTGTTCATCATTCACAATAACAAACGTTTATATTTAGACAATCTGGGCTAGCGCATCGACATTCCTTTTACTAACCCCGCTGAGGCGAAGGGGGTATGAAAATGCTAGGCATCATTCCGTCCAAGCTTCTGGTTGCAACTCCCTATATTTTTTTAAGGGAGTTTGGCAAAACTTTATTAGAATATTCAATAACTACTATCAGGACCTACAGTGGATATGGTCAGGATCAGTGATTGAACCATTTGTGTCAGAGTTATGAGATTATCATCTCCTCAGCTGGGATATGGGTGTCTATAACAGCTTCTTATTACAGAAAAGAAATGCCGAGCATAGCCTTTATTTGCCAGTCAGCTTTCTGCTGAAATATGGTAGGCATAGGAGTGCCTAAACATGGAATAAGAAGACAAGCGCATTACCACTGAGCTAGGGAGACGCACAGGAGATAGGTGCTTAAAACAGTGCAGACAACCACAGTTCCAAGAAATATTGTGATACATCTCACCGAAACTTAATATTGGTCAACTTGGCTTGCAAGTATGCGACCGGATCGCATCTAAGAAAAACATTGAAATTACACTAAGTCATATTTTTATGCCCCGGCAACAAATCAACACAAATAAAAATTATGTTTTTTGTTTGTTTTATTAAATAGCAAAAATAACCAATGTACATGCATATTGGTATGAGTGATGTCTGCATGTTAACATTCATGTTCTCCATAATATACAATATATTGTTCACATTCATTCATGGATGATATACATGTATATATACATCAGTACAGAGTGGAGCCAAAGGCACAAATATATTATTAGAATCACCATAATGAGCAACTATTACCCGACAATAATCATATATATGATTCTCATGTATACAGGAAGACATATCTTGTGTATAGATCTACAACAAGCGCCAAGGCGTGACTAGGAAGTACATAGTATTCTATCTCTATATTGGTCAAGCCTCGACGTTTGTTGTACATCTATATACAGGAAGACACGCCATATTCTTGCTCACTGACTCACAACAATACAAAACAACCTGTCTTAAACAGCTACCATCCAGTAAGGGTATGAATACAGTGACACAGTGGAATGATCCACTATTACATTGTAAAAACAAGTAAAAATGCTCATATCAACAGCTCAATGCCAAACTAAACTCTACCTGTTTAGGCAATGGTTTTAATCTTTTGGGTACACATAAATTATGATGTTACTGTCAAAATATCCTATTAAACTGGACTATAGTGAAATGATACATCATGCTATGGTAAGGAGGGTTTGTTTAGGAATAGTAATTCTTTCTTTATGAAAAATGACTTAAAATGTACATGATAGTATTAGTACATGTGGTATGCTCAATGAAAGTTAATATATCTGACAATGAGTATGTAATAGACAGTTAATACACATACTAGTATCTGTATAATATAATGGTGATTTATAACATCCAACAATGTTGAACCAACATACACAAATCTACGGTAGCTATTAACACTTCCTGGGAATAGTACAAAGATTACATACAAGTAAATATCTAATACTAATAACATGAGCAGATTGGCAAGTGATTGCAAATTAGTAATTGACAACCAAAGGAATATTAGAGTACAAAAAGTATTTTTTATCACAAAGAATTCAAGTTCTAGTCATTTGAAGTTAAGTTGTCTGAATGTTAACAATAAATCCATGCAAATAGGGTTTACACACAGTCAAAAAAGGAGCTTGGGAACTGTTGTGTCAATATAATATTTTAATTATTTAATGACAACGATGTAACAATGCAACCCCGCTGACATGGAAGAACACATGGCTAAAATCTTAACTTTGTAATAATTGCCCAAACATTTTTTTCAAAAGAAAGACATCTAAGTAATTAAACGAGAAGTTATTAATTGATCAATTACATAACAAGCAAAGCAAGCTCTCTTAGGTAATAGCAGACAATGAATAGCAGTGTGGCATGATTGGTCACAAGTTCAATAGCAAAACAAAAATTGAAGAAGACATTTAAAAGATACTATATAATATGGTTATAATAAAGTTTATTACATGGTACATGACGAGTCAAAACTACTGAACAAAAAACATGTAGAATGTATAAATTTGCATTGTTCTGGTTCCAACTGGTAATGTATTTCTCTAGGTTCACAAATACAATAAAGTTCCACTAATAACCACATCAGTTAATGTAGGATTAACACAAGCTATTTCTTGCTATTACATCTGCAAAATCACGAGGGACGTTTGGTACCCAAGCCCGTCGGTAAATTACCGGATATTGACTTGTTTATACACAGTGATTACCATTGCTAAGTCATCATTCATGAACAAAAGCTAATGTCAAGTCTATACATATACATACTATACAGTTGCGTATGTTCTAATCTCACAATATCTTTGAGTTTATTTATAATATCACAAACTACATATAACAAACAAACTAGAACTGTCTATTACACGTTAGGATTTCAATGAAAATCCAGTCGGGCTACCAACAAGGCAGAACTTACTAGCCCGAGAAGAAATTTACTAGTCAGTCCATTTAATTATTAAAATTATTTTAATTTTTCACTAGACTTTCAGACTAGTCACCTAGAGACAATTACTAGCCTGACCCGGTTTTTACTAGCCTCAGGCTTCGGGCTAGTGGCCAAATTCGAAGACTGATGATGACTCCTGAAAATTGAGAGACAGGAGTCATTTTGACACTTTTGGAGGCTAGTGAAAGCCCTGCATTGACTTGTATTACTATTAGTGCTGCAGGCATCTATTAGTCAGCATGTGACTAATCCTGTATTACATGAAGCTGTGTTCTGGCACTGATAAGTGACGACAGTCCAATGGACTTACGTACACTAAATAAAATATCTGTATTTAGTAAATCAGTGGCTAAGTTTGAATGGTTAATAAATTGGTATTTATATAATTTGGTTATATTTGTTGTTTCAGGTGGTACGAGGAAACAGCATCATTATATTAGAAGCGTTGGATCGTGTATGATGGATGGTGAACATGTGAACTAGGAGGATTGACCCATTGTTTTGCTAGGAGGATTTTCTATTGTACACCTATCTGTAACATACGAGTCTATGACCTGTGTTTGCAGATAGTTGACAGCATCTCTTAGTGTTTTAGAACTACTCAGTGGCATCTTGCTTGAAGCTGGATTTCTGCCACAAATGTATTTTGTTTTACCTATTATGTGGTACAGTAATATGTATGACAAATATTGTTGTTCTTCATTTCAAAATTGCATGAAATTCCATGTATAGTTTAACTAAACAAGGTTTTATTACTATGCTGTAGCAGTTCCATGAGTTACCTGCATATTTAAAAAAACAAACTAACATTTGTAATTTTGAAACTCATTCATTTCTAAACAAAAAAGGTTTGTCCATTGTAAAGGTAAGACAATGTTATTGACCAAACATTGACCAAGAAAACACTTAAAATTTGCCTAAACAAACCCAATTGCAAGTTCTTGAAAAGTACCAAATATGTTATTGAAAGTATAAAATGTATGAATCATGGTTTGTGACGTTGTGTGCATTTCATGATTGAGTTGTCATTAATCTCAATTGACATTTTCATTACCAATCTCAATTTACCAATTAGTGAAAATATTAGGTCTTGTTTGTGGTAGCCTTCATAATAATTTTTGTCAATGTTCTGAAGTTACTGTGTAAATATTCCATTGACCATCAATCATGATGCAACAATACAAGTTTCATTGATCAATCATTTTCATGTTTTATAATCATGTTATATTGTCATGTTTTATTATTGTCTTATAAATACATAAATCTGTGAGTACACAATATTGTTGTTGTTAAGTTATTTCTCAGGTATACTATTGTTATTATGCTGTTGATGATCTGCAGTGGCTGACTGAAGGCCTGAATGGACTGCGTTCAGTTGTTTTCCTACCTATTCAGGGTTCTCAATAAGTTTTAACCTAGCATGTCGAAATGCTTATCTGACTGGCCGGATAAGATCCTTGGTGCAACTATTTTGTTTAAATTTGTATATATTTCACATTTTTAAGCAGTCAATTTGGCCTGTAGCCTGCTGTTGTTGAGAACCCTGCCTATGGGTTGACTGGATACAGTCATCTGGTTCAACCATCCGATGGCATCATCTACTAGGGTATTTTGTCATTTCTGAACCGCTTAAGTGTTTCCCAACCAATGTAATAGAGATGAACTGGTTGGTAACCCAATGATAGTCTCGCATGTATTGGTACTGTTCATCATTCACAATAACAAACGTTTATATTTAGACAATCTGGGCTAGCGCATCGACATTCCTTTTACTAACCCCGCTGAGGCGAAGGGGGTATGAAAATGCTAGGCATCATTCCGTCCAAGCTTCTGGTTGCAACTCCCTATATTTTTTTAAGGGAGTTTGGCAAAACTTTATTAGAATATTCAATAACTACTATCAGGACCTACAGTGGATATGGTCAGGATCAGTGATTGAACCATTTGTGTCAGAGTTATGAGATTATCATCTCCTCAGCTGGGATATGGGTGTCTATAACAGCTTCTTATTACAGAAAAGAAATGCCGAGCATAGCCTTTATTTGCCAGTCAGCTTTCTGCTGAAATATGGTAGGCATAGGAGTGCCTAAACATGGAATAAGAAGACAAGCGCATTACCACTGAGCTAGGGAGACGCACAGGAGATAGGTGCTTAAAACAGTGCAGACAACCACAGTTCCAAGAAATATTGTGATACATCTCACCGAAACTTAATATTGGTCAACTTGGCTTGCAAGTATGCGACCGGATCGCATCTAAGAAAAACATTGAAATTACACTAAGTCATATTTTTATGCCCCGGCAACAAATCAACACAAATAAAAATTATGTTTTTTGTTTGTTTTATTAAATAGCAAAAATAACCAATGTACATGCATATTGGTATGAGTGATGTCTGCATGTTAACATTCATGTTCTCCATAATATACAATATATTGTTCACATTCATTCATGGATGATATACATGTATATATACATCAGTACAGAGTGGAGCCAAAGGCACAAATATATTAATAGAATCACCATAATGAGCAACTATTACCCGACAATAATCATATATATGATTCTCATGTATACAGGAAGACATATCTTGTGTATAGATCTACAACAAGCGCCAAGGCGTGACTAGGAAGTACATAGTATTCTATCTCTATATTGGTCAAGCCTCGACGTTTGTTGTACATCTATATACAGGAAGACACGCCATATTCTTGCTCACTGACTCACAACAATACAAAACAACCTGTCTTAAACAGCTACCATCCAGTAAGGGTATGAATACAGTGACACAGTGGAATGATCCACTATTACATTGTAAAAACAAGTAAAAATGCTCATATCAACAGCTCAATGCCAAACTAAACTCTACCTGTTTAGGCAATGGTTTTAATCTTTTGGGTACACATAAATTATGATGTTACTGTCAAAATATCCTATTAAACTGGACTATAGTGAAATGATACATCATGCTATGGTAAGGAGGGTTTGTTTAGGAATAGTAATTCTTTCTTTATGAAAAATGACTTAAAATGTACATGATAGTATTAGTACATGTGGTATGCTCAATGAAAGTTAATATATCTGACAATGAGTATGTAATAGACAGTTAATACACATACTAGTATCTGTATAATATAATGGTGATTTATAACATCCAACAATGTTGAACCAACATACACAAATCTACGGTAGCTATTAACACTTCCTGGGAATAGTACAAAGATTACATACAAGTAAATATCTAATACTAATAACATGAGCAGATTGGCAAGTGATTGCAAATTAGTAATTGACAACCAAAGGAATATTAGAGTACAAAAAGTATTTTTTATCACAAAGAATTCAAGTTCTAGTCATTTGAAGTTAAGTTGTCTGAATGTTAACAATAAATCCATGCAAATAGGGTTTACACACAGTCAAAAAAGGAGCTTGGGAACTGTTGTGTCAATATAATATTTTAATTATTTAATGACAACGATGTAACAATGCAACCCCGCTGACATGGAAGAACACATGGCTAAAATCTTAACTTTGTAATAATTGCCCAAACATTTTTTTCAAAAGAAAGACATCTAAGTAATTAAACGAGAAGTTATTAATTGATCAATTACATAACAAGCAAAGCAAGCTCTCTTAGGTAATAGCAGACAATGAATAGCAGTGTGGCATGATTGGTCACAAGTTCAATAGCAAAACAAAAATTGAAGAAGACATTTAAAAGATACTATATAATATGGTTATAATAAAGTTTATTACATGGTACATGACGAGTCAAAACTACTGAACAAAAAACATGTAGAATGTATAAATTTGCATTGTTCTGGTTCCAACTGGTAATGTATTTCTCTAGGTTCACAAATACAATAAAGTTCCACTAATAACCACATCAGTTAATGTAGGATTAACACAAGCTATTTCTTGCTATTACATCTGCAAAATCACGAGGGACGTTTGGTACCCAAGCCCGTCGGTAAATTACCGGATATTGACTTGTTTATACACAGTGATTACCATTGCTAAGTCATCATTCATGAACAAAAGCTAATGTCAAGTCTATACATATACATACTATACAGTTGCGTATGTTCTAATCTCACAATATCTTTGAGTTTATTTATAATATCACAAACTACATATAACAAACAAACTAGAACTGTCTATTACACGTTAGGATTTCAATGAAAATCAGAATTTCCCAAGTACTTGTGGTACGCCGAGTTGAAACAAGAGCCCTGCCTACAAGTGCTGAACACAACTTTTTCGTTTTGATAAGGGCAGATTACTCAATAAAAATAGTCACATGTATATCAGCGTTGTCAGTATGGATGGAGAAAACTATAATTAGTTTCGAGTGGATACCAGTGAGAAAATGACTGACTATAATCAATCCCATCGAGATAATAGCTCCATTATTTTTCTTCGAAAAGTCAGTTTGGTTTTATCACACATATCTTTCAGACAGACATATTCTGGACAGTCAGGATTGAATAAAACATAAAGCACATACACTCTGATTCCCAACCACTGATTAATGAGGAAGGGCAATTATAAAATATAAGTCCAAAATGGAACATGGAAGATAAAATTTAATGTTTTACTTCATTCTAGAACTGACATTACGCCAGTTGTCAACCAATACCCATTAAATCAATTTTAACTGAAAATTATGATCACATGGTCTAATGGATTAACTAAAAAACTTTCGCCATGCAACCTTCGACAAACAATCAAGTGGATCAATCTCAGCTCTGGCGTAATGTCAATTATATAACAAAGATACAATGGAAGAAAAACCTTGACTGACCAGAAATAATAAAAAGAACTTTACAACCGTACATCATTGTTGCTTCAATATGACAGTAACAAACAAACAAATTATGTAAATGTGCGCTGCTTGTGGCTTATAAAAATAAGTTTTTAAATTTTTGATGTTAGTAATGTGCCTACACAACTATTCATTCAGTACCTTACTAGTAATATCAGGGGTCCTACAATTCCGGAAGTCCAGATACACAGTTTTATAAAAAATTATGTGTTCTGTATCAAGTAAAAGTTACTTGACGAAAAAAAAAAATTGACAATTTGAAAGCTATGATCATTTGAAGTTCCCTAATCTGAATTTGAACATTAATACAATGTTTGAACCCTATAAATAGTATATAAGGATGTGTGCTAATGGCACCTAGAACAGACCTGGCCCCGATCTCCCGAAGCATCTCATCTCAAATTGAGATTTTGCTCAAATCAGAGTCTGAATTTCTAATAAATTTGAAGTTAGAAGTCATTAAAAATGACAAGAATAAACAAATGATAGCATTTGCTGTTTTTTAATGCTAATTTTGAGTAAATCCTCCCTTGGAAGTTAAAATGACACATGGCAATATTTGTAATGAGATTTATCTCAAAAATTGAGATGTTTCGGGAGATCGGGGCCTGGGACTAGTTTTCTGGATTGAACATTATGCTTCAGAAGAACACCTGTTATACTGATACTGGGCTAATGGAATCCATACACTCAGGTTATTTGAAAATATGCAAGGAAATTGATACATCAGCATGGAATTTATTCTCATGAATCAGTGTATAGTCAAGTCTTTTTATTACGGATGAAAAACACGCTGGTTGAACAAGAATGCAAAGAATTCAGAATGTCTGTTTTAATGTAATGTAACAGTAAAACAATGGTACAAATAAATATACAAAAAGGTCTGATTTAATGTAACAGTATGATATGTTGTTAATCCCAATAAACCAAATTCACCGTTTGAAAACAGTGATTATTCTATCCCATCACTTAGAAGTGATCCCCACCGTTCAAGAAATGCCTTATCTGTTGATCGAGTTAACATACCATGAAATAAGGTATTTTTATATGTCAATAAAAGCATTCAATAACTATTAATCAGAAAACATGAGTTTCTATGAAACAATGTTGACCATTAAACATCTACCAGGGGTGTCAACAGAGCCAAATTTAAAATCAGGAAATCCATATGGTGTCAACCCTTATTGCCAAATTAGAGGCCTTCAACTCCATACTGGCATAGTTTCCATATTTTACTCAGTTTTTTAATAGGAAATTCCTTCAAAATGGACTAAATTAACCATAACTTTCATTTCTCAATATATTTTCTTCAAATAACTATTAGTTTGGTCAGGAAACATGGCTTTTTCATGAAATGCAAATCCAGAATTCGAGATTAATCAGGAAGATTGACACCCCTGTCTATACAAACAGTTATAAAACAGTCATAAATCATGTAAATTTGTACAACCTTACCCTGTGTTGCTATGCAACTCGCACAGTCATAGGAAATATACACATATTGGTACACTGTTCAAATCAGTAATAAATCCCTCGCAAAAACAACATAAACAACATGGAAATAACATAAAAACCAGGATTTCAACCAAAATTCTGCTTATATATAAATACTTGGGTGTGTCTAAAACTCATAACCAACAACATAGCACTGTTGATAAACATTCAGCTTTAACCTTATGGCAATCACTCAATTCATTTAAATGTTCATTCAAACACATAAGGTTACAACATTTGGTTATTGTGATTAAAAAACTTTTAATTTATCATGGCCGATCGGTTTCGCCAATCTCTCTATGGTTTTATCCACTGAAAACCTTGACCAAAAATAACATTCGTTTCTAACCATAAACACAACATAAAAAGCCTGACAAATTTTTGAACACAATTGCATTTACAAAAATAAAACAGATGCACTATTGAATGATGCCACTTTGTGCCCTTTAAAGGCCCCTTTTGAATAAACAGAAGGAGATAACCCTGAGCCCTTTGGTGTGGGGACAGGGAGGAAGAGCGATACAATGACTTGTATTCATATACATTACAATACTGTAAAATCAATCATTTTTGTTAGTGATTAAATTTCATGGATTTTGTGGTTCATATTCAACCACGAAATCAAATCCCATCGAGAAATAATTTTGACCCTCGTATTAATTACCCAAAATGCAAAATCCATGAATTAATGTCCCCTCGAAATGGTCTTTTTTACCAAAACCATGAAATTTTGTCCCATCAAAATGAAATGATTTTACAGTACATGTATATTAAAAATACCTCTTTCCTTATTATAAAATACAGCACTATCGACATTAATGTATACTTCAACCATACTTAAGTTGAAATATATAGATTTTAAATACACGAGACGAAATAATATTTAGTAAAATCTTTTTCTTTTTGTCGGGTCTTCTTTTCCAAAAATAACATAGGCTACAGCCCCACACACAATTATACCAATAATAATGAGAATTATAACAAAGAATATTTTCCATCCTGACCAGGTACCTCCCGACGTAAAACCACCTTTCTCATCCTCCACGTGATCTGTAATACAACATAAATATACACATGTAACCAAACTACAGTCCTTTAAAAGTTAAATGATAAAGGTTAGAAACATAACCTCATCCATCAGGTAAACTTTGTTGAACTGGGTATACCTGAGTTAACGGTATTCACCACTATTCTTTCAAATGGGATAGTTCCCTCATTAGTATTACTCATTAAAGCGACTATACATACTTAAGTTTTTCGACGAGTTTCGACCGAATAAATCGAAAAATAGGGTAACCCAACTGTCCTATTCGACCAAAAGACTAATTCGACCTAATGTCGTATTTGACGAGTTGTCTTTCAAAGAATTTGCATGTATCCAAACTACACAACCAACAAATAATGTGTTTTCTTAGTTACAGATATCTCTTGTAACGTCAAACTCATTTCATTAGAATTTCTATCATTTAGTGGAAGGTTATTTGTAAAGGTCCAAATTTGTTGGTTCTTCATGCATAGTAGACATACAACAAAATAATGCATTACAAATTTTAACTGATTTGAAATTATTTTGAATGTTTTAAAACTTTAAGTCACATGATTGCTCCCAAAACTTTTTTTCCGATCATCCATTACATACAATGAATTATGGAACCATTAGGCTGTTTCTTAACAATACTCGAAATAGTAGACCAAATATCTTATTTAGCAAATTGCATGGTGAACAAAATACTCATTTTGCCAGAGTTGCTCCCCTTAGACTTTAAATCATGCATTTATTATTTACAAATTGTCATTTTGTCAACAAACCATCTAGATGTTTTATTACATTTTGGGGATTAACTAAAGTGTTCAAATGGCAGAGAGGTTACCGAGCTATACCTTAGTAAAATAGACTTAAGTTGATGTTACTTTGAATTAAAAGGCAATTAACAGTAATATTTTAATGTCCAGTTGACTATCACTAACCTCTTGGAGCAGCAAAGAAATCAGCTTGTGGTAAACCTCGATATACTTCTTTAGATTCCTGTAATATAAGAATCATAACATGACGGTATGTTGGTGGTATTGTATATAATAGCAACACAGTTTAATTTTGTTCCGTTATTAATATTCAAGCCTTATCACTACTCAGGGTAGTCAACAGGGCCAAATTAAAAATAAGGAAAATCATATATGCAGCTGACCATTTGTCAAACAAAAGACCTTCAATGAAATTATTTCCATATTTAACTCAGTTTTTTTTTAAAGAAAACCCTTCAGAGCAGATGAAATTTACTACCACTTCGCCATTTCTCGAGATATTTTCATAAGTAACTTTTATTTATCATGAATCATAGCTCTTTCAGAAATTATAGTGGTACTGAAATTCAAGGAATTAGGCACTTTTTCTAGGTTGCACAACATTCAAGCACTTTTCTAGGTCAAAGCCAAATTCAATTTACTTTTTGTGCGAAGCTTGTATCATAATGATATAGTAATTATACATGTACTTACATCATCTGGTAAATCCAACTCATAAAGTTTCATAGATATAATATCATGGTTATCTGAAACATGAAAGTTATAAATAGTTAAGTCATACATATATCCCTAGCTTAGAATGAGATGCTTGTAAGTACAAAATCAATACTTTGAGCAAACAAGAAAAAAAACGTTTGAAAACTAGAACCATCACTGTCGTGATCAGGGCCCTGTGGAGTAATATAATGTGCCATAGTTTTTGAGTTAAAAAGGGGCATAAGTCAGTCAAAATTTATTAAAGGTAGAGTTGTTGCCCTTCCTATACAGGTGTGTATTGTCATTGCCAATAAGTATTGCAAGTTTCATTTGAATATCTTGAAAAAATTTTGAACTATGGCCAATGTTAAAGTTTTGAAGTCGAAAAAGGGGCACAAGCCAAAATTTATTAAAACTAGAGTTGTTGCCCTTTGCTACACATGTGCGTATTGTCACTGTCAATATGTATAGCAAGTTTCATTTGAATATCTGTAACGGTTTTGAAGTAATGTTGAAAAAAAAGATGAAAAATGAGGAAAATTGTAATTTTACAAAGGGCCATAATTCTTACAATATTGTAGCTGGAGTAACATAACTTGGCATACAATAGTGTATTGTTGCTGTGACCTTATGTTTAAAGTTTGAAGTTGATACCTTTAACGGTTTGCAAGTTATTAAGAAAAAACATGAAAAATGTGGACGGACAGACGGACGGACGGACAGACGGACGGACAGACAGACGGACAGGGTGATTACTATAGGGCACCTGCAAAAAATTTGCAGGGCCCTAATTACTCTCTACTTACGGTCAAACAAGCTATTTCAACTTCAGTTTGGTCAACATGACAAGTTCCAATTTTCATGAAAATAGGCTCATATGAACACCTTAGTATGCTGATTTCAAATATGTTTTTTGTATCAGTCTTATAATTTACGGCCTTCTCGATATGCAAACTATAGAATTGTACACAGTTTACCATATAGCAAAGAAATTTGCTTATGACAAAACAAGCTGTTTCAGTTTGGTCACCATGACAAGTTCCGATTTTCATGAAAATAGGCTCATATAAAGCGTCTTGTGATGCTGATTTCAACTATGTATCAGTCTTATAACTTACAACCTTCTCATTCTGGGCTAGCGATATGCAAACTATAGCCATCCCACTAAGAATTGAACATACCATATAGTTAAATGAACATGTTTTTATTGTCATGATGATATATATTGAGTACATTTGTATATTAACAAATCCACTTTAACTTACAAGAATTGATGTGCATAATTTATAAACACATGTTTTAGTTTGAGTAACAGCTGTATCTATTCAATACGGTATGTGTGACAGTAGCTAGCGTATAAATTATACTTGTTTTGTACGAAGTCATGTTTATAACAGTTTCCCAGTATGGCTTTATAGTCCAGTCATTTTAACTTTTAACCTCAAACTAATTGCAAAACAAACAGTTTTGTGTTTATAGGGTGCGTAAAGCTATCCTAAGCAATGTACAAATGTCCTAATTGAATATTCTCGGGACTTTTTGAGATATTTACAAATATATTGAATTGTCACATGTTTTCGCGATATTTGTCACTTTTGATGTGAATAAATCTTGACTTGTACCAGTAACTTATTTTTACATCGTGCTTAGAGGTCGCAATTTTGGTTCGATTTTTATGAAACTTGGCAGCAATGATCATCGAAAGCTAATCTAGGTAAAATAAAAGTTTGAGTTAACCGGAGCCAAAATCTAGGTCACTAGGTCAAAATAAAGAAAAAACAAAATATTGTCACCAGGGGTCGCAATTTCGACCATACACTTGTGAAGTTTAGTCACAATGATCACCTTACAAAACTCAAGGTCATGTATAAAATTGGATTAACCTGAGTTAAAAACTAGGTCACTAGGCCAAATTATATAACAAATTTTGAGAAGGCGCCCTTTTTACCTAATCTTTATGAAACTATGTCACATGGATAATGAAGACAAAATGTAGGTCAAATTCAATATTTACTTATCATGAGTTATAAATAGGTCACTAGGTCAAAAAATAGACAAACCTTCATGCGCCAAAAAGTCGCATCAATTATTTTCACCTATTGACCTAATTTTTACCCAAATTATTCAGTAACATACTTGTCTTAGATGTTTTGAGATGAGCATTGTGACCAAGTTGCATAAATATTAGACCAAAATTGTGAATTTTGTACCTACACAACGTTTTCCTTTGATTTTAACTAGCGACCTACTTTTTGACCCCGGATGACCCAATTTATAACTTTGACCTACATTTTGTTAATATTATTATTGTGACCAAGTTTCATAAATGTAAGGTCTACATTATGACCTCTAGCGACTACACAAGGTTTTGCTACAATTTGACCTATTGACCTAGTTTTTTATCCTTGATCATCCATTTTCTACCTTGGTCTAAATTTTGTTCAGATGATCACTCTGACCAAGTTTCATAATCATAAAGTCAAAATTGTGAATACAAATGCAATTGTGGACGAACAGACAAAGAGAACAATCACTATTTCTCCCGAATCGATAAATTCGTGTACATTTTGTATATTGACATTATTGTATACTGTCCAAACATAAATATCCTTTTTCCATTTGACATACATGTATACAACACATGATATGTGCAAATTTTAAACAAATTGGATTAATATTAAAGAAATGAGTGAAACTTTTGTTTCCCCTTCCAAGTACTATTTTGAGTCATTTTGTCGACATTTGAATGGGTAGTATACCAACACGTAGACTGGCATATATATGAAAGGTAAATTGTCTAATGATAAAATCAATATTTGTATTCGATAGAAGAATGTTGTATCGTTCAGAAAATATAAGCTTTAAGGTGCAATTAGTTAATATTTATCGACTTACATGGGAATTATTAGATCTTAAAATTCCCCATGTAGTATGAAATAAGGAAAATGCTGAAATTGCTACCAAAAGTGACCTTAAACATGTCGATTTTTTTGTGTTTTCCCCACTGAACTCGCATATTTGACGTTTTGTCTGTAGTTGATAATAGTCTGTAGATGATGAAAATGCAAAGAAACTCTGTTTTGCAATTTGTTTGAGGTTGACCATATTTTTTAGCTTCAATGACTGGACTATTATAAGTCAAGTTTCTGACCAGCTGGGATCTTGTACCACAAGTACCATGATGTCTCCTGATCTGGTCCCGATCTCCCGAAGCATCTCAAGCTGAAATCTCATCTCAAATTGAGATTTTGCCCAAATCAGATTCTGAATTGCTGATAATACTAAAGCTAAAACTCTGGAATATACAAAGAAGTGCATTTGCTGTTTTTATGCTAATTTTGAGGCCCTCCTCCCTTGGAAATTATCCAAATGAAACATGGCAATATTTGAGATGAGATTTATCTCAAAATTGAGATGTTTCGGGAGATCAGGGCCTGGGGGGCTACTGAGGCATAATGCCCAATCCTGAAAAAGTGTCACAAATCTGTTTCAAGTGATATCAGCACACACCCATACACCATAATAAGGTTTCAAACATGCTATTGTTAATATTCAGATTATGGAACTTCAAATGTATATCTTTGCCCATTCTTTGATTTTTTTCATCAAATCACTTTTATTTTGTGCAGAAAAGAAAATTCTTCGTAATCCATTGCTCGACACAGTGTCAATATTTACCTGCTAATTCACCAGTAGTTGCTGAAGCACCAAAGTAATAGCCTACAGGTAATCTTACACCTTCAACTTTAAAACAATCTGTCCAACCATCTACACCATCAATATCCATAGATACCTTCAAAGTTAAACGACAACAGTTATAAACATAAGCACGACCGGAAGGAAAACTTTGTATATCTAGGTTTAAATTAGTGTAACTGAGTTAACTGTAGACCCCACTATTTTTTTCAGATGCAGTCAACCATTTTTGACAAACAAGAGGCCTTCAACCTTATCGTTTCTATATTTGAATCATTTTTTTTTTAAATTTTAGTAAGAAATTCCTTCAAAACAGATTAAAATGACCATAACTTTGCCATTTCTCAAGATATTTTTACAAATAACTTTTATTTTGGTCAGAAATCATGGCTCTTTCATACTATCAAAATCCGAAATTCTATATTAACACGGAAAATTGACACACCTGTAAAAAGTTTAAACAGAACATAAATATAATATTGACTGTTACATACTGTTACTGTTTCTCCTTCATATCTTATAGCCATATATGTTTCATGTTCTTTATTTCTAAACAATGACGTACATCCGGCTAATTCTGTGTGGGTACCATCTTTATCATGATCATAATGATGGGAACCATTGTTCACCATGGCAGACACATACGGATGTTGATGCTGCAACAAATAATAGCAAGAATTTCAAAATACACTCAAATCTATGTTTACATTGGTCTTAATAAACGGCTACCTTTCTTGAATGTCCAATTCATTCACCAATAACATTGTTTTACCAAGTTATTAAATTTAGCAACATCAGAGAAAAATGGCTTTACATTTTACAAAATTTTGTAGTAGCAAATATGTCAACGGTCAGCAAATGTGAAAGTTAGTAGAAAATTTGCGAAAGTAAACTGGTTTATAAACTTTATTGTATTAAACTTGACTGATTTCTTACGTTATGTGGGCCATTGTGATTACTGTATGTATCTGCAATGACTGCCAGACCAACAAAATAATCTTTATTACCAAACACTGGACCTGAAATATACAAGATACTAATATTGAGTATTGTAAAATATGAGCTCAACTGTTGAGTGTTCATGTCTAGACCTTGCCATTTTTCATGAAATCTAAATCCTTGAAATGGTCTTTCTCAACAAAACTCACGAAATTTTGTTCCATTGAAATTGAATGGTTCTACAGTATAATAGAAAATCTACATGCAGAGAACACGGGAGAAAATGTTGATTACAGTGAGTACACAATAGCATGGTTTGATCATAAAATATTTAAGTTTTGATCAACAAGATGTAGTTACAACCCCTTTGGATTTCATTTCCAGAAGCATAAATGGGAGGTAATTCAAAAAAAATTATAATTTTTTTATTTACCGAGTTGTTGCCTGTCCCTTGCATACCATACTGCAAAACCGTCACCAAATAAGTTTTTCCCTTGTCCATGCACTTTGAAATGAACATGCAATTCCCAATTTCTTACCATACAAGGCTGAAACAGATATATCAACATAAATATTCACTAGAAATGCAGATGATCCATAGGACTTGTGATTCCCTTATTGCAGTCTGAGAATGTCAAGCGCGATTACTACTACTGGAATCAAAGTAATTAGGTGTGCAACTCCACATGTTTACTATTAATATTCCTATAAAGTTTGATGATGGTATGAAAGTAAACTTAGTTATAAGCGACAAAAGCCAAAATGACAAAAGCCAAATTTAATCATTTGGCATTCATTTCAGTAGAAATATATTTATTATGCTACCGCCACATGAATCAGATACCCAGAGCTTTCACTAGGCTCCAAAAGTGAAGAGTCAAATTGACTCCTGACTCTCAATTTTCAAGAGTCATTACAGAATTGCAAGACCATTTGTATTGATAATTGAAAGTATAGTAAGTTTGACCCTTAGGCTTAAATTTTCGAGAGTCAAAATAGGCACTTTTGTCGAATTCAAGAGTCAAAATGCAGTTTCAAGTCAAATGAAAGCCCTGGATACCTAAGTGCTGATTTACTATTTTTATGAAATCTATATGGTAGGGGGATACATTAAATAATTAATACATTATATAACAAAAAAACAAAGAACATTAATCATACATGTTTAAAACCAGCATAAAAGGGTACAAGACTTGAGTTGGAATTTAGGTTTAATTTTTCAACAATTTTCTAAGCATCAGAGATTAAAATAAAATATTGGTTGAGGAAATCATTAAGTTATGATTATTAATAGTTTGTTTATATGTGATTTGGACTATATTATTAAATCTATGGTTTTACATACAATGCTGTTCCAAATTGCGCCTTGTGAACTCTGTCTATCAGGTGTAAGACGGACATAATTACTTGTAACCATGGTAGTTCCAGCAAAATCCCACAATGGAATGTTCATACCAGATCCTGTAATGAACAAGTAATAAGACAAACTATATATAAAAGGAATATAATACATGTGCTATGATGTAGTATAAATACTGTAATTGTTGATAGTTGATCAGGTGTTGATCAGTTTTAACTCAGGCAAGAGCAATTTTATGTGTTTTTACAAGTTTAATGATTGATTGTTCAAAGCTAAAGGAACACAAGAGCACCACCTTCAAGTGCTGGACACTCAACCTTCTTAGTTTTTATAATTACAGGAACAGATAATTGAACAAGACGGGAATTACTACATCATGTGTCCCAGGGATTTAGACAGTAATGCACCAGTCAGTTGCATCCACGCCCCCCCCTCGACGGGGATGGACTGTGGATAGCCGGGGAATCAGACATGTTTTTACCTTCCTGCTTCCCCCAGCACTGTTGTGGAAATGTGGAGGATTTTTTCTCTGAACCCCAGGATGATATTTAGTTCAACTTCAACTTCAAACTTCAAACTTCAACTTCAACTTCAATAGGGTTACTCGTCAACATCCACATCACACCGTTCAATCCGATACATAGAAAACAGTTGGCACATAGAAGACAGTTGTCAGTGTTTATGTACGCAAAACTCGCGGAAATAAGTATTGCTTGTTTTTATATTCCTTTTGCAGGGTCTGAACAAAACAAAGTGTGTACATTTATTCGCAGTTAAAAGAGGTATCAGTACACAAAATTCTGAGCAAAATCGTTAATTATGTAGGGAGAAATCATGAAAAATGTAGGCGATTTTTAACAAAAAACGCGTTATTTGAAACTTTGATCCCCAAAAAGGTATTTTTTGACAAATCCTTACCCTTTGACTTATACCATGACGAAATTACATCTATCCCCCGTCTGTATGCAGATTGACACACCTTTATTCGTCCTTTTCGCCGAGATATAAGAGTTTAAACATGACATGGTGCCATATTTTTGAGAGCAATGGAAACAGTTGATGATTAAAAAAGATCACATAGAAATCAGTCGCAAGGGTATAGATGATAACAATGAAGACAGTCTGAACGCAACGTTTTTGGAGCGCAATAACATTGAAATAATTACGGTATACTTAAGTGCCAATATGTTTAACTGGATTTTTATAATGCGCTACCAAACTACCAATGCTCTTTTTTGATAAATGCCATTCACACTCTTCGCGCATTCTCAAAATTTGAGCCAACTGCCTGTCACCACTATAATAATTTTTTATAAAAACGAATTATCGAGTATGAGAAGTCTTAAATCAATTTCTATCACTAATACTATATAGTTCCTCAAAATTAAATACAAATCATATTAGAAATAATGAACTTGAAAAAATATACAAGCCCCCAAGTTATGACACCCAACACAAAATATATAATTTAAATGCTTCTCATAATTAGTAGCTAGTCAAAACATCTTAAATGTGTTGTTTATATGTAAGCAAATAATTTGGAAAATGAACTCATAAATGCACGAGAGTGCTATGCACTTGCTGCTTTGATATTTTTTCGACAGAGTTCGTGTCGCCCACAAGAAGTATTTTACGTGACACTGTTTTGTGGATGCGATAGCAACGCTTACGCTTGTGGTAATTTATAAATTATTTGAACCAGTTTTTTTATTGATAGAAGCACTATCGATAAATACACATATTTTTTACCAAAATACACGAACAAAAACTATACGTCAGTCTATTTTAAGCCTGTACCTTACTGAGACATTTATGTTGTATTCTTACGTGACAGCCACAACTCGCTTATTTATTATGGAATGGTCATTTATTCCTTGTAAAATGTCTGGCACATGTTGGGTTTAACTATATAGAAAAGTTCATCATCTGTAATAGACAATTAATGAAGAAAAAATGCATCTTAGTGCGAAAAAAGTTGTACGTGACTGTATACTTACGTGACGGGTTTTTAAAAAAAACGTGATTACAACGATAAAAATGATAAGGAATATATCTTATTCTGTGCCATTGTGACACATTTGAGGTCTACAGTCAATATATGCATGGAAATACCACATAATTAGAATGACATTGAATTTTTACGGTACATATACCACGAATGGTCTATTATTTGCTCATCAACAGAAACAACCATTGATATATGGGGCATACTAAATATTTACTCTTGAAAGACATTGGTGTACTTTAATTTATATTCTAGAATTATTCCGATAGTGTATTCTATTGCTTGGTCAGCATGATCTTGTTTGTCACGTAAAATACAATTTAGTGTCACGTAAAATTTAATTTCAATATTTTGATTTCTTTTTGAACCTACGTTTGATTTTTACATTTGATGACTTATAACATGGTTTTAGAGTGTATTACCTTTAAACAACTAGTATTTGTGCAATCTACATATAAAACAAACTAACTATTTGACATTTGATATTAGAAGAGTAAAAATGTGTATAATTTTTAGTCTGTGCAGTTACATAAAGTGTACTAAATTACTGCAATTATTGATTTTGATGAGAAGCAATGCTATTACATTTATAAAATATAAATTAAGTTATTAGCTTTCACAACTTGGCAAAAAAGCGTAAATTATTACAGCAATCATGGGTTTGATAACCGTATAACTTTCGTCACGTAAAATACAAATAAAAATCCAGAGTTATTTAAGCCAATATGACAATTGATTATTGGCATGTTGACAATGCTTTATCTAATATTTGCTCAAGTTTTTATCACTATATAATATTTTCTTTCATTGGATTTGAATAAAAACGAAATATTCACTGTACAATTTGGAAGAGCTCGTGTCTCGTTGGAAACAAATAAAAAATTTCAACTTTCAAGACGACTGCACATGACTTTCATGGAAGCACAACAGAAAAATGACCATAATTAGTTACTGGATATATTTCAGAAATAATGTGTGATAAAACTGAGTTATGTGTACACAAGTTTTGCTTCCAGAATAAAGACTTGACGTTTGTTAATTGTTGTTGAAAAATGTGTTTCAAGACTGGTATTTTACATGACAATATATAGATGTTCAATGGTGAAGCTATAGGCCATGCTTAGCATTTTAAGCTGTAACTTTAACAGATAAATCGTTCTCAGATGCTTAAACAACCTTTAGTTAGCATTAGTTTTGTTCCAAATTAGTCTTTCATGCTATTTCACCCCTACAATAGTATTTTACGTGACAATATTTCATTCCATACGTAAAAAAAAAAAAATCTTATCCCTATAATCACTATATGCATTGATTTTTTTTTTGTAAATTGTTTACCAAAAACTGTAATAACTGTCAGAATTGTCTCTACTACACAACTTGTAGTATTTTATTATTGTTTTTATGGATAAGTTGCTTTCGTATTTTACGTGACGAACACGTCAGTACAATGCATGTACTAACACATGTATATTTAGCCGGGTTTCATTTAGATGCATATGTCAAATTATAAAGTAGTGTCATAGGTTCCAAGTCAGATTGGTGACAGTAACAATAATACCCACACGCTTTTCTACTTCTAATACAAAAATGATTTAAGATATATAAAAGTAAAATATAGTATAAACGAAATAGCATGTTATGATGTACATGCCGGTTACATAAATGTATTGATAGTATATTGTTTTTGGAGAGTTGGTATGTGTAAATATGTAGTACTGGAATTAAAAAAATAACACAACCATTAATTAACTTCTTTGTTGTGTTCTCTAGGGTATAATACGTATGCTGTGCATGCTATCATAACGTAAAATACACAGGCGAAAACACAGGCTTCTTTCCAACAGCGACATAGAAAAACACGCAATCTTGTTCATGGTGCCGTGTATGAAAAATGTACCGAAAGGGGTTCGACTTTCATGTCCGATAGACGTTTTTGATATATTTAAAGGTCAAATTTACATACGATTCTTCATAGATCTAAAAATGTCCAAATCATGACAAATCGTTGTCAATCGGAGAGGATATTTGTGAACGTGGAAAAAACGTGACGGAATTGCGTTGGTCAGGAAGCTCTCCGACCTTACCACGTTTATTTTAAACATGTTCAAAACAAGCATATATATTGCGTCCCGGTTCATACGTTGAGTCAGGTCTGTGATGAGTGTGAATGGCATTTATAAAAAAAAATCATTGGTACTTTGGTAGCGCATTATAAAAATCCAGTTATACACATTGGCACATAAGTATACCGTAATTATTTCAATGTTATTGCGCTCCAAAAACGTTGCGTTCAGACTGTCTTCATTGTTATCATCTATACCCTTGCGACTGATTTCTATGTGATCTTTTTTAATCATCAACTGTCTCCATTGTTCTCAAAAATATGACACCATGTCATGTTTAAACTCTTATATCTCGGCGAAAAGGACGAATAAAAGTGTGTAAATCTGCATATAGACGGGGGATGGATGTAATTTCGTCATGGTATAAGTCAAAGGGTAAGGATTTGTCAAAAAATACCTTTTTGGGGATCAAAGTTTCAAATAACGCGTTTTTTGTTAAAAATCGCATACATTTTTCATGATTTCTCCCTAAATAATTCACGGTTTTGCTCAGAATTTTGTGTACTGATACCTCTTTTAACTGCAAATAAATGTACACACTTTGTTTTGTTCAGACCCTGCAAAAGGAATATAAAAACAAGCAATACTTACTTCCGCAAGTTTTGCGTACATAAACACTGACAACTGTCTTCTATGTGCCAACTGTTTTCTATGTATAGGGTTGAACGGTGTGCACATGTAGATATTTACTAACGAGGGTTTAAAACTGTGCATGCGCAGAGTGTGAATCGGCTTGACAAAAACTCCTTTATATTGTCATTTGTTTAAAAAAACATAACATGTATTTACACTTTACAATACAGTTCCCCATTTTACACACTAGTATGCTGCTGGTACCCGGTGGAGAGCTGATTTAAAAGCCTCCAGGCTTGGGCACAGACGGTGGTATCTGGCAGACTGTTCAAATGGGTGACTGTTCTGGGGAAGAATGAATACTGGCATATATTCAGACGGCAGTGGAATGGGATGAATTTCACTCTGTGGCTAGTTCTAGAGTCCCTCCTCAGAGCCGGTGTTGGGCAGTATGTCATTGGTATGGCCACTAAGGCGTTGACTGTCTTGTACAAGAGGGTGACATCTGCGTATATCCTGCGCTGGTACAGTGGAGTCCAGTTTAGGTTGGTGAGCATGGTAGTCACACTGTCCGGTTTGTGTGGGTTGTATGGTTTGTTGTAGACGAAGCGAGCAGCGTTGCGTTGTACTTGTTCTAGTTGTTTAATCTGGGTTTTCTGCTGAGGGTTCCAAACAGTTGATGCGTTTTCGAGTTTTGGACGGACTAGGCTCTGATAAGCTCGTTCTTTGATCTTTTGTGGACAGTGCTTTAAATTACGTTTTAAAAATCCTAGTACGCTTGATGCTTTCTTGGTTATGTTGTTGATGTGAAGATCGAATTTAATGTTGTCACTGAGTTCTACGCCTAAATATGGATGATGTTGTACGGTTTCTAGTTGTTGGCCTTTGTAGTTGTAGAGTTGTTTTCTGGATGTTGTGGTAAACTGCATGATCGCACACTTCTTGAAGTTAAACTCCATGCCCCATATGTCTCCCCACTGCACTAGTCGATCTAGGTCCTGCTGAAGCTTGATATGGTCCTCAGTTGTCTTGATTGGTCTGTAAAGCACGCAGTCATCAGCGAAGAGTCTAATGGTTGATGTTATGTTGTCTACTATGTCGTTAATAAAGATGATGATGAATAAGGCTGGGCCGATGACTGATCTTTGTGGTACCCCTGATGTTACTTGGGTTCTGTCTGACTGTTGGCCAGCAAAATAACAGAGATTTTACCATCAGCTGTCCCCCTCAAGGCGGGCGTTTTGACAACTCGAAAGTAAAAATCCCTTCCCATCCCCAGTGGTTGGGGGAGGGCGTGGATGCCACTGACGCGCCACAACTGAGTTACTGACCGAGCATAACTTATAAGCTTTGTCTCAAGGGTGGTATTTCAATAAAGGACAGGGGGGAGTGTGGTGATTGTGGGCTCTTTCCGCTCATAGCGCTCTTTCCGCTACTGAACCAGTCTGGAATTACTGGTTGACGATAAAGTCCGGGTCAGTCGGACACTGGCAGTCAGAACCACGAGACGAAGCAAGGCACATCATTGGTTTCTCAGTAATACATTTAGAGGTTATGGTATCATAGAACGAGGCAGCCCGTCGGCGGTTGGTAAGTATAGTTTACCTTATGCATTGTGTATTGTTACGCGGGACCGAGAGGTCGGATGTCTCCATATACACATACAAAAATCAAAATGTCTAATTCCCTCTGGTTCGCTCCCATCCCCGGATGGGCATAATATTGACTGGTGCATTAGCGTGGTGATTGTGGGCTCTTTCCGCTCATGTGTCACTATGTGTCATATTTTGTGACTCCACCCGTTACGGAAATCAGAATAAATAACTCCATCTATTATTATTGGATAGCAATTACACCTATTGTTTACCTGTATATGGCTTAACCAATGTATGTTCTCTCTTCAGAAAGTCTTTAGTATTCATTGCCCCGAACAAAACTGCTATATTCATAAAAAATATACAGAAGCTGATCATAATTCGGCCGGTAGTCGCCATTCTGTATTCTGTATTCTTCTTCTTTAACCCCCTTCGTAGGGGAACCAAACGAATCGTTTGTAGACAGGTATAATCCACAGCCAATGAATATCTCACAATCCACCACCGAATAATAATCCACCACCGATGAATGATTTAACACGCTGCACAGTTCACTTAAGACTTATGGCCTATCTAAAAACTCAAAATTACTTAGTTACGCTTGTGTTTGGTACGGTTTGGCTGTTGCCGGGCTTTAGCCGCCAAAATCAGATTTTGAAGATTTCTTTCATTCGGATGCCTTCTGTGAAGATTGTTCCCGCATTGTGAATTAATAATAATGGCAGCGCATAGTAAGTTGGAAACCAGCTGTGACACGCTGTTTCCGGTGGTCACTACTAAAACCCAGAACGAAACGGAGATACGGAATACGGAACTTATTTCTATTCCTTTCCGTATTGTAAAAATGAAATTATAAAGCCGAGAAGGGAGTGTGATCGTCTATTTAATTCCATGATGAAGTTAAAATGTGAATTAATAATTGATCGTCTAAAAATTTAATAGACTATTGACTAGTACAAGACCGGTTGCACACTGCTGGCTCCAATATAAATAGACCAAATAGATCTATATCTATGCACCAGTCAATATTACACCCTACAGGGGTAGTGGCGGGAATATAGGAGAAAATAGACCAAACATTTTTCCTTTAAGGTGGCAATTCAACAACCTTATCGACTCCTAGAAATAGACTTTGGTGCCGTTCTAAGACCACACGAGAATCATAAGGCCTACTATGTGATTATATATTCAATCCCTGGGGCTGCATTTTTTGGGTTAGCACTTGTGCATCTACTGTTTACATAGAAGAAAGTCAAAAATGGCATAACTGCATATGCAGACTAAATATGGCTCACACAGACAGTCGTAGTACATGGCCATTAATTTGGTTTATTCCTGCCTCAGAGATATATGACTTTGAGTCAGATGAGGCATTTTATATCCTCATGTGAATAAATTTATCTAAGTTTTTCATTGATTTGGTCTAATAACCTAACAACAGATGACACATACAGTTGCAATATTGTCCTAGATTTTCTGAAACAAATATTGTTCTTCTTCTTCTTCCTGTTAAAGTACAGGGCCCACTCTGGAACATCAACATACTTGTTACCAGGTTTCATAAAGATTAGGCCAAGTTCTAGGCCTATAGTGTTTATTGACATCCATATTGTAGACAGACCCAGAGCTACCACAATCTCATTGCACAGGAAGGATGCAAATAACAACATAAGTTCAAATTTCATTAGAAATATATTTATTCATTAAAATTATTTTAGAAAAATAACATTATATAGAAATAATGCAAAATAACAATTACACAACAAAACTTTTGTATCATATAAAAACATCACATAGAAATTGCCTGTCACTTTATACAATGAACATGCAAACACTTATATCACAATCAAGTACATGTATGGAAGACATGGAAGTTCATATGATTAACACTATAATTACCGGTATCTCAGTATCTTACATTCTAAGAAATTAACCTTAACCTGACCCTGCAGGTGCATGAATATATCACAAAATTACCATAGTGTGGAGATATTAATATGATCCTGACCTTTATGTATGAATATATTACAAGGTTATTGCATTGAATATATCAAAATATACACATCAAAATCTCTTATACCCTGTGGCGATGGATAACATCAGGAATGAGGTGTCAAAAGTGATAAATCCAAAAGTAAGTCTGAAAACTTTCACAATCGACCTTTGTTTGAGTAATGTAAGTGAATATGTTAAGTGATACCTCATATCACCACATCTCAAGTACATAAGAATTTATATCATATTGTAAAAATTATATAATCTATACACTGGGTACACCGTCTATTTTTAGAACTGGAAAAACCGTTACTTGGGACGTGTGATTTTCAGGTAAATAGTTGATTTCCTATCGACCAACTTGTTAGCCATAAACCTTAACTAGTACACAGTATGCCTTAAGGGCTGCCACGTTCAGGTTGTCATTAATTTCTTTGAAAAGATACCCGGATTGAATAAAATAGACGATACAAATTTTTAATTTTCAAAAAAAAAATGGTACAGACTATTTTGTTTAAATAAAGAATAATTTCAAAGAAAATGATGACAACCTGTACGTGGCAACCCTTAAGGCAAACGGTGCGCTTGTTGAGGTTAATTGATCATTAGTTGTTAGATAGAAAATCAAATATTTACCTCGTTCAAACCGAAAGTCACCCGTCCCAAGTAACGGTTTTTCCAGGCCTAAAAATAGAGGGTGTACCGAGTGCTATAAATGATTTGAACTGGATCAATAGTGTGTTCTGTATATACATGAGCAATCGACCATGTGTTTTATTCAACATCATAGAAGAATGGTTGATGGTGATATCATGTATTGACATCATCCAAAGCTAACTGATGTAAGTTTTGAGGGAAGAATTAAACACAATCATGTCTGGCTGCATGGGTAAAGCAAATGTCAAAAGCATGAAGAGTATTCTGTATGTTAGGGCTTACCCAAATGTGAAGCCTCTTACAATAAACTTATTATTATTACTCTGATTCCAGTTACCAGGGCAGGTATTCACAAAACAGTTTAAGGATAAACTTAAATATTTTGACTCAAGTTAAAATATTGAGCTGCACATATTTCTCAAGAAACAAAGAATTACCCATGCTTTATATGTGATTATTGTAGCTCTTTACATAATGCCTTTAAACAATGAAAATAACAGTTGATCTCAATATTCCTGTTTAGCTGATACACTTAAGGAAATTTAAGATTTAAGAAAGTTTTAAGTTTTCCCTTAAGATTCTATGTGAATACCACCCTTCGTCACTACATGACCATGTTAACTAATAAAAGGCAACATTTAAATAATGGCAAATTCTCATTCTGTGACCAGCTATATGACACAGTTTTGTAACACTGGGTATATTTAACAGTACAAGTATAACTTTGTATATATAAACTCACATGTAATCTCAATCATTCAATGTGTTAGACACATATATAATATAGTTCAATAGCTTATTGTTTACACACACATGTTTATAACAAATGATTAACGACATGTATTACATACATGTATACAAAAATGTATTACCAAATGTCTAAACACTGAATTTCTATCACCAAAATACTGTAAAATCATTAATTTTCTCGGGGGATTAAATTTCTTGGATTTCGTGGTTCACATTCAACCGAAAATAAAATCCCAACAAACAATAATTTTTACCCTGTTATTAATTACCTAAAATACATAATCCACATATTGACGTCCCATCGAAATGGTCTTTTTTACCAAAACCACAAAATTTTGTCCCAAAACCACAAAATTTTGTCCCATCGAAAATTAAATGATTTTACAGTAAAATATGCACAGTGTTCAGTAACATAAACAATCTATGGCCTGACTGTACATGCACGTATAAGCTAATTAGATAAGCGATAACAACATTCAGATGCCCAGCACTAAAAAAATAATGTCTCACAGTTGCTATACTTTTGCTGTGCTAATGCTAAATGGTATCATTTATACAAAAAGTCTGCGCAAGTACTATATACTAGTCTAAACAACATAATACCTTTTCTTTGGAAGACCTTATATTTTACATTATGTACATATCTCAAATTACATCCGGACATTCAGAGTCTGAGAGACCTCTCCAATCTTGAAACAACTTCTGTGTTTGATAGCATTCTCAATTTCGATCGTCAAAACAAGTACATTTTTATTTTACCTATCTACTGAGTTGAGTTTAATTACAAAGTTTAAGAATACAATCACACACTGAAGTAATTTTGTGGATCCTGGGCTGGTATTCTCAAATCTTAATGGAAAACATGATTTTGTCTGTATTCCGTGCACCACACCATGGCCTTACAGGCTATCTAACACCCTCCATCATTCACAGAATGAATCACTCAGCTATAAAACACTGTCACAAAGTCCACACATGTCCTTACTGCCAGGATACACTAGCACTGTAGTGTTATATATTGCCCAGATACTTTTATAGAAAGTTGTACATATCTTATATAGAAATGACTATTAGTTAAATCTATTCAGAAATCAATACACTTTTAGTTTAGCATAAAGAATCACCAAACATAACACACAGTCACAGCTAGTTTCTACTTGTATATCATCTAATGACAGTTTTGTGATTGTTCAAATACTGTTTTCGTCATGGGCAGAGAAATCACTACACTTTTAGTTTAGCATTCAGAATCACAAAACATAACACACAGTCACAGCCAGTTTCTACTTGTATCCAGTCTACTAACTTATTTGTGATTGTTTAAATACTGTTTTCGTCCTGGGCTGAGATTTGAAGAGCTTTGTGATAGTTTAAATACTGTTACGTCCTGGGCAGAGATTTGACGAGTTTTGTTAGTTTACCACCAGCAAGAATTATTGGACTCTTCTTAAATTGATTCACCAGAAGAAGCAGGTTAGCAAATGTCTGAAATAAAATGGAAACAAAATATAATACTACAGGTTTTTTTACAGTCATTTAAAGTTTATTAAACTAAATGGATACTTACTAATTAATAACAATAAACTTATTAATAACTAATGGCATATTTACAATACATCATGTTATATCTGCAAACATTTAGCAAAAAAAGGCAATTTTTAATATATCATGTCTAAGTTTACAGGACCCTTGTTAAGCGTGTATTCCCAATGAAAGCTCAATAGTCAGAAATGGTTAAGGTAACATAACCTTGACCTTTGACCTACTGATATCAAAATCAATAGGGGTCATCTAATGTTGCTGGCCAACCTCCATGTGAAGTTTGTAGATCCTAGGGCAAAGTGTTCTTGAATCAATAAACCGAAGTCATTTGGCCTAAAAATGTTAAAAGTCACAGTGACCTTTGACCTACTGACCTACTGACCTAAAAATCAATAGGAGTCATCTACTGCTGCTGGCCAACTTTTATGTAAAGTTTGAAGATCCTAGGAAAGAGTTTTTGATTTAATGAACGGAAACTATTTTGTCTATTGCTGAAATTCAGCTGATTAACTTTCAAATGACCATAAACTTCGTCAATTCTTTGAATATTTTCACTAAATAACTTGCATTTTCTTTATAGTGCTCTGAATACTATACCTTTTCATCCGGTTTCTCATCCTTTCCCATAGCAAATTGTCCATTATCCTTTCTCCGGATAGGAAGGTTATATGTTTTATGTTCAAAGTATATCTGTAACGTGTATGGTTTATCTCCCCCTTGGCTACTTTTCCTTATAAAGTACATACCATCCTGAAATATTCACATACCATTTATAACCTATCAGTTTAATGTAATAGTTTTTAAACCTTTCGGTCAAGGATAACCCACAAAGGTGCAAACAATTATTTCCAATGGGGTCCTGTGTATTTGTTGAAGGAACAGCAAGTAGAGAAGACAGTGTGGTAATATCCAGCGTGCTGCCCAAGCTGGTTTCGAAGAGATACCTTCATCTTTAACATGCCTGCTGTATCGCTCCGATACACACAAGACTACCTCTGAGTTGCCAACCAGTTTATGTCTAGGTGGGTGGGAAACACAGAAAAGCATTTCAGAAATGACCAAGTGCCCCTGCTGAGCATCAAACCAGGGACCTCTTGATCAGTAGTTAAGCTGGTTTTATACTTACTAAAAAATTAGAAAGTTATAGGCATTCATACTGACTAATACTGATTTTCAAACCATAAAAGAAACCATTATATCTAGAAATGAGTGAGATTTTTGGTTTAGTTTGTATGATTTTATTTATCCTTGCCACCATATATTCCATATGGGTGAAGCCCCCAAAAGAGTTTAGTCATTTTAGGTTTCGGGTGATAGTGCAGATACAGGAGATGTACTCGTTCCAGAGACACCACTGGTTGTCTGATTCCTTTAAATGCCAGGTGCCAGCACCTATACATGGGACCTAGGTTTAAAATCTCATCCAAAAGACTATTACTAAATTTTAGCTAGTCAGCCTGGGATTCGAACCCACAACCACAAGATCAGAAGTCTTGTGCTCTACCGACTGAGCTAATCGGTTTATTTTAAGCTCATTATATGAAGTCTCGTTCAACCAGCATATTTGTTTTGTCCAATACAATTGATAGTCTGGGTAGTTGACTAGCCACTGATGTAGTATGAGGATGATTATTCATGTATAAATAGCACAGGAAAATGATATACCTGATTGTGTTGTTTCAATAATTCATCGCCTTCATTTCTGGTCATAGTTGCATGGTACCATCTTTGTCTCACCAAGTCAGCCTGCAAATATCAAACATTACTTTGTTAATAGATATTTTTATTGCCGAGCATGGCCTTTTTAAATGCCTTTATTTTCCAGTCAGGTTTCTGCTGAAATATGGCAGGCATACATACAGAGTGACTCCATCCGGTTTTGAAACTGAGGTTTCTAAATTAGACAGAAGTGCACTAACCACTGAGCTACAGAGGTACATAGAATAGAATAACTCGGGAGATCATCTGGAGCTCTCTCCCTTTATTTATTGTTTTTAATCACATGACATTTTATCACCCTTTATTTACCAAGTACAGCAACAAATTTAAAGAGGTCACAACAACAAAAGTGAAATCTAACAAACTATTATAAGCTTAAAATTCATGACATTGGTGTGACTTCGGATGAAAGCAGGATTGGAATTTTACAAAGCAGCAAACAATTATTGAAAGATCTGTTTCAGAAAAAGCACAAGACAGCTAGAAACTACACTATGAATAATTATGTGGGTAAAACTGGTGTTAGAAAAATTTGCATTGTGCACAAGGGTGTCACAAGGGCCGTGTACTCATCTTATCGATGATTGTCTTAATGAAGTTCCACTGATAATCGTGCACACTTTGTTAAACCACCTATGTGGGTGATACCAAGTTTTCCTGCCTTTTACGTTATCCTGGGCACACTATACTTGTCAATAGTACTATATCATACCTCTGTAAATTCTCTATTTGGTACGGGCGTTGTTTCAGCAGCACTTTGTGTTGTTGTTGTTGTTACTGGTGTTACGGTTGCTTGTGGTACAGGTGGTGTTGTTCTTCTTGGCTCTTTCTGTGGTTTGTTTACTGGTACTACAAGTAACAAAATACTAGTTTTTAATCAAAATGCTTAAATGCCCACATTAGCTTTATTTGCCAGTCAGCTTTCTGCTGAAATACGTATGTAAGGCTTATAAGCCGTTCTCCAGGAAAACCGGGCTTAGTGACAAAATTGGGAAAATCGTGATACTATATGGTTGAAAACTACGGAATACCGTTAGGGCCATCGCATATGTGTGGGTTGGTTTGAAACGCGATACTCGTCAATACGATAATGAAAACACAAAATCACGACAGTACGATAAAGATAATACGACAGTACGATAACGATAGTACGACAGTACGTCATTACGATAACGATAATACGATATAGTATCGCGTTTTCACTGTTGTGCTGTCGCATTATCGTTATCGTACTGTCGCATTGTCAAATTATCGTTATCGTACTGTCGTAATATCGTTATATCGTACTGTCATACTGTTGCATTATCGTTATCGTACTGTCGTATTATCGTTATATCGTACTGTCGTATTATCGTTATATCGTACTGTCGTGTTGTCGTATTATCGCGTTATCGACGATAACTGGAAGGTCACACATAATAAATAAAATGTTCATTATCGGTGGTGCGTCTTTTATATTTTGGAAATACAACAGTCTTGTATAGAATAGGGTTCTTGATACACAGTAATATTCTGTGACATCATGTTGACGTTGTATGAACTGCTTCGTGCAGCTCGGGATTTTTAATTGTATTTATTCGTAGAAATAAACAATATTCGTCTTATCAGCATTAAATTGGATGTATACATTAACAGTTTATCATAGAACTTCAATAATTATTTTCATAAACATGACAGACGAGAAGCGCAAAGTCCTGGAGTTTTATGAATGCCCCTCTTACTAATATTGAAACGACTATAATACTTAAAGTTTTGTGTGTGTCTTTAACGGGTTTAACACCTTAAGTTATGGTGCACAGCATGTTGACTGCAGGAGTTCAAAGAAAGTAAACTCTATACAAGTGTGACGAGTAGCCCATGATAACTTTTATATAATATTGTGGTAATTCTTGTAACATTGGTACGGTTGATAAGGCACTGGTTTTTAAAATTTATGTTTAATATTAAGTTTTCTATATATACAAATAAAGAATTGTTCTAACTGGGTGATGAAATATTTATGTACCGTGACATGAAGCAAGAAAATGGCATTTATCTTAATCATTTTGCAATGACAGGGTTTAATACAAAACTGTCAATATTGATTATAAACAATACTTGTCAAACATGTCAATCAAAGCAAAGAAGTATGACAACACGACAGTACGATAACGCGATAATACGACAACACGACAGTATGATATAACGATAATACGACAGTACGACAATGCGACAGTACGATAACGATAATACGACAGTACGATATTACGACAGTACGATAACACGACAATGTGACAGTACGATAACAATAATGCGACAGTACGACAGTGAAAACGCGATACTATATCGTATTATCGTAATGTCGTACTATCGTGATCGTACTGTCGTATTATCGTTATCGTACTTTCGTGATTTTGTGTTTTCATTATCGTATTGTTGAGTATCGCGTTTCAAACCAACCCACACATACGCGATGGCCCTAACGGTATTCCGTTGAAAACAAGAGACTCGTGTGAACAGTTTCTGAATGGGATTTGATTCGTTGTTGAAGGTGAACCACAAAATACCCAAACTTTAATCCCCCATGAAAATTAATGATTTTACAGAATCTGGTTTTCAATTATTTGATAATGACCTCATCTACTATCATACACTAACCTGTATTTGGAGCACGAGGTAAGGGCCTATCTGACCTGTTACCATGCAGGAAACTACCTACAAATATAACAACAGTATTAGTTGTAGGGGTAGGACATACAATAGTTATACTAGTAGTTATTTGATAGATATTTGACTTGCAATACAGTACTTTTAATAAATGAAATCCGGGTCCTATCTCCTAAACATCTCAATCTGAGCTAAATCACATCTAAAATTTTGCATGTGTCATTTAAATAATTTACTCAAAGTATAATGGACTCAAAGTTCTATCTCAATATGTTGCTATTCATACATGTACAACTTACAACTTGCTTTCATCATCAATATTAAAGGGACTTTCAATATTAAAGGGACTTAACTTCATTTCGATGATAAAAACACGTTTTGTAAAAGTTTAAATCACAAAACTTTGTTTTACGAAAACATAAAGTATTCTTACAACATACATCACGATCAAAGACGCTATAGACGAAAACTCCAAAACAAGTTTTACCGTCTGTTAATTAGGTCACGACTGTTCTCAGCATTTATACACTACACTACGAGGCATCAACGCTAAATATATATTTTACTGCATTAGTCACGCAATAGATTTTAAGTGCTTAAAAGGTAATAAACTGACATTATGCGAATATTTGTCTTCTAGATGAATAAGTCCAGATTCTTACATAAATGTATTAGGTTGGTCGAGCCAAAAGAATGCGATTTTAAGAGAGCTTTTTTATACATGTTGCAATTTACCAACTGGAGTTTCGTCCCTTTAAAGTAAGGAACACTCCCAAACGAAAAAGAAAATCAACAAATTACTAACAAAATACTAACAAATCACTAACAAAACATAGTTTTATATTTTGTTAGTATGTTTTGTTAGTACAGCATTTAACGAAATACCAATGAAACACTTTCTGGATTTTGGGGGTTTAGTGTTTTGTTCATGTTTCATTAAATGAACAGTGTTTTGTTGATGTTTCATTACACTTAAAAGAATGAAAGCAATGTTTTGTTAGTGTTTCATTACACTTTAACTTGTTCATCCTGTATTTTGTTAATGTTTCATTGGACTTGACTAAATGAAGATAGTGTTTTGTTAGTACAGCATTGAACTTGTCTGGTCCAACTGTTTATAATCAAGATGCAGACTGATGAGGTTCTCAGGTCACTGGGTAATAAAATATTATCTCTAAAAAGCAGTGATTCCATTGGCTAATGGACTAATGTGCACACACACAAAGGAAATTTGAATTTCTGTTTGTAACGACTATGGTTTAGTATCAACAGAAAAGTGGCCAGTGTTTTTATTTTGTGGACACAAATATGAAGGAATTATGTGACAGGATATGTGAAAGTTGGACTGAAATCAACATGCAGGTACAATGCTATAATATCTATACTTGTTATCAAGATAAATTTCGATCATGATCAATTTCTACTGCTTTATAGATTGTTTCAAATTCCAATAAAAAGATTGTCATCATACAATTAAGCTAGGCTTCAATAAATGCACATTTGAGATGAGCAAAATACATTTAACACTTCTGTTTAATAAAATATTCGCAATCAATTGTACCAATTGAATTTGCTTTGAAACATGGATTAATTAAAAATCATGACAGTTGAGCAATTTTGATTTAATTATTTGAATTGTGGCACCCATTCCATATATATACCAGAATATAATTACACATTTCTATGTGCATGCATATGCATTTCTACTGGCATACATCTTAAATGTAACATTTTCGGTTTTAATTCCCGGCAGGTATATATGTATATACTGATGCCAGATGGGGAGGCATACAGTGATTTCCTGTTCGTCGGTCCGTAACAAAATGTATAACAAGTTGATTTACATATCAATATGGACAAAGCTATAACACAGGGGCATAATAAAGCCTCATAACTGAATGCTGTCTTTTGCACCTCATATGTTTTGTTAGTATTTTGTTTACAATGTTTTGTTAGTATTTTGTTAACTCATTTGCATATAATATTTTGTTAGTGATTTGGTAGCAGTGTTTTGTTAGTGTTTTGTTAAACAACGTTAATGAAACACTAACAAAACAAACAGTATTTTGTTAGTGTTTTGTTGAACTATCCCTTTTCATATGCAAATCAGTGTTTTGTTAGTATTTTGTTAGTAGTGTTTTGTTAGTGTTTTGTTAGTGTTTTGTTAGCTCATTTGCATGCGATTTGCTGTACTAATAAAACATCAACAAAACATATATTTTGTTAGTATTTTGTTACAGTGTTTTGTTCCCCCTTTTTTTCCGTATGGGCTGTTACCTACATCGAGGAAAGTACAAACCCTTGATGAGATCATACAACTACCTACATTAAACTAGTGATTAAGGTAATATATATCTTCCATGAATATATCAGGCAAACATACCATTTGTTATTCCTGCATTTTTCGTTGCAGCTTCTGTAAACAAAGGAAGCAATTTGAAAATGAATAAACATTTTTTTTTTACTTGTCATGAGTACTGTTTAAAAATCACGGACATTTATTGTTTTCTGAGTACCCGAGTACTTGATCGGTAGAATGACCGAGTACTTGAGTACCGATTTTAGTACTTATTGCCATCCCTATTAAAAACACATGACAAATCTGACAGTACAAGCACACGATTTTATGATAGTATTGATAGAGTTGAGAAAATTCAGTTAATGTGTAAAATGTTCCACTATTTCTTAGTACTCAGTTAAACCAAGGGCATATAACTCCATAAAACATATGCCACAGGGTTAACATACCGGTTTTGTCAGACTTGTGATAGTGAATAACTATATTGAGTTGAGTTAAATACTAAGTGGATATCTTTGTTAGTCTTTTAGAAAATGACTCCGAAATAAAACTTAACCAACATACACAGTGACACAGATGCTGTCATGACAATAAAGATGAACAAAAAGAGAGTTTGTGTAGACAAACTTGTATAAAACTGGTTGTGGACGGTATTGAAAATTGGTCTAGAACCAAATATCCACTATAAATAAAGTCGTTATTGTTATTATTATAGTTCCCGTTCAGAATATTAAAAGTATTTTGAGGCATGAGTTCTAAGCGGATCATGGGACCAGTCTAAACTTGTATAAGACTGGTTCCCGCACTTTGGGACATGAGGTCAAAGCAGACCATGGAACCAGTCTATAGCCGTATACTCACCTCTGGTATTATCCTCATCTGGGATTTCATACGTTTCCTGTTCTTCAAATTCTTGAACAGGCTGAAACATAATGTTTTATATCACATGATTTTCCTTGTATCCAGGTTAGAATAGAGAGTATGCATAATCTTATACATAACACATGTAGTATAAAGTTTAAATACATGTGTGAGTTTTTCCAATAAATCAATGCGTATTTTGCGTTTTTAGTTTCATATGATATAAAGAATATAATATAACATCAGCTCGCCAGAGACTTGTTTAATAAAATTTCCAAAACTCGTTTAATATAAATTTATATCAATTGAACTTGTAATAGATGCTCTGTATACTATAAGATGTAAAACTTGTCTTACAAACATTATAAATTAAGTACAGTTCAACCATATTATTCTGTTAGGCCAAATTCAATTTTTTTTATATTTACTTTGTGTTCAATCATACCTTTCGACTAGAATGGACTGGAGCTGGTTGTCTCTCGCGTGGCAGTGGCATAGCCCCTCGTCTAGGGGGCATAGCAGGGGCTGCAACCCTTGGCGATACTGAGTTGACCTACAAAGAATAAGTAGCTACATATCATAACAATCTATGAATACAGGTAGGTAACAATGGAATTATGTCATAAACATTCATCAGCATTTTACCGAGATGTTGAAGTTCAAAAGGGTCATAACTCCTTACAAAGTCATCGAAGAGTTATGTCACTGGTCTTGTAGGATTGAATAATAACAATACATGTATGTAAGTGTGTCAAGTCTCAATACAAAAACATAGATATTAAACATAATAGTGAACTTTTAAAAAAAAACTTTAACCAAAATGTCTCAGTTCAAAAGGGCCATAAATCTTTACAAAATCAACCCAGAGTTATGTAACTTGTCTTATCATAACAAACATGTGCGCCAAGATTCAATGCAATAGCATTGATACTATACACAATAATGAACTTTATTAGAGACTAAAATTGTCCACATTTCTATTTTGAAAAATGTAGAGGATTTTTATTGCATTTTTCTATTGAGAGGAAGTATTTTTACAACATAAACAGACTAAGTAGAGATAAATTTTGAAATGTATACATGCAAAAGTTTAAGTGACAGGAAAAAGGATTAAGTAGTGTGTAAACTATCACTATTTGAGGAAACTTTACAATAATACAGAGTTGTATTGCTTTTATTTATCCTCGCCACTGGATAATCCATATGACGAGGCCTCCAGAACAGTTAAATGGTCATTTTAGGTTTTTGGGATAGTGCAGATACAGGAGGTGAACTCCACTGGTTCTTTTACATGCCAGGTGTATAGCACCCATACATGGGACCTAGGTTTAAAGTCTCATCCGAAAGACTATTCAATTTAGTAAATTTTAGTTGGTCAGCCCGGAATTTGAACCCACAAACCCGAGTTCAGAAGTCCCGAGCTAATTGGGCTGACATGCTATCAGTGAGATATGGGTTGATCAATATAATTATATCATAAAACTACAACTTGATTAGTTATACCAACAAACCACTACCAGCAGCCAATCTCGAACAATGTTAGACGACCGTGTTTACCTTATTCAGTAAGCTGTCACTGTCTTCCATTGCTAAATAATCTTCATTACCGTCCTATAGGATCAGAAGAAACACCAGTCAGAGTTATATGAAGGTTGGAGCAGATATATGTGTGGGTGTAGTATTGTGTCATTGTAAGGCTTGACTAACTTGACACGAACCTGACCTTTTGATTAGCATAATTTAACAGTTGTTATATTGTCTGTATTTATAACCTCGGTTGTATGTTTCAATAGTCGGGAAGTATCATGAAGACGCTCGAGATGTAATACAAATTATATATATATTTAAAACAAGAACTTTGTAATATGTTCATGCATAAAGGTCAGGTTTGTGTCATTTTTGCCAAGCTTTATACCCCATTCAACATTTAGCTGGCTTAGAATGAAATGGTCGTAAGTACTACTAAATACTACTTACGACCTTATAAGACTGATACATTTTTGAAATCTGCCATTACAAGGCACTTCTTATGAGCCTTTTTTCATGAAAAACAGAACCTTTAAAGTTGACCAAACTGAATAAAATTGAAACAGCTTGTTTTACTAAAATCAAAGAGTAATTTTCAGACAGTTTTTCCTTGTCATCTCATATTTTGATTTTGTACTTATGACCTTCTCATTCTTAGCCAGTGATTTATCAATTAGTACATATGGGTTGAAATGCTGATTGACATCCACCTCTAAAAAGATGATAAAGAATGTAGTGAGCACCACATAAATACATGTACCTCAGTACACGGTGCATCTACATGTTTCATAGAAGACACATAAGTAATGCAGGTTAGAAATTTGAAGAAAAAAAGAAAATCTTGAAAATGGACAACTAAATTCAGAGAAAATAAAGAACAAGAGGGCACAAAGGGCCCTTGGTCGCTCACCTGTTTTAGCATGAACCTTATGTCTTACAACATCTAAGAGACAATTGTCTAGAATAATGGATCAAAACTTGGCATACATAAGAGTGCATACAAGTTGATCACCACATGACCCCATTATGAACTTGGCCTAGATTTCGTTGAGAACAACATTCCAACTAAATATATGAAGATTGGATCAAAACTGTTGCTTCTAGAATGCACACTAACAAATTGTTGACGGACAGACAGACGACGGACAGAGAGTGATCACAAAAGCTCACCTTGCCACTTTGTGACTAGTGAGCTGAAAACAGACTTTGTGCTTCACTAGCCTGTAAACTTGCGTCCATGCAGACTTGGTAGATATAAAGTGGATACATGTACGGGTATATTGAAAAAACTTAAGACATTTGAACCATAATTATTTATAATCCACGGGTGGTATTCACAAAGAATCTAAAGTGAAAACTAAAAATGTTCTAAAAATCTCAAATTTTCCTTAAGTGTATCAGCTAAACAGGAAACTCAAGATTAGCAATTATTTACATTGTTTAGAAGTATTATGTAAAGAGTTTCAGTAAACACATATAAAACATGGGTTATTCTTCGTTTCATGGGAAGTATGTTAAGCTCAATATTTTAACTTAAGTCAAAATATTTAAGTTTTTACTAAAGATGCTTTGTGAATACCACCCCATAAGTGTAATATTGTGTATCTGTATAGAAAGTGTAATAACTTCTAATGCAACCACACCTTATTATGTAAGAATATATATATCTTGTACAAACCTCGTTGTTGTTATTTTCAGGTACCTCATATAATTCCTGAAATGAAATCAAAGGAAGCAATGAAAGGCACAAATTAAATAAGAAATGTCAAAATTCCAACCACCATTTTAAATACTCAGTTTCAAAATTTGAGGACTCAGTGCAAAACAATGGTAACTACATCAATTTATAGAGGCATGTATACTACAGTTTTGCACTTAGCCTTCAAAATTTCTTGTAACTAAGAGCGTAACGCTAAAAGGAAGGCATTAGTTGGCATATATGCGAGACCAATCATACTTTTCCTAGACACATTTATATTCACACTTGGACCATTTTATGCCCATCACAGGTTTCACTAGGCAGAAAGGCACACTCTAACCATTATATATTTATATAGCTAAGTGCTGGCTCAATGACAGACTGTGATTCACCTACACAGGTTCTGACTTTCAACCTCTACTACATAGGCACAAGACCTTAATCACTCATCTATGGGAATATCGAGAGTTTACAATTTATACATATCCTGACATTTCTTACTTCCATTGTAAGTTTAGTGTTCACACATATTTCAAACACAATCATAGTTCATTAGTATGAAATAAGCTCATTAATATTCATGAAAACAACATCTAGGTAGCCACTCGCACATTTAATGCTTTGAATATTAGATAGCTACAGATCACCTTATGTGACATTCTGACTCTTTTACATGTTAATTTTAGAAAAAAATACATTCCTGCCAAGTTAGTTAAATTAAAAATATGAATGATCAAGCAAAACATGTCATGAGATGCACTTAAATGCAATTTAAAGGGGATTTAGATGCATACACAAGGAAGGTATTCATTCTAATAGTATTAAATATGGGACCTAATATCATAAAATGAACCAGATGTACTTACATTGTATGTGCAAGGTAGGTCAACTTGGAAACCAGAAATTTATCAACAAAAATAGGAGTACTTGGCAGGTATGAAAAATATGACAGGGAAGCAGGTGTCGGAAAATAGTAAATGCAATCATGCACAGGCACATATATCAATACAATGTTCATACATAACATTGCTTTAATGCATATATGTTAAGACATCAGGCTTCATGCAAGAAGGTGAAATCAAACAACATCTAACATGCAGATGATCAACATTACTGGTAGGTGTGTGAACACGTAGTGAGGGTATGTTTGGACACTGGACAGTGGTTGTGTGAGTATATTCATACAACATGATAATACAGTCAGGTGGTGCTAGGTCAAACACCACTAAATCAAACACTTATGTCTCCCTTGGCATCCAAATAGTCGGATATGGCAAAGGTCACAGTGGCCTTGACCTTTGACCTCAAATCAGTAGGGGGTCATCTACTGTTGCTTGCCAACATCTGTACATCCTACAGTAAAGTGTTCTTCATTTATTGAACGGAAACCATTTAGTCTAAAAGAACATTAAAAGTCCCCTTGACCTCTGACCTACAGTCTAAAAAAATGTTAAAGGTCACAGTAACCTTAGCCTTTGACCTATTGACCCTAAAATCAATACGGTTCATAGATTGTTGCTGGCCAACCTCCATGTAAAGTTTGAAGATTCTAGGGGAAAGATTTCTTGAGTTACTGAATGGAAACCGAATGGACATGTGACATGTGCACAGACATGTGCAAAGCAATATACACCAACATCAAAGATGGAGGGGGCATAATAATGATAAGTGATCATACAGTCGTCAAGTGGTGCTAGGTCAAACACCTATAAATGAAAATGATATAAATGATCATACAGCGGTAGGTTGAGGTACAGCCGGTAGAGGGAGAGTAGGATGAGGTGGTTGTTTGGTGGATACAGGTTTACTATCAGCTTCATCTACAACCTCGTAAGTCTCTTCCTATAACAATAATAAATACACCATCTCTTTTATATGCACGTGGACATACCATGTGACATTTTGGCTAAGTCGGCAAGTAAATCTGTCAACACAAAGTTAAAAAGTTTCTTACTCTCTGACCAATTTACATGAGATATGTACAACACTCTAGCCGAGAACGAGCACGCCCAGGCAACTTGTTTCAACAGGATGACCTGGTCTCAGTGTTTGCCCAAAACCTGCTAAATGCTATCCATGCAGTCTTCACGAAAAACTTTTCAAAGTACTAGCCAGTCGGGCTACCAACATGGCAGAACTTACTAGCCCAAGAAGATATTTACTAGTCAGACCATTAAATTATTAAAATTATTTCAAATTTTCACTAGACTTTCGGACTAGTCACCTAGAGACAATTACTAGCCCGACCCAGTTTTTACTAGCCTCGGGCTTCGGGCTAGTGGTCAAATTCGAAGACTGTCCATGCAGTTGAGTCAGTTTCATGCATCAACTAATGCCTGTTTTCCAAAACTATTTTAAAAGTTGTGTGGATAGTGCACATATCTCGTGGCAATCAATCAGAAAATAAGATATTTACGGTCGATTTTTTAACTTTATGTAGACAGATTTTTACTTGCTGACTTAGCCAAAAAGTCTCATGGTAATTATTGTCCACCCTGTATATCGATTGCTTAGAATGAGAAGGTCGTAACTTCAAAATCAATATATTGAGATAACAAGAGAAAACTGTCTGTAGTTTACTCTTTACCTATGGAAAAACAAGTTTTTAAAACTTCATTTTGGTCAACATGACAATTTCCGATTTTCATAAAAATGGGTTCATAAGAAGCACCTTGTAAAGTAGATTTCAAATATGTATGAGTCTTATAAGGTTGTAAGTAGTAGTTACGACCTTTTAATTCTAAGCCAGCGATATGTATATGACCTTAAAAAACAATGCACAAAACAAGACTGTAATATTGAACAGCATATGACAGTACTCAAACAATAGACATAAAGTTTGCATGCACATAAAACGTGAACAATAACCATAATATTATATTTATAACAAAGACTAATCATGCATGTGGTTTAAGACAAAGAATGAAGTCAGGATGCCCTTAATGCCAGATGTTATGTGTTGAGTAATGGAACCAGCACGGTAATGATTCAACATGCACACCGGAGAAGCAATAAGGTAAGTAACATGCATTCACAACAAATCAAATCACACGTCAGCGTTAAATGTGTTAAATGACGACCATAACTTTCATTTATCACTCAGCTTTCTACTGTGTGTGCCTTGTAGCAACCAGTTTTTCCAGCCAGTTTTGTAATAATTATAACATTTCTGTTTTTTTCTTACAAAACTGGTCGCTACATTACCTCCACCTTTGAACCTGCATCGCTGGATAAGGCAGTAAGCACTCTAACCACTGAGTTACAGAGGTCACAATGATTGAAAATTGAAGGTTAAGATGGAGTAAAGCTGCCATACCTGTACAACTGGTTCTGTAGAATGTCTACGTGATGGTATATTTGCAGGTACAGGGGGTGCATGGTTTGTCTTTGGTGTCTACAACATATCATTCAAACACTACAATCAACCCAGCATTTACTCAGGGATGTCAACAGAGCAAAATTGATAATCAGGCAAAATGTATTTGTCCGAACATTTTTGCCAAAAAAAGTCATATTTTATCTGTTTTTATTGAAGAGAATCCTTCAGAGCAGATTAAATTTACCATTACATAATAAATGTTGCATTAAATAACTTAAGAAGTCAATGCTCTTTCAGGAATTATCACTCCGGAATTCTGGATAAAATCTGGAACATTGACACCCCTAATTCACTGCATCAAACAAACCTAGCACATTCTGGTTTATTATACTTAAAATTCCCTTCTGTGATTCCTTTATAAATGAGTAATTGTCACAACAATTGTCTAATTCTATTTAGGCAAAACAAGAGGGCCCAGAAGGCCCTGGATCGCTCACCTGAGTAATATTCGAGTGATGTTAAGTCGAGAAATGAACTTTTTCTACATAGAAGTTCATTTTTTTAGTGCAGCTAATCCTGATTCTCGGATTATTCCGGAATAGTAGGATATGCCTCTATGATAATTATGTTTAAGGTTAATGACCTTATCTGTTTAAAAAACTTGAGAACCTTTACAATTTTTTATTAACTTCAGACAAAATAAGTTAAGTTTTCACCTAAGATACTTTGTGAATACATATTCTGATTTTTATTTAATTCTAAAATAATTGCTTTAATTCTTGAAACATTTGTTCTTATCATACATGCATAGTACTCCTCACTCCAACTGATACAAATACAAAAACACTCCTACGCATAAGTGCCAGTTCTCTCTAAAATCCCCTAGAAAATGTAACTGTACATCAATTTGTAACACCTCATGGTTTATTATAATTACCCTAGTCAGACCCTAAAAACTTTCATGGTATGTTACTGATCTGATTCTTATCTAATTGAAACCAGATGTTGGTCAGCAGTGGTCTGTGTGTTTGCAAGTAAATTCACCAGTCTTCATGCATGAACAGACAAAACCTGGGCCCGGAATTATAACCACTACTTACACTCTGCACTCTGATATTGACATTCGCTGTAATTTTGAGTTTCATAGAGATATTTTCTTGAGAGCAAGAAGTTGTAACAATGTAAAATTAGTACCAAATATCATCTTGACTGACTCCTAGTTGAATTTAGTTTAATCTAGAGCAATTAAAGACTCATTATATGAATATTCAAATGTAAGTGAGTTAAAATATTGGTTGTGATTCTGGCTCCAGATCACTTTTTTACCATTTGGAAATGACATAAGTATTTGTAAAGCTACATTATTTTTATTTCATTTTGTACAGATTAAAAAATTGAATAAACAATACAAATTTTGCAGAAGAAAGTTTATTGTACAACAAAAGGTTCGTACAGGCAATACATGTAATCGTTGAAAAAGATATGCCTTCAGACAATGGAGTATTTTATAAAATCACATTAATTACCAATAAAGCTGCATTCAAACACTAAGTAGATAACTATTATATGAGTACGAGGGGGTATCAAAAAGTTCGTGGACTGTGCCTGCTATTTGTTTAGTTTTTGACCGAATTCAGTAAAAATCACAAATCCTTTAAAACAACGTATTTTGAATTGATTTGCAAATTTCCAGCTCATATAACTTTTTTCCGAGAAGGTGGTGGTTACTTTGGTAACTTAAATTATGCTCCGCGGCGCACTTTAAAAATATCATTCACTTGACCTCACATATATACCTATAATTCTGCGAATCGTCATCCGATTTGAATTATAAAACTGTCGACATGAACAATATTACCGTAGCATCATCCTGATGTATATGTTATAGCGCTGTTGTCGCGGATACTCATATGACGTTATAAACATGTCATTTTGTATAGCCAAATTTTCGACACATTTCATGACGTCGGCGCACTTTTCGACATGACGTTACACTTGGAATATCGATCTTCCGTTGCATTTTGTCCGTTTACTCAATTAAGCACCAATACTGATCTCAGATTAGAGCATGTCACCCAAGTATATAAAAGTAAGGTTGTCTTGCGAAAATTAATCTTTTTAAATAGTTTAAAAGATGTAGCGATGTGAGTGGAATGATGCCAACATCAGTAGGATAGACTTCGTGTACTGTGTGATTATCGGCGCTGGAATAAATCTTTCATTAACTGATCGAACTTTATTATCAATAAAAGACTATTAAGTAAAAACTAAGTATTCTGGTAGACAATAGAACAGTTCAATCCAGGTTTGTGAGTTTTGGATTCTTTAGACGATCAAAAAGTTGCAGAAATTTTGATGTTTCATGACGTCGTAACGTCATAAAAGTGCGCCGGGTGGCTGTTGGTCATCTTTTAAATCGTTCGAATATTTTATTGAAATTATCATTTATTCAACTGTTTATTTGTTTCTCAGTACAGAATTGAATGTAGTTTAAGATGATAAAATAAATAATTCAATCGCATAACGCATATAAAAATGAACGGGTCAGTCCACGAACTTTTTGATACCCCCTCGTATTCATTGATCAAATAAAAATATTCAACAGCCATGCGACCAAATATATTTGAAAATTGTTCTTCTTACTATAATCACTAGATGCATGTACATACTAATTCCATAACATTTTTTGCACAATAATCAAAACTTCATGTACAATAATTAAAGAGTGTATTCAATATTTCTTTTAAAATTAACTGTTCTTATTTTGTGAACAGACACACTTTTAATGTACTGAGTCATAATGATACATTTTGATAGCCACTTTATAGTGAATGGCATACACAGTACAAAATTTAAAAAACTTCTGCTGAAATTAACTTTCTGAAACATTGTACGTATAATGGTTCTTCTTTCTCAGGATAAAATACTGAATTACTCTTTGTTTGTGTTAACTGGCTTATCAGATGGTAATGTGTTATAAATTAGGCTGCCTGCTGACCACTGACCACTTCAATGAATTATTTCTTAACTAAAGGTGAGGTCAGTGGGAGTCTGCATTGTGGTATAAGAGAAGATTTTCAAAGTTTTCTATAATAACATAGTGACTAGTGGGTAGGGGGCTATTTTAACCCCATGGGGGTAAAATTTGTACAATCTTGTTAGAGGACCCCAATAATTATGATGTTACATGCAAAATATCAAAGTTGTAGGTCTCGTGGTTTCAGAGGAAAAGATTTTCAAAGATTTCTCTCTATAACTCTATTGCAAAACAAGTGACCCCCGGGACGGGTGCAGTTTTGACCCCAGGGGCAAAATTTGAACAATCTTTGTAGAGGATCTCATGATGAAGCTTCATGCAAAATATCAAAGCTGTAGGCCCTGTGGTTTCAGAGAAGAAGATTTTTTAAGTTTTCACTTTTAAAATCTATTTTTAGCTCCTGTGACCTAATTAATAAATTAACCAGAACCATTTGAACAACTTTGAAAGAGGACCACCCAAGGATCATTCCTGTGAAATTTGGTTAAATTCCATCAATTGGTTTTGGAGAAGAAGTCATTTAAAGGAATTGTTGACGGACGACGGACGACGACGGACGCCGGACAGCCACCTATCCTAAAAGCTCACCAGTGAGCACTTCGTGCTCAGGTGAGCTAAAAACTCTCAATAAGAGGCTTACTCGAATAACCTTTTATTTATGAGGGGGAACTTTTTTAGAAATATTATAAATAGTTACTATTGTCATACTTGTATATATTGTAAAGTCTATTCAGTGCAGATATAGTGAGCATAATTAGAAATATGACACAGAACATGCTAGATTAGCAGACTAAGTGACAGCTTAATAAGAATAATATCATTTTCTGGAAGATAACAAACCGACATACCATTAATGCAAAGAACGGTACATGCAAAATTGACAATACAGTAAAACTTTGTTATGACGAGCATCAATAATATGAGCACCCGGTCTATGTCTGTAAAACTTTGTTATGACGAGCGTCAATAATATGAGTACCTGGTCTATGCCTGTAAAACTTTGTTATGACGAGCGTCAATAATATGAGTACCCGGTCTATGCCTGTAAAACTTTGTTATGACGAGCGTCAATAATACGAGTACCTGGTCTATGCCTGTAAAACTTTGTTATGACGAGCGTCAATAATACGAGTACCTGGTCTATGCCTGTAAAACTTTGTTATGACGAGCGTCAATAATACGAGTACCTGGTCTATGCCTGTAAAACTTTGTTATGACGAGCGTCAATAATACGAGTACCTGGTCTATGCCTGTAAAACTTTGTTATGACGAGCGTCAATAATACGAGTACCTGGTCTATGCCTGTAAAACTTTGTTATGACGAGCGTCAATAATACGAGTACCCGGTCTATGCCTGTAAAACTTTGTTATGACGAGCGTCAATAATATGAGTACCCGGTCTATGCCTGTAAAAGTTTGTTATGACGAGCGTCAATAATATGAGTACCCGGTCTATGCCTGTAAAACTTTGTTATGACGAGCGTCAATAATACGAGTACCCGGTCTATGCCTGTAAAACTTTGTTATGACGAGCGTCAATAATATGAGTACCCGGTCTATGCCTGTAAAACTTTGTTATGACGAGCGTCAATAATACAAGTACCCGGTCTATGCCTGTAAAACTTTGTTATGACGAGCGTCAATAATACGAGTACCTGGTCTATGCCTGTAAAACTTTGTTATGACGAGCGTCAATAATATGAGTACCCGGCCTATGCCTGTAAAACTTTGTTATGACGAGCGTCAATAATACAAGTACCCGGTCTATGCCTGTGAGTTTGCTATAATTACAGATTGGAACCTTTATTACAAGCATTACTAGTACTAGCACCCCGGATGATGTCGAGCATAGAACATGTCCTGATGACTCCACAAGATAACTGAGTTTTACTGTATATCAGTGAGTGAGTGTGTACTATACCTGCATAGTATCTACAGGTGGTGGAGGTGGTCTTCTCTGTGCTAGTACGGGAGGTCTCGATTGAACAGTTGGAGCATCCGGGTCCTCATATTCTTCCTATATATATAATACAATATAAATATATTGAGAGCTCAGTGCAAAACTATGGTACATCCCTCTATAAATTATGCACATGCTGGTCTGCAGACAAAAATGATTTCCCTTAAATCTTCAAAATTCACATGGACATTAGCAAGTAACAGTTGATGACCCCTTAATAAATTTGAGGTCAGTATAAATATTTTGAAAATTAAAGACTGCCATGGGGGCATACATGTTTTACAAACATCTCTTGTACTTATTTTCACAGGAGGATTCTAACAGAACAAACAACGCTGGCTGTCTGCCAGGTGAGTGGAAAATTCAACAACTGTGTGACATGGTGATGACAGAATAAAGCTTACCTCAGGTTCTATAGCTACTGGTTTATGTTTGAAGGACGGTACAGATGATATTGGAGGGGGGCGTGGCTTTAAATCTGGTTCTTCATATTCCTGAAATAAAGAGAACACAATGTCAAGAAGTCAGGCTAAAAACACAATAACAACTGTTCCAACAATTCACTACCTAGCTAACAACATACTTTACCCTGATAGTAGGTATGGGCAGATTTTGCCAGAATATACATGAAAATAATCTGTGTTACCCAAACAAGAGGGTCCAAAGGGCCCTGGGTCGCTCACCTGTTTGGCCTAGTGACCTAGATTTTGGCCCAAATGACACAGTATCTAACTTGACCTAGATTTTATAGAGATAAACATTGTGACCAAGTTTCATAAAGATAGAGTCAAAATTGTTACCTCTAGTGTGTTCACAAGATTTTTCAATGATTTGGCCTCGTGACCTAGTTTTTGACCCCAGATGACCCAATATCGAACTTGACCTAAATTTTATCATGATGATCATTGCGATCAAGTTTCATAAAGATAAGGTCAAAATTGTGACCTCTAGTGTGTTCACAAGCTTTTTCAATGATTTGGCCTCGCGACCTAGTTTTGACTCCGGATGACCCAATATCGAAGTTGACCAAAATTTTATAGTGATGATCATTGTGATCAAGTTTCATAAAGATTAGGCTCAAATTGTGACCTCTAGTGTGTTCACAAGCTTTTTCAATGATTTGGCCTTCAAAGGCTTGTGACCTAGTTTTTGACCCCGGATGACCCAATATCGAACTTGACGTAGATTTTATAGAGATGATCATTGTGATCAATTTTCATAAAGATAAGTCTCAAATTGTGACCTTTAGTGTGTTCACAAGCTTTTTCAATGATTTGGCCTTGTGACCTAGTTTTTGACCCCAGATGACCCAATATCGAACTTGACCTAGATTTTATAGAGATGATCATTGTGATCAATTTTCATAAAGATAAGTCACAAATTGTGACCTCTAATGTGTTCACAAGGCTTTTCAATTATTTGGCCTAGTGACCTAGTTTTTGACCCCAGATGACCCAATTTCGAACTTGACCTAGATTTTTTTTCAGAGATGATCATTGTGATCAAGTTTCATAAAGATTAGTCTCAAATTGTGACCTCTAGTGTGTTCACAAGGTTTTCCTTTGATTTGACCTAGTGACCTAGTTTTTGACCCCAGATGACCCAATATCGAACTTGACCTAGATTTTATAGAGATGATCACTGTGATCAATTTTCATAAAGATAAGTCACAAATTGTGACCTCTAATGTGTTCACAAGGTTTTTCAATGATTTGGCCTAGTGACCTAGTTTTTGACCCCAGATGACCCAATATCGAACTTGACCTAGATTTTACAGAGATGATCATTGTGATCAAGTTTCATAAAGATTAGGCTCAAATTGTGACCTCTAATGTGTTCACAAGGTTTTCCTTTGATTTGACCTAGTGACCTAGTTTTTGACTCCAGATGACCCAATATCGAACTTGACCTAGATTTTGTTAAGATGATCATTGTGACCAAGTTTCATAAAGATTAGGCCAAAATTGTGACCGCTAGAGAGGACACAACCCAATTGTTGACGGACGGACAGACGGACGGACGGACGGACGACGGACGAAGAGTGATCACAAAAGCTCACTCTGTCACTTTGTGACAGGTGAGCTAAAAACAATACTTACCTCCTGATCATCAGGTATAATGGCTGGTGGTTTATGTTTAAATGATGGTACAGATGATAATGGTGGTGGTTGTGGTCGCTGCCTTGTATTATCTGGTTCCTCATAATCCTATAATACATAAAACAAACCCATTCATTAAAATAAGTCAATGGAGAGCTACTGAAGACGCGTCTCGTGAAGGGATTCACTCTACCACTCCACTTTGGGACTTTGGAAACTTGGCAGGTATGATCTGTACCATCAAAATCTTAGCTGAGACTTAGTTAACATAATTAGGGGTGAATAATTCCATATGCAGTTAATCATTATATTTTGTGCCAAGTTTAATGACTAATAGAGCTAACTTGGTTTTAGAGTAATTTTACATTCAACACAAAAACATGATGAAACTGAACTATAAAAGATCAAAATTGATCCTTGTTGGAAAGTGTTTAAATAGTGAATAAAATACATTTGTCTTTTTATATTAAATCAGTTAGACAATTCTGTGTAATGTGACAAAACAAACATTTGTGAAAACCATGACCTTAATTCATTATCAGTGCACACATAAGTCAGACTTTTTATCTGATGTTTAAACATGCATAACAATATACTGTATCAAACATACCTCCCCATCATAGTCATCGACCGCTGGTGGTAATACACGGACACCAGGTCGTTCTGGAAGATTTGGACCTCGTGCACCTGGTCTAGCGGGGAGAGTTTGACCTCCAGGTCTAGCAGGAAGGGTGGATCCAGATCCTGGAGTTGGAGGAGGTTGTCTCTGACCAATGGGAATGTGTTTGCCACGACTGTCAGAGGGAGGAGTTGGTAGTGGACCACCATGAAAGTGCTGTATATGTACTGTCTTATCAGGGTCCTCATAATCCTGTATACAAACAAACATATAATTACATGTACAGTGCATTCAAAGTTAAATGAGAATGGTTATAAACATAAGCTTGTCTGTCAGGTAAACTATGTGTATCGAGGTTTAACTGTGTATACCTGAGTTAATGGTAAAACCTGCTATTCTTTCACTGAGATAGGTCCCTCATTAGTATTACTTATTAAATCGACTATACATAGTGGTCCGTTGCCTAAGCAAAGCACTATGTAACGCTTTCTCTGGAAGGTAATCCATGCCTTCTTCATTTAATTGAACAGGAGGTAATAGAATGAAGGCGCTTGTAACGGCTTGTTAGCAACCGACACCAGGTAAATCAACTGATCACACCCAGGGAAATCGTCTTTTTACCAAAATTTTGTTCCATCGAAATTAACTGATTTTACAGTATAGAACTGATGTTTGTTTGTATGTTTACTTACTTGAGCTACCATGGTAACAATATGGATTCCCTTATGAATGAACGATTTAACAAAGAAAAAAAACAAAGTTATGGACAGACAAACGAAGGAATGGTAATAAGTTGATACAGTAAAACCTTGTTATCTCGAGGACTAATCTGGTCAAGTAAAATGATCGAAATAAACCGGCAGCTTGACATATCGGAGTGATTATAGTATACAACATAAAAAGCAAATTCACTGTGACTTTGAAATTTGCTTGAAATAAGCCTGGTGCTCGTCTTAACGAAGTTTTACTGTAGTATATTGTGATATAATACCTCGCCATCATTGTCATCCACTATAGGTATAGGAACAGGAGGCCGTCTAGTAGCAGTAAGTATTGGAGCCGAGCTCGTCTTTGGATTGTCTGGATCTTCATAAAATTCTTCCTACAAAAACAAGTTTAAAATTCTTCCTACAAAAACAAGTTTAAAATTCTTCCTACAAAAACAAGTTTTAAATTCTTCCTACAAAAACAAGTTTTAAATTCTTCCTACAAAAACAAGTTTTAAATTCTTCCTACAAAAACAAGTTTAAAATTCTTCCTACAAAACAAGTTTTAAATTTTTCCTACAAAAACAAGTTTAAAATTCTTCCTACAAAACAAGTTTAAAATTCTTCCTACAAAAACAAGTTTAAAATTCTTCCTACAAAAACAAGTTTAAAATTCTTCCTACAAAAACAAGTTTTAAATTCTTCCTACAAAACAAGTTTTAACAATACAAAATGTTTGAACTTAATAGTCTAAGATAAATTCTTTGTATATAAATCCAGCGCAGATTGTAGCTCCAATGTAGAATGTATTTGTCAAAGATTATTTAATGAAGGTTTTCAAGTGTAGCTTATGTCACCATGCATGATAATTTAAACACATTGACTTCATGCAATACAAGAGGTGTTTGTAAAACATGTATACCCCTATGACAGGCCAATGTGTCAGAAATAGTAAAGGTCACAATGACCTTGACCTTTGACCTACTGACTTCATAATCAATAGCGTTATCTACTGTTGCTGAAAAACCTCTATGTAAAGTTTGAAGATCCTAGGGCAAAGCGTTCTGGAGTTATTGAACAGAAAACATTTTAGTTAACCGACAAACAGACTGTCCATCTGACTGACTTGTGCAAAGCAATATTCTCCCTCGTCAAAACTCTAGGGTATCTCCTTCATGTACTTGCTTTATTTCTTCCATCCAGTATCAACCAATTACTGCACAATGGGTTGGTTGTATTCCCAATGTTCTTATTTCGGCTATTATCTGTGAATTGACATTACACCAGTTGTCAATCTAACCATTTTAATCAATTACAATAACCATATGGTCCAATGAATTAACTATTTTTTTTTATTAATTTGAACACCTTCGCCAAGAGCCTTCAACAAACAACCAGAAGAGTGATCTCTTATCTGACATAATGCAACTGTGTTCCTAGCTGATTTACAAATCCATATAAACCTACTTACTATAGAATCTTGTGGTTCAAATTGTGGAGCATGTTGTTGTTGTTGTTGGGGTACAGCAGGTAAACCTCGACCTGAAGATAGTAAATCATCATTACATTTTATATACATGTACATGTATCAATAAATATTTATTCAATCAAAGCTCTCAGAATAACTATAGAACTAATCCTCAATCTATTCGCCAGGACTCAGAGTCGACAAGGTTATAAAATTCCTGCCAGTTGGGAAGAGTCTAATTCCCCCTGTATCCTGGCCGACCTATTAATAACACCCTTATACTGAGGATATTTCAAAGAGAGTAGTCTGTCTGGCTTTCCATACCACACCAAATGTCACTAACGGGAGCGGTGGCCTAGAGGTAGGGCGCGCGCTTCGGGATCGAGAGGTCCCTGGTTCGATCCCCCTCTGGACCACTGGTTAATTTCTCTGAGCAAGACCCCCATGCTCCACTCCACCATGGTGTAAAATGGTACCTGCGAGGGCAGTGTCTATTCCTGGGCGCCACAGATCTATGTTGGCTGTCACACCCACAGGAGAGAAATAATCTCCCCAGGGAGACACGAGTGTAGGTTTCCATATGTAGCCCAATGACCAGGGGAGTTAAACTGTCAAAGGGTGCTTGAGCGGCCTAACAGCTGAAAAGAGCCCTAGAAAATTGGGAACTTTTTTTAACTAACTAAATGTAGGTCCCATCTCCAAATTCCAATGGACACTGCAGCATCAATTCATGATCAAATGTTTAAGTAAAATGACGATATATTGAACAAACGATACTTACTGGGTCTAGGTGGAGCAATTGGTTGTTGGGGTTCTACTGGACTTTCATAGCTTTCATCACTATCTGAAATAATTAAAAAACCTCATAAAATATTACTGTACAATTATATGTGTCGTTAGCAGTCATCAGTCATGAACATTCACTTGTTATAAGCAGTCATCAGTCATGAACATTCACTTGTTATAAGCAGTCATCAGTCATGAACATTCACTTGTTATAAGCAGTCATCAGTCATGAAACATTCACTTGTTATAAGCAGTCATCAGTCATGAAACATTCACTTGTTATAAGCAGTCATCAGTCATGAACATTCACTTGTTATAAGCAGTCATCTGTCATGAACATTCACTTGTTATAAGCAGTCATCTGTCATGAACATTCACTTGTTATAAGCAGTCATCTGTCATGAACATTCACTTGTTAAAGGCAGTGGTCTGTCATGAACATTCACTTGTTATAAGCAGTCATCTGTCATGAACATTCACTTGTTATAAGCAGTCATCTGTCATGAACATTCATTTGTTATAGGCAGTCGTCTGTCATGAACATTCACTTGTTTTAAGCAGTCATCTGTCATGAACATTCACTTGTTATAAGTAGTCATCTGTCATTAGCAGTCACTTGTTATAAGCAATCATCTGTCATTAGCAGTCACTTGTTATAAGCAGTCATCTGTCATTAGCAGTCACTTGTTATAATCAATCATCTGTCATTAGCAGTCACTTGTTATAAGCAGTCATCTGTCATTAGCAGTCACTTGTTATAATCAGTCATCTGTCATGAAACATTCACTTGTTATAAGCAATCATCTGTCATTAGCAGTCACTTGTTATAATCAGTCATCTGTCATGAAACATTCACTTGTTATAAGCAGTCATCTGTCATTAGCAGTCACTTGTTATAATCAGTCATCTGTCATGAAACATTCACTTGTTATAAGCAATCATCTGTCATTAGCAGTCACTTGTTATAATCAATCATCTGTCATGAAACATTCACTTGTTATAAGCAATCATCTGTCATTAGCAGTCACTTGTTATAAGCAGTCATCTGTCATGAAACATTCACTTGTTATAAGTAGTCCTCTGTCATGAAACATTCACTTGTTATAATCAGTCATCTGTCATGAAACATTCACTTGTTATAAGCAATCATCTGTCATGAAACATTCACTTGTTATAAGCAGTCATCTGTCATGAAACATTCACTTGTTATAAGCAATCATCTGTCATTAGCAGTCACTTGTTATAAGCAATCATCTGTCATTAGCAGTCACTTGTTATAAGCAATCATCTGTCATTAGCAGTCACTTGTTATAAGCAGTCATCTGTCATGAACATTCACTTGTTATAAGCAGTCATCTGTCATGAAACATTCACTTGTTATAAGCAATCATCTGTCATTAGCAGTCACTTGTTATAAGCAGTCATCTGTCATGAACATTCACTTGTTATAAGCAGTCATCTGTCATGAACATTCACTTGTTATAAGCAGTCATCTGTCATGAACATTCACTTGTTATAATCAGTCATCTGTCATGAACATTCACTTGTTATAAGCAGTCGTCTGTCATGAACATTCACTTGTTATAAGCAATCATCTGTCATGAAACATTCACTTGTTATAAGCAGTCATCTGTCATGAACATTCACTTGTTATAAGCAATCATCTGTCATGAAACATTCACTTGTTATAAGCAGTCATCTGTCATGAACATTCACTTGTTATAGGCAGTCGTCTGTCATGAACATTCACTTGTTATAAGCAGTCATCTGTCATTAGCAGTCACTTGTTATAAGTAGTCATCTGTCATGAAACATTCACTTGTTATAAGCAGTCATCTGTCATGAAACATTCACTTGTTATAGGCAGTCGTCTGTCATGAACATTCACTTGTTATAAGCAGTCATCTGTCATGAACATTCACTTGTTATAAGCAATCTAAATGTAGATTAGATCACTAACCATGTAAAGTAAAATCACACAAGTCAGTGTAATATATAGATCGTCTGTAAGTTACTGTATTACGCTGATATTGGATATCTACTTCGTTTTCCTCAGCTTTGCTGCTTTTGTTACGTTTCCGTACAAAACCACATTTCATCAACTTGTTGAAAACTTTTATCAATCCCATTGTATTATATTAAACAGTCTGTTCAAAGTTAAATGAGAACGGTTATAAACATAAGCTTGTTTGTTGGGTAAACTATGTTTAACTAGGATTAACTGAGTTAACTGTAGTCCCTGCTATCATTCTGAATGAGATACTTTCCTAATTAGAATTACTTATTGGATCGACAGTAGCTGTTCAACAGTTTATAATGAAAGGCATTATGCAGTGAAACCTATCCTTTTAAGTCACCTCAATCAAGCAACTATATGTCCAAAGAAGCCAGATTCAAGTTTTAATAGACAATAGAGTTCAATTAACTTTAAATTAATATCCAATGAAATTGTAGTATTATTCCACACATTAATTAGTAAATGTCCTCTGAACACGATTGTATTGAAAATTACAGTTTCATACTAAGACTAATGTATTAAATAATATGATATACAACTGTATGTAGTGTATGTTCACTGTTCTTTTTTTATCAAAGGGACACACTGGTAGTTCACTTCAGGTAAAAAAGTGTGGTAAACAAATTTGTTGGTCATTTGTTTGGTCATACTGAATAATGGCAAACAAATCAATCAATTAACTACAACATTATTTTAGCAAACATATGTCAAACGAACAAGTCTGCATCAACCTTGTTGTTGTTGTTGTCAATACAAACTTAAGTTCACAACAAATATGTCAAGCTGGAAATCATTGAAGCATGCATAAATAGTATGTTCAAAAAAACTGAAAATAATTTTAACTTATATAAGCATAATTTTATATTTTATGCATTGAGCCATGACTGTACTTTTAAAGTTTTTTTAGCATTGACTTTCAAAGTTTTGTACAAGTACACCACCTGATGAAGCTGTAAAGTAACTTTTATTTCAGTTTAACCTGTGTTAAAATTTTGGTGGTTGAGGTTATTTTCACTATTTGTACAGGGTAATTCATGATATCTAGCCCACTTTCAACAGAATGCCACAAGACAATGCTTGATTCAACCCAATATTTTTATATATCAATGGAAAGTCTTATAATATTTCAAATTTTTATTCAGTATATAACATTGGCTATATGTATATTACTAGCTGGGCAACTCATCAGGGGAAACACATTTTTGTACTAGAACCATTATATTTTGTCCTTGGAATGACACATCTATAGTCAGACAATCGGAACTCTTGGCGTTTATGATATCTAATGAAAGTGCCTCGGACATAATAGGAAAGCCGCCATCATAACAGACTACTTTACAACAAGGTTCATGAGAATCAAACGATGGAATCAAAGAGTACTAAAAGGTTACTTAATTACTCCTGAGAAGGTATCAACTCCTAAAAGGAGACCGGTTATTGAAGGGCTTCTAGATAGCATTGAACAACTGATGATTGGCGTTACCCGAAACCGCATAACCAAATTTGTAACCCTACAACTTATGTACAAGACTTATTTCTCAGTTATGGAAATGCCAAAGTAGTTACGATTGCTAGTCAGAGCAAATTTGAATCTGCTGGACCTTACACACTAGCTAGACTATGATGATACATAATACAATAAACCATCATACCTTTCTTAGAATGAGCCTTCTCACTTCTCCTGTATACTGTGGTACGTTTTTTGGTCACATCTTTAATACTTCCCTCAGATTGCTTTCTACTTTTATTCTTCCTCACAACAGAATACATCTTACTCATAATTTCTGGAGAACTTTTCACTAATTCCAACATATTTTTGTGAGAATGTTCAACACTAACTAATTTACTAGTGATCCTTGGTAATATTTTCAGACAGAACTATCAACAATCGTTAACATTCAGTTTGCCCGTTCAATACATGCATTTTTAGTTTCAGGGGACTCATACAAACTCAAATAACAAAAATGTCGAAGGTTTCCTAAGCACAAGTAAAAACGTTAGTCATGTGCTGAAACTAAATACATGTCTGCCTATCTTAATTCTAACTGACAATGTATGTGTATTCAGCAACTCCGACTCCCAAGCAACTATCTGTCTTCTACAGCTTATTTCAGTAATCCAAGTTTCACACTGTATAAACCAAAATCACTATATGATTTATTGATCTACTATAAAGTTCAATTTGTATGACTTATTGCAATCGAAACACACATGTACATGTAAAATATGATCACTGTATAATTTAACATGTATGTCTCATTGCAATTTCAGGAAATCAACCTGAGACAGTTTGGTTTTTTTTATATTAAATCCACCAGTTTCAGTTTCACACAGCCATGTGCTGAATGGCAGACACCAACAATATCGGAAAGTTGGATTTATCAGGCCCTCCACATTGCACTGTATACCACTGCTTGAAATAATTATCCTAAACTCCTAATCCGTGTGAAGTGACAACATCCTATAGTAGGGACAGTAAAACAATGTTTCCAACGTAATTAACACAACCACTCTGCATAATGAACTCATTGACAATACTACCATATTCACCATCAAATAACACCATTAAATAACACCATCAAACACCAAAAACACCAGAGCGTCAATGTAAAACATCACTAGTTACGTTGCATACAGTATAACAACAGTACAGATGTTACATACACAAGTCAGGCATGGTTACTGGATGAGTAGCTCTCACAATGTGATTAGTCAGTCAGTAGATCTCACATATAGTAAAACTTGGAGAATTTGACACGAACCTGACCTTTTAATTAGCATAATTCAACAGTCAACATCTTGTCTGTATTTAAAACCTTGTTTGTACGTTGTACGTTTGGAGAGTATCACAAAGACACTCGGGATGTAATACAAACACAAATTTGAAAAACAGATGGCATAATTTACTTGCGGAAATTGATATATTCAAAGCAAGAACCTTGTAATATATTCATGCATAAAGGTCAGGTTCGTGTCAAAGTTTCCAAGCTATACATCATTTAATACATCATCAGCCGCTTGTCAAATTAACGAGGATTTGATGTGTGTTAAATCATGGTCCACATGCAGTCAACAGTTGGTTGTGTCAGTTAGTGTGCCATGGCAGGTATGAATATTAAGTGACAGGTGAGGATGGGGGGAGGTGGGTCACGTTACCCCACAAACCATTGGTCATCACCGACATCTTATTGTATTATTGCTCCATTATCATGCAATTTATTACAGAAAGCGAATTGAAGGCGGGGGGGGGGGAAGCGGGCAGATTTTTATTTTTAAAAAATTGATGTCTAGTTTAGTCCTTCCATTTAATGTAAAGCATGTTACAATGCCGTAAGTCAACAGTACTTCAGTCATACGAAGACTTCCCTGTCGCATTACCCTGGCACAGGGCTATACGTTCAGGATAATACCAGTGAGTGCCATTTTTAAGGACTTTTATTCCATAGTAACAAACACTTTTACCACAACTAAAATTTGTATGTTATAATTTATAACGCAGCAAACCAGGAATGCAGGAAGACAAATTCATAGCAATGAAAATAAACAAATACATCAAATCTGATTTATTGGTTTCCATTACATTTTTTATATTGATTATTCATTCATTTTATGTTGGTTCATTTATCTTAATGTTTCACAGAATTACATCAATGATGTTTATTCATTCTAAATGGATCACATATACATTGTACATTGATGTATATGTTTGTTTATAGTGTTCACTTTGTTTCCTAGTTCATTTATAGGTGAACTCAATCCTTTTGCTTAATTGATGAAATTTAGTGAAAAATTAATGCTCTTCCTGGTGTCCGTTGCCTAAGCAAAGCGCACTACAAAGCGCCTTTATTCAGTTAACTCATTCTCCGGATAAAGATCACACATTAGAATTATCAACAAATAAATACAGTGGTCGTTGCGCTCCCTTGCACTAATTTGTTTATAATATAGTGACCCAGGACACTTTTCACGGACCCGTGGCTTTTCCCCTCATTTCTCCTCATCAATACATCTGTGAGTTATCAGTCCTACTGATATTCATTAAGTGCTCCATTAATTATGTTTGTTGGTTCGCTGACTTCCTCATTCATTCATTCTTTCATTATTTTTTGTTTTATATCAACAAATGGAGATCATGAAATAGTTGCTAGAAATTGGAAAGAGTACAATCAATTACACAACTATAGTCCTACCAGATTAAACTGAGACTCCTTACATAATTCGTAAAAGTCCGGAGATAACGGTATATAATGAGTTAGCATACAAACCGAATACAACCAAGCACAGCTGCACAGGATTTACAGAGTTTTATGAGTGTCAATTTAATCTGGTCAAGCTATAACTAAAAGGGTGATATTGACAATAATCATTCCTCTTTAATACAATTATTATGTTATACATCATTTTGCATATTTCCTTCTTATTTTAATGTGACATCACACTGGTCTATAAAACGCATATTGACCAAGGACAGAGAACTACCAAAGGCTTAATCCTATAAGATTGTGACAGGTGAGTTTTCTGCCCTTGGGCAATATGCGTTTTATGCACCAGACAATATGAAAGATTCTCTAAATACTTAAAAGATTCGGAAGATTGAAAACAAGTATTGAGCCATGACAGCACTTTTAACAGTAAGACTTTATATAATGAATGCCCTAAGGTTACGGTCCAGATTCTATCTATACTATAAATAATGGTAAACTAGTCATTTAAACATTTAACTCAGCAATAAAACAAAACTACTTGCATCAGGTAAACAAAGTTAATGCAGTTTTTATTGTATACATTTTGTGTATGTATGGGAATGGTGCACAGGTTTAAAACAAAGTATTGCAGCTTCTGTCAATTCAATAAGTAATAATAACGAGGGAATTATCCCATTCAAAAGAATAGACCAGACTACAGTTAACTCAGTAAGACCAAGTTTAACCTAGATAAACCTAGTTTACAAGCTTATGTTTATAACCATTCTCATTTAACTTTGAACTGACAGTACATAAAGATGTCATTGATGACACGTTATACATTATGACATTGACCTGTCAACAGGGACATTAAGTACAAACATAATTACATAATCAAGTAGATGTAATTAATAAAACAAACACCACAACTATTTACTCAGCCATGCAACATACGTCATAGTTCAATGCAAAACATATATATAACCACAATGTAGTTTTCTACACTGGATTAAACCCAAGGTAACTGCATGTATCATTGAAAAAGTAAAATAAATATGAAATTTATGATTTTTCTCGAAATTTATACATGTATAACCTTAAGATCTTTAAGATAATACAAATTTATACTTTAAAATTTTTGTTTTTATTCTTTTTTCAATGATACATTTACCTGAGGATTAAACAGGTACAAACGATACAGTGATCTACATAAAATGATTCACAGTCTCATGGAAGTAATTAATTATCATTTTATGCACCAATAAACTAACAATAATTTGAGTTATTATATGGTAAAGTAGATTCAATAAGTAATACTAATGAGGGAACTATCCCATTCGAAAGAATAGCAGGTTTTACCGTTAACTCGGTATAACCTGGATAAACATACTTAGTTTACCTGCCAGACGAGTTAATATTTTCAACCCTTCTCAATTAACTTTGAACAGACTGTACATGATTCACAGTCTCATGGAAGTAATTAATTATCATTTTATGCACCAATAATTAAACTAACAATAATTCTGAGTTATTCTTTGGTACATCGCAACAAGCAGAGTAATTATTTGGTACACCGCAACATGACTGCACCAATAAACTAATAACAACAATCCGGAGTTTAAGTATATCGGCACACCGCAAATGTGACCACATCTAGGTTACCACTATGAGTTATAATAAATAACATTTCACATGATGCTGTCGTCATCATCTATACAAGGTCATAGTGAATGTACTTTTCAGTTTGTTCAAAGTTAAATGAGAATGGTTATAAACATAAACTCGTCCATCAGTATCTAGGTTTAACTGAGTATACTTGAGAGTTAACTATAATCCCGCTATGCTTTCAAATGGGATACAGTCTGTTCAAAGTTTAATGATAACAGTTATAAATATAAGCTGGCCATAAGGTAAACTACGTTTATCTAGGTTTAACTGAGTGTATTTGAGTTTAAACTATCAAAGTGGGCAAGCTATATGATCACGATGATTATTTCTTTAACTCGGTTGACTAAGTGATCATGTCACAGATAGATACGGTATATTCCTTTGAACAATTTAAAGCAGATTCAACGAGACTGATTAATGCAATGTGTTTGAACATAATTACAGTGTAGGTAGTCAATAATTATAAACATTGATATGCTGCAGCAAAATTGTTCACCAATTCTTGACAGTATACCGACAGGTGTGTTATACAGTATTTATGGGGTAATTAATGAGCAGCCAACAATTGCTGCACTGCATAGAGCAACTAATAACAGACCCACATCAAGCAACCAGCTACGTTGTCCCTGCAACAAGCATCAAACAGCTTGCCTGCATCAAGCAAAACCAGTAACTTTATCTTTTTATATCTGCATTGATTTATTGCTTTTATTTATCTTCGCCACTGGATAATCCATATGTATGGGCGAGGCCCCCAGAAGAGTTTAGTCATTTTAGTTTTTGGGAGATGCATGAAGCAGAAGACAACCCAGTTCCAGAAGCATCCCAGGTTCTTTTACTTGCTTGATGTATAGCATCATACAAAGGACCAAGGTTTAAAGCCTCGTGTCATATTATTTTGTCCACTTGTTTAATAAAACTCATATGTAATGAGCACAAATGCATGATCCTCTATATATACAGTCAGCAAATTGTAAGACTGATACAATTGACATTACGCTAGTTGTCAATCTGTAACATTTTAATCAATTTTTAAATTAACAGTAAATTAAAATCACATGGTCCAACTTGAAAACCTTCGCCAAGCAGCTTTTGACAAACACTCAGGTGGAGAGATCTTTGCTCTGGCGTAACATCATTTCCACCTTTACTTGTTACTTCTAGCTGGTTATATCAAAACTGCTGATCATAGTACAAACAATAAGGTTACTAGTGTCAAACCTTCAAGTAGCATTGACTGAACAGTCACAGGATATCATCTTAACACACTGCCCTATATTACAATGGGTTAAGTTCATCAAACTTATATCATAAGTACTGTAACAATAGAATACTGAATGTATGACGTGCGTAGATTATTCAGTCATACTAACGGCAATATAGTAACAAGAGCACCGCCTACGTAGGCTGGACACTTGACTTTCTAGTTTTTGATAGTAACATTAGGGCAGGTTACTCAATAAATATATGTCACAGAGTTATCAGCCTTGTCAGTATGGACTCCTCCGGTGAATATTTATGCCAAGTTTCAAGTGGAATTACTGTATCGACATTAGACTTTAAAATCTGTTTTCTGGAATTACAGATTTTTGTTGGGCGACATTGAGCCAGATATTCCAAATATGTCTGGGGGAAACAAAAATCGTGGTTTTTTGTTAAAAGGGAAGAATTTGTAAAAAGTCATGCTGCGTACATTAATAAGGGAAAAACCACCTTGCACAAAGTTCCGGATATAATCTATTAAACATAGACCATTTGGATCATGGCAAAAACTTCTGTCAATTCAATTAGTAATACTAATGAGGAAAATATAGCATTTGAAAGAATAGCAGGGATTACATGAACTCAGATAAACCCAGTTAAATGCTGGTTAAGCCTATGTTTACAACCGTTATCATTTAACTTTGAGCATACTGTATGAAAGAAATGTTTGAGGATCGAATCCATCACATCAGGGCATCAGGCATACAGGCCTGTCATGTGACCTACCATCAAGTCAAGAAGATCTGTCCAATACATTATCAAGGTGGAAAAGTTCACAAGAAATAAACACATATTTACCATCAAATATGACAGCCAATTAAAGCCAATTAATCAAAGCAGCCAACATATATAGGATACCGATACCCCAACCAACCACAGGTAACAGTATCGTTGAAAAAGAAATTGAAAAAAAAAATTGAAAAAAATTTTTTTCTCGAAATTTAGGTATTATATACAAGGTATATTTGCCCTAAAAACACAGATTTTTAAAGTATCAAAAAACAAAAATTAGCTTTCGATACATTCAATAACTAATTATATTCTTACGCAACATTGTTAAAACTACTCGCATACAAAATTCCATCGAAATTGATCAACTTATTAAAAAGTTATGCCATAAAGTTTAGATCCCTGTGTCCAGCCGGTTCGAAAGGTGCATTCCAATAAAACCAAAAATACAAATTTCGAGGATAAAAACCTTCATATTTTGTATTTATCGTAATGAATAAGCATAATAATGCGGTAGAATTGAAGGACGCAACAGTTTGAACAAATTTACCGTGGTGAAATATGCGAGCTTCCGTATTAGCCGCGAAACGAATCATCTGCACATTTTATTTAGTCAAAATGTTTTTATTTTCACCATGTTTGTCCGAAAGTTGCGGATGATTTCCATTTTGTGACAACGACTTTCATTGGTTATAAAAATACATTCGGAATATCTCTAGTCGTCAGACACTCTAAAAACCACACCGGCCGTCCTTGCAGTACGCCATCGAGAGTTAAAATAAAAGTTTAAACGATGCATTTGATCGTTTTGCGGTAAATGTAAAGCATGATTTCAAATGTTTGCAAGGCATTATGCTGTATTTGTCCCCCACACAGCCTTTTTGTTCATGTTCAACTCACGTAAATGCCGTTGTCTATGAAAACAAATTGCACCCTTTCGATTTTGCTCTCAATTTCCTTGCAAATATACCTTGTATATAATACCTAAATTTCGAGGAAAAAATTTTTTTTTTTCAATTTCTTTTTCAACGATACTGTTACCTGTGCAACCAACATCAGGCAATTACAGATTGATACATCTGCCATAATGAATATAATTATGATCGTTAACAAGCATTTTGACACATCTATTAAATTCTGTGCAATTAACGCAGATTAACACATTTTAATACAAATATGATATAGCTGTCAATCACAGGTCATTTTCAAATATGCCAGGTCACATGTACGACAAAAATGAAAATACATAGTCCTTTTATATCAGAATTATTATAACATGCAAGTTTTACAATAGTTTACTAAGGTCTTCGAATAAAGGATTATATTTAATGGGATTAGGGAAAATGTTACGAGATTAATATCTGAAAGACAACAAATGACAGATTCTTTTTATCACATTACCATATGGTTTCAGAGTCAAAACAACGTCAGAAATATCAAATTTAAGCCGGTGATATAACTTGACCAGATTAAGTAGGCACTTCGGACATATTCCGTGCATATTTCGAACAAAGTCGGTGCAAAAACAAACAAATATTTCCGATAAGTACTGACTATGCTTACGGAAAATAATACACGCTTCCTAAGTTTAATGAGTGCCTACTAAATCTGGTCAAGCTATATTACGTTTTCGCGGATTTGTTATCACACGTGTTGGAGAACATGTTCTATCATTTGCTATGACATGGAATATCATGTTATTTATGTGATAACTTAATTTCAGCAATACAAGCCAGCGTATCTATCAAACATAAATATATAACATGCTGTCAGTCAGAATGAATAATTACTCGTAATTTGATAAATTTAAATCACCAAACTAGACATTGAAAGACACCACAGTTCACATTCATGAATATTGCATTATATAAGGTGGACCTGATCGATAGTATTCAAGGAAGATAATTCAGGGTAAGGACAGGTTAAAGCAGATGCTATTCAAAGGTTAACCACTCGATGGCTTAGAACCAGAAGGTCGTAACTACCTCTTACGACCTTATAAGACTCATACATATTTGAAATCTGCTTCACAAGGCGCTTCTTATGAGCATATTTTCATGAAAATCTGAAATTGTCATGTTCACCAAAAATGAAGTTTTAAAAACGTGTTTTCCCATAGGTAAAGAGTAAATTACAAACAGTTTTCTCTTGTTTTCTCAATATATCGATTTGGTAGTTACGACCTTCTTGTCCTAAGCCAGCGCACTGATAACATTGTCTAGATAGGCTGGTAACCTTATCATAGATAATTATGAGATCAAATAAAGGAAGTAAAATTGCAGGTTTTAATGTTTTAACCGAGCAAAAAATGCCAAACAATAAAAAAAGCCTGTCATCTTTCTGCTGAAATATAGAAGGCATTTGAATGCCTTACCACATGGATTTGGGATTTGTACCCCGGTCATTTGAGTAGGTGGTAACCATAAAGAAATAAAAGAAATGGTATCATACCTTTCTTCCTTAGGTATCTGCGTGTTGGTAATACCGGTGAAATGTTTGATTTGTTCTTACCACGTGGTAAAGCCGGTCGTGGTGCGCCTTTCACTGGTAATTTAACATGGGTGTAAGAACCCGCCATAGTGAATATAACACAAATATCAACGCAGTTCTAAACACTGGTACTGAGTATGTTCAAAGTTAAATGAGAATGGTGATAAACATTAGCTCGTCCATTAGGTAAACTATGTTAATCCAGGTTTAACTAGGTGTAACTGAGTCAAATGTAGTCCTCGCTATTCTTTCGATTTGGATAGTTCCCTCATTACTATTACTCATTGAATCAACAGTACTAATGTTACTATAGAATGGAGTGTTACCACACCAGTTCTATTCGAAGTAAAATCAGGATTGTGTTTCTTATACAAGTAAGTGATTGCACACACCAGTCTTCACAAGTAACTCAACCTGAGCTTAATCCTAAATGGAACAGCTTTCCCCAGTCAGTCACTATAAGCTGCCCAACCACTGACAGTGCAGTAACACAGTTACACAAAAGAGCTTAATCCTAAATGGAAGAACTTTCCCCAGTCAGTCACTATACGTTGCCCCAACCACTGACAGATACAGCTGAGTCAGCAACTTCCTTGATGTTTAAACTGCACAATTACATGTTAAACCCCTCTTGCCCGTATGACACTTTTAACCCTACAATATGCCGACATTTGAACATGCCAGAATCTGATGGGGTTTGTTCTTATACAAGGAAGGTGATACAAGCTGAAATGTTGTCACAGCTCTTTCTATTACATTTTTATGAGAGACCAAAGTCATAATTGACATCACATCACATCACCATAGAATAGTTGTTCCCAGCAGATTGTGACATAATGTAAGACACAAAATAAATCCTACAATCCAACACATTAACTCCTTTAATTCTTAAACAATACATCTTTAATACTCGGGTTTCAATTCCATGAGATAATATTTCTAGTTTTAATAATACAAATTAAATCCTAGTAACCTATTCCATGACCCCCATCAAACCAAAAGACAGGGAAAACAAATGGTAATATATAAGCCCCTATTCCATGACCAGAATTTTCACATTAGCATGAAAAAATAACTCCAAATAACTCCATACGAAATTTCAAAATCTCTTGATGAAATATCCAATCATAAATTACCAATTCTAATACGGGTGATAATATAAGTAAGATGATTATCCGATGTCATGTACCTAGCAGTACAGTAAGGGCCATAAAGAAGGGTTATTATAATAATCATATAGGATCTACTTCCTGGTTTACTTCAATCATTGAGGTACATCCTAACACTAGCCTGGATACAAGTCATCAATAAAATCAATAAATATCAGTCAACCAGTAGATACATGTGCATACTATAAAATTGTTTAATTTTCATGGGACAAAATTTTATTTTTATTTTTGTAAAAAAAGACCATTTCAAATTAATAGGACAATAATTCGTAGATTTTGTATTTCATGTGATAAATACAATGATCTAAATTATTGTTCGACAGGATATGATTTCTTGGTTGAAGGTGAATTAGAAATGCACAAAGTTTAATCCCCCATGAAAATTGATGATTTTACAGTATTAATATTCAATAAGCTTGTGTGATAGATGTCCGGTGTCATTCAATCTATACCTACATGGTGGTCATCTGATTTAACTATCACCTTGTTAACTACCTTCATCAGTTCACTCTCCATTGATGAACTTTATTCATTTACTAAGATCGGTCAAACCTATCATAGGCCCCGATCTCCCGAAACATCTCAATCTGAGTTTAATCTCATCTCAAATATTGCTATGTGTCGTTTGGATAAATTCTTTGGGATGATGGACCCTAAATTGGCATAAACATAAACAGAAAACACTAATTTTAGTTTATTACAATAAATTTTAAAGAGTCAGATATGTGTCACATTCAGTCTTAAGACTTGGGGCATAATCTCAATTTGAGATGAGATTTCTACCTGAAATGCTTTGGGAGATAGACGCCAGTTAACTCTCAATTTAATAAGATACAGTCAAACTTATCACAGGCCACCTATAGCATGTAACAATCACATGTAGTACTTGTTCACAGGTCGTCTCTCTTAACAGATTCATAGATAGAAGATCAGCCAGGTGGAGTAGGCTGTTAGAGCATGTTCGTTGTTTTCCTGGTCTTACAAAATACATTTTTCCTCATTCACATCAAGTACATGTATTATAAACAATGTAACTATTACACTGAAAGCGTACTTCCTCTATCTCAGCCAGCAATATTAATAAATATACAAAACTTTATAACCTATACATAGAATACTGAGTACAACCTCTCCAGAGTGGTCCTGAGCTGTAGAGCAATGATAATATATAATTACATCTTTATTTTCGGTAGATAATATATTATTAATTGGTAAACCAATTTTCATTATGGTCCACAATAACCACTAAGACTGTATTTAAACACCTTTGAAATGTCCATTAGCAGTTATATTCACTATGAATATAACCTCTGTAGAGCGAACACCTCTCTATACTAACACCTTTAAAATAACCCTTTATAATTGTGGATAAAAAATTATATTTACTATAAATCTAACCTCTGTAGGGAAACAACCTTTGTTCAACGCCATCAACGGTCACTATTTACAGCTCCCAGTGGTGTTGCTCTACAAAGGTTGTATTTTTTTTCTCTATTTCTGCCACCAAATTGTACATTGTTGCAAGTTGTGCATGTAGTAGAGTGGAACATTTTATACATAAGCATCGAATAAACTAGGTGATCATAAGGTGCAACCAAGGATTGAATCTGGACCTCCGGGGATGAATAAATCATAATACTTTGCAATCTTATTAAAATCAGATTCTAACATTTACTCAATTCCTTTCGTTGTTAGAAATCTGACCACGCTCTGTAAGAGGTCACATTCTAGTGACATCTCTGGTGCAAAATGACATCACATAGTTCACCAGCCTTCACTACACTTTCATACTGGTGAAAGTAGCGATTGGATTGGATTATGTAAAGTTCACATTGACATGACCCCATACAGAGTGTCATCAGATCCTATACCAGTGTTAAGTAGTGGAGGCTAATAAGCGTCTGATTTTAATGAGATTGAATACTTTGCCCATACATAAAATCAAAGCGCCGATGGCACTGGAAGAACAGGGATTGTTCCTGTCGTCAGAAAAATATTTGTCCAGTCACAAAGCATATGAGGACATATGCCACCCGAACGCCATATGTATGTTCCAGCATCTAGTTAATACATTATTATCTCTACTGCCTATACTACTCGCAGTATTTAAACGTTGACCGGATGGTAACCTAGCTTACGTAACATAATACAGTCGCTGTCTCGATATATTTACCAAGCTTCCTGCAATAAAGTGCTAAGTCATAATGCAACATTATAAACACTGTCTCGGCTAAAGATTAGGCGATAAAGTCCGAAGTCATCCCGCGGAATGCGCAATTGGAGCTATTTTTAGCTCGTAATGATGTCTAGTGTATTTTTAACGCTAACACAGAACAGGGTTAAGCACCCTGTTCAAAAACTGTCTAATAAATTATGCTTATACAGGACAATAACTGGAGACTTTGCTCCACATTCCAAGTGCTGATACATGAGTTATATATAGGACAATGACCTTACACATCACATCATATAAACCAAATCACAGTATGACTAATTGGGATACAAATGTACTTTAAAATTCAACTTGTATGACTTATTGCAATTAAAAGCACATGTATCATCTAATCACTGTATAACTTATTGCCATAGTATATATTTTAATGTGTATGCCTTATTGCGATATCTGGAAACCAACTTGTTTTTACACAGTGCACATGAGATATTGGATGGTCACACTAGTCTTCTAAGTCGACCTGAACTACTGTAGGTATAAGAAGATGCTAGGACAATTACTAGCTTACCGAGTAATCCGACCCAATTTGACTACATGGTGAAACAGAAGCTGCTAAAACAATACACACCTACAAACCCAATATTATATAAATACTTTATGAATGCATGTATACCAGAGCAGCGATATAATATGTGACTTGTATCCAACAACTTACCATTACCTATTGCATTTATCCGATATTCTAAATTGAACAAAAAATATATGAAAATATGTTTTTGATGTTTAATGAAATGGCCCCAGTCTTAATAGTTTATTACACATACATACTGTAAAGTCATTTAATTTTGATGGGATGAAATTTCATGGTTTTTGGTAATAAGGGCGATGTTAAAGGGACGTTAATTAGTTGATTTTGCATTTCAGGTAATAAATACAAGGGTCAAAATTATTATTTGATGGGATTTGATTTTGTGGTTGAATGTGAACCACGAAATGCACAAAATTTAATCCCCCATGAAAATTATGTACAGTAGGTAAAATAGATTAGGGGCATACTGAGTAAGCCTAATGTAGCAATATGACTTAAATTAAGTATTGTCAATAAAAATGACTTTGACAGATTTTTCTCGATTCATGACATCCTGTAACTTATAATTACCTATTTACGATGTGACATACCCCTTCTTCTTGTAGCCCTCTGGCTAGAGTAATGTACATTTAACATATTACTAGAATCTAGTATGGCTCTTGTATGGCCCTTAGGGGACATAATTACAAAAGTGACAATTTCATTATAGTTTGTTATTGTTTTATTGTTGTAAAGCATGGAGAATTTGACCTGATTTTGACCTATGTATGCATATACATGTACTACAAGGTTCTTCCTTTGAATATATATATTAAATTCACCAAGCCAATTGTGCAGTATTCATATTTCAAATTTGTGTTTGTAATGCATCTCGAGCATCTTCATGATACTACCCAATTATGACCGGAAATACGGAAATATATGAGCTGTTACATTATGGGTATTAAAAGGTCAGGATCATGTCAAATTATTTGGACTATTGCTATCATTATCTGTTATCATACAAATAACCCATTACTCCATAGATGTGTCAATTCACCTGACAATTTCCCCATGTTTTTCAATAATATGTAAATGAAGGGGAGACAATCTAATAAATGAATGGACTATCTGATCAAGGCAAATCATTCTTGACATTTTGTGTACATAGTGAACATTGTCTAAAGCCTAGGTCCTACTTAGCATTTTTTGCCTGGGCTCACGTAGTAAATAAATCAGCTTGGGGAGGCATCGGGAACAGGCATTGTGCAATTGTTCTAATGGCTTCCATGAAGGTTACCCTAGACCTCGAAGACCATTTTCCAGATACCTTCTGTTGCTCATTTATTAAATCGGGAGTACATCAACGATGCAAAAATGTTCAGTGGCACCTAGGCATAAGGAAACACATGTCTGATCTCTTATTCAATATTGATCTTACTTGACTTAAGGATAATGACAACCAATCAGATCACACTGTATTAAACTCTTGGACAGTAACAGGTGATATTATTGGCTATCCTTTTTCTCACTAATAAATTAGGATGAATATTGAATCCAGCCCAAACTATATAACTAACTGTAAACCAATTTACTATCGCAAATACTAACTTTTGTGTTTTACTGATCGTCTACATAAGCGCGACTACAAACTTTAGAATTTTAAGTCTCAAGCTTTATCCCTAATTATTGTTTTAGCACTTTCGCATGCTTTTCAATTTCGCAAATTTCTAGCACTTGCAAACTCAACAAAATTTAACCAAGAGAAATAATATTGGTTTACAGTATTACATGTGGAGTTTACAGCGTATATATCAGAGAGTATTACATCTTACCAGAATCTTCATCTTCAAATTCATCTTCATCCCACATGGCGTCATCCTCCGATCCCGATGCTGAACCTGTAAATATAGCATTATACTACACATGTGTCATTTAAGATATCTTCATCCCGCATGGCATCATCCTCCGATCCCGATGCTGAACCTGTAATATAACATTATACTACACATGTGTCATATAAGATATCTTCATCCCACATAGATCATCCTCCGATCCTGATGCTGAACCTGTAAATATAACATTATACTACACATGTGTCATATAAGATCATCCCGCATGGCGTCATCCTCCGATCCCGATGCTCAACCTGTAAATATAACATTATACTACACAAGTGTCATATAAGATAAATATAACATTATACTACACATGTGTCATATAAGATAAATATAACATTATACTACACATGTGTCATATAAGATAAATATAACATTATACTACACATGTGTCATATAAGATAAATTTTTACATTATACTACACATGTGTCATATAAAATCATCCCACATGGCGTCATCCTCCGATCCTGATGCTGAACCAGTCAACAGAAGCAAAACCTGTCAAAGAAAAATTGCAATGAAAATTTGGCCAGTTCCCTTGGATTACCACTCCAGAATGCTAACCACTACAACACAATGACGGGGGTTATTTGAAGTCGCTATTGGGACTAATATCCTTGATGCAATTCAATATATTTACATGGAGCATTTTGTAAGGATTAAAGAGGTGACCCAAAAACAGATGGCCATAATTTTGTGAATACTACAGTAACTGCTATTATATTAAACAGTGGGCTGTTATATTAGCATATTTTGATTAAATTTGAATAAAATAATACACTATGTTACATATATTAATGTAACTATGTTTCCTTATGCTTTACTTAAAATGAAAAGATTATGTTGTTATAACACCCAATACATAACTTATAAAAAACTTTAAGTAAGCACAAACGCCACCATCAGTGCCAACACAGACCCCGGAGCTAAAATGGCCTTTATCACACTTATGCCGCACAACCACTGTACTTAAACATAATAAGTGTTGGACTTATGGTGAAAATTTCAAAACTCAAAATGATATGATGCGTGGTAGTAGACCAATATTAAGCATATAAAGACATGACGTCACACGAGTGTGCAGGAAGCATTATAGCATGATATCATTTACCTGACACGGCCTGGCAAAAATACCATCCAAATAATATCATAGTAATACAGGCATAATACATAAATAACTTACCTTCATTGTAGGATTGTACAGGAGCATTGCGACTTGATGGAACTAAAATAGAATATACACAGTCTTCATAATCAATGTATTAAATATACAAACATGATATTATGTTCTCTCTAGAGGAATCTTTATTTGAAAGTATTCTTTTATTTCAATATTGTTTTTTCTATAATAAACGACTATAGATTTCTTAACACAAGATGTTTGCATACAAAGCAAATTAAAGGTTTTAAAGCAAGGCAAAAATAAATGAATTCCTAGCCATGAAACAAATTGTCAACTGTTTCCATATGATATACAAAGGGAGAAAACTGTTGACGCCCATTTATTTAAGGAAAATTTCATGAGTTCTCTCCCTTAATATGAATGTAAATTACAGATACGGTATAAAATTTACAACCTCAGATTGACAGATTCCCACGCTACATAAATACATTAAGTACCATGGGACAATCAGCTGCCGATTTCTTATTTTACTTCACAAAGGGAAATAACTCTTCATAACCCTGTATTTATAAAAACTAAATAAATGAGAATAATAAGACTCATACATGTTTGAAATCTGCATTACAAGGTGCTTCTCTTGAGCCTATTTTTATGAAAATCGGAACTTCTCATGTTGACCAAACTAAAGTTTGAAAGTTGTTAATTATTACCATATGTAAAGAGACAGTTTATCCTTGTACTCTTAAAATATCAATTTTGTACTTTCTCATTCTAAGCGAGCAAAATATAAACTAACTTACAAGCATCTCTAAAGTTCTGTTCATTAGGTGGTGCCCTCGGTGCAGGTTGTCTCCATCCACCTCCTCCACCCCTGTAAATATATAATGTATTTATACAACAGTATGTTCAAAGTTAAATGATAATGGTTATTAACATTGGATTGTCCATCAGGTAAACCATGTTTATCCTGGTTTAACTGCATTTAACAGAGTAAACTGTAATCTAAAATCCATTCAAAGTTAAATGAGAATGGTTATAAACATTGGCTTGTCCATCAGGTAAACTATATTTATCTAGGTTTAACTGGGTATACCTGAGTTAACTGTTGTCACTGCTATTCTTTCGAATGGGATAGTTCCCTCAATAGTATTACTTATTGAATCGAAAGGGCTCAATACCCATAGTTCATGGAAGATCTATAGGGGAAAAACGAACATCAATATTGAGAAATCATAATTATACCTTTCCAATGACTTCCTCACTGATGCAAATATCTTTGAAACAAGCATTCTTCACACAATTAAGATCATGGCATTTGTAGTTATAGTCAATTAAATGCATGTATTGTAAAACCAAAGGGTTTTTTCACAACTATATATAATGTTAGGAAAAAGAGGAATCCAAAATCCTCTTACAGGTTATTTCTGTTCATAGAAGAATTTAACAACAGGCCAATTTTAAAGTCAGTTCTGTAGAATAGATTCAAATGATTTGAAATTTATGTTACCATTGTTATCAAATATAGACTATTTATTTATATGAAGGCGGAGTCCTATAAACTGTCACTTATTACGCATTTCTTGAATACAAAAAAGCCAACAAAGAATAATTAAGGTAGTTTAAATCCAGTTACAGAATGTATATGAACTGATTGGTGCTGCATTTGATAAACACATCATAATCATATATCCACAACTGTTACAATTTTAATTATTATCTAATTTGCACATGAATGATGAAACCCAATTGAAACAAGAAGAATATTTTTATTCCTTGTTGGAAAGTATGTATGTAAAATGTCCTGGAAAAAAACCGCTAAGTGGTGTCGTGACTTATACATAGATACATTCATTCACCAATCATCACTCCTTGTAACATCAAACTAACAATGTACAAATGTACACTTAATGTTGACAGGAACATAGAAAACTGAACAATATGAGAATATGAAATGGGGTCATATGTTAAACCATACTATTAAATGCAAGTATTTGTTAATATTTATATAATTTTTCCAATCTCAAGTTTAAACAATTATTATAATCCCAGAGTAGAGATTGCTTGACTTAAATGTTTACTGAGGATTGAGTATGAAAGCTTTTCAAGTAAACTACTGTTGATTCAATAAGTAATACAAAGAACAGGATGGTCTACATTTAAATCGGTTACATCCAGTTAAACCTAGATAAATATAGTTTACCTGATGGACTAGCTTATGTTTATAACCGTTCTTATTTCACTTTGAACAGACTGTATAGCTATGATAATACAATGTTCACACTAAGTGCTTGATTGATAAATAGTGTCATGTTAATTAGTCTCATACGTTTGTCTCATGGTAGTCATGTTTTCGGTGATACCTAATTATTTATACATTTTTATAAGAGGACCACAGGAAATAGCAAATAAGTTTCATATATATATATATATATATCTAAGTATTAAGTAACAGTCAATGGATAAATCAGGTGGCCGTTAAATACAGATGCAATCTTTTATTTGAATTTAAAACTTGACTATGACTTAAAGAGTGGTTGTTTTAATTGATTAAATGCTGATTATATAAAAGCCACAGTAGCCAAGGGGTTAAAGGAACCTTCCTCAAAAGAGAAGGCAGCAGCTGTATCCAAAGTCATTAAACAATGCACAGACAGCACTCATCCTAAATGCTGTTCAGCCATTTTCAGCCTGATAATTGCTACTTTATAGTCCAAGATAAATGGATTATCCTAACACAGTTGTCTTCCAATTACCAGATTAACTGGAGTCATAAACTGAGTCAATTACCAACATCATACCCAGATAAACTGGAGTCAATTACCAACCATCATTACCGTTTAACTAGAGTCAATTACCAACATCATTACCAGATTAACTGGAGACAGTTACCAACATCATTACCAGATAAACTGGAGACAGTTACCAACATCATACCCAGATAAACTGGAGTCAATTACCAACATCATTACCACATAAACTGGAGTCAATTACCAACATCATACCCAGACAAACTGGAGTCAATTACCAACATCATACCCAGACAGACAAAGTGGAGTCAAATACCAACATCATACCAGATAAACTGGAGTCAATTACCTACATCATACCCAGATAAACTGGAGTCAATTACCAACATCATTACCAGATAAACTGGAGACAATTACCAACATCATACCCAGATAAACTGGAGTCAATTACCAACCATCATTACCAGATTAACTGGAGTCAATTACCAACATCATTACCACATAAACTGGAGTCAATTACCAACATCATTACCAGATAAACTGGAGTCAATTACCAACATCATTACCAGATAAACTGGAGTCAATAACCTACATCATTACCAGATAAACTGGAGTCAATTACCTACATCATACCCAGATAAACTGGAGTCAATTACCAACATCATTACCAGATAAACTGGAGACAATTACCAACATCATTACCAGATAAACTGGAGTCAATTACCAACATCATTACCAGATAAACTGGAGTCAATTACCTACATCATTACCAGATAAACTGGAGACAGTTACCAACATCATTACCAGATAAACTGGAGACAGTTACCAACATCATTACCAGATAAACTGGAGTCAATTACCAACAACATTACCAGATAAACTGGAGTCAATTACCTACATCATTACCAGATAAACTGGAGTCAATTACCAACATCATTACCAGATAAACTGGAGTCAATTACCTACATCATTACCAGATAAACTGGAGTCAATTACCAACATCATACCCAGATAAACTGGAGTCAATTACCAACATCATTACCAGATAAACTGGAGTCAATTACCAACATCATTACCAGATAAACTAGAGTCAATTACCAACATCATTACCAGATAAACTGGAGTCAATTACCAACCATCATTACCAGATTAACTGGAGTCAATTACCAACATCATTACCAGATAAACTGGAGTCAATTACCAACATCATTACTAAATTAACTGGAGACAGTTACCAACATTATTACCAGATAAACTGACATACATTACCGACATCATTACCAGATAAAATGGAGTCAATTACCAACCATCATTACCAGATTAACTGGAGTCAATTACCAACATCATTACCAGATAAACTGGAGTCAATTACCTACATCATTACCAGATAAACTGGAGTCAATTACCTACATCATTACCAGATAAACTGGAGTCAATTACCAACATCATTACCAGATAAACTAGAGTCAATTACCAACATCATTACCAGATAAACTAGAGTCAATTACCAACACCATTACCAGATAAACTAGAGTCAATTACCAACATCATTACCAGATAAGCTGGAGTCAATTAAATACATCATTACCAGATGAACTGGAGTCAATTACCTACATCATTACCAGATAAACTGTTTGAAGGAGAAACCTATCTGATTCAACATCCTGTATATACAATGTAAGTGCAATATTATACAACACCCACATCATCCGGAACCAGGAAGTGAAATACATTACAAGATTATGCAGTATGGTCACGATAACATACACTTGTGGTAAACCGGTAATTGAGGAAAATGCAGGAAGATGTTTATTATATGATCTTAATTTTCAATCTTCTCATTAATTTGAACTGATGTGGACCTTGAAGCCCTGCAGAGGATAGTACAGGGTGATCATTAATATATGGTAACAAAAATAACTTTAATAACTTGGTCAGTTATTTAGATAATATTTGTTGTTATATGCCATAATTTAACATATAACTGTAAGTTTTATTCAGGACATAAATCATTTTTAAATGTTACATATAATTTTCTCAGCAGATGTTTGAAGCATTTTCCTTAATTATGAAAAACGGCCAAAATCAGCAGCAAATGATGTCGTATATTACCAATTAATTCCTTGCATTTTACCCATCGATGCTTCGAATTTGACATTGTATTGTAATTTTCAAATCAATTAAATACACTAATTTTATATTATACAATCCTTCCTTTGGCCATTCCCATGATCAGAAAGCCAAGAGATTTAGGTCTGGTGAGTGTAGGGGTTAAATTTAAATGTGGTCTTCAGCGAAATTATTCCAGATCGCAAAATTTCCTGGAATCACTGAAAATGTACGGCATCATCGATGACGTTTTGACATCATATTCACACAGCATGCATTTATAATCCATATCTTACAAAAACTTGGAGCCATTAGCTTTGACATAATGGCCAAATCACTTATCTATCATTAAATCTGAGAAAGTTATTAACATTATTTATGTTACCATATATTAATGATCACCCTGTATAATAATTGCATTTGTGGAACATCGTCCTTTTATTTAATTCTGAACATAATAGTGTCTACTTCTAAGACAGTCAATTATTTGCAGAAATATGGCAGGCAAATGGGTGCCTCTATCTGTATTTGAACTCAGTCCGAACTCATGTTCTAATTAGATGGCAAGCACACTTATCACTGTACAACAAAGGCACACAAGTTACATAGATTTGATCATAAATTAACACAAAACTGATATTCGTTTTTTTATCACATACCTGACAAAAGTAATGTCTAAAGGCTTGTGTATGCCCCCTGGGAGGCAAAATATTGATCAGTGAATAATCCCTGTGAAATCATCATAAAAAACAAAGAATGTGTAATGACATCATTTGCATACTTAATGTACAATTTGCATTATCACTGTATATCATATTTTTTTATGGAGCAGTAGAAATGTTTCCAGAGGTATAGTAAAATGTTGAACAAACCTTTTAGGTGGTTGCATCCCTGGTTTTATAACTTGAGCAACTAGTTTCATGATATCTCTGAAATATTGAGATAAAACACAATTTTTGATAGAAATCCAAAGTTAACAAATGCTAAAATAATAGCACCACCTATGAGTGCTGGACGCTTCAATTTTTCGTTTTTTAAAATAACAAGGGCAGATAACTCAATAAATATAGGTCACAGGGTCATCAGCCTTGTCAGTAATAATGGACTTATCTTGTGATAGTGAATAAATATGCTTAGTTTCAAGTGGATACCTTTGAAAAGTCTTAACCAATGCAGAGGCACATCAGAGGATCCCGTCACTACAAGAGCTCAACTTTTTTCTTCGATAAGTCGAGCTAAAAAGAATGGTTTGAATGAGTACAGACTGTACATGACTGTACCAGATCATACCCTTGTCCAAATAACTAACAATCTAAACCAAGTGACAGATAAGCGATCACTCGCCCTAAATATGTTTTGAAGGTTTTCAATGTCATAAATTGTAACCTCCATTATTTTTGGATTGACAACTGATTGCTAAGGATCTAAACTAGGGATGCACACAAGGTAATGGTTACTCCCAGATATTGTGGCGCATACACAGTTATGTTACCATCATTGATACATCAAAGGGCAATAACTCAGTAAAATTACTTGATCTCATCATAACATGATAACAGGAGCATCGTCTACTAGGGCTGTAACGGTATACCGCGGTTCACGAAAGACCGCAGACTTCAGTTCCACACGGTTCACGGTACAAGAGTTGCGAATTTCGGTACGGTTCGGTATAAGCTTTTTCATGGGCAAAATAATATTCAGAAATCAAAATTGTCTGATAGTCCTTTGATTATGTAAAATTACTATTCTTCACTTCTTTTAATTGTATTAATATATGCCTCATATTTTCAAAATTCATATACAATAGTTGATAGCAACATTATAATTGCTGTTATAGAATCAACAAATTCATTGTCACTCAAAAATTGTAGTTTTTAAGCTGCTGTTAGAGAATATTGTACATACCGAAATATACTGAACCGTTAGAAAAATTGACGGTACATATCATATCGTGAGGTGAGCGTACCGTTACAGCCCTACCGTCTACGAGAGTTGGACACTCGACTTTCTCAATTTTTTATAGAAACAAGCGCATATAACTAAAAAATTGTAGGTTACAGTGTTATCAGTCTTGTCAGCATGACCTCCTCTTGTGATGGTTAATAACTATGCTTATTTTCTAGATACCTTAAGAAAATAACCCTAGACAATAAAGTTACTGGATAACATAGGGGCTTGTCTTAAAATAGAGTTTTTAATTATTACATACTGCAAAATCTCGGGTGACATCAACCACGAAATTCAATCCCCCACAAGTATTAAAATTCTATAGTATCTGACTTACGTCCACAGGACATGGTCTTTTTCACACAAAAAAAATAAAACAAAAAACATTTTGTCCCATTGAAATTAAATGCCTTTACAGAAGCAGCCCTAGGAATCATTATGTAACACTTGGCACAAATGAAGTAAAGTACCGTAGGCAAACACTTACTGAATGTGTCGCTTCGGACAACTGATTGAATTCAAATCTGTTGTAGTGACATTCTGCAAAATCAATGTTATATAATGGTATTGGATGCATATAAACTATTTCATAATCTGATAATGTGATGTTCAACCAATTTTCAAGATTTTTAATGTTCATGGAGATTTGGCTGACAATTTCATGAAGATGAATCGTACATTTGTTGAGATATCTGATCGAGAATGAAAACTGTGTAAATGAATATTGACCTCAGGGAGGTAAACAGTGGATCTATCCAAACTCGATCTATAAAAGTACATTAACATGCATTACTTAGATATTTACTTATAGATATGAGCCATTCTCCAGGAAAACCGGGCTTAATGACATTGCATTGTAATTATGCAATAAGACTTAGAAAAAATGTCTAAAATGAGAAAAAAAATTGTGTATTTTGTTTTCATATTTAAGTAATTGAATAGAATAGTACTATCCATTTGCTTCAAGTTTTCTTTATAATTGTGTTAAAATAAAGTCTGTTGTTGATTTGGTGATCGATTTATAAACAGAACTCATATCAAGGAAAACAAAGGTTAAGTGGCTAAAAACACTTGCTATTTTTCTCTGGAAGTAAATACTCACAAACTGAACAAGTTTTATTAAAAAAAGAATATGATTATAAATTTGCCACAATTCTAAAAGTCTACGTCAAAAATGTACCAGATACTGGATCATTGAAATGCCACATTACGTTACGTCAAAAACGTAGATAATGACGTTCGCGACGTCACTCATAAAGTAGGCGGTAGTGGTTGGTTTAAAAAGTCTTTAATTTTGTAAGTTTATGGAACAATTTGTTTAAATTTTCAGAAACTGTTCACAAGAGTCTCTTTTTATTAACCATATAATTATCAACATTTCCACAATTTAGTCAATAAGTCCGGTTTTCCTGGTGAACGGCTCATATATATTTAACAGGTAAGAATACATTACCACAAGTTTATTTCCATCCACCCCACCTTGACGAAAACTTTTTATACAGTCTGACATTCCGTTCTGTAAAAATTCAATGATTACATAGTTACTGTAAAATCATTAATTTTCGTGGGGGATTAAATTTCGTGGATTTCGTGGTTCATCTCAACCACGAACTTTTATCCCAACGAACATGAATTTTGACCCTTGTTTTACTACCTGAAATGCAAAATCCACGAATTCAAGTCCCAACGAAATTGTCCTTTTTACCAAAACCACGAAATTTCGTCCCAACGAAATTAAATGATTTTACAGTATTACAGAATATCTCGATCTTTTTTACAGATATTGTTTAATTATGATTGAATATAGCTATGCTTTTAGTTTTATATACATATTGATGATACAATAAACTCAGCTGGAAATATATTCAATTTTGAGGCGGTGAGCCTCAGTGCGCTGTACGCTACACTCTCAGGGCTTTTTTGTGCAACAGATCACCTATAGTGGGATAATCAAGTATGGTATATAATTAAAAACCCTGCGTAAATAGATGAAAGTCAGATGCTTTAATGAATGAATATATAGATAAACCATGTTTTTTGACTGTGACTAATTCATGCAGGAAGGTTGATTTGCCCTCAAAGGACAGATATAGGGTATGTATTAAGGCTTAAGCGATATATATGTGATAAATGACAGTAACCAATCCATGGCCCAAAGAGATTTTAACCAGGTATAGATCGCCGACGATAACTCTAGCGTTGTATACAAACATGAAATGTCTAAAAACAACACAATCAGGTCGACAGGTCGCTTGTTTTTAATATAAATTGAAAGAATTAAATGAATAAAAAGTAATTTCTTACAAGAGTGTACAAAAATGATCACCGAAAATGCATTTTATTTGATTTTTTATTGTAAGCAAAGGCTAGAGTTATCATTGGCGGACTATGTATTCACATACCATGACTAAGAAGTGTAACCTTCCGTCACGGCTAAAAAAACCAAGGTTTATCTACAGTAATCACTAATGTGCTAAAATTGGCCTCTGATGATTGATTGTTTGATTGATGAACCTTTTATCCCTCGATATGATCGGGAAAATCTACAAGAACTGAACTGGTGGATGCAGGGTTTGGTTGATGGAGGGGGGCTTGGTAAGAATCTAGTGACCCAGGTTCAAATGCATTTGGCAGCTTCCATATTCCTGCCATGTTTCAACAGAACACTCTTCATGTAACATGTAACAGTTATATATAGAGAGCGGTTATTGAAAAGCTGGAAAAATCATTGTTTATTAGAGGCGGGAAATATCATCAATACATTGATGAATCAGGATATTAGCCTTAACAATACAGTATCACAATACGATAATCAAGTATTGATACAAGACGATACTTTGACGGAATGTAAGGGACGGAATGTAAGGGTCATAATAGCTATGGGTTTGGTCCTGCATGCTACAGATTTTAAGCACACTTATATATATAGTGATCCATTGGTTGATGTACAGCAGAGAACAACATGAACAGCTATGTTGTTGAGTTTAATAGAACATCATATTAAACAATAATGGTTTTTGCTACGGTTCAAGTTTTGCCCGATTGATTCAAAACTGCATTTATTCTACTAATTTTCTGCAGCTATCCCCAACTCTATTTTTTTCCTGGGCAATATAGACCACTAACTCATACAGACTGCAGGGGTGAGGAATTCCTGTGTCCAACTTGCCTGACTTCAGTGTTTTGGCCTGCGACAAGTGGATATTTCATCCAGCTTGCCAACGGGCAAGTGTAAAAAGATCATGAGAAAATAATATCACAGATATATATTAGAACGGATAGGTAACTCTACCACGTGACCCAGTTGAAATCAGTAGAAATCGACTTTAAGTCTCGCGGGTTCACGTTTGTCGCGATATTTGGCGAGATCACAGAGTTTTAGCGGCGAGATTCATCGATCCGCCATCTTTGTTTTATGTATTGTTATGCAAGAAATTTGCAGAAATAAATCTGCCAATCCAATCAACATTTTCAAATCAATCGAGAAAATTTTACTATGTAGATAAAGAATAAACATACCTTGATAAGTGTGTAATTGTGTATGTATATTTTATCGATTATATCGGCTATATGTCCAGAAATGGAGTTTGAATACACAACGGTTTCGCGGGAATATCGAAGCGAGAAAACAATTCAGTTCAAACTATGACAAATTCCTATCATCAGATTGAAAAATATTAAAATCTTATTTGGTGTTTCACTTGAAACATCTTTCGTTAAATATTATAAGATTAGTCCTGATGATTCTTTTAAAAGATATTTCGTAGACAAAATCGTAACGACAAAGCCTCCGCCATTTTCCACCCATGTCTCTCGTTTCTTGCTCCATATCACACGAAATTGTAACTCTGATTTAAATTGCATTGTATATTGCATGAAACACGCATTGTGTATCTTCATAATATGTTTTAATTTTGAAAATCGATAAATTATTAATGATAAGGCAAGTTTTTTCGAGGCAGCCATAAAAATTTATGTTACCGATCATCGCCATATTATCGACTTACAGTGTACCAAATACCAAAAAAACGATGATTAACGGAAAAGGCCGAGTGCACGCATTGCATTATGGGCGTTTGGCCGTTCGGCAGATAAAAATCTATTTATAGAGTTGCCTATCCGTTCTAATATATATCTGTGATAATATTGAGTGTCTTATTTTACCTTAAGATGAAATTAATGAATCCCTTAATCCTGACGGAAAATTATTTAAATATCAGGTACACAGTACTATCAAACTTTAGATAAATGAATTATTTAAACTGAAATTATATTGCTTTTTATGTTTTCCTGGGCAAGTAGATTGAGCCTTCAGGCAAGTGGATTTTTAAGTCCAACTTGACTGTGGGCAAGTCAAAAGTTGTTGTGAATAACTTTTTCCCTTCACCCATTTTTAGTAGCAAATTGTTTTCTAGTGCTGCTAAACACTTTCGATTGGCAACTGGCACTTAGAATGGACTCACTAGCCTAGTAACAGTGTCAGTAAAACTGAGTGGGATTCAATTTCTTACCTGAGACAACCAGTTGACGACATCCTGTACCGTCCAGCGAACGAGACTTTGGTATTCTGGCAGTGGTTGAGGTTTTCTGGACATATTTTTCTATTTAATGCCGTATACATACACAGCTGACATACACGCGATATAGTGTGATCAATGGAACAAACTTCGCGTTGTTCAATTTTACTTCCTAGTTGTTTACATCCTGACAAAACTACAATAATGACAATGAAAATTAAACGAAAATTTTATTATTTTTAATATTTCTTTACTTTACTGATCGATCCCTGTATTGTTATAAAGTCAACAAAATATTACGAATCAATATTTTTGGCTCATAAATACACTTCATTTTTGTTTTTGTATCACAACACGGGCCGCACCACGCTATTGTGCAATTCAGCAAATTTCGTCTAAACAAATACAAAAATTCTATTACTGCACGTGTGTGTTGGATGTCAACACAGTAAATTAATAACGTTTATTTCATACATTATTGTAAATATTGAACAATGCAGAACGACGATGTAAGTAATTAAGTGTATAAAATGTGATAGTTGATGATATATTTTAATCGGTGTATTTTTGGCGTATAAATGGCTAAATGTCATTAGTTTTCGCGATGTTGAAAATTCTGACCACCTGGCATTTTTAATGAACCATGGTTGTTGACACAATTCGCTACGACCCAGGCAATTCTTTATGTTATATTTTTATTTTTTTGTCTGGCATGAACCCATGACCAATAAATTGGCATAACTTGAGACCGACACCCCTTTCAGTTTCACTGGGTTGCTGAATAGTCCAACAATCTCGACTTAGAGTATCCCCGTGGTATGGGAAATTATGGAAGGCCGGTGCGCCATGCTAAATGCGAAATGACAATGGCTAAATGCCAATTGCAAAATGACAATTTATGTAAAATGCCAATTGAGAAATGTCAAAAGTATAACTTCTATAAGTGAAGAAAAACAATAAATCAGGAAAAAAATGCCAATAATAATAATGGCAGTGGCTAGGATTACGGAAGTTCCGTAATCCTAGCGAGTCCTAGCTAGGGCTGTCTAGAATTACGGAAATTTTTATACTGAGTGCAATAAAGCCTGCAGGTCGCCTTATATTGCATGTTGACATTTATATTCGATGAATTTATACAAGTATTAATTGGTATATTGACCATCGAGAAATCAGTTTTGGTTATGGTAAAGATATAGAGCATGGTAAAGATATTAAACGGCGGAAAATATCTAAATGCAAATACTTTTGATACTGTATTATAAAGCATCAACTTTTATCTACGCATAAATTTATAAAGTTATTACGAAAAATATATTGAAATAACAGATAATAGCAGGGTTGAACAAGAAAACTTCAACATTTATCACGAATGCCGCTCGTGTGATCAGAGCAGACACGAATATATATACACGAAGGTATATATATATACGTTTGTGGAGCAAAAAAACCTTGCATGACCTTTGAATTATATTTTAAAAACGCATACAGGATCGATTCTTTACATAATTCTAATTTTATGAGATTCCTAATGACATGCAAAGCGTAATCAGTTACAAATTAAAATAAATAATTAAGAAACTAAATATGACCATATTTGGAATTAGTATCACTACGCGCTGTCTCAACGTAGATCCAGTAGTAGGCTATGTAAATTGAGAATGAACAAACGATTTACCTACTTGATGTTTATTTCGAGGACCTAATGACGAACAAACATATCAGCTCTACTTCCAAAATTAGCAACACAATTTGTTTCGATCATGACAATCAATTTCAATGGAACTACATTTGTGTATTCGACCACGTACATTAATTAATTAATAAACATTCGGACTGCCTCTATTTTCTCCCCCCTGCAAAGACAAAATATTAGCGAAGTAAAATTCGTAGCATGATATTCTGATATTTCTATTTATTTGTCAATAAATATACCACTATTTGTACAATTTAACGCCTAATTGCACGCTGTATAAAAACTTCCGTAATTCTAGACAGCCCTAGCTAGGACTCGCTAGGATTACGGAACTTCCGTAATCCTAGCCTGTGGGTCTAGGATTACGGTACCGTAATCCTAGCCACTGCCAATAATATTACTATCAGGTTGACAAACTCATACAACATAATTAGAAAGAATTCTAATGATGAATCTCGGGTGCTTTATAGTATGTTGCAGTCCTTTCTGCTAATCGCTAAATGTCAATTGCTAAATGCCATTTGCGAAATGCTATTTTCTAAATGCCAATTGCGAAATGCCAATCGCTAAATGCCGATTGTGAAATGCCAATTGCTGTTCGTGAAACGCTTAAGTTGAATGTATTATGGGGTTATTTTTTTCTTATTAATATGATATTCGTATATGTTGTTATTGTTATAATTTAAAAAAATCATGTGGAAAAGCATTACTTCTATAAGGGAAGAAAGACAACATATCAAAAATAAAACCAAACAGCAATTGGCATTTAGCAATTGGCACTTCACATTTAGCAATTGACATTTAGCGATTGTCATTTAGCATGGCGCACCGGCCTTCCATAGGAAATGGCGCACTTAACAGTTTACATGGTCATTTAGTTTAATAAATTAAACATACATTATAATAGTCTTTACCTACTGATAGGGCCATTCATTGGGGACATTTTGATAATAAATATTATGTGTTTACTGCTTCATCACATGCTTAAGTCCATTACAATGAATTACATACTCAGCATATTTCGTAGCGTCCGCGGTATATGAAATGGCGCACCTACTGTCTAGGTTCCAAACGACACAAAAACTAAAAGAAATCATGATGAAAATGTTTTCAAATTTATTGTACGTCCACATATGTCCATTTTTCTAAACAGTTGGCTAACTTTTTTACATGTTGTTGGATTATAAATCAATAACTAATAGCATGACAAAATAAAACTGGTTGTAAATAGCCATGGTGTAATTGACTAAACAAGTCAACTTGAATGTGTCCTAACAAGGTGTAATTATCTTTAACAACAATGTAAGCATTAGTCACGGCATCTGCATAGTCAGATCTGGAAACAACAGGATTTCGGAAAGTCAAAAATGTCAATAGCAGTAATTATTTCCAATACTTATCAAACCAATTATTTCCGATTTTGACCAATTTTGTTAGTTTTTGAAGATAAGAAAATCACATCCTTCTGCACACCATACCATGAGTTTGACAGGTGTGTAGGACATTTTATTCATGTGACCTTATGCTAACATGGATGCTAATGGTCTCTATCAAAACAAAATAAGATACATACTCCATTTCTCAAAATTGTGGAATTATAATGTTGGAGGAAAAAGGTGATATAAGAAAATAACAACAAATATTGGTAGGGCATACATTTTGAGCTCTTAAACACTCATCTTTCATTTTAGGTCCAATTTATTTACACCATAGACTGAAAACATACTGCCTTTCAAAAATATACTGGTAATCCAAGTCATTTAGGGTGCTAAACTTGTGAAAAGAGCATTTATCTGAGGTGCGCCATTTCTGATACCGCGCCACAACCCATACCACGACGATATCCACATCTAAGTCGAGACCCATTATGCGCTTTACTGGTCAGTATTCGAGTTTCATGAATTCTGTCTTTTACGCCAAATTAGAGCCATTTTCAGCATTGATCATGTAAAATATAATAAAAATAAACGAATAATCTACTGTCCAGAACTTTTACTATTGTATGAATTTTAATTGTATGTTTCAGGTTATTTGGAGTATCATCAATGGATCGTTCTGTTCTTTTAAAACAAGGTCAGTTTCTACTTCAAGGCAGCATGGTCTTTAAGATCTCAATGTATTAAATTTAGTAATTTCGAAAAGATCATGACTAAACAAGCACTTGTATCCAGTTTAATCTTTTATGTCACATTTTTTAATGATATTACTCAGTTTACTTACTTGACAAATCACAGTGTTTGTTACACCTCAGTATTATTACTGTTAAAATTATTATAATAATTTATATCAAACTTACTTTTGTAATATTCTTCACTTTCAATTGAAATGCTATTGGCATGCTAAATAGGAAATATACCAGCTTTCAACACTGCACATGTTCCTTGTCGGATATTACTCACAAGCATTTATAAGACGTGCATAAGCAGCCAGTCAGGGAGAAAAATATGATATCGGATGTACGGTTAAGTTCTTGGACGTCATACCTTGAATTCACTGGACTATACTGTTAAATTCCCTTGGATGATGTTGTTAACCTCTGAATGCCCTAATTGTCTTTGAAATTATAGTAAGAAACTGTTTTGATATTACCCTTCTCTTACACTTTACAGAGCCAAGACACAGAAATTTTGTAGAAATGAATACAGTTTGACTGGATTATGTAACAGATCCTCCTGTCCTCTTGCCAACAGTCAGTATGCTACAATACGAGAGGAGAATGGTAAACTATAAATGCTTTATCAATAAGGGCTTTGGAATATTGGACCCTTTCCCAATGCAAAATAGGCTATTTTTTCCCAATTTCAAAACAAATTTCCCAATCCAAGGTATAAAGTACAAGTATAAATTATCATTCCTGGGAAAGACCAGTACCGTTGATAAATGTGTAAGGCAAACACGAATGATCATCAGATTAAATCACCGTTTTGGCGATTCAGAGACATCGCCATTAAAAAAAAGCCATATTGGAACAGTAGGCACGAAAATATCGCTTTGCGAAAGTCACAATTTAACGAAACTGCGCTTGATACAAAATGGCAATATTTAACTGGAAGGGTTTGATCTTTGTTTTTTTGGAGAGGCAATAAAAATGGTCCATAATTTAAAAACGTTAGGGTCAGCCTGTCAGGCCAATTTTATAGGTTTTTTTTATAGCATTGTGCTGTTGCTATTTATCTTCGAAGGAAGTTTAATTTAATTAATTATATAAGCCTCCTTGGAAATGATAACACACATAAATTTGTGAAGTTGATTGGCTATGGATGTTTATTCTTTTTTCAGGTGTTTGTTTTTTGTATATGAAAGTTATTGAAAGGGCTGCCTTTCCTAGTAGACTATGGGAGAAAGTGAAACTGTCACGAAGTTATGCTAAAGCATTGAAACAAATTGATGAACAATTGATGTATTGGCCAAAGTAAGTAGCCTTGTTCTTAATAAATTATATTATTGTCCTTTTATTTTCATGTAATGCTTGAGTGTAATAAATGGTTGTTATTCTTGCATAAAAAATTATAAAATGTGCTGCACCTTACCTGACAGACCCTAACAGGGGTTTCAGTCGCTTTTCTTGTCTGTCCGGAGTACATTAGCATGATCGTGAGGGAAGTTTCATGACGATTCATTCGGGATGCCATGGACTAGCGTGACCTTGTGCGCACTATTCCACTTAGACATTAATCGCGCAAAAAAGCAACTTTAGGCAAAAGTCGCGAGAGCTGTATTGTATATTAAATCTGCTTTCAATAGACCTACCACTCTTGTAGTTTTAATTTCAAACGTGTAGAACTTTCTGTATTTGACTACGGTTACCGTATTTGTATGTTTATTGTGTGTTTCAGGTTTGTCAAGCATAAATGTAAACAGCGATTTACAAAGATTACACAGTATCTCATCCGTATTAGAAAACTCACCCTTAAAAGACAGTAAGTTTCTTGTTTGCTTGACTACATGTAGTTGAAATTTTCCAACATGTGTCTTATGTTACAGTTTTTCTCATTTGCCATTCTTTGAATGCCAATTTAATTTTGTACACACGTATACATATACCACGACCGTGGCCGAGTGGTTAGGGGGTCTGCCTTCGGAGCGGAAGTGACGCCAGTTGGTGAGCAGCCAGCTAGTTAAAGGATGGTTACCCATCTCTGCCAGACGCAGGCAATAAGAAAAGGGATTGGTAGGCACTATGCACTAGCAAGATAAGTGTCTCATAAGTCAAATTGGCTGGTCCTTTCAATAGGGGTGACACTTAAACAAAGATAATGAAGTAACAATGGCCATATAATTTCATCAAGATTGCTCACTCTGTCTTTCACTAATTTCTTGATGAACAACCCTTTGTGACAAAGTAGCATCTAAGCATGGTCCATTTCTGGCGCTCTCATACCATCACTTATTGGTTGATGTTCAGTGAACATTCGTGAGACTAATACAACCAGATTTAATTTTGTGATCAAATTCAATCACAAACCTAAGGAATGCGTATCTCTTCAGTGATTTTTTTACAAATTTTAATTAACGAGTCCTGGCCCAAATCTCCCAAAAAATCCCAATCTGAGATAAATCTCATCTCAAATTTTACCATGTGTCATTTGGATAATTTCCATGAGAGGATGGACTCAAAATTGGGATCAAAAACAGCATACAATATGTCTAGCTTATTACCACGAATTCTAAAGAGTTCTAACTTCAGATTGATATCATATTCAGACACTGATTTAGGAAAAATCTCAATTTGAGATGAGATTTCTACTTGAGATGCTTCGGGAGATCGGTGCCTGGTACTCAATAATTTGCAAATCTATGAGTCCAAAAATTAAAGAACGGTTCCAGAGTCCATAATATTATTTTTCATTAAACCTTAGACATTAAAGTAACCTGTTAAATAAATGTGGAAAACTGGCTCCTTTTTGAAGTTTTAACACTGTTAGTAGTTGAAAACCAGCGTACTGATCATAATTAAGGTATGAAGCAATCTTCTAAAAAATTTTTTTTTAGAAATCTCAATGCATTGTTGGGACTCGCATAATTTTAAACTGTTCATCCTAGTTCATTTGTGTGCGTCGAGGACTCAGACTCCCAGGTAAAAAAATCACTGTTTCAAATAAAATAAATATATACTTTCAGGAAGAAATTGGTACCATTGAGTAGAAAGATTGAGAGACGAGAAAGTCGAAGGGAAGAGAAAGCCTTGGTTGCTGCACAGCTTGATACAGCAATTGAGAAAGAATTACTGGAAAGACTTAAACAGGGAACGGTATGATTTCCTTAAGAATCGCTGCTTTTATCAATTGATATTACACCAATGTCAATCTATACCCATTAGATCAATTTTAACAGTATATTATAATCACATAGTCCAATGGATTATCTTGAAAACCTTCGCAAAGCAACCTTCGACAAACAATCAGGTGGAGCAATCTCATCTCCGGGGTAATGTCAAAGCTTCTGTTAAAGCTCTGAAGTTAACAATAACATACATTTCACCGGAGCAAACTAAAAACATCAACAGGAAAACATTAAAAGTTTTTTTTCTGAAAAAATCTAGCCTATGGGTTCACCATTTTTTTTATCTTGTAAGTAAATTATCATGAAATGATATGTCTTCCTACAATATTTTGCGGTGTGTCTTTGTTTGATAAGGGATTTCCAGTCGCCTAAGCTACGGTGCTGGTTTTTAAACCTTACTATAAATATTTGAACCCATTTCCAATTGATGTATTGTTGCCTCCCACCCATCCCTGGCTTCTACCTGACAAAGATGGCCAGTATCTGGAAGAAGAGACTAACACTGACACCGATGATATGTCATATAATGATGATAAAGTTTATTTCAAAATATGATAGGCCACCGGCCCAAAATATAACGATACAAATAGTGATACATAAATAAACAAGTTAGCCCAAATAGTTTCATATGAAAGAAAACATGAAAAAGACAAGTTGGCGGATATAAATGATTTGAATAGATATATTAAATTTCTGTGTAAAGGGAAGTAACCAAATTACTTAGTCATATGTTTTGAGAATGTTTTCAATGTACCGAGCGATTTTGTGAATAGTTTTTTCGTCATGTAAACTAAAAAGTCAATAAAAATCCTGAATATTCGTACTCGAGGTCTTTGAATTTGGCCACTAGCCCGAAGCCCGAGGCTAGTAAAACCTGGGTCGGGCTAGTAATTTTCTCTAGGTGACTAGTCCGAAAGGGTAGTGTAAATTGTAATAATTTTGATAATTTAATGGTCAGACTAGTAAATTTCACCTCGGGCTAGTAAATTTTGTCTTGTTGGTAGCCCGAATGGCTAGTTCTTTGAAAAGTTTTTCGTGAAGACTGGAGGTATACCAATTTAAAATTCATATCTTCTTCAGTATAAGGACATCTACAATTTCCCACAGAAAGCGTTTGATAAGGTAGTAGAAGGTGAGGAGGTCGACAGTGAGAGTGAATCAGAGAAAGAAGACGGTGAGGCGGACTCCGAGGAGGAGGAGGAAATGGAAGAAGAATCAGTAAGATTTATATCTTTTTTAACATACCTGCCAAGTACTCCTTTAAAAGTGGAGTTACTCCTATTTTCGTTGTTAATTTCTGGTTTTCCAAGCTCACCTAACTTTGAACAAAGGTACCATGCCTGCCTCATACTCCTATTAAAGTGGAGTTACTCCTATGTTCGTTGTTAATTTCTGGTCTTCCAAGTTCACTTAACTTTGAACAAAGGTACCATACCTGCCTCATACTCCTTTTAAAGTTGAGCTACTCCTATGTTCGTTGTTAATTTATGGTTTTCCAAGCTCACTTAACTTTGAACAAAGGTACCATACCTGCCAAGTACTCCTTTTAAAGTGGAGTTACTCCTATGTTCGTTGTTAATTTCTGGTCTTCCAAGTTCACCTAACTATGAACAAAGGTGCATTTGATTCACTTGATGATCTGTAGTGCCATATTTATAACTCAGGGGTGTCAATTTTCCTGTTCATCCGGAATTCTGGATTTATCCATCCTGAAAGACCTATGCTTTTAGACCCAAATAAATGTTATTTGATGAAAATATTTAAACAAAAATGACAATAGTTATGGTGAATTTAATTTACTCTGAAGAATTTTATTCAATAGAAAATGAGTTTGATTCAGACAAAAATGACGTTGAAGGTCTATTGTTGAGCTTAAATGGTCAGCCCTGTTTATATAGTGAGGGCTCCTACAATTCCAGAAGTATCTGGAAATCCGGATTTGCTATACTGGAGTAGAGAATGAGTTTTTCTGTAGAGAATACTGTAAAATCATTCATTTTCATAGGGGATTAAATTTTGTGGTTCACCTTCAACCACAAAGTCTAATCCCAATCTAACAATAATTTTGACCCTAATAATGATTACCTTAAATGATCCACAAATTAATGTCCCATCGAAATGGTCTTTTAACCTAAACCACGAAATTTCATCCCATCGAAATTAAGTGATTGCACAGTAGGCCTATGGTCAGTGTCTTATTCACTAACATCGTAAGAGTGAAACCTGGACTTAAAATTTACAACACTTATAAATTATAATCACTGCCATTTCTTTGCAATTGCTGTAAAAACATTATTTTTCTTGGGTGATTAAATATTAACTACAAAAACAAGAATGCTTTGACACATGTTATACTGGGTATGTAATGTTACTAATGTATGGTTTCAGGAGTCCGGAGATGTGGAATATGTTGAAGAGTTTGAGGAAAGTGATCTGGAGGATTTGGAGGTGAGTAACATAGTGTTCTTCCTTTATCATGGACCCAGGTGCACAAGACAATCAAACAAGTGCTCCATTATAAAAATTTATTAGTTGTGTAACAGTATCCCACAGTATAAGAAACACTGCAGACTTCAGCCATAACCCTTTCAACACTTCTGAATGTCAATACGGTTCGGTATATAAGCTTTTCTGTGAACAAAATAATATTCAGACAAAGAGAACATCCTACAGCCTACTGATTATGTATAATTACCATGCGTCACCTCTTTTGATTGTCTTAAGATATACTTCATATTGTAGAAATTCATTTAATTTGGTTGAAAGGCACATTATTTGCTGTAATAGAAGCAATAAATTCATTGTTTAGAATGTCTAGAAATAGTCAAAATCAAGCAGAAGTCAAGAAAAGTTGTATTAGGGAATACTTCATTTATATAGCTGTTGACACGTGATATGACATTTGTTTATTGTAGGACATGGATCAACTACAAGATCATACAGAAAGTTCATCAGAATCCGACGATGAACAAGGTCCATCTACATCCAAACGTCTACGTAAACCTCGACGTAAAGTGGAAATAGAATATGAGCATGAAACTGAAGACTTGTCTATATCCCAACAAAAGATGAAGACGTAAATGTTGTGGAATATAGCATTTCAAATGTGTTCTGTAAATATGTGTAAATATAAAAACCCAAAACAATTAAGTCTTTGGTCACTTCTTTGAAGATGTCAAACCTGGATGTAAATACTTATGAATTTACAGGTGTTCTGTCTTCTCTCTTAGCAGCTTAAATAACTTAAGATTGGTCTGATTGGAGATGTAATGTCTTAGCAGACCAATTTTTATGCCCCCCCCCCCCATCTTAAATGAAGAGGTATATAGCTTTGCACATGTCTGTCGGTTGGTAGACCAAACGGTTTACATTCAATAACACAAAAAGAACTCTTTTCCCTGAGGTCACAGTCACCATTACCATTTCGGACAATTAGGCTGCCATTGGAGCCTCTACAGACAGGTTTTGTAAGTAGTCTTGCTGCCTCTTGCACACATGTGGTCTTTCATACAGGTTTGACAGTGTGGTTAAGTTGAGTGGTGAATTTCTTAGTTACCTGAAATATGACATAATGGTGACAATTTAAGATTGTAACTTGAGATGCCAGCTATTGGAACAAGAAGCAGTCATAGACAGCCATATCACCTGCTGAAGAGAAGATAATCCACAAAGGGCCATAGCATTGACAAGAATGGTCGATTCACTAAGTCCTGACAATATGCGCTGTAGGTCCTTGTAGTTATTCTTTGAAAGTTTCGTCAAAATCCCGTAAGAAATGTAGAAGTTGCACACAGAAGCTCGAACGGACGGACAAACTGTGGAATGATGCCTGCCATTACCATATCTCTTTCGCCGCAACAGGGGATAATAATGTATATCATCCTTGTATTGAAGGACGATTGTTGAAAAGGAAATGTCGAGTTACAGAAGACAAGCCAGTTTGCCAATAAGGATGACCAGGGCTTGTCACTATTTAGGTCACTGGTCCAACAGAAAAAAAACATACAATTTTTACACAAAACAGTTACTGGAACTTCAAGACTTTTACAGGTCCTTTTTTTACTGGCTTCGGGCCTGTGTGAACTATCACCATGTCCATGCTTTACTAGTGTTCAGTATTCAAAAGCATGGTCAAAGGCGGAAGAGTTCTGAATACAGTTACTTCGGGCAATGTGACGATAGAAGGCCAGTATCAGTAGGAATATACCTTAGTAAGGGGAGGTATACAGATAACACAACTATGCAATATCATTCAAAACTATTTACTCTGGTATACTATTATGCTGAACAAGTAATTATAATATATGATTCTTCTTTAAAACAATAACATGCAAGAAGTAACGCCATAGAATATATGATTTTGCTTTAAAACAATAACATGCAAGAAGTAACATCATAGAATATATGATTCTGCTTTTTAAAACGATAACATGCAAGAAGTTTAACATAATAATACAAATGTACAAAAACTTTAGATCAGAAAAAATAAATTCCTAAATTATCACACCCTCATGCATGCCTTATACCTTTTGAACTCCACAAACAGATATATCAAGACTTTTAAGAAATAAATTCTGCTTTGTAAGAACATGACCGTTTTTAATAAATGCTTATTCCCTGGTGGAAACATTATCCATAATCACTAGCTAAGTCAATCAGGGGCAATACTTGTGTTGGATAGTGTTACAAGGCTTAAATGTAAAGTATGCCAAGTTCAAATCTGTGTATTGATAGACTTCGAAAATATTTGGGATTCAAAAACTTGAAAGTGTTGGTTAACATTTGCATTAGGATGATGACGGACAGGCAATCACTATATCGCCGGTTTAGAATGAGCAGGTCGTAGCTACAAAATCAATATTTTGAGAAAATAAGTAAAAAAACTGTCTGAAATTTTGTTCAAAATGACAAGGCTCATAAGAAGCGCATTATAATGTAGATTTCAAATATGTATGAGTCTTATAAGGTTTAATTAGTAGTTACGACCTTATCTAAGTCAGCGATATACTATACCTCCTCCATCAGTAGAAGCTTGGGCATGAACATAAGGGATGATAATCTATCTATTAATTTATAAAGACCTAACAGGCACAATGGAATCAGGCAACAGGCACAATGGAATCACCGACTAGTTTAAATATATTACACATGCAGTACAATAAACATAACAAACATTGACTTAGTATAAAACTGTAAATATAAATGAATACATTGGAGTATGTACAATTATACATGTATGAAGGCACAAAATACACTTCATTCCTGAAATATCAAAATAACTATACAACATTACCATAGAACTTTGAACTTCAGACGAGGACATTTAAGAAATTTAACCTAATCTTGACCTTTATGCATGCATATATTACAAGGTTCTTGCTTTGAATAAACCATTTTCCGCAAGCAAATTGTGCAGTATCAATATTTCAAATTTGAGTCTACATAAATCTCAAGCATATTTGTGATACTCACCGATTACAAAAACATAAACAACAAAGGTTATAAATATAGGCAAGATATTGGCTGTTAAATTATGCTAATTTAAAGGTCAGGATCGTGTCAAATTTGCCAAGCTTCAGTAAATCATCATTTTGCCAGATCAATATTGGAAGAACCGGTACAGTCTAAATAATAAATTCTGATAGGAACATGCATAAGACTGAGACATTGTAAGAACTTCTTCATACACAGTAAAACTTTGTAAAGACGAGCATCGATATTACGAACACCCAGCCTATGTAGAGCAAATATCAAAGACCTGAATTTTCTCTACATATTGTATATTGCTTCACACCATTTTTTGTGGAGCATCATTATTTATTTCAAGCACCAACCAAGGTAACATTCAAATATCTTCATGATTTAAAATGTGTGTTGACATTATAATGACAATATTTGCAGTATAGTCCAGTTAGGATATTGTGACAGTGACGTCATCATTTATGTAAAACAGGTACAGATTAGTTTGGTATTGAACTGTTGATATAAGCATTTATACTGTTTTTACACCGTAATTATGGATTGTTCTACTGTGTCAATCTATTAATACCCTAACTGGACTGTCACAACCAATTATCAAACATGTGTGCATTGTAAACACAATAACACTGACTAGCAGAACAACAATTCTTCAAGAACTTTGGATATGTCAAGCACTTGGTTTATCTTGAGAATTTGGCTTGTCACATTAAGTCTTAAACTGCTATTTTAATAAGCTATAAATTAGTAACCTCTATGTAGAATGATTCAATTTGAGCACTTTAGTTGCTTCCCAAATGTGGAAGGAAATGTAATAAAACATTCAGACAGTTAGTTGACAAAATGACAATTTGTAAACAATAAATGCACGATTTTAAAGTCTAAGGGAAGCAACTCTTGCAAAATGATTATTTTGTTCACCGTGCAATTTGCTAAATCATATAGTTGGTGTACTATTTCAACCGATATAGTTAACATGCTACCTTTGAGTATAGGTCATTTGTTAATAAACAGCCTAATGGTTCCATAATTCATAATTATATGCAATGGATGACCGGAAAAAAGCTGTGGGAGCAATAATATGACTTTAAATTGAGTATGCTCCCTTCCTGTCATGAGTTCATTATTGGCATAAGACTGGTCAAGCTTAAAGAAATAAACTTTTAAAATGAATTAAATTTGTACATTCTTGGTTCCAACAATCAATTAAGTTTAAATGGGGAATGTAAGAATTCTACAAAAAAGCATATCTTCAACATAAACACTGTCCTCCAAACACATCCTGGTAAATACTCGGGTATATTTTTGACACATAACCTCCCTTCAACTTCACCATTCTGGTATATAAGGTAAGCGGTTACAGTTCATTTTAATTGATAACAGGTTTTACACAGATCTTTATTTATTTCATCCAGATCTTTATACTTCTTTGTTCATTTGATATAGCTTGGTGAATTTGACCTTATCTTGACCTTTATGCATTAATACAAAAAGTTCTTACTTTGAATATATAAATTTTCGCAAGCAAATCATGCAATATCTGTTTTTCAATTTTGTGACCAGGGATATAAAGAAGGCAGGATATCAACTGTTAAATTATGCTAATTAACTGGTCAGGATCGTGCCAAATTCGCCAAGCTATAACAGGTTCTAAATCAGATCTCTATTTATTTCATCCAGCCCTTTACACTTCTTTGTTCCTCCGTATGTTGATTGTTTGAGGTGGTATTTTGTAACCAGGATTCAAATATAACTTCCATCTTACGTCGACTCTGAGGATTCCCATTGTTAACTGTAGGTAATACTCTATCTGGTTTAATAAACTGGTAGAATCTTTTCATCTCCAAGAAACTTGAATGCTCACTGTAAGGAACACCTGTAAGAAATATAGATATAGAGGATATATCACGAGTTATCAATTGATATAAATTTATATTAAACAAGTTTTGGAAATTTTATTAAGCGAGCCTCAGTCGAGCTTAATAATATTTCCTGAACGAGTTTAATATAAATATATCGATTGACAACGAGTGATAGATTCTTTATATCATATGACACTAAAAACGCAAAATGCGCATTAATTTATTGGAAAAATCTAATACAGTTGTACCCCGATTTTTCGACAACCTTTTATTCGAAAACCTGGTCTTATCCGAAATAGAATTGCGGTCCCGTTTTACTTCCTATATAAACCTATACAAATTCGATCGGGTTATTCGAATTCTATTTTTCGAAAAGCCTCTGTTATTCGAAACAATTTTTGAGTCCAGAGTATAATATTTCATACGAATTGTACCCCATATTATTCGAATTTGCATGATCAATGATAGCTAATTATATTTTTCTACCAACAGAGTTTGAAAGTTTTCGCACCTATTGTTCAAACGGTGTTTAATTGATGCGATTAAGTGTTGACATTCTTAAGTTGTGAAAAATACGAAGCGGTAGTACGTAATATTTGCTATTCCGTGAAAAATACATATCATTATGTTTAATAACATGTTTGACTTTAATTATGAGTGTTGACTTTGATGTACAAACGTTCGACAAACTTTGATAAACTGCATTAACAATATGCTTTTTAACATTGATGACTTTTAACAAATAATTTTATTTATAGACTTGAGCTAACGCCGTGACGACTGCAACGATGTGAAAAATATAGTCGTAGGTTTATTATACTATACCATGTTATCTACTTCCTTGATGAGTAATGTCAGCGAATGCATTTTTGTGTCTGTTTATGTAGAATTTCATCTTTTTTGAATTTGGATAATCCGAAGCCCTGGATTATCCGAAATAAAATTTCGGTCCCGTCAATTTCGAATAATAGAGGTTTGACTGTAGTTTATACTAGACATGGTACGTATAACTTTATACGTACTGGCTATACTAAACCTGGATACAAGGGAAATCATGTGATATAATTGTTTATTTGTTTATGATTAGCAATTTACTCTCCATATGGGTTACTTTGACATGATAATCTAGAAGTGTCGCCATTCAGCAGACTATTATACCACCTGCTGGCAAAGGAACATATTTTTGGCAAAAATAATCTTGGCACTAGTTTTTTCCTTCATGCACATCTACATGTTAAGGTTGTTCATGTGTGAAAGTTAGAAGGAAATCACAAGATTCAGTGTACAGACAAGCTCAAAACAGTATACCCCTTACAACTTCCGTTGTGCATGGTGTATAATGACAGAGCCTAAACACCTGAACTAGAATTCCATGGCCTCAGGCAAATTGTGTCGAGCCTTAGCACAGGTTGACAAAAAACCCATTAAAATTAAATGTACAGTGGTCTCACTCTTGAGCGACATTCTTCGGAGACCGAAAAAGTGTTTGTTGTAGAGAGGGAGTCACGACAATAGCTCAACTGTTGGAAAAGTCGACCTAATCATTAATACAGAGGAAAGGCTTATTAACCATTATGGTTGGTGCTACATCAAATGTCCATAATACAAAATGTACATAGAATTGAACCATACCATAAATCGTGACATTATCTTTCTTCAGTTTAGGTTTGATGTGGTGTAGAGATAGAACTTTCTTGTTGTGCGTCCATCCGGTCGGTTCTATAGCTAGTACACTAGTATACTTCTTGCCATGTAGTGATAGATGATCCTGTAATCCCTAACAAATTCAAACATACAACTTTAGAACAAGTTATTAATCAACTACATTTATCAGACTTCCTACAATTACAGAAAAATCAACATTTGCTGAATTAGGAAGAACTATTTTTTTACACAAAATAAAAGATATTTGATCAAGAAGCTCAAAAGGATTAACAAAGTTATGGTTATTTGAAGTTCCATAATCAAAATCTTAACAATAAAACAATGTTTGACGAAACCTTGTGGTGCTAAGGCATAATGGCACCCTAAACAGACTTACTTTCAGGATTGAGCATTACACTGCATAAACCCTTATTTAAATACATAGAATTACACTTAATTATATACATGGCAACTCAATCCTAGTAAATGGATTTTATTCGATAACCCTGATATTTGCCCTATAAACAGGTTCCGTGAGATTTTCTCACAAGAGTTTTAATCAAACATATATTCCAAATTAAATGTAGATTTATAGGTGGATTTGCAATTCTAAAATAGCTTGGTGAATTTGACATGATCCTGACCTTTTAATTAGCATAATAATATAACTGCTGATATATTGTCATTGCATCAGAATGTTCAATGACTAATACAGACACAAAACTAAAACTAAAGAACCAATATTGCATGATTTGCTAGTGTAAATTTTAAGTATTCAACGCAAGAACCTTGTAATATATTCATCCATAAAGGTCAAGTTCAGGTCAAATTCTCCGAAACCTTTGTGAAAACATACCTTCACATTAAGTTTGTTCATTGGTAATACATGGATGCCCGAGTCGTCCCATTTCAGAGATACTCGCTGTTTCCAATCCTCGTCCTCCAGACAGTTGAACACGACAAATTTATCCCGCGTTACACATACTTTACAGTTCAGAGCTTGTGCTATAGCTGCAAATAGTCCATAATTGGAATGTTAAAAAAATATATTAAAAGGCACTATCGAGCGCTGGTCGCGCTTTACTATGTCCATGCAACAAAACACTACCAGTAAGCAGTGCTTGCCCATAGCTTACCTTTCCTTCGCACTTTGCTAGGCGAGTGCTACTGAGCACTTTTTTAAACAACAGACTGCTTCGGAAGTACTTTGCTGCACAACGGTCTGCTAGCCACGGGCGCTTGCTGGTTGCATATAAATTTTTCACTTTGTCCGCTACATAGGGCTTTTTTAAAGCAAGCTGTTTCCTAGAATAGCAGGGTAGCGCCTTGCTTAGGCAAGTGCCTCCAAGTTGTAAGGGCATAAAAAGTTAACATTTTACACAATGAACACACAGGTTTCCCAATAAGTTTTAACGTAGCAGGCCGGAATGCTTAACCTCCAAGTCTGATAAGGTCCTTAATGCTACTATTTTCTTCAAATTGTGTATAAATTTCACTTTTTCAGCAAGCCCAAAATGGTTTTTGAGCAGTCAATATAGCCTGCAGCCTGCTGTTATTGAGAAGACCGACACATCTAAATAAACAAACAAATGTTTACCCATAAATATCCTTTCTTTGCCGATAGTGTATGAGCCACAAATAATCAGTGTCTTTGGATTGCTTGCAAGTGTATCTAGAGCAAGCTTCACTGTAAACTTGATCACATCAACTTGTGGAGGGAAATCATATTGTGGATCACAGTATCTGCAAATAGCAACGACAGGTAAACATTAGGTAAATCTCTGGAAATAGCAACGACAGGTAAACATTAGGTAAATCTCTAGAAATGGCAACGACAGGTAAACATTAGGTAAATCTCTGGAAATAGCAACGACAGGACAACATTAGGTAAATCTCTGGAGATAGGAATGACAGGACAACACTAGGTAAATCTCTGGAGATAGGAACAACAGGTAAACATTAGGTTAATCTCAGGAGATAGGAATGACAGGACAACACTAGGTAAATCTCTGGAGATAGGAACGACAGGACAACATTAGGTAAATCTCAGGAGATAGGAACGACAGGTAAACATTAGGTAAATCTCTGGAGATAGGAACGACAGGACAACATTAGGTAAATCTCTGGAAATAGGAACGACAAAACAACATTAGGTAAATCTCTGGAAATAGCAACGACAGGTAAACATTAGGTAAATCTCTGGAAATAGGAATGACAGGACAACATTAGGTAAATCTCTGGAAATAGGAACGACAGGACAACATTAGGTAAATCTCTGGAAATAGGAATGACAGGACAACATTAGGTAAATCTCAGGAGATAGGAATGACAGGTAAACATTAGGTAAATCTCAGGAGATAGGAATGACAGGACAACACTAGGTAAATCACTGGAAATAGCAACGACAGGTAAACATTAGGTAAATCTCTAGAAATAGCAATGACAGGTAAACATTAGGTAAATCTCTGGAGATAGGAACGACAGGTCAACATTAGGTTAATCTCAGGAGATAGGAATGACAGGACAACACTAGGTAAATCTCTGGAGATAGGAACGACAGGACAACATTAGGTAAATCTCTGGAGATAGGAACGACAGGACAACATTAGGTAAATCTCGGGATACAGGAACGACAGGACAACATTAGGTAAATCTCTGGAGATAGGAATGACAGGACAACATTAGGTTAATTTCTGCAGATAGGAACGACAGGACAACATTAGGTAAATCTCTGGAGATAGGAACGACAGGTAAACATTAGGTAAATCTCTGGAGATAGGAACGACAGGTAAACATTAGGTAAATCTCTGGAAATAGCAACGACGGGTAAACATTAGGTAAATCTCTGCAGATAGGAACGACAGGACAACATTAGGTAAATCTCTGGAGATAGGAACGACAGGTAAACATTAGGTAAATCTCTGGAGATAGGAACGACAGGTAAACATTAGGTAAATCTCTGGAAATAGCAACGACGGGTAAACATTAGGTAAATCTCTGGAAATAGGAACGACAGAACAACATTAGGTAAATCTCAGGAGATAGGAACGACAGAACAACATTAGGTAAATCTCAGGAGATAGGAATGACAGAACAACATTAGGTAAATCTCAGGAAATAGGAACGACAGAACAACATTAGGTAAATCTCAGGAGATAGGAACGACAGGACAACATAAGGTAAATCTCTGGAGATAGGAACGACAGAACAACATTAGGTAAATCTCAGGAGATAGGAATGACAGGACAACATTAGGTAAATCTCAGGAGATAGGAATGACAGAACAACATTAGGTAAATCTCAGGAGATAGGAATGACAGAACAACATTAGGTAAATCTCAGGAGATAGGAATGACAGGACAACATTAGGTAAATCTCAGGAGATAGGAACGACAAGTAAACATAAGGTAAATCTCAGGAGATAGGAACGACAGAACAACATTAGGTAAATCTCTGGAAATAGGAACGACAGAACAACATTAGGTAAATCTCAGGAGATAGGAATGACAGAACAACATTAGGTAAATCTCAGGAAATAGGAACGGCAGAACAACATTAGGTAAATCTCTGGAAATAGCAACGACAGGTAAACATTAGGTAAATCTCTGGAAATAGCAACGACAGGTAAACATTAGGTAAATCTCTGGAAATAGCAACGACAGGACAACATTAGGTAAATCTCTGGAAATAGCAACGACAGGACAACATTAGGTAAATCTCTGGAAATAGCAACGACAGGTAAACATAAGGTAAATCTCTGGAAATAGCAACGACAGGACAACATTAGGTAAATCTCTGGAAATAGCAACGACAGGACAACATTAGGTAAATCTCTGGAAATAGCAACGACAGGACAACATTAGGTAAATCTCTGGAAATAGCAACGACAGGTAAACATTAGGTAAATCTCAGGAGATAGGAACGAGAGGACAACATTAGGTAAATCTCAGGAGATAGGAATGACAGATAAACATTAGGTAAATCTCTGGAAATAGCAACAACATGACAACATTAGGTAAATCTCAGGAGACAGGACAACATTAGGTAAATCTCAGGAGATAGGAACAACAGGACAACATTAGGTAAATCTCAGGAGACAGGACAACATTAGGTAAATCTCAGGAGATAGGAATGACAGGACAACATTAGGTAAATCTCTGGAAATAGCAACGACAGGACAACATAAGGTAAATCTCAGGAGATAGGAATGACAGATAAACATTAGGTAAATCTCTGGAAATAGCAACGACAGGTAAACATTAGGTAAATCTCTGGAAATAGCAATGACAGGACAACATAAGGTAAATCTCAGGAGATAGGAATGACAGATAAACATTAGGTAAATCTCTGGAAATAGCAACGACAGGACAACATTAGGTAAATCTCTGGAAATAGCAACGACAGGACAACATAAGGTAAATCTCTGGAAATAGCAACGACAGGTAAACATTAGGTAAATCTCTGGAGGTAGGAACGGCAGGACAACATTAGGTAAATCTCTGGAAATAGCAACGACAGGTAAACATTAGGTAAATCTCTGGAAATAGCAACGACAGGACAACATTAGGTAAATCTCTGGAAATAGCAACGACAGGACAACATTAGGTAAATCTCTGGAAATAGCAACGACAGGTAAACATTAGGTAAATCTCTGGAAATAGCAACGACAGGTAAACATTAGGTTAATCTCTGGAAATAGCAACGACAGGTAAACATTAGGTAAATCTCAGGAGATAGGAACGAGAGGACAACATTAGGTAAATCTCAGGAGATAGGAATGACAGATAAACATTAGGTAAATCTCTGGAAATAGCAACGACAGGACAACATAAGGTAAATCTCTGGAAATAGCAACGACAGGACAACATAAGGTAAATCTCTGGAAATAGCAACGACAGGACAACATTAGGTAAATCTCTGGAAATAGCAACGACAGGTAAACATTAGGTAAATCTCTGGAAATAGCAACGACAGGTAAACATTAGGTAAATCTCTGGAGACAGGACAACATTAGGTAAATCTCAGGAGACAGGACAACATTAGGTAAATCTCAGGAGATAGGAACGACAGGACAACATAAGGTAAATCTCAGGAGATAGGAACGACAGGACAACATTAGGTAAATCTCTGGAAATAGCAACGACAGGTAAACATTAGGTAAATCTCTGGAGACAGGACAACATTAGGTAAATCTCAGGAGACAGGACAACATTAGGTAAATCTCAGGAGATAGGAATGACAGGACAACATTAGGTAAATCTCAGGAGATAGGAACGACAGGACAACATTAGGTAAATCTCTGGATTTTTTTCTGATTTTTGATTTGGCCCTGTTGGCATCTCTGTATTATAAAAACATAAAGTAATTTTATTTCAAACACTGATATTAATACTGAAAACTTTCACCCATGAATGTGGAAATAGGAACGCAAGGTAAACATTTGGTTAATATCTGGAAACAGGCATATGAGGTCAAATATGTTGCATAGTATAAGAGACGAGTTAAATATTTGTACTTGACAATTTATACATACGTCGTATCTAGGTACAAACAATGCACATGTAAGTTTTGTAATTCTGGGTAGAACTCCATTTCTTGACCAGCTCTGAAGTCTCCTGTGTGCAAATATACCTTTCCTGATCTCAATTTGAAGAGTATCAATACTGCACCAGGACAACTGAAAGGCAAGAATACATGTGTACAACTAGTAGTAGAAACATGATATAGTATAATAGACAGATCAACATAGAATGAGTCCACGGTCCAAGTAGATTCAAGCACATGTCTCAATGGTTTTTCTATTGTTGGAATAAGCAGTTCCAACTAGCGACTTTAATTTGGGTTCAATGGTTGTCTGAACCACTATCCTCATCAGGCCAGCACTCCAATACAAAGAACACCACACTAGCTCTAAACAAGACATGTTTGTAAAAACATGTATGTCCTCATGGAGGCCTAATTGTAAAAAGGTCACAGTGACCTCAAAATAGATAGCGGTCATCTACTGTTGCTGCCCTACCTACATGTAAAGTTTTAAGATCATAGGGTAAAGCATTCTTTAGTTATTGAAAGGGAACTATTTTGGTCTAGTGACAGACAGACAGACAGACAGACATGTGCAAAGCAATATACCCTGTCATCAAAGCTGGGGGATAATAATACCTGCAGAGATTGTCTTACAAACTTACTGGTTAGCTTCTAGGAATGTGATCTCGACTTGTTCTACCACAGTTGGTGTACACAGGGGTATAGTATGGATATATTGTGGATCCACACCTATCTTCTTCACTACCAAGTTTCCTGTAATCTGAAACACACAAAATGTTTGTGAAGCAAGTATACTTCTTGCATCCAAATTGTTTTTTTAATTGACTGTGGTATAAAAAACAGTCAAAAGTAAATTAAAGAACAATGTATGCTCAAATGGGAATTTCAAGTACAGCATATATATACTATGAAACTTGTAACTGACAATAGCCCACACAGACAGTCCCTCACAACAGACCTGTCCATAGCTCACCAGTTTACAAAGCCATGTAGCATACAACTGACCATAGATCAAAATTTCACAACAGACAACAGTTTACAATAGACCATAGCTCAACAGCTCACAAAACCATAGCTCACAACAGACCCTAGCTCTGACAGACTGTCACCACAGCAGACTTTAGCTCACAATCTCAGACATTCTGTAGCTCACAATCTCAGACATTCTGTAGCTCACAATCTCAGACATTCTGTAGCTCATAATCTCAGACATTCTGTAGCTCACAATCTCAGACATTCTGTAGCTCACAATCTCAGACATTCTGTAGCTCACAATCTGAGACATTCTGTAGCCCACAAGCTCAGACATTCTGTAGCTCACAATTTCAGACATTCTGTAGCTCACAAGAGAACATAGCTAAAACTACCACTGACCATAGCTTACAACAGACAATAGATAATTACATTTAAACTCAAGTTATGAGATAGAAAAATAATCAATGCACCAACCTGGCTGCAGTATATTGGATTCTGAAATCGTTTAGTAAGTCCTCCATAATGATCGTAGTGGAAATGTGAGAGTATATATGCTTTACAATCTGGGATATTACCGTATCTGAATGCATCCACAGTGAATGAAGTATCTGTAAGAGAAAATGTGTCGCTACATGTATGTAGAGCTTGCATTCATTGTAAAGTGTGCCCAGGATAATGTGATGTTTACAAACATTGACCGGATTGGTCAACTGTTGCAAAATTGGTTACTTAAATAAACACATACGATCAATTGTATACTTAAATAACACTGACAAATCGTACATGCTTGATTTTTTCACCTGTGTGGCCCATTCCACATTTTCCCAGTTTTCACAGTATCCTGGGCACTCTATTACATATGGTAAGAACATGAACAATATTATCAAGAATCATATTATAATCCAGTTCTGTCATTAAACAGTGTTTCCACTGACATTCTTATTTGGGGTACAAACACAGGGCTTCTTACAATTCTTTATAGCTTGACCAGATTAAACTGAGACTCATCAAAGTACGTACGCTCGTCCGCCTATTCTTGGCTGTAGTCGATTCATATGATTATTTACTATATACTATTATCTCCATATAAGGCCTGCTACAATTGTAGGTGAATGTCTTAAAAACTTCGGACTTTTCTGGATTTGAACGAATTATGCAAGGAGTCTCAGTTTAATCTTGTGGGACAGTAATTAATATAGTAGAATACATCAAAACAGGGGGTACAACAAAACATTTTGGTGTAAAAAAGCCCTCCTTTGGGGCGTTTTTCTAACACTTTTAAATTTATTAAAAATATTTTTCTTCTATTTGCAACAGTAACAGAAGCTGAAAGTAACTACGAAATTAAGTAAAACAAGCCATGTCCCGATCTTGTATGATAAAAGTTATATTTATCAGTACATAAAACACTAAAATATGAAACAGGAGGTCGCTTAATCATACCCAAGTTGGTACAAGGTGAGGGAACAATGAATAAAATGCTAACCTGGCATTTTCTTGTAAAATGGACATTTTCTTTTCCCTTCAGAAGAGCCTCTAGACATATCACTGTCTGTCATACCTTCCCTCGTATTCCTGCCTCGACCTCTTCCTAATTGATGATCAGCTGATGGCCGAGATGTACTGCCTCGACCTCGTCCTGACTGATGATCAGCTGACGGCCGAGATGTACTGCCTCGACCTCTTCCCGACTGATGATCAGCTGATGGCCGAGATGTACTGCCTCGACCTCTTCCCGACTGATGATCAGCTGATGGCCGAGATGTACTGCCTCGACCTCTTCCCGACTGATGATCAGCTGACGGCCGAGATGTACTGCCTCGACCTCTTCCCGACTGATGATCAGCTGATGGCCGAGATGTACTGCCTCGACCTCTTCCCGACTGATGATCAGCTGATGGCCGAGATGTACTGCCTCGACCTCTTCCCGACTGATGATCAGCTGATGGCCGAGATGTACTGCCTCGACCTCTTCCCGACTGATGATCAGCTGACGGCCGAGATGTACTGCCTCGACCTCGTCCCGACTGATGATCAGCTGACGGCCGAGATGTACTGCCTCGACCTCGTCCCGACTGATGTCCAGCTGACGGCCGAGACGGCATTGTTCTACTCCTACCTGCTCCCTGCATCAGAACATCATTCACTGATTTAGTGACAGAATTTGAATTCTTTCCTGTTTGGTTTGAATGATTTGAGGTCAGTCCTGTTGTTTTCTTGTACAACAACTTAGCACTTTCCATAAGAATGTCCGTAGCACTTTTTTGAATTTTTAAAATGGACTGTACCTCACTATCACATGACATTGCACCATTCTTATGCGACGATGTTTGTGAAATGTAACCGCAATCTCCATGTGCTGAACCGCTGGTACTGGTGTATGTACTAGTATTGTCCACACCTGTAGAGTCATCATTGTCCGGTATAAAACCACCTTGTAACATGGTGTACATGTTTGGAGACACAGTACACACATTCTGTATACCAAAGTCTGGTGTATTCTGAGACACACTATTGTTCACACTACCAACACGAGATGGATTTAAGTTATTGATGGCTTGATTGCCAGTACATTTCAGACTTCGATCTTGACTAAAGTTATTTGTGGTTCGATTTCCAGTATATTTCTGACTTCGAGTTCGATCTTGACTTAAGTTATCGGTGGTTCGATTTCCAGTACATTTCAGACTTTGATCTTGACTAAAGTTATTTGTGGCTAGATTTCCAGTATATTTCTGGCTTCGATCTTGACTTAAGTTATTTGTGGTTCGATTTCCAGTACATTTCAGACTTCGATCTTGACTAAAGTTATTTGTGGCTAGATTTCCAGTACATTTCTGACTTTGATCTTGACTTAAGTTATTTGTGATTCGATTTCCAGTACATTTCTGACTTCGATCTTGACTTAAGTTATCGGTGGCTAGATTACCCATCACCTTCAAACTATTATTGTAACAACAACAATTATGTGCCTCCAGATTATCTCCCCTGTTTCCAGGCAAACATACACCCCTACCATAACACACATTGCTGCTACAGGTACCAAGTCTACACAAGGAATTATTTCTCTCATCGACAGTTGTACGGGTATTTGACTTCTTTGTAGAACATTGATTACAACATTGCGGACCACTACAGAACCTATCACAGTCTCCTGAACTCTCGTCATCTGTTGCTATAGTAACCGGTGTTTTACCAGCCTTCTGAATAAAATACGATGCTACAGACTTACTGGACGCTTTCTGTTCAATAACATTCTTTTCTTTATTAATATTTTTTCTTTTAGAATTGATATGAATAATATTTCTTTTCACAGGCGTAATTTCTTCAAGTTTAAGTTTCTTTGCTTGAAAACCATCCTGGAATATCTTTGTATCATTACTAGCAGTTCTTTTGGTTGTTGTTTGTACAGAATTTGCCACTCTTGGAACCAAGTCTTGATCCTGTTTATTAATAGAACTGTAAACTGGTACTTTTTTGTCCGTTTCAGAAAGCATGCTCATTTTTGAAGAACTGATTACTTTCATATCTATGGATGAGTTGCTGTCATTATTAAACTCATTCAGGTGCATTTTAGAAGTACTAGCCGTATCGTTTTGCTTGTTTTTTGACAGTGTTTTCTGAAGTTTTTTTACATTAGCAAAAAATCCCTTCGATTCAGAAAATTTATCTTCTACTTTTCCTGTTTCACAAACATTTTGATTCTCATTCCATGTATCTTTTTTCTTTGGTATTCCAAATTTATTCGGAGAAATATTTGACTTCCGGTGGAGTTCAATTCCTAGAAAAGCAGTAGATGGCGTCAAAGTAGATTTCAGTATTTCCCAATCAGTGCTACTTTCTGAGTTTGTTGGAGATTTTGGTGGTGTTTCTCTTAACTTAGCTATTGCACTCGTTCTACTATCACCATCATCATAAGCACCATAGCTACCGGTACTCACTAGTGGACTAAAGTCACTATCTGTTTGATTTTCAGGCTCTAAATTATCACGAAATGCATCACTATCAGCTTGAGCGTCAAGTTCTAAATTATCACGAAATGCATCACTATCAGCTTGAGCGTCAAGTTCTAAATTATCACGAAATGCATCACTATCAGCTTGAGCGTCAAGTTCTAAATTATCACGAAATGCATCACTATCAGCTTGAGCGTCAAGTTCTAAATTATCACGAAATGCATCACTATCAGCTTGAGCGTCAAGTTCTAAATCATCACGAAATAAATCATCGTCGCTGTCATTCATCACTTTTCCTGGTACTCCATCATCATTGACATCATCATCACTATATGTAAGATCATCTCTAGATGGACTATTGTTATTACTTAGTGCATCACAAATCATGTCAGAAATCGTCCTGGTTTCATCAAACTGAAACATACTATGTACATCATGTACACTGCTACCATTAGAATTATCACTGATTAAATCAATAGCTTCAACTTTCGTAAAGTCGTCGTTATCAATCTCTTGTATATCGGAATCATTGTCACTAACCTCTTGTATATCAGGAAGTTCAATGACATCACTATCATAACCGTCTACTTCATCAAACTTATCAATGTCTTCAGCAGTTTCCAACCTGTCTGACACCAAATCTGGTTTATTGGATTTTGACAGTTCATATGGATGTTTTGTAGCAGTAAAGAAGTCTTCTTCAATTTCTGCAGACTGTTTAAGTTTTTGGTCCACATCGGACGTCAGCTGATCATCAGAATTTCCTTGACTGGAACAAAGATCTATGATACATATATCACTGTCAATGGATTCCAACGCTTCCTCATTTCTATCAGCATCAAATGTAAGTTTGACTTTAGCTTTGTCCACATTACCTGAAAGATATTCAAATTACAAATGTACATACATTTCTGTGTTTACTGTTTAATAAACTAAAAGAGTTAATACTTAAAAATTATTTGTACCTTAAACCAAGACAAATTCAACAGTAATTACCAGTACTCATGTGCTGTGCTAAAACAGCTGTAACAGTTTAGAAATCCAACAAAAGGCATTGTGAAGCTTTATCATTGCCAACTGGAATCCTGTTGTTAAATAGTCACTTTCTGTTCAAATAAGCTTACACAAAATTAAATAAAACAGAATACAACTATAACAAGATACAAACCGATATTTTCCCTGCTTTTAGCAGCAGAATTCTTGCGTTGAGATCTTGCTAGTTGTGTATGTCGGAACTTTTTGTAATGACTCCCGATTTCACTGCTACAGTCCATACCTTGTTGACATTCTGAAATACAAATATATAACGATAATATGTGAAATTTTAGGGTTTTTTTAAAAGCAATATTTTGAAGCAGAAGGTCAAAAGACAATTTCACATTGACGCAAAACATATTACAGATAATCAATAAATCATGTTTGTAATGGTGAATTTTAGTCAGAACTCAATATTGCTCTTGATTATGACTACATTTTGTACTGACTAATGCTGTAGTTATAAATTTGACTTACCATTTTTACTGGAGTAAGGAACTTCCAAACATTGGTCCACATGCCAGGATGGTGTTTCTACTAGACTTAAAATAGAGAAAGGCATCTGGCACACAGGACAACGTCCGCTGCGATCTACACTATGTTTCCGGTCAGGTGTTGCCTCCTGTTTTATTTCTTTCTTTATATTCATCTTAACAACTTTTCTTTTCACTTTATGCATCCGGGATTTAAATACTGTGTCTGTTTTTTCCACCTTTATATCAGAAGCAGCAAGCACTTTATTTCTAGAATTCTGACATTTGTCTGGCTGAAAATAAATAAATATGCAGACATGTGACTTTTGGTCAATGATGTACCTTTGTCATCGATTTAAGGAACCCGCATGCGCGCTATATTCATTTAATACCTGAATCTTCAGGCCGTCAATTTAGGATGGAAATGGGGCCGAATTTCGGCCACAAAAACAGTCAAATGAGAGCCCTGTCAATGCATCATCGCGAAATGAAAATTATAAAACAAATAAGGAGTTAAAAAAGCGCTGCATTGAAATGTAGCAGCTTCAAATTATTTCGACAGGTCAGCAGACGATAAGCTAACACTGCTGACTAGACTGATTTTCATTCAATTTTAGAACATATGTGTAGCTGGGTGTATAGGATTTAATAACTAATAGGGGAGAAATGTGCATAAGCAGCCGGCTAGCTCAGTCGGTATAGCATTCGCCCTGTAAGCGAAGGGTCCTGCGTTCGAGCCCCGGTCTGGTTGCACATTTTTCAAAAAAATCCTATACACCCGGCTACATATGCACCCTGTTCCAATCAAACAACGGCTATTTATTCATGACTGTGATCACAAATAGATGTACAATCAACAATATCGCTCATTGACCAGTTATATAATCAAATACACAGCATCCACTACCAGCCAAATTGCACAACAGTCGCGAATTTGTATGACAAATCCAATTACCATCGATTTTCGCAGCTTTTGCGATCGATATTCCCAAATGTCATCTTCTTCGTCACTTGTTATCTTTTCTTTTCGAGGCATGGTGACGAGATGCGAATAGTATGAGTTCTTTAAAGAATTTTCTGATTAGAGTAAATTTGCGCGCTTTAATTTAGTGGCCTTTAACCTATAGGTTAAACCAATAACAATTCGATCTCGATCATCCAAACGCTTTACGATTGGGTACCAGCAAAGTTGTTTCCTGTGATGTGTCAAAAACCAAAACATTGAAATATTGCCGTTTTATATCGTAAGTTTGATCAGTTTTATACATTCATGCAATGTGTTTTATTCAATCTGCACATTTTAAACGCACACAATGTGCATGTTATGCTGGTTATCAAGTTATTTAACGGGATTTTGTCCAGACCTGCATAGTGGTATCTTCAGATCTTCTTACACCAGTTACTTCCCTTAGCAATTAGCAAGCAGTTGTTACTACAAACAACACTCATCTGGAGCTAGTTCTGGATACCATAACTAAATGATCTTTTAATGACACTGTCGTAGATCTTTTGATGAAATGGAATGACCATCGTCAAAGACTAATCTGGAGCCCATTGCCTTTAAGGCGCTATCATTAGCGCTTTGCTAGGAATCAGCTAGCTTAATTGCTTCAAAAAAATGCAAGGCTACTGTATATTGCGAAGAATTTATGTGCTTTCGGCACCGATGTATGTTCATGCTGTTGGCGAGTGCTCGCAGCTAGCAGACCTCTACCGAAGCTGTCCGTTGCTTAAGAAAGGGCTCGCCTAGACGAGTGCTGAGAAACGGTTTGCTATCAGCGAATACTGCCTGCTGGTAGCATGTCATTGCATAGACGTAGTAAAGCGCTAACAAATAGGGCACGATAGCACCTTGGCTATGCAACAGACTCCTAATCTTGTTGAGTCCAAGCTCTTTGACGATGATCATTTCGTAAAAAGGGTGACGTCCGTAAATCAAAAGACTTTTTAGTTATGACATCCAGAACTAAATCTTGTTCAGTCCTTGATGCGATTTAATTGTTGCAAATAAATTGTTGGAATTAATATTTTCTCTCTCAGGCTTAATATTCGATGCATACAGTAGGCCTGCATGTATACACTGTAATCAGCGTGTACAGTGGCAGCTCAGGACAGTATAAATTCTAAATAAAACCTGCCATAACAAGCCTGTCTACTCTCAGGTATATTCCTATGTCATCCAAAGAAATATATAGACATAGATGGGGTCTTGTCAAGTTGACAAATACTCACTTAAGGTACACCAATAAGAGGGTTTTATTTGTTTGCATTTGAATTAAACAGTCGTTTTACTAATAGGGGAATTATATTATGATCAATCATTGAATGTCTATGGGTTTATTAATTGAAATAACTATAATACTGCAGCTCCCCTAGTATACGCAAATGTGTGCTTCATAAATAAGTACATGTAAAAAGAATTTAATTTTAAATTATAACTGAACTTTATGATTTTCATTTAGAAGTGCTTTGACAGTCAAACAAGATTGTCTCAGGTAACCTGTAGACTTGCTTTCTATCTTAATGAGGAGTTCCCACCTACTGTGTTCACTGCCTTGTATTTGTTTGACTAAGGTAAACTGTAACTTTAATACCAACTATTGTCTAACTGTTATATGTAATTTCACTCTCAAAAATCTCTTTGTTTCAGTTTAAACAGTAAAACTGAACATGGATCAAGATTTACCAAGTCCCAGACATTTTAGCAAAAAGATGGATGGTTCAGCATGTCGGCTGATATTTGCTGTGGCTTGTGCATTATTAGGGGCATTTTCTTTTGGATTTGCTATTGGATATAGTTCACCTGCTATACCTGAGCTTGAGAAGAATGGATTGCTTACTTGGAGCCAGAGTGGATGGTTTGGTTCCTTGCTGACTGTAGGAGCAATGTTAGGTGGACCATTTGCTGGCTGGTGTATAGAAAAATATGGAAGAAAATTCACGATTAGACTCACATCCTTGCCATTTGCAATTGGTTGGTTGTGCATTTTTGGAGCAACAAATTATGTGGCATTGTGTATTGGTCGATTCTTTTGTGGTTTTGGAAGTGGATTAGTGACAGTGTGTGTTCCAGTGTACATTGCTGAAGTTTCAACTAACTCAATGAGGGGAACGTTAGGGGCTGGTGTTCAACTGTCAATAACTATAGGAATACTGACTGCTTATGCTGCAGGTATTACCTGTACATGGTCAAGTATGGCCATGATAGGGTTTGGAGCAGCTGTTCTTACATTTATCATGCTTCATTTCATACCAGAAACACCCAGATGGCTTTTAATGAACAGCAGGAAAAAGGAGGCCATTGTTGCTCTTGGACAGTTACGACATCAACATGCTGATTGTGAGGATGAGTGTAGGGATATCGAGGAAGGACTCGATGTTAAAGAAGTGTTTGTCATGTCAGAATTTCGTAAACCTGAACTCTCTCGTCCTTTACTTATCTCTGTCATCATTATGATATTTCAGCAGTTCAGTGGCATCAACGCTATCATGTTCTACACAGTATCCATATTTGAAAATGCTGGACTAGATAATAGTGAAATGGCGACCGTATTGATTGGAGTGGTGCAAGTTGTAGCAACATTGGTAGCTTGTTCATTAATGGACCGTATGGGTCGGAGGCGGTTACTGATAATTGCGGGCTCAGTAATGTGTATAGCTTGTTTCATCTTCAGCTGGTATTTCCACAAGATGGCTACCGGCTCAACAGCTTCAGACATGGGAATACTCCCTGTAGTCTCCCTCGTGTTGTACATAGTTGGCTTCTCACTGGGATGGGGACCTATACCCATGCTCATAATGTCTGAAATCTTTCCATCCAGGGCTCGAGGGGCAGCAAGTGGTATTGCTGTCCTTACAAACTGGACTTGTGCATTCCTTGTCACCAAGGAGTTCCTGTTTATTCAAGAAGCGCTTGGCGCCTCAACAACATTTTCTTTGTTTGGATTATCGTGTATGGCTAGTGTCATATATGTATGGAGAAAGGTTCCGGAGACTAAAGGCAAGTCTCTCGAGGATATTGAACTTTTCTTTCTGGGCAAGAGTATGATGTATGTGTAACAATTCTCAACAGATTGATCTAAGATCACTGGACATTTGTACAGTATTTTGCCAATTATGGAGTGGGGAGTGATGAACCTACTCATTTATCATATCGACAGTGCCATTCGAAAATGCGTAATAATCAAAAAGCCGGTTTTTATCATTAGTTATTCCTGTCTATCATTTTCCCACCCTTAACTATGCCTTATCTGGGGTAAATAAGCTGTTGGGAGACCATGAGACAAAAGGAAATGCCAAATTTCTGATATATTTCATTTGGGGCAGAGAAAAGAATGAATATCAGCAATTTTATTTTATGTATTAATCAATAGATACTCAATAAGATGTTTTGCCCTTGAAATTTAGTTCAATATTCAATGATTACTGAAGGAATTTTAGTTTTCATAAAAAACTGTTTTTTGCCTCTCCTGAAAAGGGGGTTTTGTCATTCAGTATTTTCGAATGGCACCATCAATATGCTGGCAGAGTAATTCCATCCACTCCCTTGAGCCATTTATGTTGTCTATATCTACACAATATAGTAGATCTTTTTTGTGTTTCATGAAGTCTTTGAATCATGGTGGAGTTATATCCAATACTGTAAAATCATAAATATTCAAGAGGGATTTAATTTCATCGATGATCTCCACCACAAAATTAAATCTCCGTGAATATTAATATTTTCTATAGGATATGACTAAATCAGTAAGTGGATAATATATCCTTGAAATTAAGTTTCAACGAAATGGTCGTTTTTAACTAAACAACAAAATTTTGTCCCATTGAAATTAAATGATTTTACAGTACCTGACAGAAACGGTAGAATTATACTATTGGAGGAGGAATGCTCTCATATTGATACAATGTGCTTGTATAATTTAATATTACAAACTATTTTTTTTAACCATAACTTATTTTCATTTCTTGCTTTTGGTTTTATTTGCAAAAAAGAAATACGCTATTTTTCAGCTGCAAATTATCTTTCCAAAATGAATAATATTTAAAATATTTTACAGTATACTTGAATGGCATTTGACTAAATGTTTGTGTCAGAAGATTTCATTGATATACATGTGCCTGTAATACTGTACATATATTTTTTACAGAATTTACAGTAATTACTATTTCCTATATTAAGCAAATTGTTATACAATATCTAATAGTTGCTTAGTTTTCTGAAGATATACCTCTTGATTTGTTACTTGTTAAGTTTTGTGGGTGAAAATGTGAATTTTATTAATATTTAGTTTTAGTAAAACATATTTCCTGGGGTGTATTAAGTTTGCTTTTGTTTCTACATTTCGCTCTTACATACAGAACTGTATTGAATTCATTTGTAAGCTACAGGTTAAACGAAAATGAGCTGTGTTCATATTTGCATAATTACATTTCAAATTTACTTAAAAATTCTATATAAAGCTGCCATATCACGACAATCTTGAAATATGCAAATATTATAGCATAATATGGTTGAGTAAGTATTTGTTAATGAATAGAACAGTATTAATAGAAAAGTGTTGGATGAATTGAAAGTTTATATTTTAGTGGGGTTAAAATGATGCTTTTCATCAAATTGATAAAATTGTAATTTTAGAACTTAAAACATCTTTATTGAAATCCTTTTCACTAAAATTGTAAAGTAGCCACATGCTTGCATAAATTGTATGAAACTGCCAAAATAACTGCAGTGAACTTATAAGTACCACCAGAAATCATTTATGATAACATTTTTATTTCCACAGTGTTATCTAAAGTAGGGCATTTTAGCTGTTTCAGCGTGAGTACAGTGTCATTTTTGTTCTGCCCAGAAGGATGCCTCTTAGTAATGATAGATGTCGCTGCTATTTTCATTATAAGCATAAATGTTAATGTGGTAGTGACCTGATACAGTTAAACTCAATTTCTGTACATGTAGGTGATAAGCATCAGTTAACATTTCTTTTTATATGTTTAACTTTGATTTCCGTATTTATACCCAGTACTTGGTCGCTGAAAAGTATAAGGAATATGCAAAGATTTGCTTTGAACTAAACACAAAACTAAAGGACTGTGTTGATTGTTCTTAATACACAAACATTTATTCATACTGTAATAATGATTGAAGGACAAGCTTATAATTGGGTTAGTATTTCCTGACTATATAGCTTGGCTATTTTGACTTGAGCCTGACCTTTATGCAAGAATATATTACAAGGTTCTTGCATTGAATATATCAATTTCCGCAAGCAAATCGTGCAATATCGGCATTTAAGATTTGTGTTTGTAGTACATCTCGAGCGTCATCGTGATACTCCCTGATTATGAAAACATACAATCGGTGTAGTAAACCTAGACGATCTATCGACTGTTAAATTTTGGTAATCAATAGGTCAGGCTCATGTGAATGTGGCCAAGCTATACTTCCATTGAAATTCAGTGTTCCATGATACTACATGTATATAAAATAAAACACACAAGTTTCCAATGTCATAAAGATTTATTCATTGTTTGTTATAGCTCTGAGAATTTGACACAAGCCTTAAAAATATCAATTTATGCAAGCAAATCATGCAATATCGGTGCTTTACATTTGTTGAGATATTACACCTACAGCGTGTTGGTGATATAATCCGCTTATGAAAACATCCAACTGGGAGTATAAATATAGACAATAATTATATCAGCTGTTAAATGAAGCTAATGTCAAGAGCTGTGTCAAATTCTCCAAGCTATAACAAATTTGTTGAATATCACTAAATGTGTTAAAGTATTGTTGTTGAACTATACATTCCAGTTACTTGCTTACAAGTTGTCTTATTTATTAACTCACCCATTACTGTTTTAATTTATGATTGAATCATCTAGACTTTGCGATATTAGATATTATTTTACCTTATTATTATTCATGAGCATATCAGCTGTTTCGATTGGTTGAGAGCAAACCATGTGATGTGTTATAGCTGCATTGATTGGCCGAGAGCAAACCATGTGATGTGTGACAGCTGGTTTGATTGGCTGAGAGCAAACCATTTGATTTGTGACAGCTGTTTGTTTTGATTGGCTGAGAGCAAATCATGTGATATATGACAAATATGATTTTATTACTAGTTGTGTGGCCACCTGACAACTTCAATGTAGCCACTGAAACATTTATCACACCCATGCAATTACCCGACATTAAAGATTAGCGTTACCTAGGGAGGGGACTTGAATGGAAAGCACCAGCCACCTCTAAGTGTGCAGCAATAGCCTCAGTGACAGTAACGCAACAGGATAAAAACTCCAGTAATTTGAAGTTTGATTTTTCTGTATTATAAGCGTTAGTTATGCCTTGTTATATTTATATAGGTATACTTTAAATTGAAGGAATCTCAATAACATGTATGTTTTTATTCTATCATTTGAATTGTTTGTTGTTCAACTTTTTATGTGCAATTGCAATTGTTCATATTTATATCAGTTTTATCTATTCATTCCATCGAGGAAATTCTATACTCATTTACATCATTCATTATGGTAACCCAGAATTTCAAGTAGATTCATTATGAGTGTGGAACTTATTATTGGGGTTAAAAGATTACAAGTTTTAATAATAGTACCGTAGTTTATTGAGTAATGTGATGACAACATTTCTTTGTATCTTAGTTTCCATATCCTCCAAGTTTTTTTTAGCCTTTTAATAATAACCTTTAATGTCTTAGATTGAGAAGCTATTCTCATTTAAACAAAAATTCCATTTTGAGAAAAAAGTAAAAACTGTCTGGTAACTACTATTTACTGCTAGAAAACCAGCTGTTTCAACTTCAGTTTGGTCAATATGACCTGTTCAGATTTTCATTAAAACAGATTCCTAAGAAGTGCCTTATGGTGCTGATTTCAAATTATGCAATATGTATGGGTCTTATAAAGTAGTAGCTAAGTCAGCGAAATAGACAAGTTACTATATTACTGTATGCTTTATTAGTTCCAATCAGGCTGTATCAGCAAAAATTTTATGAATGCTCACATTTTAACTATTAAAGTAATTGTACCTTGTATTGGGGGAAGTAGTTATGTATACTTGTCATTGTCCTGGGAAACTTAGCCCTAGGCAGAAATCAATAAATAAATAACGTTTTTGTAACTGTTTGTACCAGTTACAAAACATTAAGAAAACCTTACGAAAACGTTCCATCACAGGGCTGATATAATGGCAAACATGATGTCTTCTCTTGCTTGCACTGTTGTCTGAATTAGTTTATAGTTCTGTCAGCTGGTGAGCCTACTATCAAGTTGATCCTGTCTCACTTGTCTGCTCTCTACATGTCTTCAATCTCGACATTTTATTGTACTACATTATTGTGTTGCTGGCTTAGAATGAGAAGGTTGTAACTACATGTACTACTTACGACCTTATACAACGGATACATATTTGAATCTGCATCATACGGTGCTTCTTGTGTCCTATTTTCAAGAAAATCGGAACTTGTCATGTTGACCAAAATGAAGTTGTAAAGGATTGTTTTTCCACTTGTAAAGAGTAGATATCAGACTGTTTTTTCTTGTTTTCTCAAAATATTGATTTTGTACTTACGACCTTCTCATTCTAAGCGAGCGATATGCTAGGGTCACATTATTCAATGGAGGATATAATTTGATTGAAGTCTTAATGCAATCTTAACAAAGCACACCCAGCTTATTTTAACTTTTATTCTTCGCGATAGCAGAACGTATAGATATGATAACAATACGCTGAAACTGAAGTTCTTTCTTGTTTTCTCAAAATATCGATTTTGTACTTACGACCTTCTCATTCTAAGCCAGTGATTTGTATAATATGTATTTATTTTTTCACTTTTATCAGATATTTAAGTGGTTTACCATGTGTATGTATCTACTGTTATATGAGATTTGTATAGAGTTGGTGCATATTAGAGAGACTACATTGTGCTAATACATGTATATGTATAATTATGCTTGTTTGTCTCAATGACACATTTTTGGTGCCATGTACTGTAAAATCATTAATTTTCAGGGGTAAAATTTCGTGGATTTCGTGGTTCACCTTTAACCACGAAATAAAATCCCATTGAACACTAATTTTTTGCCGTTGTATTTATTACTTCAAATGCAAAATCCACAAATTAACGTCCAATCTAAATGGTCTTTTTTACCCAAACCATGAAAATTTGTCGCATCAAAATTAAATGATTTTACAGTATTTAAGTATACATGTTACACATAATTAAAATTTAAGGGTAATTTCAATAAAACCATTTTAGTGATATTTTGTTAAATTATTCATATAAATACATTATGTAATTAAGTAGTTACAATGTATATACATGTTTATGATACATCAATTAGATAGCTTGTATTGCACCATGTAAACATTTTGTATTATCTAGTTAACTGAAATGGCAATAGCATTTGTGATCATTATTTTATTCACATTACTATAATAGAAATGGATAGTATAATGATGATGTAAAAAGATAACTTTTGATCATGTTTAACATTGGCAGGAGTTCTACTGAGGCATAATGCCCAATCCTGAAAATGAGACGCAAGTGTATTTCAGCTGCCATTAGCACAAACCCTTAGATGCCAAAAACTGTTTCAAAGTTTTATGATTAAATTCAGCATATGAAACTTAAAATGACCATAACTCAGTCAATACTTGGTATTTTTTCATCAAATAACTTGTTTACTTTCTTCAGAAAAGTTCATTTTCCGGTGCTGCAAATTCGGATTTCCTGTTTATTCTGGAACAGTAGAACCCCTGTATTGGGTGTTACATGTGTTAACTTAAGTGCTCATGGTGAGCTTCCTAGGATCATTGGACTTGCATCATATATATTATGTAAGAACAATTCAATATAAACTACAATGTCAGATTTCAGTCTGTTGTTTTTAAAAGTAATGATCATGCATCTTTGACATTTTGGTTAACTGCTTCTTGAAACCTCTGTGCAATCTCATTAAAATCAGACCCATAATATGCTCCAATACTTTATGCTGATAACTAACAGCCGGAGGAAATGGGAGAAAATGTTAGGATCTGATTTTAATAAGATTGACCTCTGTGTTTCTCGTAATATGTTTTTAAGTTCTATAACTGGTCTTAATGTGAAGTCAAAATAGCCCTTATCTTGACAACATGAATCACTTTCTATAAACTTATTGAGCAAGATTGTTTGAAATCCTCTTCACTGGAACCTGGCCCAATGTTGTTCTGCAGCTCAGTGGTTAGTGGAATTGCTGCCTTATCCGGTGACCGGTTTAAATCCGGTAGAAGGCACTCATATGTCTGTCAAATTTCAGCAGAAAACGAACTGGCAAATCATAATGACTATGCTTGGTTGTGTATAAAGAATATACATGTACTTGCTTATGTAAGATCAAGGTCCTCAGATGAGCAAATTGTATTTTATGTTCCCTCACTATTGTGTGTGGGGACTAGAGGGATTTACTTTATTTTTTATGTCTGTCATATTTCAGCAAAAAGCAAACAGGCAAATAATGACTATGGTCAGCTGGGTATAAAGAATATACTTGCTTACATAAGATCACAGTACTCAGATGAGCCTATTATATTTTATGTTCCCTCACTGTTGTGTGTGGGGACTAGAGGGATTTACTTCATTTTATTTTTATATAAGTGCTAATTATTATATATACAGTGCCCACCAAAAGTCTGGAGACAACCATAAAATTTACCTATATCGTAGTAATCAGGCAAAATACCTGAAGAAAACATTGTGTTTGATTGTTGTCTGCTCTTATTGCCTCCCTTTAATGAAAATGGTGCTGTTTCAATGATTTTTTTACAAAACTTTTCATATTTTTATTAAATTGTTTGTGTGGATAATGAATTACAAGAAGTTTTCCATAAAACACATCAACACAAATCTTCTGATTTGTCTCCAAACTTTTGGTGGGCACTGTATATGAGGGTTTGTATTAACAAGATGATGTTGGTTTGTATATTCTTGATGTTGCTATTACTTCAAGTCTTATGGGTAAATAAATAATGATATAACAATGGTATTGTCTTACTTTGTTATTTGCTATATTTTTGTTACATTTGGGTTTATTTATACTCACTAAATACCGAGATAAAGAGATTTGTCCAAGTACACAGTAATAAGTCAGACCTTTTTCTTAGTAATGTCTGAGGCCTTTATTCTGCCTCAAAAGTGGTTCCCAATTGCTTAAAAAAATTCCCAATTGCCGAAAAAAATCCCAATTGAAAAAAATCCCAAAATAATGAAACCAAAATCATGAAAGCCAAGTAAAGTGCTTCTTTAAGATAAACCAATGAACTATTAACAAATACACAAATGAAATCGTTGGTGTCAATAAATTGGAACAATAAAGTTTCTATTCTATTTTCAATACCCCTATTCAATCATGGCTCACCTGTCACATAGTGACAAGGCGAGCTTTTGTGATCACTCTTCGTCCGTCGTCCGTCCGTCAACAATTGGCTTGTGTACACACTTAAGGTCACAATTTTTATCCAATCTTCATGAAACTTGGTCAGAATGTTGTTCTCTATGGAATCTAGGCCAAGATCAAAACTGGGTCATGTGAGGTCCAAAATTAGGTCACTAGGTCAAATCTTAGAAAAACCTTGTGTTCACACCAGAGGTCACAATTTTGATCTTATCTTCATGAAACTTGGTCAGAATGTTGTTCTCCATGAAATCTAGGACCAGTTCGAAATTAGGTCATGTTGGGTCAAAAACTAGGTCACTAGGTCAAATCTTATAAAAACCTTGTGTACACTCTATAGGTCACCAATTTCACCCAATCTTCATGTAACTTGGTCAGAATGTTGTTTTGCATGATATCTAGGCCAACTTCGAAACTGGGTCATGCCGGGTCAAAACTAGGTCACTAGGTCAAATCTTAGAAAAACCTTGTGTTCACTCCAGAGGTCGTGGTTTTGAACCAATCATCATGACACTTGACCAGAATGTTGTTCTCTATGAAATCTAGGCCAAGTTTGAAACTGGGTCACGTGGGGTCAAAAACTAGGTAACTAGGTCAAATCTTAGAAAAACGTAGTGTTCACACTAGAGGTCACAATTTTAATCCAATCTTCATGAAACTTGGTCAGAATGTTGTTCTTCATGGAATCTAGGCCAAGATCAAAACTGGGTCATGTGGGGTCACAAACTAGGTCGCTAGGTCAAATCTTAGAAAAACCTTGTGTTCACTCCAGAGGTCGTGGTTTTGAACCAATCATCATGACACTTGACCAGAATGTTGTTCTCTATGAAATCTAGGCCAAGTTTGAAACTGGGTAACGTGGGGTCAAAAACTAGGTAACTAGGTCAAATCTTAGAAAAACGTAGTGTTCACACTAGAGGTCACAATTTTATTCCAATGTTCATGAAACTTGGTCAGAATGTTGTTCTTCATGGAATCTAGGCCAAGATCAAAACTGGGTCATGTGGGGTCACAAACTAGGTCACTAGGTCAAATCTTAGAAAAACCTAGTGTTCACACTAGAGGTCACAATTTTGATCGTATCTTCATGAAACTTGGTCAGAATGTTGTTTTCTATGGAATCTAGACCAAGTTTGAAACTAGGTCATGTGGGGTCAAAAACTAGGTCACTAGACCGAATCTAAGAAAAACCTTGTGTTCACTCCAGAGGTCGTGGTTTTGATCCAATCATCATGAAACTTGGTCAGAATGTTGTTCTTTATGAAATCTAGGCAAATTTGGAAACTGGGTCATGTGGGGTCAAACACTAGGTGACTAGGCCAAATCTTAGAAAAACATTGTGTTCACTCCAGGGGTCACTGTTTTGATTCAATCTTCATAAAATATGGTCAGAATATAGGTTATACTGATACCTAGACCAATGTGCAACAGGTGAGCGCCCTAGGGCCTTTCAGGCCCTCTTGTTTGCAATTTATTCAATTAAATTGCATCCCAATTTCGAAAATTTAGAGACGCAAAATTCCCAAATTTGGCTGGGGCCTTTTCCCAAAAAAGGACAGAAAAAGGTCTGTAAGTGCCTCAAAATGTATAGCCCCCACCCCTACCTATGGTAGAGGGGTAAAAATACAAATGTGTCCATTTGGGTTTAAAGTAAAAGTAACAAAGGGACTTAACTCGGATAAAAATTGGCACAGCAAAAATTCCATCCTTTACGATCAACTATACATTGAGGTTGTTTATATCTGTGAATGTTTGAAGAAATTCCACCCAACAGTTCATTAGGAGTTCAACACACAAGATTTGCATTACTTATGTGAAGATAGACAGTTGATTTACCGCATGACTTGAACATAGTTTTTTTGGCGCTTTAATTTAGTAAAAGTGGTTCCTGGTGAGGCTTAGGGATTTAAATTTCTCTAGTCAACTTGCCTGATGTCACAGGTCAGGAAAATGAAGATGAAGACCGTGTTGACTTAATGATTAACGCTATTAGTTAAGAAAAAATTATTTATACAGAAAAGAACACAAAAAACATGTGATAATATATTAATTTTGTGTCAACTGTGTGTAAAAAAAATGAAAATACAAAATATATAGCACATGATATGGACGGCAAGTCTTGAATAGTAACATATGTACATGGTTGCCTATCTATGATGGTGTCAGCTCACACTAACATCTGTACATGGTTGCCCTATCTATGATGGTGTCAGCTCACACTAACATCTGTACATGGTTGCCCTATCTATGATGGTGTCAGCTCACACTAACATCTGTACATGGTTGCCCTATCTATGATGGTGTCAGCTCACACTAACATCTGTACATGGTTGCCCTATCTATGATGGTGTCAGCTCACACTAACATCTGTACATGGTTGCCTATCTATGATGGTGTCAGCTCACACTAACATCTGTACATGGTTGCCCTATCTATGATGGTGTCAGCTCACACTAACATCTGTACATGGTTGCCTATCTATGATGGTGTCAGCTAACACTAACATCTGTACATGGTTGCCCTATCTATGATGGTGTCAGCTCACACTAACATCTGTACATGGTTGCCTATCTATGATGGTGTCAGCTCACACTAACATCTGTACATGGTTGCCCTATCTATGATGGTGTCAGCTCATTTAATCCTATAGGATGTGGAACCGACCTGTAACAGATATATAATCATGTGAATCATCTTATTACAGCAAGGAGGAGTTCATGCAGCAAGTTGCACAGTAATATTAACCAGAGTTCTCAATAACAGCAGCCTGCGGGCCAAATTGTCGACTGTTTAAACAGGTTTTTAGGTCAGCTGAAAATGTGAAATTTATACACAATTTGAAGAAAATAGTTGCATTTAGGGCCTTATGAGGCATGTTGGTAGAGCATTTTGGCCTGCTAGGTTAAAACTTATTAAGAACCCTGATAAAATTTAGTTTTTTTTAGTTTTGACCAGTACAAGAGGACCATGATATCACTTTATCTTTCACCAGATTACCAAGTCCCTATCACTGGTGAATGATCAATCTTGTACAAAAAGTGAAAAATGGTTTAATAGGACAAGACATCCCATCCCTGGCAGTCATGTTTTTAGACAAACAGCAAACAATTTTATAGTAACACTTTAAATATTCCCTGCTACTATCAGCAGACTGGCAAATACACAATGGTCAGTGCCTGGCTTCCAGGTGAATTGTGACACAGTTATAAGTTAGACCACCAGTCAACAAATACCATGAGTCTGTTGCATAGCTAAGGTGCTGTTGAGTGCTTTTTGGTAGCGCTTTGATACGTCTATTCACCCACACGCTACCAGTGAGCAGTGTTCGCCGATCGTATACCGTTTCTCAGCACTTCGCTAAGCGAGCACTACTGAACGCTTTCCTATGCAAAGGACAGCTTCAGTTCTGCTTGGTAGCGTTTTGCTGTGCAACGGGATGCTAGCCGGTTGTGTGACCGCTCGTCGGTATCATATAATGTTTTTGTTCCATCTGCTACTTAGCGCTTTTTTTATGCAAGTTGTTTCTTATCGTAGCTTTACCAAGCGCCTTGCTTATGCAACAGCTCCAGATTTGACATCCTAAAACAAAACATGAAATAAGAACTACTTACTTAGGTGTGTTCAGGACTCTGTTGATGGGTGAAGGAGTAGATGGAATAACACCTATAAAACAAGGACAAACATATGTAAACATAACAATGTTGATAGGTGATGGAGTAGATGGAATAACACCTATAAAACAAGGGAAAACATATGTAAACATAACAATGTTGATGGGTGAAGGAGTAGATGGAGTAACACCTATAAAACAAGGGCAAATATATGTAAACATAACAATGTTGATGGGTGAAGGAGTAGATGGAATAACACCTATAAAACAAGGGCAAATATATGTAAACATAACAATGTTGATGGGTGAAGGAGTAGATGGAGTAACACCTATAAAACAAGGGCAAATATATGTAAACATAACAATGTTGATAGGTGAAGGAGTAGATGGAATAACACCTATAAAACAAGGGCAAATATATGTAAACATAACAATGTTGATAGGTGAAGGAGTAGATGGAATAACACCTATAAAACAAGGGCAAATATATGTAAACATAACAATGTTGATAGGTGATGGAGTAGATGGAATAACACCTATAAAACAAGGGCAAATATATGTAAACATAACAATGTTGATAGGTGAAGGAGTAGATGGAATAACACCTATAAAACAAGGGCAAATATATGTAAACATAACAATGTTGATAGGTGAAGGAGTAGATGGAATAACACCTATAAAACAAGGGCAAATATATGTAAACATAACAATGTTGATGGGTGAAGGAGTAGGTGGAGTAACACCTATAAAACAAGGGCAAATATATGTAAACATAACAATGTTGATAGGTGAAGGAGTAGATGGAATAACACCTATAAAACAAGGGCAAAAATATGTAAACATAACAATGTTGATAGGTGAAGGAGTAGATGGAGTAACACCTATAAAACAAGGGCAAATATATGTAAACATAACAATGTTGATAGGTGATGGAGTAGATGGAGTAACACCTATAAAACAAGGGCAAATATATGTAAACATAACAATGTTGATGGGTGATGGAGTAGATGGAGTAACACCTATAAAACAAGGGCAAATATATGTAAACATAACAATGTTGATAGGTGAAGGAGTAGATGGAGTAACACCTATAAAACAAGGGCAAATATATGTAAACATAACAATGTTGATGGGTGAAGGAGTAGATGGAGTAACACCTATAAAACAAGGGCAAAAATATGTAAACATAACAATGTTGATGGGTGAAGGAGTAGATGGAATAACACCTATAAAACAAGGGCAAATATATGTAAACATAACAATGTTGATGGGTGAAGGAGTAGATGGAATAACACCTATAAAACAAGGGCAAATATATGTAAACATAACAATGTTGATAGGTGAAGGAGTAGATGGAATAACACCTATAAAACAAGGGCAAATATATGTAAACATAACAATGTTGATGGGTGAAGGAGTAGATGGAATAACACCTATAAAACAAGGGCAAATATATGTAAACATAACAATGTTGATGGGTGAAGGAGTAGATGGAATAACACCTATAAAACAAGGGCAAATATATGTAAACATAACAATGTCGATGGGTGAAGGAGTAGATGGAATAACACCTATAAAACAAGGGCAAAAATATGTAAACATAACAATGTTGATGGGTGAAGGAGTAGATGGAATAACACCTATAAAACAAGGGCAAACATATGTAAACATAACAATGTCAACTTTCAAATATCAATAGATTTAATGTGGTTACAGAATATTTAAACAACATGAGATTTTTGTTAAACATGTATGCACCCATGGCAGCCTAAAAGTCGAAATTGGTGAAGGTCACCGTGACCTTGACCTTTGACCTCAAAATCAATATGGGTCATCTACTGTTGCTGACCAAATCATCACAGACTAACAGACAGACATGAGCAAAGAAATATACCCAAAGATCAAAGAGTGGGGGCATAATAACAACATAATGTTGCTGTATAACAACAGTTTGTTTTCGGGCAGTGTCCTTGTAACAAATAAAACAGTTTATAATTGTAATATAAGATCTATAACCTATCCGTATTGATTTGACCCAAGGCATTTGATTTCAACTGAGCGTCATTTAGATATTTTTCAATTCAACAACAGTCCCCTTATGTACCCTAAAAACAGAAAGATGGGGAGGTCGCCATCTTTATCTGCAAAGGAACCGAAAATTGTTGGTATAATTTCCCATAGCCATACCGTACCCGCGCATGATGGCAATCATAACAGGACTATAATCGGTGACTAGGAAAAATAATTCATTTATGCACAATTGAAACCAATGCCTATGGAATTGGCATAGTGCATTTGTAAAACATAGTCCCCATGAAATTGATGTCTGTTAATCGGGTGGTTTTTTTTGTGTCTCCCAAACAATAGAAAATAAATCAATTTTAATATATGCTTAAAGATTATTATAATTTTCACATATACTTTCAAACCAATTAAAGACGAGTTATATATATATTAGGGTTAACTTACCCATTCTTCCCCCTGATGGAGGTGTACGTAGTGAGATTCTACCCGACGTTACCATTGTTGTCTGAAATATGTATAAAAAGGAGTATGGAGTAAAATATATGGACTGAATGATATCGACTGTTTTATTGCTGTTCAACTGATCTTTTTCAAAACAAAACACATCTAAATTGTTCATTCATTAAATAACTATTTTAATGGGACCAACTCAAGTTGGTAAATTGTAGAATTTATCAAAAAGTTCACTGATATGTAAACACTTGATCTTCATGTATACATTGAATAAAGTCCCTAAACGAAGGTTTACCGGGAGTGTAAATGTAACATCTTAGCCAATCAGAATGCAGCGATTTGCCAACTTTGGAATTCTAGTGCAATAAATACAGTAACAGCTACCAGTTAATACTTTACCTTAGCTGAATCTGATACTTTGTGGTGTCTGAAATATAATAATTTGTACAGGTCAGCAGAGTTGGTGGAGCAATCACTCAGTAACAAGGTCTCGGGTAAAAGCCCCATACAACTTCAAGTAGATTTTACCCAAGTTCAAGGACTAGAGAATTGGGGTTGTCTTGGCAAAAACATGTGTCTTCAAATCCATCGAAATAATGGTAGAAGCTTGAGTTAATGGGTTACTTAATGTCACCTGATGAACATCATATGTTCTGGCCCAGTGATTATAAACATTTTTCATTCTCGCACTCAAACTCCATGCTACGACTTGAAAAACAGCCTTTTTTCGAATTTTGCATCAAAACCAACACCAACTTGTAGCAAATGATCTAATTAAGAAAATGAACCCAATTTCATATGTTTCCATTCAGTAATAAAGAAGTTTTCGTAACTAAGAAATGCTCCATGGAATTGGAGTATGGAGTATGAGTTGGAGCATGGAGTATGTACATCAATGTTTATAATCACAGAGCCTGATAAGTCAATAAGGTGGAGCATAGATTTTATATCAACACTTTCATCATTTTTTGTCATCTTATATCCGTTTTGTTATTTCTGAATATTTCCTAAGCGTACTATATGCAGCAAACTCCTACTAGACCAATTTACCAAACATTTTATTTTCCAAAATTCTAATACTTTTCAAGGGCATTTTGGGAGTTTCAAGTATGGTTACCGTATCAAATTCAAGTACTTTTCAAGAATTATTTACTAAAAAATTGTGTTATTATTATATTTAAGCAAATTGTGTGTTTTCATTGAACACGAGCTGCGCATACTTATAATGTATAGTATAATTATACCAACTGTGTGTTCTTATTGAACATGAGCATAATGTATAGTAAAGAGAACATGTTACCCTTGATAACTGTATGGTCTAGTGTTGTTGTTGTTGTTTGTAATCTGCTGATAACCAGCTGGAGAATATTGACCTGAAAATATAAAACATTCGGTTATAGCAACAGCTGATGCGTATCTGCCAAGCTTAATTGTTAAATAAAAAATAGGAGTGATCAAGCAAATAATGTCACAAGATGCACTTAAATGTGATTTAAAACGGGTTTTAGATGCATAAACCAGGAATTATTTAATTCTAGTAGTTATAAATATGGGACAGAAGATCATAAAATAAATCAAAAGACCTTTGTTCAAAGTTAGGATTTTGTGTTTCACCTTTAACGACAAAATTTAATCCCCCACGAAAATGAATGATTTTACAGTATATTACCTTTGTTGTCATACATCCCTAGACCTCTTCTGAAATAATGAAACATATGAGAAATTAAGTACCATATATAAATGGCAAAGCCTTGCAGGGATGGACTGTAAAGTCTATATGACATATTGTTTTAAGGAGCAATATTTCATTTGGTCATGAGCAATTTCGAAATAACAGATAATGTCACTATCAGCAACTTAAGCTTTTAAATCAATCAACAAAGCTATACTAATATAAGTTAATATTTTTCACAAAAACAACACAACACATCAGTTTGCTCAAAGGCGCATAGTACCAAACCAGAAGTAATATTCAAACTATCCAGTAATGCAACAGAATCCAGGGATGGAAATAATACAATGGAAACTAATTAGTTTTGTTCATTAGGCTATTGCACATAATAAAGCGTATTTCGCTGGCTTAGAATGAGAAGGTCATAAGAAGACTGATACATCAGCATCACAGGGCACTTCTTATGAGCCTATTTTCATTAAAATCGGAACTTGCCACCAAACTGAAGTTAATACAGCTTGTTTTACCGTAAGTAAAGAGTAATTTTCAAACATTTTTTTCTTGTTTTCTGGAATAAGTGATTTTGTACTTCTAAGTCAGTTATTTGTTTAGCTGTGAAGTAGATATGAGGAAATACTCACATTTTTGTCTCATATCTCTGAAAGCAATACAACATATTTTGAAGTGCAGTAATAACAAGATTGCTTTCAGTAAACACTTATAAATGCCCCAGTGGTAGCCTTGTCCATAAAAAAAATGTCTAAGTCAATCAACTTGAAAGTTTTGTATCAAACGGACGAACAAACGGACAAATAAACAGACAGGTAAATCACTATAATTATGTTTTTATGCATCAGTAGATGCTGGGACATGTTACATAGCCTGTTAGTTAAGAGAATTATTTTGCATGAATTAAGAAATTCGCGAATTTCAAAGTAAATAGCCGCCAAAATGTTCAGAACAAGTAAAACACGAAACTATATCGTTTATTGAATGAAATTCAATGTTTCTTGGTAGGCCTATGAAGTTTACAATACTGAATTTAGTTTAAAATACATTTGTAAGCAACAAGAATTGCCTATCAAGTATATATATTAACTTTATTTCCCGGAGATATATATATGAACAGAACAGAATTTATATACAGTGACAAAAATGTGAAAGGTATGTAACAGTGCATGCAAAATATACACTAAAGAACATTCAACGACACGCGCACAAATTATTCTTACACGACTCATGGATAGATCACCATGTACAATACAAATGTATCAATCATGCACTCAACCTCACCTACCCACTCGCAAGCACATATACACGCACGTTCGCACGCACTTACATTGATCGTTATTATATTTGCATTTTAACAATACTAAATACTGTTCACTAATTTAAATTGTCTTTCCTCCAGTAGTAACAACATGTAACTATAGCACAGTCACTTAATTTCAACCAAGCACTGTTCAAGTTTTTCAATATATTTCCGATTTTTGATACAATGGTACAATTATACAGTGTCTTACCTTTTCACTCATGACTCTCCTCAAATACACACTTTCCTCACGCAGTCTGGAATTCTCTCTGAAAATCAAAATCATGCATCATTTCAGTCTGCAAAATTAGCACTTGTCCGGGACAAGTAATTGTTGATTCGGGCAAGTAACTTTTGTAGTAATTATGCAAAGAGCCTATAGGAAAAGTATTCAATTTATCTCAGATTCTGATTTGGGCAAGTAGTTTCAACTCCTTAATTTGCAGACTGTCATTTAAATAGGTTCATTACCATATCTCAGTCAAGTATATACATTTATGTAATAAAGTACATGTTATGATATGGACAACTCTAGTATTTCTATTTACTATTTACTAGTTACCTCCCTTGTCATATATATATTGCATGTCTCTATAATCCCTAGTCACTCTCTGTTAAGAAATCACTGAATAAATATAGTTAGAGCACAACTGTACTTGTAGTTCTATGAACCCAAACACGAATATTAAACAGTACATAAGTTGTTTTTTGGCCCGATTATTACCCAACACCAAAGGTCATAATACCAGTTATATTCATCTGACTTTTAATTCTCCACAATGAGAACAACTAGGTTATTCATGTGAAGCTTCAGTAAAATCTGACCAGGGGTTATGGAGAACTAGCGGAGACAAACGTCAATACTTCCATAACAGAGACATGGCAGACAATTTTCATCCAGACCCACAGAATTCCAACACAAAATTTCTCTCCAGAAGGGAACACAAACATCTGACACAAAATTTGTCCCCCCCCCCCCAACAATTCTGTGAACAGTTGACAAACATACAGGGGCAATAATATTGTTTATTCAGTTGAATCACATTTCTCAACAAATTTTCAATTAAATACAAGACTTGTGACATGTTTCGCTTTATCACTCCTATTTTTGATTTAACTATCTTGGCAGGTATGGTGTAATAATATATGTACCTTCTTAACTCCTCATAATGTTTCTTTAATTTTGACATTTGAAATTCTTTTTGTTGTTCAAGTATTTGTGCTTGATTGGCTACCTGTAAATGCAATACAATCATATATAGAGTGCCAGTGCAATGTAAATATAGGTTAATAACAACTAAATGCCTACACAGATCAAAATCAGATACACATACACTCAAAGTATAAGTTTGGTATTAGAAACTTTGGACCGACTGGAAATGGGGGTAAGTCTTGACACATCTGCATCAGAATAATGAAATTGGGTCTAAATGCTTTGTATGCATGTAATATGTGATGTTGTGAAAAAAAATTATTCAGAAATATTTGGCATTCTAGCTGAAAATAAAAATGAAAGTAGGGTTGGGGCTAACAGACGTTGAGTCGATCCGTATGTGTGAGAAAATCTCTTCACCGTATTTGACGAACCAAATTTTTGTTATATGATAGATGACCTCCTCCTTTTTTCATATTCTTGATGCTATCTCTATTGATTAATAGATTTTGAGAGGGCCACATGGACAAAACTGACATTTTTGTCAGCTGACATTAGTCACTTTAAATTGAGTTAGAGAACAATTCTATTTAGTGAATTTTGACCGATAAAACAAGAAGCAGTCATAGACAGCCATACCCCCCCCCCTGTCGAAGATAAGATAATCAAGAAAGGACAATAACTCAGACATAAATGGTGGAATTACGAAATCCTGACAAAATGCACTGTACATTCTCACAGTAATTAATCTGTGAAAGTTTCATCAAAATCCCTTAAGAAATATCACAGGAGTTTCATACAGAAGCTCGGACGGACAGACGGACGGACAGACGGACAGAACTTGACTGAATGCCATATAATATTAAGCCATAGAACATAGGCTTAGGCCAAAGTTAATACTAGTGCTACAGTATGTTAAAGAAAATCAACTTTACGTGAGAACTTACACATTTTTGAAGCCAGCAAACAAACCTCTTTCTGTGTCTCTGTTGGAAGTCTGCGGCCTGAAGAATAAATATAAACTACTTTACCTGAAGCTTTAACCATTACTCCACAGGATCTGGTGACCTTATTTTTATCCCAGATGACCCAATACCAAACTTGACCAAAATTTTGTTGGGATGATCATTTTGATCAAGTTTAATAAAGATTAGGCCAAAATTGTGACTGCAAAAGTAAATTGTGGATGGACAATGAACAGATGCTGGGCAGACACTGAGTGATTGCAAAAGCCCACTGTCACTTAGGGGCACTTGTTCATTTCTCAAACGCTTTTCAGTGTTTCTATGCAAACTAAAGATAACCTCTCAGGCTCTGGTAGGCAACCCAGAGGTATTTTGGCATGTATTGGTGCTGTTAAAGACGTTAAAGACCCAAAATGTTTGTTTGAAACGAGCTTCGGTTACGCGCCAGGATTCGTTTTATCACATCACTGTCTCTCATTCTTATCTACTTGCTGTCTCTTTAGCAAAACTCAGGACTCCATCGGATGCCAATGCCAAGCATTGTCTTTATTTGCCAGTCAGCTTTCTGGTGACTATGGCAGGCATGTGTGCCACCACCAGATATGAACCTGGGTCGCTGGATAAGGTGGCGTGCACGCTAACCACTGAAATAAGTGCTGGTTCTTTCATGGGTTATCCTTGTCAGAAAGGTTTATAAAATTACACATACGATGTGTTATGTAACCAAATGACTAACCGGATAAATAGATCTATAAAATATGAACAAACAAACATACCATTATGAGTTGTTTCATCACAGTATCAATTTGTTTCATCAGAAATAAAGGATCAGTCATATACGTATCATATGGAGGCTTCATCTGAAATACAGTAAATACTGTCAAATTATTAATTTTTCATTGGGTTTTAAATTTCGTGGATCTTATGGTTCACCTTCAACCACAAAAACAATATATAACTTTGACCCTTGTATTTATTATCTGAAATGAAAAATCAATGAATTAACTTCCCATTGTAATGGTTGTTTTTACCAAAACCACAAACATTTTGTCCCATCAAATAAAATGATTTTACAGTACAGTAAAACTAAAACCTTGGACCAAGGAACCATAACTCCAGAAGCAATATTCCAATCTAAAATTTCTGAAAATTACAGGCTAGCTAATTGGTACCCTTTTGCATTCATGTGAAATTTCATTGAACAAAGGAATAAAGTAGTGGAAAAAGTGTGACATACTCTGTTTTTCTTATCAATGCCTTGACCTGGGTTCAAATCTGGGTTACTTAGGAAAGAATGCTAACCACTCAGCTACAGAGGCACAAATAGAGTTAACAGTATCAAGAAATTGAGCATTAAAAAAAAAAAAACTTGAATTGAAATATAGAAGTCCGAAGATACATATTTTACCTTTTAACCATTAATGATTTAACAAAAGTCAGTTTCTATGCAACTCTATTATTTTTTGTCCGTTCTTAATTAAGTGCTATGACTTTTGTTAAAATATAAAATATTATGGTAAACTAAATTTTACCTTAGAAGTAAGCTGTATACTTGATGGATTTTCTGTTTCACAAAGTAAACATCTTTTCAGCCATCCTACAAATATATACATGATTCTCATTCTCAATAATGAAGATACACATTCAATTTATCTCCATTCCTAGTTTAACCAATTCGACACATGCAGCACCCGCTGTACATAGCATCAATGGAAGATAACTCACAACCTACAAACAGGAGAATTAAATGAGTGAGCTCCCTTCCTAGATGTACAATTTTTGTACATTAAATGGTACTTAAATTAATAAACATAAAATGAGTACCCTGATGGCCAATTGTACGTCTTTGAGGGAAGAGACTTTTGTGATACAAGGAATCCTAGCTACATGGTTAGTTCTTAATACCCTCTGACTCAATCCATGGTTCTTTAACATACCCTGGGTACAGTATGATTAAATATGAGACAGTCACAGGCTTAAAACCAAGTTCATCTCTCTATAGTCAGCCTTAGGTGGAAAAGACTGAAAAGTTATAATGATAATAAATGTTCAAAATAATTGTAATAATACCTCAACATTGATTTTTTCTCCATCAGGGGTGTCAATGGACTGAAAGGAGCCAAATTTAAAATCAGGAAAATCAGATGCAGTCAGCCATTTTTGACAAATATGAGACATTCAACAGATTAAATTGACCATTACTTTGCCATTTTGCAATATATTTTCACTTTTGGTTGAGAATCATGCCTCTGTCAGGATATGTAAATCCGTAATTCCGGATTTATCCGTAAGATTGACATTAATTAATTATCAATTAAAGTACATGTCATAACTTACCTTTGTCTTTACACCGCTCACAATATATGTGACCACAGTTTGTAAGGAAATATCCTCTTCCATCTCCTGGTTGCTTGAAGCAACTGTTACAATGTAACCAATCACCCATTGCCTCACTGTAAATACATGACTGATAGAATGAGCGCTGCCGATGACCAATGAGGCCTTACATTTATAAATAGTATATTATAAGATGTATCATTATACTCTGGGTTTTTTACCTTATTAATGTTTCCCCTAACTGCCAGGTTAGTGGCAGGCATTTGTTCGGTGCCAAATAGGTATTTAGTCTAAGCGGGGAAATACAGCCATCAACAGCAACAGCAGGCCTATATTTCACTTGTTTAGGTTGGACAATTGGCAGGGGTTTGTTTACCTTGTGTGTCCATGGGGAAGGTGGGACAGAGATTTTACACAGTGTTTGAAAAATTAAAAGTCAAAAGCCAAGGGTCGGGCCTTACTTGACTTGCACATTAAGTCAAACAATATCCCATTTCGATTTAAGCTTGGCCAACTTATATTCCATTTTTTACCACATTTATTTCATTTCTCTGCAAAGGTTGACGCCAGTACAAATAAAAACCTTGTACTTATATGATACACTATTTACTTATATTATACACTATCTACAGCCTCGCATGCACCAAAATAAAAAGAATTGTCCGAAATTAGAACCTATCCGAAATCGTTATACTGTTTATTGAACATACACATTTATTGAAATTAAAGACAGTTTCACAGGAGCAAACTTAGCCGAGTATGATAATGTTTTACAGAATGTCAACAAAACTTAACTTAGACGTACATATAATGTGCAGAGCAGACTCCTTTCTGGTTACTCGATACGGTCATGTCTTCATTTCGTCTGCATTCATTTCAAGGCAGAATCCGAGTGTTCCGATTTGAAAAACGGTATTTTCGGACTTTATCCGGGGCTAAGTGTAGAATCAAAGTGCTGAAATGCGAACTACTAGATTACAACTGAAAGTGAAAAAGAAACAGCTGCGTAGTCACCAAAGACGAGCACATGCTAGTATAAAGAATAAACATGTAAACGAGATAATGAAAGCCACCACAGACAATGATAAGTTATTTTACAAGTTAGTAAATAGGCAGAGACAATATGTTAATGAAAATGTACAAATGCTGAAAATTAGGGAAAGGGAAATTACTGAACCCTCAGAAAGTCTCAACACTTGGAAAGATCACTTTCAGAATCTTGCCACCCCTGCTCCACCTAGCATAGACATGTTTGAGAAAATTAACCTAGCGAAGTGTCAGAATCATATCATAGGAGAACAGATAAGAGAATTAAACGAGAAGCTGGAACCAGTCACTGACAAGGAAGTAAGCAGAGCAGTGTCCGGTCTAAACACTGGGAAGGCTGCTGACGAAGAAGGAATTTCTGGTGAACATATTAAATTTGCGAAAAATGAGACTAGTCCAGTAGTCAAAGATATCGTTAACTCAATGTTCAATGACCTAGACGTCCCCAACTATCTGAAATGTAGTGTCTTGACACCTATACATAAGAAGGGAAAGGACAAGTTCAACCCAAACAGTTACCGTGGTATAGTTGTCTCAAACACCATTGCAAAGATTATTGAAAGTGTACTAAAAGATCGCCTGGATAACATTTTCGAATGTAAACAGAACCCACTACAACGAGGCTTTACTAGTAGAAGTTCATCAATGAATGCTGCATACATAATATCTTAAACTATTGACTACCATAAAAAAACAATCTAGATCTCTTCTCATGGCCACACTAGATGCTCAGAAGGCATTCGACACGGTAAACCATGACATCTTATTTAATAAATTGTTCCACCTCGGAGTTAACGGGCCGCTCTGGATGCTCCTGAGAAATTTATACCGTCAAACTACAGTAAAAGTGAAATGGGAAAACTCAACTTCAGAACCCTTTAGGCTACTTCAAGGCACTAAGCAAGGCGCTACCCTGTCATCAACGCTATACAAATGTTATCATAATCACTTACTGGATTCATTAGCTGAAACTGGTCTAGGCGCAAACGTAGGTCATATCTCAGTAAGCACACAAACTTGCGCTGATGATACAGCACTACTAGCGAACAGTGTAGGTGAACTCCAAGCAATGCTACATCTTGTTGAATTCAACACCAGAAGAGATCTTGTCAAAATAAATCCGGACAAATCTGAAATCCTAATCTACAGATGCAATGAAAGTGTGGATGTTACCTTCGATAATCAGACGATAGATACTGTTAAAACAATTAAACATTTAGGTCTAAATAGAAACCAAAGGAACTCCGTTGATATAGAAAATAGACTACAAATGGCTAACAAGACGCTCTACTCACTCCTAGGACCAGGTTTACACGCCAGACAAAGCATGTCTCCAATTACTACCCTGAAGATGTGGAATACATATGTTGCACCAAGGTACCTCTATGGAATAGAAGTGTTGAAATTGACTAAAACAGATGCTGAGAAGTTCGCTATTCAACAACGCAAATGTCTCAAACATTTACAGGGACTACCCACAAGAGTCGCTTCGGCTGCAGTTTATATTCTCATCGGTGCGGAACCCGTTGAAGCTATCATCGACAAGAATAGAATATCACTTCTATACAACATCATCAGTCGACCAGACTCAGTGGAATGTAAAGTGCTCAAGAGACAACTCCTTTATGACAACCTGGATGACAGTTCATTTCCAAGTGAGATCAGAATTACTCTGAACAAGTATAATCTCCCGACACCTGAAAATTTAATCAATACTCCACCTGAAAAAGAACACTGGAAACGTATAGTTAAGCAAAATGTGAATGAATACTGGGAAAGAAGAATGAAACATGAGGTTTCTACAAAATCATTACTTAAATACTTACAAGTACAAAAACATCCTACCAAAAATGCCCACAATATCTGGATTGCAATTAGACCTAGGAGCCATGAAGTGAAGAGAGCTGAAGTGAAAAGTAGAATTCTCACAGGAACCTACATCCTTCAAGCCAATACTGTGAAGTTCAACCACAAGGAAGTTGACAAGACTTGTAAGCTCTGCTCAGTTGAGGATGAAACAGTAGAACACTTTCTGCTAAGATGCCCATCACTGCATTCAGTAAGAAGTGAAAGCCTTCAGAAACTTCTCCATATATCAAAGAGCTCGGCAAATGACTGTGACACCCTTGTCCAGCTTATTATAGACTGTACTCACACCAAACTGCAAGATGTTGTACAGCTATCATACGACCAGATCCGAGACATAGAAAGATGTTCACAAGTTCTCTGTTACAAGCTGCACTGCAAAAGATCTCTCCTCCTGACATGCTAGTTCAAAGAGTATCAAAACAAATATCCCATAAGGGATACATTCCATCAATGGAATTTCACATTTATATAAACAGTATAAACTGTAATGTAATGTAAATATGTTATGTTATAAGTTGGCTGTTGACTTGTTAAATCAGATGTGCGAATGACAATTTTAACTATTTAAGTGAAGATAGTAATGTTTCGCCAACGTTTTTAAATATCATTTTATCATTTTAATGAATTGATCATTTATCATCATCATAATATTTGACCTGATCGTCCTTTTCGATAGAAGAGGCCTCCAAGAGAAAGGGGGGAACCAACCAACAGAACAGAACAGAACAGAACAGAACAGAACAGAAGGCACTCAATTTGTTTGAAATATTGAAATGTCAATAAACTGCAGTTCTCAATCATAATTATGCGCTTTACTTTGATACAAAATACAAAATTTGTTGGTCAATGTTAAATTTCAGTAACTTGTATGGTTTCCGCCTACATTTACAACCGCTTGATATACTGGTAATAAGCCTATGATCTTTGTGTTGCAGGATTCTTGCCCATTTCTCTAGCAGATCTTCTCTAAGCTCCCAGTTGATATATAAGCTGTTCAGGACGAGCTAATATCGCTACCTGAACATTGTTCCAGATGTCCTCGATTAGATTCAAACCCGGGAATAAACAGACCAGTGCCAGCAAATGGTTGTTGAATTCTGTCGGTATGAAATTGGGCAAACATAAGCGTCCAAGACTACATTGATGTACATAACAGATGTCATTGAGCCGGGTTTTTCAAAGACACATATTGGACGCTGATTTCAGCTCAAACCATTATCGAACTCCAATCAAACCGATCGTGTACAGCCATACAAACAGCAGCATACCACCCCCATTCTTATTCTATAGACTCGACACAGAACCTGCATTCGTAAGAAAAAAGACAATGGTTCAGTCTTGGAGTCTCCATGTGACAAGGTCTAGGGGCCTTTGCAGAAGTTCTCTCAAAGAAAATATAGTTTGACACCTGACAACAATCAATTCGAAATAATTATATGATTCAATTTTTGACCCTCATCAGATTTTGAGAAGTATACACGCGATAAAGCATGGCGTCTTTGAACGACTTCAGGCAAAGAAGTATTGCTTCACCAAATAGCTTTTCAAAGCAAGGCCTAAAACGTACGTTATTAGTTTGGATTCGAAACACGAGATCGTCAATGTAAGTTTGTATACTCAAACAAGTTATAAACCGCCAGCAGGAAAATGGTATTTCTCGGAAATTATGTGGTTGATTTTTTACGTGTATAAGAGTGTATACATAAGCTATAACACACGTTTGTATCCTTAACCAATAGACAGTAAATATAGCAAAATAAGATAAGATATAAGATAAGATATTGTTTATTTTCCAATTTTGGGCCCACATATGGGCATACAATTTTGTAATATACGAGGGTTGTTCATTTAATTCCCGGACGATCGCCATAGCGCTCGATTGGAACATACGATTGAAGTAAAATTTCGTTTCATAAGACTTAGTTACCAACTGGTTTATTTGACAAAACATGAAATAATTTTATCCAACCGAACACAAACTATGGTTACTATAGTAACCCCACAAACGACTACCCGGCCCAACCCAATTTTGTAGTGGTATGTAGAGTGTAAATTTGGTAGGGGCTGTGGTATTATCGCATATTTTAAGCAGAAAACGTCAGACAACACTTTGTAGGCATCTAGGTCGTGCAATATAACATTTGATGTCAATTTCATATAACATTTTACATCATAATGCCAAAGAGTGTGCTGCTGTGAATATCGCAATAAACTAGGATCTGTTTAGGAAAAACGGGTAGTGAAATAATTTTATGAAAATGTTGGCCGTACACCTGTAAAACGCAAGTCTCTCTTATAGAAAAACCCTTTAGACGACTGTCGTAAATGCAGAACGTTGTTTATATATGAAATAAACAATTCTACGATGACATGGCATCACCACATGATGATCAAAGACCGGGCATATCTGAATTCATCAACAGAAAAAGACGTAGATGCAAGGCCTGTTGGGCGGTAGACACGAATAGAATAATTACTGCCGTATAAATTGCAGCTACTTGAGATTTAACCGTAGTTATAACATATTGCATTACTACTGAACTCTTAACACGGCGAACATATGTGTTCGGGCATTTTCTTGACCCCTAAATAATAATTAAATGATGCAAAAAAGTAGCGTTTCAGATGCGAAAACGGCGTAACGTCGCCATTTTTGACGTTGACTTGGGCCGACTAACGTTACATGAACTTACTAAAACGCTGATATTATGAAAACTCTTTATTGTATCAAGTTGAAATTTTGTATGTGAATAAAGGAATGATCTGAATGTACTTGTGTGCGTTTTCAATAATATCCGTCCAATCAGTTTTTAGCAATATCGATCGTCCGGGAATTAAATAAACAACCCACGTACATGGCCTAAAGTTTGAAATATACATTAACAAATAACAAATAACGATTCTTACACTACTAAACAACACTAATAACTACAACTAAGAACATATAGAACAGTAAACAAATAAATGTTAAAATCCAAAGCAACAGGAGGTATATCAATATCATTCTAATTTAAATTCAATTTTACAATCTATCGTATGTGTGTAATACTATTTCTTTTCTGAAAGCAATCAGATATATAGTTTGATAGCAATGAAGCTTCTGAAATTGTATTCCTACAACTATGAATTTCAGTTTGGTATTTTAACATTTTAACTTTCATTTTCAAACCATTCCCCCAAAGTAGCTCAGTATCCAATACGTCTAGGTTCTGGACTACTAAAATTGTATCATTAAGACTTCAGACTACAACCGTACCCCCATAAGATAGCAGACTTAAAGTCACATAAAGTTTTAAACAACTATTTTTATGAGGTATTACTTGACACTTACTTACTTAAATACTTACTAAGTCCTCTTCATTGCATAAGGCTTCCACAGCTGCTCTCCACCTACATCTGTTTTGGGCCTTCCTCTCTGTTGTCATCTAGGTAGTACACATCATCTTCATTTCTGTCTCAACAGTTCGTCTCCATGTTCCTTTTGGTCTCCCTCTTTTTCTTTGTCCTTGTGGGGTCCATCTGATAGCTGTTTTCGGGTGTCTTGTATTTCCTATTCTCATGAAATGTCCTAACCATCTCCATCGTCTGCGTCGTATCTCTGTATTTATATCCCCAATTCCAGTTCTTTCTTCTACTTCTTTGTTGGATATAATTTGTGGCCAATGTATTCTCAAGATCTTTCTGAGACATCTTCCTTCAAATCCACGAAGTTTTGATTCCACCTTTTTGTTTGTTTTCCATGTTTCACTACCATATAATAGAACTGTTCTGATGTAACTTCTGTATATTTTACTTTAGTTTCTAATGATATCTTTCTAGCTTTCCAGATGTTGCCAAGTTTATTGAATGATGCTGCAGCTTTTCCTATCCTGATCTTCACCTCTGTTTCTATATCACCATTTCACTCAGTGTGTTGCCAAGATAGCAGAAATTGTCTGTCTTTTCAAGGGGAGTTCCATTCAACAGAATTTATATTGTTGTTCTTTTGGTTGATGGTCATTATTTTAGTTTTCTTCTGGTTGATTTCCAATAACTTGACAACCTCTCTCCAAAATGATGCAATTTGAGCACTTTAGGTCATTCCCAAATGTGGAAAACACCATATGGTGGAAGAAAATGTTATAAGATATCCAGATGGTTCGTTGACAAAGTGACAATTTGGGAATATACATGCGTGCAATTTGTAAACAATAAATGCATGATTTAAAATATAAGGGGAGCAACTCTTGCATACTGAATATTTTGTTCACCATGCAATTTGCTAGATGCGATATTTGGTCTTACTATTTCGACAGTTATAGTTAACATTCTATCGTCGAGTATCAACAATTGGTCATTTGTTAAGAAACAGCATAATGGTTCCATTATTCATTGTTTGTAATGAATGATCGGAAAAAAGTGAATCATGTGTCATGTGACTTTAATGCGTTGGTACTGATGCCATACCAACACCACGGGTTTGTTACCGTAACTACGACACAAGTTTGCGTTGAATGACTTTATGGTTAAATGGGACTAACTTTAACTAAATGCGTATTTTGTCACACAGTTCCAATATGTTGGTAATGCCAAACTAATGAAGCAATCAACATTACCTATAAACTACCACCGTGTACAAACGATTCGGTTTCAGGCAATTGCAATAAGGAGAACACGACGAATTACATACTTAAAGTGTATAGAGCTATATCGGAAGATATTTTTTTTTTAAGTTTCAAAAACTGAAAAACAATTATGCTTTCATATCCATTAGATCATTTTTCGCTTCAGTCTTAACAGAAACCCTCTCTGTGATTTATTGGACATGCGAACTGTCCATTTTCATACGAAAGTGTTCTAGAACACCCTATGAAACTATAAGAATCGTCTGTTATTCGATGGTTGAATCAAAGTACACGGAACACATCCAAAGTTTTAATTTACAATTGAGGTAATCTAATATCATACTAAAAACGATGCAAGTAATTATTTTGACATTGAATGACTGTTAGAATATAGCTCTATACACTTTAAGGCAATACTGAGTACAGTGATCAGATTTTGCAAGTGCTTTCAAAAGCAATAAATGATACAAGTTGAATTTTATAGTAATCATATAAGTTAGAAGGTGCTTTTCGTTTATACACTGTTACTACTGTTGAAGTGGTCATTATTATGACGGATAAAACATTTAAGTGTATTTATTTGTTGATTGGAGATCAATCAGAGATCCATATCGCAATCATGTTAATTGTTGCCACCGGTCCACCGTCTAATCAAATTAAGATCTAAAGTACGATGAACAAAATAGAAATCGACTTAAATAAACAATAAACAGTTTTCTGTAAATACTCTACTATATAGGTCTACGTATCGCTGGCTTAGAATGAGAAGTTCGTTACTACAAAATCAATATTTTGAGAAAGCAAGAAAAACTGTCTGACAATCACCCTTTACTTATGGTAAAACAGGCTTTTTCAGCTTCAAATTGGTCAACATGACAAGTTCCGATTTTCATGACAATAGGCTCATAAGAAGCGCCTTATGATGTAGATTTCAAATATGCATCAGTCTTATAAGGGCGTAAGTGGTACTTACGAGCTTCTCATTCTAAGCCAGTGATATGTACTTTAAACATCGTGGTAATCATTGCAGTGAATCTAAACAAAATGAAAACATGCTTATTTCTGGTTGTTCCAGACTCACGAATCATATGAACAAAAATGCCTTTGTGTTAATTACAAGTATAATATATAGCAGATAAAGCTTGTGTAATTCTTGTTTGCAGGAACACAATAATCCATGCGTTCATATTTCATTCAAGCATGAGCATAAAAAGGTTGTACTTGCGTCTTTAGAAGCTATGACTACACGAATTATTATGTAAACCCGGATATCCGGAATGAATATACATGTACTTAAATTCTAAAATTTGAATGTTTATCTTCAGGATAAGGATTAAATTCTAAATCCCAATTGTTGAAACCAAAACACTTCTGGAGCTAACAATGTTTTCACGTGCGTTTATACATGTAGACGTTTGTCTAAACGTTCAATTCCTCTTAGTTACTTTTAACGTTTAGAAAAAAGTTTATGCTCGTTGGCGAACGTTGAGAAGTTTATTATCTAAAAACGTTGTCGACGTTTGGTTAAAAAAAAAGTTGTACCGCGTTGGTAGACGGTCCTAAACGCTATATAAAGTTGTAAGTCCAGTTTGCTTAAGTTGAACTTGGTTGACAAACGTCTACTAATCGCAAGTGGTATATGGTAATTTTAGCCAAACGTTTATCTAACGGAGGATAAGGAGCGACCGTAACTACTCGGGTCTTTCCGTGATGATTCGTCTTAGAATTGTCAGAGGTGCCCCTATTGGATAAGGAGGTCAATGGAGATCCGACACAATGCACTCTATGGTAACGCAAGTGTCAGCATGTCATTAAGCGAACATTTCCCAGTAAAAACATCTAAACATCTTTAAAAAAAATCGACAATAATCATGTTTGTGTATTCATTTACAATAACAAAATGTGTTTGTTTTTATTTGGTCCTGGAAATGACGTTGATTTTGACATTGCGACGTTCGGTAAATATGAACGCACCATGCAGCTTGCACAAATGGCCATAACAAGAAAAAATAGCTTTATATAACCACAGAACCTTGTAATTATATTAAATAAATATGTAGATAAATTTCCGAAGACTCACACAGAAGTAATATTATAACAAAGGACTGCATCATGGTTTTCAAAACGAAAGTAATCACGAACCATTCTTACATAAATATTTTCTCTACATACAAGAAACTCGTTGGGACTTTATCTATATCATGACTTATTTCTTTAATTGCAAGGTCGTGTGATATAACAATCAAATCAAGTTCTGAACAAAGCTAAATTCCGTGGGTGTCAGATTATATAAAATTAAGTTTGTGATTTTTATCCTAAGGGTCCTATATCCTAGAATAGTAACATTTCATGACGTTCCAATGATTTCTGCGTCTAATTATCCCCTATGGTGAATAAATTAATATGGATGAACATTTTATCAAATGATAATCGTTTGACAATGTGGCCTTATTGAAAAAAATATATCCATTATTTATATAGCCGTGTAGTTATTTATGAAGTATTTAAATGACAAATAACGCGTATATAATAGGAACAGAAATCTAGGGATCTGATTGATGTATCTGATTGTGAACACTCAATAACAGGATATAGTCACTCGTGAAAGCTCGGCCATTTCCGTTTGTCTCCGATAAAAAAAGCCAACCATAAAGTCCGAGGTAATCAGAATGAGGCTATATAGTATGAAAGCACGTGATTTGTACACAGAAATTTGATATACCCTCTCCGCTCTCGTCATTTCTCGTATATCAGTCGTGGCGAGACATTCCCTGGTTCCCTGACAGGGTGAGAGAACTGAGAAAAGAAGAGGACGCGTTCCCGTGGGTGTTTACTTCGTGAAATACAATTTGTTGAAAATATAAAATACAGACATTTGTGCGCAGATTTATCACTGATGCTATTTATTGAGCATATTTGTAAAAGTCGTTGAGTGCGTCTGTTTAAATATTAAATAACATTTACTTATCAATTTACGTGGGTTTTAACTGAGATTAAATAAAATTACGTGAAGTATCGCAAAGTTCGACAGTTACAGCAGATTGGATACAGTGAAGACGATAGGAATATCTCGTGCAAGCATTTCTTATCAACAGTTTAACAGTGTTGATATTGGGTCGTATAATTAAACCAAGTTTGGGCAACAAATAAGGTGAGATTTTCACTTCCATTTAAACTATTATTTAAATTTAAAAGTTGTTTATTTTCTATTTACCTTTTTAGAATCTATATTTAGTACTAGATTAACAATGGTGTGAGGCATAGTGCACGATAAAAGAAAACCGCAACAATTGTTTAAGAGTTTATTCAACTTTCCCGAGCGATGATATATTCAAGATTTAGCACGATATTTAATGGGTTAATTCTGACAAACGTTGTCATATAATTATAATACAAACGAATGCATTCACTTTTATGTGTGTTAGAGCGTTACTTATAATTGTGTCAGTTATACGCGCGCAATTAATATTGGAATTCTAAAATTAGTCACTTCTTCATCGACATACTTAATATTTATCAAAAATTGCATTTTTTTAGAAGAAGACGTTTTTTAAACTACGTGAACAGCTATTATATGAATTCACAAAATACCCACGCCTGTATTTGGGTCAATCTTGTTTGCTTAAGAAAAGCTTTTCTATAAGGAGTATTCATATTCAATAAAATGCATCCTGTTTATTTATGTGAACTAATTACTGTACTGTAATTAGTATTTCCGCGTGCTATTTCCCATTTGAAAAGTGTCTGTTCGCCACAGTTTGAGTTAACTTAATGATATCATCTGATCTGACGAAAGAAAATCTTCACCCAATTGTGTGTGACGATAACTATAACGGGATCTTTAAGCGCTACCAGTTTTACCATTTACGTGTGTCACCTATCTGTTCATCTCATCGCTTCAATCAAACGATCACAAAAGACGTGTACATCCTTGTGCTCATTTACACTGTCAATTGCAATAGCCATACATGTTGAATAATAATATAGTATGTCAATAAGTCATACAGTGATCAGATTTTACATGTGCTTTCAAAAGCAACACATGATACGAGTTGAATTTTATAGTAATCCGATAAGTCATACAGTGATTCGGTTCATACGCTTTGAATTAAGAGTTCAATAGTTGTACGATAACGTGAGCCACCGAAAGCTGTTTGATTTTAACTTTTTATATATTGATTGTGAAACAAATTCCGATGGCCTATACTAGTCACCCCTGACACCGGCATCCAAGGACTGTCATGAGCAAAACACGGCTTTAAGTTGGACAAGAAACGGCTTAATTATCGTGAACAAAACTGTACATTGTGATCAGAGGCCCGGATACATCACCAGACAGAAATATATAAACAGTAAACCTCAGTTCTATCTAGCGATATTATTTGTCAGATATTCGTTCCAAGCAGTTTCCGCTATATTGATATAACGAAGCTCGTTATTGTGCATGACACATTAATTAACATACTGTAAAAACTGTTGTTTGTGATATCTTAGACATGTGGCCACATATCGCTGGCTTAGAATGAGAAGGTTGTAAGTGCCACTTACGACATTATACGATTATTGAATATTTGAAATCTGCATTACAAGGCGCTTCTTATGAGCCTATTTTCATGTGAATCGGAACTTGTCATGTTGACCAAACTAAAGTTGAAAAAAGCTTGTTTTTCCTTAAGCAAAGAGTAGATTCTTTTGATTCTTTATTTTCCTCCATATTTGAAGATTATAACATATTTACAATAATCACATAACATAACATGAAATAAACAATTACGCAATGTACACAAATAAACAATATATAAGAAAACTGTACAATGTACTTATGTTTCTAGACATCTGTTGAAAACTGACCTACTCAAGCCATTTTCATTGTTTTAAGTGCAATCGTTAAGTTATTTCGGGGAAAAAGATGTTTCGCTTTAAAAAAAACTTTCATTCACTCGTGAGAGTGACTAGCAATACGCGAGTACGCGACTGAATCCACATGGCACAGATAAACATATTTGTTCAGGCAATATTCAAACATAATTCTCATTTCACACGTCTTTGTCGTTATGTAAATACAGAAATTAACGAATTTGTGTTACGAAATCCTCTGTCATGGAGCCGGTTCTTTTCTCAGGGACTTGAGTGATAATAATAGTAAGCAACACGGAAGAAATCATGGACAAAAGGTTACAAAAATACATAAAAACTTGCTTGATGCAAAGCATCCAATAGGTGCCGACATTGTTCCGGCTCAATATTTCATAGTAATGATAATCACGTGAATATTAATTGTGACGCTGTAAATAAGCCGAACATTTTTTATACACAACGTTTTTTTGGAAAGTTAATGTTTCCACGTACTAGTTATACCTTGTGTTATGATATACTTTCAGGCGGCCGGGATGAGTTTCAACAACAGTTCTACGCCGTTTGCCGACGACATGTCTAACGAAACATTAGCAGAACTCAACATACGCTACGCAGCGGCATTGACACCATTTGCTGTTTTCATCGGAGCTTTCTGTGTCTTTGGTGTAATCGGAAACATTTTAGTCATTGCAGTATTCTGTTTTAGCAAAGAATACAGAAACACAAACTTTAAGATTTTTGTGATTTGCTTGGCTGCCATTGACCTGCTTTCTTGTGTTGCTTTAATACCGGTTGAAATATTGAAAACTAAACATTATTTTTCCTTCTCAAGTAACCTACCATGTAAAGTGAAGTGCTTTTTCAATATCTTCGCACAATCAGCCGCCGCATTGTCGTTGTTTGTGATCTGCATTGACAGGTACCGAAAAGTCTGTCAGCCTTTGAAGAAGCAAATATGGCCAGAACTTGCTATCAAAATAATGATTGGTGTATTGGTGGTATCAATCTTGCTCGCGATGCCGGCACCATTTATGTGTGGTGTGACTGAGGTTACCATGAAGAACCTGGGCGCAATGAACATCACAGCGTATACATGCTCGGCTGAAAAACGCTTTCATAAAAGTATTTACCGGTTAATCTACAAATATGGTCTGTCTCTAATACTGATAGTCGTTGCTGTTGCATTTATTGTAATGTACACGATGATTATGCGTACAGTTGTCAAGCATTGGTGTAAAAGGGAATCATCTACAAGCATTCGATTTGAACCGACACGATCTAACGAGTATTCGCAGGACAAAGTGGAGGTGGAGGCCCTATCGAACCAAGATGAAGTATTTCTAAATGATGAACCCCCTCCACCTGAGGTGGGAAATAAAACGAAATCCCAAAATAAGTCCAAAAGACCCAGCAATACCTCTCTCAGCAGTAGCTCCTTTAAGGGCCGTTTCAGTGTCAAAAGAAGTAGTAGCGACGCCTCCTTCCGGTCGAGAGTAATCCGTAGACGCTCGTCTGCTCCTGGTCCTGGGAAGCTTCCATACAAGACGCTGATCTGGTTCGTTCTGACGCTTATTTTTCTAGTGACCTTCATCTTAAACTCTGGACTGTCCTTCAAATCTACGGAAGAGCACAAATTTTCTCCAACAATACTGGCTGTGTATTTGTTGTTCTATAGACTATACTTTGTCAACAATATAATAAATCCAATTGTTTATGCTCTTCTAGACAAGAGATTCAAAAACTCGTGTAAAGGCATGTGGCTAGCAGTAAAGAAAAAGATTTGTCGCAACTAGCGGCCATTTTGATTGCTCTGTATACGTTTGTGGAAGTTAATGTTCTAATCCCAGGTTTTTAACTGTATCATTGAAAAAGAGTAAAGAAGCGAAAAAAATCATGTCTTGGAGAACCTTAATTTTGAGATTTTTTGTCAATTTCATTTTTATTTCATTTCTTTTTCAATGACACTGTTACCTGTGGTTCTGTACTTACTCATGATGACACCAAGTTATGAATGTTTGTTCCTATTTCATTTTTGAAATATCCTGCTGTACTTAGGCTAGCATTTGTAATTATGACTTTGTATTATACGAGAATCTAGTTTATATGTAGAAAATGTGCAATCTCAGTAAAATCAGACATACGCTCCACTACTTTACGCTAACTAACAGCGTTAGGAAATGGAGCAAATGTTAGGATCTGCTTTTAATGAAATTGGAAATTGTGCCTTTTACTTGAAAGGAATCGTGATTTCCTACATGAATTTAGTGCAATATTGTATGAGCTAATATTTACTTTATTTCGAACTTTACTTTTTGTAAACGACGAAGAAGACAATGAATAGCATTGCTTGTACATTGTATTTGTATGTTGTATATCGCTGGTGCCGATTACGACCTTATAAGACTAATACATATTTGAAATCTACATCATAAGACGCTTCTCATGAGCCTGTGTTCATGTAAATCGGAACTTGTCATGTTGACCAAACTGAAGTTGAAATAGTTTGTTTTTCCGTAAGTAAAGCGTGATTGATTGTCAGACAGTTTTTCTTTTTTCTCTCAAAATATTGACTTTGTGGTTACGACCTTCCCATTCTAAGCCAGCGATATGTCCGCATTTTAACAAATGCAATGTATGTATTTTGTGTGACAGGACATTATTAGAAAGACATTGTCGTTATAACGTTAGTTTTGGATTTAAATCGGGTTTTCTTTTTTCTCTTTTTTATATTTAAAATGTTTCATTTCCAGACACAATGTTCTATTAGTAAATTATTTCAAGCATAAACTGAATAAAGTTCGTATCAACTGTATGTTGTACGGAATTACTGTATGTGTATATCTGAATGTATTTAGGTCCCATCTTTGTAACTACACTAATGCTATCAGGGGCCTTATTCGTCAGTCTTAGAATTAAAATTGACAACGTGGATAATCACTGCAATTTCTTTGCAATTTCTTTGCAATTTCTTTGCAATTAGATTTAACCATCTGAAATTGCATCTGATTATTTGTTGCTAACCACTGAACATGTATAGCTTGGCGAATTTGACACAAACCTGACCTTTTGATTAACATAATTTAACAGTCGATATCTTGTCTGTTTTATAACCTCGGTTGTATGTTTTCATAGTCAGGGAGTATCACAAAGACGCTCGAGATGTAATGCAAACACAAATCTGAAATACCGATATTGCACGATTTGCTTGCGGAAATTGATATATTCAAAGCAAGAATATTGTAATATATCAGGCATGCATAAAGATCAGGTTCGTGTCAAATTCGCCAAGCTATATACCCATTTTTATCAAAATCGGTACATTAATTTTATAACAACTTGAGAGCGATTAGAACATTTGACAATGTAAAGTATAAGTCTGTGCACTCGCCTGAAGTGGCAGTAAGAACAGTTCCGTTATGCTTTGTTTGATGGTGCCACTACTTGGAATGGCTGCACTATAATGTACATTTATACATTTAATAAACAGAACAACATCTTAGTCAGCAGTCCTAGTATTCTAGGAACAAATTGCATACTAGAACCGTTAGACTGAAATCCTGTGTGCAGAAATAGTTTGAAGTGTTCTAGTAAATTCATCAAATTATTATATTAATTCATGTAGTGCCTACTCGTGTAAAAATAAAAATCCAGTAGGATAACTTTAATAACCATAATGACTATAATGTACGTCATTTATAGTAGCTACTGTTTATTTCTGTATTCCATTGGGAAGCCTTGTAGATATTGAACAGCGCACCCTGTTTCTCTACAGTAATTAATATTAGTTTTGTATTTGTTAGTTTTTTTCCTGAATATACTACAATATAAGATATGTAATCTGTTTTAGATACGCAGATACTCATAGAGAAAAGTAACGTACCATTCTCGCGTCCCTGTCATTATGATCATCACGGTTTTTATGCAATGCAATAAATTAACATTATACCGGAGACAAACGGAAATGGTCGAGCTTTCACGATTGGCGTTTCTGTGTCTATTGTGAATACTGCACATATCGGAGATACAAAAAAGCTTTGTACCATAGTCAACCAAGTTACATGTATGTATGTATATACATATAGTACATGATTTACCTTGTAATATTCTTATACTACACATGTGTAGTATAACGTTATATTCTTTCAATAGAAAAACGCGTATTTCGGCGATAATAGTGTCATATGATATAAAAAATCTAACACTCGTTGTCAATCGATGTATCATAATTTTCATAATTTATATCAATCCATTGACAACTTGTGGAAGATCATTTATGTATTATAGGAAAACGTGTGATGATTTGGTATCCCATTTTATATAAATCATTATCCTTATCTACTTTGTTTTTAATGACAATGATACGATATTGTAATATCGAGGTCATGGCGGTCATCAAACTAAATACCTACCTACCTACCTTTTGTCTTCTGGGGAACTTGTTAGCCTCTTGTCTTATCTTGGTATATAAGTATAAACTATATATACTTAAGAATACAATGTACATCGTCTGAGAAAGTTCACATTCAGTAATTTCTTCCTAGATGTATACGTGGAAAGTTTTGAAAACAATAAATAATTCCTCATACAACAGCGGTTATGTCTTGATCCTACTTTTCGCCTCGGCGATGAACTCCCGGTTTTATTAATGGGCATCGAAAGCATCGGGATAATGATCTTCGTGGAATAGGGGAAGCTTCGGGAGAAAATTTGTGATATGTTTTAAATCGGGAGTACATCACTGAGGCTAAACATGCTTAGTGGGACCAAGGCATTAGTCAAGTTCCCAGACCAGTGGTTAGTCAAGTTCCCAGACCAGTGGTTAGTCAAGTTCCCAGACCAGTGGTTAGTCAAGTTCCCAGACCAGTGGTTAGTCAAGTTCCCAAACCAGTGGTTAGTCAAGTTCCCAAACCAGTGGTTAGTCAAGATCCCAGACCAGTGGTCAGTCAAGTTCCCAGACCAGTGGGTAGTCAAGTTCCCATACTCGTATGCTTCGGACGAAACAATACGCTGGTTGAACGAGAATGGTTACATGTGATATTCATAGAAAACTCGGATCATCTAGTTCAACATGTAAGTGTATTATACTCGTACGTGTACTCGTGTTTCTTGAGAGAACAAAATGCCGAGCATAGCCTTTAATTGCCAGTCAGCTCTCTGCAGTAATATGACAGGCATATAGAGAGAATAGAGTTTATTGCAAGGCAATATTGTCCATGACATATAATATAAGCAATGTACAAACATCATCATAATAATACATGCATATAATAAATTACACTTCCGGTCAGGTGTACACATATAATAAATATAGATGTATGTGCCTCCATCCGGATTTGAACCCGGATCGCCAGATTAGACGACAAGCGCACTAACCACTGAGCTACGGAGGCAAATGTACGTTTATTTTTGCACTTAGTGTATCATTTATCATTGAGTTGACATAAACAGACAGTATATATTCTAACCTACATATCTCTATATGACGCACGAAAACTAGAAACTGTCGAGACAATGTAATCAATCTAGATCAATTAGGAAATGAATACTTTTGATTTTATCTGAACGAGAAGCTAGATAAGACAAAATATTTCCCGTAACCAAATACTAATGTACTAACTTACTAATAAACTACTTTACTTGATTAAAATTATACATGCGTACATATTTATAACAACACTACAAAGTACGTACTTCAATCTAGCCAATATACTAGTAGATCGATACAGGAAGTAAAGTTACTGATTTGTACAACTCGCTGCGTAGTACTACACACGACCTTATAAGACCCATACATATTTAATAATCTACATTACAAGGCGCTTCTTATGAGCCTATTTTCATGAAAATCGGAATTTGTCGTGTTGACCAAACTGAAGACCAAACAGTAGGGTTTTCCATACGTAAAGAGAAGGTTTTAGACAGTTTATGCTTCTTTTCTCAAAATATCGATTTTGTACTGACGGCATTTTCATTCTAAGCCAGCGAATTGTAAATACTTAAAATTGCCTGTCGGAAGTTTCCGAAAGTGGTCCTACTTTTCCGTTAATCACCTATTGTTATCTGCATGTAACGACAATGCTTCCTTGTTGACTGTGTATGAACGAGTCGATTTCCGGTAATCACAATTAGGCATACACGTTGAATTATATAGTACGGCAATAAGTCATACAGTGATCATAATTTACATGTGCTTTCAATAGCAACAAATGATACAAATTTAATTTTACAGTAATCGATAAGTCACGGTCATACTGTTCTGATCTGATTTATACACAGTGATATCTGTGGGCATAATTATAATCACAGTGCTACTCAATGCAAGACGACTACATCGGGCCAAGGTTCAGCGATTGCCTAGAGGTAGGTAGCGCGCGTCCCTAGTTCGGTCAACGCTTGAGTCACTGCTAAATAAGTGGTTGCAAACAGGTAGGTAGCGCACGTCCCTGGTTCGACCAAAGCCTACTTCACTACTTAATATCGATGAGCAAGAATACTGCACAATTTTCACAGTGACTTCATTCATGTATAAGAATGGGTACATGACGGTGAGAGGGTCAGAATCCCAGGTACTATGGCTGTCATTGGTGCCGTCTGTAATGGCAGACTAGAGGTCAATGGTCGAAGGGGGGTTAATGTACAATCGGTTAAACTGATTGGTAGAACATCACACTTCAGGTCCCGATCTCCCCAAGCATCGCAATCTGATCTCATCTCAAATTTGTCATGATCAATTGAAGATTTTCCTTGGTATAGGCTTGAGTCATAGTTTGCATCCCAAAACAGGAAGCACTATTATTAGGTTATTACAGTAAATTTAAAAGAGCTTGGACTTCTGCTTTATCTCAAATACGGACTCTGATTTCGGCATAATCTCAATTTGAGATGAGATTTAAACTTGATATGCCTCGGTGTGGGTAGAACGGCACACTGAGATTCGACCGTTCTGAGCCCACTAGAAGCCATGCATTGATTGTAAGCATACATCATGACGCCTATCAGGTTATGAGTCAGTCATTATAACATCTACGAGAGCCATTCAAAAAATACGTGGACAACCTCGATTGTTTAACTATTTATCATCCGATTTTCATCAAAATTGGTAGAAATCAGGTTCTACCGGTTATGAATTCAGTGCGTATATTTATCATGAAAAATATATGTTATGTTCGAAAACATGGTCGTTATAGCAACGTCAAATTGAATACACGGGGCAACCCATCGATTTATCCCGTAGAAAATTGATGTAGATTTCTTCACCCTGTCATTATCTTTAACGGTTGCAAAACCTTTATAGAATTGATGTGTGTATCGTTTGAGACTATATTGTTCTTTGTTTCAAATTATGATGTCATAATTAACAGGGTTACATAGATATTGGTTATCATACAAAGTCACTTAAAAGCGGAAAGAAAACGTGACGTCGCGTTAATTTACGGGGGAAAGCGCAATCCTGCAATTATGTGTTGCGCTTGGTATAAACAGTTCTTAAACACACATAATTACTTGAATCGTGGCCGAAAATTGGAGATTTTACCTAGAGGAAGTACTGTAACATCATGTAAAACATACAGTGCATGGGTTGTATATATTTCTTGATTTTGTCAGCTTAAACATGTCCCATGGAGTCCAAATTTCGCTTTTCTGGACGTCAAGACTTTGATATTAGAGAGGTTGCGAAAGCAACGTGTACGGGTACGTGTACGTGTAGATACCCGTACACGTACTCGTACACGTTGTAATTTAAATTTGCTTGCGAAAGATAACGTGTACGTATAAAATCGCGTGACAGTTATAGCACGATTTCCACATGAATCGAAATGAGTGTTTGTATAGCTTGATTAGTCCATGTTTCTTTTGATAAAACGATTTATCCGTGCCTACGCATACATGTGTGATGTGGTACACATACCTCTACAAGTCCCACTACACGGTTTTAACGTGTAAGCCCTACACATATCTTGATGACGATTTGCTCAAAAAGTAGTTCACTCGTACACGTACACGTTGACGTTCGATTTCGCAACCTCTCTATTAGCGCAATTTGGGTACGTGAGTGTAAAACTCGAAACAACAAATGAAATTGTAAATTCTATTTTTTTTTTTTTTTGTAAGTTTAATCCGTCATTGTAAATTGGTCATTATACAAAATGGTTGGAGTTGTACTATAAGTATTATTGTGAGAATTTAGAAGATTTTGTGAGGTTACCGAAACATCATGCGGTCAACAACGACGTCTGGACTTGCCCCGTGGTCACTATAGGTACATTCCATAAAACATGATCCTCACTTAACCGTTGGTCCGATTTCTATGAAACTTTTGGATTTTGGCGACTGAAGGTGGTGCTACACCATAATACATAATTATTGAATTATCTGAAAAAATAAGCTAGCAAATTGATTTGTCTACGTATTTTTTGAATGCCCCTCGTATAATTTATAATATGGGACGAATCCCTTTTAACATACTGGTCACAAAATGCGGGCCGATAGTTAGTCAAATAATTAGGATAATTGCCCGTATTTCATAATCTGCGTAAAGCAGCCAGTCCGATAATGAATATATTAAATGTGGCAATGTAAACAGTGGGTGTTCATTACAATATACAGGGTGATCATTAATCTTACATGGTAACATAATAACTTGTCGGATTAAGTGATAGAGAAGTGGGTTGACCCTTATTTCAAAGCTAATGAGCTTAAGTTTTTATTACAAGTGGACAATAAATGCATGCTACGTGAACTTGATGCCAACAACGTCATTGATGAAGTCGTACATTTTCAGTGATTCCAGGAAAGGTTGCGATCCGGAATCATTTCGCCGAAGACCGCATTTACGATTTGGTTTGGTATAAGTGGCTGTTCCTGATGCTTTCATACTTTAGATAAACAGTACAAGTTGTGCTGCCATAAACTGTGTATAATCAGGTGTTCGTTGCCTTAAGCAAAACGCTAAGCCAGGCATTCTATATTTAATTGAACGGGAGGTAACTGAATGAAGGCGCTCGGTAGCGCTTTGCTTAGGCAACGGACACCATATCTATTTGGAACAGAAATGGACTGTTTGCTGTTAGATAATTGAGTTGAAAATGATCCCTTCTTGAAAACGTAAAATGTAATTGTAACATGTATTGTTTACTTGACAAAAACGAGGTCGCTGTATTTCAGGATATAAATCAAAACCCTTTCACTGGAATACTTCACTCACGTATTGGTGTAGTTCTACGTTTATTAAGAACATGTCTAACCAAGCCGGATTCGGTAAACGGAATTGTATTAGAAAACAGACTTCACTTCCAAGAACTGTTATTACAGAATATATAATCTTTGAGTCATATTTCAAAGTTATGGCGTACATGTAGTTATTCATTACATTATTTGGTTTCACTCGTAACAAAACTAATAAGTTCCCTGTCATTCTTAATATTCGTCACTCGTGTGGCTGATCGAACAATCGTAGCTGTTGTGGGACAGGTATTTAACTCAGCAGCTGGTGCGGTGGCACATTGGTCGAGCGGATAGCACACTGGACTACTGATCGAGAGGTTCCTGGTTCGATCATCGGCAGAAGTTCTTGGTAATTTCTGAAACATTTTTCAGCGTTTCCCACCTTAATTACATATGAACTAGTCGGTAACACACATCTCTCGTATGTATCGGTGGTGTACACCAGGCACGCTAAAGAACCAAGGAGTCTGTTCGGAAATAGCTAAGACAGCCCGCCTGGTGTCCTTGTATCAGACTACTGTCTCTTCTACGTGCTCGCCCTTCAGCAAACACATGACCCAAATGGATAGTGCTTGTACTTTTATGGGCGCTTCTTAGGAGCCTATGTCATGAAAATCGGAACTTGTCATGTAGACCAAACTGAAATGAAAAAGCTTGTTACACCATAAGTAAAGATTGATTGTCAGACAGGTTTTTTCTTGTTTTCTCAAAATATTGATTTTGTTATAACGACCTTCTCGTTGTAAGCCAGCGATATATAGTGAAAGTTAGTGCTTCCGTTGGTTGAGAGAATTGCGGAACAGTAACTGCTCATTAAAAAGTGTCATACCAAGGATCGAACCACAATAAGCAAGTTCATTCTTTATATTATAAGACATCACCGTATGCTTTGTGCCACGGATTTGTTTATGTTGGTACTCATCCGTTTCCTACCTGTACAACACAGTGGTTAGCAAAGTTCCCAGATTGCTTCCGACGAAAAAATATGCTGGTTAAATGAAAGTGATCCTGTTAGGCTGAATAAACTTTGCATGAATTAGTCCCGTCTCGTTACACATGGTCGAACTATAATAGTTAGTCTGTCAGTGTTTTTTTTTACTAAAACATTACTTTAAAAGTGAATACCCTGAATAGGTCATTAACCTAGGTCATGACATCCACGTGATTATGAATAAGTACAATACCAATTCTTTAAGTATAAAGAAATAATTCATTAATATGCTCATACTTTTCATTGATTTGAGATTTATACGATAAAAATCATTGAAAGCATTACATTGTCTCATAATACAATGCTGGCAAGTTGAGCGGAAGTTTAAAAATCGCAGTCCCTTAGACGTATCTCAAGCGTCTGAATACCGGTGTAGCACAGGAAACATTCTGAATGTAGCAATATTACCGGTGTAGCAACGGTTGCATTCTGAATGTAGCAATATTACCGGTGTATAAATCGGGTTTTCTTTTTTCTCTTTTTTATATTTAAAATGTTTCATTTCCAGACACAATGTTCTATTAGTAAATTATTTCAAGCATAAACTGAATAAAGTTCGTATCAACTGTATGTTGTACGGAATTACTGTATGTGTATATCTGAATGTATTTAGGTCCCATCTTTGTAACTACACTAATGCTATCAGGGGCCTTATTCGTCAGTCTTAGAATTAAAATTGACAACGTGGATAATCACTGCAATTTCTTTGCAATTTCTTTGCAATTTCTTTGCAATTAGATTTAACCATCTGAAATTGCATCTGATTATTTGTTGCTAACCACTGAACATGTATAGCTTGGCGAATTTGACACAAACCTGACCTTTTGATTAACATAATTTAACAGTCGATATCTTGTCTGTTTTATAACCTCGGTTGTATGTTTTCATAGTCAGGGAGTATCACAAAGACGCTCGAGATGTAATGCAAACACAAATCTGAAATACCGATATTGCACGATTTGCTTGCGGAAATTGATATATTCAAAGCAAGAATATTGTAATATATCAGGCATGCATAAAGATCAGGTTCGTGTCAAATTCGCCAAGCTATATACCCATTTTTATCAAAATCGGTACATTAATTTTATAACAACTTGAGAGCGATTAGAACATTTGACAATGTAAAGTATAAGTCTGTGCACTCGCCTGAAGTGGCAGTAAGAACAGTTCCGTTATGCTTTGTTTGATGGTGCCACTACTTGGAATGGCTGCACTATAATGTACATTTATACATTTAATAAACAGAACAACATCTTAGTCAGCAGTCCTAGTATTCTAGGAACAAATTGCATACTAGAACCGTTAGACTGAAATCCTGTGTGCAGAAATAGTTTGAAGTGTTCTAGTAAATTCATCAAATTATTATATTAATTCATGTAGTGCCTACTCGTGTAAAAATAAAAATCCAGTAGGATAACTTTAATAACCATAATGACTATAATGTACGTCATTTATAGTAGCTACTGTTTATTTCTGTATTCCATTGGGAAGCCTTGTAGATATTGAACAGCGCACCCTGTTTCTCTACAGTAATTAATATTAGTTTTGTATTTGTTAGTTTTTTTCCTGAATATACTACAATATAAGATATGTAATCTGTTTTAGATACGCAGATACTCATAGAGAAAAGTAACGTACCATTCTCGCGTCCCTGTCATTATGATCATCACGGTTTTTATGCAATGCAATAAATTAACATTATACCGGAGACAAACGGAAATGGTCGAGCTTTCACGATTGGCGTTTCTGTGTCTATTGTGAATACTGCACATATCGGAGATACAAAAAAGCTTTGTACCATAGTCAACCAAGTTACATGTATGTATGTATATACATATAGTACATGATTTACCTTGTAATATTCTTATACTACACATGTGTAGTATAACGTTATATTCTTTCAATAGAAAAACGCGTATTTCGGCGATAATAGTGTCATATGATATAAAAAATCTAACACTCGTTGTCAATCGATGTATCATAATTTTCATAATTTATATCAATCCATTGACAACTTGTGGAAGATCATTTATGTATTATAGGAAAACGTGTGATGATTTGGTATCCCATTTTATATAAATCATTATCCTTATCTACTTTGTTTTTAATGACAATGATACGATATTGTAATATCGAGGTCATGGCGGTCATCAAACTAAATACCTACCTACCTACCTTTTGTCTTCTGGGGAACTTGTTAGCCTCTTGTCTTATCTTGGTATATAAGTATAAACTATATATACTTAAGAATACAATGTACATCGTCTGAGAAAGTTCACATTCAGTAATTTCTTCCTAGATGTATACGTGGAAAGTTTTGAAAACAATAAATAATTCCTCATACAACAGCGGTTATGTCTTGATCCTACTTTTCGCCTCGGCGATGAACTCCCGGTTTTATTAATGGGCATCGAAAGCATCGGGATAATGATCTTCGTGGAATAGGGGAAGCTTCGGGAGAAAATTTGTGATATGTTTTAAATCGGGAGTACATCACTGAGGCTAAACATGCTTAGTGGGACCAAGGCATTAGTCAAGTTCCCAGACCAGTGGTTAGTCAAGTTCCCAGACCAGTGGTTAGTCAAGTTCCCAGACCAGTGGTTAGTCAAGTTCCCAGACCAGTGGTTAGTCAAGTTCCCAAACCAGTGGTTAGTCAAGTTCCCAAACCAGTGGTTAGTCAAGATCCCAGACCAGTGGTCAGTCAAGTTCCCAGACCAGTGGGTAGTCAAGTTCCCATACTCGTATGCTTCGGACGAAACAATACGCTGGTTGAACGAGAATGGTTACATGTGATATTCATAGAAAACTCGGATCATCTAGTTCAACATGTAAGTGTATTATACTCGTACGTGTACTCGTGTTTCTTGAGAGAACAAAATGCCGAGCATAGCCTTTAATTGCCAGTCAGCTCTCTGCAGTAATATGACAGGCATATAGAGAGAATAGAGTTTATTGCAAGGCAATATTGTCCATGACATATAATATAAGCAATGTACAAACATCATCATAATAATACATGCATATAATAAATTACACTTCCGGTCAGGTGTACACATATAATAAATATAGATGTATGTGCCTCCATCCGGATTTGAACCCGGATCGCCAGATTAGACGACAAGCGCACTAACCACTGAGCTACGGAGGCAAATGTACGTTTATTTTTGCACTTAGTGTATCATTTATCATTGAGTTGACATAAACAGACAGTATATATTCTAACCTACATATCTCTATATGACGCACGAAAACTAGAAACTGTCGAGACAATGTAATCAATCTAGATCAATTAGGAAATGAATACTTTTGATTTTATCTGAACGAGAAGCTAGATAAGACAAAATATTTCCCGTAACCAAATACTAATGTACTAACTTACTAATAAACTACTTTACTTGATTAAAATTATACATGCGTACATATTTATAACAACACTACAAAGTACGTACTTCAATCTAGCCAATATACTAGTAGATCGATACAGGAAGTAAAGTTACTGATTTGTACAACTCGCTGCGTAGTACTACACACGACCTTATAAGACCCATACATATTTAATAATCTACATTACAAGGCGCTTCTTATGAGCCTATTTTCATGAAAATCGGAATTTGTCGTGTTGACCAAACTGAAGACCAAACAGTAGGGTTTTCCATACGTAAAGAGAAGGTTTTAGACAGTTTATGCTTCTTTTCTCAAAATATCGATTTTGTACTGACGGCATTTTCATTCTAAGCCAGCGAATTGTAAATACTTAAAATTGCCTGTCGGAAGTTTCCGAAAGTGGTCCTACTTTTCCGTTAATCACCTATTGTTATCTGCATGTAACGACAATGCTTCCTTGTTGACTGTGTATGAACGAGTCGATTTCCGGTAATCACAATTAGGCATACACGTTGAATTATATAGTACGGCAATAAGTCATACAGTGATCATAATTTACATGTGCTTTCAATAGCAACAAATGATACAAATTTAATTTTACAGTAATCGATAAGTCACGGTCATACTGTTCTGATCTGATTTATACACAGTGATATCTGTGGGCATAATTATAATCACAGTGCTACTCAATGCAAGACGACTACATCGGGCCAAGGTTCAGCGATTGCCTAGAGGTAGGTAGCGCGCGTCCCTAGTTCGGTCAACGCTTGAGTCACTGCTAAATAAGTGGTTGCAAACAGGTAGGTAGCGCACGTCCCTGGTTCGACCAAAGCCTACTTCACTACTTAATATCGATGAGCAAGAATACTGCACAATTTTCACAGTGACTTCATTCATGTATAAGAATGGGTACATGACGGTGAGAGGGTCAGAATCCCAGGTACTATGGCTGTCATTGGTGCCGTCTGTAATGGCAGACTAGAGGTCAATGGTCGAAGGGGGGTTAATGTACAATCGGTTAAACTGATTGGTAGAACATCACACTTCAGGTCCCGATCTCCCCAAGCATCGCAATCTGATCTCATCTCAAATTTGTCATGATCAATTGAAGATTTTCCTTGGTATAGGCTTGAGTCATAGTTTGCATCCCAAAACAGGAAGCACTATTATTAGGTTATTACAGTAAATTTAAAAGAGCTTGGACTTCTGCTTTATCTCAAATACGGACTCTGATTTCGGCATAATCTCAATTTGAGATGAGATTTAAACTTGATATGCCTCGGTGTGGGTAGAACGGCACACTGAGATTCGACCGTTCTGAGCCCACTAGAAGCCATGCATTGATTGTAAGCATACATCATGACGCCTATCAGGTTATGAGTCAGTCATTATAACATCTACGAGAGCCATTCAAAAAATACGTGGACAACCTCGATTGTTTAACTATTTATCATCCGATTTTCATCAAAATTGGTAGAAATCAGGTTCTACCGGTTATGAATTCAGTGCGTATATTTATCATGAAAAATATATGTTATGTTCGAAAACATGGTCGTTATAGCAACGTCAAATTGAATACACGGGGCAACCCATCGATTTATCCCGTAGAAAATTGATGTAGATTTCTTCACCCTGTCATTATCTTTAACGGTTGCAAAACCTTTATAGAATTGATGTGTGTATCGTTTGAGACTATATTGTTCTTTGTTTCAAATTATGATGTCATAATTAACAGGGTTACATAGATATTGGTTATCATACAAAGTCACTTAAAAGCGGAAAGAAAACGTGACGTCGCGTTAATTTACGGGGGAAAGCGCAATCCTGCAATTATGTGTTGCGCTTGGTATAAACAGTTCTTAAACACACATAATTACTTGAATCGTGGCCGAAAATTGGAGATTTTACCTAGAGGAAGTACTGTAACATCATGTAAAACATACAGTGCATGGGTTGTATATATTTCTTGATTTTGTCAGCTTAAACATGTCCCATGGAGTCCAAATTTCGCTTTTCTGGACGTCAAGACTTTGATATTAGAGAGGTTGCGAAAGCAACGTGTACGGGTACGTGTACGTGTAGATACCCGTACACGTACTCGTACACGTTGTAATTTAAATTTGCTTGCGAAAGATAACGTGTACGTATAAAATCGCGTGACAGTTATAGCACGATTTCCACATGAATCGAAATGAGTGTTTGTATAGCTTGATTAGTCCATGTTTCTTTTGATAAAACGATTTATCCGTGCCTACGCATACATGTGTGATGTGGTACACATACCTCTACAAGTCCCACTACACGGTTTTAACGTGTAAGCCCTACACATATCTTGATGACGATTTGCTCAAAAAGTAGTTCACTCGTACACGTACACGTTGACGTTCGATTTCGCAACCTCTCTATTAGCGCAATTTGGGTACGTGAGTGTAAAACTCGAAACAACAAATGAAATTGTAAATTCTATTTTTTTTTTTTTTTGTAAGTTTAATCCGTCATTGTAAATTGGTCATTATACAAAATGGTTGGAGTTGTACTATAAGTATTATTGTGAGAATTTAGAAGATTTTGTGAGGTTACCGAAACATCATGCGGTCAACAACGACGTCTGGACTTGCCCCGTGGTCACTATAGGTACATTCCATAAAACATGATCCTCACTTAACCGTTGGTCCGATTTCTATGAAACTTTTGGATTTTGGCGACTGAAGGTGGTGCTACACCATAATACATAATTATTGAATTATCTGAAAAAATAAGCTAGCAAATTGATTTGTCTACGTATTTTTTGAATGCCCCTCGTATAATTTATAATATGGGACGAATCCCTTTTAACATACTGGTCACAAAATGCGGGCCGATAGTTAGTCAAATAATTAGGATAATTGCCCGTATTTCATAATCTGCGTAAAGCAGCCAGTCCGATAATGAATATATTAAATGTGGCAATGTAAACAGTGGGTGTTCATTACAATATACAGGGTGATCATTAATCTTACATGGTAACATAATAACTTGTCGGATTAAGTGATAGAGAAGTGGGTTGACCCTTATTTCAAAGCTAATGAGCTTAAGTTTTTATTACAAGTGGACAATAAATGCATGCTACGTGAACTTGATGCCAACAACGTCATTGATGAAGTCGTACATTTTCAGTGATTCCAGGAAAGGTTGCGATCCGGAATCATTTCGCCGAAGACCGCATTTACGATTTGGTTTGGTATAAGTGGCTGTTCCTGATGCTTTCATACTTTAGATAAACAGTACAAGTTGTGCTGCCATAAACTGTGTATAATCAGGTGTTCGTTGCCTTAAGCAAAACGCTAAGCCAGGCATTCTATATTTAATTGAACGGGAGGTAACTGAATGAAGGCGCTCGGTAGCGCTTTGCTTAGGCAACGGACACCATATCTATTTGGAACAGAAATGGACTGTTTGCTGTTAGATAATTGAGTTGAAAATGATCCCTTCTTGAAAACGTAAAATGTAATTGTAACATGTATTGTTTACTTGACAAAAACGAGGTCGCTGTATTTCAGGATATAAATCAAAACCCTTTCACTGGAATACTTCACTCACGTATTGGTGTAGTTCTACGTTTATTAAGAACATGTCTAACCAAGCCGGATTCGGTAAACGGAATTGTATTAGAAAACAGACTTCACTTCCAAGAACTGTTATTACAGAATATATAATCTTTGAGTCATATTTCAAAGTTATGGCGTACATGTAGTTATTCATTACATTATTTGGTTTCACTCGTAACAAAACTAATAAGTTCCCTGTCATTCTTAATATTCGTCACTCGTGTGGCTGATCGAACAATCGTAGCTGTTGTGGGACAGGTATTTAACTCAGCAGCTGGTGCGGTGGCACATTGGTCGAGCGGATAGCACACTGGACTACTGATCGAGAGGTTCCTGGTTCGATCATCGGCAGAAGTTCTTGGTAATTTCTGAAACATTTTTCAGCGTTTCCCACCTTAATTACATATGAACTAGTCGGTAACACACATCTCTCGTATGTATCGGTGGTGTACACCAGGCACGCTAAAGAACCAAGGAGTCTGTTCGGAAATAGCTAAGACAGCCCGCCTGGTGTCCTTGTATCAGACTACTGTCTCTTCTACGTGCTCGCCCTTCAGCAAACACATGACCCAAATGGATAGTGCTTGTACTTTTATGGGCGCTTCTTAGGAGCCTATGTCATGAAAATCGGAACTTGTCATGTAGACCAAACTGAAATGAAAAAGCTTGTTACACCATAAGTAAAGATTGATTGTCAGACAGGTTTTTTCTTGTTTTCTCAAAATATTGATTTTGTTATAACGACCTTCTCGTTGTAAGCCAGCGATATATAGTGAAAGTTAGTGCTTCCGTTGGTTGAGAGAATTGCGGAACAGTAACTGCTCATTAAAAAGTGTCATACCAAGGATCGAACCACAATAAGCAAGTTCATTCTTTATATTATAAGACATCACCGTATGCTTTGTGCCACGGATTTGTTTATGTTGGTACTCATCCGTTTCCTACCTGTACAACACAGTGGTTAGCAAAGTTCCCAGATTGCTTCCGACGAAAAAATATGCTGGTTAAATGAAAGTGATCCTGTTAGGCTGAATAAACTTTGCATGAATTAGTCCCGTCTCGTTACACATGGTCGAACTATAATAGTTAGTCTGTCAGTGTTTTTTTTTACTAAAACATTACTTTAAAAGTGAATACCCTGAATAGGTCATTAACCTAGGTCATGACATCCACGTGATTATGAATAAGTACAATACCAATTCTTTAAGTATAAAGAAATAATTCATTAATATGCTCATACTTTTCATTGATTTGAGATTTATACGATAAAAATCATTGAAAGCATTACATTGTCTCATAATACAATGCTGGCAAGTTGAGCGGAAGTTTAAAAATCGCAGTCCCTTAGACGTATCTCAAGCGTCTGAATACCGGTGTAGCACAGGAAACATTCTGAATGTAGCAATATTACCGGTGTAGCAACGGTTGCATTCTGAATGTAGCAATATTACCGGTGTAGCACCGGTTGCATTCTGAATGTAGCAATATTACCGGTGTAGCACCGGTTGCATTCTGAATGTAGCAATATTACCGGTGTAGCACCGGTTGCATTCTGAATGTAGCAATATTACCGGTGTAGCACCGGTTGCATTCTGAATGTAGCAATATTACCGGTGTAGCACCGGTTGCATTCTGGATGTAGCAATATTACCGGAGTAGCACCGGTTGCATTCTGAATGTAGCAATATTACCGGTGTAGCACCGGTTGCATTCTGGATGTAGCAATATTACCGGTGTAGCAACGGTTGCATTCTGAATGTAGCAATATTACCGGTGTAGCAACGGTTGCATCCTGAATGTATGAATGTAGCAATATTACCGGTGTAGCACCGGTTGCATCCTAAATGTAGCAATATTACCGGTGTAGCAACGGTTGCATCCTGAATGTAGCAATATTACCGGTGTAGCACCGTTTGCATCCTGAATGTATGAATGTAGAAATATTACCGGTGTAGCACCGGTTGCATCCTGAATGTAGCAATATTACCGGTGTAGCACCGGTTGCATCCTGAATGTAGCAATATTACCGGTGTAGCACCGGTTGCATCCTGAATGTATGAATGTAGCAATATTACCGATGAAGCAACAGTTGCATTCTGAATGTAGCAACATAGAAACCTCGCAATCAACACAATAATGAATTTCAGCCTAACCTGTGAAATTAACAAAAAATCAATGTAAATATTCTTTGTAGATTAAATTGCTGTGTTAATCAGTCTCTGAACAAACATACAAATGTACGTCGTCAGCTGACACTTGTAAAAAGACACGTTAAAAGCTCGTCATACGGTTATGAGTAAACCGATGCTAAATTTCGAGCGCGACTTGTTAATATTTCTCCTACGTAGTCTATTAAACTGTTGTTGTGTTTAATTACAATGTAATGGAATGTTTGAATGAAATATTGATGGTTCACGAAGGTGTGATTTCTGCCGACGCAACTTACGACATCCTAACAATATCACTGAATGTTTAATTATATAAAAAATATTGAAATGGATGAAATGGGAATACTTATAAAATGCTGCGATTAATGACACTGAAATAATCAGGAAATCTAATACATTTAGGTGTGCACGTATGCAGTTTGTTCAGCATTGGCATTAGGAAGATTAGACGATGTACTTAGTTACCGAGCAACATGAGATGGCGCCTGTTGGCCACAGGAGTCTGCAAATCTAGGTCTGTAACGGGTTTTTTTTAATCAGTCTTAAAACACATGAACGAAAGTCTCAAACCTTATATGATGTTGGTATAAACAAAAATAAAGCAGATCAATTATGAAGGGAAGATAACCACACGTACTGATTCAATGTGTTATTATGCAGTTGTTTCTCTTTGATAGTGACTTCATTTATAATTGAAATCACCAAACACGAGAAAAAAAGGTGTAACATTTTGCATTAGAAGTAAATGCAAAGTACACTTTTTTGTGCACCGAAAATTCTGTTTTATATCATGAGAGTTGGTAAGGATGTTTAATGAAGACATACGATTATATTTTCTAATCGTCATCGTACTTTTTTTAGATATTATAGGTTTATGTGGGTCCAGTTTGGTCTCGAACACACTATACTTAGTTATTCATGGTGCTAGAAATGTGTCTAGGTGTTACCAGGGTCCGATCTCCCGAAGCATGTGTCTTCATGTTAATTTCAATGTGAGACTGAACCCAAAATTAGCACCATTTTACTGAAATGATACATTGAGGATCTATCACGAGTTGTCAATTGATAAAAATTTATATTAAACGAGTTTTGGAAATGTTATTAAGCGCGCCTCGTGCGAGCATAATAATATTTCCTGAACGAGTGTAATATAAATATATCAATTGATAACGAGTGATATATTCTTTATATCATATGACACAAAAAACGCAAAATGCCATTGATTTATTGGAAAACTCAATAGTTTATACTACACGTGGTACGTATAACTTTATACGTACTGGCTATATTAACCTGGATACAAGGAAAGTTATGTGATATAGTGCGTTTATTACAGTAACATTTCAAGAGCTGGAACTTCAGACTTATATCTCATTCTAACTCTGCGCCGACGTATTGGAAGCAGGAGGTCGAATATTCGAATATTCGAATCTCAGCGAAACTGTTGAGACCGGTTGGTAAGCCGCCCGCTTGTTTAATGATTGGTTACCGTTGGTCCATCTCTGCCAGGCATCCGGCAAGACGAGAAGATTGGGGAGGCACTGTGCGCATGAAAGATAGAGTGTCTCATAAGTCAAATTGACTGACATTTTCAGTAGGGATGACACTCTAACACACGAAATGTTTTACATGCTCATTAAAATTATCTGTTCGGAATAAAGTATAGAAGAAGGCAATTTTGATAGATATTTGGGGGGGGGGCAATAAAGGAAAATTATTTCGGTATAGTTTTAAAATCCTGATTTTTGATGTTATGCTTATAAATATCGTGAAAATGAACTGGAACCTTGCAAAAATGCAACGAAAGCAGAAATTTAGGCTTTACACACACTCCCCCACACATAATGCATGCTGTTTACCACGTCAAACTATCCGGTATTTCACTCGGATGGTTATTAATCCAAATATTATTACAAAATATTATCAGTTTTGCTGAGTTAGCATGATTATCAATGACGTCAAATATGATGTTCGCCAAACTTCAAATATTAATATCCTGTACTCGCAGACTTAATAAATCACTGGGAAATACTCGGAAGGTACTTAAATTTGAACAGACATTTCCTCGCATTCAGCTTATACGCACTTATTGCAAACAAAAAATACTATAAAAAAAAACGACAGGGTACATTATTTAAAAGCACTAACAATGGATAGCATATGAAACCTGGGGCCTTATTCACCAACGCTGTAATTGCACTTAAAATTGACAACATTTATCATCACTGTCATTTCTTCACAATAAGATTTAACCACGTGAAATGCCTGATTATTTGTTGTTATCCACTGAACATGTACACCAATTTATTTCGAAATTGATACATTTATAACAACATGAGAGCAAATAGAACATTTGGCAATGCGAGGTATAAGTCTGATTTTTAGACTTATAAAACGTTGGTGATTAAGGCCCCCGGAAAAAAGACAATAAAACATCAAATAACAATATTCAAAAAAAGAAAAAGAAAAAAGGAGTTTATACAGTTTACAGTTTATTTCGAAATACATTAGGCATTATGCCCATGAGTATACAAATAAACATACAATATGTACATGAAACATAATTACAAATTACATAAATGTTACAAGGTCAACAATAAATACATTGCTTAATTAAAGAACAGTAGAAACCCGTAATATATCAGAATATCACACGAGTTTACACAGTGTATTATTATATTGTATATCTCCAAGCATAAATATAGTCAGCGGTCAAAAAATATATAACGGAGTTATATCGAATATGTTATTGTCCCTACTTTATACTGAGTTGAAACAAAATCACCAAAATTACCGACAGGAGAAGCATGAATTACTACATGAAACTGAGTAATAGAGGCAATTATGAAGATATCTACATGAAAGAACTGTTACAACAGGGGTATTTACTCACCAACGTTGTAAGTCTAAAACTCAGACTTGGACTTTAAATAGTCAAATGTTCTATTTGCACTCGTGTTAAGAATCTACCGACTTTGATATAAATTGGTATTCATCTTCCGAGGGCAACAACTAAGAATCAGATAAAATTTCTCATGGTTAAATCTAATCGCAAAGAAATGGCAGCGATTATAAATGTGTCAATTTTAAATATAAGTCTGAGTTTCGGTCTTACAATGTTGGTAAATAAGGCCCATGAAAATAGAATGTGGTATTGTCTAAAAATTCATCGGGTATGAAGAGAAAAGTATATGATCATACAGAAAATTTCCCCAAAATATTTCCTAAAAAAACAGACCGCTTGTTGAGTAAATATTCAAAAATGTTCATAACTCTTGAACTCCATAAACGTGTTCATTACTTTACTAGTACATGAAGGTCGGTTTCTTTCATCCTGGTTGTCAAGACATTACCCTCGTGGTGATGGATAACATCGGGATTGAGTACTGGAGAGTGATTGCTATAAGTTGAAAAAATGGTTTCACATTTGACCTTTTAGAAATAAATTAGAACAGTTTACAGTTTAGTATGAACAATACATTTGAAAGAGGGGAAAAGTACCCGCTACATGGAGTTTGAATTGTACATGCAGTCAAGTTTGGTTATGTTTATATCATACTAGATCATTGTACTGAGTGGACAATGGACATGTCTATACTATTGGTTAATTAATATAAACCTGAACTTGGGACGGGAATAAATTCTGATATCAGCAGATGGACGGACTATAAATGGACAATGTACCTACAGTAGGCTACTCGATAACCTAATAAATGATTGTCAGTGCAATTGTTGTACAAAAACAATGTAAATATATTCTCACATTTTTAAGAAACTCAAATTGGGCGTATTGCTAATTAACTAGCAATCATAACCGATGATAACCGATTTCTTATAATATAACGTACATGTATTTATAAGAAAACATATACAATAAAATGAAAGCCTTGATATATTTTTATTCAAAGAAAAAGAAAAAGTCGAACGCAAATAGATCATGAAAAATAAGAATACAATGGAGCGTTACCTTTACCGTTGAGTATACATTTTACTAATCATCTATAACGTAAAAGCTCTACGTCATAAACAATTATGCTAAAAAATCGAACAGTCGCTAGCTATGTGGCCTCAGTAGCTCAGTGGTTAACGGGCTTGTCGCCTTATCCGGCGATCGGGTTCAAATCTAGCGGGAAACACATATATGCCTGCCATATTCAACAGAAAGCTGACTGGCAAATAAAGGCTATGCTCGGCATCGGCTCGGCTAGCTGTATGAAAGGGAAGAACACAGAATAGAAGCATGGCTGTACATGAACGGATGACTTGGCAAGTTTATTCGTACCGAGTCGAATATTATCCACGTGAATAAAAAACAAGAAAACAACATCAAATAAAAAATAAAGCCGTACCAATGTAAATTTAGATAAGCGCTGAAAACATCTAGGAACGCTTTGGGCTGCAAAAAGGATAAAAACGGTGCCAAATTGTATGACTCTCGAGTGTGTTCGGATACGTCATTTTGGGGACATGTGTACGTTAATTAAATGATCAGACTCTGACGAACTTTCATCAAAACATGAGAAAATCCACTTCTGTATAGTAATTTTAGTAAATTGAAGAAATTTGTATAAACCGTTTCAGCAGTTAGAATTTGTGACACTGTACTGTGTTGTTTTGCCTAATTGTCTAACATTATTGGTGTAGGCGTATGTGATAGTGTTGTATTACTATGCATTAAGTGGCTAAACAATTTAATGGAGAATTTTAAGTGACAAAGTTATTTGCGGTTACACATTATCAGGTCCTCGATACCACAAAGCCACAATAATGTTGGCACACTCTCGTAGAACGATAGAGTCGAATTGGCCACCTACAAAGATTTATGTTTTACGCAATTTGTCAGTGCGGTTAAATTTATTTTTAAACATATTTTTTTTGTATGTCTAGACGAAAATATTTGCAACAACAAATCATAATCTGACAGATGAAGCAATGGTTAGATATAAATCAAGTCTTCTTCTGTTTGAATGCACTGATGATTAGGTGAGGGCGGCATGATAATTTCATTTCTTGGAATATCTCAAGGGCATAATATAGATCTACAAACAGTTTGATCTAACTTCAACAAACAGTCAAGGATAAATCAACAACCTGCTGGCCGATGTTTAAATTATTAATATTCTTATTACATACATAAAGTAAAACTCGGTTATACTCATTCTTGGCTTGAGCGTCAAACAATGACGAAAATACTCGTTAAAATCGGTCAAATAATACGGTAGTTATGGTTGTTTATAATATTTTGTTTACATATTTTTACTTGCAGACTTAGCCAAAAAAATCACATGGTATGTCCACCATGATAAAGAAATCATCAATAATCCATTGTTGTTGGTGTAAGTGTTTATACATCCTATGTCAATTATTACTGAACGTTTTTTTTAATTTTTTAATTTTTTTTCGTCTACATTTACAATGTATACTATGTACCCAACATTTTAATGCACTTCCTGACCCGTTGTAGCAGCAGCATGAACTCATTTCACATTTTTTATGGCATTCAATCCCCCCTTTCCTAATGGAATGATTTTAGACTTATATAAAGGATGGTTCAAAAGGGGGTTAAGTTCAGACACAAGTATAGTTTTTATAATTCTCGTATGGGTCCTTATGTACAATCCTTATACATGTAGTTTTGTTTGTTATAGTATGTAATGGGTATATGCGTTCACGTTTTTCTGTTTATTAAAAGCAATTCTTCAGATCATTTTCAAATTTCATTTTATTGACATCTCTCAGTTAGAGACGGGTGCACATCAAAGTCACCCCAGATAAACAATAACGTTACATTACTTGTATATTTTATTTGTACTGTGTATGCGATTTGTTCAGTCATACTTTTACATGTACATGTACGATCAATCTTGCATTATTTATTAGTTGTGACTAGCAATACCTTTTTTCAGTCACAAGTATATAATGATATGATGAATTTATTATAGTCAGATTGTTTTAAAAGTTTCCACTAAGAGTCTCTTATAATCCAAGTTTGAATGGTTGTGTACTTATTTTATTTGTTCTGTTATATGATGTATTGTATAAGTATGTACATAAATGAGACGGAAATAAAGAAATATATATTTTGAATTGCACGGATTTTATTCACCAACATCGTAAGACTACAGTTCAGACAATGACTTAGAATGACATTGTCACTATTTATCATCATTGCCATTTCTTTGCTACTGGATTGAACCATGTCAAATTTTGTCTGATATATATTAAATTCGGTACATTTATACCAACATGAGAGCGAATGGAACATTTGACAATTCAAAGTCTTGGTCTTAAGTTATAGTCTGGATAAAGCCCCAGGAAATATTTCAAAGCAGAATATGGCCTTGCAAATGCAAATACTTCCCTGACTCAAATGTTGAACTAATTATTTTCGTCAGGTGGTAGATTCTATAAAACACCAAACTCTTTTGAAGAAATCGGATTAGTTTCTATCTGCAACGCACTGAATACACTAACTTCAAGATTTGTGGGCATCTTAGTTGATCTCCCAGCTGTTTGCGGTTCAGTGGAATTAGAGTTATCTTGCGTAAATCTTTGTTGTTAAAAATAGAAAATCACAGAAACCAAATTTCGGTGAAATAATTTCTGGGTACATTTGTATAATAAATAGAATGTTATTTTTATTTATGTTTTTCAAACGAATATTTGTCTGGTACTTTTGGTGTGATAATGAAGTTGTTTGTTTGGATGGATTATTGTTGTTTATGGGGTGTTTCTATTGCATTTCTCTCCATGTTTTACGATTTTCTAACAATCTGCACCTGTATGTTAGTACTGTAAAGTCATGAGTTTTCGCGAGTAACACAAAGTCATAAGTTTTCGGGAGTAACACAAAGTCATAAGTTTTCGGGAGTAACACAAAGTCATGCATTTTCGCGAGTAACACAAACCCTAAATTTTCATATTTACCAATGTAGACTTAATATTTGAACATTAATTATAATGCATACCATTGATGACTTGATGCAAAACGTCGACGTTTGACGATGGAAGCTTTTGCTGTGCTTATGCCATTTTATGTCCGTTTTGCCTATGTTGAAACATGCAAAAAAAACATTTTTTATAATTTCAAACATAAAACCCTTCGTTGCTAAATATATGTTTCTGTGGTTGAGGGGATTTGATATCCTAGTTGAATTGATACAGCGATAACATAAGGTGTCTGTTGCCTAAGCAAAGCGATACCGAGTGTTTCCATTCGGTTACCTCCCGTTCAATTAAATAATGAAGGCATTGATTACCTCCCATGGAAAGCGCTACGTTGCGCTTTGCGTAGGCAACAGACACCTGCTACATTTCACCGACCCTACGAATAGTATTTGGTTTTACAGGAAATCGATATTATGTAATGGCTACATACGAAAACGAATGTTATGAGTGGATTATCGTATGATCAGCTTAAGCTGTAAACAAATATAATCTATTTAACACCCGTATGGCTGTCTGCTGTATATACATGCAAGCATAAAAATATGGAATTGTTGGCTTAGAAACTTGTGTTCGTCTGCTGACTTGATGGATCCGCTAGACAAACAAACAGGTTTGAATCGAAAAAATCATATTTTTTAATTGAAGAACTACTTTCCTACGCCAAGACAATTCTTGCTTATTCAGTAATTTGGCAGTCTATAAACAAAACGCCGACTTATGATGAACTACATGTATAATACGCATGGACAGTTTTCATCTTTCTTTCCGAATAGTCGGTACCATTCGTAGAAGATAAATAATGTACTAGTTCTACTTAAAATGTACCTCTTCCTCAAAAAAGAAAGAAATGCATTCCAAATGTCCGTGTATAATTTAGGGAATCGGGGGCCTAGAGGTAGGGTGCGCGCTTCGGGATCGAGAGGTCCTGGGTTCGATCCCCCTCTGGACCACTGGTTAAAATCTCTGAGCAAGACCCACAGCCACACTCCACCATGGTGTAAAATGGTACCTGTGAGGGCAGTGTCTATTCCTGGGCGCCGCAGATCGATGTTGGCTGCCACACCACAGGAGAGAAATAGTCTCCCCAGGGAGACACGAGTGTAGGTTTCCATATGTAGCCCAATGACCAGGGGAGTTAAAATGTCAAAGGGTGCTTGAGCAGCCTAACAGCTAGAAAATTGGTAACTTAACTTTTAACTTAACTTATACGTTCTCTTCACATTAGCGGTTAATTTGAAAATTTAATTTCGAACACATTTTGCCGAACGTGATACAATTGTTCTTGTTCAACAACAACAACAACAACAACAACAACAACAACAACAACAATAACAACAACTACTACTACTACTACAACAACTACAACAACAATCTGGACATGTACAAAGGCTGTACGAGTTCTATTAAATGTACATTTCATTTGTTTTCTTTCAGTTGACCACTCGACACATTATTAGTAACATGACCTAGCTAGTCAAATAAACATTTATAACTAACCGCATTAAAATTGATGTGAATATCATAAGATAAGTATAGCTATTTATAACATATTAGGATATTATATGTACACCAATGTCCTATAATTAGACTTATATACCGGTATCTACATTCGTGAATTCAATATTTTCCTGTCCTAATAGTGCAAAGTGAGCCTATGGTTCAACCGATCTTGGTCATTAATACCATGGTCACATTTGCCCTACGAGCTCCAAGTTATATTTGTATTCTTTTCAGTATTATTATCGTTGATATATACTTGAACAATGTATTGGATTTAATACACATCACTATAGTAGTTTTTTCAAGACAACGCGATGAAAATGACTGCTCGAATATTTTGACGGTAAGTTTTACGCTTCCCGTGTGACGCTTCCACGACGCAACACCGTGCGCGACGTCCTTACGAGTTGACTGTGATGAACTCGCACGACATCCTTACGGAGCACACACGGTGCCCGTACGGATATCAAGACACCTACGAGCATCGCACGGAGTATCACATCTCGTGCAGGACTCGGCGATTTGGAGAAAACCGATGGAGTACTATGTATTCTGTACAACTCGAACGAGCACGAGCTGTGACTAGATGCTAAGAACGTACACATACCGTTAGAATTCAAATGTTTTAGAATCGTACGAGTTGGTAAATCCGTACCGATATCGTTCGAGCTTCGTGACCATTAAAATCGGCATGTGCCTTTCGTGTGATTCTTGCACGCTGCCTTCAACGCGTGACTCATGCAGATACACGTACAAGAATTACCAATTGCCAAAATGCTGTCGATTTTAGGATCACACGGACCCTTTCACTTCCATCTATCCTGTCTTACTGGTTACTAAAATTTGGAACACAATGGTTGATGCTTTCTATCTTGTATTCGAATAGACGACGAGGACATACAGCCTGCAAACATTCTGCAAACACAGTCTATCTGCAAACACAGCATAGACCATAATGTACTCTCCTTCGCAGTTCGGCCAGAGAATTGTTTTGTTTTCATATAGCTGGGACGGAACTTGAAACTGATGCGACGCTCAGGCCGAACTCGGGCCGAACTCAACTGTCATGTATCCTGAGCTCCGTCAGAGCGTTACTTCGGTTTTCAGTTCCGTCAGAGCCATATGGAAACGGAACAATTCTCTGACAGGACTAACAAGCATTGTATCACGATACATATCGTGACAATTAATACATGTATAATAATTGTCCTTGAACCTTTTCTCAATCCGTACTATATCTCCATCTACAGGGTCAGTGTTTAATGTGACATTCCATATAAGTGTGCTGTCTCCATGTTGAATTAACTCTCTCTGCACTCTTGGACCATTAGCCTACCAGCTGATTGAGAAACCATGATTCAGCGATAATACGCTGAGATTTTCAAACCCAAGATCCGTGAGCCTTATTCACAAACACTAATAGTCTAAAACTCAGACTTAGACTTTTAGTTGCCAAAATTAATGTTCTATTCGCTCTCATGTTGTTAAAAATGTACCGTTTGTTATACTGGTTATATAAATGGGTATGCATGATTAGTTTGTAACAACACATAATCAGATAATATTCTACATGGTTCAATCTAAACATGGCACAGAAATGACAGTGAATATAAATAGTGTCAAATTTAAGTCTAAGTCTGTGTTGCAGACTTACAATGTCGGTGAATATTAAAGGCCTCAGTATCCGACATACATATTGGATTACAGTATCACCCAAACGTCTTAACCGACAAGCATTCGTCGTCCATACCTAATAAAACCAAGTTGATTCAATAAGTAATACTTATGAGGGAACTATCACATTCAAAGAATAGCGGGGACTAACGTTACAGATAACTCAGTTACCCAGTTACACATAGATAAACATCGTTTACCCGATGAACGAATTTATGGTTATAACCGTTATCATGAAACGTTGTCCGGAGTGTAAACACGCTGATGTTGCTTTGAAACAACAACAGCAACAACACCACAAACAACGTCAATCTTTGGACACAGAGAGTGTTAAGAGGGATAGATAAAAATGGGGCTACTACTACTATCATAACAAAATATCTTAGAAAAATTGTCGCCAATTGATATAGAGGATATTTGTATTTTTCCGTGTATGATCGTTTGATAATTCACCTCGTGAGCAGCTGACTTATATTTTCACTCGTGGCTACGCCACTCGTGAAAATATTACATCAGCTGCTCACTCAATACTAATATTCTATTTATTTCATGCTTCAAATAGCTTAAATGATGGAAATACTCCACTATATACCTCAAATGTTTTGCGTGACGTCGTTTTCCCGCCATGCACGCGTCGAGTTGCAATCAAATAGTTCTTCCTCAATTGCTTCAATTTTGTCCATTTGTTTTACATTTATGTATATATAATGTTGTGTTATTTGTTAAAGATTAAGAGAGCAAGTGAAAATGCTTATTATTTTATTTTTGACGGCGAGGAAATTTGATTTTAAAAAATAGTCTGTTTGCCGTGAAATTATGAACAGTGAAATTATGAACAGTGAAATTATCGGGGAATAATCCACCGTTATTCCGCCGTAAACCACCGGTAAGCATGAAATAAGTAGATATAATTATATTAACATAGATAATTTTACTATACGCGTGCGTCCTTTAATTAATTTATCACTTAAAACAGTGAGTGTTTAAAGGGACTAAACTCCATTTCGATGATAAAAATACGTTTGTGTTGACGTTTTAATCACAAAACTATGTTTATCGAATTCATAAAGTATTCTTACAATTTACAATTACAATCAAAGGCGCTATTGACGAAAACTCATGAACATAGTTTACCGTCCGTTAACTAGGTTAACAGCTTTTCTGGGCGTTTAAACACCAATTAACGCTAAACAACGTTGCATATATATTTTAATGCGTAAAGTCACGCAATAGATTTTTTGGGTTTAAATTTAATAAACCGACTTTATGCGATTATTATTATTATTCTAGATGAAGAAGTCCAGATTCGCATTTAAATGTATTAGGTAGGTCAAGCCAAAAAAACGCGATTTTAGGAGAGCTTTTAGATAAATTTTGCAAATTACCAACTGGAGTTGAGTCACTTTAAAATGAAACAGTATCTGAAGAAATCATTATCTCATAAATGTGCTGAGGTCGTGCACTTGTTTCGACATCACTGTTCACGAGGGCGATCGCTGACTCGAGTAAAATTGATAATCATCTTGCGTTTCGTATTGATATCATAGCATTTGAATTGTACCGTGTGCCGTGCTTGTGTGAGGAATCCAGTTTTACATTTCGGCAACTACGCTCGGCATACCGACTAGATAAACCTGTCTTACTAATATTTACTACTACTACAAAATAGTTAAAATCGAAGGTAGTTGGGTTCATATTTAATAAACAATCAACATTTTGTAATCGCTAAGATGGACTAAGTAACCTAACTACCAAATGCCCTCGTTATTTAGAGTGAATTTGTGAAGTACACTTTTTAAATGACTGAAACATTTCCCGGTATATGTGTAGGGTGTTAGAAGGATTTATTATTTGAAAGATACGATAATATACTCTCTGGTAAGTTTACATTTTTACTACTTGACTTTTCCCCTCTCCCCCATACCTCTTGTTGGAAATATTGGTTCTGTTCGGTGATATTCTTACAACCCTGTTCAATAATAGTGTTCATCGATATCTAAACAATTAGTATTAATATGAGTACAGTCCGTTTTAAGTTAGATGGTAATGGATATGAACATTAGCTTATCCGCCAGGTAAACTGTGTTTATCTATCTGTTTAACTGGGTGTCACTTAGTTAACGATATTCCCCGCTATGTTTTTCTAGTGTGATAAGTTCTCTCATTAGTATTACTTATTGAATTGACAGTAATTATGATTATACGGTCTCAATTTTATATGACTGCTACATGTATGCTCTATATAAACGTCCTTTGAAACTTTTGATTACAATTACGCAACTGTCTGAACTGATCTTCTTAAATTGGTCACTTGATGTTTATCATAAACATATCTGTTGACTTTGGATTGTTCACCACTAGCGATTCAGATACACCAAAGGAAAGAAGTAACGAATTGTTGATTCATTCCTGAACACCACAGACAATATAGTATTATGAATTATACATGTTTTTTAAAGATAAGTCATTATCATCTATTGCAATCAAAGCATGGTGAGACTTATATATGGTGGCAACGTAAATTCCCGGAAATAACACTGTCGTGTGACAAGCCTTCTGATTTCTTTCTGCGGGTTTATATGGAATCGCTAGTGTACAAACCAGAGTCACTAGATTCGTCTACGCTTCTGAGGAACCTAAAAAGTTTAGTGAAGAAGATCAGTTCAGACACCTGTACAAATTTAAACCAAAGAACGAGTACAAAAAGGGCAACCGACTAGAAGGGAAGCCATAGTGGTAACGTAGTTATTTACATGTACTACAAACTGACACATGTCGTAAGTAGTAGTTAACGTTACTTGCGAATATAAAACAAAAACAAATGACTAACTATGAATCCCACCCCCATTTGCAGAAGAGAAAAGTGATGAACACAAAAACTTAAATTAAATTAAAGCTGTTTTCGTAAAGAGTACGCTTGTAAATGTACTTATTTATTTTATCAAATATTTAAATTATTGAAATATATAATATTTTGGACGATTCATGTTCCGAGTTGCGTGAATGTCGTCGAACTGTTTTCGATAGGTGTAAGGATATATGTGTGTTTAGGTCCACAGCACTTCCGGTTTGGGTGATGACTATAGAAGGTGATATAATATCGCCTTCCAAAAAGCGTAGAAAGTCAATAATTACGAAGTAATACTTTTATTATAATATCAATATGTATATGTATGCATGTAATTATATTGACACGTGTTGGATTGAAATTCAAATCGTTTTAAGACATTACAAGCCGATAGACATTTTGTATAAACGATCATTCTAGTTTCCCAATTTAAGATGGTGTGTTACATGAAACCTTGATATATTGCCTTGTTTAGCAATGAAGAGTAAAAAATGAACACCGATAAATAAATTAACCATGGTATTAAGGAATTAGAAAACTCCCACATTCCCATTAATTCTCGTTTAGCGCGAGATGTCGCATCGATACCAGGATCAACTATGTACCGTAGTCAATTCATTGGTTTTCGTGCGTGGATATTAAAATTCGTAAATTTTAGTTAAGTCCGATTACCGTGCATTAAGTCTGAAAGATATTTGAATGAGTCTCTCCTGTTATTGGATCGGAATAAATCTATCAATGTCATTACATGAACCCATGACGGAGGCAAACACTTACTATTGTAAAGTTAGTATCCTACCCCTCAAAATGGAACATTTTTTCCACAAGGAAGTCATTGCAATATGTATCCGCCGAGTGATGCGTCTACCGTCGTGTTGACCATCACGGTTAGTATTTGACTTGACCTAGTGACCCAGAAAACGGCATACGATAATATCGTAACGTACTTCGGCTAGATTTCATTGTGACAAACATTATCACCAAGTTTCATTTTATAGTATGTAAACATTGTGTTCACTAGAAGTAGTTTAACCTAGACAAACATAGTTTATCTGACTGACGAGCTTATATTTACACCACTATCAACTAACCTTGAACAGACTGAAGATGTGAACATTTTGTAGACCTAATCTTCATGACGTATGATCACAGAGTTTGTTTCTACAATTAAGCTTGTTGATGTTGAATGTGTTGTGACGGATGACGCGGATCGGGTGAACGACCTAACGCAATGACGACTTGTTGTTTATTATAATATGAAATACATATACCGGTAGGTACTATTCAGTCTGAGGCAGATGATTTCAACTGTGCGTAAATTAATTATTAAATAAAGGTATAGATGCGCTAGTACGGGACTGTACGGCTACCTGAAATTATACCAACTATTTCCGGTTCCGTTTCGAATAGAATGTATGTCGACCTCTCCACTATAATAATAATAATAATAATAATAATAATAATCATAATAATAATAATAATAAAGACTTTATTTTACGAGGAAACTTATTTGACAATATACTAAACAATCAATCTTCCATAAGATCCTCAACAATGAACAATGAACAATGAACTAGAAAAATAACTATGCCAAGAACCACTATTGTTGACCAGGCAAAATAATCAATTTACGCTCAGTTGAAATCAAATACCTACGAGTTTTCGTTCTTGCTTCCGGTTTCGGCGGTGGTCATTTTAAATTCAAGATGGTCGCGAAAATAATGACATGGAAAGTTGAGGTTAATGAATTTATTGTACCTTATAGGTCATAGAATGATATTCACCCAGTTTCTAAAATTAAAAAAGTAATATATCTTTGGGAACGGACTAAACACAATAGGACGAATGCTATGATAGTCATCCCAGGCATTGATTACGTTCATGTTGTCCAAATGGTGTATGCATTAATTACTTAACTTGTACTTTCTTTACTTTTCCTCGTCGCCATCAGCAATCGGTGCAACTCGGACAATTCTAAGATGAATCATCACGGAAATACCCGAGTAGTTACGATCGCCCCATCAGGTGTGGATCTCCATATATCATTCGATTTTCCTTGTATCCGAGTTAGTATATAGCGAGTACATATATGCTTATACTTCACATGTGTAGTATAACGTTCGTTTTCTTTTAATTGAAAGACGCGTATTATTGCGTTAATAGTGTCGTATGATATAAAAAATCTAACACTCTTAGTCATTTGATACATTTAAATTTATATAACTCGTGATAGATCCTCTATAGCGTCTTGAAACTGAAACTATTCAGATGAAAACAAATTTATTTGGATAGCATTGCTGACTCCATGGATTAGGCAAATACGCATCTCATTGACTACACTGTTATACATGTTGATAATGTTTATCCATTTACCGTTCTGTATGCTTATCAGATTACTGTTCAACTGGTATCCATCACTAATCATATCACAATAGCATGTATGAAGACGATTAATACAGTATTTATGTAATATTTATAGATATTTGGGGACTATGAAGAGAATAGAAGGGTAATATAGTGATTTTCTATAAAATATCGAATATTTAGTATCACTGTAGAGATTTGACAAGAACTGCTTCAGGCGTTTTCAGAAAATATATCACTCGGTTTTATAGTTGCTTATTCTAAGTTTTAGGAACGCTCAAATGGCTGATCATAATGAAAGGACAAGCGTTTGAAACAGTGTTGCTAATCTAATTAAGATCTTCACCACAAATATTTAAAACCGCGATAGTTGTCGACCACAAAAGTTTCACAGAACTTTCTAAGGCATTTCGGTGTTTCATCGGTTGTAATTAAGAAGCACGTGGGATAGATAGAAAATATTATAATAACCTGGCCCCCAAGTTCACAAATAATTAATTTTCAGGACCAGGATCAAATATATATCCTATGAAATTCAGTAGATATGCTAAGGTTAAGCTTGCTATTTTCAGACATGTGGATATATAAAAAAATATCATTCAATTTCAAAGACATTATAATAAGTTTTTATGGTCATTTTTAAAACTACTAACTTGATCCTCATTTTATAAATTGATCCCCGCTTTTCCAGATCAATTTCAGTTTCAAGGACAATAGTTCACTTTTGCAACAGAAAAATGATGATCTGAATAGTTTGAACATGTAAACTTGAAGAAGATTAGGTATTCTCTACATGGCTATAAAGTTGTAATTGACAAAAGTTACCAAAAGCTTCTAAAAATTGGGAACTTATTTTCAGAATCAAATTTGATCCGGATCAGCTGATCCTTTGTGAACTTGGGGCCTGTGCACTATGTATAAGTGGCGTTCTGTACAAGCACTATACGTACATTCCAACAAGAAGCATTATATATAGATCATGTCGATTGCTAGATCTGATAACGGGGAATATTGAAATTATCAGAATTGAAACATGTATGCATGACGGCCCTAGGCATCATTAAAGTCCGGTTCACGCTGATTCGACCACTAGTCAAACAAAGTAGTATCGGTAGTAACACTGGCCTTTGTTTATAAATAAAACTGGAAATAAAATGCATTTTCGGTAACCATTTTGTCGACCATTTTGCTCAACCTTACAGCATACTTACTTATAATCTGCACTAAAAAGCGACCGGTCGACCTTGCATTGTTGTTTGTTGCCACTGCTGTTGTTGTTTGTATACAAGGCTAGAGTTATCTCCGTCGAATTTTATGCCTCGTTCACTGCTGGTCAATCTCATCTACGATATAGTATCCTTCCATAAATCTACAAATCGTACTCGTAACTACTCGGGCATTTCCGTATCTAAGAAATACGCAGTTTCGTTAGATAAACGACGAGGAATTCCGATTGTAAATCTACAAGCTATTCGGATTACTCGCACTTCGGGTAAAATAAAACGTTTGGTGATATATTTGTAGATCAGATAGATTTCATTTAAATAAAGATAATAAATGGGGATTAATATCAGCTGGGGAAAACCGAAACAGGTCTAAACGTGTACATTTTGCGAATGACAGTTATATTACGCCGGGTCAAAATTTCCAGATCCAACACACAATATTAGGGGTTTATAAACAATAGATCTAGCTTTACTTATGTATATAATCGTGTACCTTATCTAAGTAAAGAGATTAATGCATTTAAATATGATAAACAAATGGATCAATTCAACACGTGTCCGTTTCCGTGCACGTGTACTTTCGATTTTCAGAAAACTGTTACATAACTTTATACCTGGGTGTAGTTACATTTCTCGTTGTTCTATGCACAGCTGGTCGGTCAATCGTGAAAGCTCGTCTATTTCCGTTTGTTTCCGGTAAATGCATAAAAACCAAGGTGATCAGAATGCTGGACGGTCTGATTGTAGTTAGGTGGGGGTCATTGATGTACAGTGTAAACCGGACTTTTTCTTGAGATGTATGCTAGATTAGAGCGAGATAGCGTTGTTTTATCTGATAGAGGTCATGCCTTAACATATCATACGTTGCTAGCCAGTGTCCAGTCTAACCGCGTCCCTATCACGGTGCAAAGCTAGATCCGTGTGGTGTGGACTCGATGGTATGCAAATCTTCTACATTTAGATATAATATATTATACTCAACGCTCATTAAATACACCATATTTTCACTGTTTGTATCGAGTGGTTGAAATCATGTTTTCTTGTTGGATGTACGCATGTTTATTGTGGTAAAACAGTTGTTACTGTTCTATTGTGTGGAATGGAATAGTTTCTCTGTGATAAAATATATCCAATATATGAATATATTCTATTTTCATTAAACTATGTTAAAATGATGGATTAACGCTGGTAAGTGTATATTTGTTACCTAATCGCATGAAGCTGGAAAAATACGTCGTATACTGGGCGGCGATGACTTCGAAGCCTAGTTCGCAACACAATAGAAGTTGAAACACATTAATATTGCTTTTCGTATTTTTTCTGAACGTTGACACGATGGAAAACGAATTGCATTTAAACGACTTGTGGTAAAATTAAATGAGCTCAGTTGTGCTGTTCATTGTTTAGACTGCTTACACTTGTGTACCGATCAGTGTAAATATAGCGACCACCCGATGCAAAATGCAGTGCACACTCAAACGTTCGTTTTTTTTCTGGTCAAACACTTATGTACAATGCACACGCACACACCAAACTAAATAGCGAACATTTCTTACATATTCAATGTAGAAGCAGTTTGAATACGGAGTTATATTTTGATTTTTTGTTGTTCAGTTTGAGAAAACGTTTGCTAATTGTCTTTTAATCGTTTCATTACTGTCTGGTCACTTTGCTTGCAAAACCATCGCAGTTGCAACATGTATGCGGATAATTTCTATTTTATATGCCGAGCTTAGCCTTTATTTGCCAGTTTGGTTTCTGCTGGAATACGGCAATCATATGTGTGCTTCCATCCGGACTTACATACTATCAGTAGAAAGCTGATTGGCAACTAAAGGCCATGCTCGGCAAAGTGGTGCTGTAATTGATTCAGGAATTTTATCCAGTGCAACAGGACTTTTTCTATAATTTTGTAGTCCCTGAATGTTATCACTTAATGTTGAGTACAGTCGACTGTATAGCTTGGATAATTTGATACGACTCTCAACCTTACAAACAGCTGTTATTTTGTCTATTTTTCAATATATTGGGGAGCGGTGGCCTAGAGGTAGGGCGTGCGCTTCGGGATCGAGAGGTCCCGGGTTCGACCCCCCTCTGGACCACTGGTTAATTTCTATGAGCAAGACCCAAATGCTCTACTCCACTAAGGTGTAAAATGTTACCTGTGAGGGCAGTGTCTATTCCTGGGCGCCGCAGATCGATGTTGGCTGCCACACCACAGGAGAGAAATAGTCTCCCCAGGGAGACACGAATGTAGGTCAATGAACAGAGGAAGTTGAAATGTCAATGGGAAGTATCATGAAGACCTATATTGCACGATGTGTTCGCAGAAATTGATACATTCAACGCAAGAGCCTTTTAATATAGCCATGCATAACGACCAGGATCGTGTCAAAGTCTCCGAGCTATAGTTGTGTATTGGTGTATGGGGATGTTTCACATAACTTTCACATAACTCTGTGTGTTACATATAGTACTATAATACGTCATTCCAATCATTGACCAGATTATTATCCATATTTCTGCATGATGATAATACATCTTAATTAGTAACGTTAATTAGGCACGTTCGCCATTAATTAGTGTTGATTATTCTATCTCCATCAACTGGGTGAATCTGTTATATTAATAGTTTCTCACACAAGACTCGCTATCTTGTATGTGTCGCTCAACTGGAGCATCAATTCACCGTTATTTACGTTTTCACAACTCAAACTGGCATGAATCCATTGGAGGAAATATAACAAACATGCTTGTTATTTGTTGATATAAAAATAGTTCTTTTGCATACATATAAATTTAAAATGGCATTGTCGTAAAATTCACGACTGTGAAAATCGCGAAAAGGGACAGGGGATATATTATTGGCCAATTTTGAGGTTCCGACAGGCCGCGAACAGTCAAGCGGATTTTTTAAAACAGCTAATAAGACAAGAAAATATTTATGTGTCAGCCTCAGGGCCTAGGATAGAAATGAACATCAAATTACAAGACTAAACCCTAGGGTTGTGGAGTTATGGCCCTTTGTTTCCCCCTACCCCTCCAAATTTTAGTAAAATAAGGCAAAAGTGACCAATTTCCCCGCATACACAGTATTTTTAAAGCCAATGCAATCCTATCTTTGTCCCATTCTGTATAAATAGTATTTCTGAGCAGCAAGAAAAGTGTATCCGTTTTCTAACGACGCTAAATTTGAACTTCCGCCAGTGGTGGTAACCTCCATTTTGAAGAGCTACAAACCCTTCAGAGCCAACTGATATTTAGTTTCTATGACTTTTCAAAATATTAAACAGCTTCTTTGTACAAAATAGATACTGAATTCGGTCTTTAAAATACCAATTTAATTTTGGTGTCCATAAACAGGATAAAAAAGCTCTACACTAAAGATTTGATGCTTTCATATCCACCAAAAACAGTGGCGAAAGTCTTAGTTACGATAGCACTGTGTATGAACTAGTCGATTTACGGCGATTGCAATAAGGCATACACATATAATTATATGATACGACAATAAGTCATACATTGATCGGAATTAACATACATGTGCATGCAATGACAATAAGTGATACAAGTTGAAATTTCTAGTAATCCGATAAGTCATACAGTGATGACGAGTAATGAGGGTTTTGATCACACCCCATTTTGATGGGTTAAGTATGTCTTACGTTACTACGAGGAATTTACTCTGGGATATGTTGCATCATGAGTGCACTCAACTTTATCGTAACTACCCATCAGCATTATGATATATATTTTATCAATGAACATCGGCTAGGTGTATATCAGAAAGTGTAATGTTAAGTACCCTAAATATACCTCATACCCGGAAGTTAAATATATACTTGTATCACAACAATCGTTATGGTATTACCAGTGTAAATCAAATATTTATATATGGATTCCCTGCCTTGCCAAACTTCACTTTATTGAACTGCATAAGTATGGTGTTTTCAATTGGTGCACGGTGTATCCATCCAGTGCACCCGCTGAATCGGAACTCCCCGGCGTTTATCTAACGAAAGTATTTCACAGTTACGGAAATGCCCGAGTAGTTACGATTGATAGTGCACGAATGTATTGTGTCTAATTGGGTGTAGTGCACAATTTGCACACACTTTCTTATTAATGAACAGTGCGCGATGTTACCATTTAGTAAACAAAACAAGTAAAAAGAACAGTGAACAGCGTTGATACCAATTTGTGTTTCCACATTTAATGATGGTATGATTGCACCATGGCTATGCAACTGGACAGTTTTCAGAAAGTGGTGCATTAACATGTTAAAGTAGGCCAACCGTGCACATGTACAAAGTGCATGCATATGTTAACTCCATTATGTATCCCAATTTATCCCAAGGTATATATTAACATCCGTCAAAGCAGCGCCGTAACTACACTGAGGCCAGGCGAGGCAGTTGCCTCGCCTAAAATTTGCGGACCCAACATTTATTTTTGTTATTGATATACACATGTAATAAAAATATCACTGAATATATTTAAAATAAAATGTCTCAAGTTGTCGCATGTAATAAACAATGAGGCAATTTATTCTGAGGCACTACTGTTATCTAGTATGCAGCGCCGTAACTACACTGCAGCTGCCTCGGCTAAAATTTGCACACCTAACCTTTACGTGGAAAATTCGCCTTCAACTTAAATGTAAAATACAATGTCTGAATAACTAAAACTATTACAAGCTGTCGCAAGTTATAAACAAAGAGTGCAACTTCAGGCACTAGATTTGCACCTTTATGGTTGTATACAAGACAGTTTCCCTTTATTAAATATAGAAAGAAATCGGCACCGACACATCCACCCCTCAATATCGCCAAAATCCAGGTCAATGTTCTGTGAGCAAAACTTGTTAATATGCCAATTTTCGCTCGCTACGCTCACATGCTACTGTTTACAATCAATTTAATGATGAGGTTGGCTACACACTTAAGAATATAAGCATGTGCATATCAGTATTTTCTTCTTTGAGCTCTTGTTTGCTATGAATTTCTTGATGTTCCGTTTCATTACCAAAAACAAGGGACCAAAGAATGTAGCAGATGAATTTGTTGTTTTAAAAGTCCCGTGAAGCATGACATTAATCCCTTAATTTACTTGCATTCAAAACGTTCGAGCTTCCCCTTAACACAAATGTGCAGCCTATGAGTTCGTAGGATATGCTGATGAAAGGTGTCTCGAATAGAATAACGATCCTGTCGCCAATGGTTCTCTTCAGAAAATAATGCTTTTTCGAGCTTGCTTCGCCTTCACAACAACTGTATCAGTGACTACATGTATTATCAATTAGAAAAATAGTTTCTATAAGCTACATAGATAAAGCTATAAGTGAATACTATCAAATACAGAATATGTTTTGGCATGGTGTTCAAATAATATAGATAATGTTTGTCTAGCTCGCTTCGCTATTCTACTTTTCTGATTATGTCAATGTTGAAAGTGTATTCGGTGGTTTAATAGTGTGCTTTCAGAAACGTTCTAGGTTAACAAATACACCGGACCACTACGTGGTCATAACTAAGGGTTTCATCGGGCGCAAACGTACCCCTTTTACACTAATTTAAGTGGTCCTTGTTAGGAGTGCAATGTTTTACATTTGTAAATAAATTCGGCTCGCTTCGCTCGCTAAATGAATTGAACACATAAAAAAATTTATTTAAGAATGTCATGTAGAATGTAGTTTGTGCTACCTGAACCTCAGATAAATCATGATCTTTTCGCTTGCATTTTCTTTGGCTCGCTTTGCTTGTCACCTAACATCAATCTTTCATAAGTTCGTGCATACAGCTCGGGGGGATTGAGGATTGATCATACCATTTAGAGAACGAGTTTGTGTGAGCTAGGGCAAAGCATGCGTCTTTAAGGAGTAAGTTTATGCTGAAAATATTTCATTTTTTCTGCCTCGCTTCGTTCGCCAAATACCTAATACCCATTAATAATATCATGTAGACAACGAATTTCGTGGGGGGGGGTCGTACAATTAGTATTTTTCTGGGTCGCTTCGCTTGTCAAATAATTTATCACCATTCAATATCATGTAGATAACGAAATATGTGGGCTGATACAACTAGTGCATTTTTTGTGGCACGCTTCACTCGCCAAATAATTTATGTAATATCATGTAGAAAAAAACATTTGTGTGGGCTCGGCCAAATAGTGCAATGAAATTTGTGCCAGCTTCCACAAATAGTCCCTTTTTCTGGCTCGCTTCGCTCGCAAAATACAATTATAAATATTCAAAAAAACATGTACAGAACGAATTTGGACGTCCCCTCCTGTAAATACCCCGTCACCCAATCAAGACCCGATTTCGCACCCCTTTGGACAATTCTTAGTTACGGTCCTGTCCTGCACCAAGACAGCCTCGGCTAAAATTCGTGTCTGGGTACGGCACTGCAAAGGTGTTGTATATACGAGGGTTGTCCGCGAAAGTCGCTAACATTGGTTTCTTGCACTAGTATATTTTCGCCGTATGCGCAAAATGTATATGCATTGAAAGTCACATTATTGCTCCAAAAACTTTATTCCGACCACCCATTACATACAATGAATCATGGAACAATTAGGCTGTTTCTTAACAAATGACCAATACTCTGAGATAGAATGTTAACTATATCTGTCGAAATAGTACACCAACTTTATGATTTAGCAAATTGCACGGTGAACAAAATACTCATTTTGCAAGAGTTGCTCCCCTTAGTGTTAAAATCAGGCATTTATTGTTTACATATTGTCATTTTGTCAACAAACCACCTGGATGTTTTATTACATTTTCTGCCATCTTATGGTGTTTTCCACATTTGGGAATCAACTAAACTGCTCAAATTGCAACATTCTGCAGAGAGGTTACCAAGTTATACCTTATTAAAATAGCTGTTTAACACTTAATTTGACTTTAATAAGCCTTTGATAAATTCCACGAAACCGTGGTAATCATTATAGTGGAAATCGGTTTAAAAATTGCCAAACGTCAAGTTCAGCCGAATTAAGATATCACGTTGTTGTCAACTTCTGCAATACACAGAACTTAACTTATTTGAATTTGAACCAAATCTTTAAAGTAGATTTCGGCAACCCTATTTAATCCCGAGTTTAATCTTATGTAAAGTCATGTTGGTTTGGCGTGTTTCTTTAATCCACTCAAATACACATATCATATGTGTATTATATATTGCTTAAAGGGTATGTAGTAAATCGGTATTTATCTTAAAGACTCGTTAGATAATCCAATAAAATGTTGTTGTTGCAAATCGTTCATATTTTACAAAATATGGTTTGATGTTATTGCAGATCGTCACTATTTACATAATCTGGTTTGTTGTTGCTTCATATCGTCACTATTTAACAAAATCTGGTTTATTAATTTTGCAAATCGTTCCTATTTTACAAAATGTAGTGTTTAGTCGCTATAGATCATCCCTATTTTGTAATTCTTGTTGCAGATTGCCACTATTTCACAAAATATGGTTCGTTATTCTTAGTCCAAATCGTCGCTATTTTACGAAATCTACTACAATGTTGTTATTGCAAATCGTCACTATTTTACAAAATCTAGTTTATTGTTATTGCAAATCGTCACTATTTTACCAAATCTAGTTTGTTGTTATTGCAAATCGTCACTATTTTACAGAATATGGTTTGTTATTCTTGTTGCAATTAGTCATTATTTTCAAAATTGAGTTTGTTGTTATTGCTGCATATCGTCACTATTTTACAAAATCTAGTTTGTTGCTATTGCATATCGTCACTATTTTACAAATCTAGTTTGTTGCTATTGTAGATCGTCACTATTTTACAAAATCTAGTTTGTTGCTATTGTAGATCGTCACTATTTTACAAAATCTAGTTTGTTGCTATTGTAGATCGTCACTATTTTACAAAATATAGTTTGTTGTTATTGTAAATCGTCCCTATTTTACAAAATATAGTTTGTTGTTATTGTAGATCGTCACTATTTTACAAAATACGGTTTATTGTTATTGCAGATCGTCACTATTTATAAAAAATCTAGTTTATTGTAATTGTAGATCGTCACTATTTTACCAAATCTAGTTTTTTGTTATTGCAAATCGTCACTATTTTACCAAATCTAGTTTGTTGTTATTGCAAATCGTCACTATTTTACCAAATCTAGTTTTTTGTTATTGCAAATCGTCACTATTTTAACAAATCTAGTTTTTTGTTATTGCAAATCGTTTTTATTTTTCAAAAATATTTTGTTGTTGTTATTGCAAATCGTCACTATTTTACCAAATCTAGTTTGTTGTTATTGCAAATCGTCACTATTTTACCAAATCTAGTTTGTTGTTATTGCAAATCGTCACTATTTTACCAAATCTAGTTTTTTGTTATTGCAAATCGTTTTTATTTTTCAAATATATTTTGTTGTTGTTATTGCAAATCGTCACTATTTTACCAAATCTAGTTTGTTGTTATTGCAAATCGTCACTATTTTACCAAATCTAGTTTGTTGTTATTGCAAATCGTCACTATTTTACCAAATCTAGTTTGTTGTTATTGCAAATCGTCACTATTTTACCAAATCTAGTTTGTTGTTATTGCAAATCGTCACTATTTTACAGAATATGGTTTGTGATTCTTGTTGCAATTAGTCATTATTTTCAAAATTGAGTTTGTTGTTATTGCTGCATATCGTCATTATTTTACAAAATCTAGTTTGTTGCTATTGTAGATCGTCACTTTTTTACAAAATTGAATTTGTGTGTTGTTGTGGATCTTGTTTTCATTGCATAGCAAAGTTTTGATAGAACAGACTTTCAGATGCAAAGCACATTATTTACAAGCGTATTAATGCGTGTGACTTATGAAACAAATCTATCACCAGGCAACTAATGAAGAGGATTAATGTGTATGATCCGATATGCTAATTAGACAACTCGATAATCACCGCATGGTTAATGTTAAATACACTCTAATCGCATTTCTACATGCATTTATGAACGGTATAAAACCCGTCCTGTATTATATAAAATCCGATCCAAACAAATGGTGTCGGTCAGTACGGTAATGTGTTGTTGATGGAAAACAGTGTTGTAGATTCTATATAATGATTATATATACTTTCAGGCGGGAGACTACGGAAATGAACAGCGATATACCATGCTGGATTCTAACTATCTGCTTAGTTTCACATGTGATTAGCATGGTAGAAGCCACCTGGGATAGAGTATGTCCTCCTTACACCAGGAGACCACACCCGGCTGGAGTTTGCGGATCGAGGATAGACGAACTTTTATCAGCGTTATGTTCGGATGGTTATAATGAATACCCAAGTTACGATTTCTGGCGACGGAAACGGGAAGCGAACGAACAAGGTAAATAAAAAATCATAAAATATTTTCAAAGTCAATTGAGAACGGTTGTAAATATACTATCGTACGGCAAGAAAAAAACTGTCCAATAATTACTCTTTACTTATTGTAAAACAAGCTGTCCCAACTTCAGTTTGATTACAAGACAAGTTCTGATATCCATGAAAATAGGCTAATAAGAAGCCCTTTGTGATGTTGATTTTAAATATGTATGGGTCTTATAAGGTCGTATTACTTAAGTAGTATAAGTTTCTCATTCTAAGTCAGCGAATTTACTTGTCTGCACACTTATTTATGACTTGATTTTAACCAAAACATACGCGTTTTGTATCCAAATAAGAGCTTGGTATCTTTTTGAATTAGCCAAATCTTACTATGGGACCCTTAAGTATGAACTGTACAAAAATGATCGGGTTTAGTATGTAGACCACAGGTCCGTAGCGCTTTCCACGGGGGCAATACGTGCCTTCTATATTTAATTGAACGGGAAGCAACTGAAAGAAGGTACTGGGTAGTGCTTTGCTTAGGCAACGGACACCAGATGTCTGCTCCTATCTTCATAAAACTTAACAATGACACTGTTAACATGTAGAAATTTAGGTATGATGATCTAAAACTAAGTCACTATGTCAAACAAGAGTTAAGTTGTGTTGTGGTGTTTCTGATTTCTGTGTTCGGCTGCCGTTAGGTTGAGTGCTACCTTCCATGTCTGATTTCCTAATCAAGTACCTTTTTAGGAACACAAAGTTTCGTACCGCATTATCGATACAAAGGTGTGAAGAACCAATAAATTCGGCACATTCCACCATTACTTGCATTCTGATCATCTCGGCTTTGCTTTACACTACATTTTATATATTTACCGGAGACAAACGGAAACGGCCGAGCTATCACGATTGCATTACATGTGGCAATCCTGAAATGGCCATAATTTGTGCAATGTTGGTCTTGTCTTACAATATCAACTAGCAGCTAATACATGTTTTTATTCCTTCTACTTTCAGACGACACAACAAAACTTAGTAAATTCTTAATAAAACGAGGAGAGGCCAATTCTTTTCTGACTAAACGATCCAATTATTATGGACGTGGGATAGTATGTGAATGTTGCTTTAACCAATGTTCAGTAGGAGAACTATTCTTATATTGTCGTGGAGACCCGGGACCTTTAATGGGTTTATTTAAAAGAAGCACAGATCGACAGAAGAAGAAAATAGATAAAGATTTTAAGAAGTATTTTATAGCGTCATGACGGTTTAGGTTTTAGATAATTTAGTGTTCTCAATTCAGTACGCAGAGTCAGTTACCATGGCTTGTGTTCCAATTATTATATTTTTTATTTTGATGTTGATATTATAATTTGCATTACACAAAAAGTATCTCCAGTTTATTTATATTATGATATTACATAGTTGTTGTACAAGATCGTTTTGTTTTCCTTATACAAGTCACGTATTCATACAATGAATGTACTAGTTATTATATGTATCACGGTTGCATGGACGGATAGAGAATCCCTATAAAAGAATGAATTCAAATCCAACAGGCGTATACGTTGTGAGTAAAAAGCGTTACCAGAAATTGCGTACAAGTTGTGTGCGTAAACACCAGAAATTGCGTACAAGGTGTCTGCGTAAACACCAGAAATTGCGTACAAGTTGTGTGCGTAAACACCAGAAATTGCGTACAAGGTGTCTGCGTAAACACCAGAAATTGCGTACAAGTTGTGTGCGTAAACACCAGAAATTGCGTACAAGTTGTGTGCGTAAACACCAGAAAGTGCGTACAAGTTGTGTGCGTAAACACCAGAAAGTGCGTACAACTTGTGTGCGTAAACACCAGAAAGTGCGTACAAGTTGTGTGCGTAAACACCAGAAAGTGCGTACAAGTTGTGTGCGTAAACACCAGAAAGTGCGTACAAGTTGTGTGCGTAAACACCAGAAAGTGCGTACAAGTTGTGTGCGTAAACACCAAAAATTGCGTACAAGTTGTGTGCGTAAACACCAGAAAGTGCGTACAAGTTGTGTGCGTAAACACCAGAAAGTGCGTACAACTTGTGTGCGTAAACACCAGAAAGTGCGTACAAGTTGTGTGCGTAAACACCAAAAATTGCGTACATGTTGTGTGCGTAAACATCAGAAACTGCGTACAAGTTGTGCGTAATCAGCGTTACCAAATATTGCGTACAAGTTGTGCATAAGCAGCGTTACCAAATATTGCATACAAGTTGTGCATAAACAGCGTTACCAAATATTGCATACAAGTTGTGCATAAAGAGCGTGACCAGAAATTGCAAAGAAAATGTAACTGAATATAAAAAAATCTGGTTTTGTAGTCGACTCGATGAATGTCCAGATGATACATGTATAACTATGTAGAGAATCTGTATACACGTCACATTTATTTTGTTAAGTAATAACTACAGTCAAAATAGAGATATCTTTATTGTAAGGAGCAGATACACAATTTAGTTATATAAGTATTATAGTCTGGTATTTCATACGACGACAATGGTTATTATAACCATTGGAGATAATAGAACGAATGTCATGACATTGCTTGATAACTCATATAATTATCTCATATAGATATAAATACGCGTGCGGGCGGTGTCCAACATAGATTGTTTCTGGTACACCGTTCAACCCTAAAAACCTGCTTCTATCCTAAAAGCTTTTGTGAAGTTGGATTACCGGAAACTTTGAACACGGTCACCGTCTTTCAGTTTTAGTTCGAATCAAAACTTGGTTACCTAAATTGCGGTAGTGCGGAATTTGTTTGTGCGTTTGGATGTAAAAAAGTGAATAACAGAACTACTTTTTTACCTCTATGTAATGGTGTATTTTAAAATAACTTTGCGCACGTGTTCATAAAACAAGACCGAGTGCCTCGCACACAGACCGTGTCGAGACCTTACAAGGCAAGGTCGCTCTAAGTGAAACTAACTCCACTTCGCACAGTAACCATGGAGCTGAAACTCAGAAATTTAAAAGGCAAGCTTCTAGAAGACAGCAATGTCGTTTAGGTCACACACTTTTAAGTTACAGATACGGGCGAACAAAGTCCACTATGCGATTTTAAAGTAACTTGGCAAATCCGCCAATTGGTTTCGCACAAAAACAGTGTTCGTGTAAATAAAATGTATGTTTAAAATGTTTAACTTGCAAAACAATGCGTTAACCCTAAATTATCAATCACTTTCGATTATCATTTGACTTTTGTTAACAACATTACCGATGGTGACTTTGACCGTCTGGCGCCTTTTGTTGGACGCGTGTTTGGTTATTATCAACATACCTTCGTTACAGGAAACACTCATTTTGAGACATTTATCTAGGTCAAATTTACGTAGTTTCTGGTCAGTCGGCAAAAATCTCGACCTGTTGGGCATCCGTATCAACCTGACGTAGGCATTAGCACGTGGACGAGCAGACGAGTAGTGCATTACGTCATATACCCAGATAGCTCAATATGTGCACACGTAACAAACGTTACGTATTTTAAGATAGTGATGTAACATTGAGGCATAACTTCAGAATTAAAATATGAACTAGAAATCCATGCCCTTGTGAGATTATGCCGGGAAGCTAGATTATGCCGAGCACGTTGACAAAAAAGCAAAATATTTGCCCAAGATATTTCAAAATCCCTCAACAAAGTCTGGACAAACCAAGCAGACGACATCATTTTAACATCTTAACACAAAATGTGACCTTGGTGAGATTAATACGAATTTTGAGCCCGACAAAATATCATCGTGTTGGATAATTATGTCAGGTGTTCTAAGCTCCGACATTATGTGATAAAAATATAGTACATAGAAGGTGAACCATGGCAATGTATAACCTTGACCTTTTACATAGTGTTTGTCACTATCTCAGTGACAGACAGTTCTGCCAAGTAATTCTATAAAAGATGACAAAAATTATGGTCGAAACAAGCTCAACTGACTTTGTTGACAATGTTTCATTGTTGTTACCATCCAGGTTATATTTGAAATCGAAGAATAGAACTTTGACAAGTTACGTTCGAGCCAAGCCAATTCACGACCTTTGAACTAGTGTGACTTTGACCATCGAACTACATGTATTTTACCTTATCGATCTTTCAGCACGACATAATCCTCATTATGGTTGAAAATTCATGTCATCGTACATTTATCCCACCATGCATAATTAAAGAATAAATCCTGCGGACTTTAATTTGGCCATTGACCTTTATGTGTGACACTGCTCTTTGAAATAGACACTGGGGTTTGCGCATGTCACTCCCTCTCGTGGAGATTAAAATTCGTGCAAATATATTGAATGTTGGTCAATGTAAGTTATGGTCCAGCCTTATTCTATTTGTCCTCCAACTATGACATTGCCCCTTGAGATAGGAATGGGTGGATAATAAATGTCAAAGTTATGGTTCGGACACACATTTTGTCCTGGAACTATTGGTCAATATATATGTGACATTCTCGTTCAATCAGCATATTTTTCATGTGAAGCATAGTCTGGGGCCTTGACTAACCACTGATTTATGAGAATATATCCAGAATGCTAAATTAGGCAGATACATGTGTAAGTGAGTGTGCTAACTGGACAGAAAAAGATGAGTTTTTAAATAACAAACCAAGCTTAATTTACATATATTTTTTATTAATAACTTTCTTCCAGTTTATAAGCAACAAGGAACTTTTTGTTTACCTAACAATGTGTTGATTTATTACATAAAAATTCTTTACAAATGATATAAGAGGGTCCCTTGGTCCCCAAATCGCTCACCTTCATAGAAGAACATGCAGATCCTTATGTTGACATGAGTACTCATTTATAACTTCTGATTAACTTATAAGTAAATAATTGTGTTTCATATTATCTTAACAAGATACCTTATTGTTGTTTACACAAGAAGACTAAGTTTCATGGATCTAATGAAACAATACAGCCTTTATATCACACACAATCATCTTTTATGACTTTGGCATAATAACCCAAGTTTTTTACCCCAGATGACCATGACCTAGATTTTGTTGTGATGATCATTGTGGCCAAAATTGTGACCTCTTGTGACTACACAAGCAAATTGTGGACAGACAAACAACTGACGAAGAGTGATCACAGAAGCTCACTGTGGCACTTTGTGACAGGTGAGCTAAAAATGAACAGAGGATAATACAAAAAGCATCGTCATAATAAAGAACAGAAATACAAAGAAAACTACATGTCATACAATTGGACTTCAATGTCACAAATGACAGAAAAGGGGCACAACTCTTGTCTGACATAGTACAGAAAGGGGCACAACTCTCTTCTGACAAATGACAGAAAAGGGACACAACTCTCCTCTGACAAATGACTGAAAGGGGGACAACTCTTGTCTGACTAACTACAATCTGACTGGTTGTTAAACGCCCTAGAAAAGGCTTACAGAAGGAAGTGAGAAGTTAAGCTATTAGAAGTAAGTACACAACTTCAGGATCTAACCCTGTACTCATGTACAAAGACAGACTTAGTTCTAGTAGACTGTTATTGTTCAGAACTTGATTTAAGTGAAAATGTTCAAATCAGTTTCTGTGAGAAGTTAAGCTTTTAGAAGTGAGTGGACAACTTCAGGATCTAACCCTGTACTCATGTACAAAGACTGGCCTAGTTCTTGTAGACCTTTACTATTCTAAACTTGATCTAATGCATTGGTTCCACTGAGATTATTTTGCCTCAGGGATGTACTTCCGATTTAATAAATGGGCGTCGAAAGGCATCGGGATAACTGTCCTCATGGTCTAGTGGAAGCTTTGGGGTAAGCATTAGAACATTTGTGATATGCCTGTTAGCGATGCTTATCTATTTAAATCGGAAGTACACCGACAAGGCCAAAATATGCTCAGTTTGACCAAGGCTTAAGTTAAAATGCTCAGTTTACCAAGGCATAAGTGAAAATGCTCAGTGGGACCAAGGCATAACTGAAAATGTTCAATTCAGTTCCTGGAACCAACACAAGTTTCCTACATTCAACTATGGATTTACCCAAGTCAGCAATAATTACAAATTTACAAAAGCAACATTGCTGGCTAAGATTAGAAATAATTGGGAGGTTAAATCAACCATCACTGAGTGTATGATAACCTGGATAGCAGTATCAGGATGCTCTCAGGATGCTCCGGGTGTGTGATAAATACATTTCCTATAATCTTAATACAACTTGGGACCTACTGACCGCAAACAAGTAAATTATACAAATAAACCTTGCACACAGGATAGAAAAAATAGTCCTGTAAAATAATTAATTTTGGTGGGGGATAATATTTCGTTTATTTCATGGTTCCCTTTCAACAACGAAATCAAATCCCAATAAATGACAATTTTAACCCATGTATTTACTACCTAAAATGCAAAATCAACAAATTTACGTCCCATCGAAATAGTCTTTTTAACCAAAACCACGAAATTTTGTCCCATGGAAATTAAATGATTTTACAGTTTGTGGTACCATATGATTAGAGGTAAGTAATTAGCTTACATGTCGACCAATTAGCCAGAAATTGACAGGAAATATCATTTTGTAGCAATCAGAACATACATCTTGTAAGACAATAATTAGCTTATTAACGAGTAGAGTTATTTCTATCTTCTATACATACGCTGGTCAGAAAACCAGGCAAGTTCATGCATCTTTCATAGGCACCTAGTTCAAGTAATAGGACAATAATTATGAAATATCTTCACATATTGCTGCTGGCTTAGAATGAGAAGGTAAGTACAAATCGATATTTTGAGGAACGGAGAGAAAATTGTCCGATAATTACTTTACTTTAGGAAAAACAAGCAGTTTCAACTTCAGTTTGATCAACATGACAAGTTCTGATGTTCATGAAAATAGGCTCACGAAATGCTGATTTTAAATATGAATCAGTCTTATTCAATATGCAATATGTGCATTATTCTTTGAATTTTGTCATCAAATAACTTATTTTGTGCAGATAAGATAGTCCTTTCTATTACAGCCAATCTGGATTTCCGGAATTTTATTTGAACCAACAAGTTTATTTCAACAGCATCTCTAAACAAACCAAGATTTTATTTCGACAGCATCTCTTAACAAACCTAGAGTTTATTTTGACAGCATCTCTTAACAAACCAAGAGTTCATTTCGACAGCATCTCTAAACAAACCAAGAGTTTATTTTGACAGCATCTCTAAACAAACCAAGAGTTTATTTCAACAGCATTTCTAAACAAACCAAGAGTTTATTTTGACAGCATCTCTAAACAAACCAAGAGTTTATTTCGACAGCATCTCTAAACAAACCAAGAGTTTATTTTGACAGCATCTCTAAACAAACCAAGAGTTTATTTCGACAGCATCTCTAAACAAACCAAGAGTTTATTTCGACAGCATCTCTAAACAAACCAAGAGTTTATTTCAACAGCATTTCTAAACAAACCAAGAGTTTATTTTGACAGCATCTCTAAACAAACCAAGAGTTTATTTCAACAGCATCTCTAAACAAAGTAAGAGTTTATTTCGACAACATCTCTTAACAAAGAGTTTCTCTGAACAAACTGACATAATTATTCAACAATACATGAAATTTACAGTCTTTTATTGCTAGAGAAACGTCTTCTTTTCACCATTGGTTGTTTTTGAAAAAAAACAAGAAAGACACAAAGGATTGTAATATACACACCTCAATATGTTTGTTTGGATAATACAGTGAGACAGGAGAAATAACAATTGTCTTTTATTGTGATGTTAAATTCTTCTATTTTACAACTGCATATACATGGAACTACAAATTGTCTTTTATTGATATGGAAAATTCATCTATTTGACAACTGCATATACAGGAACTACAAATTGTTTTTTATTGTTATGTAAAATTCATCTATTTGACAACTGCATATACAGGAACTACAAATTGTCTTTTATTGTTATGGAAAATTCATCTATTTCACAACTGCATATACATGGAACTACAAATTGCCTTTCATTGTTATGGACAATTCATCTATTTGACAACTGCATATACAGAAACAACAAATTGTCTTTTATTGTTATGGAAAATTCTTCTATTTGACAACGGCATATAAATGAAACTACAAATTGTCTTTTATTGTTATGGAAAATTCTTCTATTTGACAACGGCATATACATGGAACTACAAATTGTCTTTTATTGTTATGGAAAATTCTTCTATTTGACAACGGCATATAAATGAAACTACAAACTGTCTTTTGTTGCTATGTTAAATTCTTCTATTTGACAACTGCATATACATGGAACTACAAATTGTCTTTTATTGTTATGGAAAATTCATCTATTTGACAACGGCATATAAATGAAACTACAAATTGTCTTTTATTGCTATGGAAAATTCATCTATTTGACAACTGCATATACATGGAACTACAAAGTGTCTTTAATTGTTATGGAAAATTCATCTATTTGACAACTGCTTATACATGGAACTACAAATTGTCTTTTATTTCTATGGAAAATTCATCTATTTGACAACGGCATATACACGAAACTACAACAGTTAATGCTACACACATTGGATTAGGTTGATGTGAAGTCGGAGTATGTAGTGTACTTTATTCATGCTCAGTATGTCGTACATGTGTTTTAAATGACTACCCTGTCAACAGAGACCACTAGAACAAATCCTGTCAACAGAGACAACTAGAACAAATCCTGTCAACAGAGACCACTAGAACAAATCCTGTCTACAGAGACCACTAGAACAAATCCTGTCAACAGAGACCACTAGAACAAATCCTGTCAACAGAGACCACTAGAACAAATCCTGTCTACAGAGACCACTAGAACAAAGCCTGTCCACAGAGACCACTAGAACAAAGCCTGTCCACAGAGACCACTAGAACAAATCCTGTCTACAGAGACCACTAGAACAAAGCCTGTCCACAGAGACCACTAGAACAAATCCTGTCCACAGAGACCACTAGAACAAAACCTGTCAACAGAGACCACTAGCACAAAGCCTGTCAACAGAGACCACTAGAACAAAACCTGTCTACAGAGGCCACTAGAACAAAACCTGTCAACAGAGGCCACTAGAACAAAACCTGTCAACAGAGACCACTAGCACAAAGCCTGTCAACAGAGACCACTAGAACAAAACCTGTCAACAGAGACCACTAGAACAAATCCTGTCAACAGAGTCCACTAGAACAAATCCTGTCAACAGAGACCACTAGCACAAAGCCTGTCAACAGAGACCACTAGCACAAAACCTGTCAACAGAGACCACTAGAACAAATCCTGTCAACAGAGTCCACTAGAACAAATCCTGTCAACAGAGGCCACAAGTACAATAAATGATTGATTTAAACAATATTGCCACAATTTCAGAGTTGATAATACATTCATTAATATAGCATTTATTTAGTATCTATTTCAATGGTATTTATACAGAGCATTCGTAGACATCTATTTTAACAGTTTAATTTTATGATTTGGACATTGTGTATGTACATGTTTTCATGTTTTCATGTTTCGATATTGGGATCAGGATAAGCTTGCTAAGGGTGAAACACACTGTGAATATATCACACCCATACAAGCGCAGACAGATTGTTGTAAAGAATTCTTCTATTTGACAACAACAGGTACATAATACCTTCAGAGTGAAAATGACCTTGACCTCAAACTACCAGCTGATATACATGTAGAAAGTCATGAATGACCTTGACCTTCAACTACCAGCAGTTATACATGTAGAAAGTCATGAATGACCTTGACCTTCAACTACCAGCAGTTATACATGTAGAAAGTCAATGACCTTGACCTTCAACTACCAGCAGATATACATGTAGAAAGTCATGAATGACCTTGACCTTCAACTACCAGCAGATATACATGTAGAAAGTCATGAATGACCTTGACCTCAAACTACCAGCTGATATACATGTAGAAAGTCATGAACGACCTTGACCTTCAACTACACACCAACTCTTGTAGATGTAAATAAGCTTGCAGTCAGTTTTAAGTCACCCTTTACAGGTTCGCCATCAAGTTTGAAATTTCACCTTTGACCAGATCCTTCCAGCAAGGTAAAATCTTGCAAGCTAAGTAACATGACTTCGTGCAAAATTGTGGTTATGTGTAATAATTATTGATTTTATCTAATACATCATTTTCTTAATATGTATATACACTGGTATTAATTGTGTAATATTTTATATGCTAGCAAACAAATTATGTTCCAGATGCTTGTAAATCATGTATGCCCTCACAGGCAGCAGACAGATCACTGTGACCTTGACCTGTTGACCTCATAGGTTATCAGGTTCGAGAAATGTGAACTGAATTGATATTTGTCTAAATAGTTAAACACTTCGAAATAATAGTGATAACTTTTAGAACCTATCATCATTGCGATGTTGAAACAGCAGCTTGACTGTATGGATCCCTTATACATTGATCTTAAAAATGATAAAGAAAACGGAGCAGTAGAAATTGGAGTGGTAGCAATCCACTGTTCCACAGTTAAATCACAAGCCTGTGTAATGGACACTATTACGAGTATGGTAACTGCGGTGAAGATGTCTTCTAGATTGTCGCAGGGTTGAACAGAATGTGTGAGGACTTCAGGTGCAAGTGTTCTACATACATCAATCAGGCAAAGTTTTACCAACTGACAAACATGTGCTAGCCAATATACACCCATATTTTCAAGAAAGCATAATTATGGTAAATATTTACTATGTGTAAGTTATGACACAGATTTTTTATCTTATATAAGTGAGTTAGATTGTATGCCTAGACAGCAAGATATTGTGTGTATAGACATGCCAGTCATCTTCAAACACAACCTCAAGGGTGATCTCCCCTTTCTGGTTAATAACAAAACCTCTTACAAATACAACATATGTATTATACATGATTCAGATAAAAGAAAAACACTTCCTGTGTTAAATGAATGAAAAAAACAACTGGAAAAAAAGAACCCCTAACATATAGGGAGAAAAGCTCGCTCACAAGCCCATACCATCACTCTCTAGATGTCAAGCAAAAAATGCAGGCATTGCCTTTCTTTCTACTAAAAGATGGCAGGCAAATATAGAACCTCCACCCAGATTTGAACCTTGGTCGCCAGATTAGACGGCAAGCGCGCAAACCACTGAGCTACGGAGACACACTAGATGTCACATACGGGCCAGTGAGAGCTCAACAACACAACTTCCATGTAAATACTTTTTACATGAATATTCAAACTGAACTATGAGTTACCACTAGATGTGGTATATACCCCCACAGCACTGCTTCATCAAGTATCAATAATACAAGGGAAATAACTCTACATTCTAACAATCCTAAATTGGGTAACAAAGATTTGAGTTTGCCTATACTATAAAGTTTCATTGAATTCATTTAGTACTGTATTAATCACATCGTTATGACCCAATTTAGGATTGGTGGAATGAGTTATTTCACTTGTTCAGTTGAATTAATCTATTACAACCTTACATGACAGGTGCCTTGCACAAGATTGCGCACCAACCTTTAAGATGACTCCTCCTGTATATAACTGACTTCAAACTTTTGTTTGTGGAAGTACTATGTACAACATTGCCAAGCAAATATAATTCATATACTGAAATAGCATGTATCCAATCAGGGGAAACAACTGTGTGAAGCCTTAATTAACAGCATAAAACAGAAAATGAATGTGTATAATACACACTGTGATAGTCAATACTTACGAGAGGGCTATGGCCCGATCTCCCAAAGAAACTCAAGTAGAAATCTCATCTCTCATGGACATAATCCGAATGACATGGTGCTATATTTGAGATGAGATTTGGCTCAGATTGAGATGTTTCGAGAGATCGAGGCCTGATCAGCCTATATTGCTCACCTGAATGTAAAACAGGACATGCATACAAAAAGCAAATTTACACATGTGGAGATAATTAAAGTAACTTTTGAGACAATAACAGACATCCACACATCCCAACATCTCACCAGTAAGCACTTCATGCTCAGGCAAGTTACTTAAACACCACAAAAGTCAACTAAAGGTGTCGCCATTCGGCAGATTAATATAGCCCCTGCTGGCAAAGGGCCAAAATTATGGCAAAAATAATTTCAGCGAAAAATTCCAGCCTTCATGCACATCTTCATGTTAAGGTTGTTCATGTGTGAAAGTTTGAAGAAAATTCAGCAAAAACTGCAGGAGGAGTTGTCTTCACAAGAATGTGTCTACGGACAGACAGACAAGCTGAAAACAGTATACCGCTCTTACAACTTCCGTTGTGCAAGGGGTATAAAATGTTGAGTAACAATTAATGTGACCATTTCGATGGCTTAGAATTAGAAGGTCGTAACTACCAAATTGATATTTTGAGAAAACACGGAAAAACTGTCGGACATTTAGTCTTTACTTATGGTAAAACAAACTTTTGCAACTTCAATTTGGTCAACATGACAAGTTCAGATTTTTATGAAAATGGGCTCATAAGAAGCGCCTTGAGATGCTTATTCTAAATATGTATGAATCTTAAAAGGTCATAAATGCCACTTACGACCTTCTAATTCTAAGCCATCGATTTATTGCTAAACGAATCATAATCTAACCGGTAAGGGAAACAATACAATGTTAGTATTATGGACATTGTATCCCCCGAGATGGGTACTTACAAATTTTAATCCAGTATAGATTAAAACTTATTGCATCATTGACATTACGCCAGAGCAGAGGTCGCTCCCCCTGATTGTTTGTCGAAGGTTGCTTTGCGAAGGTTTTCAAGTTAATCCATTGGACCATGTGATTATAATTTACAGTTAAAATTGATTTAGAGGGTTATTAATTGACAACTGGCGTAATGTCAATTAAAACAAGACTGCGTTCAGTAAACACTTAATAAGTAGCTTTACTCAATCAATTTGAAAGTTTTATAATAGATGGACAGACGAACAGACGGGTACATTGCTGTATGCCTCCGCTTCAGTAGATGCCGGGGCATAAACAAATTAAAAAAACAATTGTTTGTAAACATCATACTTTGTTACAATGGATATATCAAACCTTCTTGGCTTTTTGGTGGGAATTTGATCAAATATTAACTCATGGGGTAATTACCCCGATATGCAGCTCATTTACTGCTTTAAAACCATGCCCTATCTTCCTAAAAACACATAAAACTTGTTCATAAGGCAAAACACCCCAAAACAAAACGTTGAATTAACTCATTCTACCCGTGCGCCACGTATATGCGTCGTATTTACCAAGCTCCGTATCCCGAGCGCCACTGATAAGCGTCGTCGATTACCTTAGCCGAGTCCCGTACGCCGCGTATATGCGTCTTCGTAAAGCTAGCTCTGACTCCCGCGCGACGCGTTATGTCGTCGTCTACCATTGGTCAGATTCGCTTGTTTTGGAAGCGTCCCCTGAATTTCAACCAATCAGAAAATTTGTTACATAGACGAAGGGAAAATTTATCTTGTTTACGAATCAAAATAATTATCGATAGCTTGTGTGAAACTGGAATTAATTAGAAGTTAATACGATGGAATGTCAGGAGAATCGGCGTTCTTTGATCAGATTGACGATTGATAATTCGTCCAATGTGTCGGGCATTTATGTTGATGTGAATTGTCCTAACAGTTCGTCGTCTGAACGAGAAAATTCCCAAATCTTTGAAAGTGAAAGTTGAGACTTTGACGGTCGATCGGATGCACAAAATATGACTTTCCTGGACTCCAGAACGATCCAACAACTGATTTCAAAATTGATGCGATGGAGTCGTCTTACTAGACACACTCCTCCCCTCTGTAAATTTGATCGTCAACCCGTCCAAACAGTCGGCCTATGCAAGACCTCAGAAATAGAATTTGGATGCATTTAAATGTCCATAAAAAGACTGGAGACATCTGGTTCCAGCCCAGGTGGAGATTTGAGCCAACAGTTCGAGCCTTGTATCTGGATAAACATGTGAATTCTCTGTGTAAGTTTTCTCATAGCTGTCATACTTTTGTAATTCATTTGGTAATAAATAAATAGTGCAGAATGATGACTCTAGATATTTTTTAATATCTGCTCAATTTAATTTAAATTTTAATATTAAAATATTTATTTCTGAATGCCGCTGAAACTACAACTATGCGTTGGTATCTTTGTCTGAGCGAGTCGTTCGGAGTCGCGTTATGACAAAATTCATAACCGATCTACAAATTTGATCGCTATATTCTAAAATATTGCTAAGTGAATGGCGCCGAGTGACTGACCTCTGCCAAATGCAGTACAGATCCGTATCCTGGTACTATCCGTTACACTCAGACAGATATAAAATTGGAATCGAAGAGTCCGAACCGCCAATTTGACTTGAACTCATGTATTTCTTCAACTATTATTAGTAATAATAATTAATATATGTTGTTTTGTATATTTTCAGCTACATCAGAGGGCCATGCAGTTCTACATATTCCTTGTTAGGAAATCTTGTTCCTCAGGATTTTCATACACCGGTTCAATCAGATCATCCGGTACCTTCATTCGAATGGCTGGGCGCGATACCCGGAGGCTACCCTGGTTGGACAATATTAAACTTTAAAGCGCACATGTTCCTCCAGTCTGTGTTGCGGTTTTGTGTAATTGTCTGTATGTTAGTGTAGACAAAGCTAATTTAGCTATGAAGATCCTTGGGCATAAATTGATGTTTGTTGAAAAATATAATTATATAGTGTTCATACTAGTGTTTATAAATTCAGTTCAAATAGGAATATTTAACTATTTTAAAACTTTGTGATTAGTGAAATAATAATGTGATCATTCAAATGGAGGATTATGTGATTTTAATAAGGATTTTTATGGATTACATCAAGGAATTATGAGGTTTTTATTAAATAATCACCCAAACTTGCATGATAACAACTGTTTCAACCTTCATAACATGATTAAAATGGTGGAAGATTATAATAAAATTTATATTGCATGAAAGATAATTTTGTTCTCTTTCCATTGATAAATACTTTATAATATGTTTAAGGACAATATTTTCAGTTATAGCCAATTACATTAAACTACTCCAGTAATTAATCCAGATTACTTACAATCTGATAAAATAGCCTAGGGAGTCAGAGCTGATAAATCAATAATAGCTGTAGGGGTTGATTAGCCATTTATCTCTAGGAGATAAGTGGAGAAATGGTCTCAGGGTAGAATGAGTTAAGATAAACAGATCAACAAAGGAAAAACGTAACAAAAATATTAACAGCTCACATAAGGAATATACATGGTTATCATTTTCCAATGTCCGACAGGTATAACCGTTCAACAAAGAATGCCATTGGATCGACTCATATGATTATTTGCATTCCACACAAACAGGGTTCTCAATAAGTTTTAACCTAGCAGGCCGAAATGCTTAACCAACAGGCCTGATAAGGTCCTTAATGCAACTATTTTGTTCAAATTGTGCATAAATTTCACATTTTCAGCCGACCTAAAGTGGTTTTTAAGCTGTCAATTTGGCCTGCAGCCCGCTGTTATTGAGAACCCTGAATTAACACAGTATTTGTCTTGTGTTATTCTACTGTTTTATTTGGCAACGACCAGTCGATTTGTTTTATTTAGCACCGGCCAGTTTAGCTTGTAATGCTTCCATTTGACGTCTCATCACTTCATTCTCTCGTCTTAATTTTTCCATCTCGCTTATTTCTGCAAATATATAACCATGAATGAGAATACATATCACATCAGGTGTCCATTGCCTATGCAAAGCAAAGCGCTACTGAGCACTTTCATTCAGTTACCTCCCATTGAATTAAATACAGAAGGCGTGGATTACCATTTGTGGAAAGCGCTACATAGCACTTTGGTTAGGAAACAGAAACCTGGGGAAACATGGTTCTGCACTTTTTAAAGATTTATTTCGGCAAAGGTTGCACATACACATGGTAACTTATTTGTCACGGTTGTTTTTCAATCAACCTTGCAGATTTAAGTTAGTTTGAATATACTGTATATATTAAGTGGATATGTCTACAGGTTGAAAAGTTAATGAGTAACAAAGTTCTGACCTTCAGTATACAGGCATTTCACAATTTATTTCACAAACTCTACAAATTCAGATTTTTTTCAAGCTCAGATACTGTAAACCAATTTACTTGAGCGAATATTAACTTTCGAGTTTTATCAAAACTCCCGAATACAACTTTTCGCATTAGTCAATTTTCCTGCAATGACCATGTTAATGTTTTATGCAATTTCTAAGCTACTCAATTAGGCGAATTTGTACCATTTGCAAACCATGCAAAGTAATACTGTAAAATCATTTCTTTTTAATGGGGGATTAAATTTTGTGGATTTTGTGGTTCACCTTCAACAACGAATTCAAATCATATCAGACAATAAACTTGACCCCTGTATTTATTACCTGAAATGCAAAATCCACAAATTAACGTCCCATCGAAATGGTCTTTTATATCAAAACCACGAAATTAAATGATTTTACAGTAATTACACTCTGGTTTACAGTATTAGGTATAGGTGAGAGGTGAAGCAACGAGAGTAAACGATGATCCATACCTTCTGTGGCATCTACTGTTTTAGCTAACCCCGTGGCAACCAGATGTTCACATATCACAATGTCCTTAGCACCATCTTTAAGCTCCACCGTATACACATCATTGTCAATGCTGATAACTCTTGCATCCAGTTTGATATCCTGAAACTTGGCTAACTCTATGAGAGCATGATCAGTCCACGATGGACCAGCTGGACTTATACCTGAAATGAATTGTTTTTAACTATCAGGGGGTAAACAGAGCCAAATCTATAATCAGGAAAACAAAAAACCATTGTTGATAAACAAGGTCTTCAAGAGGCTGCTTCTATATTTAAAGCAGTTTTTTATAAAGAAATTACTTCAAAACAGACTAATTAATCCAGAAAATTCACATCCCTGAACTATCTGGTGACAAAATGAGTAATCCTATTCAACAACAAGATATGTGTCCAATTGGGCCAAGGTGTCCCTATTGGGGTATATAGTAAAAGTAACAAAGGGCTGTAACTGTGGTAAAAATTGACCCGGCAAAAATGCCATCCTTTACCATCAACTACACATTAAGGTTGTGAAAGTTTGAAGAAATTCCACTAAACAGTTTGTGTGGAGTTCAACACACAAGATTTGCGTTGCATACGTACAGATGGATGGCACCAATTTTTAAAAAAAATTGTCACGAACCACACTGTGGGAGACAGTTAAACACTCACCATGTAGAGAACATCTGAAAGCGAGTAATGGAAGACGTGTATAATCCATGGTAACGGGTCTCAGTAACGATACGGGAACGTCGGCACAATTACCAAAATCTACATACTCGACTTTCACGGTCTTGTCCGGAAACGTTTCTAACACAGATGCACGGTACCAACAATTATCCACTGAAAGAAACAAAACATCTCACAATGCAGGTTCAATACATAACCTAAAAACTGAACTTTCCAAAAAAGGTTTCTCTACCAAGTGGAAGTATGTATTGTTGCTACATGATACTCCCGACAGAAACACACTTTGTAGACTGGATATTTCCCTGCCCATGGTCTGTTTACAGCTAAATAACAAACAGACCGAGTGTAATAGTGACAGGTGTTTTACTGAAGCATATTGCCCAATCCTGAAAACAAGACTCATGGCTGTTTCAGCTTCCATTTGCACACATCCCTACATTTAAACTAGGTTTCAAACATAATTTATAATAATCATTCTAATTATGGAACTTTAAATGACCATAACTTTGTCAATTCTTTAATTGTTTTCATCAAGTAACTTTCATATTCAATTTAAGGGCAACTGAAGCAGTTATGACAAAGCTAACAAGAGCTATCACAGGAGTGATGAATCATACCCCCGCAGCACCGCCTCGACACAGGAATATTATTTAAAATTATAGTCTAAACAACACATTTGATGGAAATCTGCTGCTATACAGATTGAAAAACACCATGATTGATGTGGTGAACATTTGTACCAAGCAATTTTAAAATCCAGTAAGAAATGACAAAGTTACAGAGCGGACACGATTTGCATGACTATATAACCTTTGACCTGTAAGTGTGACCTTGACCTTTGAGGTAGGGACCTGGTTCTTGCGCATGACACACAGTCTTGATGTGGTGAACATTTGTACCAAGCAATTTTAAAATCCAGTAAGATTAATGACAAAGTTACAGAGCGGACACGATTTGCATGACTATATAACCTTTGACCTCCAAGTGTGACCTTGACCTTTGAGATAGGGACCTGGGTCTTGCGCATGACACACCGTCTTGATGTGGTGAACATTTGTACTAAGCAATTTCAAAATCAAGTAAGAAATGACAAAGTTACAGAGCGGACACGATGCTAACAAACCGACAGACCAACATGGTGACTCCAGTATACCCCCTTCAAACTTTGTTTGCGGGGGTATAATGAGCCAACCACCACACATAGCAATAATATTTATTTTGAATTGTACTGAAATCCTTCCCTGCTTACAAGTATAAGTACTTTGTTCAACTTTCAATTAAGGGGCTGTAACTCAGACGCTAACAATTCAAACAAGGATAACACTTGCACAGGTAAGCCCTCCTGATTCCCAGGTACCTGAAATAAAGTGCTCAGAAGCGCTTTGCTTAGGCGCTGACATATAACACTACTAACCAGGGAATTTAGCACAGCACAACTCTCCCACTTCAAACGTTAGATCAGACATATAACAGTCTACTAACCAGGGAATTTAGCACAGCACAACTCTCCCACTTCAAACGTTAGATCAGACATATAACAGTCTACTAACCAGGGAATTTAGCACAGCAGAACTCTCCCACTTCAAACGTTAGATCAGACATATAACAGACTACTAACCAGGGAATTTAGCACAGCACAACTCTCCCACTTCAAACGTTAGATCAGACATATAACAGACTACTAACCAGGGAATTTAGCACAGCACAACTCCCCTACTTCAAACGTTAGATCAGACATATAACAGTCTACTAACCAGGGAATTTAGCACAGCACAACTCTCCCACTTCAAACGTTAGATCAGACATATAACAGACTACTAACCAGGGAATTTAGCACAGCACAGCTCTCCTACTTCAAACGTTAGATCAGACATATAACGGACTACTAACCAGGGAATTTAGCACAGCACAGCTCTCCTACTTCAAACGTTAGATCAGACATATAACAGACTACTAACCAGGGAATTTAGCACAGCACAACTCTCCTACTTCAAACGTTAGATCAGACATATAACAGACTACTAACCAGGGAATTTAGCACAGCACAACTCTCCTACTTCAAACGTTAGATCAGACATATAACACTAGTCTACTAACCAGGGAATTTAGCACAGCACAACTCTCCTACTTCAAACGTTAGATCAGACATATAACAGTCTACTAACCAGGGAATTTAGCACAGCACAACTCTCCCACTTCAAACGTTAGATCAGACATATAACAGTCTACTAACCAGGGAATTTAGCACAGCACAACTCTCCCACTTCAAACGTTAGATCAGACATATAACACTAGTCTACTAACCAGGGAATTTAGCACAGCACAACTCTCCTACTTCAAACGTTAGATCAGACATATAACAGACTACTAACCAGGGAATTTAGCACAGCACAACTCTCCTACTTCAAATGTTAGATCAGACATATAACAGACTACTAACCAGGGAATTTAGCACAGCACAGCTCTCCTACTTCAAACGTTAGATCAGACATATAACAGACTACTAACCAGGGAATTTAGCACAGCACAGCTCTCCTACTTCAAACGTTAGATCAGACATATAACAGACTACTAACCAGGGAATTTAGCACAGCACAGCTCTCCCACTTCAAACGTTAGATCAGACATATAACACTAGTCTACTAACCAGGGAATTTAGCACAGCACAGCTCTCCCACTTCAAACGTTAGATCAGACATATAACACTACAGACTACTAACCAGGGAATTTAGCACAGCACAACTCTCCTACTTCAAACGTTAGATCAGACATATAACACTAGTCTACTAACCAGGGAATTTAGCACAGCGCAACTCTCCTACTTCAAACGTTAGATCAGACATATAACACTAGACTACTAACCAGGGAATTTAGCACAGCACAACTCTCCTACTTCAAACGTTAGATCAGACATATAACAGACTACTAACCAGGGAATTTAGCACAGCACAGCTCTCCTACTTCAAACGTTAGATCAGACATATAACACTAGACTACTAACCAGGGAATTTAGCACAGCACAACTCTCCTACTTCAAACGTTAGATCAGACATATAACAGACTACTAACCAGGGAATTTAGCACAGCACAACTCTCCTACTTCAAACGTTAGATCAGACATATAACGGACTACTAACCAGGGAATTTAGCACAGCACAGCTCCCCCACTTCAAACGTTAGATCAGACATATAACAGTCTACTAACCAGGGAATTTAGCACAGCACAACTCTCCCACTTCAAATGTTAGATCAGACATATAACAGACTACTAACCAGGGAATTTAGCACAGCACAGCTCTCCTACTTCAAACGTTAGATCAGACATATAACAGACTATTAACCAGGGAATTTAGCACAGCACAACTCTCCCACTTCAAACGTTAGATCAGACATATAACGGACTACTAACCAGGGAATTTAGCACAGCATAGCTCTCCTACTTCAAACGTTAGATCAGACATATAACGGACTACTAACCAGGGAATTTAGCACAGCATAGCTCTCCCACTTCAAACGTTAGATCAGACATATAACACTAGACTACTAACCAGGGAATTTAGCACAGCACAGCTCTCCTACTTCAAACGTTAGATCAGACATATAACAGACTACTAACCAGGGAATTTAGCACAGCACAACTCTCCCACTTCAAACGTTAGATCAGACATATAACAGACTACTAACCAGGGAATTTAGCACAGCACAACTCTCCCACTTCAAACGTTAGACCAGACAGATCAGACGTATAACAGTCTACTAACCAGGGAATTTAGCACAGCACAACTCTCCTACTTCAAACGTTAGATCAAACATATAACAGACTACTAACCAGGGAATTTAGCACAGCACAACTCTCCTACTTCAAACGTTAGATCAGACATATAACAGACTACTAACCAGGGAATTTAGCACAGCACAACTCTTCCACTTCAAACGTTAGATCAGACATATAACAGACTACTAACCAGGGAATTTAGCACAGCATAGCTCTCCTACTTCAAATGTTAGATCAGACATATAACACTACTAACCAGGGAATTTAGCACAGCACAACTCTCCCACTTCAAACGTTAGATCATGCATATAACACTACTAACCAGGGAATTTAGCACAGCACAACTCTCCTACTTCAAATGTTAGATCAGACATATAACACTAGTCTACTAACCAGGGAATTTAGCACAGCACAACTCTCCCACTTCAAACGTTAGACCAGACATATAACAGACTACTAACCAGGGAATTTAGCACAGCACAACTCTCCTACTTCAAACGTTAGATCAGACATATAACAGACTACTTACCAGGGAATTTAGCACAGCACAGCTCTCCCACTTCGAACGTTAGACCAGACATATAACAGACTACTAACCAGGGAATTTAGCACAGCACAGCTCTCCCACTTCAAACGTTAGATCAGACATATAACAGACTACTAACCAGGGAATTTAGCACAGCACAACTCTCCTACTTCAAACGTTAGATCAGACATATAACAGACTACTAACCAGGGAATTTAGCACAGCACAACTCTCCCACTTCAAACGTTAGATCAGACATATAACAGTCTACTAACCAGGGAATTTAGCACAGCACAACTCTCCTACTTCAAACGTTAAATCAGACATATAACAGCCTACTAACCAGGGAATTTAGCACAGCACAGCTCTCCTACTTCAAACGTTAAATCAGACATATAACACTACTAACCAGGGAATTTAGCACAGCACAGCTCTCCCACTTCAAACGTTAGGTCAGACATATAACAGACTACTAACCAGGGAATTTAGCACAGCACAACTCTCCTACTTCAAATGTTAGATCAGACATATAACAGACTACTAACCAGGGAATTTAGCACAGCACAACTCTCCCACTTCAAACGTTAGATCAGACATATAACAGACTACTAACCAGGGAATTTAGCACAGCACAGCTCTCCCACTTCAAACGTTAGATCAGACATATAACAGTCTACTAACCAGGGAATTTAGCACAGCACAACTCTCCCACTTCAAATGTTAGATCAGACATATAACAGTCTACTAACCAGGGAATTTAGCACAGCACAACTCTCCTACTTCAAACGTTAGGTCAGACATATAACAGACTACTAACCAGGGAATTTAGCACAGCACAACTCTCCTACTTCAAACGTTAGGTCAGACATATAACAGACTACTAACCAGGGAATTTAGCACAGCACAGCTCTCCCACTTCAAACGTTAGATCAGACATATAACAGTCTACTAACCAGGGAATTTAGCACAGCACAACTCTCCCACTTCAAACGTTAGGTCAGACATATAACAGACTACTAACCAGGGAATTTAGTACAGCACAGCTCTCCCACTTCAAACGTTAGATCAGACATATAACACTACTAACCAGGGAATTTAGCACAGCACAGCTCTCCCACTTCAAACGTTAGGTCAGACATATAACAGACTACTAACCAGGGAATTTAGCACAGCACAACTCTCCCACTTCAAACGTTAGGTCAGACATATAACAGACTACTAACCAGGGAATGTAGCACAGCACAGCTCTCCCACTTCAAACGTTAGATCAGACATAAAACACTACTAACCAGGGAATTTAGCACAGCACAACTCTCCTACTTCAAACGTTAGGTCAGACATATAACAGTCTACTAACCAGGGAATTTAGCACAGCACAACTCTCCCACTTCAAACGTTAGATCAGACATAAAACACTACTAACCAGGGAATTTAGCACAGCACAGCTCTCCCACTTCAAACGTTAAATCAGACATATAACACTACTAACCAGGGAATTTAGCACAGCACAGCTCTCCTACTTCAAACGTTAGATCAGACATATAACACTACTAACCAGGGAATGTAGCACAGCACAGCTCTCCTACTTCAAACGTTAAATCAGACATATAACACTACTAACCAGGGAATGTAGCACAGCACAGCTCTCCTACTTCAAACGTTAGATCAGACATAAAACACTACTAACCAGGGAATTTAGCACAGCACAGCTCTCCTACTTCAAACGTTAGGTCAGACATATAACAGACTACTAACCAGGGAATTTAGCACAGCACAGCTCTCCCACTTCAAACGTTAGGTCAGACATATAACACTACTAACCAGGGAATTTAGCACAGCACAACTCTCCTACTTCAAACGTTAGATCAGACATAAAACACTACTAACCAGGGAATTTAGCACAGCACAGCTCTCCTACTTCAAACGTTAGGTCAGACATATAACAGACTACTAACCAGGGAATTTAGCACAGCACAGCTCTCCCACTTCAAACGTTAGGTCAGACATATAACACTACTAACCAGGGAATTTAGCACAGCACAGCTCTCCCACTTCAAACGTTAGGTCAGACATATAACAGACTACTAACCAGGGAATTTAGCACAGCACAGCTCTCCCACTTCAAACGTTAGATCAGACATATAACAGACTACTAGCCAGGGAATTTAGCACAGCACAACTCTCCTACTTCAAACGTTAGATCAGACATATAACAGACTACTAACCAGGGAATTTAGCACAGCACAACTCTCCTACTTCAAACGTTAAATCAGACATATAACAGACTACTAACCAGGGAATTTAGCACAGCACAACTCTCCTACTTCAAACGTTAGATCAGACATATAACAGACTACTAACCAGGGAATTTAGCACAGCACAACTCTCCCACTTCAAACGTTAGATCAGACATATAACTGACTACTAACCAGGGAATTTAGCACAGCACAACTCTCCTACTTCAAACGTTAAATCAGACATATAACAGTCTACTAACCAGGGAATTTAGCACAGCACAACTCTCCCACTTCAAACGTTAGATCAGACATATAACAGACTACTAACCAGGGAATTTAGCACAGCACAACTCTCCCACTTCAAACGTTAGGTCAGACACCTCCTCCAGATCACCGTCACATTCTAACTTCATTGTGTCACTCAGGAACTTCAACTCTTGTTGTAAATCTATAATATATCATAACATGAAACCACACAAGTACGTCTATCTTTTAAACACTCCCCATCTTCTTAAGCACTATGGGGGAGTAGGGTACTGTTGTATCAATGCAATTACGGTAATCGTCAACTTACGCTCAAATTTGAAATCTTAATAATTCTTCAACTGCTGCAAATTCTGGTAACGCAATGTGTAATATCTTTAGTTAATTAATTCAGTTAATGATTTCAAACAAGATCTTTCCTCCATTTGTAGACTCAAAAACATTATAAGGAATTAAAATTTGGGAGTTTCAGATTTTCGTAAGTACTTTGACTAAACAGCACCCAGTGGCCTAGAGGTAGGATGGATGCTTTAGGATCGAGTGGTCCTGGGTACAACCCCTGTCTGGACCACTGGTTAATTTCCTTGAGCAAGAATTAACTCACTCAACTCCACCAAGGTGTAAATTGGTACATGTAATTGTTAGGGCAGCGTCTATTCCTGGGCGCCACAAATCGATGTTGGCTGCCACACTCGCATGAGAGGAATAGTTTAAACACAGGTTCCCTTTATGTAGCCAATGACCAGGGGAAGTTAAATTGTCAAAGGATGGTGGAACGGCTGAACAGCTAAAAACAGCCCTCAAAAGTTTGTGCCAGTAACTTTTATTTATTATTTAGAAATCTCAACTGACATTTGAGATTTTGTTTGAATTAACGAGTCTGACAGAAATTTCAAGGTGTTAGAATGTCTTGAAATGTTCAAATTCTAATTTCCTGACAACCTTTTTATTTTGTGGAACAAGTTGTCCAGACTCACACTGAGGGGAAAATATATTTGGGTCCAGATTTAGCTCAGATTGAGATTTCGCTATGGTCTCAAAACTTAATTCATACGTAACAGAACGGTTCAGGCATTTATTATATTTAGAGCGTGACTATGATTCATGGACCGACCCTAAAATTGTTGAATGTTCCATATGACATCCTTCAAACTTAAACTTAATATTGAAGGGGTATTAAGGGAAAAACCACCATGCACAAATTTAATTTTATCACCATGACTTACTTGTGTGTTCACCTTCAGGGTAGATCTGACAATGGAAGTCGGTAGGGTTCATAATAGATGTAATAATTGCCTTGAAATGTTCACCCTCTGGTCGACTCTTCTTCAACGTCTGTGTAAACACTGCTTTCTTTTCACCTTTTGGTGGTGATGACACTTTCTGTGGTAAAGCGTCAACCTTGGGGGAGACTTGTTTAGGTAGATTGTCCACAATGTCCGTACTAGGCACGTTATTCTGCCCCGACGGAAGGTCGGGTATAAGTCCCAGATCTGAACTAAGATTTCTACCATCCGGGGTGGTAACGTCCACCTCGTAGAGTCCATTACTATAGGATCGAGCACATACTGTCATAGGTACATTAGATATAGTCTGGAACTTCTGTAACATAGCTTCTGTCTCCACACCACTTCCATACAGACGACAATGTATAGCTATCTTTGGAACAACTAGAAACCTTAAAAGCAATGAACACCAGTTACATGAGCTGTTAATGTTGTGTAAACAAGAAGCCGTCATAAACAGCCAAATCCCCACCAAAGAGAAGATAATACACAAAGGGCCATAACTCTGACAAACAAGATCTTGAAAATATGCGCTGCAGGTCCTCATAGTAGTTATTCTGTGAAAGTTTTGTCTAAAATCCCTTAAGAAATGTAAAAGTTGCACACAGAAGGACTGACTGACGAACGGAATGATGCCTACCATAACTATGTCCCTTTAGAGGAGATAATAAGACAGAGCCAAGCTAAAATGAAAGCGTTCATTATACAGCTCCAACCAAACCACTGTGTAAGCTTCATTATTGTACATGTATACACCGATTGATTTAAGGTTGTTGTCTTAATGTTTTTATCAGGTTCAGCCGTGTATTCCAGCAATGTGTTTAGATACATACAGTAGTCAGCTAATCTACATACTTTTCCAGGAATCAATTATCAACCAATACAGTTTAAACAGACACCATAACACAATTTTTCAAAAACAACTCATTGCTCAAAGTGAAACATCTTACCTAGGTTCTATTTTTCTAATATCTGTGAAGAGAACTGTTTCTGTATTTCCATAATCCAAGAAGAAAACTTTAGCACATTTTGTATCCACGACTTCAATGACCTGACCACGGTACCAGTTGGCGTCCATACCGTCACGGAACAATGCAGCCACAATCTCACCAGCTGATGGAGTATACATCCCCTCTGTACCGCTACAATACTCTGACAGTTGTACCATTAATGTAGCTAAAGCTTTCTGTGTCTCTTCATCCGCCATCTGTACGAAGAATGACTTAATACTCTCAATAACAAACGTTACAGCTGAGATTTCTGAATTTAACGGCAGCTCGAGATCTTCTATACCCGTATCCAGACTTTTCCTTGCTGTTGGAGATTTATTCAGGTTGTTAGCAGTAGCAGGTGAAACACTTTCAGCACCAGGACCAGTTCTACTTGTCTTAGTCATAATGTTTACAGGTGAACCTGTGATCACTGATGTAGACTTCACAGTATCGTGGTCATTATTTGATCCAGCAGTAATGAGTGACTGTGTAACACTAGTGTCTAGTTCCAGGAATTCACTGACCTTAGTTTTATGATGATCTCTCATGATGATGTCTATCAGAAAGGACTGTCCAATGTTTGCAACCACTACTATATCTATATCATCCACGTCCGTCTCCAAACATCTGAACTGATCAATCATCTCCTTCTTCTCCTCGCCAGTACTCCCGACCAATCTACACTCACACGCAACAACAGGTAGTACACTAAACTGATCATCTAGCTGGCGTATGTGTCGCTTAGCAACCACACCTTCGTTACCGTAATCCACTATCGCTACAGTGACAGTATCATCATCACCTGTCTGTAAGACTCGAGCACGATACCACACGGCACCGGAACCATCATTATAGTATGCAGCAACATATTCCCCGACCTCAGCAGTATAAACAGTTTCATCGTTAGCGTATGCTATCTGCATATCCTTCAGGCACTCCAGTAACTTGGCATCTTGTTCTGTACTACACAGGTGAATGTAGAATTTAGCAAGGTTCATAATATACACAATTTTTACTTTCATTTCATTTTCATTTTCATCCACAGGAAGTGTAGTCAGGGGTATAGACATTCTACGAGTGGAATCTGTAACTATGGACGTCGCCAAAGTCGGCTTATCAGCACTGTCGGCTTTCACAGACTTTGGACTTGACTTAGTTGTGTAGCTTTCAAACGCTTCGTTTACATTTGTTCCATCAACCAAAGTCACTTTGATAGAAAATATTCCTTTATTATAATTGACAGCCTGTACATAGACTTCATGGTCTGTTAAAGCTTGTAGCTTCATGAGAAGATCTGAATCTTCCGATTCTTCAGTCCCGGCTAGTTGACATTGCACAGCAAAGGCAGGCGGTGAAAGGAATTTGGTATCCAATGGAGCAATGTCTTCAAGTTTAGCACACACTGTATTACCGTAATCCACTAACAGTACCATAAAAGCATCCTCAGACACTTTGGCCTTAACACAAGCTCTATGCAAGAGTGGTGTACCACTAACTGTGAACACAGCAGCCACACAATCACCTTCATTAGGCTTCATACTAGACTTTCCGGCTTCTATACTGCGATTCAAATCCAACATCATCTCGTTTAATCGTTTCTCTACGGAGGGGTCTAAATCTTGCACATACACACAGTCTACGGCCGTTACACAAGTCACCATTACCTTCAGTTTGCTACCGTCCATCGGTAAATCCCCAGCCCCTATCTGACCCTTTTTATCACCATTAGCTGTTACTGCTACTTTACTATCACTAACAGTCTTAGCCTGATCGTGTTTGTCAGGAGTGGTGGTTTGTTTTGGTTTCTCCTCATTGTGCGATGTCTTGGACTTGACAGGACTAGCAGCATTGTGTTGAGACATGATCTCATGTATTGCTTCAGTCATAGATTCACCAGATATTGTTATCTCTATAGCAACAGCTTCATGTGTTACAGCTTTCACTCTACCAGACAGTGGGTACTGTGACATCTGTAGGTATAAAGCTATCAGATCTTCCGGCCATTTACCATCCAATGGTTCAGTAAGTCCATCATACGTGCACATTATACCTGGATAATAATAAAAATAATTATCATTTATTTTATTACTTTAATAATAACAGACTGCGTTCAATAAACGCTTATATCCCTGCGGAAGAATAAAGTATATAGATATATTGGATATCTTTAAATGGGCATAACTGTGTGAATAATCAGCGAACCGGCACATGCCGACGATATGTGCATCTACACTTGGTAGTGAAGCTATCCATGAATTTTTGTTAAAATCTGAGCAGTGGTTTTTGAGAATATAAGAATTTGGCCTTTCAATAAGTCTAAGACCAAAATTAGGTCAAAGTGAAGGTCAAAATGGAGTCAGGTGATACAGGTGTGTGGAGAGTGGTCATATACAACATCCATGGATGCAAGTTTGAAAGCTTTGTAGCAGGCCATATAAATGCTAGAAGAAACAGTCAATTTGGGTTAACCAGGCAGGATGGACAGACCGGTGAATCACTATGCCTCCTGATCTATCGATACGGGGGAAAAATAAAAATAATTATTATTTATTTTATTTTCAGTGGATTACATTACAAATAACAACACACATAAAATGTTGAATATTAACCTATATCCAATATTTACAAAGTTACAATTAAGCCTCAAACTAAGACAGGTAAAATAGATAGTGATGTTTTACTTGAACTTTTAAACTGGTAGAGTGGCAGCAGACTGTATTGAAAGTATTACCTTGAGCTGGAAACTGTGTAAACAGGTCAGTGGCTTTCCTCATCATATCCCAGGTTACCGTCTCAGAGTTGAGGTAATCAATGTATTCCACGACAGCTCCAGTCTGTACTATCTCCAGCACTCTAGCTCTATACCAACCTTTATCCTGACTAAACAATGATGCCACCACTTCACCAACAACTGTCGGTCTGAAACAATACAAGAAATGTTTGTAAAACGAGTATGCCCCCATGGTAGTCCTATATTTGAAAATGCAAAATACCCCCTGATCAAAGATGGAGGACATAACTTGAGATGTTTGAATAACATGTATGCCCCCATGATAATTTATTTTTGAAAATGGTAAATGAAATTGTCACCTACAGACCTCAAAATCAATAGGGGTCATCTATTGTTGTTGGACAACCTCGGCTCATTAATACCTTCATGAAAATAGATCCTAAGATGAAATATAATTTTGACATAGCATTTACTTTGTTCTCAACTTAGATACAGGGGCTAAATATTCAATGTTTCAATTGACATTAGGCCAGAGCAGAAACTGCTCCTCCTGGTTGTTTGTCGAAGGCTGCTTGGCAAAGGTTTTCACGTTAATCCATTTAACCATGTGATTATAATATATCGCTAAAATTAATTAAAAGGGTATTGATTGCAACTGGCGTAATGTCAATTGTGAATAGGAGTGATTAATACTGCAAGCTGTGTGATAACAGGCCACAGGATGAAGTTTTACAAACCTGTATTCAGATTGTGTACATGCGCTACATTCCTCATTGAACTTGGCATTGAATGCAATAAACTTTTCCACCAGTGATTTTTCAAGCATCTGAACACTGAATACAATGGGCGAAGTTACGTTTGATACGGCAAATGGAAACTCTTGACCAACAACCAAATCTTGATGAGATTTCTTCATGTCACAGAACATCAGAACGGACCTGGAAAGGAACCAAATACTGCATACTGTAAAATCATTTAATTTCAACGGGACAAACTTTTGTGGTTTTGGTAAAAATTTGTGAATTTTGCATTTCAGGTAATTAATACCATGGCCAAAAGTATTGTTTGATGGGATTTGATTTCATGGTTGAAGGTTAACAACGAAATCCACAAAATTTAACCCCCCCCCCTTGAAAATTAATAATTTTACATTATGTTTAGACAAAGTAAATAACATGTTTTAAATATCACTAGAAATGTGTCCATAATAGGACACATATACACCCTAAGGCAATATGACATGACAAAATTTGAAGGCTATAGTTATACTACTTTCCCAGTAATGAGTAGTGCAAGCAAAATTTCATTGAATTTCATCCCCTTAGCCCTAAGTACAACTAACTTGACTCAGGTGTAAACAGAACATCGCCATTATTTGAATGGTACTTTTATTGTAAACAGGAAAAATAATGGAACTTTATTTTACTACACTGATTAAACATCTTGGGACATAAATACACGCTAAGCTTATCATGCACTATATTTTTGTTCTGTAGAACATCACGTAATTATCTGCAGGGGACGTTACGGTCTATTTCTAGTTAAAGTTGTTGCAGACTATTGAACGATCTGTATCTACGTCACTCTGTTTGATACATCCTTAGTAGCTTCCGGATTTATGACGGAATGACCCGAGTAGTTATGATTGGTTAGACCACCTTTCCTTGTTCTGGAGAGTCGACTTTACAGCAGGGGTGTCAATGGAGCCAAATTAAAAATCAGGAATATCCTATACGGCCAATCAGTTTTGCAAAACAAGAGGCCTTGTTTCCATACTTAACTCAGTTTTTATAAAGAAAGCCTTCCAAACAAATTAAATTGACAATAATTTTGCCATTTCCATGGATATTTTCATCAAATAACGGTCAGAAATCATAGCACCCTAATGAAATCTTAACCAGGAATTCCTGATTAATCAGGAAGATTGACACCCCTGTTACAGACAAGTTTGATCGTATCACAGTTTCTTCATCATAGTACACATACATACATGTCTTGTTTGTTGGTAGTGTCAGGTAATGCAGAGGTAGGTGAGGACTGTACAACATTCACACCCTCCTCTTTCCTCGTACCGGTGTTACTCACACCCTCGTCTTTCCTAGTACCGGTACTTCTCACTAAGCCAGCTGCCACCAGTTTGTCACCAACACTTTCACCATTCATATTGTCTAGTATAATACAGTGTAGTTTACCATCACTTGTATCGGTTATACTCTTACATCGACCAATCAGTGGCTGATCTGTAGGCATATACTGTAATAATTCTTTATCAGGAATCTTCCAGCTGTCACCTGTTGCTGGTATTATCTCATCCAAACTGCATAGAACAGCCTGTAAAACATATCATGAAGTATATGATTCATGAAGACCAAACATTCATATTCAATACCATGGTTATCTAGAATCTTAACAAACCAACATCAACTAGAATTGTTGCCATTTGGCATACTAATAAACCCCTCATATCAGCTGAACAATCCTTTGCTCACACAATTTCTAAAATCCGAAAATCAAATATAACAAGTAATTAGGGATTGGTAGCAATACCAAACCCTAATTGGTTTCCAGAATGTCAATGGTTTTTGCTGCCATGGTATCATGCAAGTTTCATAAACCTAGCTTGAAAACTGTTTGAGTTATGGCAGGATCCAGATTTTCTTGACGGACGGATGGACTGACTGACTGAACATAAAAAAGACTTCAAATAATGCTGTAGACGACCTGATGCCACAAGGTTTTTGTATGGTGGTAATATAGCAATCTCATTTGTCGCATATACACAATAGAAAAATTGCAATATAAGTGTATGGCAAGCTTTAATTGCAACATTTTGTGCATCTTGAAGTCTTAGTTTTGTAGGAGTCGCAGGACAGTCTTACGACATTCATAGCCATTTCCCCCAAAGGGTGCAACAAAATGTGACTGAAGACTGGTGTATGGCTGTCACAATGCTGATGAGATGTTGACATTATATATCACATGACTTTCCTTCTATCCAGGTTATTTTAGTGAGTATGTAAAATCTGATATCACACATGTGTAGTATAAAGTTATACTATATGGGAGTGTTTTTTCAATAAAACAATTGTGTATTTTGCGTTTTTAGTGTCATATGATATAAAGAATCTATCACTCATTGTCAGTTGATATTTTGCCAAAGGCTCGTTTAATAAAATTTCCAAAACTTGTTTAATATAAATGTGTATCAATTGACAACTCATGATAGATCTTCTATAAACATGATAACATTACCGGAGCAGGAAGTTGTGTTAAACTATCGTCTAGATGTCTCATATGTTCTAATGATGTAGCCTCGGTATTACCAAAGTCGAGGAAGTGAACCAATACTTGATCACCTGATACCCTCAGTACTTTAGCTCTATACCAGAGTTGATCTAGACTGAATCGTACACAGTATATCTCACCAGTCATCACAGATAGTACATCGGGCACACTCTCCTTGTATTTCTGAAAGGTAATAACATGCATTAATAATACAGTGGTACATATAATCTAACATTGAACAAATTGGAAATGTGTTAGGAAATGTGTTCATAGACACAGGTGCCCCCATAGGGGTAATAAAAGTAACAATGGCCATAACTGATAATAAATTTCATCCTTTACAGCCAACTTCCCATCTCAGGTTTTTTAATCTGTGAAAGTTGCTAGAAATTCCGCCCAATGGTTTGTGAGGAGTTCAACACACAAAATTTGCATTACCATATAGACGGACAGGCAGCACCAATGCTTTATGTTCCCCACTTATAAACAAGTAATTAGGAATTGTAAGCAATACAGAAGTCTTTGATTTTCAAGTTGTCAATGTTTCAGATGCCATGGTTACCGCAATTTATGTCCGAAACATAACGTAACAAGAAGCAGTCACTGACAGCCATATCCCCCGCAGATGGAAAACGACAAATATTATCAAGAAAGCTTCATAAAGATGACCACTACAGTTGAATTGTTGTTGATGATGCAAGATTATTTGACAAAATTCCACGAGAAATATGTAAAAAATTAACAAAGGGCATTAACTCTGTCAAAAATGGTTGAATAAAAAAATCCTGACAATATGCCCTGGGGGACATCATAGCAGTTATTCTGTGAAAGTTTCGTCAAATTCCCTTTAGAAATGTAGGAGGAGTTGCACACAGAAGTTCGGACGGGCGGACGGACTGACGGACGGAATGACGCCTACCATTACCATATCCCCTTCGGCGGAGGATAATTAGACTTGCATAATTACCTTATTGGTCCCTATGCACATACCATGTTTCATAAACCTAGCTTGAAAACTGTTTTGAGTTATGGTAGGATCCGGATTTTCTTGAGGGACGGACTGACTGACAGACGGAGGGCAAACCTATAGTCCCCTCAGGTTGAAAACCAGTAGGGGCCTAATAAAGGCGTTACTTACTTACTACACTAGGGGTATTCTACAACTTCAGGTTCACCCCAACCTCAAACCACCAAATGTAAGATGCAGTTGATTCATATAAGAACAGCCATGTAATTAGGTAATTTAGTAAATATTTAAATGGCATGAAAAGTAATATAATATATACATACTTGATTAATCTCCATCATTATATCTTTGAATGGATCAATATATTCAGGTTGGTTTATCTGTAGATAAAAGTGACCAGGGTCTGTGACGTCACACAATACCACCTAGAATCAATTATAAACAAACAGTATACCCATAGTATAACTACATACAAAACTACCCAAATAGAATACTAATACTTTATTTTCGTGAGGAGTTTAAGAAATTTGATTTTTAAAGACAATGAATGGCAGGTTCTTTTTATCACATTACCATACAGTAACAAAGTCAAAACAATATCAGAAATAACAAATTTAAGCCAACAACATTATGTTTTCTCGCCAAAAAACTGGTGGCATCACGCATTTGTTATCAAACGTCTTGGAGAATATTGTTCCAGTCGTTTGTTCTCAAATGTGATATCACAGTGTTTATGTGATAAAGATATTGCTTTCTTACCCTCAATTCCTCATTCAGTGGCATTGACACGGTGGGTAAATTCTTTTTAGGGGGTGATTTCTTTGTTTCTTTCGGTGTTGACGATGCTACCGGTTTAGAAGATGTACTGGTTGCTGGCTTATCGTCCCAATCATCATCATCTGTGTTCTTATTATTACTGGAACCACGACTGGGCTGGGAACCAGACGGCGTGTAACTTCCTGTTCGTAAAATACAAAATTTCAAATTACATTCATTTAAGATAAAGAAGATCTATCACAAGTTGTTAATTGATATCAATTTATACAAAACGAGTTCTGGAAATTTTATTAAGTGAACCACAGCAGCAACGTTCCATTTGAAAATTACATGTGTATTTTTTATCAATTGACAACTCATGATAGATTGTATATAACTGCAAGAAACATGCATACCAAATTTGAAGTCATTTCAACTTACAATTAGGCTAGGCAAGCAGAGCGGGATACTGCCACGAAACAAAGTAACACATATATCTCGCCTAGAATAGGCGACACAAAAGCCACACAAGATCATTTTTCCCATCCACACAAGGTGAACTAACTGAAATTCTTTACACCTCACGAGACCGAGGTATCTGATATTACAAACATTTTGAAGTAAACTAACCTTTTTTCTTAGGACAGTCTCGTGAAATATGTCCAACTTCATGACAATTGAAACATTCTTGATCTGCAATGATAAACAAGATCATTGTAAACCCTCATGGCTATTTTGAAAGTGAGGGGAAGGAGCCTTTTCGTTAAGTCTGGGTTAAATTAACAGAAATGTTAGCAAAAGAAAAAACTATATGTAAATTGAATTTTCGGGAAAAAACTACATGATTTTAAAGAATTCTCCTGACTGGGTTCCAACAAATATTCTAAGACAAAACTTCCTGACTTTTCTCTGACCAGACAGCAGTTTCCCCAGACTTTTTTTAGCGATTGGGCCTTTCTGTTAGAGCAAAATAGCACAATAGAAACAGTGAAAAGGAGGTTATATTTGCTTTAAATGGAACCAAAATGTTTCAGGTAGCACTTTGAGTGCTGTTGTTTGACACAAAGTTATAATAATTTAAGATTATTCAGAGCAAGCATAGCGAGCGAGGATTTTTTCTTAGTTTTAGGTATTTTCGTCATATGAAATGACACTGAATGACATCATAAATGAAGAATTCCCTAACTTTTTCCTGTCTTTTGCTCAATTTCCAAATTTCCCTGACTTAACTTCCAAATTCCCTGACTTTTCCCTGACCTTGAAAAAAATATGTTTTTCCCTGACCATGGGAACCCTGCCCGAGTGGAAGGGTCTGTAAACGGCTCGTGCTATATAAGGGAAGAAGTCCAGAGTCTCTGTATGCTACCATGGCAGCCAAATTATCAGCATAACTATTGGTCATGATGACCTTGCTGTTTGGCCTACTGACCCCAAAAATACTCAGGTGTCAACTACCAACATTCCTTTGAAAGTTTGGAGATCCTGGGTTAACGATGCTCGACTTATTGATTGGGAGCCATTCTTATCAACAATGGTAAAGGTCAAAGCGACCTTGCCCTTTGAAATATTTACCTTAAATCACAACTAAGGTTGTGTAGAACATTGCTTTAGTATTTATAATATAAACAGACTTGACAAAAGACCAGACAAAACTGTGTTTAGTCAAAGCTTATGCCCGGTGAAAGCCTTGTCCACAATAACTAGCTACGTTAATCAACTTGCAAGTTTTGTTACAAACAGACAAACAAACGAGTGGACGAACAGTTACATCACTACATGACTCCTGCATCTACTTCCTGCATCAGTACATGACTCCTACATCTACTTCCTGCATCACTACATGACTCCTGCATCTACTTCCTGCATCAGTAGATGACTCCTGCATCTACTTCCTGCATCACTACATGACTCCTGCATCTACTTCCTGCATCACTACATGACTCCTGCATCTACTTCCTGCATCACTACATGACTCCTGCATCTACTTCCTGCATCACTACATGACTCCTGCATCTACTTCCTACATCACTACATGACTCCTGCATCTACTTCCTGCATCAGTAGATGACTCCTGCATCACTACATGCCTCCTGCATCTACTTCCTGCATCACTACATGCCTCCTGCATCTACTTCCTGCATCACTACATGACTCCTGCATCTACTTCCTACATCACTACATGACTCCTGCATCTACTTCCTGCATCACTACATGACTCCTACATCTACTTCCTGCATCACTACATGACTCCTGCATCTACTTCCTGCATCAGTAGATGACTCCTGCATCTACTTCCTGCATCACTACATGACTCCTGCATCTACTTCCTGCATCACTACATGACTCCTGCATCTACTTCCTGCATCACTACATGACTCCTGCATCTACTTCCTGCATCACTACATGACTCCTGCATCTACTTCCTGCATCACTACATGACTCCTGCATCTACTTCCTGCATCACTACATGACTCCTGCATCTACTTCCTGCATCACTACATGACTCCTGCATCTACTTCCTGCATCACTACATGACTCCTGCATCTACTTCCTGCATCACTACATGACTCCTGCATCAGTAGATGACTCCTGCATCTACTTCCTACATCACTACATGACTCCTGCATCTACTTCCTGCATCACTACATGACTCCTGCATCTACTTCCTGCATCACTACATGACTCCTGCATCTACTTCCTGCATCACTACATGACTCCTGCATCTACTTCCTGCATCACTACATGACTCCTGCATCTACTTCCTGCATCACTACATGACTCCTGCATCTACTTCCTGCATCAGTAGATGACTCCTGCATCTACTTCCTGCATCAGTAGATGACTCCTGCATCTACTTCCTGCATCAGTAGATGACTCCTGCATCTACTTCCTGCATCACTACATGACTCCTGCATCTACTTCCTGCATCACTACATGACTCCTGCATCTACTTCCTGCATCACTACATGACTCCTGCATCTACTTCCTGCATCAGTAGATGACTCCTGCATCTACTTCCTGCATCACTACATGACTCCTGCATCTACTTCCTGCATCAGTAGATGACTCCTGCATCTACTTCCTGCATCAGTAGATGACTCCTGCATCTACTTCCTGCATCACTACATGACTCCTGCATCTACTTCCTGCATCAGTAGATGACTCCTGCATCTACTTCCTGCATCAGTAGATGACTCCTGCATCTACTTCCTGCATCACTACATGACTCCTGCATCTACTTCCTGCATCACTACATGACTCCTGCATCTACTTCCTGCATCACTACATGACTCCTGCATCTACTTCCTGCATCACTACATGACTCCTGCATCTACTTCCTGCATCACTACATGACTCCTGCATCTACTTCCTACATCAGTAGATGCCGGGGCATAAAAAGGCTCAGTTAAAGGAGTAATGAGAGACCATGTATCACTTACTGTTCTTTACTGGACAATCTGATCTCATATGTGTCTTCTCACCACAATTAAAACACCCTGAAGTAATAAATGACATAATTCAGTCAGAACATATTGCTAATATAAAAGCAATATGGGGGCATAATTATTAAGTCCTGACTGTTTACATACTTATATGAATACTTATACTTGATATCATTTTGAACAAGAATTATTAGTTCATGAAAATGCCCCTAAGTGACAGCAACCTACCCCTATCACCTGGTGCTCCACCTGTCCTAGTTCTGTTACCATCATTGCCCCGTCTCTGATCCCTTCCATCCGTCCTCCTTCCTCTCTGTCCCCTGTCCTGTCCCCTATCCTGACCTCTAGCTCCCCTATCCCGATCAGTATCACCAACTTCGGATTCCTTACTATCCCTTCTGGTTCTCTGCTGTTTATAATTGTCTACTTTCGTCGATGATCTTTCATCATCCGAGGCCACGGATGGCCGAGGACTAGCATGTGACGTTGATTTCCGAGTGACGTCCGGCCGAGGACTGGCAGGTGATGTTGATTTCCGTGTGATGTCAAATTGTTTTCCTGTAGCCTTCTCCATAAGTGCTTTCACTTTCTAAAAAAGATCAATGATTTCTTCAAAGGCCCATAGCAAAGTGTGGTATTTCCCAAATATTTCGTCAAATTAACCTAATGAAGTATCCTTAAAGTCACATTATTGCTCCCACAACTTTTTTCCAACCATCCATTTCATACAATGAATTATGGAACCGTTAGGCTGTTTCTTAACAAATGACCAATACTCGAAGACAGAATGTTAACCATATCTGTCGAAATAGTAGCCCAAATATTGTATTTAGCAAATTGTCATTTTGTCAACTAACCATCTGGATATTTTATCACATTTTCTTCCATCTTATTGTGTTTTCGACATTTGGCAATCTTAAGTGCTCAAATTGCATCATTCTGCAGAGAGGTTACTAAGTTATAGCTTATTAAAATAGCAGTTCAAGACTAAATGTGACTTAAAGTTTCCCTAGAAAAAAATATTTTTATGTTTGACAGGTCAACAGTATTCAGTTACATGGAGATTCTCAAGTCACATTAGTTGAACCCGGGTTGCCAGTTTAGACGGCAAGGGTACTAACCACTTAACTACGGAGTCATTGCTAATGAGTGATAGGGTCATTGCTAATGGAAGAAAGACCTCTATCCTAAATGAGCGTAAACCCACACATAACAGAATATTTATGTTTTGGAATACAGATTTTCTCAAATTACTTTGGAGAAAAATAATCCATCATGAGACAGTTCATTGTAGGATAAAGAAATCTCGCCCTAAGGTGAGATATCCTTGTCCTATATAGAAGCACAAAGTGGATTAAAATAATCTTCTCCATTCTCCCTGCTTGTCTCTCAGATTGTATTTTCATATTTGCGTTCTGCACTTTTTAGATTGAGCATCTCGACTTCTTTTTGTACGGAGGTATTATGTGTCCAAATGAGACTCCGTAGAGTAACAGGGTAGTCAGGGCTCGACACTAACCAATTTTTCATGGTGGCCCAAGGGACCACCAGCTTTCAAAATCTACTGGTCCTCCAGAATTTCAACTGGTCCTTCAACATGTCAAATTTCACCATGTTAATTTAGGGTATTTCTCCTTATATAACAGAGGCCTGAAAAAGGCCCCTTCCCAATTGGAAATTTCAGTTTTCCAAAAAATCTCAAGTTAGCCCTACTTTTTTGTTTCCCAAAACAGGAAATACACCGTTATTTTCCCAAAAATTTAGAGACTAAGACCCCTTCCCAAAATGAACAGAAAAGACCCTGGTTATACACGTTAGAAATGCCACAACATTGGCCGTTTTTGTTGTGTAACCTTTCGTTTTCGGTAAATTTAGCCTCGACCTTTAAAGTTTATTGAACCATCTTCATCTAAACAATCATCGGCGATTCTCATTCAGAATAAACAATTAGAGACCATACCAATGCCAGTTTCATCTATGTTATGTGTTAATTACGTCAATTATAACAAGTTCGAAAGGAAAATCGCCGCTCCCCGCAAATAGTTTTTTTTTAACTTTTTAATAGCCCCTGCTAAGACCCGCAAATTGCAACATATGTAGCCGTTATATAAACAACTGTTCCGAACTGATTTGGACTTTAGTACCTACCGAACAACATCCGGGTAATTGAAATGTTGGGAAAATCCTGTTTTCCATTCTAGTGATCTAGTTCACTCTAGCGTGTATTATTTTGTTAGTTTGTTTTGTATTTCGATACCAAACTTAGAATTTTTTAATCAGAATTCTTACTGGCCCGGCGGACCTTCAAATTCCAAGAGTTACTGGTCCTCCTCAAAAACCACTGGCCTCGGACCATCGGACCAGCGTTAGTGTCGAGCCCTGGTAGTCAGTTTCATATAGGACAAACATGGTTCATGCACAATTCTCATATCGAAATTCAAGGACTTTTCAAGATTGAAACCAAATTTAAGGACTTTTCAAGGTTGAAACTAAATTCAAGGACTTTTCAAAGTTGAAACAAAATTAAAGGACTTTTCAAGGCCTGTATGAACCCTGGACAAATAGGAGGTTAAATGATGTTTGTAACAACTTACCGGGATTAGGTCATCATCAACACCAACCTCGAAATCTTCAAATGTCTTTGTTATCTCATTTTCCTTCCTGTAAAACAATGGTGAATAATAATGTTATAAATCACATACTCATACTACCATGAATAATTATCAGGGTTCGAATTTAAGCTCCCATACTCGCTAATAGCTTGTAGAAATTCAGAATAGCGAGTGACATTTAAAGTCACTCGCATATTTTAGCGAGTATGAAAAAGAGGAGTAAACACCAATAAAAGTCCTCCTTAAAGAATTGCTTATAAATTTCAACAAAACAACGTGTTTTCTGTCGCTAACTATCGGTGGAAACTGGCGTTGATCTGTCAAACAAGTAAACAGGAAATCCACATTCGGAATGACTCGGCACTTTTGCTTGATATACTATGACCGAGATATTGCAATTTATTCATGCCTAAAATTTGCTTTATCGCATTGCAGATATCCGCTAAAATACACCAACAATCACCGAGAACAAGTTTGTTACAGTTAGTAATAAATTCAATAAATCGATTTACGACGAAGAGGAGCATCAAAACATGCAACAATAGCAACAAACTGAAATGTCACCTGTTTCCGCGACACCGATGGAAAATCGACGTAACGGACTAACAATTTTCGTACCCGACATTCGCACCAAGCATAAATCGATGCATGAATGATGAAGCTTTAAGTTTTAAATGATTTAACACGTATGTGAACTGCAGTTTTCGTTTTAATGTATCTTGATTTTTTGTTTATCTGTTTCATGCTCCAGGCATAGTGATCAAGGCATAGCACTTTATAGCAGTTAATTTGGTTAATACATTTTAATAAATTTTTTTAGCTAGTAGCTTTTCCTTTTAGCTAGTGAACCCAAATGGCATAAGCTAATTTTAGCTAGTAGAAATTATCGCTAAATTCGACCCCTGTAATCATAATCAATCCATGGTTTAAAAAAAATGCCAAGCAAAACCTTTGTTTGCTAGTCAGCATTTTGCTGAAATATGACGGGCATATGAGTTCCTCCACCTAGATTTGAACCCGGGTCATCAGATAAGCCGGCAAGCACTAAGCTACTCAGGCAATCCAGGGTTAGACACTAACTATATTGGCTACAGGTCTGACGAAAAGAAGTGCAGCGCCAAATTTGTAAACAGACCAGTTACTGGTCGTTCATGACTTTCACTGGTCCCTCTCGATTTTCACAGGCCTATGGCCAGCGGACCAGTGTTAAGTGTTGAGCTATGCAATCCGGTGAAAATGGTTGTGAAATTGACTGCAATATAATTGTAGTAAAATGTTAAAGATATGCATTCATAGTTGAATTGAGAGTGACCTCAATATAGATATTTCAAGGTCATCCATAATGTATTGTTTGTTTGCTCTAATGCGATCCACGATTTTTAAGATGGGTAGGTAGGTCAAAAAATTTTTTATGGAAATGTTTTTTTGGAGGTGGGGGACCTGTAAAAAAATTCAAGTTGATTTAGTTATATAAGGAAATAGGCTATACAAGACTGTGTTCGGTAAACGTTAATGCCCCAGGGGTAGCCTTGTCCAAAATAAATATAGCAAAGTCAATACAAGTGAAAGTTTTGTAAAAAACAGACAGGTGAAACACTTTGTATGCTGGGGCATAAAAAAATAGAAAGATAGCGTTAGGGCAAACATGAATATTTCAAGGATAGCCTAATGGACTGAACTTTGATAAAAACTTACTCGTTCGATTTATTACACATTTCTTTATGGTTTGGCCAATCATTAGTCTGACATTTAGATCCACAGTACGGTATCTTACATCTACTGCATCGTGATGATCCAAGCTTTCCACACACGGAACATTCACGTCTTTCCGTTTGAGTGTCAACCTTACTTTGTTCAGGTACTGTAATAAAAGTATAAAACACAAGCTTAGAATGAGAAGGTGGCAAGTATACCTTTACGATTTTGACATAATTATACGCTTTAAATCACCATAATTTAACATTGATATACTGGCTATATTTACAACCCCGGTTGTATGAGTATCACGACGACGCTAGAGATGTAAAACAAGCACGAAATTGAAAAACCTATATCACACTATTTCTTTGATATATTAAGTATTGATGAGCTTATCAGTCGATATAGTGTCTATATTTTTCATTAAATAACTATGATTTCTGCAGAAAGTATATTCTTTCTAATGCAGGATTTCTTGATTTCAAAAGAAGTGGCATACATACCATACATTGGTGGCATGGTATACGGCTGCATTATGACAGGCATTGGCATACCAGCCATCGGCATAACTGGTTGATAAGCTCCGTATCCACCATAGAAGTTCTGGAATCCACCACGTCCTCTGTGGTTCTGATAATACCCCCTGCCGTAACCTCCCCTACCACCTCGGCCCCTGTTGAAGTCTCCCTGTCCACGACCTCGTCCATAATTATATTCTGCTTGTCCACGACCACGCCCTCCGCTGTAACTGAAGTTGTCTCTGGCTTGTAGAAAACTAGCATCACCTCGACCTCTACCAGGACCATTACTATACTGCTCATCCTGTGATCTCTCACGTCTATAATACAAACATTCACATGATTAACTAACGCACAGTGACCCTAGCACCGTTTATGGTACAAACAATAACATACTGTAAAATCATTTAATTTCGTTGGGACGAAATTTCGTGGTTTTGGTAAAAAAGACATTTTCGTTGGAACTTGAATTCGTGGATTTTGCATTTCAGGTAATAAAACAAGGGTCAAAATCTATGTTTGTTGGGATTAAAGTTAGTGGTTTAGGTGAACCACGAAATCCACGAAATTTAATCCCCCACGAAATTTAATGATTTTACAGTAATTAACTAACGCAGAGTCACCCTAGCACCTGACAAATGTACTAGTAGCCTATGTCTATGTATCATATATACATGCTTCTGTCAAGTTAGAAGGGAGGGGAAAGAGCAAAGTAAAAAATTATAAGAAATGAGAAATGTTTTCATGGGACACAGGTGCCCCCCATTGGGGCCTTTTGTAAACGTAACAAAGGGCCATAACTCAGGTAACTAGAGCATTGTCTAGGAGTGCTGGACGCTCAACTTTTTCGTGTTTGATAGTAACAATGGCACATAACGCAATAAATATAGGTCACATGTATATCAGCCTTGTCAGTAGAGATTCCTCCTGTGATGGTGAATAACCATGCCAAGTTTCAAGTGGATACATTTGATAGTCTCTGAGAAAATGACTTGTGACAAAAACCTTAACCAACGGTCCAACACACACATACAGACAGTCTGACGCTGACAATTACGTCACATCAAAAGCTTAACTTTTTTTCTTCAAATTCATACAGCCTATATTTAAGGTCATCTATACATTGGCGATGTTCATATGCGAAAGTTTAAAGCCAATGGTTAATTAGGAGTTCAACACACAAGATTTGCGTTATGTACAGACAGACGGACGGACTGCACCATTGCTACATGCTCCCAATTAATTGAGGGAAAACAATAATCAGAAATGAGAAGAAGACTATATTACTGACCTAACATAACTACCAGGCTGTCTGAGTGTAGTAGTGTGAGGTTCCCTGGTAGCAGCTGGGGTCAATAATTGATCATTTAATGTACCAGACATTATTGTATTATCAAATACAGAATCTGTGCCTACATCTACAGAGAGACTGTTTAACTTGGGTCTGGTACCTAGCGTAATATCAGCATCACCACGCTCGCACACTGAAATAAAATATTGCAGATCATATACTGTATAGCGGGTATATTTCACGGTGTCCAATTTTCGCGTTAATTGGATCCTTTTGAATTCATGGTGTCTTGATTTCGCGCTAACGGCCTTGACCGCGAAATTAAAACCTTGTTGGTAAACATGGAAGGGGAGGTAAACGTTAGAGTATGAGTATAATCGTCACTACTGATCTCGCGGTTGTGTGTTCGAATTCCGGGCTGGCCAACTAAAATTACTGATAGTCTTTCGGATGATACGTTAAACCGAAGTCCCATGTATTGGTGCTATACATATGGCATGCAAAGAACCAGGAATGCTTCTGGAATTAGGGCATCTTCTGAATCATGCATTATCCCCCAACAACTAAAAGTACTAAGTCTTCTGGAGGCCTCGCCCATAAGAATTATCCGGTGGCGAGGATAAAGAAACGCAATAAACCAAACACACTGATCATTAACTGCTAACATAAGAAAAACATGTAGATCTATTTACAAACAAACAATTATTTCGGCAAACATTTACACGTTCCGCAAACAAAACTGTTATTAATTTTGAACAAGTGTGATGAAACGGCTTACAATTCAAACCTTCAGACGATATTAATATGCATGCATAGAAATTTAAACACGTTCTTTACAAGCATCCAATTTCTAATTATATTTCATACATGTCGTAGTTCATTTATTATTACCGTATTTTACTCAAGCGACACAATGTGTCTCGTTGTAGGTCTTGCAAAGTAATGTTGGTTTATTTCTTAAAGCTCCTTGATGCATCGTCTCCCTTTGTAAAATTTGTATTCTTTTGGTGATTATTTCGCGGGGTTAAGATTTCGCGCATTCGATGTAAACCGCGAATATAGCGAAAATTAAACCCCCGCGAAATATACCCGCTATACAGTAATGCAAAATTTTGTGGGGCACAATAAACAATCAAGTGCACAGTCCTCCTGAAAGACATACATGTTGATCACTACAAAGCATAAAGCTTTATAATAATTATAATAATAATAATAGTAAATACTTTATTTAAGAGGCAACACAGTTGGGTATCCCCAGTCTTCCATGTGAGTCTCATAACTTAAATCAAACATAAGCTGCTGTACCTTTTAAAGGTATAATTCACAAAATGTTTATTTTCCATTCTACTCATTAATAGAGTTCGGAAGTTCCTTACAAATTTATCAATCAATCCACATAAATGTACTTTCATCACACGAGCACTCATCTTGAGGCCTTTGACCAGGAATATATAAACCAGAGAATAAGTAAGCAACAGAAATTTGTGAAATAATGAAAATTATCTTTAAAGTTGATCGTATATTTATACAACAAAATGCTAGCAGCATGCAATGAAGCTGTATCAGATAAATTATCATTTTATCAAGGATGAATATCCAAACCAAACAAACTTGACATAAATTGCAGGAGAACTGAACAGAACTTGGTAAGACAAGAGATCTAATCATGACACAATGTAAAATATCACAGTCATCATAGTACAGGGGTTCTACTGAGGCACAATGCCCAATCCTGAAAATGAGTCGCAAGTCTGTTTCGTGTGCCATACGCATACACCCCTACACCTTAATTAGGTTTCAAACATTGGTTTATTGTCAAAATTCATATTAAGGAAGTACAAATGACCATAACTTTGTCAATTTCTTAAAATTTTTCATCAAATAAATTGTATTATGTGCAGAAATGATTATTATTCCTACTGCAGCAAATTGGATATTCCGGATTAAATAAGATATGTAGAACCCCTGGTAGTAGAACTTGATAGATCTTGATGAAGTCATGGCAATTCTCAACCAAAATTGTGTTGGTTTCGCAACAAAACGTTACAAGAAGCAACAAAGCATGCTGTGAGCAGAGTAGTAAAGCAAACTTAATGAGATTACATTCAATAAATTGTGAAGCTCTCCAATTATTCTTAATCGTGGACATCGTGGCCGACTGTAAACACAGTATTACATGATGTAATCCATGATTAGCAGTTTATGACGAGATAAAACGATGCATGACGAGATAAAACGATGCATGATAGATCAGACAATATATACACAAATATATCAGACACAATATATAATAGCTTTTACCTTGGTAGTTGGCTAACATCAAGGATAAAGCTTGCAGGAAGTAGAAAATGGTCTAATTAAAAATACACAAATTTAACAGTATTTCGAAAATACGCATGGCTTAACACACTCATTCAAGTCATGCCAAAATCGCCAATCTAATGCCTTTTTTTCCGTTTAAAAATCTGACTAAACCATCAAAATAACATATCCAAAACAAGATTATATCCATAAAACATAATTTTTATAGAACCAGCAGCAAGACCTATATACACAAATATGAATGAGCAGGGTTTTCAGAAGGATTTCATGTAGGAGGCTTTTTGGACATTTGAGGAGGCCAATGTGTCTGAGCAGTGAGCACCGAAGATGGAAGGCAGCTGGGGGTATATTTGAGGGGACCTCAATATCATTTGAGGCAGTCAAATAGGCCACCTACCGTCTCGTAATGACAACCCTGAATGAGGGTCACCGGTGAGCTCGAATCAATGTCAAAATTTAGTTACTATTAATAATGTTTTAGCACTTCAAGAAGGAGAGTAGCGTAACATTTATAACATATTTATTTACCTCCGGATATTTCTCGTAACTTCTTTCCTCTGCCCTTGCCTAGTGCACCGGTATCCACAGTTTGTTCTGGTTTGTGTGAACTAGCAACATAGAAACATCATTTAAGCAAATCATAATATTCATCAAATACATTACTTTTGTAAATTCCATAAAAACTCGGCTTTCCAGCTAGCCTAGGTGAATCAATCTAATGTGCTACCACTGGACCTAGTAAATGTGCCCATGTTACTGACTTGTCTACACTAATCAAAGGTAGAGGATGAACAGTTGTTTTTTATTATAAGCCTTTGTAGAAACTGTTGACCCACACCTTTACCAGAGAAAAATGCCTCTAGAGCATAAAAATCGAGGAAACATTGTTTTTCAAATGTTTTTTTTATTTCGAAAATAATATAACAACTGTTTGGTCTGGCCTCATCAAAGATGGGGGGGGGGGGCATAATAATCAGCTTTATAGTTAGATCTTAAGGATTTTAAGTTAGAGTAAATATATTGTAATATAAACACAACTTACCTTACTCCATTCATTTGTTTCGACTGGCCATTCATACCCTATAGGATAGAATTCATCAAGGACAGAGTTTAATAGAGAATATATTTGGAGGTATGCTACTTTTATTTATACTAAACATTTGATATCTACAAATTCACTAAGCATGCATATATAAAACACGACTGTTATTGGAATTTTTTGTAATCACCTCTTAAAAATCTCAGAGAATCAAAATAATCAAGAGTTGGAATAATTACAAGTGAAGCAGAAAAGCTGCAATGTTGACATACCATATAATCACCATCATTGTCAGTATCACTGTAGTCACCATAGTTACTGGGTGCAGCCATCAAACTGGTATCCTGAAATATCAAGTTTCACAATTTACAACAATTGTTAAAATATAACAGAAACTTATTCCACTCATTCAGGGTTCTCAATAACAGCAGGCTGCAGGCCAAATTGACTGCTTAAAAACCTTTTTAGGCCAGCTAAAATTGTAAAAATTTATACACAATTTGAAGAAAATAGTTGCATTAAGGACCTTATCAGGCCTGTTGGTAAAGCATATCAGCCTGCTAGGTTAAAACTTCTTGAGAACTCTGCTTATTGTTTTATTTTACAACGTTACAACACATCTTGTTTTTCTTCAGGTAAGGCCATACCAAATCAATTTTCATTTAGCGTCCGTCCTAAGTTCGAAAACCTATCTAGCTATCCTGAGACAAAAAACAAAACACTTGAAAAAAACAAGTCATAACTACTTCTATCCTCATCATGATACCTGAAGGCCTATGGCTAACAAATATAGCTATCAAGCATTGCCAATCATAATAACTTAATGAAATAACTTAGAACAAGTTTCTTTAAAAGTTACTTCTGTGTAGGGGTTGGTGACATGATGGTGAATATGTATGATAATTATGAAAGCAATATCTCAAAGGATATTGAAGATAAAAGAGGTTAAAAATTTTGTTGTTTTTTCTTTCCCAAGATTTCCAAACCTATCCGTCCTCGGACGCTAAACGAAGTTACGATTTGATATGGCCTAAATTTATAACAATAACAAAATAAACATGTTACAGGAGTAACAACTAACAATAGTAATACTTATGTTTAACCAGTATGAATATGGCGTACAATGATATGAAATAGATCAGGTTTATCCCATCGAAATAAAATGATTTTACTGTTACTGTAAGCCATTCAAGTAAACCCTAACAAGAATATTGAAGGGTGTAAGTTTTACCATTCTCTGTCGTCGTATATTGTCTAATTCTTCCTTAGATTTACTAACGCTCACACTCAGCGTGAAATCACCAATTCTGAAGCCATCAAACAACGCTATCGCTCTCTCTGCTGATATCAAATTATCCATGGTAACAAATCTGAAAATATAATCAACAAGTAATTAGGAATTGCAAGCAATACAGAAGTTCCCTACCTGGTTTTCAATGGTTATGTTGCCATGGCAACCACAATTTTTGTTTGAAATAAAAAAGACAAGCATAATCTCCATATTGATTTCTATACACATACAAAGTTTCATTAACCCTAAGCTTGAAAACTGTTCGAGTTATGGAAGGATTCAGAATATCTTGACAGATGGACAGCAAACCTCAAGTCCGCTCCAGTTAACAAAAGTGCCCAAAGGGCCCTAGGTCGCTCACCTGTTGAACATTGGTCTAGATGTCAGTTAGACTTACATTCTGATCAAATTTCATAACAATTGGATCAAAGCAGGGGTCTCTAGAGTGAGCACAAGGTTTTTTCTAAGATTTGACCTAGTTCTTGAATCAACATGACCCAGTTATATATTTGGCCTAGATTTCATAGAGAACAACATTCTGACCAAGCTCATACAATTAGCTAACTGGATAGGCCCTTAGCTATAGAGCTTGAATTATATAATTGTTAAATAGATTAAGTAACTATCAATCATTTATATCACTTACCCGAATGTATCACCAGCGTTCTCCTTCTTTGATTGCATGATCTTGGTTCGTTTAACGGTACCAGCCCTTGAAAACAACCCCTCCAGTCCATCCTACAAACAGAATAGATATTAAAATGTTACTATTCGGTTAAATTGCTAACCAGTTAACAGTTTAATCTTCCGAACGGTTAACTGTATAACCATCGTATATTCGCTTGACATTATATTCTAACGTGCAACATTTTTTCTTGACACCGGTAGTAGGGCGTATTTATGCAGATGACATATATTATTAAGTAGCGGTAACATTGGATGTGACCAGTTTGAAACTTGACTGACAAAAGGTTCATTTTGCGATTTTTTTTCAATTTCTTTTTTTAAATCCGATTAACCGGTTTCCGATTTTGATAACAGATCGTTCGAACGGTTAACTGTTGACATCCCTTCTTTTTATCTGTCAGCCTTTTTTAGTTATAAACAATAGACAGACAGTCGGCATAAAGTTTAAACAGTACCTCACATGCTCTTCTACATAAAACCGACAACTTCTCTATGTGTGGAGAGTTCAAGAGTTAGGCAATATCATAAAAGAATTACTGTTATATGTTTTAAGTCAGCTTACTACCAAGCACAAATCCTTACACAAAATTACAAATTAATAGCTGCATACTAGTATAGGTATAGGCTGATTTACTGAAAACTTTTTAAGCGCCAAAATTACAAATTTCAGGATTTTATGCGCAAAAATTCCCAATTTGACTAGTACACATTACTTTCCCAAAATGGCGAGAAAAAATGCTCAATCTCAGAATTCTGAGTGGTAACAAGTGAACCCTTACTTCTTTGATTTCTTTTGGTATCCCTTGTAGGTACAACTGTACATGTCTCTCTCTGAAAATACAAGCAGATATATTGTCTTACAGTCAATTCAATAAGTAATACTAATGAGGGAACTATCCCTTTCCGAAAGAATAGCAGGGAATAGCGTTAAATCAGGTATACCCAGTTACACCTACATAAACATAGTTTACCTGAAAATTACATGAAAATCGGAACTTAGCATGTTGACCAAAATGAAGTTGTGAAAGCTTGATTTTCCCTAAGTAAAGAGTACATTTCAGACCGTTTTTTCTTGTTTTCTCAAAATATTGATTTTGTATTTACGATATCTCAACACAGTTAATTCACTTCCATTGACCTAACCAAGCTTAATACTAGTAGCCATGTAAAAACTTACTTTGTGTAACCCTGACTTCTGGTCGGCAAGTTTCTTCCTGGACCTTTAGCGTAGGAATTAAACTGTGGATCCTCATAGTCATCCTTCCTAGGGTCCCAGGTATCCATAGTTGAAAGCTGAAAACAAAGAGATCAACTGCAATTATAGCTTGTAAATCATATCACATCATTTTCATACCAATCTTATACCACACTGTATGAATGATCTCCCAGGGTAACACTTACTTGTTTTGTCACTGGTTTGACACTAAATAAGCATTAAATTTGTAAAGAAAACAAGTTACTGGTTCTTCAAAATTTTGGCTGGCCCTAGGCCAGGGGACCAGTGTTATTGCAAACACGAAAATCTCATATCTATATTTTATTACATTGCTTAATTAAAAATAATTTAGTTACGATTTCACTGCAAATTTTACTCTGCTTCCTTTTTGTTACCTCATCAAACTAGCTAGGGATCCAAACCGGTACACAATATATATTGGGACAGGGGTCCAGGGGACACCCAGGGTGAATTAGACATTTTTTAATTTTTTATCTCTAAATCCCCACCCTTGAGACACTGCTTATGCACCCGCCACCAGTCTGTTGCATCCACGCCCCCTAACCCGGGATTTTTTACTTCTGTTTTTTTAAAGTCTGTCTAAATACCCTGTATCCCGCCGCCCACAATGACTGGTGCATAATTCTAAATTCTGTCAAACTGTTTCTTGTAATAAATAAACACATTATTTTCAAAAAAAAATTAAACTTAAATGCGCACACAAAAATAATGCTATTTTCGCAGACGACAATCAGGGGAATCCCCGTATTGAATCACATGGTTTGTTTCGGTGCACTTTTGTTATTATCGCATTTCAAATAATCGTGAATTGCAACAAAAACTGAGAAATGCATAGGGTTGAAACAATCGATGGAATTGATACGATGGTATTTCTTAGTCTTAGTAACTCTTACAATAGATTTAGTTTTTCGTTGGTAGAATATTGTTCAATTCATAGGGCGTTGATGTTTTTATTTTGTTGAAAACATGTGTTTTGTCATAAAACGAACACGACTCAATCTCAGTAGGTTTGAACAAAGACCTAAATTTAGTTCTTTGGTTTGAAAGAAGAAACTTCTTAAAGGTCATATACGCGAAATTATTTTTTTGCTGTTTTAGTAAGTTTATGGTATAAATATAGGATTACATCAATCTCTACACTTCAGATATGATTATAACACACAATAAACGTCATCTCTTATTTCGATTATCTTATTTTGTGAATAAACTAACCCGAGTTACTTCCCTTAGCTTGTGACGTATTTTTGGAACATCTGATTAACACAGAGACTGTATACTATTAGTGTATATTCGCATAAATCTTGATCTCTATTGAATATGTTCGGTTTAAATGCATTAAAGTTACATAAAATGCATGTGCTATTATGTAATAGTGGGTCAAATATAAAGCACAATCATAAAATAATTCTCCACGAGGGTTATACATATATATACACAGCGTCGATCTACGAAGTGTCATACAGTTATATTGGTACATTATGCACACCACGGGGGGTTGTAACATGCCAAAAACGAGATTATAATCAGCTGCTGACCGATTTGATGGTTAATTTAATTGTTTCTGTACGTAATATTGGGTATACAAATGTGAGAATATTCCTAAATCGGTATGTGTACATAGATAAGTTTACGGTCAATGCAACTGGAGACGCGTGTACATTACGCGTGTTATAGGAAGGGTGTTGTAACTGGCCAAGTATTAATAATATATTTTTGTCAATCAAAATGCAAAAAAGAACAGTGTATTATACCAGATATAAAATGTTTATAACTTGGTAAACGTTTCATTAATTTATTAATTTAGTATGGAACGATAAATTGCATTTTTCTAAAACGATATAGATCGATCATTGGCATTTGAATTCAACTGTGTGTAAAGTTATTATTCTTCCTAGCATAAACCTAGATTCATGTATCTATCTCCCGTTATGTACACCAACAAGAAAATACATAACGGAAAAAATAGTTACGCACAGTTCAAATAAATTGTGTATCGTTTTGCTTTATGGGTAATTATTAAAAAATACTGTCAGACTATCCGAAATAGAACGCTGGATATATATTATATAAAAAATAAAGAGCGGTATTAAAGGTTTATTCTTTGTATGTGTTGTTCTGTCCACTTCAATTGTAGAATACTGTTTGGAACAACGCATAGGCTCGTATACATGAATACAGTATTGTTTAAAATATTTTTAAAAATATGTCAAAACGTGGCGTGTCCTTACCCAGTGCGAGCATCGTGGATTTAACAAAATACAAACAAGATACATGTATGTAGCGAACTCCACTGTTGGTAATCTGCTTCCGTAATATAACTAAAGTCTTGTCACAAAATAATACTTGTCTGAGAGTTCAAACACGTGCCTAATTTTCCAGAATATCAACGCACGGTCAGACATTTTGAGCCTACAATTTAGACCGGCTTACATTTAAAGACTAAACATCAGTAAAAGGCCGACACATATATGACACTGCACTATAGGCCGCCAAAAGCAGGCGGTCTATTTTATAATATATAGATCACACGGTATCCAGCTCTTGGCCTACCTGGCCTGTCATAGGTCATGCAGGTGCAAGGGGGCGTGGCGAATTTATTACAAATCAATTTGTATTCGCCAATCAAAATATAACGCCATGAATTGAAATGTAAGTATTAATTATGGTCAGTTGAGCAAGTGCGTAAAAATATCTTCAATGAATGTGCGTAATAAACCAAGTTTTTGTTTATCAATGTGAAACTTTTTGAAAATGACAAGCTTAGGATTCGTGTAAACTCTAATATGTTTTCTGGTGTAATGGAAAGCTTCAAAAAGGTTAAAAAAATATGTTCAAACTTCTGTGTAAACCGTAAGCATCGCACTATAATACTGTCACTTTTCAATGATACTGGATGTAGTTAATAAATTTACCATGAGGTATCATTCAAAGAAACCATGCTTTTTATTACATGTGCATTGCAATACCAACAATATTGGAAAGATAATTATGCCGATTATTGTGTTGGAAATGTGTGAGTTTACATTTCCAAATTACTTAATTTTCAGCGCACTTGTTCTAACGTGTCATTGTAATGCACCTGTCAGTAGCATCCACGGTACCCCACTCCTGGGGATGGGCTTAAGGGTTGTCACCCCGCCTTCCACGACCTGCGGGTGACAGCTCATAGGACAATCTCCGGTATTTCCCCTGACAACTAAATAGTGTCCCTAGGGTATTGGTTCGCGGAAAAAAATCCCAACATTTCACCGGCCATGCGGCGGAAAGCTGGAAGGTAAAAACACGACCGTCTATCCCCGAGGGTTTGGGGCGATGATGGAACTGACTGGTGGAGTATGTGTATGTAATGTTGAAAAAAGTACCAATTGATTAAGTTAATGCTAATTCTCATTTGAATTTGTATACATAATTGAAAATGATAAAATGGGATTAACTCGGCATCCAAGAACTATGGACAATGTCTCTAACTTTACCGGTTATCTACAGACTTTTTTTTCAAATTTTCCTTTTACAATTTTTCGTCAATAATTTCCTGCGTAGAATTGTAATGTTCATTTCTCAATTTGGGAATTCAGTAACTTAATTATGGTTAATTTATAAATTCTTTACAATTAACGACAGAAACTGCCAACTACGCGTCATTTCGTGAGTACTACAAATCATGTCATATATACACGTGTGTACAAATACGCAGCTAAAGCCATTTCTTGCGAACATAATTTTTTTCCTCTTACGGAATGCTTTACTTATGGTCTGTTACAAAACCTAACACATAAATATACAAAATAGTGACAGCTATATATATATATACATGTATATATATTCAAAATCAATCACCGATGTATACACACACGTGTCAAGTGTATAAACAGCGTGATATTTATACCCCCTGTAGCGCGCAGTTTGCAATGCTGCGTTTGTAATGTATAACACGCCCAGCAGTTGAAGTCAGTAATGTCCACATCGGTATGTGGTCGTTGTTTTGTTTCTTAAATATTGAAGGGAATTAAAACGTGATTGCAATGACAACACATACAATGCTTAGAACAGGGGAAGTATAAAACATGGCGCCCCTCTAGATTTTAGTACAAAAAGAAGGGAAAACATGGCGCCCCCTATTAACTTTTTTGTTTCTGGTTGGATATTTTATTTATTTATATCATATTAAAGCTAACGCTATGTAGTTTTAGAATATGATATTAATTATTAAAATCAGTTTTGTTTTGATGCACTTATTACTGGTTAAAAATGGTTCAAAAATGAAAAAAAATATCATAGAATTTTGTGTTCGGAAAACATGGCGCCCCCTCTTAACTTTTTTATTTCAAAATATATTTTTTATAAATTTACACTGTTGAAAAGCTATAGCTCTCTAGTTTTTAAAACTGTAACTGTAACTGAAATTGAATAAGTAAAACGTTTTTTATCGCATGTTAAATTCGACTCATGTTTTTATTTTTTTACCGTGCGTAAAATTTGGTTCGGAAAACATGGCCCCCCTATTTATATTTTTTATTAGTCAACATATAATTTTCAGGAATACATGGCTGAAAAGATTACGTTCTCTAGTTTTTATAAATGTAAAGATATTTAAAATTGATGCAGAAAAACAGGATTTATGACGAGTTAAAGTAGACGCATTTTTTCTTTTTTTTCACGCGCCCGATAATCGGCTTTTGTGATATCGCATAAACATTACAGTAACGTTACATAGAAAATAAGTTATCATGTTGGATTGTTCATTTGATATAAACTTTAACTATCAAGAAAGCATTATATGTTGTTAATGTATCAAATTGCAATATTGATATAAAAAACGGCTATTGATTTTTATGCGTGAGTAGTTGAATATAATCGAATTAAGATGATAATATAATGTGTTTATGACAAAGGAAACTATCACAACCACGTAGATCTATGTTAATTAAAATAAATATGCTTGTCAGAACATAAATTCGCGGGTTATTTAGCATAGGCAATATATTTCATGATTGTCGAGCTAAAATATCGTCGATATTGTTCATCGAACATGACAATTGGTGAAATGTAATTTCTTGGAATTCAATAATTACCATATTATATTACCCAATGATGTATATCAAAATCTAAATTTACGTCCATGTATTACCTTAATTATGCCCGAGTATTACATAAAGTATTGTTAGTCACAACTCATAGGTGATATATACAAAGGTAAAACTAAGAGATTGTCGTTAATACGTTGTAAAATACGTTATTAAAATAATGCTAAATCATTTGTTATTAAGAAACTTGAAATTTGTAAGTAGGCGCTAATGCGCTGATTAAAAAACAATGTTAATAACTCGTTTATCACCCCGGTCAGGCCGTAGATGAACTGATTAACAACAGTCTCTTGGATGTCAGTAAAGTTATGAATATCATTGCATTATTGAATTAAGCCTAAAACCGACACTTTCTTTCTAGATGTGATTTGTGAGACAATAATGTTCACAAACCATAGATATCCAACACGTGTTAGACGTCTTTGACAAACTTTAGTTCATAAAAATCATTTTTAAAGGGAAGTTAATTGAAAGAATTTGTTTTCGTTATCACATAATTGTATGATTAAAAAAACTACTAAGTGGTACTTTACCAGTACATGGACCGTATATATTGAATTGTTATATAGCTTCCTGACCAGTCCGATTAAAATTTTTATTTTATTTTTTTTCATATATATTATATATAGCTGTCACCATCATTTTGTTCTTCACGTGCTTCTAGATTTAGAAAATGAAAATCAAAAAGTCGTTGTCTTGACGTTAATACACAAAAATTAACGTTTAATGACATGTAAGGATATGCTCAAGTACCCGATAGATAATCCTATCAACGTTGGTGATTGGTTGTGAATGCATGCCATTAATTGTTAAACCAATTATACAATCATCGGATAATCCTGTTACCGGTAGCTGATTGTTTGTTTATTGCATAAGTGTGACACTTGATAACATAGCGATTTAATGAATTTATTATACAATAGTGTCCTATAATTATTTAATTTAAGAATAGCGTTATGCTGTGATGTATAGGATTTGTAAATTATATACTTTATTTGCGAAATACAAAGTTGAAAGATGAGACTGAAATAAAGAAATAACTAATATGACCAAAATCCTATAAATTAAAAATTAGCTGACAAGTTTTTGTTGATTTTCTTCAATGGCAGATAACTGATTATCACATTTTTAAAACTGTTAGCAATAAATAATGAAATACCGATTATAATTGACAGCTGCATATTGTTTTACCATATTGCTTCAAATCGAAGACTTAATTACAATAAATTTATTGAGGTCTTTGTTCAAACGTGTTTGTTGATATAGAGAACAGCTATTGAAATTTTGTGTACTAATTAAAATAATATTTTAAACTATATTAAATCATATTGCCAATAGACCTACTCCGGATCTCAACTAATCTGTAGGTACAAATAAACTTTTACCGTTATAATTCGTGTGATACATGAATATTCATATATGGACAATAGAGCTGAGGTCAGTTATGTTTGCATATGAATACAAAACCAGTCTAACTCTGCCAGATTTGTTTGTACCTACATGTAAATTAATGGAAAAACCACCTTGCACAGAGTTCCGGATATCAACTATTGACGCAGATTATCCGAAATAATTAAAAGCATGATTCAGTGTCATAACAAATATCACAAAAGCGGTTCCATAAAATATTGTGAACTTCATATTAATATTTTGAGTACCAATTATACCTTTATATAGACGTGCAATGGGCACGAGAGAATAATGAAGTGTTAGTGCACTTTATCACGTGAAACAGACGTAGACCCTACGTATACAGTCACAGTATCTATATATATACATGAGTGATTAAATATTTGAATTGTGAGTCTCATTTTTATTGTAACCTCATGACTGCTATTTTTTCTATGATAGAAGAACCCGACATGAGACATTAGTTGTAGTTCTTGGCTAGTTTTAGAGTCTTAATTTAAAGGCACTTTCCCTTGCAAAATAACCTCCATTTTTCCAAAAGTCATAATGTTTCCTTCCATTATGAAACCAATTCATTGGTATGGCTGCTTTTAAGTCAACACAGTAGATTTTTAGACCGACAAAGGTCTTTGCTACTTCAGTTGGGTATAATCAGTAGAAAAGCCAAATATGAACAACTTAATACAGAGATTCAATAATAATTCCCAAATTGTCGGGCTATTTTTTTCAAATTTAAAGGCACAGGTAGTTTTTTTCTCAAGAAAAATCATTCTTAATTCAGTCAAATTTCGCTAATAAGACATATTAATTATTATAAGATTCGATATACATTGGTATTAAGAAGCAGTTTCTACTCAACTGGTCTCATTAGCGGGACTTCACTGAATTGCTATTTTTTTTAATCATTTAATAATTATAATAAGTAAGTTAGTAATTTTATAAGAAGTATCTATATTGTATTTTACATAAACATCACACATAATTATGATTTCTTAGTCTAATACTAACAACTTATATCAAATGAACAGTCCAACACACGCATTATAACTAATTTTCAATGTACTGTACTGTTTATGCGATATCACAAAAGCCGATTATCGGGCGCGTGAAAAAAGAAGAAAAAATGCGTCTACTTTAACTCGTCATAAATCCTGTTTTTCTGCATCAATTTTAAATATCTTTACATTTATAAAAACTAGAGAACGTAATCTTTTCAGCCATGTATTCATGAAAATTATGTGTTGATTAATAAAAAATATAAATAGGGGGGCCATGTTTTCCGAACCAAATTTTACGCACGGTAAAAAAATAAAAACATGAGTCGAATTTAACATGCGATAAAAAACGTTTTACTTATTCAATTTCAGTTACAGTTACAGTTTTAAAAACTAGAGAGATATAGCTTTTCAACAGTGTAAATTTATAAAAAATATATTTTGAAATAAAAAAGTTAAGAGGGGGCGCCATGTTTTCCGAACACAAAATTCTATGATATTTTTTTTCATTTTTGACCCATATTTAACCAGTAATAAGTGCATCAAAACAAAACTGATTTTAATAATTAATATCATATTCTAAAACTACATAGTGTTAGCTTTAATATGATATAAATAAATAAAATATCCAACCAGAAACAAAAAAGTTAATAGGGGGCGCCATGTTTTCCCTTCTTTTTGTACTAAAATATAGAGGGGCGCCATGTTTTATACCTGCCCCTTAGAACATACCACATTATAGTAATTTCCGTCACTGATCATGAATTTAATCCGATAAAAACTTGACAGGACCCATTCAAATTTAGTTAAACTGAAGAGGAACAGTTCCACTTATGTCCAAAATGACGTCACACGGTCTAAAAATCAAGGGAGACAACCAGGTTGGATTTATACCTCTGTCTCATAATTTCGTGCCTTCTCATGAAAACCGTGCTTAGTTGGATTCAACTCTTGTATATGTTCTACAGAGTCATTTTGGTAAAATTATCCAAATTAATCATCCAACAAATATTCTCCATCAATTGAGGCCATTATTTTGGACGGCACAGGCACCCGTCATGTTATGCCCCCCCCCCCCCCCACTGTAGACCCCAATACTACCCAGGTACCACCACCAACCCAAAATATACAACCCTAGTACATATTTTATACATATCACACCAAATAAAATTGTTTTCAACAAAATATATTACACAACATGTGGTATAGTATGAGATGAAGAAAAGGTCTAGGACAAATGGCATCAGACCAGACACTAGTCTAGTTTCAGAAGGCCGTGAGCGCGTAATTTTCGCACCAGCACATCAAGCCCAGTCTTATTTGTCAACCAAATGATTGTTCTTTGTCATAGCATACTTTTTAATGCACACACTGAAGCGTACTATGAGCGGCGAGTCGTCAAAGTGGCGAAAAGGCCGTCTTGACAGAATATGACCGAGGCGTGTTTACAAATTACCCCCAAATTGATCAGGGCTGTTAAACACTATCCGCTCGTGATCCCCGGCGCACATTGTCATGGACGTTAACCAATAAAACTAAATAACTACTCACCGTCAGCTGAATCCATCAGAATTAACTATGTTACACACTACGACACGTTTTCCGACAGAACCGACTTTTTCAAAGTAACTTGCAGCCATGATTTTACGTTGACCCGGAAGTACTTGGATAAAAGCCGCACCATTTCGTACAGGTCCGGAACGGTAAGTGTCGTCGATTGGTCCATAAAGTGGGTGGGTCGTTGGTTCCCGATTTTACGTAAACGCTCATTGAAAACCTGGAAACCAAATTTATAAACAACTGTCAAATTCGCACAAAAAACACGTATTTTATTGGCGCTTTTTTCTCTTACGAACAGCTACTTAACTGCTACAACTTTTACAGTATTTTATCATTCAAACATGACACTTCTAACTTGGTAATGTATATCATTTATTTACTTGTTGTTTTTTTTGCAAAATGTTTATATTAAACACAGCACACATGGTGCTTATAGCTGTATTATACATGTATACATAATATTTCATTATTGACCGATTGTTGTTTTAAGGGTAACTTGGCTATGAGTACTGTATATAATCAAGTGTATTGATTATTGTATCTATCATGCACATTATTCTTACTGTATATAATTATAATAACATTTGTTAAATTGATAGGCCTGAAAATCCAGAACATTCATGTTTGCGTATCAAAATTTTGATGCCATAGGGAAATTCAGTACTTTTACAAAGCATAAAATATGAATGTACACTTTAAATAAAGAAAAAATACTTTAAGCTATTACCTGTTCTAGTTAAATATCCAGTTTTCTTGTTGGCACTCAGCATAAAAGGGAAGCTGGCTTCTCTTCTGTCATATGTTTATGTTAATGAATACCATCATGTATGAGGTGTCCAGAGTGATGAATACATTTTGTCTATAATTAATGTATACATAATTGTTACACACTCAGCTGTTTCTGTTGAATACTGTCTTCAGTGTCATATTGTTTTCATTTTAAAAAATTATTTCATAAAAATTAAAACATAAACTTGTATGGATCTATCGTTCACATTCATTACATTTAAATATTGAGCTCTTCTTTTGGTATTTTTTCCATTTCATGTGGTGCTTAAGTCCGGCGCAGTTTCTATGAAGCCACTCGTTACAATTCTGACACTGAATCCATAAATTTTCCTTTTCAATGGTATTACAAACTTTACATTTAATGTCGAGTTCTGATTGGATATCGTGTTCAGCTGATGTACTAGCTTGTGGTTCATTTTCATTACATGATTGATCATTTCTTTTCTTCTTTTGCGGTTTATTACTTTTATCAATACTGCCTGTACCCTTTTTTGAATCACCAGGAGCAGATACCCGTATTTGCTTACGGTGCGCCATCTTCTTTTCAATACGCAAACTATCTAACGTATCCTTTTCTAAATTGGTTGAGCATAACCATTAAATGGTATTTGACAATGTGATGATAAATTTTTTCAAACATCTCAACTTGTTGTGTCATTTCATCAATTAGACTTTCAACTGGATCTCTTTTACACTCTGTGTCAATAATTTTTTATTTACAGCAAATTTTCACAAATTCTTCATATAAATTTGATTTTTCAATAATATTTTGGCACTCATTAAACATTGTAGGTCCCATTCTATTTAAGTTGTCATCTGTTAAAAGAACTAAACATTTTTCAGTTAATTGAATGAAAAACTTGAATACAAAGTCTGGTATGTTGGTTAATGATCTATTCAAATTTTGCCTTCTGTAGGTATCTATTAGAGAATCGGGATCTTCAGTACTTTCAAAAACACTTTGTTCATCATCTTTCAATCGATTCAAAATTTCAATGGCACATTTAGCCATTTCATATTCATGTTTGTCCATCTTTTTATTAGAATATCTGTATGTTGCTTTTTTGGTGACAATACTTGTGCTTAACTTTTGCAATGCAATAGCCCCCCACATATCTAATCCGAGCTCTGGAAGCTTGGGTAACGGTTCTGGAATTCAATGACTCACTTGTTGCCTTTACTTCTTTGGCCCGGACATTGATGATGAATTCACGGATTTTCACAAATATGTTATACGCTACTCGCTGATGCATGCTGGTATATGTTGATTCATTACGGAAAAGTTGTAGACACTGCATTTTAAACTCTAGTCCAACAGAATAAGTATGCACTTTGGTGTAAAATTCACCTAGATCTTTTGAGACTATCTGTCCTGATTCAGATGTTTTACATGTAGAGAGCAATGATGATATTTTACTATATTGCTGCTTTGCAAATACTTCCAACTTTGAATAGCATATATTGAACACAATTTCATTGTTTTCTGATTGCTGAGGAGAAATCACTGTTTTTGATTTTAAAGATTGTAAAATGTTCTGAAGAACTAAACTTTCCGGTAGACTAATGTCCTTACATTGTTCATCAGTCCCTATCGCAGCAATGACATCATTAAAGTCATCTTCCAACTCATCCTCAGTGTCTTGACAAGTGTCATCATTCACTACAATTATGTCCGTGTCTTGATCAGATGGAGAAGCATGACTGAAATAAAACAGTAGAAATTATATAAAGATGAATAAAATACATTGTGATAGTCAACTTGGGATTAATTGTCCCCTGTTAACAAGTTTGCAAAGACGACTAAATTGTATTACTGTTACTTATGAGGAAACTATCCCATTAAAAAAAATTGGGGGATAACAGTTAACTCAGTAACATCCAGTTAAACCTAGATAAACAAAGTTTGCCTGACAGATCGTATGTTTGTAACCATTATCATTTAACTTTAAAAGAAGAACTGTATACTTTATACCATTTATATTTACTGATAACATATCCATAAGATACTGTAAACCAATTATCTTTTGTGAATACTAACTGTCGCGTTTTATTGATCGTCCATACTATTCGTGACTACAATTTATTGCGTTTTTATGTCTCCTGCAATGTCCATAATAATATTTACAACAGTTTTGTGTCTACTGAATTTCGCCAATTTCTACCCCTCATTAACTTGGATCAACAATCAAACCATGCAAAATAATGTATTCCTTTACGGTAAAACTAATTTGGTTATTTTGTTTGCATGTATGGTTTTGAAGAAAGCTTTGAATGTATGCTATCAGGTGTTATATTTAAAGTTAGATTTATTCTATATCCCCTATTTTTATTTCCAACTTCAGGATGCTTACAAGACTGCAGGAAGATGATACATCTGAAGTTGAAGGGAAAACACTCATAGAGTTGTATGACTTTGAGAGTAAAGCTTCAGGACAGACTGTGATAGGTGGAAGGAGGCTGTTTTTTGACTGTTTGACTCAAGTGTTTAGTAATGTCCAGAGGATCCGGAAGAAGACTGCAACACAAACCATAACAACATATAAAGGTATAAAGATAAATCCTCCTCACTTGGACAAGGAAACACCATTTACAACACTAGCAGACATTCGTTTACCAGAAAATTGTGTTGTAGAGGAAGAAAGTGAAAATTCCACCACGTACAAAATTAAAACTGGATTCTACATAGATGATAATGCATATGATAAACTTGTGGTATTTAATCTTAATACAAGACTTTGGACACTCTTAATTAACAAAAAGGAAATTGATTTAGCCAGTTTGTACATATCCAACAATTTTGAACTCACCAATGAAAGTATAACTCTTGTTTTTAAAGTCGTTACACTACTAAAAATGTGCTTTGGGTTGAAAGTTACAAAATCTGTAATAGTGACACGTTTCCACCAGTACCTGCGAGTGAGCGATCCCCATGGGAACCAGAAAAGGATTGTAAGATCCATATTATGTGATATTGTGATTAATATTAATAACAAACATGATGCCTGCAAGAAATGTATGAAAATGACTTTCAACCATCCAGACAAAGAAAATATTCAGCCTGGTCCATCTACTAGTCAGGCAATATCATCAAACTCACCTAATAAAGTGGTAAAACAAAAAAAGGTATCAAGGGCTGATCTGAAATCATTGATACCAGATATCACTGATGAAATGACAGAACTTTTCCTGAGTCAAACTGATAACATATCCAGAAATCCAAATGGCAGACGTTGGACACAAAAGATGATTTCAGTATGTCTGCAATGGTATTGTCGGAGTCCGCAGGCATATGAAGCCTTTCGGGCAACTAAAATGCTCATCTTGCCATGTGCATCAACATTAGTTTTGTACAAAAACAAGGTGAAACAAGACACTGGGTTAGATGACCAAATTCTCCAATGGATGCGTGCAGAAGCTACCAAAAGAGAGATTCATGAGGAAGGATGGGTGGGAGGTAATATATTTACTGTTCTGTTCTGTACTATATTAAATTTTAGGCTTTGAATCCTAGTCTATTTCTTCTTCCATCAATTTATGTTACATTTGAACCCACTCTGTCGCAACTAAATAAAACAAAGGTATGAATAATTTTATAGCAATATATCATAATCACAGTCAAAATAAAAATGAATCAAATCTAAATTGTCGCAATAAGTCATACACATTCAATTGTCACACTGTGACGGGAAGTTACGGGTTATTTTGCTAGGAATAAATCATACAAGTTGATTTATGTAACTTCGCAAAATTGATACAGTGATTAGATTTATATGCCTTCATAAGTTGTAGTTAATATGAGTTTATTTTAAAACATTTTACCAGAGTTCAATGTATTATGTAACAGTAAGTATACAAGTCTCATTATTCACATAATTACAACTCGAATTAAAGCTCATTAGATCCCTTTCTATTTATAGGTATTATCATTGATGAAATGTCAATACAAATAGATCTACAAATAGCAAAGAATGGAGATGCTGTGGAATTGTGTGGATTTGCTGATGTTGGACAAGAAGGGAATGATTGTGCTGTACTACGCACTGGAACAAATAAGACTACATTTGGATCCCATGCTATGCAATTAGTATTCCTTGGATTAACAGGATTCAGATTTCCCTTTGCTCACTATATCACTACTGGAGTTCAGGGTACTGAGTTGTATACTGTATTTTGGAAGGCAGTAGATGAACTGCAAATGTATGGTTTTAAGGTCATTTATACTAGTTTAGATGGAGCTCAATCTAACAGGAATTTTATGAAGTACAATCTTGGTGGTGAATTTGTTAAACCTTTTAAGACACAAAATCCGTACAATTTCAGTGAACTAGTTTTTATAATGGATGTTTCTCATGTAATAAAAAAGATCAGGAACAATATTTTATCCAGTGGCACAGCAAAACATCATACTAGACTTTGTACTCTACCTTCCAATGATACCATTCAGTGGCAAATGTTATATGACTGTTTTAAATGGGATAAAGCAAACGCTCTACAACTTCATCGCAGACTAACCCAAGAGCATGTTAATCTCTCATGTCAATCAAAAATGCGTAACCACCTTGCAGAGGACATTCTCAACTCAGAAATGTTACACTGTATGTCACAATATCAACTTTATCTTGGAACTAAAGGGGCTGTATTAAATGGTATGATAGAACTACTCAAACAAACCTCAAAATTAATAGACATTTTCAGTGACATGCGACCAATAACAGATGAAAAAGATGAAAGATTGGAAGAATTACAAACTATAAGTCAATGGTTTGATACATGGAAATGCTACAGTAAAAATACTAAACTGTCTATGTCATACCAGTGTCATGAAGATATTCAGTCATGCACTCTAGGATTTGTAGAACTTTGTCTAATAGTGTTAAAAACTTGTAAATATGTATTTGTGACACCCGGGCTTGTAAACTCTGATGTGGTAGAAAATATATTTAACCAGCAGCGATCTACTTACAATGGGGCGAACTCTAACCCAAATGCTTTACAGTATAAGCGCTCGTTAAATAGCATCATAATAGGAGAAAACATTGTTTCAACAAAGGCCAATGCTGGGAAAGGAAGAGATGCCGCCATGCCGTACCAAATGTCAATTAAAAACTACCCATCAAAAAAATTGAAGCACTGAGTAAAAAGTAAGTATACATTCACTTTGGTAGTACATGTATATCAAAAATTTAATCCTTATGTAATAATGTCAATAGTTATCAGGGTCTACCCTTCTATGACATTTAAACATCAATGAACAATTTTCTCCACATGTGGAGGGGTGCTTACACCTTGTGGAATTGTTAATTGGTAATGGTAAAGATACCAACCTGGAGTATTTTTTGGAAAAAAATGTTGAAGTATGAAACCCGGAAAACAAGTATTATGATAGTGATACACTATACATAAAAATAAAGATTTCTATGCAGTAAATGATTAACATTGTAACTAACATACCTTTTATAGCCATTACAACAGGTTTTGTCTTCTTCGATATTCAAACTGTCACACTCCCTCCAAAATTGAATGATTTTCTCTGGTTGTTTAAAACATGCTCTTCTTGAGAAATTGATTACACGCAGGCCTTCTAATGTTCGAGCCCTACCTATGGCTACTCCAAGCTGTCCGGGTTTGAATATGTCTTGGCAGTCAACTTGAACTCTGAAAATCATATATGTATATATATTTCAATGCAGATTGCCAATCCTAAAAAGCAATACTAGTTTTACTATTTATATATTAATAGAACTAACAAAATCAATGTTTAATTATATTAAAGCATTGTAGTTCAAATTATAGTATTTAATATTTCCCCCCATTACTCATCAATTCAAATTTAACCAATATGTGTACAATTGTTCTCACTGGCCCTTTTGTAGGGGAAATTTGAAGAATAATAAATTGATAGGAGAAAATGAAGCATACATAGAATTTACATATGTTTTAATGAGTCATATATTATTTACACATACATTCAGTTCAGTGAATGTGAATTTATTTATCATTACTTAGAAAACACTTAATCTCTTACCTTTCAAGAGTCATGCCTTGACTTTTATGGATTGTTAAAGCAAAGGCTGGTTGTAATGGAATCTGTGTTCTTACTGCCACTACAGCATTTCGTCTGGGGTCAAACACTGCAAAAACAGAATTTATTTCCTATGTCAGATTAAATTTTCCATAAGTCACAGTTTAAGGTGTATATATGAATGGAAAGTAACACATTTTTAATAATGCTGAAATAACACAGAGTATGAAATGTACATAAATATTAGAAATTGATGTTGATCCATCATCCACATGTGGAGAAATTGCTATTTCATTGTTTGCGATAAAATTTGTACTGGTTAGGACACAGGAAAACTGGTTATGTGAAGCAACTGCTATAAGTTAAAATTGGCAGTATTGGATGTGTTATTGTGGTATTTTAGGAAGACATTACCAGGTTTGACTGTAATATATAAATATACTTAACCTTGGTATAAAAGGATATTAATTACTGTTACCTTCAAATCTTTCTGGTGTTATCACTATTTTCTCCTTCATTGTTGGAAAATCCACCACAATCTTCCGGTCCTCCTGAACATCGTACACAGTACCCCGAAGTCCATTTACTAGCTGATCCGACAAGTTCTTGATTAAAATGATTGGAATTCCAAGTTTCAACCACAATGTTTTACTTGCATTTGTGTCTTTCATGTGTTTTCTTTCTCCATTATCAACTGATCTAAACTCATGTAAAGTTCCTGGGTGATCTAGAATTTTATCCCGGTTATAATCATCAACCAAATCATTAGTCGAGAACAGTTTCACTATTGATGATGACAGAGAATCTATTGGGCGCGACAATACCCTCATCAGCTCACATGTTTCATCTGTGACACAGCCTAGGGATATCTCCTCTATGGCTGTCAGTAGATGAATATCAGTCTGGCGATAGACTTCATCCAGGCTAATTCGGTGGGGAAAAGCTACAGGAAATAAATCACTTTCAAAACAGAAAGCCCCTTCTTCCTTATATCTAGCGCATGGAACTGGAGGCAGTTGAAGAATGTCACCTACAAGTATTATCTGTATTCCACCGAATACTTGTGTTGCATCTTTCAATGAACACACCGCACTTAGGCACTCCATAAATCGTCGACTCATCATTGAAAACTCATCAATTATTAAAACTTCAGTTTTTAATATCCTATTAAGTGCATCTTTTTGTTTCACATTATTTGATACAACTGTTTTTATTTCAGGAGGAGAATAGCGCCCGTCATTTATTCCAGACCAGCGATGAATTGTCATTGCTTTCATCCAAGGCGGGTATAAACTGCAAGCAATTCCTGTTGTTGCTGTAACAGCGCATGCCTTACCAAGTGTATTGCACAAAGAAACAATGTTTTTAACGGTTAACGTCTTTCCAGTGCCTGCCTTACCCATAATGACCAAATTGTGGCCTTTGGTAACGAAATCAACAGCTACACGTTGTTTTGTGTTCATCTCCATTTTGACATGTAAACACCGGGAAGATTGATACTGGCTCAATAAACTTTAAATGATACTAAAATCGGGAACCAACGACCCACCCACTTTATGGACCAATCGACGACACTTACCGTTCCGGACCTGTACGAAATGGTGCGGCTTTTATCCAAGTACTTCCGGGTCAACGTAAAATCATGGCTGCAAGTTACTTTGAAAAAGTCGGTTCTGTCGGAAAACGTGTCGTAGTGTGTAACATAGTTAATTCTGATGGATTCAGCTGACGGTGAGTAGTTATTTAGTTTTATTGGTTAACGTCCATGACAATGTGCGCCGGGGATCACGAGCGGATAGTGTTTAACAGCCCTGATCAATTTGGGGGTAATTTGTAAACACGCCTCGGTCATATTCTGTCAAGACGGCCTTTTCGCCACTTTGACGACTCGCCGCTCATAGTACGCTTCAGTGTGTGCATTAAAAAGTATGCTATGACAAAGAACAATCATTTGGTTGACAAATAAGACTGGGCTTGATGTGCTGGTGCGAAAATTACGCGCTCACGGCCTTCTGAAACTAGACTAGTGTCTGGTCTGATGCCATTTGTCCTAGACCTTTTCTTCATCTCATACTATACCACATGTTGTGTAATATATTTTGTTGAAAACAATTTTATTTGGTGTGATATGTATAAAATATGTACTAGGGTTGTATATTTTGGGTTGGTGGTGGTACCTGGGTAGTATTGGGGTCTACAGTGGGGGGGGGGGGGGGGGCATAACATGACGGGTGCCTGTGTTGGACGGCACACCGTAGCTGTCTCCTTGACGACCAGGAACGATACACCTAGTAATTATTCCAACTGATAATTTTCAACTGGTGTTAATATTTTTGCATCCCGTTTTCATTACGCACTATTTCTATCACCTAAGGCTTTAATACTCAAACCGAATGCGCATTTTGATAAGCACTACTCCAAATTTATTTAATCTAACTGCACATTTTAAATTCCATCACTTTGGGGCCCAGTACAGACCCGTTTTTACGGAGGCACGGATTTCATGGGAAACAGTCACCAGGATTCAGAGCATCGACCTAGACATAAAAAAGTTATGATTTTAAGAGTTTTAGTGGTCATTTTTAAATTTTCTTTTTCTTATAAGTTAAGTTTATATTTTTTCTTCCGAAAATGATACAGACAATTTTAAACTTGTATGGGCTAGTGCGCATGCGTCGCTGAAACTGTTAAGGAGCACGGAGATACGAGACAACAGCATATGTTGTAATTTTGTTATCGTCAACTTTATCGTTACAAACCATCTTAAATATTGCAATTATGTGGATTACAAGTACGCCATGTCTTTTATATGATATATATCTATGTAAATGTGTTACTATAGTTGAATTAAGAAATTCTTTCGTATTTGACCTTTTAAAACGATGAAAATGGAATATTTAGGCTTATCACAAAACGCAATTATCATCTTCAAAGGAGCTTGGTATTGTTATCAAGAATTGTCATGCAAATATTTTGATGCAATATTTGTAACAATTATCTTGGTTTTCATAAAAAAATAACCATGAATGATTTAGTCACGTCCATGGTGCCAAGAATTTCCCGCCATTTGACCATGTGAAGGGCTGCAGAATCCAAACTTGCGGTTACTTTCGATTTGGGAGGATTACCTCTAAATACTCGCAAATGCCTACACTTGTGGTCGAGGAATATGTACACACATATAAACCAAAATGCGAGTATAACTAAACCGTACTAGAATGACTAAATTGCACAAAAACACGAAAAACTTACCTAAAAATTGATAAACATGAGGCACTTGAAAACAACTAAGGACATCCGCGTGAAGGGTATGGGAAAATACCAAACCTTCACCGTACTGAACCGTGTTCGTTTGCTACACGGCTGGCTTGGTGGTTCTTAGACGTATTTGAAGAGTAATACGTGGTGGGCCTTACTAAATAATTTGCGTGAGAGAACACTTTCACACAGACATATAATACAGATTATAGTATATAGTATGTATCTCTAAGTTAACACGTGTCACTATATAGAGGTTGTATATAGTATGGTCACTGGATCTATAGATTTTGTATAGTGTGGCCACTATATAGAGGTTGTGCCGAATGGTCACTATATAGAGGTTGTGCAGAATGGTCACTATATAGAGGTTGTGCAGTATGGTCACTATATGTATAGAGATTGTAAAGTATGCATGGTCAATATATATATATATATATATATATATATATATATATATAGAGAGAGAGAGAGGTTATGCAGTATGGCCACTATAAAGAGATTGTAAAGTATGGTCACTAAATAGAGGTTATGAGGTATGGTCACTATATAGAGATTGTAAAGTATGGTCACTATATAGAGGTTATGCAGTATGGCCACTATAAAGAGATTGTAAAGTATGGTCACTATATAGAGGCTGTATGTAGTATGCTCATTATATAGAGATTGTAAAGTATGGTCACTGTATAGAGATTGTAAAGTATGGTCACTATAAAGAGGCTGTATGTAGTATGGTCACTATATAGAGATTGTAAAGTATGATCACTATAAAGAGATTGTAAAGTATGGTCACTATATAGAGATTGTAAAGTATGGTCACTATATAGAGGTTATGAGGTATGGTCACTATATAGAGATTGTAAAGTATGGTCACTATATAGAGATTGTAAAGTATGGTCACTGGATAGAGATTGTAAAGTATGGTCACTATATAGAGATTGTATAGTATGGTCACTATATAGAGATTGTAAAGTATGGTCACTATATAGAGGTTGTAAAGTGTGGTCACTATATATAGATTGTAAAGTTTGGTCACAATATAGATGTTGTAAAGTATGGTCACTGGATAGAGATTGTAAAGTATGGTCACTATATAGAGATTGTATAGTATGGTCACTATATAGAGGCTGTATGTAGTATGGTCACTATATAGAGATTGTAAACTATGGTCACTATATAGAGGTTGTAAAGTATGGTCACTGTATAGAAATTGTAAAGTATGGTCAATGTATAGAGATTGTAAAGTATGGCCACTGTATAGAGATTTTAAAGTATGGTCACTATTCATATATAGAGGTTGTAAAGTATGGTCACTATATAGAGGTTGTAAAGTATTGGCACTATATAGAGATTGTAAAGTATGGGCACTATATAGAGATTGTAAATTATGGTCACTATATAGAGGTTGTAAAGTATGGTCACTATATAGAGATTGTAAAGTATGGTCACTATATAGAGATTGTAAAGTATGGTCACTATATAGAGATTGTAAAGTATGGTCACTGCATAGAGGTTGTGTAATATGGCCACTATAAAGAGATTATAAAGTATGGTCACTATATAGAGGTTGTAAAGTTTGGTCACTATATAGAGCTTGTAAAGTATGGTCACTATATACAGGTTATGCATTATGGCGTTAAGATTGAGAGTGATTATAAAGAGATGATAATATGTAATTTAGGTCTTTGCTAAAATAGACTGTTCCCTGCTACATGTAAGCTTGATTTTAGCACATTCGGGACTGGTTCTGAATACGGCCATTAAATTCAGTTTTAGTGCCCATCGTTGATCCCCGAGGCTGTATCAGCAGTGGCAATTAACCACCTTAACTCCACGAAGAAGCTCGAGCTCAGGGTGAAAGGCGAAACTCACAGCTAGACCTATGGGAAGAACTTTCAAGATTATTCTTTTATCTTTAACTAGTTAGTTACTATTTGTAATTTCCTATTTTATTTCACCCATTTCTTATATTTTTGACCACGTAAATTTTTATTTAGTCAAAGACGTCCAACACGTCTTTGATTTAGTCAAGGGTGACCGAGTTGACTAGTGCCTACTGGCAGTACGGCTTTCCATAGAATTATTGATCATGTGATCTGTCGAATATTGACGCCATTTTGTCATGTTGGCACCGACTGTCAGATAAGTTAAAAGGTAAATATGATCGATTTTTTCTCTTGTTTTTTAATCAATGAATATTTATCTGCATAAACTATTTCTTCACAACGATTCATAGTTGAAATATCTTCATTGTGGTAACATTTGTGCCCGTATTTCGGATTTAACCATTTGTCACCAGATTTCGCGACCAAAATAAACATCGAAGGCAATTGTTGTTGATTGTAACTACTTTAAATTCTCACTTAAATAATTATACGATATCACAGCTATCCTGGTGACATTTAATAATCAGCCGTTGTCGAAATGTAAGGCATTTGATAACTTTTCTGGTGTTACAAGTGGAATACATCCAGTGAATTTAGGAAATTCGATAGAATGACTCATATTCATAACATTAGCCTGATTTTATTAATTGATATTTCCGTTTTTCTGTTAGTAAGTCTTATGTTAGTTCTTTTTATAAGTGACTTAAATAACATTGGGTTAGAATAATGCACCAGTCAGTTGCATTCACAGCCCCCACATCGGGGATGGGCCGGGATTTTTACTTTCTGGTTGTAAAAGCCCCCACCCTCCACAGCCCTGCCGGGGAAGGCTGATGGTAAAATCTGACAACTAAATATTGTCCCCAGGGTATTGGTCGGGAGAAAATGTTTCCAACATCCCCGACAGTGCAGGGAAGCTGGAAGGTAAAAAACATGGATGTTTCCTCGGCCGTCCACCGGGATTTGGGGATCGTGAACGAAACTGACTGGTGCATAAGGGATTGACTATTCAAGAGTGTCCTATAAAAATTGGCAAAAATATTGAATCCTTTTCTTCTGCTGATAAGTAGGGTGCCTATTACACATCGATAACAGCCTTTTTAAAACAGGTTAAACTGTCAAACCGTACAAACTGTTACATTTTTCTGTCTAGTCTCTAAAGGATTTGGATCTTCCTTCATGTAAGCTTAAGGTTTGGGAAAGATTTTACCATACGTTGGATACTTGTACTATTTCAGTTTAAAGTTTTGTTGGAACTTCACTTCAACAATCAATGACTGCATTTGATTTTGCTGAACCACAGTGGTTTAAATGTATGACCTTAGCCTTAGGTATTGCCTTTATGAATAATGCACCAGTCAATTTCATCCGTGGCCCCCACACCCCCGGGGATAGCCGGGGGACGGTCATATTTTTACCCTTCAGCTTCTCCGCAAGTCCGAGGAAATGTTGATATTTTCTTCTGCAAACCTATACCCTGTGGGACAATATTTAGTTGTCAGGGGATTTTACCATTAGCTGCCCCCCGCAATGGCTGTGGAATGGCAGACAAGGTTTTGACAACTCTAAAGTAAAAATCCTGGACCATCCCCGGGGGTGGGGCCAGTGGATGCAACTGACTCGTGCATAACTTATTATGTTATTTACTAGAGATATAATGATTATATGCTCACAATACGATATGTACCATAATTATTTTTTTTTCAGCTTGGTATATTTTGGTATAAATTATAATAAAAGCTTTCGGTTGTCAGATTATTGTTTTGTTTGTAAACAATCTCATTGGAGCTAAATTTTGTCGTTTACTTTGTACCATACCGTTACATCTGGCCACGATTATTTACTGCATATTATGATGTAAATATAATAATGTATTGATCAGTGTTTCTCTTCACTTTTGGGGAAAGGCGTTCGGTCCCATAGCAGCTAGAAAATTAGTGAACGGAAAAGCTAAAAGGGGAAAGTTTAATATTTTTAAGTTCTCCTTAAATGTCTAGTTGAACTGATTGTTGGTGGTATTTTGAGCATGAGCTAGATGTCAAACAAACTTACTTCAATCCATTAGAACTGCATTCATTTATCAAGTCAATTTACTCTATTTATGTGGGAAAAAACAGTGAGCAAGACTCAAAGGGGAAAATTTTGAAATTTTAGGGGGAAATGTGTACTCTGCTAAGAGGGTAAGGGGGCTAATATGTCCATATATTTGAGGGGGGGGGGACAGTGTGTATAGTATCTTGTAAAACTGCTGAAACATTGAACTGTAGTTAATATGTTTGGTATAACTTCAATTTTGAAACTTAGATAAATTTAATTTTGCTGTAAAACTTTCTTGTTTAAGTTGTTGTTACCTTCGTAAACTTTCCAAGTTTCTATATTTGTACTAGGTCTGAGTTAGAAATGTCTGATGTGGAGCCGGACGAAGACGAGACTGTTGAAAACCCAGATCCAGAAGCTGATGCCATCGAGGAAGCTAACGCAGCTGATTTAAATGTAGAAGCTGATAATGCAAGACTAGATCTACCAATCGTTCAACAAACTGACTCAGTAGCTGATGATAATTGTGCGGAAAATTCTCATGTAAGTTTAGAATCAGGAAATAATAATGCAGCAACTGGTACTAATGGTCTGGAAGTGGAAGAAGAAAATGTGAATGAATTAAACATTGACACTTTACCTTCATGTTCTGAGCATCCTGAAAGTTTTCAGCAAGATATTGGTGATAATACGGAAGCTGACAGTCATTGTAACAGTGGTTACCATGGCAACACTGGAGTAAATAGTGATGAACATTCAGGAAATATTAATTCTAACCAATCTGGTAATATAGAAGAACATATTTGTGATATTGGCTTACAAAGGTATAACAACCTGGCAGCTGAAGATGAACAGTATATTCCTGGACTTGGTGCCGGTGCCATTGCACCAGCAGAGGCTGAATGTGCTCCTCCTGCTCCTGGTGAAGAACTAGTAAATGCTGCTATAAACCTAGATGAACATGAGGTAGTTGAGGCAGCACAATATGACAGACCAGATCAAGTCAATGCTGACATATTAGATTTGAGAGAGGATGAATATTTAGGACCAGAAAGTGAACTGGAAGAAGTACAGTCTAGAGACAATACAAATGCTGAAAATGAACCTACTGAATCTGACCAAGAGACAAATGGCGATTTAGTTGAGAACCCTGTGGCTGAGCAATGTGAGCAAGATCAGATTGATGTCATTCATGTGCCAGTTGAAGATGTACATGTATCAAATGAACCAGAACCAAGTGTAAATAGTGTGAATGAAAGACTAGTTCCAGAGGATGAGTTACCAGTATGTGCAGTGGCTGCAGCCATAAAACCTGAGTCCGGAGCTGAATCCTATCAACCGGAATGTGATCAGAGTGGTAGAGAAAGTAGCCAGAATGAATCTAGTCAGAATTCCCGAACATCTTGCCAAGTTAATGAGGACAATCTGGGCAGCCTAGAACTGAATCATGATAGAACTGAGGGACCAGAAGTGGATGATAGTGTAGAATGTCGGGCTGCAGATCAGGTGGCAACAGCAGACTGTGATAAAAATAATACTTGTGCTGATGACAAAGAGAAGATGCCTGTACATAAATATCCAGAAGAATCTGAATCTGCACATGTAGCTTGTAGTTTGTTAGTAACAAAAGACACTGGTGCCATACCTAAAACACACAAACAAAACAATAAACAGCCCAGTACTGTAACGAGTCAAAGAGAAACATGTAACAAGTCTGAAAGTTGTTCTAGAAACTTAGAATTGGATTCGGAAGAGGAACTTCTTAATGAACTTGATGAAACATTGAAAGGTAGCGTAGTAGACAACTTACATAGTGATAAATCCAGTAGTGAAACATGTGCAATTTCTAGTGTTGAACAAACTACTCAGAATGAGGATGTTCTCTCGTCGTCATGTGATCAATGTTTACGGAACAATCTTCAGTGTTCATTTATAGGTAACCATGGTGATGGAGCTGGTGATGGTAAGACATCGGGGTCGAAAGACATGAAGAAACAGCTTCATCAAGCCAAACAACTGCTGCTAGACAGGGAATGTGAAATAAGCAGGTAGGTGCTGAATTTTGTTTCTCATAATGATATAGAAAAGGATACTTGTTGTGGTGAGTTCAAGTAACTTAGATCATTGCCTCAGTAGAGAAAGCCCTATTGAAAGGCCCTGCCAATTGGTCTTATAAATGAGACACAGTTAACTGTTACAGGTACAATACCTCTCGAATCTCTTCTCGTAGTGCCGGGTGACTGGCATAGATGGGCTTAGGGTAACCATTCTTTAACTAGCTGACAGCTCACCAACCGGTCGCATCAGTTCCCTAACCCCCTGAGCTTCCGCCAGGATTCGAACCTTCAACCTTCCACATCAGAGGCGGATGCCCTAACCACTAGCCTAGGCCACAGTCATGGTATTGTATTTATCAGGGCTGATTGGTACTGTGACTTATAGTTATTCTTTGTTTTCAATCATGTGACATGAATTTCATGTTTTCAGATTAAAGGAAGATCTGTCCGACCATAGAGTTAGATGTGATACCCTGACATCAGAAAGGGACTCCAATGGTAGAGAGCTTCAACGACTCAAAAATCACAACGCTGATGATCTGTATATTCCACAACTCAAGGAGGTAGGCTTGTGCTTTCACTAGCCTCCAAAAGTGAAGAGCCAAAATGACTGCTGGCTCAATTATTGTATTATAAGTATTATAAAGTTGACTCTTTAGCTTAAATTTTCAAGAGTAAAAATACAAATGTAGGCACTTTTGTCAAAGGCAAGAGTCAAAATGCAGGTTCAAGAGTCAAATGAAAGCCCTGGACTGAAGGCTATGAATATTTGATGCTGACAGTCATTTCGACTGACAGCCCTGACTGAAAACCTGTTGAAATCAGGGATTTTCCTTCTTTTACAGGGGCCGTTTACAGGCACCTTCCCCTCAAGAAAATTATTTAAATCATGCAGTTATCCCCTACAATCCAATTTACAAATGTACATCAAAATTTTCCTCCCTTTTGCAAAAATTATCTTATATTTTCCCAAATTTAAAGAAAAGGCCCCTCCCCCTACCGTTGGAAAAAAAGCTCTGGAATGGAAAATATGTCTGTCAGTCTGGAATGGAGATAAATAAAACAAAAAGCAAAAATCTGACTGATTCTGCTTGAACGTTGTGAGTCAGAATCAGATTTTGTCAGATGTAGGCCTACTGCCAAACCATTTGCTGATAGAATGTCTAGAATAGAATTCTTATTTGACTTGCTAACATAAATTTTATAGCAGTATTGCATTATTGTGAATTCAAAGGCTCATTTTGTCAAAGAGTCAATTTTGAGTTGGTCACATGACACCTGTGAAGTCTTATACTGAGGTGGTATTCAATATTGATCTTACTTGACTTGAGGATAAGGACAACCAATCAGGGCACACCATATTATTATTAAACTCTTGGTCAGTAACAGGTGATAAAGTTGACTTTCCTTGTTCTCAAATAAGATCAATATTGAACATCATTCCCTGGTCATGCTAGTTCACATCACCCCTGGTCGTGCTATTTCACATCACCCCTGGTCGTGCTAGTTCACATCACCCCTGGTCATGCTAGTTCACATCACCCCTGGTCATTCTAGTTCACATCACCCCTGGTCATGCTAGTTCACATCACCCCTGGTCATTCTAGTTCACATCACCCCTGGTCATGCTAGTTCACATCACCCGTGGTCATGCTAGTTCACATCACCCCTGGTCATGCTAGTTCACATCACCCCTGGTCATGCTAGTTCACATCACCCCTGTTCATGCTAGTTCACTGTACAGTTAAACTGTTAATACTGTAAAATTATTTATTTTCGATGGGACAAAATTTCATAGTTTTGGTAAAAAATACCATTTCGCAGGGACGTTAGTTTGTGGATTTCGCATTTCGCAAGTACAAGGTTCAAAATTATTGTTCGATGGGATTTGATTTCGTGGTTGAAGGTGAGCCACGAAATTTACCCTCCCCCCCCAGAAAATTAATGATTAATGAGTAATCTGGGTTATGATCACCTTAAGAATCATTGAAAGAATTTAAATTGGTCTTCTTACTGGGCAGGACTTAAAGAGCAACAAAACTTCACAGAGGTCTTGAAAAAAAGGTCTTATTTTTTAGGGTGACCTGTATGTGAAGTTTACACTTAACTACTGAATATTTGCATTATTAGGCCCTTACCGGTTTTCAACAGGAGGGGACTATAGGTCTGCCATCCGCCCGTATGTCTATCAATCAGTCCCTGCATCAAAAGTCTGGATCCTGCCATAACTAGCTAGGTTTGTGAAACTTGGCATTTGGATAGGGACCAATCAGCAGATTATGCACATTTAATTATTTTTTTATTTGGACAAAACTTGTGGTTACCATGACAACAGAAACATTGACAAACTGAGAACCAGGTAGGGGACTTCTGTATTGCTTGCAATTTCTAATTACTTGTTTTACTTGCTTGCAGCTTGAGTACACTATAGCACAACAAACTAACGAGATACGTTCTCTCAAGGACAAACTGTCATCACATGACGGGGCTGCTAAACGTGCCATTGCTACCTTACAGGGAGAGATGAAATTACGTGTTGATCAGGTTAGTGCTGTTGTATTTTATTTTACATTATTAAGCCCCCCATCTTTGTCCTAGGATCTTCCTATGGAAGTATGATGCCAGTTCATAGGTAAATTCTAACTTTTTTAAACACAAGATCAACAGGTTATATCACAGAAAAACCTTGTTAACACTCTAGAGGTCAAATTTTCGACTGATATCTAGGCCAAGTAAAATCTGGATCACATGGGGTCCAAAACTAGGTCACTGGGTCAACTCCTGTGCCCATGGATCCCACCTACGATCTTTAAAGGAACCTTGTAACATCTAATACTCATGAAACTTGGTCAAACTAGATTTCTCCAGTCTTCTTGTTTGCATGTTCGGTCAAATACTGGGCCAAGTGAGCGACACTGGCCCCTCGGGGCCTTTTATTTGAAATATTTTTGTGAAACATTCGTTGAATTTGACATAGTATCTCTCTGCGGCCCAGGATATCAGTTGAGTCAGTTGTACCCTCATGGTGGTGGATAACATCAGAGTTGAGGTGTCTTAGTATAAGGAATTGGTCTCAGGAATTAGTGAATAATATAAGTTGGAAAAACTTGTTTCACAATCGACCTAAAATAAATATTTAGTATAAATTAAAAAATTATTATAATTAAATAATTATTGTGTGTACCCCGGTAATGCTACAGGTGATAAAGCAGTGTGAAGAAGCACGTAATGAGAAAGATACGATGGTCGTGAAATATGCACAGGCTGAACACAAGAATCTAGAGTTTCAAAAACGTGCTGACCGGGCAGAAAATAAACTCAAGGTATGGATAATGATGAATTTTTAGTTACTAGAATTTATATGTTGGATAAAGCACTTATTGACTTAATACTGGATCTTCCATGCTTTCATATTGACATTACACCAGTTTCCAATCTAAATCAGTTAAAGCAGTAAATTTTAATCACATGTTCCAATGGATTAACTTGAAAACCTTCGCCAAACAGCCTTCGACAAACAACCAGGCAAAACGATCGCTTCTCTGGCGTAATGCCAATTGCTTCAATGATGATTCTTGTTTTAGTGTAGATACATTATTCTAATATGGCCGGCGATTTTGCCTATGCAGACAAAGAACAAATCATACCGTTGTATATCAGCCGATATACCATGGAAGTAAGGTCACATCGTTTTTTATGACGTCAAACAAGAAAAACTGTCTGACAATCAACAAGCTTTTTCAACTACAGTTTGGTCGACATGACAAGTTCCGATTTTCATGAAATTAGGCTAATAAAAAGCGCCTTATGATGTAGATTTGAAATATGCATTAGTCTTATAAGGTTGTAAGTGGCACTTACGACCTTCTAATTCTAAGCCAGTGAGCCTAAGCCTTTATCATCGGAACAATGAATACTGTATGTGAATGAGTGATGTATTTATGGAGTAAAGGGTTGATGTGATCATATTTGTAGGAAATGGAGAAAGAGAGGGATGTATTCCTAGTCAAGATGAGATCTGTGAAGGAACAACGTTCTAAGCTGGCAGCAGATCTCGAGGCAAAGGTAAACATCTTCATTTTGTCTTATGATTTGGTTGTTATAGCGACTAATCTTCATTTCGATGATAAAAAAATGAATTTGTAGACGTTTTTATATCAAAACTATGATTTCGAATTTATTATTATTTATTGTTTATGTCATAACATGTAAACATGTTTGGCCATAGAGACTCACAGGGAAGACTGGGCTTGCCCAACTGTGTTGCCTCTTAAAATAAAGTTGTTCTTATTATTAAGTATTATTATATCCCTAACAGGGATGTAATTATACTAGATTTTGTCAACACGCCTATGAGCTACAAACCTTATTATTAATATTATTATTAAATATTCTTTCAACTTACACTCGAGTGTGTAATGCAACTATACTGATCCAAGTGAGGCAATGCTTTTTTGAAATCTGCATATACAGATATCACATACTTGACTGTATAACTTATTATTCTACATCTTGAATCATTTTTCAGAATGCTGAAGCGTTTAACTTACATAGAGATTTGGATAAACACAGAGAACTTGTTTCATCGGCTGACAATAGAGTAAAATGGGCTCAAAACAAGTTAAAAGCTGAACTAGAAGCTCACAAGGTATAGTATATTATGATCTGTTGTGCAATAATTTGTTTTTAGAATTTGCATGTGACATTTAGTTTGTTCCCATTTTTAGCCTCCTATCAGTTTTCAACCAGAAGGACTATAGGTTATGTTTTGCTTTTCTGTCTGTCAGTCAATCAATAAAATCTGGGCCCGGAATTATAACCAATACTTACACTCTACACTCAGAACACAAATATTACTATGTTTCAAACAGTGTTTTATTGTTAAAATTCAGATGAGGGAACTTTAAATGACCATAACTTCTTTGAATTATTTCATCAAATAACTTTTACTTTGTACCGAAAAGATAATTCATTCTAAAGCAACCAATCCGGATTTCCGAATTATTCCAGAATTGTAGAACCCCCGGTTTATATATGTGTGATTGTATATTTCAGGATACTAAGGTACAGTTAGACAAGATGAGTGGAAAGTTGAAGGAAGCCAAAGAAGAAACACAGCAGATACGACATGATTGTCAGGCCATCATTAAAACATACCAAGTATGTACCGCAAAAGTGCCAATTGTTCTTGAACAATATTTATATCCCTAACAGGGATCACAATATCGTTTGTAGCAAAACGACTCCAGACTCAAATTTTCCTCCTAGCGGTCTTTTTCAAGAGTTATGTATCACTAACAATTTTTCTACATTTTTTGCACAGCTTAACTCTTTGCATTGTAGCTTGTTATCTTTAACATTTAAGCTTAAGAGACAAAATTACAAATCTTCTTGCAATATTCTAACTACTCTCAAAAAATGAAGGTCAAGAGTCATTTTGACTCTTCATTTTTGGAGGCTTGTGAAAGTCCTATAATGTACCGATATAACAATTTTCCTTGCTATAAGTAACTTTAGTTGACACATCAAGTCGGCAAAATGACTATTCAACTTGTATTTTAGGGCTTTAGTGTTTCAAATATTGTTCTTAAGATCTCTTAATTAATTATATAAAATTATGCATTTTGTTTTTGTGCCCCCCACACTTATGAGTCGGAGGCATATTGTAATATTGCTAATCATGCCATCTGTATGTTACGCAAATCTTGTGTGTTGAACTTCTCATAAACTGTTGGATGAAATTTCATCAAACTTTCACAGATTAACAAACCAAATGTGTTGATAACAGTAAAGTGTCAATTTTGCCTGGTACCCTCAACACCTTCGACCACCAGCCCATTAATCAGTGAAATACTGTTAACTAACTTACTTTCGCGAATACTTCGCAGTTTGTCAACATTATACTTGTGACTACAAATGTTTGCGTTTTCAAGTCTTCTGCAATGTCCATAATAATATTTTGAACACTTATGCTTTTACCTTTAGAATTTCACAAATTTCTAACACTCAAGAACTCCACGAAATTGAATTGTGTAAATTAATGTCTTGTTTTACAGTAAGTTGGTCATAGGTTATGAAAAGATCGCACAATAAAGATCATGCCAGTATAATGTGATTTACAGTGCATGTTTTATAAAGATCTCTTATTCCGTTATAAGGCTCCTACCAGTTTTCAACAGAATTTTAATTGTTTCTTTGGCTTATATGTGATCATTGCTCAGTGTAGTTGTGTTGTGGTGTTTCTGATTTCTGTGCTCGGCTGGTTGGGTTGAGTGCTACCTTCCCTGTCTGATTTCCTCATACTCTTTTTGTGATAGGAATCTGAGGAAGTGAAATCTAACAGTCTAGATAAAGAACTCAAGCAGAAAAATTCAGAATTGTTGGAAAGAGAAGTACAGAAAACTAACTTTGAATTGGTAGGTAAAATTCTTTTAAAAAGTTTACTCTTCCCATTACCTACACGTCAAATTGACACTTTCGGAAAAACAGACTCGCGACTCTATTTCAGGATTGGACATTATGCCAGAGTACTCAGTAGGACCCTTGTGGTCAATATAGATGTACAATGGTTCACATTAACTTTATAAATATTTTTTATGATAACAGTTAATTTAAAACAGAAAAAAATAAGATGTTGCAAAACACCTGTTTTACAGTACCAGTAATTATCAGAATTTAAATGTACTACAATGTCTTTATTTTCTAGGCACATGTTAAAACTCAACGTGAGCTTGAACATGTCAAAGTTGATCTAAATGAATCTCAATCGAAGTTATCTGCCCTTAGTGAGAAACTCTCTAGCGTGGAGGCAGAAAAAGAACAAGCTACTCTTACAAATGCCAAATATGGAGACATTATTCAGAATCAAAAGCGAGATGTCCAGGACTTACAAAAACGTGTGGATTCACTTGTACAGTATAAAACTGATTTCACCAGGTAAACCACATATACAGTAGAATTTCCATGCCTTGAAAAGTGCTTGCCTGGAACACCTCATATGCCTCGAACTCGGTCTCAGGTTCCGGCAAAATTCCTTTGTAATTCATATTGAAAAGTTGAAAAGCCATAGATGACTCGAACAATATCAGGGTCGAACACTCAAACTGATTTGCTGGTCCCTTGGTATGATTTACCAGTAGATGAGTCGAACAATGCAGTTTGTTGCACTGGACCTTTCACTGATTGTAGAAATCCATTGTTTTTTACAATGAGTAGTCCGCAAAATTAACACCTCGAGACTCGAGACAATACCTTTACCAAATAAAGTGTTTATGATTGTATTACTTGGTTGTGAAAAAAACGTATACACATGCTTTATTATGTAATGAAGAAATTATAACTGCTATCATGAAACTTCTCTTTACTTCAGTGCTCAGGAACTTATAAAGAATCTGGACACAGAAATTGCTGAACTTAAAATGTCTAACAAAGAATTAGTGTCTGATATGGACTCGTGTCGTCGTCGGGAATCGGATAAACTGGAACTTACCTCAAAACTTAGTCGTAAAAATGCCGAGTTACAATCTGAAAACTCGACACTCAGTAATAAGGTATGATACGTAGTTCTCTTATACACATTATTTTCATGATAATTTGATGGTCTCACATTGTCTTATTATCCCCACCTAAGCACATATTAATGGCGGGAAAAACAATCAACTGGAATAATTAAAGATAAAAAACAGCAATTTTGATTATTTTATCAGCATTTTCGAACACATCGTTGAATATGAAAAAAAAACATTTTTTTTTAAAATTTATAATTTACTTTCAAGGTCCATTTGTACAGAAATATGCACAAAATTTGTTTTCCTTTTCAACGATACGGTTACCTGTGTTTTTAATGGCACCGTCATGTATCATTTTAGCTAGTTGTGTCAACATGATATTGGTTGTTGAATGAGGATAATCTCTATAACAGAATTAACTGTATATATTAGTTTTCTTACTTTAGGTACTTACACTGACAGGTGAACTTCAAGCTGTAAAAATGGAGAATCAAGACTCGGAGACAAAGTTAAAGGACTTGGTAGGTGTTTGTGCCTCATTGTATTTGCACAAGTCTTTGAGTTGACGTGACTAGTTTCGCTAATTATGTATGCCCTTGAAGCCAGAGGTCATTGTCCAATTAGGCAAGGATAAAACATTATTCCCAAGCACTAATGACTGTCGCAGTCGAATGCAAAAAATTATGTAAGAATAAAAGTTAGTTTTATTCCTTGAAAACCTTAAACTTGTTTTTCTTTGACTGTACAAAATTCTGCCTCTTGAATAAAGTCAACATTGATACTGTAAAATCATTTAATTTCGTTTAGACAAAATTTTGTGGTTTTGGTAAAAAAAGACAATTTCATTGGAACTTGAATTCGTGGATTTGCATTTCAGGTAATAAATCAAGGGTCACAATCAATGTTTGTTGGGATTAAAGTTCGTGGTTGAGGTGAACTGCGAAATCCACGAAATTAAATCCCCCACGAAAATTAATGATTTTACAGTATTATTGTTATAATGTCACATTTTAACTGCTACAAAGTAGTGCAGCATTTAGAACACTGCTTAAAGTGCAGAATTTGTGGAATTCTTTTTGCAATGTTGTACAAAGTCTCTGGTATAGCTTGGCTATTTTGACCTGAGCCTAATCTTTATGCAAGAATATATTACAAGGTTTTTGCTTTGAATATATCAATTTTCACACTAAAATCGTGCAATATCGGTATTTCAAATTTGTGTTTGTATTACATATAGAGCGTCTTCGTGATACTCCCCCATTATGAAAACATACAATCTGTGTTGTAAACGTAGGCAATATATCGACTGTTAAATTATGCTTATCAAAAGGTAAAGCTCGTGTCAAATTGGCCATGCTATACTGACATGTTTTATAAACAATAAAAATATTTCTTGTAGGCTGACAATCTTGCAAGTGAACAAAAACAACGACATGATGAAGTTCAATGTTTGAATACAAAGTTTGCAGGAAAATGTAAAGCAGGTAGATACTACTTTATGACATTGAACCGTATTTATATTAAGCTGTTGATGTCTTTAAATGTCTAAACTTTACTATTAGGTTTTAAATACAAGGTCTGTATTAATTCTCCCTTGACTAATTTAGTAAAGTGCATTGATCTTGCTGTAATTGTTACAGATTATTTTTAAAACCATAGTTTAAACAAATAATGATACTGTTGAACCTGATTTACTGCTCAAAAAATGAAGCAGTCACCACCATGTTTTAGAGCATTTTCATTTAGTACTGGAGGTCCCTAATCTTCTCCCAGGCTGCATCATACCAAAGACAAAATAAAATTGGTACCAAAAGTTTTCTTGCTAAGCACTCAGCGAAAAAAGGGAAAATGGCTTCTCTTCTCTCATAGGCTTGTGGCGAGTGATAACATCAGGAATGAGATGTCCAGAGTGATAAATATAAGTTAGAAAAAACTTAGCAATCCACTGTAACTTGTAAATAAATAAAAAATGAAGCAATTACCTGTATTAAGCAGCCAATTTGAATGTTTCTGTAGAATTTCATGGCAGCTATACTTAGACTGCTGCCCTACATGCCAGAGGGCAGCATAACAGGCAGTCAGTAAGTACTCTTACACTCTTTGTTTACAGTTGAAGATCTGACACGAAAACTTGACGATGAAAAAGATGAAATAAAAACTTTGAAGAGAAAACACACTAATAATGTTAAGGTATGTTATTGCTACTATGACAAATTATTAAATTAAGTCTGTAAATCCTGTTGGTAGCTGGAACATCAGTTTAGATTGTCATCCGCATTTGGAGAAGCCATCAGTGGCTTGTTGAAGAGCAGGTTAGTATTGATTGATAATTAATTGCAGGGAACTTTTTAAGTCAACTGACAGAGCTCTGTATATGACTGAATTCTCTGTAACTCAGTGAATAGTGCGCTTGTCATCTTATCTGGCGACCCAGGTTCAAATCCGGGTGGAGACACAAATAAGTATGCCTGACATTTTTCAGTAGAAATAAAGCAAATGAAGGCTATGCTTGGCATAAAAGCTATGCTCGGAATTTTAAGATTTTTGTTACACAGTTCTACAACATTAAACAAACATTGGTATAGGGTTGATATTATTGTTTCAGGATCTAACGAGGCAACTACAACAAGTACGGAGAAAGTTAGAGAACTATGAAGCGAGTACAAACGGTGAGAAAGATACGACAAGTATGGGATCTCGGACAAGTTCTAACGGTTCATTGAATACTGTGACTATAGCTGATCAGACCGTGACACATGTTGTACAACCTAACCATCATAATACTGTGCATAACTCAGTACATAGAAATCCTAGTCCAGAACAGGTAAGGTAGAATGTTAGTTATGCCTAGGTCGCACTGAGCATTTTCATGTTAGCGTTGGTCTGCTGATTTAATGTAATAGATAGACATCAAAAGACATTGGGGAAAAGGGTCAGAGTGGACTAGGGGAAGCTTCATGGAAGCCATTAGAAAAATTGTGACATTCCTGTTCCCGATGGCTCCGAAAAGCCAATTTATTTAAATCGGGGGTATATCGCCGAGGCAAAACATGCTCAGTGGGACCTAGGCCTAAACCTAAGTTAGATATCTTATCTAGGATTTTATTTTGAATTCTAACACAACGGCAGAGTTTATGTATTAGCTAGACTCCAAGAAATGGTTAATTCTCCAACAAAGCAAAATTGATTTTACAATATAAACTTGACATATTTGTTCGTATAGTTATTCATTGGTGATTTAATTTAGTCGTTGAAGTCAGCCACAAAATCCAGTTAGTTAAATCCCCCATGAATATTTATAGTTTAATGCTTTCACAGTATTATGATATTATGTTTCTCCATGCAGGAATATCGGGTGATAACGGAACAAGTAGAAGTAGATAAACAAACATTGATAGAAAGGATTGTCAAACTACAACGTATGCTAGCAAAGAAAAATGAGAAGCTCGAATTTATGGAAGATCATATCAGTCAACTTGTTGATGAAATACAAAAGAAAAACAAGTAACTTTACAATTGTTTTTATACTATTGTGTTATTTATTTTTGTTGCTGAGCATGCATAGCCTTCATTAACCAGTCCGCTTTCTGCTGAAATATGGCGGGCATATGAATGCCTCCACACAGATTTGAACCCGGGTCCCTGGATTAGGCACTAACCACTGAGCTGAGCAGTCAATAACCCAGATTGTTAGGTATTATAGTAAAACTGAACTATAATAAAATATATAAAGTACATTTTTGTCCTTTGAGAGCTACAGGACTGACTTCTCCATAGGATTTTGTATGTAATATAGTGAGTGAGTGAGTGAGTGAGTGAGTGAGTGAGTGAGTGAGTGAGTGAGTGTAACGCCTTTATTTAACTAGGCTGACACGTTTGGTTTTATGATCTTCCATGTGTGCCTCAACACGGAAGAAATCACTAAAGATTAATTAATTTCAATGATATTTTAGAAGTTCAGAGTAAAATTACAGTGTCACACCTGTTGAAACTGCCAGTCAATTCGATGAGCCTATTTACTTCTAGATACATGTCTTTGATAGTCTTGTACTATTCTACAGGCAGGTAATTCTAAATAATTTCAGAATTCGAAATCTTACATGGTTAAGAAAGTGGTGGAAAACTGACTCCAGAATTCTGAACCAAATGTTGTGGATTGAAATTTCAATTCTTGAAATAGTTGCCATAATGGTTAATGACCCAACAAACAGTCATTGATAAATTGGTTTATATAAGTTCTTATAACTTGTTCGGCAATTGACATAACGCCAGAGCAGAGATCGCTCCACCTTATTGCTGGACGAAGGTTTTCAAGTTCATCCATTGGACCATGTGATAATAATTTACCATTAAAATTGATTTGAAGGGTATAAATGACGACTGGCGTAATGTCAATTGATGATAAAGTCAATTAGTTTAAACTAGATGATTGTTTTTCATTTATTATTTGCTTTGACAGAATAATACAAAGTTACATATTGAAGGAAGAGGGTGGTACAATGACGACAGAGTACCGTGACAACGCCAAGGTAACATAACTCTTGTTATACTTTGTATATACTGTTAAATCATTTAATTTCAATGGGATGAAATTTCGTGATTTTGGTTAAAAATATCATTTCAATGGGATAGGATGTTAATTTGTTGATTTTGCATATCTGGTTATAAATACTAGGGCCCACATTATTATTCGATTGGATTTGATTTTTGTGGTTAAAAGTGAACAACGAAATCCACGAAATTTAATCCCAAATGAAATTTAATGATTTTACAGTATACCAGCATGTCTGCTTACTGCTTTATGTACAAATGTCTGCTCTATGATAACATTATATCAGTAACAGGGGTGTCAATCTTCCTGATTAATCTGGAATCCCGGATTAATTAATCCTGAAAGAGGCATGCTTTCTGACCAAAATAAAAGTTATTTGATGAAAATATCTTACGAAATGGCAAAGTTAGGGTCAATTTACTTTGTTTTGAAGGAATTCCTTAATAAAAACTGATTTAAATATGGAAACAATGGGGTTGAAGGTCTCTTGTTGTCAAAAATGGTTGACCGCTTATGATTTTCCTGATTTAAACTTTTGCTCTGTTGACACCCCTGCATTATATCTATCTGTATCAATGTACAATCCGACTCATGTATCTGCACATATGGACTGAGTGGTTATTGTCTTATATTCGTGCAATATTTCTAACTCTGCATCTTCTTTGATTGGTCTATGATTGTGAAATTCTGGTTACTATTTTTGTGTCTTTGTCAAAAATGTTTTGTACGTACATAAGTAACACAAATCTTGTGCATTGAACTCCTCACAAACCATTGGGTGGAATTTCTTCAAACTTCACAGATTAACTACGTTAAAGGACGAAATTTCTGCTGCGGCAATTTTTATCTTTATGTGTAGTTGCAGGATGGACAAAAAGGATGGGATTTTTGCTGTGGCAATTTTTACCAGAGTTATGGCCCTTTGTTACTTTTACTATATACCCCAATTGGGGCACCCGTATCGATGGACACATTTCTAGTTCATATTTATGATTGTAATAGAATATCTTACTCTTTGGTCTTTTCAAAAAGTTGCTACCAATGAATTATTATACTTCAGTGGTGTCAATCTTCCTGATCAATCCAGAATCCTGGATTTTAAAATCCAGAAAGAGCCATGATTCCTGACGTTATTTGAAAAAAATATCTTTAGATATAACAAATTTATGGTCAATTTAGTCTGTTTTGAAGCAATGTCCTAATAAACACTGACTGAGTTGAATATGGAAGCGCTGTGGTTGAAGGCCTCTTATTTGGCAAATATTGTTGACCGCATCTGATTTTAAATTTGGTTCTTTTGACACCCCTGTATACTTATGATGATATGTTTGAAATTGTTTCATTGCTATTTGTTTGTTCTTATTGAGCATTTTGTTGATTTACAATAATTTGTTGTTATTTTTGTACTCTATGTATATTACATGGCGACTGTACAGCCGCCTTTTCTCCAAATTTCTCCAGCGGGCGAGTATACAGATGAAAAACCCAGGACTAAAATTTGGTAGTTCCATCAGAATACTCTCCCGCTTTGATTATGCTGTTCACAATTTTAAGGAAAGTGGCTATCTGGTGGCCATGTATTAGCTTCACACATATGACAGCACATCTTAGAACCAATTATAAAACATATGATTCAGTCTTTACTGAAATAATTCTCATTCAGGGTTATCTGAGCATCATTTTATTCTGGTTCCCATTCCTGGTACATGTATAAGTAAGGTTTTCATGCTATGTCTGAAAGTATTGGTATTATTTATCATATTAAAGATTATGTACTTTACATAAGCCTATTTATTTTGGTATCGATTGGGTCAATATTTCTCAAGTCAACCGGCTGTAAACAAACAATTTAGGCATAAATAACAAAGGTTTTCCGATCATCGGTCAAGGTCGTAATGTGACTTACACAGCCTTTCCATTTCCGGAATCCAAACTAAGCAGCTGCTAAAATTTTCCTTATTTGGTTTATGCAACTTGAATTTATATTATAGTTATGTTTATTCGAAGTGATGTTATGAATTGTGACCTACACTTTCTGCTTCAGTCTATCTGTGTTCCACTGAGCTTAATGCTTTATGTATTGTCCTATATATACTTAGTTAACCATATCGTTGCTATAGTCTGTATTTCAAATACTTAACTGTAAAATCATTTAATTTCGATGGGACAAAATTTTCGTGGTTTTGGTAAAAAAGACCATTTTGATGGGACGGTAATTCATGGATTTTGCGTTTCAGGTTATAAATAAAAGGGTCAAAATTATTGTTCGATTTAATTTCGTGGTTAAAGGCGAACCACAAAATCCACGAAATTTAATCATCCACGAAAAATGAATGATTTTACAGTACTTACCATATTGTAACTAAAGTCTATATTTCAATTATATAGAGGATCTTGCATGAGTGCTCATTACATACGAGTTTTATTAAACGAGTGGACAAAACGATATGATACGAGGCTTTGCCGAGTGTCATATTATTTTTGTCGACGATAATTAAACTCGTATGTAATTAGCACAAATGTAAGATTCTATTTATCACATAACCTTAGAGAACGCTCATTAACGTTCAAGTCGATGATATATGCAACATAGGTTACGTTCAAAATTTAGCGTTACAACGACGCGACGTCACGACGATGTTTGTATTATACTGACGTCACGGGTCGATTCAATGCGCTGATTGGCTTACGTTACGTCACCCTACAACAATCAACAAACCAACGTCAAGCTAATTTAAATGTTTATTGAATGGGCTGGGAGTGCATTACGATATTTCCGGCACGGCTTTAATGCACTCCCACACCACAGGTTATGAGATAAAATAAACTAATTTTGAATCAAACCTGTTACTTGTACATGCTGAGATTCGACCGGGGAACTGAGGGTTGGTAGTTCAGAGTGTTAGCCACTCATCCACTGTGTTGAAAAATCTAATAGTTTGGAAAAAATGCTATCTATAGGTCTGGTTAGCAAAATAAATCATTGAATAATCATATTGGGATACCCGGTATTCAGGCTTTTACATGGATTTCATGTTAGGAGGCTTTTTGTACTTTTGTTAGATATATTTATTCTAATGGTATGAATCAAATGTACCTAAGTTCTTCAAATTTAAGTGAACTAGGAAAACCTAAAATTAACAACAAAAAGAGGAGTAACTCCACTTTAATAGGAGAAGGCTACTTGACAGTATACCCATGTATAAGGAAACAAGACCCTGGTACAATGATGTAGGCCTATGTACAATGTGTAACAAATGAAGAATTGAACCCTATAACTGTAGCTTGCATGTTTTTTTTATTATTATATATATAAAGATTATTGTATTTTCTGCTTTCATTATGTTATTTCATACAGCTATCATTAGGATCGCTTGCACAGGTAACACACTATACAGCACAACATACTATATGTATATATATCCTACCCCCTTCTGTTTCTGTTTACAGCATGCTAACTACCGGTATTTGACGTTGTGTTTTTATGCCTCCTATTGAAGATTAGTACTAGTCATATCATGCAATTACTGATGTGCATTATGTTGTTGTGGGCTGGTGGCCAAAATTAATAAATCTATTGTCTTTGTCGTATTGCTTTGCATATGTCGGTCTGTCTGTCCGTAGGTCAGAGGACTCGGTTGAGGGCCCGGTGCAAAACTATTGTAACTACCGGTACAGCAATTTATAGCGGCACATACCATAGTTTTGCACCGAGTCCTCGAATAATTCAATGATTTCCGATCGTTTACTCTAGAATGTATCTGGCTGCTTTGGGGGCATACATGTTTTACAAACAACGCCCATACTAAACTGGATTTTCCATTTTTAGCCAAAAATTAGTCATCCTTAATTCCTTATAAAAATTACCCTTTTTGTGCCTTCTTGAAAATGTTGTTGAAAAAGCCGTTTGGGATTGAAAAAGGGGCCAGTGGGATCAAGGTCTCAAAAATTTGGTTTTCATGGTATTTCTTCATCTTGTTCAATATTGTTTACACAGTCTCATTTTGTTAAATTTTGTTTCAGTTTTTGCATGCACGATTATTGTTGATATATTTTGGTTCCATTTGAATGATAAATTCTGTAATGACATCAGAGGAAGGGTAATAAACAGTTAACTGAACTCTGTATCAACAAAATGTGAAGGGTTTGTGCTCATGTTGATGATCATATTTGCGCAATGTTGAATTGTGTTTAGAGTGGTCTGAGAATTAGGTGATGATGTCACTGTATAAGGTTTTCATCTTATATACTAGTAGATTATTTAGAATTTGTTCATTTATACATATTATGTTAGAACTAGTTATTATTATTTTGTTATCCAGAATTGAAGCTAGTTTGTGTAGCATGCTATATGTTGAGTCACTATTGTTGTGTGTTTATTTGAGTGTAACATTTTTATGATTTCAGTATTTATTTAATTTATTATGCATGGGTAGTGGACTGGGTTGAATTCTTCTTTGAAAGTTGATCCATTCGTTAAAGGTGGTGTATTTTGACCCCAGAGCTCATGATGTTTTCATTGATCTTTTTATATTATGCAATATTTTTATTATTGGTATGGAATCACTTTAACTTTTACATTTACTTACTTAACTTTATTCTGTTTGTACTAGATTGCCCCTTAGGCCATCATCAAAGGATGCCAATGACTTCTATCAGCAGCAAGTCGCTCCACTTGACCCCATGTCCAAGCTCTCTCTGTCAGTTTTTAACACATATTGGTTGATGTTATTTGTCCCTATTTGACACAGTTAGACTCCTGTATGTTTCTAGTAGCATAGAATGGTGTAGGTTTTAACCCCTTAGAGTAATCTATAAAACCCTCATCCATCTAGTTACTGACATTATCCAGACATGTGACATTTTAGCTGAAATAAAGTGTCATGGAGTAAAGGGTTAATGTAATATATAGTATAATACACCCGAGTGCTAGTTAGACTTACAATTTTTAACTTTATTGTCACATTGTTATCTTGTATACATATATTCAACATGATTTTATATCAGAAGGTTATTTTACAAAGATCTCTTGTTTGTGAGGTAGAGGATCTATCATGAGTTGTCCGGCAGTTTATGTTGATTCACTTAACTAGTTTATATAGACAAGACTACCACCGGGGCATAAGCATGTACTGAATGCAGTCTTGTTCACAGTGACATAACTCTCACTGATCTGTCAATGAGTACACATGAACTAATAGTCCAATTCAGCAGGAATCTTCCAAAACATTACTGGTTCCCATTAAATAGATCGCTCTTGATGTTTATTGGCGAAGAAAGCGGAGAACTGGAAATAGTCATGCTAATTTCGTCGACTGACATGCATTGCTGCATCAATTTGACATTTAGGGGGATTGTATTGAGAACCAAATCGAGACAAATGCATTGGATCAAATCGAATTTCGGTGAATCGTTGCACCCCTTATAACTATAGTATGATTGTACCATTATAACCAGATTGATTGTGTTTCAGGCGGAGATATCAAGAAAGCATAGCATTATGGGATCTGTGTATAGTTCACACTCGAACGATGGAACCATGACCCTCGACCTTTCATTGGAAATCAACCGAAAAGTTCAGGCAGTTTTGGAAGATACATTGTTGAAAAATATGATGCTGAAGGTATACATGTTTGTAATACTATATAAACAACTTTTGTGATGAATCAGTTCTAATGTATTAGCTCAACCTTTCAACGAAAAAAGCCGAGCTAATGTCGTGACAGGATCCTGTGCGTCTGCATTGGTTAAATTTTTTGGCTGTCAGCGACATTTTCTTAAAAACTAACAAAGGTATCCACTTGAAACTTAATATAGTTATTCAACATCACAAGGGTTTTCCATATTGACAAGGCTGATAACCCTGTGACCTATTTATTGAGTTTTCTGCCTTTTCATACTCTTTGAATTTTCACTCACTATCAAGAACGAGAAAAATGAGAGTGTGTAGTTCAAATTTCACTCAGATTTGTTTGCTTCTTAGAGGCTAAGGGATGTGTTGCTATGGCACCTGAAGCCAACTAGCGACTTGTTTTCAGGATTGGGCATAATGCCTCTGTAGAACCCCTGATGTTAACATTGGCTACTGTCTCCACAGAAGAGCAATAATTTATTAAGAGAATGAATTCCAGGAAAACTGATTAGGTCTACTGACTGCTGTATAATTTTGATATTGAAAAACTGTAAAAGACTAACATTGCAAAATTGGATATAGTATCATTTGGCATTTTATAAAATGTCCTATTGTTTTATTACAGGAATTATTTTACAGTATTTCCCACCTTGCGAGCATAGTAATCCAGGTTCAAACTTTGTCTGGTTCAAACAGGTTATGGTCTTCTGTAGCATTGGCTACTGTCTCCACAGAAGAGCAAGATAATAAATTCCGGTAAAACTGATCTTAGTAGGTCTACTGACTGTTGTATAATTTTGATATTGAAAAACTGTAAAAGACAAACATTGCAAAATTGGATATAGTATAATTTGGCATTTTACCAAATGTCCTATTGTTTTATTACAGGAAAATTTGGACACTCTTGGGAAGGAAATAGCGCGACTATCTCAGGAAAACCGCAAACTACAGCTTCAACTACAGGGTGGATCGAAAGCCCGACCCCGTACTGCTCAGTCTTCAAGATAACTCCCGACCCCGTACTGCTCAGTCTTCAAGATAACTCCCGACCCCGTACAGCTCAGTCTTCAAGATAACTCCCGACCCCGTACAGCTCAGTCTTCAAGATAACTCCCGACCCCGTACTGCTCAGTCTTCAAGATAACTCCCGACCCCGTACAGCTCAGTCTTCAAGATAACTCCCGACCCCGTACTGCTCAGTCTTCAAGATAACTCCCGACCCCGTACAGCTCAGTCTTCAAGATAACTCCCGACCCCGTACTGCTCAGTCTTCAAGATAACTCCCAACCCCATACCGCTTCATCTTCTACATAATTTCAAACTCTGTCTTCTAGATAACTCCAAAGCTTCCATCGCCTACAGTCTATAACTCCGAAATCTTCTAGATAACTCCCGACCCTGTACCAGTCTCCATCTTTTGAATATTTCCTGACCCTGTACCGCTCAGTCTTCTAGACAACTCAAATCAATATTCATCATTTTACATCACATACAGCTGCTTTTCCATTGTGAACATCATCCATGTGATTTTCATCAAAAATAGAAACTGATCAATTTACTCTTGAATGAAGCTAAAATATAGCTCCTAGGCATTCGTATGAATGTAGCTGTAAATGAGATATCAACAATATCGTATTTACTTTTGCTGTTCATTTGTGCATTTTCATAAAAATGAAAGACTATATACTGTCGATTTAATAATTAATACTAATGATGGAACTATCCCATTAAAAATATTAGCAGAGTTTACTGTTTACTCAGTTCATTTCAGTTAAACCTATATCAACAGAGTTTACCTAAATTCACAACCATTATCATTTAACTTTGAATGGTCTGTACAAGTACACATCTTTCAAAGTCAATTGAGAATGGTTTGACAAAGACAATTCTTTATTTGATATTGGCCACCGGCCCATAAATATAATATAAACATTTTTGCAGAACATACATACTAGGTTAGTACCTGAAATAGACAGGTTATAAACATTAGGTCGTCCAAACAGGTAAAGTATGTTTATCTAGGTGTAACTGGGTATACCCTAGTGAACGGTAAACCCCGCTACTCTCTCGAATTTGATAGTTCCCTCATTAGTATTACTTATTGAGTCAAATATATTTATTTTGAATGCATACATAACATACCACATTCCAAGTTTATGATGTTGTGACTTTGATGGCTGCATGAGTTTGTTGTTTTGTTGACAGAATTATATAGTACTATCAGATCATTTAATTTTGATGAGACGAAATTTCGTAGTTTAGGTAAAAACATTTTGAGGGGGCGTTAATTTGTGGATTTCAGGTAATATTATAAATATAAGGTTCAAAATTATTGCTCGAAGGGATTCAAATTTGCGGTAGAAGGTGAACCACGAAATCCACAAAATTTAATCCCCCACAAAAATTAATGATTTTACAGTATGCACTGTACATTTAGGTGGATGAATGGTGATGAAAGTTCATTGTAACTGCAAAAAGAGCTTGTTAGTGATGGACTTATTTCAGGCATTTTAATAGTCTGGAGTTCCTTCCCCTTACACTATGTTATCAGTAATTGTAGAGCACGTCCGGGAACCAGACTAGCATTTCAAATGTTAGAAGGAACTTTAAAAGGAGTGAATTTGTGTTTCAATTCTTAGGCAAAATACATAGTTCATAATGTCCGAACAAACATGATTGTATGTGTTTTTTCCTCTGACATGTATAGTTACTAAATGATACCTGCATATTGTTCAGTGTGTGAATTTATTTATTACATGAAATGTGTACATAGTCTTAATGTGTGATTGTTGATCTGTTTATTAGAAGTATAAAATGTTGTGATCACAAAGTTTTAACGTTGTTTCATGTTGGCATTCGAGCATTGAACACCTCATAAGTTGTTTATCGAAGTTTATATATCGCTGGCTTAGAATGAGAGGGTTGTTACTACAAAATCAATTTTTTGACAAAACAAGAAAAACAGTCTGCCAATTACTCTTTACTTAAAGTCAAACAAGCTTTTTAAACTTCAGTTTGGTCAACATGACAACTTTCGATTTTCATGAAAATAGGCTCATTAGAAGCGCCTTGTGAAGCAGATTACAAATATGCATTAGTCTTATAAGGTCGTAAGTGCCACTTACGACCTTCTCATTCTAAGTCAGCGATATGTATACATGCGAATGTTGTTTTAGCTTTTATAATATAGTGTACAGTAATTTGAATAAGTAATACTAATGAGGGAACTATCCCATTTGAAAGAATAGTGGGGATAATTACAATTCAATTAGTGACATCAAGTTAAAATCTAGATTAACATAGTTTACATAAAGCACAAGCCAATGTTTATAACTGTTATCATTTAACTTTGAATAGACTGTATATGAGTCATCATTCCCTACTGTATACAGTCATGTATCTTAACTGGTTGCATCACAACACATTCAGCTCATAAAAATACAGCTCAATTATCAAATAAATATGTATACACATTTCGGTACCTGGTTTCAAATTGCTCTCTTGATAAATTTTTCGAAACACTTAAACAGTCTATCATGTATTTTCATGGCAGGAAACACCTGAGGATGGGTTGATAACCTAGGAATTGATTGTTTCTAGCATTATAGAGTTGTCATCCTGTAAGTATAGGATCCCAGTAATCAACAACATAGGTACAGTTGATTTAATAAGTATTATACTAATGAGGGAACTATCCCATTTTAAAGAATAGCTAGAACTAGGCCTACCGTTAACTCAGTTACACAAAGTTAAACTTAGATATACATAGTTTACCTGACGGATCAGCTTATGTTTATAACTGTCCTCATTTGACTCTGAATAGACTGTACTATTGTAGTTCCTGCGAGTCATTTAGTTCTTATTCCCGTATAAATCTGTCTTATTTTCTTGGCATTTATTATCTGTCTTAAATCTGGTTGCCAATTTTCATTCTGTACACATTTATATCAAGCATGTCACTATATAATGATTGAATATCCGCTTATATTAGAAGTACCTTGTTAGTTTCATTTTATTTATTCGGCAATTAATAATAATTTTGATTGTGATAGTCAACTGTTGTGGTTTACTTGGGGCGTTAACAATTATTCTTGTAATTATTCATATGTATTATATTATATAACCCCACACTCAAAATATTTGAATTATTATAGCTGGGCTAAGTAGCTCAGTGGTTAGTGTGCTTGCTTTCTAATCTGGCGATTCAAATCTGTGTAGAGGCACATACATATATGCCAGCCATATTTCAGCAGAAATAAAGCAAATAAAGGCTAGAATGCTCGGCTTGTTTGTATACAGTGTACTAGATTTGCCATTTGTTGACACATCTATTATATACAAAGCTTCACAAAGCATGTCACAATGTTGCCGTGTCCACCCATTTCCTGTGAAGTTCATGTCTGTTTAGATGAGTTAGATAAGTCTGTTAAATTGACATTACACCAGGGGCCTTATTCACCAACTTTCTAAGTCTAAAGCTCAGTAGAACTGTAATTTTTCGTAATCCCTGCCATTTCTTTGAAATAAGATTTAGCCATGTGAAATTTTATTGGACTATTTGTTGTTACCCACTGAACATGTTATGATGTATACCAATTTATATCAAAATCGGTACATTAATAACAACATGAGAGCGAATAGAACATTTGACAATGTCAAGTCTAAGTCTGTGTTTTAGGCTTACAACGTTGGTAAATAAGGCCCCAGAGCTGTGACCTGTCGTTGCCAGGGACCCTACAATTCAGGATTGATCAGGAAATCCGGAATGGCTGCATTAGAAAGAATAAAAGTTGTATGAAAAAAACCCAAAGAATTGACATAGTGGGAATGTGTGCTCATGGCATCAGAAAGGGACTTGTGACTCTTTTTAAGGATTGGGCATTATGCCTTTAATAGTAGGGCCCCTGCATTACTCTGACTTGTTTGTCGAAGGCTTTTAAGTAAGTTCATAATTAAAGGTTATTAATACACAACTGGCGTAATGTCAATTGTAACATTGTTAAACCAAAGGGAAATGCTCCATGAATGATACGGAACAATTTTGTTAGTTATATGAACATGTGTATATATGTGGTATATTTGATGGCTCTTATGAACCATTATTGACAAAGTGTGATTTTGTTATGATAGTTATGATTTGTTGTGTTTTACTTGTTTTACAGTGTGAACATGTGTATATGTCTGTTTACATGTATATATATTATTTATCTCACTAAACTACTGTATGATGTGTGTGTATGTGTTTATCTTGAAATAAATAGCATGGATACTAAAATGAACATTGTCAATATTCTTGTTTCTTATATTCTTATATGAAGATATTACATTTAGACTGCCCTACCAGCACAGTGAATAGAATACTCAATCTATATTTAGTTAACCTGTTACTTTGTGACAAGGTGGGCTGTTGTGAGCAATCTTCGTTCGTCGTCTGTCCATCAACAATATGCTTGTGTCGACGCTAGAGATCACAGTTTTGGCCTAATCATTATGGAACTAAGTCAACATAATAATACATGTAATAATAAAATCTTTATTTTGTGAAGGTAACATGTTAAGACATATACATAGATGAATAATTCCTGTCTTTAATAACAACAAGGACTACGATATGTAAAGTTTAAAAGAATGCATTGTAAAGAAAATACAACATAGCAAATGATGATTAACAACATATCCAGAAAAAAACGCACACACTTATTGAAAAAAAACCTGAATGTTTGCTGATGTTGTAGATCTCATTGAGATGCACATACATTAGGAACTTCAATAACATAGACCCGGACATTTGCATTTGATGAGGAAGGTGTAGTTTTGAATAAAATGGTCAATATTGACATTTGACCTGAACTAGGTTGGGGTTGTAGATGGCATTGAAGTACATGCATGAGTGAAGATTCAATTTGATACCTCTTGTAGTTTTCCAGAAGTTGACCTTAACAATAAACTTAACTACATGTAACAGTGACCTTGACCTAAAAGTCGGTGGATGTTGTAGATGACTTTGAGGTACATGCACATGAGAAGTTTGAAGAACCTAGGCCAAAGTATTTGCATTTGATGTGCAATGTTAAGTTTTATTTAAAAGGTCAAAGGTCACTATGACCTAGTGACCTCAAATAAGGTTGTGGTTGTAGAAGGCATTACAATATATAAACAAGTGAAGTTTGAAGAACCTAGGCCGAGGCATTTATATTTAATTCGGTAGGTTAAGTTTTTAATTAATAGGTCAATATGACCAAGACCTTTAACCTTATGGCTTCAAACAAGGCGGAGGTTGTAGATGGCTTTGAGGTACATGCCAGGTGACGTTTCAATTTGACACAGGTCTGTTTTTTTTCTCCAGAAATGGACCTTAACAATGAATCATGCAGTAAATTGCTGCATCTTTCTTCATATATCAATAATTCATTTCCAGATAAGAAAACCTCGATTTCATGATACAAAATATCAGAAACACTGTAATTCAAACCGGTTAGAAGCACAGGTAACTGTATCGTTGAAAAAGAAAACAAAATTGAAAAAGAAAACAAAAACGAAAAAATAAATATTTTTTTTAAATTTATATTTTTCTATCAAGGTCAATTTGTACAGAAATCCACGAGCCGGTTCGAGAGGTGCAGTTTGTTTTTAATAAAAAAAACTGCTTTATCCATACCAATTATCTATAAAAGGACGTGTGGTTATAAAAACAATGTTATGGGATGAATGTAAGCAAAATTAACTTCATATCATATAGAAAAATATAAATTTTCAAAAAAAAATGTTTTTCGTTTTCAACGATACAGTTACCTGTGGTAAGAAGTACATTGTTCCTGAAGATATATATTGCTGTAAGGGCCAAAGGTTGCTCACCAGTCGTAGAATGCACATATGGTCACCTAAGAAGTCATTTTTACCTTCTAAGGATCGAGACTAGATCCAAATATCAAAGCTGACTCTAGGTGTTTTAGATTGAGACAAGAAGATGTTTTATACCCCCCTTATAAATCTATATAAAACTGGTGATCCCCGGTTGACACCAGGGCACGTTATTTTAAGAGGTCCGCTAGACAATGCTACATACCCATCCTCGAAAACCCAGGCGACCCACCGCTCACACACTTACTACATCGACCTCTCGGCCTGGGACAATACTTTGAAATACTTTCATTTACCGTGAACAGAGTTTGGCGACTTCGTTGGTCGCTTTGGTTTTTTTTCTCACAAGAATGAATTGGCCAATGAAAATTATTCTTACAACAGGTGGAAATTTCAAAACTCAAAATGGACGATTATTTTCAACATATAACTTCCGAAAGATCTGTAATTTGTACCAATAATGATTTTTTCACAAAAACTACATTTCAGCATGGATGTTTTCTAGAAGTTTGTCACAATTAAGGGTTGATGCACAGCCTAGGGGATTGACACATAATTTTTTTTGGTTCAATATAGCCTTATATCAGTATATAGTATACTGATATAAGGCTATATTGAACCAAAATAAAATATGTGTCAATCCCCTGTGGGTTGATGTAGCGAGTTCGGACGTCAGTGGCCGAGACACCGCTGAATTTTCGAGGTTGCTACACTGTACCAAAGCCATGGACTTTGTAATTTCAGACTAGAAGATAGATTTTTAGTTTTTTTTTTTTAAAAACCGCCCATGATGCAATTAGCAACATGCTGGTACCATTTGAACAAAGACCTAAATTACTGTCTTTGATTTGAACAACTTTAGTTGGTAGAGGTTCATCCAAGGAACATGATTCTTGTAAAGTTTTATCAAATTTAGCCGAGCGGTTTAGAAGAAGTCGTTTGAAGAAATTAATGTTGACGGACGGAGAGTGATCACAAAAGCTTATTAATGTCATTGGAGAAAATGTTGAATGACCTTATTTGCTGTTTCATCATAAACATGACTCCAAACGAATTGCATAGATCCCAGCTAAATATCACAGTTGAACTACTCACGAGAACACTTTATGTATGAATATCAGCATTCATTTTTGTTACATTTTTGTTACATTTTTGTAATCGCATTCATCTGTTTATCAGATTGAAATGTTTTACCATTATCATATATAACAATATTCTTATCATACCATACAGCCAATAAGTCATGACCTTATTGATGAGCAGATGTAAAAGTAAGATAAAACTGTCCATTTACATACTTTCTTTGCTCATTTTTTAAGCAATACTCCGTGCACTAATGTGGAACAGCTAATGTGCAATACTCTGTACACTAAACAGCAATACACTGTACATCCACTTGTATCTGTTTTGGGGTGTATCTTTGTTGTTTTTTTGTTCAATGTTTAAGGAATTTGGTCACAGCACTGTTGGGTTCAATATAAACAAATTGGCCAGTTAAAAAAGTCTTCGTTTTGGTAATGCAGCCATCTCACAAGCTTGTACAGTTCTGCTGAAATATTTGCTAGTGAGTAACAGCATAATATTGGATCATTTGAACCTCCTATGAATATCTTATTCTTCAGTTTGCTCTAAAGTAGCAAAAATGTCCGAAGAAGTTAAAACTCAATTGGGATATGCATACGTAGTCAGTAATTTGGAAAATATCGTTTCTAAACTCACCCTGGTCTTCATTTCATGTCCCCAAAATTGATAACATTACTCACTTTACTAGCAATGTCCGGTGTACGCTATGATGCAGTGATATTGATATAAAGTTCTGGTGGGGGCGCAGGGATTTAGTTAACTTATCGCATGTTGAATTTTAATGAATACTGACAATTACTTTTCTTAACCACTACTGCCAAGATGACACAAATTTTGCTTAAAATGATAGTAAGGTCAGTGGACTCGAGTGGACCCTCTTCAAAGTTAGATATATTACTTAATTTATGACATAAAGAAGAAACATTATACCTTTTAGTAATAACTCGTATAATTGTCCTTAAAGTTACATAGAAACACGTTATATATTGAACGCCCCTTGTAAATGTAATATATAGTTTGTTTATAATTATTTAGCTCGAATATGTTTTATCTACACGGTGGGTCATAAGATCGTATTAAAAACTTTACAGAGAGAGGTAACTGATCACCAAACGTGTCACCGGTATAGGACTAATAAAAGAGTTACCAACCTCACAGCTTGGTGTACTTTTTATGGGTTCTAGTATATGATAATACCTATTACATGCATGTAGTAAAAACATTGTAGTTTTATGCATTAAAGAAGTACAGCGTGATTCGAACTTGGGACTAGCACGATGTAATTTCTGATTGCAAGCGCTTTACCTATCAGACACACACAAATAATTTCTCTTAAGGTGTTACGCGCGCCTTTTATCTTACGATCGAATTTTCTCCGAAACATCGAAAAATGACAGAAAAGAACATTGTATACGCCATTGAAATCATAAAAACTGGTTACATCATCAAGCTCGGTTTTGAGGTAGGCGGTTTTCTAATGACATGCCTTTGAATTTTATTAATTCAATCCTTTTTTGCATATATAATTACCTCATATTCATTTTAAATATGTTATTAATGCTATATTGCAGCACTTTTGAGCATTGCAGTATGTTTTGAATTTGGCATCATTTGTACTAGAACCTAAATTTTATGTTTTTACTTAATTTTTGATTTTTATGGACATGCTCGTATGGTAACCCGGTCTTTCTTAAGGCCAAAATAATTCAATGTTGTGGTTCTATCTAGTAACATTAAGAGAAAACTGGGTCGGTTTGGGTTACAATAAACACATTATAAATTTGTTGATGCCTAACGGTAATTATCATCTGAACACACACCGATATTCAACCTCGTCTTGTCTTTGTTAAATGCTTGAAGCCTAAAACCGAACAATGACCACTATATCACGTGACAAGAAATAACGAGTAAATCGTGATTGATAGCTCACGATGTGTTCAGGTGTTGACATTCTTGTGTTATACTGGGTGGGTTTGTGTCATATTGCAGTATGCTGTGCTTAAACAGAACTGATGAGGTAAGTTATAGTTTGGCGAATATTATTTCACGTATATATCATCATCTATATCTGTATAAGTTCATCGAAAGTGTCTCATTAAATTAGCAAAAGTCTCCGTGTTGTGTGTGACTTGGTGTTATGCAGTTGTTATGGATATATGGATTTTCTCGGCGCGAATTCGATTTATCAACTGATCAGTAGTTAGTTCAAGCCTAAAACTAGTGCAACATACCGTGAAGCATACGTAGGGTCTAACATTAGCACTATTTATTAGTACGAAGGAAGTTTTCAATTGTTTATTAAAAGTCATTACTGAGTCTGGTAACGGGTTCCAGTCGTGGATAATCAACACTGATCAAAGTTTGATAAACCAAACAGTATTTGTATCAGCGTTCCTTGCTATTTGTACCTCCAATTTTGAATTTTAATGTCCTTGTTGACGTTGGTTGAGTTCCAGGATAAGGGTGGACGGCCAATTATGTGATACTTTTGTGTAAGAACTATAGGCGTTTGTTTCGTCGATGCTTCTTCCATCCTAGCTGATGCACTATGCTCGTTACACTGGGGGCATATCTTTGTTTGTTTTCAATTTTATCCTAATGGGAATCGTTTGTTTAGTAGCATTTGGTAACTGGATTACAATATTGAACAGGTTGGGGCAATACATAGTCTAGATTTAGTATTTATCGTAAACAACTGACATACTGTTTGATTACTAGTACTTACATGCGAACTTTTATGTATGCCAAGTTTTATGCTTTTTGAACCAAAAACTCTTTCGGTAAAATACATTTTTTAGCTTTTAGGAATTATCCCCTAAAACTAGCCGAGCAAAACTGTTTGGACTTTGCAAAATGATTGGCATTATTCTGTTCTTCATAAAATAACAGGTCTTACACTGGGTACACCCTCTATTTTTAGAACTGTATTTCAAAATAAAAAAAAATGGTACCGGCTATTTTAATTAATCCGTGAATCTTTTCAAAGAAATTGATGACCACCTGAACGCTAGTTGAGGTTTATAGATCACACGTTGGTAGGAAGAAAATCAAATATTTACCTCGCCCAAACCGAAAGTCATCCGTCCCAAGTAACGGTTTTTCCAGTTCCAAAAATAGAGTAGGGTGTACCCAGTGTTTTATATACCTTGTACAGAAACATCCAATAGGGAGGGGGTGATGAGCATATAAATTGTGTGAACAAAATAATAATGCTGCATTTTGTCTTTACAGAGTTATTGCCCTTTTGGTTATTTTTTTGGAGCCGTTGTGTTCAATGTGAAGCGCTGTCTATTGGAATTGATCGAGAATGGAGAACGATGAGTTCAAGTCAAAGGTAACTGTTGCTTAACCTTCATTGACAGATGTCTAAAATATTAGAATGAAACTTTCTATATACATCGATGGCTTAGAATTAGAAGGTCGTAAGTGCCACTTACGACCTTTTAAGATTCATGCATATTTAGAATAAGCATCACAAGGCGCTTCTTATGAGCCCATTTTCATAAAAATCTGAACTTATGTTGACCAAAATGAAGTTGTAAAAGTTTGTTTTACTATAAGTAAAGAGTAAATGTCAGACAGTTTTTTGTGTTTTCTCAAAATATCGATTTGGTAGTTACGACTTTCTAATTCTAAGCCATCGACATGTAGGTTGTTTGTACTCGTGTGGAGGCGCTTGTGATTGAAAGCTGAAATATTTGGGTTACGATTGCTGTTACTAAAATCGGGACCTTGTCTATAAATAGTGCCTAGAGTCCCTTATAAAATTTCTCAATTTCAAATCAATAATATTTAGTTATGTGACATTTGGATGACTCTTTTTGTTTTGGTAGTTTGTTTGAAAACCCTTAGTACTTTTATTAGTGACAATAGGGCTGATGGGATACATGTCTTTGTTACTAACGTAGAAAACCAGTTTCTGTCAATACGCTGTGGTCGAGCGTGACATCCGTCATGCGGCACTATCGTTTTAAATGTATGAATAATTGTTGAAGTGATTCGGATTCAATGTTAAGAGTTCATATTGTTTGTGTATGTCTATTGACGACAAAACAATAAAGATATCGGTGTCACTAACATCAAATGCGTTAATTATAGTTATTTACATATCTTTCTTTTCTCAGTAGTCGTCTATAAGGGTTATACCAGCTTGTATCGTATCACAATGTTTTGGCCAGACACATTTTGCAGACTTCATTTTGTTTGAATAAACTTTAATTGAGTATGTTGATAATGGGATTCGGGGTATTTTAAATTATGTCATTTGCTTATAATTTCGAACAATCTGGGGTACGATATTTGAGTTGAAGGACAGTTTCTATAACTTATTTTTGTTTGAAATTGCCAGTCATATAATGTGTGTTAAAGGAATATGTGGAATCTATTTTAATCGAAATTGCTCATTGCCATGATGTTCATTTGAGAAACGTTTCGGATTATTTATATCCAAATTTCAATTCAAGACCGTTTGTTAAGTTATGTAATTGGTGTACTGTTGTATTGAAGTTAAGCAGCAGTCGGAACTTATGCTTGGAAATATCTTATGTAAAATGTCAATTACTGCATTGCATATTTTTTCGTCCCTTAATGTTAACTGGTGAATAATTTCAAGTATCTGCGAGTGAGAGCTGTATGTACTGTGATGCAGTGCATGTTAGCCAATTCACTTGATGCACTTGTTCTTTCAATTGGTTTGTGTTTAGCGCCAGGCCAGTATGTGTATGTATCTATTGAATACATATACCTCTGTGGTTTAAGTGCGGCATGAATACTAGTAAATTAATAAATGGTATATTCCTTGCTGTAGAACTAGTTTGTGCTTAGCGCCAGGCCAGTATGTGTGTGTATCTATTGAATACACACACCTCTGTGGTTTAAGTGCGGCATAAATACAAGTAGATTTATTAATGGTTTAGTCTTTCTCTTCAATTTGTATGTGTTTAGCGCCAGGCCAGTATGTGTGTGTATCTATGAATGCATATACCTCTGTGGTTTAAGTGCGGCATAAATACAAGTAGATTTATTAATGGTTTAGTCTTTCTCTTTAATTTGTATGTGCTTAGCGCCAGGCCAGTATGTATATGTATCTATTGTATACATATACCTCTGTGGTTTAAGTGCGGCATAAATACAAGTAAATTAATTAATGCTTTTTTCTTGCTGTAGAATTAGTTTGTGCTTAGCGCCAGGCCAGTATGTGTGTGTTTCTATGAATACATATACCTCTGTGGTTTAAGTGCGGCATAAATACTAGCGAATGAATCTATGGTTTAGTCTTGCTGTTCAATTATGTTGTGCTTAGCACAATGCCAGTATGTGTGACATAATATGCAATGCAGTAATAAAAAAATGCATAATATATTTCCAAGCATAGGGTCGAACTTAACTTAAATACAGCAGTACTCCAATTGCACAACTTAAAGAACAGTCTTTTATTGAAAGTTGGATATAACTAGTCCTAAACGTTTCTAAAATTAAAATTATGACTATGGGCAAATTAGATTAAAATAGTTGCCACATATTCCTTTCACTCACATTAAATGATTGGTATTTTCAAACTGGGATAAGTTATTCAAACGGTCCTTCAACTCAAATATCGTACCCCAGATTGTTGGAAATTTTAAGCAAATGACAAAATTTAAAACGTCCTGAAACCTGTCATGAACATACTCAATTAACATTTATTCAAACAAAATGAAATTGGCAAAAAGGTGTCTGGCCAAAACATTGTGATACGATACAATGCTGGTATACCCTTAGCCGACTCCTGAGAAAAGAATGATATGTAAATAACTATGCTTAACACATTTGTTGTTAATGAAACTAATATCCTTTTGTTTTGCTTTTCAATAGACATGCACGAATACTATATATGTATTTTAACATTGAACCTAACAAACTTCAATAAGTCTTTCTACATTCAAAACAACAGCACCACAAGCCGGACGACATGCTTGACTACAGAATAGTGTCAGAATCTGTTATTAAGCGCTTAACAAACATCTTCTAATGATAATATATTGTGACCCGGTCTATATTCAATATCCAGTATTTTTACTTAATGCATTATATGTTAAGCCGTAGAACCACAAATTACTACATGTTACGGGTGCAGGTTCGAGTCTCAGTTACGTCTACTTTTTATTTTTCTATTTTGGTAATGGCAATAACTTATTTATCTCCAATACACTGAGCGTTTCTAAATCACATTATACGACGACAGTCTCATTGCCTTTGATTTTATTCTCATGCCTCTGACTTTACCATCAACGAATACAACAAAAATATTTATGCTACTAAGGACTCCTTCATAATGGTGGTCCGACAGAACGGGACAAGGAACTTCATGGAGTTGACCCTTGTAGTGGTTCCTTGTGGTCTCAGGTCGGAGCTTCTTGGGATCGCTACCAAGTCGTTCACAATCCGGAACATCATAACAGCCTTGGTCCGCTTTTTCTGACTCGAATTGGTTCCCAGCCAAGCTTATTCAGCACGTCGGTGACGCTGGCTCTTGAAGAGTAATTCTCAGATACATATCTGGCGGCCCGGCGTTGCACCGCTTCTATTTTCTTTGTATTGGCTGTGTGTGTGTGGGGGGGGGGGGGTCCGATAGTGGGGACACATATTCCACTTGTGGTCTAACGTATGTCTTATAGCTGGTTTCCTTGATGGACTCGGGGCAAGACGAGAGATTGCGGCTTAGGAAGGTTGTTGTGTTGTTCGCCTTGTTGCATGCCATGCTGATGTGGACATTCCATGAGAGATCGTCCGAGAGTGTTGCCCCCAATTATTTGGCTTTCTTTGTTACTTATAATTCTTGGCCATGGATGATATATGGCTCTTGAATGTTGAATGTTTTTTTGCTTGTTGCCGAAACGGATCACTTCACATTTGCAAGCATTAAACTCCATTAACCAGGTTCTCACATTCTTGTAGCTTAATTGTCCATGTCGTCTTGGAGGGCTGTGACATCGGCAATGGAATTTGATGGTTTTGTAGAGCAGCGAATCGTCTGCAAATAGGCCGCATGTGGAGTTGACCTTGGTTGACATGTCGTTGATATAAACGACAAATAGTAGGGGGGCAAGTACTGAGCCCTGGGGCACGCCCGATGTGACGGATGCTGGTCGTGATGACTTACCATCAAGGAGAACTTGTGTCCGATGGCTGAGGAAGCTATAGTTATCCACTTGAGCATTTTGCCTCTGACTCCGTAGTGTGACAGCTTCAGTGCCATGCGTCTGTGTGGGACTTTGTGGAACGCCTTTGAGAAATCTAGCAAGATGGCGTCTACTTGCTGTCCGGTATCCAGACTTTTTGCGATGTTGTTCATGGTGATGATAAGCTGCGTCTCACATGAATGCTACCTCCTGAAACCATGTTGGCATGGGCTAATGCTACCTTCCCTGTCTGATTTCTGTGCTTGGCTGGTTAGGTTGAGTGCTACCTTAGTGCTACCTTCCCTGTCTGATTTCTGTGCTTGGCTGGTTAGGTTGGTGCTACCTTAGTGCTACCTTCCCTGTCTGATTTCTGTGCTCGGCTGGTTAGGTTGGTGCTACCTTAGTGCTACCTTCCCTGTCTGATTTCTATGCTCGGCTGGTTAGGTTGAGTGCTACCTTAGTGCTACCTTCCCTGTCTGATTTCTGTGCTTGGCTGGTTAGGTTGGTGCTACCTTAGTGCTACCTTCCCTGTCTGATTTCTGTGCTCGGCTGGTTAGGTTGAGTGCTACTTTAGTGCTGCCTTCCCTGTCTGATTTCTGTGCTTGGCTGGTTAGGTTGAGTGCTACTTTAGTGCTACCTTCCCTGTCTGATTTCTGTGCTTGGCTGGTTAGGTTGAGTGCTACCTTAGTGCTACCTTCCCTGTCTGATTTCTGTGCTTGGCTGGTTAGGTTGAGTGCTACTTTAGTGCTACCTTCCCTGTCTGATTTCTGTGCTTGGTTGGTTAGGTTGAGTGCTACCTTAGTGCTTGCTACCTTCCCTGTCTGATTTCTGTGCTCGGCTGGTTAGGTTGAGTGCTACCTTAGTGCTACCTTCCCTGTCTGATTTCTATGCTCGGCTGGTTAGGTTGAGTGCTACCTTCCCTGTCTGATTTTCTCATACCTTTTTTGCGTTTTACAAGAATGAGTCTACAAAAAATGAATTTGACAGACAGACAAGCTGAATGGACAACAACTCTCAATGGGTTGGGTATAACAAGATTTTTGGTGACTTATATAGCCAATAGCTACGATAAAATCATTAATTTTCGTGGGGGAATAAATTTCGATGATCACATTCAACCATGAAATCAAATTCCATTGAACAATAATTTCGACCCTTGTATTTATTACCTGCAATGCAAAATACTCGAATTAACGTTCCATCAAAATGGTGTTTTTTACCAAAACCACAAAATTTCATCCCATCCAAATTAAATGATTTTATAGTAATTTGATTTCAGTGGTTTCTACACGACATCCACTGGTATGAAAGTTGCAGTCTGAATCTGAATTTGTACGACGTAGGGCCTATTACGGCATGTACACGTCGGGGAGAGAGTGCTCAGTTAATCGCTGTGGAATAGAGCTGTTTTGAACCTCTCCACAGATTTGGCGCACACTATGCTATCCTCCTGTTGGTTCCAATCAACAATGGTCTTAGGAAAAAATCAGTTCTTATATAATTGTGTGTTGCACTGCACAGTTTTATAGCACTGAGAATTGTTTCTGGTCTGATTTTCAACTATGTTTTTAGTGTCAAAACCTGAGTGGCGTTTAGGTTAAATACGTCTGGTATTTCTTAGAGGTGTAAGTACTGTAAACCTAGAAACTTTCGCTGCTAGAAACTTTCGCGTTTTGCCGATTGTCGGCATAATCGTGGTTACAAACTTTTGCGGTTTTTTAGTCTCCCGCGAACTCCGCGAAAACTAAGTCGCATAGTGACAGAATTATTGATATTATAAACTGTCACATACAATGACCGGTTCGTATATAATTGTTTCTTAAATATAGTTCTCACCTTTGTTAAACCCTCTCAAACTCTTTTTGATGTAGATAGTTACCTATTGTACGGTTTACAAAAATTGCAAACAACGCTGGTTTCACAGGTTTTTACGCTATCAGTCATTTTGTATTATGACATACCCGGTAATAAACAGCACTTTTTACATGCGTGTTCATATATTTACTTTACTTACTTACTTATATTGAGTGTATTGTTAAACATGTTTTCAAAAAGTGTTTTCATTATTGTACCATGATTATAAAAGGCTTTATTCAGAATAAGTACAAACACTTAACATTCCATATTTTGACAAAATAGCACTTATAATACGGTCTTATAAACGTCGTACCAAAATTATGAATTTCCTTCAAAAACGAGAAACTTTCGCGTTTTTCTTGTCCTGGACTTGTTCGCGGCTATTTACTTTCGCAGATTTTTACAAACCACGAACACCGCGAACTTAAATCGCGCGAAATAATTTCTAGGTTTACAGTATGTCTTGGGAGCTAACAGCTGGGACCTACCTCTTGACCATCTTGTAGAAGAATATTAGTCGATTCTTCTTTCGCCTATCACTGAGTGGAGGAAGTTGTAAATCATTGAGCATCTTTGTGACACAGCCTTCTTCTCTTTATTTATAGTCCCCGGATATGAATCATGCTGCCTGTCATTGTACTGGGTAGTTGATGAACACAACACGAGGGCTTATATATCAATTATCTATTAAATTTGTACAAAAATAGATACTTTATATACATGCATTAATCCTACAAACAAAAATATTGCACTTGATGTATCACAGACAAAATTGGTCTTGGAATAATAATGCTCAAAGCCGTCCATAACACACCACATCTAGCATACTGGTATGTATGACTAAATCAGGGGTGCCAACTTCCGGATAAATCCGGAATGCCGGAATTACATTTTCTGAAAGAGCCATTATTTCTGGACAAAATAAAAGTTATTTGAAGAAAATATCTTGAGAAATGGCATGACTACAGTCTGTTATGAAGGAATTTCTTAATAAAAACTTGATTTAAGTATGAAAACAATGTTGAGCAGGCCTTTTGTTTGTAAAAATTGTTGACCACATATGATTTTCCTGATTTTAAATTTGGCTCCATTGACACCCCTGCTATATGTTGAGTTATGAGAAGTATCAGCTGCTGTCTGGATAATGTGTAGGTAAGGAGAACTGACTGTAGTTGTTGAAATAGTCAACTGCTCGTACTTTGTAGTAACCTCGCACCATGGTGTCGTCTGCAGAAAAACCTGACAGAGAAAATGTTATAACATATAGAACTAAATACATGAGATTTTTAATTCCACAAACGTCTAAATACTTCTCAATCATTCAAAACAATTCTCCAATCCCAATCATACACCCATCTATATATCGCTGGCTTATTAAAAGTAATAATACTATAGTAATGCATATTTGAAATCAACATTATAAGGCGCTTCTTTTGAGTCTATTTTCATGACAATTGCAACTTGTCATGTTGACCAAAATGAAGTTTTAAAATCTTGTTTTTCCATAGCTAAAGAGTAAATTTCAAACATTTTTTTCTTGTTTTCTCAAAATATTGATTTTGTACTTACGACCTTCTCATTCTAAGACAGCGAAATATAGATACAAAAAATGTATAAACAAAAATGAATGACGTCCGTACACAGAATGTATAATTATATCGAAGACAATAATGGTAACGTTAAATTATATCCCTGACGAGCCGTAACGGCGAAATGCATTGGGTTTTAATAATAATGTATTAAGTATGTATTCATTTCGTCAAATTTTGTCTTTGATATATAGATATAAGAAGTATGGAACATACAAACTGGACCATTCCAAATCCTGCTTTAATAATAAGAAATGAAATTTCAACCCTAGCATTTTAGATAAGAGGTCTGACTATAACTTTAGACAAGAATGTCTCATGAAAAATGATAGTACCCGGCCATCACCACAAGGTTAGAGAAGAGAAGCTGGCTTTGTATCTTCAATAATAAAGGCAAAACAAGCCATGCAGGCAATCAAGACAGCCAGCCAGGCAGCCAGTATAATGCCACAATGTTGTGACTTGGTTTGAAGGAAACATCTGATAACACTCAAAGTGAACAATTTACCACTAAGCTATTGATGCAGTTCATTAAAACTCCTAATTTTTTCCAAAATAATTTAAAAAAAAAAACTTAACAAAATCCATATTTACCATCCTTTGGTTTGGGCGTATACACAAATGAAGTTGAAATTTTTGCCCAGTTTTCTGGAGTAATAGAAGTATAAGACCGTTCATCATCAGTCTTTGAATATTGTACATCATACCCCAATATACACCTACAATAATACAAGTGTACAAAACCAGTCTTATTTCCCGTGGTCATTGGGCTACCTATGGAAACCTACGCTTGTGTCTCCCTGGGGAGACTATTTCTCTCCTGTGGGTGTGGCAGCCAACATTGATCGCCCAGCGGTGCCCAGGAATAGACACTACCCTTACAGGTACCATTTTACACAATGGTGGGGTGGAACATGTGGGTCTTGCTCAGAGAAATTTACCAGTGGTCCAGACTGGGGTTGAACCCGGGACCTCTCGATCCCGAAGCACGCCCCCTACCTCTAGGCCACCACGCCCCACAGTTCTTGACATTTTGCCATTAATACAGCATTCTCTGTCTTTATACCACATTTCATTGACATAAATTGTTCAGTGTGAGAAATAGAAACTTGCAAAACATTTTCAAGACACCAAATTTTGAATATCAACGTCAGAAATAGTACATTAGCTTGCACTGTCCTTCCAATAGTTCAGCTAAGATGGTTCAATGTATTGGCTTTTTTACTATTGACTTCAAATACTTTGATAAAGGAAACTAAAAATGCGTCCATCGACAAGGGCGCCCCATAGGGATATATAGTTAAAGTAACGAAGGGCCATAACTCTGGGTATAATTTGCAGCAGCAGAAATTTCATCCTTTAAGGTCAACTACACATCAAGGTAGTTAATCTGTGAAAGTTTTAAGAAATTCTGCCCAATGGTATGCGAGCAGTTAAACTCGCAAGATTTGCGTTACGGACGTATATACAGACAGATGGACGGACAGCACCAATGTTATATGCTCCCCATTTATAAATAAGTGAGGGTCACAAACAGTTTTACTACATACCTTGAATTGAGACATGCATCAGACCATGTGATCAAAACTTGTCCTGATGTTATATTATACACATTCACATTGTTTGGCTGAAAATAAACACATTTATTGGTGATTCAAAACTACAAGAGGCTGAAAATAAACACATGTTTAGTGATTCAAAACTGTTAGAGGCTGAAATTAAACACATGTTTAGTGATTCAAAACTACTAGAGGCTGAAAATAAACACATGTTTAGTGATTCAAAACTGTTAGAGGCTGAAAATAAACACATTTACTGGTGATTCAAAACTGTTAGATGGTGAAAAATAAAATGATTTTTGGAATGTCAAAATTTCCTAGCAATCATTATTACATATAGCTTGAATAAATTTTTAGAACATAGTATAAACAAATGTATGTATATTATGTTATGAAATAAATATTGTTTAAACCAAATTATTAGAACAATGTATATATGTACAATATTAATTTTTCTACATGAACTAAAAGCTCCGGAAATCCGGCAAATAATTTTTTAAAAATTGCACAAGGTAGAGTTATGGTATTTGCACTCTGCCGTGCACCACTGCAATAAACATGCAAACCAAATTTGAAGTTATTTGAACGTAAAATGTTTTGCTATGGACAAGCAAAGTGGGATGTCGCCGCAACATCAGCTCCTGTTGCTATCATACATTAGAATGAATACCTGTACATCACTGGCTTAAAATTAGAAAGTCCTCAGTACAAAATCAATATTTTGAGAAAACAGAGGCTATCCGAAAATTACTCTTTTACTTAATAAATGAAAAAACAAGTTTTTTTCAATTTCATTATGGTCATCATGACAAAGTCCGATTTTCATAAAAATAGGCTTAAAATAACTGCCTTAAGTTGCAGATTTCAAATAAGTATCAGTTTTATAAGGTTGTAAGTAGCACTTACAACATTCTCATTCTAAGCCAGCAATATGTACATATAGCTTTTTAACATGTCTCTGACCTTTTGATTAGCATAATTTAACAGTTGATATATTGCCTACATTTATGACAACGATTGTATGTTTTCCTAATCAGAGAGTATCAAGAAGACGCTCGAGATGTAAATCAATATTTATAAACACAAATTTGAAATACTGATATTGCATAATTGGCTTGCGGCAATTGATATATTCAAAGCAAGAACCTTGTAATATATTCTTGCATAAAGGTTAGATTCGTGTCAATATAGTCAAGCTATACAGTAACTGTTACCTGATCAGGTTGGTATGCTGGTTTAGAACAAGCATGAACCAATAATACTGCGGGTTCCATCAGAAGAAATCTTCCAACATGTTGGTAACCAGTATCCATGGAAACACTGAATAAAAGTTTAGCTCCCTAAAAATACCAAAATGTGAATTAAACTATTGTTACATAACAATATTTATGATGCTGGAAATACATAATATGCAGTCTGACCAAAATAATAAGTTATTAGATGAAAGTATCTCTAGAAATGGCAGAGTTATGGTAAATTTAATATGCTCTGAAGAATTTTCTTCGTTAAAACCTGAGTAAGGTATTGGGAAAATGTCATTGAAGGCCTTTTGTATGGTAAAAATATTAGATTGCATATGATTTTACTGATTTATAATTTAGTCCTGTTGACAGCCCGGCATGATGATTCTGAATCTGGTTGTATATATAGCAGAGTTCTATTCCACTTGGTGAAGGTTAAAGGCATACCTGCCAAGTACTCCTATTAAAGTGGAGTTACTCCTTTTTTCATTGATAAATTTCTGGTTTCCACGTTCACCTACCTTGCGCAAAAGTACATTTGGTTCATTTTATGATATTCTGTCCCATATTTATAACCATAAGAATTAATACATTCCTTGTTTATGCATCTAAATCCCTTTTTTAATCACATATTGTGACATGCTTCGCTTTATGACTCCCATTTTGGATTTAACTAACTTGGCAGGTATGGATAAAGGTCACATGATCACTTACTTCCTGTCCTCTCATCAAGGTCATCTGATCAATGGTAGGGTAATCAGGGCTGCCGAATCTCTCCCATATAATGTATGGATTACCCACATTGTTGTCTAGTATCCAACTCACAACTACAATACCTGAATAATACAACATGTACTTACCATTTCATTCATGTTAATCCGCCAAAAAAAAAGAATGATTTCACAGTAATTTCAATTAACTTTATACCAAATAGAAATGGTGCAAATAAAAAATAAGAATAACAAGACTGCATTCAGCCATGGCAATGTACTCCCTATCTAATAAATGAGTATCGGAAGACATCGGGAAAAGGGTCATCATGGTCTAGAGGAAGCTTCCAGGAGAAGATATAAGAAAAAGTTTGAAATCCCTTTTCCCGATTCCTACTGAAGCTCATTAATTTGCATCGGGAGAACATTGCCGAAGCAAAAAATGCCCAATGGCACCTAGGCTTTAACGCTTATGCCAGGTGGTAGCCTTGTCCATAATAACTTAAGCAAAGTCAATTAACTTGAAAGTTTTGTAACAAATCGACAGACAGGTGAATCACTATATGCCTCACTATCAACATATGCCAGTGTATAAAAACTCAAAAGATTTAAAGAGCAATAACCTCATGGTATGTAACATTTGTTTCTTGATTACAGTCATAGTGCATTTATAATTATCTGAAGACATAACTGTAGTTCAGAATTTGAGACACAACATGAATTGTAATAGAGTTTTCAAAGAGATATAGTCACTGCACATACTTTCATAAATTTCATGGATTTCGCGGTTCACCTTTTACCATGAAATTAAATCCTATCCAACAATATTTTTGATCCTTGTATTTATGACATGATATGCAAAATCCACAAATCAACTTCCCATCGAAATGGTATTTTTACCAAAACAAATTTAAATGATTTTACAGTATGTAGAGAATATTTCTATACATACCATTGGATGCCCAGACTGGAGGATTGATGTCCATATAAACATCTACATATGTTTGTCCTGTCTGTGTTCCTGTATCATTACTATAGTATGTCAGTGACACCATCTGCCAGCTATAGATATACACATAGTTTACACTAAAAAAGAGCTTTACTATGCCCCCATGTCAGCAAAAAGTTGGAAATGGTGAAGGTCAAAGTGACCTTGACCTTGGACGTACTAACCTCCAAATCAAAAGGGGTCATCTACTATTGCTGACCAACCTCCATGTAAATTTTAAGTTGGAACAAAAACCATTTGGTCTACTGACAGACAGATAGACCGACCAAGCTTCCGATTGACATGTGCAAAGCAATATACCCGCTCATCAAAGAAGGGGGGGGCATAATGGTCATATCTTAAAAGTCACCAGACTTGGTAAATATAAAAGTCTTTAGTAATTTTGTTGAAAAAATGACTAACAGACAGACTAACCAAAAGCATTACTTTGTATTATATGTAAAGGCATAACTTTAGCATTCTTATTGAATCAGCATATTTTTTTCATTGGAAACATACTCTGGTTCAGAATTGCCGAATCTGAGCAAAATGAACAAAAAATCAACCAATCAAATCCATTTCCTTCATTTCCAAAGAAGGCAATGATCCAATTTTGTCATGGGTGTCTTAGAACTTGACTAACCACTGATGTATGGTAAGGATGATTTATATAATTATCAAGTGATTTGATATTGGCACTGTTACTTGTCCAAGAGCAGTCATATTCTAAATGAGTAGAAACTGTAGATCAAAGTGACATCTTAAAATGTTTAGCACAGAAAACGAGTTTACCTATCTGATGTACCATTTAAGCCTGGTATATGTACACTGGCTATTGTACCAAGTTCTCGGTAAGGATCATCACCATCGTGGTTATATGTATCTACAAGTATATACATGTACAGCTGTATAAATAGTGTTCAACAACACGGGCAAGAAACATCTCTCACAATATTTTGTGCAGCTCAAAACTTTTGGATTGGAAGGAGGGACCATCAGCAGTAGCCGAGCATATACGGCGTTGCCTTAACGGGGACTTCTGTTTAACGGTGGTGAACGGTAACAAACGGTGATTAATTTTTTTCACCGTTTAAGGAACGTTCCAGCAAAATATTAGGTCCTCAAAGTATATATTCTCGGAAAGTTTCGTCAAAATCCCTTTAGAAATGTAGAAGAAGTTGCACACAGAAGCTCAGACGGACGGACTGACTGATGGACGGAATGAAGCCTACCATTACCATATCCCCTTTGTCTCGGCGGGTGTGACATTGCCCTGTTTATATAGTTTGTAACCAGTATCTCAATGAAATATGAATAATTGACCACATATTTATTTGTTACATAAATCAAGGACAAAATATAGAATGATTGTCTTTGAGTCATCATCAAACCATTCCTTTAGTTGAATAAAAACAAGATATGTCACTGCCGCAAACCCAGGTTTTCTGTACACTTTTCACTGTTAACTTTTTTCTATTTTTAGTAACAGTGACCGTGACCCCACTGATCCCGAATACAATGCCAAGCTAGGTCTCCATGCAAGCTAGCTGTATACCAAGTTTCATGAAGATTATCGATCTAAACTCAAGTTATTGACCGGAGACCCCCTGTTTGACTTTTCCGCCTGTCTGCCACCCCACCACAGGGACAGGGACAGAACTTCACAAACACTAAAAACAGTCCTTGTAATTAATATACTTTTATGTGTAACTGACAGAATTTTGAAGATAGATTCCAGTCTAACTCAGCATTAAACATTTATCCAAGGATACTTACATTCGACTGCATAAAGGGAGTGTATGGCTTAAAAGAGGTGTAACAAGACATGTTTGTAAAACACATAATTATGCCCCCATAGCAGTCCAATAGTTGAAAATGGTAAAGGTCACAGTGACCATGACCTTAGACCTACTGACCCCAAAATCAATAGGAGGGATCTACAGGTAGCCAATATGCTAAAAATAGATTTACTGATAAGCACTGACCATAGCAACCGTTGCTGGTCGGACAAACTTTGTTTGTACTACCTTCTGATTCACTATATATTTATACATGCATGAGTATGGATATGTCATCTACTTCTGCTAAAAACGCTCTGGTGGGACAAAACACATTCTCGTTCAACCAGCGTATTTTTTTTCAATTACATAAATAGATATAGTCTAGAGACTAGACTATAAACTGATTCATGAGAATGGACAAAACATTGTTGTTAATGATTTTGTAATAGTGAGTCGAGGTAGAGTGACAGAACTGACATGCAAGGTGTTTTTCATACCTTTTCCAAAACCATAAAACAAATAATTTAAAGTGTAACAGATGGATAAGTGCATGGTCGGAAAAACTTTAAAGCAAACCACTTACTTGTAATGCAATTACATGTATTAAATCTATTTATTGAATAATGAATAGAATAATCTTTGTGTGATTATAATGAATGAAAAAATACAATTACAATATACATTTTTATATACATGTACCACATATTTCTCGTTTATGTCTGTATGATATATTTAATTATTTACTCAAAAAAACATGACTGTTTTGTGTATCACAGTATAAATCTATATTTAACATATTTTGCTTGATCTGTGTTTTATTGTGACCTTAGAGTTGGGTGGGCATTAGACAGCGGGGTACGTATTCTCCAGAAATTCTTGTGGAAATCGGAAAGTCTCAAATTGTCCTAAATTCAACATCTCTTTCGATGGCTACTACAATCATTTGTCATGGTGGCCAAAAATGCACGAGTAAGTAAGTAAGTAAGTAAGTAAGTAACGACTTTATTTATAGTAGATAACATATTTGGTAATATACCAATTTTCAATATGGTCTACATAAAGAACATAATTTATATACATTAATTACATGATAATATACAAACATTTTAATGATAAATACAAACAGTATCACATAAAACTTAATGAGATGATCAGAATATGAAAACACACATGTTAAAGCATTAAATCATATATAAATAAATAACTTTGTACATCGTGTATACATAATCAACAAGAGGGTCCAAAGGGCCCTGGGTCGCTCACCTGTTTGGCCTAGTGACCTAGATTTTGGCCCAAATGACACAGTATCTAACTTGACCTAGATTTTATAGAGATAAACATTGTGACCAAGTTTCATAAAGATAGAGTCAAAATTGTGACCTCTAGTGTGTTCACAAGATTTTTCAATGATTTGGCCTCATGACCTAGTTTTTGACCCCAGATGACCCAATATCGAACTTGACCTAAATTTTATAATGATGATCATTGTGATCAAGTTTCATAAAGATATGGTCAAAATTGTGACCTCTAGTGTGTTCACAAGCTTTTTCAATGATTTGGCCTCGTGACCTAGTTTTTGACTCCGGATGACCCAATATCGAACTTGACCAAAATTTTATAGTGATGATCAGTGTGATCAAGTTTCATAAAGATTAGGCTCAAATTGTGACCTCTAGTGTGTTCACAAGCCTTTTCAATGATTTGGCCTTCAAAGGCTTGTGACCTAGTTTTTGACCCCGGATGACCCAATATCGAACTTGACGTAGATTTTATAGAGATAATCATTGTGATCAATTTTCATAAAGATTAGTCTCAAATTGTGACCTCTAGTGTGTTCACAAGCTTTTTCAATGATTTGGCCTTGTGACCTAGTTTTTGACCCCAGATGACCCAATATCGAACTTGACCTAGATTTTATAGAGATGATCATTGTGATCAATTTTCATAAAGATTAGGCTCAAATTGTGACCTCTAATGTGTTCACAAGGTTTTCCTTTGATTTGACCTAGTGACCTAGTTTTTGACCCCAGATGACCCAATATCGAACTTGACCTAGATTTTATAGAGATGATCATTGTGATCAATTTTCATAAAGATTAGTCACAAATTGTGACCTCTGATGTGTTCACAAGGTTTTTCAATGATTTGGCCTAGTGACCTAGTTTTTGACCCCAGATGACCCAATATCGAACTTGACCTAGATTTTACAGAGATGATCATTGTTATCAAGTTTCATAAAGATTAGGCTCAAATTGTGACCTCTAATGTGTTCACAAGGTTTTCCTTTGATTTGACCTAGTGACCTAGTTTTTGACCCCAGATGACCCAATATCGAACTTGACCTAGATTTTACAGAGATGATCATTGTGATCAAGTTTCATAAAGATTAGGCTCAAATTGTGACCTCTAATGTGTTCACAAGGTTTTCCTTTGATTTGACCTAGTGACCTTGTTTTTGACCCCAGATGACCCAATATCGAACTTGACCTAGATTTTATAGAGATGATCATTGTGATTAAGTTTCATAAAGATTAGGCTCAAATTGTTACCTCTAATGTGTTCACAAGGTTTTCCTTTGATTTGACCTAGTGACCTAGTTTTTGACCCCAGATGACCCAATATCGTTCTTTACCTAGATTTTACAGAGATGATCATTGTGATCAAGTTTCATAAAGATTAGGCTCAAATTGTGACCTCTAATGTGTTCACAAGGTTTTCCTTTGATTTGACCTAGTGACCTAGTTTTTGACCCCAGATGACCCAATATCGAACTTGACCTAGATTTTGTGGCGATGATCATTGTGACCAAGTTTCATAAAGATTAGGCCAAAATTGTGACCGCTAGAGAGGACACAACCCAATTGTTGACGGACGGACGGACGGACGACGGACGAAGAGTGATCACAAAAGCTCACTCTGTCACTTTGTGACAGGTGAGCTAAAAAAGGTATGAGAAAATCCGACATGGAAGGTAGCACTCAACCCAACCAGCCGAGCACAGAAATCAGAAACACCACGACACAACTACCAGAGTACCACTTGAAGACAACTGGTATACAAATTACACAAACCCGAAATCCCACCCCGCACGTTTGCCGCCTCAGTCAGTCAAACTACGCGGGGCAAGAATAGAACAAGGGACAACACACATTTAAATGACACAATTTACATGTACTATTGATTTTGTTTCCATTGTAAGAATTGTCTTTTAAATGAATTGATGTTCTCTGCCTGCCTAATATGTAATGGAATTTCATTCCAAATAGAAGCTCCTGAGTAGGAAAATGATTTCCTAAAGAACTCCATATTTGGGAATGGAACAACCAATTCTTCATTTGTTGTTGATCTTAATCCAAGATTAGAGTTCAATACAAATTTATCACTTAGATATTGTGGAACTTTATTGTGCATTGAATTATACATTAAAATAGCTTTTTTATATATTATTCTTTCGTCAATTTTGATCCAGTTTAGTTTCATGAATAATTCATCTGACGGGTGGTCATATGGTTTATCTAGAATAACTCTAGCTGCCCGTTTCTGAAATTTGTAAAGTTTATCTATGCGTTCCTTTGCACATGATCCCCAAATTGTACTGCAATAGTCAAGGTGGGGCAGGATATATGCATTGAAGAAGAGCTTACGAGAGTCTAGATTGAGACAATGTTTGATGCGTAGTAGTAAGTATAAAAGAGAATTACATTTTTTAAGAACATGATCAACGTGACTTTTCCATGCTAGAGTTTGATCTATTTTGATACCAAGAAATTTTTCTTCTTTGGAGTTCGTAAGAACTTGATTGTTAAGAATTATATTTGAATCACTATGTTCAGATCTGTCTTTTAGTTTTTGGTGAGATGCAGCAATATACATAACTTTAGTTTTTTGTGCATTTGGTAACATGGCGTTCTGTGTGCACCATTGTTCTGTGATATTAACTTGCTCTTGGAGGGACGATTTTACGTCACTGAATGTTTTACCTGAAGCAGACAATGTAGTGTCATCAGCGAACATGTCAATGTTTGTGTTATTTTGTTGATAGAGGGGAAGATCATTTATGTAGATAATAAAAAGCAAGGGTCCTAAAACTGATCCTTGTGGAACACCAGCATTGATACCTTTGGCATCTGAAAACTGACCTGATATGTTAACCTTTTGGAAACGGTTTGTTAAATATGAAGAGAACCAGTTAACAGATTTAGAGCTTAGCTTATAACACTCTAGTTTCTTCAGTAGTAGTTCATGGTTAATAAGGTCAAATGCTTTAGTTAGATCTAGTAACACAGTTCCAACAACATTATGATCATTTATGGAATCAATCCAATTGTCTATTATGTGTATGAGTGTTGTCTCACATGAGTGGAATTTTCGGAAGCCTGACTGATGATTACTTATAAGATTATTTTTATCAAGAAATATTTTTAAGTGATTTGATACATGTCTTTCAAATACTTTAGAAAGAACTGGTAGGATAGAAATAGGTCTGTAGTTGTTGACTTCTGACTTTGACCCTTTTTTGAAGATAGGTGTTATTTTTGCCATTTTGAATGCTGCTGGATATATTGACTTAGAAATGCAAAGGTTAAAAATGTATTGTATTGGTTTAGATATCATGTCATACCCTATCATTAGAAATTTTGGTCCAATGCCATCAACTCCAGTCGATTTACTAGGGTCAAGAGTTTTAAGTTCTTTTTCTATGAATTCTAGTGAGATTTCTGGTAACTCAAATTCTTGCTCCGTTTTTAGGTTTGTATTTACAAAGTTAATTAGTTTGTTAAAGTTATAATTATCATTATCAAAAGTTGGGGCTTTCTTAAAGACGCTGGAGAAATAGTTATTAAATACTTCCGCTGTTTTTAATGGTTCAGTAATTGGATTTCCAGCTTCATCTTGAATTAAATTCGACTGATGAGTTGAATTTTTACCAGAAAGATCTTTAAGGTTTTTCCAAAGAGCTTTCGGATTATTTTTGTTTTTGTTAATTGAATTCGAAAAGAATGACTTTTTCGCATCAAATGATAATTTCTTAACATGTTCCCTCAATTCTTTAAATAAAATGTTATCCCCAGTTTGCTTTGCTTTGTCTCTAGCTTTAATGGTCTCAGATATTTTATTATTGAACCAGTCTGGCTGATTTTGATGTTTTACTCCTTTTTGTTTTTCTGGTGCGTGTTCATTTAACACATTTAAAAATAATTTATTGAAGCAATCAATTGCATCATCTGGGTCATCAAAGGACTCCAAGACTGACCAGGGTTGTATACTGAGACTGTTTCTGAAGTCGACTTCATTAAAAGTTTTAAGTGATCTATAATTAATTGTTTTATGTTGGGGCCCGTTTTGGGTATTTAATTTTAACTTTCGAGTAAAACTTAAAGCATAGTGGTCACTTATTGACAACATTGGTACATTAACTTCAACAATATTACATGGCATATTGGAGTATAGATGGTCTATGATTGTGGCTGTTTCAGCAGTTACTCTAGTTGGTTTATCAATAAGCTGTGTAAGATTATATTTACAAATGATGTCATTCCATTTTGTGTTTACCGATGTATCAGTTTCAGAGTAATAATTGTAATTAAAATCACCTAAAAGAAGGATTTCTTTGTTCTCATTAAATATGTAGTCAAGGTTTATGTCCATCTCATCATTCCATATTGCTAGCGAGGAAGGTGGTCTGTAAATATATCCTAGTAAAAAAGATTTCTGCTTGTTACATTTGATCTCTAACCATACTGATTCAACTGAAGATTTATCTTCTATGTCATTACGGTGAATGCAGAAATATGAATCTCTTATGTAAATGACTTGACCACCCCCACCTGTGTTTCTATCTTTGCGAAATATATTATAGCCATTGAGATGTATCTGGTTATCCTGGTAATTATCATTTAGAAATATTTCACAAAAACAAAAGGCATCAATGTTATTTTGCTGGCTCACTAGAAACTGAATTTCATGAAATTTATTGTATAGGTAGTGTACATTTAAATGCATTACTTTAAATCCATGCTGTTTAAGAAACTTTACACTAGAGTCAGTTCTGTTATTTACACTAGAGTCGGTTCTGTTAATGTCTTGCTGATTCACTTCGTTTGTCGTCTGAGGTTGGGTGCATTTCTCTGTTGTTTCCAGTGAGGGTATGGTGGAGGGCCCATGAAGAAATGAGGGTGTGGTGGGCTTGGTGGCATGACTGGCATCATAGGGTATTGAAAGTGATTCTGGTACAACATTGGGTGTGTAAAGTTGGGTACCGGTCTCGAAGGATGAACGTAAGGCTCCATGCCATTGTGTTGATGATGGTTCTGCTTGGGTTGTCTCGTTTGGCCCTGACGAAAAGGGTGGCTTTTTTCAGTGACCTTTTTGTGAGGCATGTTATCATGACTAGTTGTTTTGGAATTTGTAACAGTTTCTGTTTGGGTGTTAGATTTCAATAATTTCAGTTGATCTTGTACTGATGAGAGTTCGTTTTTCACATTTATCAGGTCTTTAGAGTGTTTTTCTTCTTGTATTCGGACTATTTGTAACTCTGTTTTGGAAGCCTTAACATCTAATATTTTCTTATTTTCTGAGGTCTGAACTTGTAGATCTAGAATTTCATCCCTCATTATACTCACAAGGTTTCTCACGTCTGATAACATTTCATCTTCTCGAACTTTGGTTGTTTTACAATCTCTAGTTTTTTGTTTTTCCTTTTGCAGCTTGTCTTTCAATTTAGATACCTGCTCTTCCAGAGTCATACATGTGGCATTCTTATCAGCCAGTTTGGTTTCAAGAGCTGCAATTTGCTTCTTTTGCTCTGACGTTTTCTTCTTCAGGCTCTCTGATGATTCTTTCTGTTTAACAAATTCAGTTGCTTGGTCAATATGTCTGGATTCTGCTGCATTCATTGCTTCAATTAGTTTCTGTGCTGCTTCGTCATATTTTGATTTAATCTGCTTGTTTTCTTGGGTAAGTAATTTCAGTGATTCACTTGTATCTGCTAATTTTGCCAGTTTTCTTTCTTTTTCATCATTTTGCAATTTTAATTGGTGAATTTCGTGTCACAACGAGTCAGTTGCATCCACGCCCCACCCCAGGGATACTCTGGGAATAGCCAGGAAAAGGGCAATGTTTTTACCTTCCAGCATTTCCCGCACTGCTCGGGAAATGTTGGACATTTGGACATTTTTCCTCCAAACTAATACCCCGGGGACAAAATTTAGTTGTCAGAAATACTGTCCCCAGGGAACTGGTTCGGAGAAATTTTTACAAACATTTTCTCGGCAGTGCGGGGATGCTGGAAGGTAAAAACACAACCGTTTCATCAGCTATCCATGGCCTATCACTGGGGATGGGGCCATCGATGCAACTGACTGGTGCATAAGCATTTGATCAATTTTCAAATGGCATCAAGGCTACATCTTAGCTCGGGATTAATCCATAGACCTGTAGTTTCCACAACTTTTAAAAATTAAATTTTTATTCACACTTTCCTAAATTTTCTGACACAACGCTTATGGCTCGTTTGTTTTTGAATATCTTAATGCATTCAGGCCCAGAGTAATCTCATTGAATGATGGTATTTTCCTTGCCTAGTTTTTACACTTTGCTACTTGCTTTGCAGTTGAAGCTGTGATGTGCAATTTTAACACATTGTATGTTTTTATTGTGTAATGTTTATTTCCAGTTATTGATTTAAATAGGCTCAATGCCATAATCAACCTTTGCAGAAACAATGAGTAACATAGCACTCTGGAAGACTTGTTGATGGAAATGATTTCCAACCAGTCACTTGCAGGACAGGAAATGTTGGTGCCGTTCTGCACTGCATGGTCATCGGCTAACGCATCACAAACTGTTTTGAAACCACCTCCCCTCATCAATTGACACCCCAATGTCATATTTGCCACAAGCTTGAAGACATGTTTTGCATATTAAAATAGATCGTGTTTCCAATACTACTTATCATTATGCTGGCTACATATCTGATCAAATCTCTCACTGAAACAATGCATGATTAACAGATGATGTAATTATAGTATTTAGATAAGATCATCCATGATAAAATCTACAAACTTCACCTGACCTAGATCTATGTGTGAACTCTTATTGTACCTGTTACATTACAAATCAGGCTATATTCCCTTGAATTAATATTGTTAAACTACAGAATCTTTATTTGTGTAAAATATTTAACAAAATAATACACCAAATATTATACAGCCCAGCTGCAGCTGCAACAATTTTAATTGCAATCAGTTCCAATTTGTTCCCAGAATTAAGATTTTTAACCTCAACAATGTTCGGCCTACTATCTTCATAATTCTACAACTGAATTTGATGCTCAGAAATAACTGATGAGCAAAATTTAGCTCTAAATACATCATTTTCTGTCAATTCTACACTATACACCTTATCAGAGGTAGCCTTTAGTAACAAATGTTTGTCCGACCTCCAGGAAAGTGTGTACTACGTAGTACACATCACAGATAACAGTGACGTAGCTGTAGATCTCTCCTATAGGAGTCATCTACTGTCACTGACCAACCTCCATGTAAAGTTTGTAGTTCTTAGGGAAAAGTGTTCTTGAGTTACTGAACAGAAACCATTTGTTTTACCCACCGACCTACCAACCGACCAATAGACATGAGCAAAGCAATATATCCCCTCATCAAAGATGGGGGAGGGGGGATAATAAATACAACAATGTGCACCTTGAAGATCATGTTAAAATTACGCAATTACATATAAAACCTACCAGAAATGGTTGCTGATATTTGTTTCTCTCCCAGTAAAGATAACATGCCCATCACTGAATGTACCGGCTTCTTGAAGAAATGTGTATGTGGGGGAGTTGTTGTATTCACTTGGAATCGTGCCAATAAAGTCCTTTGTGTAAACTGATGAGGATACCAGCTGAGGAAACCATTGTCGTTGCTAAGCAACGTGTAGTTCTTTATATCAGGAGACGGGTTAGAAATGAAGAGATTTTGATGCTGTACAATCACCTGTAAGCAGTAGAATGTACTATGTATAGCTTGGCGAATTGGACATGATCCTGACCTTTACGCATGAATATATTACAAGGTTCTTGCTTTGAACATAGCAATTTCTGCAAGTAAATTTGCAATCTTAGTTTTTCAAATTTGTGTTTCTATTACATCTCGAGTGTCTTCGTGATACTCACAGACAATGAAAACATCCAACAAGGTTATAAATACAGACAAGATATTAACTTTTAAATTATTCAAATCGAAGGGTCAGGTTTGTGTCAAATTCGTCAAGCTGTTATCGAAACATAACCGTACATGTATGGAAGTTAGGACTATTCTGATATTTTACAAGATGCAAAATGATACTACACCAGCCTTATCACAAGGACTCAATTATAGACTAGTCACTATCTTCAAAGATAATTCTTGATAGTAAAATCATTCATCTATTTCTGTCCTGCAAATGGATTTGGCAGGCCGGTCAAAATTAACAGAAAAATACATAAATCATAGGTAATTTGCTCACTTTTTAAAAAAAAATCTGTTGAAAATGAATATTTTCCAAAATGTTAATCTTATTTTAATGACAAGTCTTAAAATGAAACTAATTACCTTGGCAACCATAGCAGCATATGTTGTATCAGCTCTCCATGTCACATTCTTAGACCAACCAACCAATGGATCGGCCTCACTAGAAATGTAAAGCGGTCAAAGACATCACAGGAGCAATATTCAGATACATGTTCAGGCATTGCAGTTATTGATCCCTTCTTTAGACGGGTCCGGTAAACAGACCCTTTCCCAATAGCAAATAGGCTATTATATTCCCAAAATTAAATTGGGAATTCCCTAAGGTACATTAAAAGAATTTTCAAAATCCGACATCAAATGAGGAAGTTATGAACATTTTTTGACATAATATAAAGTATAGAAGTTCAAAGAAACCAGCAAACAGGCACATTTAATCTTTTTTTCCATTTCATTTGGCACTACTTGCCTTTGAAATTTCCCAATTACCAAGGTACCACGACTCGAAAATTCCAAATCTGATCAGAACTAAAGAGATTAAAAAATCACTGTATTGCCCTAACAATTACAAATCCACACATTCAATGTTATGTAAGATATTGACAGTCCAGAGGTACTAACCTGATTCTGACCATTATACATAAATAATAGTAACATTATTGTAATCATTACATGGTTCCTACGCTGAATATATCATTTTCTACAAGAAATTAGCAGAATATATCATTTTCTATAAGAAATTAGCAGAATATATCATTTTCTATAAGAAATTAGCAGAATATATCATTTTCTACAAGAAATTAGCAGAATATATCATTTTCTACAAGAAATTAGCAGAATATATCATTTTCTACAAGAAATTAGCAGAATATATCATTTTCTACAAGAAATTAGCAGAATATATCATTTTCTACAAGAAATTAGCAGAATATATCATTTTCTATAAGAAATTAGCAGAATATATCATTTTCTACAAGAAATTAGCAGAATATATCATTTTCTACAAGAAATTAGCAGAATATATCATTTTCTACAAGAAATTAGCAGAATATATCATTTTCTACAAGAAATTAGCAGAATATATCATTTTCTACAAGAAATTAGCAGAATATATCATTTTCTACAAGAAATTAGCAGAATATATCATTTTCTACAAGAAATTAGCAGAATATATCATTTTCTACAAGAAATTAGCAGAATATATCATTTTCTACAAGAAATTAGCAGAATATATCATTTTCTATAAGAAATTAGCAGAATATATCATTTTCTACAGGAAATTAGCAGAATATATCATTTTCTACAGGAAATTAGCAGAATATATCATTTTCTACAGGAAATTAGCAGAATATATCATTTTCTACAAGAAATTAGCAGAATATATCATTTTCTACAAGAAATTAGCAGAATATATCATTTTCTACAGGAAATTAGCAGAATATATCATTTTCTACAGGAAATTAGCAGAATATATCATTTTCTACAGGAAATTAGCAGAATATATCATTTTCTACAGGAAATTAGCAGAATATATCATTTTCTACAAGAAATGAGCAGAATATATCATTTTCTACAAGAAATTAGCAAAATATATCATTTTCTACAAGAAATGAGCAGAATATATCATTTTCTACAAGAAATTATAAATCACTGAAACTTGAGATTTTTGTGTTTGTATGGCTTGACTATATTGACTTTTATGCAAGAATATATTACAAGGTTCTTGCTTTGAATATATCAATTTCTGCAAGCAAATTGTGCAATATAGGTATTTCAGTCTTGTGTTTGTATTATATCTCGAGCGTCTTCGTGATACTTTCCAAATATGAAAATATACAATCGGTGGTATAAACGTAGGCAATATATCAACTGTTAAATTATGCTAATCAAAAGGTCAGAGTCATGTTAAATTTGCCAAGCTTTAGAAAACCTTGTCTGCATATTCAGTATTTACTTACTCATTTATAAATGGTTTATTGGCAAGTGTTGGATATCTAGAAGTTATAGCTTCTATCTGAGATACTTCATCTTCTATAATAGTTCTAGAACTTCCACTTCCCTGGAACAACACAAGTATTTGTATGTACAGTAGACAGTGGTGTCAATTTTCCTGATTAATATGGATTTCTGGATTTAAATATCCTGAAAGTGCCATGATTCCTGACCAAAATAAAATTATTAGAAGAAAATATCTTTAGAAATCGCAAAGCTACGGTCAATTTAATCTGTTTTGAAAGAATTTCTTGCTAAAAACTTATTGAAATATGGAAACAATGCGGTTGAAAGCCTCTAATTTGGCAAAAATGGTTGACCGCATTAAGATTTTCTTGATTTTAAATTTGGCTCTGTTGACACCCCTGAGTAGACTCTCTCAAAACCGGAATCCCCATAAAATCGGACAATTTCTTTGGTTCTGTATTTTCTTCTTATCAAGTTACGGTAACTTGAAAAGCTTACAGAATTCACGACACCTGACAGTATTTTGTGTCCGCTAACAAGATATTCAACTATAATTATTTAACAAAAACTGGATGCCTGCTTTATCTTTGTGTAAGTGTCACATTGTGTATTGTTATTTAGAACTTGGGGGTCATCATATAAGGGGTTTAGGGAGTCTTAACTGTCCATCTATCAGCTCATTATATGATTCCCTATATCATTTTGTTTCTAGAAATTCCAACATCTAGCTATTTGAAGATGAAGATTCTAGGGCAAGGCTGTCTTGAGTTATTGAACGGAAACACTTTGATCTAAAAAAAATTGGTAAAGGTCACAATGCCTTGACCTTTGATCGCAAAATCAATAGGGGCCATCTACTATTTCTGACAAACCTCCATGTAAAGCTTAATAATAATAGTAATAATAATAATAACGTCTTTATTTTCTGTGGATAGCATAATTGGTAAACCAATTTTCATTATGGTCCACAAAGCTTGGAGATCTTAGAGCAAACCGTTCTTCAGTTATTGAACAGTAACCATTTGGTCTATAGACAGTCTCACAGAACAGACAGACTGACATGTGACTGTGCAAAGCAATATACCCCCACATCACTTGCACTTTAGTAAATAAACACTTTAACAAACCTTTTTATGGTAAGATAAGAAGTCAATCCTGACACCCCTCTCTCCTGTAAAGTAGTTTCTTCCATTTACAACATGTTCTAATAAGGCATCCGAATATTTGGAATGCTTACATCCATCTCCTGGACCACCAAACTTTAAATAAGGGGAGGCAACCTTCAATCCTTCCGAACACGCATCATAATAGTTGAGAAAACCTGAAAGTAAAAATTATTGTCTGCCAATACCGATAAGTAACCAACAAAAGATGTATATGATAAATTATAGTCAGTTTGCACACAGATTTGACCCATACTACTATGTATACATACTACTGTGACATTGCTTATCAATGTGCAGTACAATTGCCATACCAACCACCTAGAAATATACGACTGAAGCTAAAACCATTTTATGCACCCAGTCAATGGATACATCTAAGGTGGTTGATTTATTCAGGTAACCATTAATACCGGGTAAACTTTCAGGTTTGATGAAGCCCAAAAGGGGGCAATAACTCTTACAAAAGCAAATCAATGTTACAGGTCTTGCTTAACAGTCGCACTCAGGTATTGGGAGTGAACAAGGGGGCAATAACTCTTACGAAAAGCAAATCAATGTTACAGGTCTTGCTTAACAGTCGCACTCAGGTATTGGGAGTGAACAAGGGGGCAATAACTCTTGCAAAAAGCAAATCAATGTTACAGGTCTTGCTTAACAGTCGCACTCAGGTATTGGGAGTGAACAAGGGGGCAATAACTCTTGCAAAAAGCAAATCAATGTTACAGGTCTTGCTTAACAGTCGCACTCAGGTATTGGGAGTGAACAAGGGGGCAATAACTCTTGCAAAAAGCAAATCAATGTTACAGGTCTTGCTTAACAGTCGCAATCAGGTATTGGGAGTGAACAAGGGGGCAATAACTCTTGCAAAAAGCAAATCAATGTTACAGGTCTTGCTTAACAGTCGCAATCAGGTATTGGGAGTGAACAAGGGGGCAATAACTCGTATGAAAGGCAAAGCAAAGTTATTGGTCTTGCTTAGCAGCCGCACTCAGGTATTGGGAGTGAACAAGGGGGCAATAACTCTTATGAAAGGCAAAGCAAAGTTATTGGTCTTGCTTAGCAGCCGCACTCAGGTATTGGGAGTGAACAAGGGGGCAATAAACTCTTACAAAAGGCAAATCAAAGTTATTGGTCTTGCTTAACCAGCTTAGGTTTTGATAGTTAACAGGTGTTGTAAGTTTCAAAGCAAAAACTTAGAGAATTTATGAGAAGAGTTAACCTCATTATGGTGCTGTAAATAAACATATCTGCCAAGCTAGCTAAATCCAAAATAGGAGTGATGAAGTAAAACATGTCACAAGATGCATTTGAATGTGATTTAAAAGGGATTGAGATGCATAAACAAAGAAGGTATTAATTGTAGTGGTTATAAATATGGGACAGAAGATCATAAAATGAATCAAATGTACATTTGTTAAACGTTAGGTGAACTTGAAAACCAGAAATTATCAACAAAAATAGGAGTAACTCCACTTTAACAGTAGTACATGTACTTAGTCATACTGTTCTGTGTCACATGTAATTCACAGAATATACTATAAACTCATTTATTTCGATGTGACAGAATTTAGAATACCAGGAATTAACATTGAAAATAGGAGTAACTCCACTTTCATACTGATTAACCTACCTTGCACCGTCATGTTGACTGTATCAAAATCCTTACAATCGGGTTCATTCCAGGTTTCAAAATTCCAGTCCATTACATAGCCTACACCATACTGATCTGTAAGGTAACAGTATCATTTGAAAATGACAATTTGAAAACTATGGCGCCATAATAAATGATTTGATGGTATGACAATATCATGCATACTCAATGAAGCAAATGAAAAATATTTGACTTGTAATTAATGTAGCGTAAGTCAAAGGTAACTGTTTCATTGATAAAGACAATTTAAAAATGAAAAAAAAATTTTTTTTTCCATCCTCACAGCGTTTTACATCTGACAGCCAAAGTTAAAGTTTATAAGCAATGGATTTTATAATATGAAGTTATTTATAATAGTCTTACATTCATTGCATTGTTTGTGTAAACAGACAGCCTTTTATTGATGAGTGATTTTGTTATGTGTTTTATTTGCTCTGTCCATTGTGCTGCTATACTGAACAACTCATTCAAATAATTATAATATTCTTCAAATAGTGTAAGACATACAGAGTGGGTATGAAACTCTCACTTACCTATGTATCTCTGAGCTGTTTGAGTGACCAAATCTTTCCAATTAATGACATCTTCCTTGTTTTCAAAGTTGGTAAATATTCCTGAGGGATTTCCCATCAATTCGAAGCCAGGTATCAGTCCGTTCTCATATAGGACACCTATCATATCATCTAGGTGCTTGAAATCATACGTTGGCGGCTTAAATGGTTCTTTGCTAAAGACAAATATTAACAAGAGGTATTTGTAAAACCCATATGCCCCCATGCCAGCCTAATTGTCGAAAATGGTACAGGTCAAAGGGGTGATCTACTGTTGGTGGCCAACCTCCATGTTAAGTTTGAAGATTTTAGGGCAAGGCGTTCTCGAGTAATTGAATAGAAGTCATTTAGGTCTACCGACAGATAGACTGACCTATGCAAAGCAGAATACACCTTATCACGGTTGAGGGCATAATTATAGTCAATCCTGTGTTAAAGACCACCTGCAAACACTGGCAAACACAGAAATATGTCACAACACCTGTTTGCATAGACCGTCGACTTTACCTTCCAATAGCTTCCATCAAATGACAATTTTCTTCCCAACTGTGAAGTGAACTTGCATGTCATTAATTGTTTTACTCTGTCATCGGTGGTCTTTAAGAAGAGGTTTGAACATAGAATACATTTTATAGATACAGAAATACATTACCATATCATTTAAACATAGGTTACTAGTATACATGAAATAAGACACAAAACTTAAATTGTATGTTAATAGTAGAAGTTAGTCTGCACTAGCATTGTAATATACTCCAGTGATTACGACAGAGCTTTAGCTCCCTATAAAGTAGGGGTGTCTTCCTCACGATGAAGTTTTTTTAAATATTTCAGTTTTCTCCACAAATGTAGACTACTGCATTTATACATCAGATAAAACCAACCTTGTTACATGAACCAGATCAAACAGCCAATGTATACGGACTTGTTGTATACATCAGATAAAACCAACCTTGTTACATGAACCAGATCAAACAACCAATGTATGCGGACTTGTTTTACACATCAGATAAAACCAACCTTGTTACATGAACCAGATCAAACAACCAATGTATACGGACTAGTTTTATACATCAGATAAAACCAACCTTGTTACATGAACCAGATCAAACAGCCAATGTATACGGACTTGTTTTATACATCAGATAAAACCAACCTTGTTCAAACAGCCAATGTATACGGACTTGTTTCATACATCAGATAAAACCAACCTTGTTCAAACAGCCAATGTATACGGACTTGTTTTATACATCAGATAAGACCAACCTTGTTACATGAACCAGATCAAACAGCCAATGTATACGGACTTGTTTTATACATCAGATAAAACTAACCTTGTTACATGAACCAGATCAAACAACCAATGTATACAGACTTGTTTAATACATCAGATATAACTAACCTTGTTACATGAACCAGATCAAACAGCCAATGTATGCGGACTTGTTTTATACATCAGATAAAACCAACCTTGTTACATGAACCAGATCAAACAACCAATGTATACGGACTTGTTTTATACATCAGATAAAACCAACCTTGTTACATGAACCAGGTCAAACAGCCAATGTATGCGGACTTGTTTTATACCAGAATGTGGTACACTGCCTATCAATGCTAGGTTTTGTATCATATCATTGCCGAGATCAAACCCATACGCTTCCTCGTGTGGCTTCGGTGGACTGTAAGTAAACAAATACAACATATCAGGCTAACCTTAACAATTTGCTGGCTTAGAATGAGAAGTGCATAAGTAATACTTATGACCACATAAGACTGATATATGAGCTGTTCTCCAGGAAACCAGGCTTAGTGACAAAATTATAAAAATGTTGATGATATATGGTTAGAAAGAGGAGACTCTTGTGAACAGTTTCTTGAAAATTGGAACAAATTATTTCATACATGTACAAAGCTATAGGACTCTTTAAACCAACCACTATCACCTACTTATTGAGTGACGTCACGAACGTCATTATCTATGTTTTTGACATAACGTTAACATGCATTTCAAAGATCCAGCATCTGATAATTTTTGACATAAACTTTTAAAATTGTGGCATATTTTAGAAATATATTTTTATCTTAATGAAACGTGTCCAATATGTGAGTGTTTGCTTACAGGCAAAAATAGCAAGCGTTTTTAGCCATTTAACTCTTTTTTTCCTTGATATGAGTACTTTTTAGAAACTTATCACCATAGCAACAGCAGTCGTTAATTCAGCACAATTTTAATGAAAATTTGAAGCTAATGGATAGTACTATACTATCCAATTACTTAAACATGAAATCAAAGGATTTTTTTTTTCATTTCAGACATTTTTCTAAATCTTATTGCATTATTACAATGCAATGTCATTAAGCCCGGTTTTCCTGGAGAACGGCTCATATATATTTGAAATCTGCACCATAAGGCTCTTCTGATGAGCTTATTTTCATGAAAATCGAAACTTGTTACGTCAACCGAACTAAAGTTGAAACAGCCTGTTTAATTGTCTGACAGTGTTTTCTTGTTTTCTCAAAATATTGATTTTAATATTTCTACATGGGAAGACAAGTGAAACCAAATATGACCGAAGAAAATAATTCTAATTTAATAACTTACCAAAATCCAGTAGATCTCCAAAAATGTTTCAGATCCCCAACAACAACAGAGGAGTTAACAATTACTTTAGCAGAGAATGCACCATGTACTGTATGGAAGTAGTTTATGAAGATGAAGATGATTGAGGTCAACACTGCAGTATTCATTTCTGCGATATTTATATTGTCTACATGTACCAAGGACCTGAAAGATGAACAAAAAGGTTAACCATTATTCAATAAAGAGCATGCACACATCATGGGACTCAAACCAATGACCTTGTTTTCAACAGTGTCCAATACTATGTTATGTACATTTATCCAGTCACTTCTGGCAAAATCGGCTAGATAACATGATGACGATTAACAATTTCAATAAACCGTCAAGTGGTCATGTGATCTGACAGACTTCTTCTTAAAGCGGAGTCGCCGGCTGAAACTCTGTACCCGAGGATGAGGTTTCCCTATTTAATATGAGCTTGGGTTGATCAATAATTGTTCTACAACTTACCTGCATGTACATGACGTTATCAAGATGTCCTACGTTGTTGTTTTATCGTGACGTCATTGAACGAACGTGACGTTACGCACAAATAATGAAAAGGCAAATAAATATTCCCTTTTTAAAGCAGATGTAGTGACGGGATAAATAGAATAATAGGTTGGTGCCTACGGCTCACCCAATAAATTTCTCCACCTTGCCAGATAAACTTACTCATCCACGGTACTATCCTATTATTCTCTATGTACCCAACAGGTGCTTGGCATGTGGATATGCCCCTTCCACCAACCCCCCCACAAAAATGATTTTTAAAAATTCAGATCACAATAATACTTTGAAAGTAATATATGCACCAATCAATATTCTGCCTGCGGGTGGGGAGGATAAGTGGTTCAACCTAGGGGAAAGTAGACATATTCAATAATCACATAATAATTCCCGGATCTTGGAACCAACTACAGGGGTCTTGACAGGAGGAAATTGTCAATCCTGAAAATAAGCCGGGGGCCGCATGTCACCATTGGGGTCAAGGGGCAACGCCCCTGTGGGAGGTCCTGGGGGGCAAAGCCTCCCTTCCGAAATTGATTTTGAGCATTTTCAGACCCTTCTAGATTGCATTTCCAGGCACTTTTCAATCATATAGATTCTAACAAGAGTGGCTAATATTACCACCCCCACCCACATTTTTAAGCAGTGACCTGTATTTACATCTTTCCTTTGTTTCGCTAGTACTGTCGACAGTAAAATCCAAGTAAAAAGAAACAAATTAAAATGATCAATCAATATCAAAGTGAATTAGCTTCAAAGTATATAAGAAACGGGATCAAAATTTACCGAAATTTTACGATCCCTGCAACTATAGTCATACCTGCGAGTACTGTAGGGGTCAATGAGGTTGTCAAATTCCCTCCAATCAGGAAGATTTGTAAGTCCGAGCCCCCCTGTATTCCTATTGGTCTAATATTGACTGGTGCAATAGAGATCAAGCTGAACTTTTAAAAATATTTTTTCAGGGGGGAGAGGGAGGGTGTTGTATAGGGGACCATTGGGTCATATCCATATGCCAAGCACCTGTGGTGTAGCTGCGCAAACTTAGTGCTAATGTAAGACTCTACGTATGTTTTACCGGATGTACCTCACTATTTCACTAACATACTGTATAGTGAGCATACTGATACCGCAACACATACAAGTTTAAGGATACTATATAAACTGTGCTAGCTAACAAGACCATGGACAGGAAGACTGATATATTTCCAACACGGAATTAGATGTTGATCTAAGTTCTTGATTCCCATAGCGTCCTTCCTGTTGCACTCAAGACAAGTGAGCTTCCGTGAACACTTACAAAATTTCACTTTTCAATCCCCCTTCCCACGTCAAACTTCCCACTCTGTTGTGATAAATTTAAGTTACTTTGGACCATAATAACGAGCTGTACAGATGCAATATTGATAGAACTTACGTTAATATTCGTAAAACTTAGATGACAGTCGACAGTTTACTTTTTAAACGCGATTTTATTTCTTTATTTTTATCTCGGGATTAATCCAGTGCAAATGGCGTTTTGTACAAAGGGGAGACTACCTGTGCTAAATCTGATTATTTGCGATGGGCGGCCAAGTCTACTTTCGTTTTTAACTCTGCTTATATTTTGACGTATGCCATCATTTCGATAAATACGTGTTGATAAACAACATCACACTGAGTATTAAGGTATGTTTTATTGATTTGTCACACTGATTAGAGACAGATATTATTGAACAATTAATAATGTGCCGAAAATGAAACATTTTGCAAATCAACTTTCGTTTTCGATTATGTGTCATACTAATTGGACTTAGTCTTATACATGCATAATACGTGTAAGATGATTTTGGAGAAATGACATCTTCAGTTTAAGACCTATTTTAAATGAAAAGATGTTATATTGACGGACTGAATTGTATATATTTCTATAGCGAAACTTTCAGTTAGTATTCATCCCTGATATAGAACTTTATAATACTAGATGTGGGGCAATCTGCTAGGAGATTTTTTAATTTCTGACTTTTATCTCCATTGCAGATGTGCGTTAAGTTATCAAATTTGTGTCGTTAGTTCCGATCAAATTTTACAGAATCGAGATTGTTTGACTACCTTTATACATGATGTAATGCACCAATCAATTGCATACACAGCCACCCCCGACTTGGAGGATGGACCGAGATTTTTACTTTTGGGTTGTAAAAACCCCGCTCTCCACGGCAATGCCGGGGACAGCTGATGGTAAAATCTCCGGTATCTTCCCGGCACCTGTCAACTAGATATTTTCAGGAGTATTGGTTCAGAGAAAAAAAATATATTTTGCGGGCAATGCGGGGAAAGCTGAAAGGTAAAATACAGACTGTTTCCCTGGCTATCCCCTGTGGATCCCTGGAGATGGGTGAGGGTGTCGTGGATGCAACTAACTGGTGTATAATTAAGCTGTCATTTGCTGAATATGTGAAGAACAACAAACCACAATTTTAAAATACATATATCCAAAAGCCCAGGCCTGTTACTGAAATCACTAATAGAAATAACCTTCTAATTCATATTAGTGCTTGTCAGTATTACAATGCGATCTTGGATACCTTTTTTTCTGTATGTCACTTTCTTTCATCCTTTTATAACTTAAAGTAATCTGTATTTTCTGGAATGAGTATTTATTATTTTGTTTCATCCTATTTACATTTCGAGGGCTTAGCGCAAAACTATGGTATGTGTCTCTATAAATCAATGTAGTTACCATAGTTTTGCACCGAGCCCTCGATTTGTACTTGTCTTATATTTACAGTTACTTTGTCATCACCTTCAACATAATACCTGACAATGGCAAGTCAGAGGAATCTAGATTTACCTGTTCGTAAAACTGATTCTCAAGATGCTGTAAAGTCTGTAAGGGCCACGAGTGCAAGGAAGGAAAGTCGTGATCAGGCTGTTACACATAAAAGGTTTGCTCAGGTGAGATTGATTTGATTGTGGCATAATAAATTGTGCAACTGTTCCAGCTTTTAGTGTACCCAGGATACTGTTTATATTATTTACAATTTTTACAATAATCATTTGGTTTTACCGTTAATTTTCGCTAGTAAATTAGTTTTACAAATTACTTAAGCAAACAGATATAGTCAGTTTTGTACCATTAAAACATCTGACTAATCTAACTTTGGCGAGAGGTGAAATTGTCACAGCCTGCTGTCTTTAGTGTATCCCTCTACCACAGAGTTCACTACCTTGGGAAAATATTCATAGAAAAACTTAGAGTAGGAACTAGAGATCACCACTTCGGTCACCACTTTGGTCTAATCTTTATGAAACTTGGTCACAATGATTATCTGAATAAAATCTAAAACAAGTTGGATATTTGGTTATCTTGGGTCATAAAATAGGTCAATAGGTCGAAGCAAAGAAACACCTTGTGTAGTCACTTGGGGTCACACTTTTGGTCTTATCTAAACTTATGAAACTTTGGCAAAATGATCATCTATACTTAATCTAGGTCAAGTTAGATATTATGTCATTGGGGGCCAAAAACTATGTCATTAGGTCAATTCATATAAGATACCTCATATAGTCACGGGAGTGTAAGCTCACAATTTTGGCATACTCTTTATGAAACTTGGTCTTAAAGTGTACAGAACTATATCGGAAGACATTTTTTAAAAAGTTTAAAAAACTGAACAACAATTATGCTTTCATATCTATTAGATCATTTTTCGCTTCAGTTTTAGCAGGAACTCTCTCTGTAATTTATTGGACATGCGAACAGTCCATTTTCATACGAAAGTGTTCTAGAACACCCTGTGAAACTATAATAAGAATCGTCTATTTTTTGACGATTGAATCAAAGTATACAGAACCCATCCAAAGTTTTAATTTGCAATTAAGGTAGTCTAGTATCATAAATCTAAAAACGATGCAAGGAATTATTTTGACATTGAATGACTGTTAGAATATAGCTCTATACACTTTCATGATATAGGTCAAGTTTAAAACATGTACCTTGTCCATGCAATAGGGGCTGAATTTTCTTAATTCTTTGAAGCTGTAAATTATTTCTTAGGTGACCATAGGTGCATACTATGACAGGTGAGCGACCTAGAGCCATTTAGGCCATCTTGTTTGTTTTATTAGTATGTCCGTCTGTTTAACTCAAATATTTCCAATAAGTCCAAGAAGGCGTTTAATTCAGACTTGGCATACTTGTACACTACACTGCCAAAGCCATATAACACTATCCAAAATGTCAACAGAGTAATAGCCCCTGATTGACTAAACTATAATTTATAAACAAGGTTAACCAAAACTTTCAAGTTTTGAAACTAAAATATTTCAGAGTGCATTAAGACCTTGCTTTCCAACTTGAGATACTTTTTACCATAAAAAATACATAACATTGTCAACGCCATTATATCACTATCAAACATTTCTACAGAATTAAGGCCCCTGATAGGCTTAGCTGGTAGTTATGGACAAGGCTTACACCAGAGCATATTTAGAAATTGTTTTGTCTTGGCAATATTCTCCCGATTTAATAAATGGACATCGGAATGCATCGGGAAAAGGGTCCTCGTGGTGTAGGGAAGCTTCAGGGTAATCATTAGAAAATTTGTGATATCCCTGTTTGTGATGCCTCACAAAACTAATATATTTAAATCGGGAGTACATCGCCGAGGGCAAAGGTTGCTCAGTGGGATCAAGGCATTACTGAACCCACTCGAGTTTATTATACCATAGTTCCTCGTATATAGGTCGTGTATTGCACGCTGGTAAAAAATGAAAGAACATTTGAAGAAAAATTAATTGAAGAATATCAAGCAAAAAATGACAAAAGTTCTGAAGAATTTAGCTAAATTTGAAAAAATAAATCGGCCTGAATTTTGTTTGTGTTCCTTATTTATTTCTTTATAAATTATATCTCCACAGTCTGTACATGTACCAGGGAGAACACAGAACACACCTGATGTACATGATGGTACAGGCACGGCTGTGGGAGGAGCTAAATCAAAGTTATTTAAACCTTTGGTCGACCATGCACGTACACAATGTTGGGATGAGAATGAGACCTCTGGTAAAGTTAACCTTGCATCTTCCACGGGATCTATTCAGCACAAAACTGGTATGTTGGTCATGTGTTTAAAAAAAATATTTTTTTCTGTTCCAACATTTTAGTGTTTACAGGGGCTATAAACATTATTGTCATGCATATAGTATTATATTGCTGGCTTAGAATGAGACGGTTGTAAGTACAAAATCAATATTTTGAGAGAACAACAAAAACTCTGAAAACTACTCTTTACTGGTGGGAAAACCAACTTTTTGGACTTCAGTTTTGTCAAGTTGACAATAGGCTCATAAGAAGCGCCTTGTAATGCAAATTTCATATACTGTAAAATCATTTAATTTCGTTGGGACGAAAGTTCGTGGTTTTGGTAAAAAAGACAATTTCGTTGGCGCTTGAATTCGTGGATTTTGCATTTCAGGTAACAAAACATGGGTCAAAATCAATGTTCGTTGGGATTAAAGTTTGTGGTTGAAGTGAACCACGAAATCCACGAAATTTAATCCCTCACGAAAATTAATGATTTTAAAGTATGTACAAGTCTTATCAGGTACAGTAAGTAGTACTAATGACCTTCTGATTCTAAGCCAGCGAAATATACAGTATAATTCCATAGTAAACGTAAACTACCATGTTATATCAACAGACTCCTGGGACTTGTAATAGTGCTGTAATCCAGTTGATGGATACCTGTGCTGTATTAGGAAGAAGAAGAAGACTAAATGGGTTATATTTTAAATGAATATTGCAAGACTCTTCAGTACCATGCCTTGTTGTGCATATAATTAACATTTTACTATCAGATCCATTTTTATTGAGCTAGCTAGAGCTTGCCCTTTGGTGTTTGTTTTTCGAAATTCTGTAACTTCTCAATTTTGTCTGCACTTTTCCGCCCTAACCATTACTCGCAGACTCATCTGTTAGTTGGGTATTGTTTTATTTTCACTATCATCATTTGGACCCATTATGTTTATGTATCTGTGTCAAGTAGTTCAGGTATAATATTATCTGGCCATCAGGGTTTTCACCACATTTACTTATATTCCTTGTTTCTTTTTATTTCTGCAGGTGGAACTACAGGGACAGCTAAAACATGTGCTTTGAAACTCACCTGTCAGTATTTAGTTCAAAATGTAAAAAAGTCCTTCTTTACTGAATTTGAGTATGAATTCAGCATTGAAAGCTACATGAAGTGGAAGTTCCTGTTATGCTCTCAACTGGAGAGGGGAAACTTGTTGTCCGATAATTACTGCCTTCATCAAGATGCTACATTTGAGCTTAAACAACCTGTAAACAACACATCACATGCAGAACACTTAGCCAAGACATTGATAGGTCAAACTGTTGATACTTACTGCAAAGATGTCCATGTGCATGCCTTTTATGAAGAAATGAAGCAAAGCTCAATTGACCTAGTCAATGAACAGAAAGATCGAGATATTTATGCCGAGATCATTGGCGGTGTATTTTACATGGCTTGTCTGTCTGATCAGAAACTGGAGATTATGGCCTCAGTTTTAGATTTGATTAAGAAAACACGTATGTCTAAGAGCAGACAGTTTCAGAAGGAGGTAAACGTACAGCATTGTTGGTTGAACTTTGATGCAATCATAAAGGAAATTATTGGCAAGAACTTTTCAAATGTAGAAATTGAAATGCTAGAGCAGTCAGGACAATCTGTGTGCGTATTACAAGGCCTTAGAGAAGAAGTTGAAAGAGCTGCTGCATCTGTTATAGAGATAGATAAAACAGTGTGCAGACGACAGGTGGAAACACGTCTGAATGAAACCCAGGTGTTGCTGAAACCTCATGTTTTAAACAAAGCACGAGAAAAATTAAGAAGAAAATTTGACAATTGTTGGCTTTTTGTAGAAAATGGACAAATTTGTGTTGTTGGGTTTAATGTGAATGTGGTACTACAAGCTACAGAATTTGTGGCCAGACTAATCACCACATTGAGTACACAGCTGACAGGACAGAGAAAGATGAAGTCTGATGACATTGTGCGTCTGATAGAGAAGAAATGTGGTGATACTGTGCTGGTTGAGGTGTATCAGTTGTCACAAATACATGTGTTCGGCTTGGCGGAAGATATAGACAATGTGAAGGCATTACTGGTTGAACTAAATGAAGGAAGAGTTTCACTTGAAACAAGTGTGTCTAATATAAACCCTGTCAATATTCCACCTGCTGACGTTTACACGTTTACCATTGGAAATGAGCGTTTTGTGAAATTCCTTAAAGAGATGGCATACTTGGAGAAGATAGCTAAGCGTCATAATTGTGAAGTGAGGTTAACCGCCGACAATGTGGTTGAAATAGAAGGTGATGAAGGTGCTTCACTAGAAGCCAAACATGACTGCGAGACCTTAATGAAGAAGATTGATCAACACTTTATTGAGATAACTGATCGTTATGCACAGGACTATATTCTATACTCCCAGCAGTTTGTTGATACCGTAGCAACTGAATGTAAGGTCAATATTGAACCAATCTACAAAACCTCTATAACTGGTGTTGATCGCTCAAATTTCACTATTGAGAAAAAAGCCTATAGTGGAATCGTAACCTGGGAAACAGATTATAGTTCTAGTAAAAGAGAACTGATTGTTGCTGATTTGGATGAGAATGTAGATGATCATGAAGGACTTCACATGAAGTTTATACAATCTGATCCTAAATCAAGTAAGTTCCATCATAATATATTCACAAAGTATATTATATAGAGGATATTTGTTGATTTTGGTGTAAGATCGAATTTTATTTCACCGAGTGATCACAGAAATCATTATTTTCACGAGTGGTGTAGCCACGAGTGAAAATATAATTTTCTGTGATCACGAGTGAAATAAAATAAGATCATTCACCAAAATCAACAAATTTTCTGTTTATTATTTGCTTCATTTTTTCGTAAAACGGTACAGTAATTGGCTAAATTGGAAAAAATACGTTGAAATTAATTAGAACGTTACAACGTGACAAATATGACGTCACAATGACGTAACGCATATTTTGAAGCCCGGCGCTGTTGACGTTGCGTTTCTTTTTCTGCACGATATTGGAACCAGCTCCAAAACAGTGAAAATAACAAAATGATAATTTCACTGTTATTTATCATTGTTATTTTCACTGAAAATCACCATAATCCATTGAAAGCTAATAATAAAATCTTGTTTCTTTTCTGAGAATCAGTCTCACATTTTACAAGCTTCATGTATTGACTAGTTCAAGACTAAATGATTTCATGGGGCACTAGTCAAAGAACAGTTTTATATATGGGCTCTAAAATGTTTGGTTCTTACCTGTATACATTTAGAAAGTCACATGATTATGAGTATTGTTATTAATATAGTCTGTTCAAAGTTAAATGAGAAGGGTTATGAACATAAGGTTGTCCACCAGGTAAACTATGTTTATCTGGGTGTAACTGAGTTAACTGTAGTTCCTGCTATTGTCTCGAATGGGATAATTCCATCATTAGTATTACTTATTGAATCAACAGTAGATTTACATTTGCTTCGTGTTTATATTTGGTGTTTTATTAATATACAGATAAAAGGCTTGTAAAGGCAGATCACATTTTGACAATCGAAGTTCCTGACAGGACAAAGGGCCACAAGAGTTCTGATATTCCGGAAACCTTCCGGTCAGCCATTTCCAAAGGTTTGGACAAAATGGCTACCAGACAAATAAAGAAGCTGGTAGTATTTGCACAGGCTGTAGGTGGTTGGGACTTTAGCCCATTTATGAAATGTATTGTAATTGAATGTACAAAATGGCTAGTTCAGTCACCGAACATTTACCCGTATCAAGTGACTGTGTTGGTTGATGGAAGTGATGACAAGGATATCACAGTCACCCTGGTGGATACCTACATTCTGGAGAACATGAATAACAAAGGTGAGTTTTCACTTTAATTCTACAGTACATTGAAATTTAACATTTTTGTTGTTATGTTTTTACATTTGTTTTAGAGAAAATGCTCCAAATATTTTGTTGTACATTTTACAAGTTTTAGAATCTCTTATTTTGTTTGAAGCAAAAGTTTGCTTTGAGACATTTGGAGTCCACTCTTGTTCACTGCTGTGCATATTGTCTGGAATTTCAGTTGGAATGAGTAATGCAGGAGTTCTGGCCATGTGATGGTCTAAATATATCTTAACTTATTCTCAGTTACAAAATGTCAGGTTTCAATTAAACACAAAATTAATGGTGATCAACCCATAAATGTCTTAGATTCTGGACCTTGCTGTCTTATTATATTTAAATGTATACTTTTACTTATTTTAAAGATGAAGTTGTTGAGAGACCTTTGGTAAAGATAGTGGAAGGCAACCTTGACCAGACAAAGGTAACACATCTTGTTCCTATAATATTAGCTATTATTTAAGAAATAATGAATAATTTTGTACCTTTGTTTTATCCAGAATAAAGAATGGTTACGAGTTTGGACGCTTATTTAGAAGTATGAATTCATAGTATTCTTGGTTTTGTTTCCTACATAGTTTAAAGTAAGAAATGTATGTTGTAACTATGATAAATTATAAGGGTTGCTTTTTAAATGTAAATTCATGCTCCATTGAATATTGCAGGCTGACATTTTGGTGAATACTGCTGCACCAAATTTAGATCTAAAACATGGAAGGGTCTCTGCGGCATTGTCTAAAGCTGCAGGTCCACAGCTCCAACTGGAATGTACCAGAAAATACCCTGATGGTATAGATTATGGTGAAGTTGCTTACACTAAAGGGTTCGGATTAGGTTGCAAGTCAGTTTTCCATGTGACAATACCACACTTCTCTGTGCAGGATCCTAATCTTCAACATAATTTAATGGTTTGTACTTTGGAAATAGATTTGACTTTACAGTGGGGAGCAGTGGCCTAGAGGTAGGGCTCATGCTTCGGGATCTAGAGGCCCCGGGCTCAACTCCCGTCTGGACCACTGGTTAATTTCTCTGATCAAGAATAACCCACATGCTCTACTCCACCAAGGTGTAAATTGGCACCTGTGAGGGCAGTGTCTATTCTTGGGCGTGGCAGATCGATGTTGGCTGCCACACCCGCAGGAGAGAAATAGTCTCCCCAGGGAGACAAAACGTAGGTTTCCATAGGTAGCCCAATGACCAGGGAAAGTAAAAATTTCAAAGGGTGCTTGAGTGGCTTAACAGCTGAAGAGTTCCTAGAAAATTGGTAACTTAAATTTTTTTTTACTTAACTTATATACATGTGAATGTATCATTATATGATTTAGATTTCATATGTGAAGTTATTAATTATGCACCCAATACTGGGCCTTGTTGAACAAATATGGAGTAAAGATGGAAAAAGTTGGCTCACAGGGGCCAGCCCTTGCATGACCTTTGCATTTATTGTGTCGGATATCCGTCGGCCTATGTTGAACAAGCATTGAGTAAAGATGGGAAAAGTTGGCTCACAGGGGCCAGCCCTTGCATTACCTTTGCATTTATTGTGTCGGATATCCGTCGGCCTATGTTGAACAAGCATTGAGTAAAGATGGGAAAAGTTGGCTTACGCTAGCCCTTGCATTACGTTTAAATCATTGTGTCGGATATCCGTCAGCCTATGTTGAACAAGCATTGAGTAAAGATGGGAAAAGTTGGCTTACGCTAGCCCTTGCATTACGTTGAAATCATTATGTCGGATATCCGTCGGCCTATGTTGAACAAGCATTGAGTAAAGATGGGAAAAGTTGGCTTACGCTAGCCCTTGCATTACGTTTAAATCATTGTTTCGGATATCCGTCTGCCTATGTTGAACAAGCATTGAGTAAAGATGGGAAAAGTTGGCTTACGCTAGCCCTTGCATTACGTTTAAATCATTGTTTCGGATATCCGTTGGCCTATGTTGAACAAGCATTGAGTAAAGATGGGAAAAGTTGGCTTACGCTAGCCCTTGCATTACGTTTAAATCATTGTTTCGGATATCCGTCGACCTATGTTGAACAAGCTTTGCGTTAAGATGGGAAAAGTTGGCTTACGCTAGCCCATGCATTACGTTTAAATCATTGTGTCAGATATCAGTCGGCTTCCTCCAGATGAAAAATATTCGCTCAATTCACTGACACCATCAGCCTTTCAGTAGACATTTTTCTACAGGGTTGAACTTAAGCAAACTTAGTTTAACTTAATTCAGCATTTAGGAACAATTACACAAAATGTAAACTTACACCGACGTTCATTTCCACACGTCAACAAAGTTTTTGCTTGTTAAAAATTTCAACGAACACAATTTGAAAGTTCTTCAGGGATCACCAGCAAACATCAATTGATCTAAACTTTAAGTAAGTAAGTTTACTTGCGGAGTTGAACGTTTGTCCAAACACCATATTGTCAATTAAATAATGTACAAAGGAAACACACTTTTTCCTTTCAGATATTTGCAATGATATTAAGACTTATTCAAAATATAAACGCATCATCATACTATTGTTTGTGATAATAATGTATTTCAGAACATTAGAACTCCAATGATGGCATGTCTGAAGTTGGCATCAAAGTATCAGAACAAGACAATAGCATTTCCTGCTATTGGGACGGGCAAACTTGGTTATCCTATAGATGTGGTTGCATCAGAAATGTTTGGTTCTATTAAACGTTTCCGTCAAGATGATCCAAAAACTACCTTACAAGAAATATACTTTGTTATATATAACAAAGACACTCAACTCCTAAACGTGAGTTTCTATTTTTAGCTCATCGGTCACAATGTGACACAGGGAGCTTTTGAGATTATGCTTCATCTGTCATCGGCCCATACACAATTTGATTGTGTAGTCACTATAGAACTCGCAATTTTGGTCTAATCATTATGAAACATAGTCACATTGAGCATCTGAACAAATTCTGGGTCAAGTTTGATATTGGGTTAATTGATGTAAAATCTAGGTCACTTTTTAGAAAAACCTTAAACACTTCAACACTAGAGATTACAATTTTGAATTTATGAAACTTTGTCACCTTGAGCATCTCAACAAAATCTAGGTCAAGTTTGATATTGGGTCAAATGATGTAAAATCTAGGTCACTAGAAAAACCTTATGTAGACACTAGAGATTACAATTTTGGCCTAATCTTTATGAAACTTCGTCACCTTGATCATCTCAACAAAATCTAGGTCAAGTTTGATATTGCGTCAATTGATGTAAAATCTAGGTCACTAGAAAAACCTTATGTAGACACTAGAGATTACAATTTTGGCCTAATCTTTATGAAACTTTGTCACCTTGAGCGTCTCAACAAAATCTGGGTCAAGTTTGATATTGCGTCAATTGATGTAAAATCTAAGTCACTAGAAAAACCTTATGTAGACACTAGAGATTACAATTTTGGCCTAATCTTTATGAAACTTCGTCACCTTGAGCATCTCAACAAAATCTAGGTCAAGTTTGATATTGGGTCAGCTGGTTCAAAAACTAAGTCTTTGTTTCTTGTCTTGTTGCATGTAAAAGAAGGAAACGGTGAAGTAGCTAAGTAATTTGTTGGTTTTACGTATTTTCATGCTTTAGAGGCGTATTTAAGTTACATGTATACTGCAGATGTTCATCAATGACTTATACAGTGTTCTTCAAACTTAGGCTATAATGGTACTGGTACAGAAGCTTGAACAGTTATTATTGACTTGTTGGAGATTGTAACATTGACTTATAGTCCAGTCATTGAAGCTAAAAAATATGGTCAACCTCAAACAAATTGCAAAACAAAGTTTCTTTGCATTTTCATCATCTACAGACTATTATCAACTACAGTCAAAACGTCAAATATGCGAGTTCAGTGGGGAAAATACAAAAAAATCGACATGTTTAAGGTCACTTTTGGTAGCAATTTCAGCATTTTCCTTATTTCATACTACATGGGGAATTTTAAGTTCTAATAATTCCCATGTAAGTCGATAAATATTTACTAATTGCACCTTAAAGCTTATATTTTCTGAAAGATACAACCTTCTTCTATCGAATACAAATATTGATTTTATCATCAGCCAATTTACTTTTCATATAAATGCCAGTCTACGTGTTGGTATACTACCCATTCAAATGTCGACAAAATGACTCAAAATAGCACTTGGAAGGGGAAACAAAAGTTTTACTCATTTCTTTAATATTAATCCAATTTGTTTAAAATTTACACATATCATGTGTTGTATACATGTTTGTCTAATGGAAAAAGGATATTTGTGTTTGGACAGTATACAATAATGTCAATATACAAAATGTACACGAATTTATCGATTTGGGAGAAATAGTGATTGTTCTCTTTGTCTGTTCGTCCACAATTGCATTTGTATTCACAATTTTGACTTTATGATTATGAAACTTGGTCAGAGTGATCATTTGAACAAAATTAATGCCGAGGTAGAAAATGGATGATCAAGGATAAAAAACTAGGTCACTAGGTCAAATTGTAGCAAAACCTTGTGTAGTCGCTAGAGGTCATAATGTAGACCTTATATTTATGAAACTTGGTCACAATAATAATTTCAACAAAATCTAGGTCAAAGTTATAAATTGGGTCATCCGGGGTCAAAAAGTAGGTCGCTAGTTAAAATCAAAGGAAAACGTTGTGTAGGTACAAAATTCACAATTTTGGTCTAATATTTATGCAACTTGGTCACAATGCTCATCTCAAAACATCTAAGACAAGTATGTTATTGAATAATTTGGGTCAAAATTAGGTCAATAGGTGAAAATAATTGATGCGACTTTTTGGCGCATGAAGGTTTGTCAATTTTTTGACCTAGTGACCTAGTTTTAACTCATGGTATGTAAATATTGAATTTGACCTACATTTTGTCTTCATTATCCATGTGACATGGTTTCATAAAGATTAGGTAAAAAGGGCGCCTTCTCAAGATTTGTTCTATAATTTGGCCTAGTGACCTAGTTTTTATCTCAGGTTAATCCAATTTCATACATGACCTTGAGTTTTGTAAGGTGATCATTGTGACTAAACTTCACAAGTGTAAGGTCGAAATTGCGACCCCTGGTGACTATATCTTGTTTTTTCTTTATTTTGACCTAGTAACCTAGATTTTGGCTCCGGTTAACTCAAACTTTTATTTTACCTAGATTAGCTTTCGATGATCATTGCTGCCAAGTTTCATTAAAATGAAACCAAAATTGCGACCTCTAAGCACGATGTAAAAATAAGTTACTGGTACAAGTCAAGATTTATTTACATCAAAAGTGACAAATATCGCGAAAACATGTGACAATTCCATATATTTGTAAATATCTCAAAAAGTCCCACGAATATTCAATTAGGACATTTTGTACATTGCTAAGGATAGCTTTACGCACCATATAAACTCAAAACTGTTTGTTTTGCAATTAGTTTGAGGTTAAAAGTTAAAATGACTGGACTATTATCACAAGAATACACATTATGATTCATTAATGTCACTGTCTATTTCAGACATTTAGAGAATTTGAACAAAGATCAGGTAAGTCCTTGACTATTTTTTTTCTTCAATTACTCAAAAATGCTAGACCCTAGGATCCTCAAACTTTAAGAGAGGTTGGTCATATGTGCCTCCGTAGCTCAGTGGTTAGTGTGCTTGTCGTCTAATCTGGCAACCCGGGTTCAAATCCGGGTGGAGGTACATATATATGCCTGTCATGTTTCAGTAGAAATAAAGCAAATAATGGCTATGCTCGGCATAATTCATAAGGTCATCACCAGTAGATGAATGCTTTTTATTCTTAGATAAGATGTCAAAGGTCAAGGTCACTGTGGCCTTTAACATGAATAAATAGCCAAAATTGTTTCTAAGATCAGTTAGTCAAAAATGGTGCAACTGAAGATCTTCAAACTTCACCAGACAGTTGGTCATCAATGATAGAAGACCCCTATTAAGTTCAGTAGATCAAGGTACCTGTGAGCTCTACAATTTCTGACTATTTGACTGTCATTATTATTGAGGGCATTCTTGTTTTACAAGCATCTCTTGTTAAAATTTGCTTTCACAAGGAACTTGACCTTAGCTGATGTCAAAAAACTGTCCAACCATATATTCCAACAGCAAGAATAATTAATAATAAACCAAGATCTTCTAGGTGACATGCTGGCGCACTATTGTCTACACATCTGTGGACATTGTCTATATTGCCCAGGTTACCATTTTAAACATAATTTGTACCATATATATTATATTTACAGCTAAATTGTCTCTAGCATGCTGGCAGCATGAGATGCGGCTAGAAATCACTGGATTTGAAGATGGTATCAAGTCTGCAAGACGTCAGATCGACAAAAAACTGCAAATAGTAGCGGGTCCTAATGCAGAAATTACTGAATGGTTTGGTGATGTTCCTCTGTCAGTCTGTACAGTTTTATTTGAGATGCTTTATGGAATAGAAGCTTATATAAAGAAACTATCTAAGTTCAAATATGATAAACAGCAACAATGCTTTGAAATAAGTGGCAAGGTTGGGACTGTGGTTAGAGTTCTTCAAATGTTAACAGAATACACAAGGACCATTAAAAATATGCATCAATGTCAGGTTTCCATTAAGGGAATTGGCACAAAGAGTAAAGTGGACATATTTGCTGGAATCAAGGCAAATGCTGATCAGAAGTTATTTTATGCATACGATGGTAAACTCGGTGTTGTAGTACTGTTTGCAAGTAATAGTGAAGTGCTCCGTGCTGCAGAAGAAAGCATTAAAGAAAAGCTGAAAATATTGTTAACTGATGAAGGTGGTAAAAATGAAGGTACACGAAAAGGTGAAGTAGAAAATGAAGATACACTTGAAGGTAACTGTGAAGGTAAAGTAGACGGTGAAGGTAGAAGACAAAATGTGGATAAAGTGAGGAGAGAATCAGAAAGAAAAGTGGAACCAGGCAGGACTCTGGTCCAGAGAAGTTTCTCCTGGTCACAGAATACATCCAACTTACAGTTGTATACGAACGGAACCAAGAAATTATTGGTGAAAGTTTACGAGGGTGACCTGCTTACAGCTCCGGTTGAAGCTATTGTAAATGCCGCTAATGAGAATTTGGAACACTGCGGAGGAATTGCTCGTGTAATTGCAAAACGTGCTGGCAGTGAACTGGTTAAAGAATCAAAAGAAATAATCAAACATCTACCAGGTATTTGTAATTTGAATCTCTATTCTCAATAAATTATGTAGGTGTAGCAATAGAATGAGCAAAGAGATAGATAGAGAGCTTAATAATTCTTAATAAATCAACAGATTTTTTTCTTTGAATCAAAAGACATTTTTATCAAATAAGAGTATACTAGTATAATTGGTTTTAGCCTTTTAAGTGTTCACATTTTCTTGTTTTCAAGTTTCTATATACTGTTATACTAGCACATGTATATATATCCTATGTTTTGTTATTAGGAGGGAACTTACATGTCTCATCGGTAGTCACGACGACCGCTGGAAGTCTGCCATATCAATGTGTTTTACATGCTGTTGGACCATTATGGTCAGCATATAAACCAATCACGAAGGAAAGTCTTCAATGTTGTGAGACAGACTTACGGAACACAATAACAAACTGCTTGAAGAGAGCGAATGAGAAAAAACTTACTTCGATCGCTCTACCAGCCATAAGTGCAGGTATGTCGTGTATAAAACTAATTATAATTCCAAAGAACAGAATGTCCTGCCAATAAAATTCAACACCCCAGAAAACTGTTGTCAATGCAGAAGTAATGCAGAAATACGTGTTTTTGAATTCAAGATTAACATCTAATCATGCTTTGAACTTTAAACTTACTTTCTTCAGTCCTTTAGTTAAAGACCTTACTATGTCCATTCATTAACTAGAATTTTTTGACGGTAAACTTGTTGTAATTAATGATGTAAGTAAGTTGTTTTTATGTTCTTCTAACCCTGTGCATGCAGAATAAGAAAGTAACAGCAAGCTAATTCTGACCCAGAAAATATTATATAAAATATTGTATTATGGTAATGCACAAATACTTATGAAGGGTCTCTAAATACTGGTATCTGTTAAAACATTACTATTAGTACCACTGTGCAGACACATTAGTCTGTCATTTTGTTGATCAAACATAATTATGATAACATTAGAGCATATAAACCTCAAACATGGCATTGATCATGACTTAGACTTACTGCGTCATTACTAAAACCCAGAACAGAAGAGATTACGGAACGGGATTTGGAACACGGAACAAAACAGGATATGAAACACGGAATCTTTTTATATAACTATCTTTTAGTATTTGTTCTGTTCCGGGTTTTAGCAATTTATAATTTTTTATCTGTTTTGTGTTCCGTTCCGAGTTTTAGTAACCAGCACCTTAGTGTTGTCAAGGTCAAAGGTCACAGTGATTTCATCAATGTTATGTGTTAAAATTTCTGTTGCAGGTTTGTTTGCTGTACCTTTAGAGATCTGTGCTGAGCAGTATGCACAGGCTATCATCCAATATGCTGAACATGGAACTTTACAGGAAGTTCATTTTGTCAACAATGATTCTCCATCAAAAATAATACCTCTGATACATCAAGTTTTCACTGAGATGATAACAAACAGAAAGAGTTCACCATTCACAAAGGCGCAGTACTTGGATACCTCTGTAGCTGCTAGAAATCTGCCTGATGCTGGGACGAGTATGGAAGGCGGTAACAAAAACATAAAGAACTCGAGTAGAAGAAAACTACCATGCGTTGGTGACGACGAAGCCAGCAAACCAATGAAGATGCAAACAAATGCTGAAGTCAAAACCATGAAGAACACATATAGAAGTAAACCACCGTCTGTGGGTGACGATGAAGTCAGTGAAACCATGAAGAGATCCACAGATGCTGAAATCACTGTTAATGTATGTCACAGGACGGAAGATAACTGCCTGATGTGTGTCATTACAGAAAAGGTGACTTGGTATATGTTAGTGTACGAGGCTGATATATTTACTATAGATAATGTTGATGCGTTAGTCTGTGGTGACAATAAACAAGGTAGTGGTAAAGGTATGGTAGCCAGTGAACTTGCTAGACTCGGAGGTAAGGAGTATGTAGAGGCTAAAGCTTGGGAGTTTACTGAGAAGAATCCAAAGGTTTCAGATGTTATTACAACTACGGGAGGTAGATGCGGATACAGATGGATCATGCATGTGGTCATTCCAAGAAATTCTGTCAGATTGTATGATGCTTACAGAAATATTTTTGAAGAAGCCAGACGTCGCCGCTTACAGTCTATTGTTTTACCATTGCTTGGGACAGGTATGTAAGGTTATGTGTCTTATTTAGAAAAAAAACTATGATAAAAACATTCTATACCAGTTGTTATACAATTGTTTGGAGTTCTGGCTCATAGGAATTAGCCACAAAGGGTCAGAATGACAAACCATTATATAACAAAAGTTGTACTATAGCTTTTAAATATTTAATTTCGATTCTAGCATTATTTAAATACGCAATTACTTTGTTACTTTGCAAGAGTATGTTACTTCCTTTACTTGTTAACCTACTTTTATTCATCAGTATATCGACAATGCTTTGTTTGTTCTTTGTCTGTATTGGCATAATTGTTGTTCATGTTATAGTTTATATGATATATAACCAGTATTAGTGATATGAGAACAGAGATACGAGATTTCATTTTTATGTCCCCATCTAAAGTTATAAGGGGCATGATTAAGTAATGTTGTCTTTCTGTCAGTCTGTTGGTCCCCCCAAAGGATGTTTGAGGTACAATCATCAAACCTTGTTGTAATATTAGTCAGCATGTGTTGTTGTGCACCTTGCTATTTTGATATTTTGCCAAGATCAAATGTTAAATGGGGCATTTGTTTCCTATAGACATATTACTTGTGTGCCTAGCTGTGAGCCTTGTAAGAGCAATATTGATATTACTTTTTATTTGCTGTTAATTTCATGCAACCACAAACCTAGACCTCTTATACTCAACCAATAGACTATTAATTCAGTCATTCCTTGGTCCGACTACATTTTTTTGCCTCGGCGATGTACATTTGATTTAAATAAATAAGCTTCGAGAGTCATTGGGATCAGGGATATCACAACTTTTCTAATGACTACCCGAGGCTTCCCCTAGACCATGAGGACCCTTTTCCCAATGCCATCCGATGCCCATTTATTAAATCCAGAGTACATTGCCGATGCAAAAACGTCTCGGTGTGACCAAGGCGTTTTTTTATATTTTTATGTTAGGATATAAAAATGAAGCATTTATGTAAAATTTCAGCGCAATCGGTCCATAAATATGCGTTTAATGGGCATCCCGAGGTTTGAATCTGAGGGCCCTGTGGGTGGCGCGGTTTGACCCCTATGGAACCGAATGCGCTGAAATTTGAAATTTAAGCTAGGCTATAAAAATGGAGCAAGACTGCAAATTTTCAGCGCATGTTTTCAGGTAGTGCTGATATATCGCCTTCTGATAGTGCCCTGGCTCTCTGGGAAGAATGGATACAATATTGTGAGAAATACAGGGATGATTTGATTCCAATGAAGATACATGTTGTGCTTCGAGAGCCAACAGTTCTTGCAGAAGTGCAAGATTTATTTAGAACATACGCTGATAACATAGAGAAACATAGAGAGGCTGCAGGTAGGGCTGATGGTCATAGAGAGGCTGCAAGTGGGGTTAGTGGTCATAAAGATGCTGCAGGCGGTGCTGAAAAACTTGGACAGGCGACTGGAGGGGCTGATAAATATGAAGATACAACAGGAAGTCCTGTGAAACGTAAAGAGACCACTGAAGGGGCCGCAGGTCGTAGAGAGGTTTCAGCAGGGTCTGAGGTAATCAAACTTATAAGAGATATAGTAAAATTTTTAAAACCTAACTAACTGTTTGTCTGAGCGATCAACATCAAAGTCTGAGTTTGGTACCAGAGTTAAAAAGGTGTATACTTTCATTCTGTTGCCTGCAGACATTGCTTTCGGATCTCTAGTATATATGAGCAATCATTTGTACAATGCCATTTTTTTGTTAATTGTTTCTGATGTGATAAATCAGTCAGACTGGTTGACCATTAATTCTTCACCATGAAAATGTCTGTTACTACTGCAATGGGCGAACCAATTCATTGATGATATGCAACTGTTCTGATATGTGCATTGCTTCTTTTCACAATGCTGAATGGCTAAAATGTTTGAAGTTTTGTCTGTACTTCACAATTGACATTACGCTAGAGCAGAGATCACTCCACCTGGTTGTTTGTCGAAGGTTTTCGAGTTAATCCATTGGACCATGTGATTATAATTTACCGTTTGAATTTGATTTAAAGGGTATTGATGACCACTGGCGTAATGTCAATTGATTTTTATGTTAGTTTTTACATGTTTTCAGTTGTTCTGAAGAAGGCCATAGGCCGTTATATAAACGATGTGAAAAAACCGAAGCTTTTTAATTCTTATTTCCCTATGGAATATATATGAAGATTTTTATGTCATTATGTAAAATACTGTAATATAATGACGGAAATTAATTCCTAAACTAAAGATAGTTCAGAGATTATAACTGATTGGTAATTATGACTATGATCTCAGTTTAATATATATTAAACATGTGTTAGGTGAAGTCATCAAGCATTGAGGTGGCGATGTGTGTTATCTGTATGGATCAGATGGATAAACCAAAGAGACTGAAATGTGGACATTTCTTCTGTACTGATTGTATAGACGGATATTTCAAGGTAAAAACAACAATGTGTCTTTAATATGTGTATTCAGTTTTGTGTAAAACTACTATACTAGTAGAGGTGAACCACTTGCATCAATTTCTCCCTTTATTTAGTGCTCTACCTTTGTTATCCCCTGCCAGGGCGAAGGGGATACGGTTATGGTAGTCATCATTCCGTCCGTCCATCTGACCTTCTGTGTGTAACTCCAACTATGTTTCTTAATGATTTTTTAACAAAACTTTCACAGACTAACTACTATGAGGACTAACAGTGCATATTTTCAGGATTTTGTGATCCAGAGGGCATAACAGGCAGTAATTAAGTTAGTAAGTAAGTAACGTCCCTCCTGGGATTAAGAATGCTTTTACTACTCAACTTGTAGGCTACCGATTGTATTGCATGTACATATTTGTATTTAAGCTCTGAGGCTGAGCTTTGCTGATTACATTTTGTATTTAGGTGAAGAAAGTGTGTCCCACATGTGGTCAGGTGTGTGGGATTGTTACCGGGGACCAGCCTGATGGGACGTTGGAAATAAAAAAGGTCCGCAGACCATTGAGTGGTTACAATAAAGAATACAGCATAGCATTGACGTATAACTTCATATCATCCAAGCAAGGGGTAAGTTCAATTTTCCATGGTTATGAGCTTTACATTATCAAATCAAATCGCTACTTTCACCCATCTGAAAGTGCAGAGAATCTCTGTGCTGGTCTACCTAGTTTACAGTGAGTGAAATGGTTTATACAAGACTGACTTTAGTACACATACAGCTGAATAGCCATACTATAACATGCACTTGAGAGGTCATTTGAATGTGACCTCTTATGTAGTGTTGTCAGATCTAACTAACAGCGTAAGGGAATGGAGAAAATGTTAAGATATGATTTTAATGAGATTCCTAGTCAGTCAGCTGATGATTTCTATTTACACTTTATTTCAGCCAAATCATCCCCAGCCAGGCAAGCCTTATAAGGGTATAAATCGTACTGGTTATCTCCCTGATACAGACGAGGGACGTCAGATATGTGCCATGATGAAAGTTGCGTTTGAACGTAGCCTCGTGTTTACTATTGGAACATCGCGTACTACAGGAGAACAGGGTGTTATTACATGGAACGATATACATCATAAAACCGATCCCAAACCTAACACACAGTAAGTCATGTTGCATGATTGTTCTCAACTAAAATATTTTGTTCCTTCCAAGAGCTGTAATGATTCTACTTCAGTGATACATTTCAGTTTTTCATGGAAAAATCATTCTCACAAATCAGTGGTTAGTTAAGTCTCTTTCTTTAATGGACGAAAATATTCATTGATTGAACAAGAAATTAGGAAAAATTATCTGAAGAAAACACAAGATGTGTTGAAACGTTTTAAAAGAAACCAAAGTTTCTGTTTTATTATAATAAATGGTTTCGGTAAAGAAGACCATTTCATTTGGATGTTAATTCGAGTATTTTGCATTTCAGGTAATGAATACTTGAGTCAAAATTATTGTTTGATGGGATTTTAATTTGTGGTTGAAGGTGAACTACAAAATCAAGAAATTTAGTCCCCCATTAAAATGAGTGACTTTACAGTAATTGAAAAACACCTCACATGTTATATTTTAGGTTTGGATACCCGGATCCTAGTTATCTAGACAGAGTGACAGATGAACTCGCTGTTAAAGGTGTAACACATGAGGATATTGACAAGCAGTTCCTGAAAAAATTGAAAGATGATAAATTCAAGATGACCGTTGACACTGGAACTAGATTATGATTTCTCTATCAGTGGTATGAACATTTTCGCCGTTTTTAACGTTTTACATGTAAATATCTCGGGTTTTATTGATTTTACGCCATTGTTCTTGAAATCATTTGACTACTTATGTACAACTTTGATAATACTCAACATGAAGGATGAAGTTTAAACAGAAGATGAGGAAGAAGAAGGGTAGCATATTCTACAACATTCAACAGCATATTGACGGTGCCATTTGGAAATACCAGATAGTGAAACGTGTAAATGACAAACAGGAATTGGCACTGTCCTAACACTGGTATCAAGTAATTAAAAAATATGTAAATATTTGATGACGCAAGGCTAGCTAAACATTATATGTTTGACTCTTCTTCTGTCAAACTCACTTAATGCCTTATGATCTGTTGATAAAATCTTTGTAATTCTGTTGACCACAATGTGTCCAAGGTGAGCTTTTACACTGCTTGGATGCCAGATATAGTGCGCACAGGATAACAAGAAAAGTGGGAACAAATGGCATGAGCCACGTAGGTGGAAAATCAAGTTTGCGCGATTTATCAGTGTTATTTTAGTATACAATTGACCTTATGTATTTATCTAAGTAACCAATATTGCAACAGTAGACAATTCCGGTCAATGTTTGTAAACATCACATTTATCCTGGGCGCACTATAATTAGAATACACTGTATGTGTATAAAGATATGTGTTTGATTTGTTTGAATAATCCTGGGGAAAAATACTAAAATATACAATTTTAGAGGACTGCTTTATTGTTTGATTAATGTTATATAAATCAATTTATAAATCAATCAATCGTCTTTGATTTATTTTATTATTGAGCTAAATTCTGTGATTCTTGCATTTATTATTTTATATAGCATCATATTTGCCTCTATTATAGTTTTGTTTGTAGATATTTTAAGATGAGCAATCATCTGATGACATCCCGTATGGGATCATGTTGATGTGAACTTTACATCATCTAATCAAATCGCTACTTTCACAAATCTGAAAGTGCAGAGAATCTCTCTGCTGTACTACCTAGTTTACAGTGAGAGATATGGTTTATACATAGAGTTTATACTAGACTTACCTAAGTACACATTCACAAACATACATACAGGTGAATAGCCATACTATAACATGCACTAGAGAGGTCATTTGAGCGTGACCTCTTATGTAGTTTCGTCAGATCATGCAAGATGAGAAACTGTTCTGTTTTCAAGTACAAGTATTTGAATATGTCTTGGTATTTAGTAGAATAGGTTTGGGAAAAGTCTGAAGTAAGTTGGCAATTTAAGGATTTTGTCAGAATCGTACCTCCGTACATTGAGTTATATATGATAGTATGTTATATCTCTTTGTCCTTCACTTTTGTATGTATGCATCCAGGGTACTACCCCTATGTACACGTACAATGATTTCCTATCAGAAAACTGTGTGTATTAGTCCCCTACAGGTTTTTTAATCGGAGGGGACTATAGGTTTCGATTCAGACAAAACAAAAGTTTGGTACTATGGAAACAAAAAAAGTGAAAACACTTCAAAATCTTGATCCTCTTATAACTCTAACAGTTTCTTAGCTAGGTTTTTTGAAACATGAAACATTGTATATGTGTAGGTGGCCATATGGACATTATGCACATCCATGTATATGTTTTTTTAATTCAGGCACAAATTGTGTTTGCCATGGCAACAGAAACATTGAAAATATGTTTAAACCTTTAGGCTACTTCTAATTACTTGTTTTAATTGCTTCAATTATTTCATGTTTTAATAACTGTATGCATTGTTTTATGTATTATATTATGTTTTCATTTACCATATAGTTAACCAGGGTATACAATATATTTTGGTGATTCTGTCTGGTATGATGTCAGTTAACACTGTGCTGTTTTTCCCTTTGGAGATTTTGTCATTTTGTTACACCTGTTTTACTGTACTGTATAATATTTAGTGCTCGGTGCAAAACTATGGTACCTGCATTTATAGTCTGATCTGGTAGCAGCATGATTTACCCCGGTAGTTTGTTTTAGTTAAATTCATATAAAAATTCTTATAAAAGATATTATTAATACTGTTGAGAATTTAAACAATAATGAGGCCAATTTACCAGGCCTCAATCTCCCGGAACATCTCAATCCAAGATAAATCTCATCTCAAATATTGGCATGTGTCTTTATGTTCATTGGACATTAATTTCCATTGGAGTCTTGGTTCACACTTTGCCTTACAAAACAGATACACTATTCTGAGTTCATTACTGTAATATTTTCTTGAGCTTGGTAGCTTCCGATAAATGTCAAATTTAGACTCTGATTTGAGCAAAATCTCAATTTGAGCTGATATTTCTATTGTGATGATTTATGAGATCAGGCCCCAATCTCCCGAAGCATCTCAATCAGAAATCTCATCTCAAATTGAGACTTTGCCCAAATCAGAGTCTGGCTTTGTGATAAATACGAAGTTAGAACTCATTAAAATTTACTGGAATAAACAAAGAATACCATTTGCTGTTTTGATGCTAATTTTGAGTCCACCCTCCCTTGAAATGATCCAACCGATATATGGCAATATTTGAGATGAGATTTATCTCAAAATTGAGATGTTTAGGGACAACAGTACAGTTATTTAGTTCTATTTTTCTTATTTTTATTGATTTTTTTTTCGTGTATAAATATTGCCATATTAGATGCCAGATGTAGTGTCTGAAATTGTTGAGTACAGATTTGATGCCAGACTGGTACACACTGATATAGTGGAAAATGTGATATGTGTAGGCCCCCTAATAATCCCCATTCTTGGCACAGTGTGTGCAAGGAGGTAAGCATAGGTCCAACTGAGCATTTTTGCCTCAGCAATGTACTCCCTATTTTAAAATGAACATTGGAATGCAGCAGGAAAATGGTCCTCATGGTCTACTAGGGGAAGCTTCAGGTTCATTAGAAAATTATTGTAATCCCTGTTCCAGATGCCTCCCAAAGCTCATTTATTCGAGTACATAGCTGAGGCAAAAAATGCTCAATAAGTCCAGATTCGTATATAAATGTATTAGGTCTGTCCAGCGAGTTTTTTGATAAATTTTGTAATTTACCGACTGGAGTTAAGTCCCTGTATTAAATAACGTGGTGCAATGTGGTTTTAACAGTTCCTTAGTTTTTGGAATAGTAGACATATCAGTTTCTGTTTGTTATTGACTGTAAAATCATTTATTTTCATGGGAATTGAACATGGCAAAAGTTAAATCACAATTCCTTAAAAGATGCCCTTTTGGAAAAGTATTTGAACAGTTGATATCACATTTTCGCCGGATTTCAACATGGGGCCATTTATTACCCTTCATAGCTCTACCCCTTTGTGATATTAACTTAAAAGCAAATAATTTGGGTATTATTATTGTTGATTTATGTTTTATGGAGACCTTATTAGACCAGAGTAAAATTCTGGTTACATACCCTAAAAATAGGGTAGGAAGGAAATTCTTTGACAATGAAAAATAACAAATTCTCTTTGATTGACAGGTTAGCACAGTAAGTAAGGCTCAGGAACCCCTCTCCAAATACCAAAACTTCTTGTTTCAGGCCCCTTAAATGAAGTCTTTACTTTCTTCCTTACTCTTCATAAAGTTTTAATATTAGCAATTTTTACAGTCACAACAAATTTTGAGGGCATTTTGGGAGATGGAAAAACAAACAATATTTTTCGGACCAGTATTTCAAAGTCAATTATCATGGAAGATTTGAACTTTTGATCAAATGTAGCCAATGAACTTTTAATCCATAATGAAAAATAATGATATTACAGCAGCTATTGTTACTAATAAGACTTTGTTAAGATGTATTTTCAAATGTTTATTGCTTATATTATGAATAAATATAGAGAACGCTACATTTGATTACATGTATTTAACATGTACACTTATACATTTCACTCAAACGTCTTTGAAAAGTATTACATTGGTTTTATGAACAGTTATGCCAAGTTGAAAATAAACCAAAATGTTGGTGAGTGCAAGTCAATGAAAAAAAAAATTATGTTTCCAGAGTTACCACTCACGGAACACCAGTGCATAGCATTAGGTCTATATCATACAGTCTATAATTCCCAAATGTTAAACTATGTTTTGAGCCCCAAACACTTTGATAAACTTGACATCTGGCTATATTAATACTTGCCCTAATACTCACACTTCTAGTAAAACATTCATCAAACTTAGTCACACTATTTCCCCCTCTAGATCACATGGGAAAAAGTAAGCCTATGGGTCAAACTTCTGAACGCCTGGAAACTTCAGAACGCCTAGATGACCAATGGGTCAAACTTCAGAACGTCTAGATGACCAATGGGTCAAACTTCAGAACGTCTGGATGACCAATGGGTCGAACTTCAGAATGCCTAGATGACCAATGGGTCAAACTTCAGAATGCCTAGATGACCAATGGGTCAAACTTCAGAATGCCTAGATGACCAATGGGTCAAACTTCAGAATGCCTAGATGACCAATGGGTCAAACTTCAGAATGCCTAGATGACCAATGGGTCGAACTTCAGAACACCTAGATGACCAATGGGTCAAACTTCAGAATGCCTAGATGACCAATGGGTCAAACTTCAGTACGCCTAGATGACCAATGGGTCAAACTTCAGAACGCCTAGATGACCAATGGGTCAAACTTCAGAATGTCTAGATGACCACTGGGTCAAACGTCAGAACGTCTGGATGACCAATGGGTCAAACTTCAGAACGTCTGGATGACCAATAGGTCAAACTTCAAAACATCTGGATGACCAATGGGTTAAACTTCAAATCGTCTGGATGACCAATGGGTCAAACTTCAAAACGTCTGGATGACCAATAGGTCAAACTTCAGAATGCCTGAATGACCAATGGGTCAAACTTCAGAACGTCTGGATGACCAATGGGTCAAACTTCAGAACGTCTAGATGACCAATAGGTCAAACTTCAGAACGTCTAGATGACCAATGGGTCAAACTTCAGAACATCTAGATGACTAATAGGTCAAACTTCAGAACGTCTAGATGACCAATGGGTCAAACTTCAGAACGTCTGGGTGACCAATAGGTCAAACTTCAGAACGTCTGGATGACCAATGGGTCAAACTTCAGAACGTCTGGATGACCAATAGGTCAAACTTCAGAACGTCTGGATGACCAATAGGTCAAACTTCAGAATGCCTGAATGACCAATGGGTCAAACTTCAGAACGTCTGGATGACCAATGGGTCAAACTTCAGAACATCTGGATGACCAATGGGTCAAACTTCAGAAAGTCTAGATGACCAATGGGTCAAACTTCAGAACGTCGAGATGACCAATGGGTCAAACTTCAGAACATCTGGATGACCAATGGGTCAAACTTCAGAACATCTGGATGACCAATGGGTCAAACTTCAGAACGTCTAGATAACCAATGGGTCAAACTTCAGAACGTCTAGATGACCAATGGGTCAAACTTCAAAACGTATGGATGACCAATGGGTCAAACTGCTGAACGTCTAGATGACCAATGGGTCAAACTTCAGAACATCTGGGTGACCAATGGGTCAAACTTCAGAACGTCTGGATGACCAATGGGTCAAACTTCAGAACGTCTAGATGACCAATAGGTCAAACTTCAGAACGTCTAGATGACCAATGGGTCAAACTTCAGAACGTCTGGATGACCAATGGGTCAAACTTCAGAACATCTAGATGACCAATAGGTCAAACTTCAGAACGTCTAGATGACCAATGGGTCAAACTTCAGAACGTCTGGATGACCAATAGGTCAAACTTCAGAATGCCTGAATGACCAATGGGTCAAACTTCAGAACGTCTGGATGACCAATGGGTCAAACTTCAGAACATCTGGATGACCAATGGGTCAAACTTCAGAAAGTCTAGATGACCAATGGGTCAAACTTCAGAACGTCGAGATGACCAATGGGTCAAACTTCAGAACATCTGGATGACCAATGGGTCAAACTTCAGAACATCTGGATGACCAATGGGTCAAACTTCAGAACGTCTAGATAACCAATGGGTCAAACTTCAGAACGTCTAGATGACCAATGGGTCAAACTTCAAAACGTATGGATGACCAATGGGTCAAACTGCTGAACGTCTAGATGACCAATGGGTCAAACTTCAGAACATCTGGGTGACCAATGGGTCAAACTTCAGAACGTCTGGATGACCAATGGGTCAAACTTCAGAACGTCTAGATGACCAATAGGTCAAACTTCAGAACGTCTAGATGACCAATGGGTCAAACTTCAGAACGTCTGGATGACCAATGGGTCAAACTTCAGAACATCTAGATGACCAATAGGTCAAACTTCAGAACGTCTAGATGACCAATGGGTCAAACTTCAGAACGTCTGGGTGACCAATAGGTCAAACTTCAGAACGTCTGGATGACCAATGGGTCAAACTTCAGAACGTCTGGATGACCAATAGGTCAAATTTCAGAATGCCTGAATGACCAATGGGTCAAACTTCAGAACGTCTGGATGACCAATGGGTCAAACTTCAGAACGTCTGGATGACCAATAGGTCAAACTTCAGAATGCCTGAATGACCAATGGGTCAAACTTCATAAGGTCTGGATGACCAATGGGTCAAACTTCAGAACATCTGGATGACCAATGGGTCAAACTTCAGAACGTCTAGATGACTAATGGGTCAAACTTCAGAACGTCTAGATGACCAATGGGTCAAACTTCAGAACATCTGGATGACCAATGGGTCAAACTTCAGAACATCTGGATGACCAATGGGTCAAACTTCAGAACGTCTAGATAACCAATGGGTCAAACTTCAGAACGTCTAGATGACCAATGGGTCAAACTTCAGAACATCTGGATGACCAATGGGTCAAACTTCAGAACGTCTAGATAACCAATGGGTCAAACTTCAGAACGTCTAGATGACCAATGGGTCAAACTTCAAAACGTATGGATGACCAATGGGTCAAACTTCTGAACGTCTAGATGACCAATGGGTCAAACTTCAGAACGCATAGATGACCAATGGGTCAAACTTCTGAACGCATAGATGACCAATGGGTCAAACTTCTGAACGTCTAGATGACCAATGGGTCAAACTTCAGAACGCATAGATGACCAATGGGTCAAACTCCCGAACGCCTAGATAACCAATGGTCAGGAAATGCCCCTGAGGTTTGATCAATTTGTAAAACCATGTAGGAGTAGAGTCTCAAATGCAGGGGACTCTTGTATGACGCAGGAAATTATCTGGCATGTATTCCATTAGGGGAGCTGTGGCCTAGGGGGAAAGGCTCGCGTTGCAGGATCGAGAGGTCTCCGATTCAAATCCCGTCTGGTCCACTCGTTAATTTCTCTGAGCAAGAATAACCAACATGCTTCACTTCACCAAGGTGTAAATTGGTACCTATGAGGGCAGAGTTTATTACTAGGCACCTCAGATCTATGTAAGCTGCCACACCCAAAGGAGAGAAATAGTCTTCCTAGGGTAGACTCGAATGTAGGTTTCATTGGGTAGCCCGATGGCCAAGGGAAGCTAAAATTTCAAAGTGTGGTTGAACGACTGAACTGCTGAAAACCACAGATACGGTTTCATCGATCTAATAAACTTGCATGAAATTGATAAAAAAAATTAATGTAAGTTTATTTGATCGATGAAACCGTGCGTCTGTGCTGAAAACAACCATCGAAAATTGGTAGCTTAACTTTTTATTAGAGAACATGTACGGTGTACATACAGACCAAGTATGAACGATCTATCTATATTTGTACATAACACATGTAGTAAAACAGAGAAACAAACGAGAAGTGAAAGGAGTCGAGATAGTTATATTTGAACAACGTTGGACCCACTTTGATAAATGCTTACACGAGCACACTTAGCTTGCTAGTTGACGTGATAAAGTTACAGTCTGTTATAACCATGTTTGATTTGTATGGATATAACTAGATTTGGAAAATAAATAGCAACTTAAGACAGATAACGTCTTTGTATTGGTTGTATGATTAGTGTGGTATTGAGCATAACTAACCCCTCGGGCGAACGATCAAGTGCCAGTCGACTAAAGTTGATACTTTGTAGAATATGGGAAACGGTTTGTGAAAATGAAGAACCGATTCAATCTGCTGATTTTATGATATATGGAATGAAGTTAGATAAAACTACGGATATACATAACAAGTACGTACATTGTATTTATGATCTTTATTAACATGTATAAGTATGCACTTTTAAAATACGCAGCGTTCTGTTTCCTTGTGGTCTTCTTTCAGTAACAAATATATAAATGTAGTGGTCAGAACTAGTCTCATTAAAATCATATCCTTACATTTGCCCTATTGCCTTAATTACGCTGATAGTCAGCTATAAAGTAGTGTAGCGTAATCATAGGTTTGATTTTAATGAGACTGTGGTCAGTACCAACTTGCCTATTAACAAAGCACTACTATGTCGTTATTAAGATAACTAATGCATGTACAGGTTGAGCATATAAGGCTCGCTTGAAGCATCCATTTTTGGGGATGTGGATGGCTTGTACTATGTCTGACTCTTGCGTGTGTGGCTAGGCGCTGCCGCCTTAGCTGTGAGGCTTTGGTTTGTGCCCTACTATTTACTGTAGTCAATATTCAACCCGGTTATAGCGTTAAAACAACGACGTCAGTCAAAATTACGTCAATTTTATAACTTTTAATAAGCAGTTGCGCTATGGAATTGTGCATAACTTTGTAACTGGTTGGTAAAAAATGCCAAAAACAAACAGTATTTAACGTAGAAAACTGAATTTTAAGAAAGCAATAAAAGCTCAAAATGTCAAAATTTTGTCGGAAGGCCTATAATCGCATGACGCGGCTTATATGTCAGTGTGTATTATAAGATGCTAATTCGTAATTAGATATGCGACTCTAATACGAGATTTATTTACTTCTTTAATGCCTTCATGAAAATAACTATCGAAGTGTTATGCTGATTCGACTGCTCCAGCTCACTAACACTGTATACTTCAGCATGATTCTAACCTTCTACCCTGCGCTCGATGGCATCTCGAAAACCTCGCATACAGTCCTTTCAAAATCAAATGAGAACTGTTGTAAATATACTCTCGTTCGGCATGTAAAATATGTTTATCTAGGTTTAACTGGGTATACATGAGTTAAAGGTATTCACCGCTATTTCGAATGTGATAGTTCCCTCATTAGTATTACTTATTGAATCGACTATAACTGTAGTACATTGTATATAACTATCATATACTAGTATATTAAAGTGTATAGAGCTATACAGGAAGATATTTTTTTAAAGTTTCAAAAACTGAAAAACAATTATGCTTTTGTATCCATTAGATACTTTTTCGCTTCAGTTTTAACAGAAACTCTCTCTGTGATTTATTTGACATACGAACCGTCGATTTTCATACAAAAGTGTTCTAGAACACCCTATGAAACTATAACAATCGTCTATTTTTTGATGATTGAATCAAAGTACATGTACACGGAACTCATCCAAAGTTTTAATTTTCAGTTTAGGTAGTCTTGTATCATACTAAAAACGATGCAAGTAATTATTTTGACATTAAATGACTGTTAGAATATAGCTCTATACACTTAAAGATGGCATAATACCATTTTGGTAAGTGATTACATTTGTATTTGTTTTCACATGTAATAAATACCTGAGGTAATTTACGAGTATGTGATATTTGTTCAATTTTCGATACATATAGATGTTATAACTTGGTATGATAAACTTATACAGTCGTGTGAAGTATCATTTGTACATAAAATACAACCTGTGAAGGGGTGAAAAAGAGACATATTGAACTGAGTATACAATCAATCAACTACAAGCTGTAACAAAGACATATTGTGGAAGCCAAAACATTGTCTAAAAAAAAAAAAAATAAAGAAAAATTGAAAAAAAAAATAGTTTTGCTCTAGTGGGGTTTGAACCCACGACCGTATAGGCAAGCCGTCAATTTACCATAAAATTACTGAACTTAAGTACTCTTTAAGAGGAGATTCTTTATTGCATCCTGATGTCCTTAACCTGTATATATTGACATCCAGGTTTGAGCCACCTGGACATCATTTGTTCCCCATACAGTGTGTCATTACACCCTTGCACAACGACTTGTAAGGGACATGTATCACGGTATGAATCGTGTTACACTACTTCTCAGTTCCGTCAGAGAATTGTTCTGTTTTCATATGTCTCTGACGCAACTCAAAACCGACGTAACGCTCTGACGGAACTCAGGATACATGACATTTGAGTGCGTTAATCAGGTTTGAGTTCCGTCAGAGCCATATAAAAACAGAACACTTCTCTGACGGAACTTGAAAAGTAGTGTCACACGATTCATACCGTGTGTAAGTTGACTTCAGCTTGTATAGACGCATTGCTGCGGACGTAACTCCTAAAGTACAGTTTAATAATATAATAATTGGCCTGCTGTTTATTATTAATTCTATGAAAACGAATCGGTTGAATGTACACATGTACCAGAAACGACACAAACAGATACAAGCAAACAGCAGAGACACTAAATGTCCGCTTTTGTTAACAGAGTTGCTCTTTAATGGCTGCGCTGGATTATAATGTAAATCTGAAATAATAGGCACACGCTATAAGATCAAAATAAATACGCTGATACATAAGCATGTTTGATTAGTACATCTCGCTTTCCCACACTCCGTTCAAAGTTAAACGAGAGCGGTTGTAAACATCAGCTCGTCCGTCAGGTAAACTACGTTCTTCTAGATTTATTAAACTTGGTGTAACTGAGTTCACGGTAGTCCCCTGTTTTTTCTTCGAATGGGAAAGTTCCCTCATTAGTATTACTTATTGTATCGACAGTATAATTATGGCTGCACTGTACATATCCAAAATAATAGGCACGCGCTGTAAGATCAAAATAAATACGTTTATACATAAGTATGTTTGATTTGTACATCTCGTTCTACTAAATTAGACACTCGACTTTGTTTGATGTACCATATTCCATGATACTGTACTCCGTATTATAAGTGTTTAACTTTACTAAATCTACATCGTTTCATTGTTGGATTTCTGGATTCTATATACCCGGTACTTATTATACTATCATTCCACTGTATAGCTTATACAATATGAAACAGAATGATGTTTGTGTCCATTAAATAATATTGACTTTAGTAATGCCTTGGTTACACTGAGCATTTTTGTCAAACAATACAATTTATATATATGACGTCGCGTCACAAGTTGGAGCTATTTTCAATTTCGCGTAATTTATTTGCCAAATGTTGCAAATGTAATTCTGTTTGTTTCAATAAATATAATATGTTATATATCAATCGAACGAAGAAAATCAGCACAATCGACCTGAATGTATATGTTTTGAGTTTTATTACAAAATCCCACACTTTCAGGGTTCGAAATAACCAGAATACGGTGAAATATCACTGTAGAGATGTAACATCCAATCTCGTTGGGCTTGAGAAAAATGTGTGGAGAGCAAAGACCATACGCAAAATTTCTATATTTTTTACGCAAAAATGATTCTTAAACGTTAAAAGTTGATGTCATTAACGTAAAAGAAAATGACATCATCATAAAGTCATATATTTTGATTCTGTGTTGAGGGAACAGTTGTGTAGAGATTTCAAAATTACGGGAAAATAAGTTGTTATTACATTGATAAAATTGGTCTGCAATATTTATTTTTAATAATTTCTCTTTGAAATTTCCTATAAAAAATACGTTTTTCATATATTATTAAATACGGTACTCATTTTAGATTTTGAGTCAAGAAATCAAAAATAATTTCAAATTTTCTTTGTCTACCTAAAATGTCCCACCCTGTGCTTAAAACTAAAAACTGAATTAAACATGAAATTCGATTTGATCGAACGTGAAATTTTCTGTAAAACAATATTCGTCACTGAAACGATAAAATACGTTTTTTCCACGCTGTTGAATAGTATATTGTTTATCAAAATCGTTCAATATACGACGAAGTTATTAGTATTTTTCAATGTCGACACAAAATGTCCCACCAGCAAAATTACGTACTAAGTAACGTCAAAATATTTTAAGTGTTTATGTTGTAGCTTCGATAATCCAATGCAAAATTGAAATCGAAATTTTTAAGATTGGTTTGAAAATGTTTTTTTATATACTAGGAAATATTTACAGTACTTTATTCATCAAGGGATTTTTATTTTGAATTCTGTGTTCATTTGGGTAAAACCAAGCATGTCCAAACTGTACAAAGAGCAAAGGGATAAATGCACACATTACATCAATATGGTTAATTACAAAGTACGTACAAGTTATTTTGCCTAAATCTAAGTTCTGTAATTCCGAAGGATGCTGAATATACCCCCTATACACATAGTTACACAACTTACGTGTTTATGGTTGTTGTACGCCCATGGTTTAGTTATTCTGTCAATTGTACGCCTTATCAAAGACCTAAATTACACAGATTGGAAACATGTACCAACTCTCACGATATCTCGTGGAAGGTCTCTGAAATCTCGCGAAATCTCGTCCATATTTAATACCCTATATCTCGAGTTTTAATATACTTATGAAAAAAATAATAAGTCTTTGCAATAGATTTATTATTCAGCTTTCAAATGATACCTCATTATTTGAAATAGGTCAAAGAATAAAACAAAAGACCCCGAAGAGCCAGACCTACTCTCATTTTCATCAAATTAATGTAAATTCCAAGTTTATCAGAAAATACTTGATTTGCCTCATTCAACTCCTAATTTTCTGTATTTTATGAGAGGTAGACAAAAATGAGTTACCTCATGTAGAAAAAGAACCTTAGCTCTTCAACATGATACCTTGCCCGACTAAAAAAAGTTTTATGCGCAATAACTGAATCTGCTGCCTGTTATTTTGCGATTTCTCTAGATTTTCAGTGGAGTGTCCAATCTGTGTAATTTAGGTCTTTGGCCTTATGTCCGTCATATTTAGCTAAAATAACGGCGTTTTTGACGTTACGCAAAATAGCTCCAACTTGTGATGCGACGTCCATACAATCTTTATTTTAAGTCGGATTACATTTACAACAATATAACATTAGCTATATATGGCTATTGTCCGACATTCTGCAGCCTCGTCCGCAGCATCGGCGATGTACTCTCGAATTAATAAATGAGCATCGGAAGGCATCGTGGTCTACTAGGGGAAGCGTCGGGGTCATTAGAAAATTTGTGATACCCTGTTCCGGATGACTCCCGAAGATCATGCGTTCAAATCGGGAGTACATTGCCGAGGCAAAGAAAAATGCGCACTGTGACCTAGGCTCAAAACATGGCGAGCTTTACTGCGCACTTTACTGGCTTATCCACTTACATTTTTATAATGAAATACACTCAGGGACAAAAGAAATGCAAAACTTTTTCGGGTTTCATAATTTCCCAAATAAATGCGATTTATTGTTTTCGTTTAACTTTGAAAAATACCATTATATCGATGGCTTAGAATTAGAAGGTCGTAACTACCAAATCGATATTTTGAGAAAACACGGAAAAACTGTCTGACATTTATTCTTTACTTATGGTAAAACAAACTTTTACAACTTCAATATGGTCAACATGACAAGTGTTTTTATGAAATTGGGCTCATAAGAAGCGCATTGTGTTGCTTATTCTAAATATGTATGAATCTGCAAAGGTCGTAAGTGGCACTTACGACCTTCTAATTCTAAGCCATCGATATATGTGTTGCGTTTCTTTCGTCACTGAGTGTATAGAGGAACATAATGTTTGCAACGATTAAAACACGTTTGTATCAAATACTAGTACTAAAAAAAGTCCTGTAAGTTCGTGAAAAAACGTCAGACTCTAGTTTATATCAACATGATCATTAAACAGTGAACATTAGTTCCACTCAGGAACAGGACAAATTGGGTTGTATGTCAAGTGCGATAAAGGTATGTTTGCCTCTCAGATGTACACATACCAATGTTGTCCTTGAAATTTCAAAAATACATCAAATATAATTCGCTGGCTTAGAATGAGAAAATCAATATTTTGAGAAACAAGAAAAACTGTCTGACAATCACTTTTACTTATGGTAAAACAAGCTTTTTCAACTTCAGTTTGGTCATGAAAGTAGGCTCATTAGGCTTCGTTAGAAGCGCCATATGATGTAGATTTCAAATATGTATTAGTCTTATAAGGTTCTCATTTTAAGCCAGCGAATTATGCTATTTACCTACATTGTACAACCAAATTTAACTTAACTTGTTTGTGTTGTCCGGTCGTAATTTGAAGGCTCTGTTCTAAATGTTCAGTTGTATTCGTGATTGAATGTTTTCACATCTGGAAAACCAGCATGTTATTATTCCATGGGCGATTCCACCCGAATCTTGAAAATAAGGTGACTTTATGGTGATGGTTTGCTATCACAGACATATTGCAAAGTACAAACAATATACAGTTAAACTTCGTTATTTCGATAAGTGATAGGTACAAGTAAGTGATCGGGACAGGCAAAATGCACGAGATAAACCAGGTGCTCGAAATAACTAAATGTCATGTATTGATAATACAAGCGGATATTATTTTAAAACTTGCTCGAGATAGGCCGGTTGCTCGTCATATCGAAGTTTTACAGTATATCAACTTCATTGTCATGACATTAATCATACATTGCTATTTTATTTCTTGGACAATATTGTTCGAGTCATGTACGTGTTTCACTCGCGGGTTCATAATTTGCAGCATAAGACACCTTGCGTTTACATTGTGCATGAAAGTTATGTGTCCCATAAGTCAAACTGACTTGTCCTTTCAATTGGGGGGGGGGGCTATAATAAACACACATGTAACCTTAAGTGTGTATACTCTTTTATACCCTGTGATATATACATTTGATATATCATACATCATACATGTACTTATAGACTTGATCGACTTTCCATATTTATAGACCAATAGTTTACATATCATTTCCGCGTTCATGAAGGTGATTTCCGTATTTTATTATTAACAATCAATGTATTTAGAGAGAGCAAATACAATTATTACTCAACTGCTAAATTTAGACCGTACCTTAACCCAACTGCAACCTCGCGAAAAATCTCGGTCTTTTAGCGAACTATTATATAAGCGTTCGCTATGAATTGTGATAATCTTAAAGTACTTGTTGTGGGATTATGTGGATTTTAAACAAATTAAAGCAATTTAATCCATTGATTTATATTATGACTTTTATAAATTGATTCATTTTTATTGAACGGGAAATCTGTGGGAACTACTCGTAATTTTGTTATATCTGTACAGTGGCGTATCTAATCACACCCCCCCCCTTCCGTTTAAAAATCACGAGAATCAAATTAGCGACCCTCTTTTGGATGCAAATAACTGCCACCAAGAGTCTGTTTAACGCATTAATAAACATATGCGAACAGAGCGAAATTTGAAATGTTTTGAGTTAAATTTTCTTGGAAATTCCCGACTGTACATTAAAAATGTAACACGTCCGTAAATCGTCCTACCGATTGTTATCGTCATTCCCATCCTGTTAACGACTTTTCCACAATGTTCCCAGTAGTGTTGGGTAGATTTAACATCATGCATAAAGTTCTCACTTAGTGGACAGCAAATCAATTCCTGTTTCAGTACTATAACAATAAAACATTGCTTTAAACCGCCTGAATTATAGATGAAGAAAAAATCCAACATTTCCGTCACTGAAAGATACTAGTACCGAGAATCTAGGTTAGGTTTTGTTAGAGTCCTAAAATTATAATAAAAAAACAATGTTCAGCACGATTTCCTTATATGGGAACAACAAGAAAAAACTGTTCGAAAATTACTCTTACCTTATGATAAAACATGCGAGTAGAATCTCCAATTCTAATTGTCACGCTACACCCCTGTGTAGATTTAAATGCCAGAACGTGGTATTTAATTGGTTGAAAACACGTTGTATGGGAAAATGTAAAAGAAATGTAGTAGCATATCGTGTTTAATGAACTCCTCCATTCATAGTGTAACGATTTCTGAAGAGAGAGCGGAAGTAGAGATTTTATTACAGATATATATTATTGAAAGAACGAATTCTCACTTCGCACATCGGCCAATGTGGATTAGCGACACTTAATGTCTTATATAAATGCACATTAAGGTTATTTATACATTCTATGAGTGTTATTATGAACTGTTGCAACAGACTGGTCAATTAAACCCAATTATATTGATAAAATAACGTCAACATTTGGAATAATTCTGTGAAATATAAGACAATAATTGTAACCAATTCCTGGTATGTTGAATGAGTTTTTCCAGTAAATCGACCGCGAGTCTAAAGAACTTTGAATCAATGTTAATGTATGTTTATGAAATGGATTAGCGATGAACTATACGTGTATTACTGATAGAGTGGGCAAATGTGAGCTTTGGGCGGGACAGATTACAGTTTATAGTGGAATTATAGTGCCGATTTGCTAATAGTACTGTATTTAATTAAAAGATAATTGGAAGAATATGTTGATGAGTTGACAATGGATTAGCACATATAACGGATTAATTAAGGTGCAATTAGTAGGATATAGTGAACTGATGTGGATGCCAAATGATGTAAAACCACGACAAAACGTCACAAATGTATTTGATAAAATGCATCAATCGTGATTCATTAATACGACTCAGTGGCGATCTTTCTAGACTACAATAGAATAAACTAGTATTTCAACATGCATTCAAGCACAATGGGGTCAAATAAGGGAGAAAACAGGGTAACGGTTCGACCACAGATCGTAGCCCCGATACTTCCCTTTACGAGATATGGAGAATTCAGCGGTTTTCCAGGTACAGTTTTTGTTAAATATTTCCTTATGGAAGGTCATACATGTATACGTACCTTTATATATGGCCTCTCAAGTTGATGTTCGACATTTTCCGTACACGACAATATTGATATTTCACCATTTTGGTACTTGCAATAAGACCAAAGTTGAAACTTGTTTATTTGGTTAGACGCCTATTTTTACATGTCACATATTCAATGCAGTTGAACAATATTCATAACATTCACTAAAACTGATTTCAAAAATTCTTCAAATAGATCTGCAGATCTTGAGAACTTGTTTCGATTTACGCTTCGTTTTTGAAAGTACATGCTTCGAATAGTGGGGCTAAATAATTATACCTGAATTTTTCCGATTAACTGGAAGCAACCCTTTTGCATGTAGCTAATCACATAGTGATTCATACAATCAATAGTTGCTTAGTTACCAATAAATGCAAATTCTTGAAATCAAATATGACCGAAAACTAAATCTTTTCGTAACTTTAATTACAACTTAACAGTAAAATCTCTTAGAAAAAGAACATGATTGGTTTGAATTTTTCACATAACCATAAAAAACTTATAAATTATGGCATACCGATGTAACTTTAGTAATAAACAGACTTTATCACATGACTTTCCTTGTATCCAGGTTAGTATACCCAGTACGTATAAAGTTATACGAACCACGTGTAGTATAAGGTATTGAGTTTTTCCAATAAATCAATGCGTATTTTGCGTTTTTCAGTGTCATATGATAAAAAGAATCTATCACTCGTTGTCAATTGATATATTTATATTAAACTCGTTCACGAAATATTATTAAGCTCGCAAGAGGCTCGCTTAATAAAATTTCCAAAACTAATTTTAATATAAATTTTTATCAATTGACAACTCGTGATAGATCCTCTATGTCTGTACCAATAGCGCGATTATTTTAAAAAAAAGACAAACTGTGTGTTGTAAGTTGGTTTACTAGTATTTGGTTTTCAGACTTTATCAGTATCTGTGTTTGAAGTAATGGCCGTCTTCATCTATAATTCAGTCTTAAGAAGCTAACTTAAAGACGTGCAATTTGCTGTCCTATGTGGTAACGATTTAGCATCATCTACCAATACAATATGTCCTTATAAAGATGCAATCTTTACACCACTTAGATCAACTAAGGTCAATACTGTAATTGAAGCAACATAACAGTAACATTAGCGACCTGGCATCACACCTACTCGCATCATTTCTGTATTATAACTTCACGGAATGCGCCAGTCAGTTGCATCTACAGCATCCACCCCGTGGATAGGCGTTTTCTTTTTACTTTTGTGATGTCAAGGCCCCCGCCATCCTCCCGCCCTGCGGGGAACAGCTGATGGTAAAATTTCCGGTATTAGATGATTGAAGTAAATTATACTGGTTCAAAAATTGTTAAAATATTATACAAATCGGATTTACTTATTTTCCGTTAATCATATTAGTGAAAGATTAAAACATGTGTTATTAAACAATGGACATGTATTAGCCTCTATAAATGACCGGGCTATTTTGGTACACGGATAATATCAACATGAAACATGACCCCGTCTAGCCGCGGCAGTGTGATAGATGGATTTTTTTATCATATGACACTAAAAAGAAGGCTTGAGCGTAACTCAACTCCATTTCGATGATAAAAACACGTTTTGTAGACTTTTGAATTACAAAACTATGTTTTACGAATACATAAAGTATTCTTGCAACATACATTACGATCAAAGGCGCAATCTGGGTTTTTATACCCGACTACGCTTAAACAACGTTAAAATGATATATTTTACTGCGTTAGTCTCGCAATTTACGAGTATTTTAAGGTTATACACCGACGTTATGCGAATATTTTTCTTCAAGACGAATAAGTCCAGATTCGTATAATTATATACAAGTTAAATAGTTCCTGCGGCCAATTGTTTTACAGACCAGTATTGTGAGAGACATTTTTTTATAATTTTAGAAACTAGAACTTTTTAAAGTGTTAATAAGGCTTAATATAAAGGTATGAGGAAATCGGACAGGGGAGGCAGCACACTTTACCAGCCGAGCAAAGACTCGCACCAGTAACACCACGACACATGTACAATGAGCAATGCCCACACGTGAGCCAAAGAAACAATTAAAAGTCTAGGCATATGTGTGTTTGGGTATATTTACCTAGTATAATTTACCGGAAAATGGTGCTATTTTCATTATTTGGTTATTCAAATGCGTAATATAGTTTATTAAACTTTATTTACGACAAATAGTTTATTAAATACAAGTATTTGGGTAAATAAACGTTCATACTTTTGTTTATTTGGGTATCGGCGCACGTAGAGTCCGAAAGTAAAATAAAGCGATTCTCACGACGTGCAAATATTATGACAAACGCCGGTTCGAAATGATACTGGGCCGAGTCTTGCCGAAAAACTTGCTAGTTTACGTTTATTTTGTCATCACTGGTCATCAAAATGCTTAATAAAGTTAATCAACCCCATATTGTTAGTTAAAAAAAGTATTTGGGTAAAAACGTTACTAGTTGGTTAAGATTTGGGTAAGATTTGGGTGTTTAATGCCGACGCGTCGGCCTGCATGACCTAGTTAACGTAATGATATAGGAGAGGTAATTCAAACTGCAGGTGCTCGCCAAAGCACATATCGAAACACATTTTTTTCTTATTTTTAATAACTTAAAGGGGTAAAAGAAATAATTATAGTTATAAACTTACATTACTTTATTTTAAAATATAAAATAAAACAATACTGAAATAGTCTGGTTTACGACATTCGCACAAAGTGCTTCATTTTTTTGGAGATAGTTTTGAACGCGTGAACCAGACTAACGAAAGGTCAAGTGCGCGTTAAAATACATTTCGAAACACATTTTTTTCTTATTAATTATTACTTAAAGGGGTAAATTATGGTTAATACTTTATTTTAAAATAAAATAAAATAGATCTATACGAATCTAAATAAAAAAAAAAATAGTATTAGTCTGGTTCACGACATTCTTAAAAAATGCTGATTTTTTTTGGATTTTTTTTTTGAAATAGTAAACCATCCAGAACAGGTCACGTGCCCCTACATGGAAATTTTTCTTGTTGCATACAAATATAACCTGCGGCTCAAGGCCGCAGGTAATAAATGTATTAGGTAGATCAAGCCAAACAGGCGATTTTAAGACAGATTTTTGATAACTTTTGCAATTTACCAACTGGGGTTAAGTCCCTTTAAGAAACATACGAAAGAATGTATCCTGGTTTCGCCTTTTTAATAACAAACGGTTTTTAAATTGTAATTATTTAAACCTCTCGGTCAAGGATAAACTATAAAAGTGCAAGCACTTATTTCCAATGGGGTCCTGTGTTTTTGCTGAATGGACAGCAGGTGGAAGAGATAGTGGTGTGATACAAGGTATCCGGGCGAGATGCCCTAACTCTTTCCGAAGAGACACCTTGGTTCTTTAACGTGCCCGGTGTATAGCACCGATACACGCGAGACTACCTCTGGGTTGCTAACCAGTTCATCTCTAGTTAGGTTGGAAACACAGAAAAGCGTTTCAGAAATGATCAAGTGCCCCGGCCGAGGATCGAACCCGGTACCTCTCGATCAGCAGTCAATCAGGCTATCCGCTCGACCACCGTACAACCTTAAATTGCATATATTGTCTTCCTTTAATGTTTTTGTTGTATCTCGTTCGGGGTCCATATTGTACAAACGATACTTTGTAGCTCTTTGTGAGATTAGAATACAGGAATGATGCGGTTACTGGTGTGATGCCAGGTCGTCAAGTTAATGTTACTGTTCAAGTGTTTTAATTACTTATTGGCCTAGTTATGTAAGTCTTACGATAATATCTTTACAAGAACAAACATGTCTTCATCTTCTACCATATAATAGGTATAAATCCTTCTGGATTGGTTAAAATTTGTCATGTATTGGTAAATGATGTCAAATAGTTACTACACAGGACAGCAACATGTCATGTCTTTATGTTAGTTGCATAAAACTGAATAATAGATAAAGATGGCCATTATTCAATCCGTCATTGAAACGTCGTCTGTTGAAGATATTTATCACATAAACACACATGTAACCTAAACCTAAGTAAGCTTTCATTTGAGAATTTAGACAAGGGTTTAATTTCATGACCATGTTGGTTTCGCTGTTAGACAGTCCAACTCGGGTATTCTTACCATTTAATCCCAATCGCAACTCCTCGGCGTTTATCTAACGAGGGTGCTACGGAAATGCCCGAGTAGTTACGATTGCATTCAATCCAAGATGTCAAATCTACCGATATCGTGAAGATGGCACTGGTATAGTTTTGTGTTGATGGCATTCAGGGTACATGGGTTGTTCCAGACATGGTTACGCCCCGGGGTTGTTGTGCCTCATTTGGTCGCCTTTTTGACATGGTTTTGTGTGTTCATTGCTCAGGGTAGTTGTGCTGTGGTGTTTCTTATTTCTGTGCTCGGCTGGTTAGGTTGAGTGCTACCTTCCCTGTCGGATTTCTCATACCCCTTTTTGACCTCGTGCGGGAATGATTTGATTTGATAAAATATTCTCATAACAATAAGACTTTAAACTCAAACGAAAAAACCCTATAGTTGATTCAATAAGTAATACTAATAAGGGAACTATCCATTCAAATAAATATGACGGACTACAGTTAACTCGGTTACATCCAGTTAAACCTTGATAAACATATTTTATCTGACGGTCGAGTTTTGGCTTATAACCGGTCTCATTTAACTTCGAACGAACTGTATGACGCGTATGTTGTCGGTAATAACAAGACATTTCATAATGTATTATTTAATACGCTGGATTGGAACAACAATAACGTCAAACACCAAACAACAATGTCATTGTTTGGAAAGAGCTCATTATGAAATTCTATCATTTTAATAGTATGAACAGTATATATTATGCAAAAGCCTTGAACAATTACACGATTCTATATCTAGTTACCTAGTAGTTTAGATTAGTTGAACAATGCTTTGGTATCTGAATATATTACTGAAGTTGTCAACAGTTTATAATTAACTATACAGCCCTTTCTTTGACCGAACAATTACCGACAAGTCACCAACAACAACACGTGCGACATGTGAACATGATGCCATATATTGTAAGTGTTTTGTATTTTGACACCATAGAAGAAATAGGGCGATGTTTTAAAACAAATAATTAATGCACGGTGCTTTACAACACCAAACCTTCATTAGACACTCGAACAATATCTTCTATCTAGACAGACATCGTTCGTCAGGGAATCATCGTTGTAGGAATATTGATACTAAAAGCTATGTGAGTAAATGTATTCATTTATTTTATCGTTTGTAGAATCTTGTTATTACGGAATTTAATGATAGCACCGGTACTAGTATGATAGTCTGAAATACATTATGTTAACAATAATATAGATGACCTGACTGCTGGCAGTTAAGGTTTGATGATGGCAAACATTTTTCCTCCTCATACTCAAACCTCCATACTCCATGCTCCAACTTGAAAAAAAGTGATTCTTTTAGAATTTTGCATCAAAACCAACACCAAGTTGTAGCAAATGAACTAATTAAGAAAATGAACCACCATTTCATTTGTTTCCATTCAGTATTAAAGAAGTTATGTAGCGTTTCTGTCAGTAAGAAATGCTCCAGTTGGAGTACGGAGTATGAGTTGGAGCATGGAGTACGTACTCCAATGTTTATAATCACCGGACCAGATTAGCAGTCAGATAGGCTCGCATTTACCAGTATTCGGAAAATGCGCGGGTTCCTTGAACAACACGAATGTACTTTCCCTCGTCTGACATGAAAAGAGTAGAAACCCGCACACTTGCGACTGTTTCAATCGAACGCAAATATGCCACCGTAGCCGTGGTTAGGGCGATTACCGTCTATTCTGATGACCCGGGTTCAAATCTGGGTGGAGGCACATGCATATATGCCTGTCGTATTTCAGAGGAAATTAAGCAATTAATGGCATTTAAAACAAATATGTTTCATTGACACAGGAACCGTCTAATTCATGAATTCATATGAATTAGACGGTTCCTGCTTGACATAAAACGTGATCACACAAACCACTAAATTGGTATTTACTCTCCAGACCTACTCCATGAACTTGGTATACTGGGAATAGCGCGTACTCTATGTAAGCGACTAAAATCGTATCTTGAAAACGACTAACATTATTTGTATAAGAAACTACACGAATTAATTAAACAAGCTAGGAATTATCGCAGACTATATTATAATACAGTCCTCATTCAGCTTTAATCTTATTAGATTAATTCAACAAAGTGTATGTTTATTTTCATATCTTAAGTTTTTGGCAACTAACACAGTTCGACCTTAATTCTACCTCACAAACCAGAAATTACTGGCTTTCTTCAAAACCTGGCCATGTCATGTAGATTTACACTCGTATTAATATAAGGTAACTATAAAATGTATATTAGGTTTACGAGGGGTGTGAAATATAAATATACGGTATCGATATATATATACGATATACATGTATATACATGTATCTTTGAGAAGATTCCGTCTCTCATCCCAAAGTTTAGAAATAGAAACAGGAAAACATAGAAATATATAGATATTGTAAATATTGTCATGAATTATACAAATATAAAATGATAGAAAATGAATTCCATTTCTTGCTTATTTGCGCCTTATACACACGCGTTTGAAAACAATTCGCTGGCTTAGAATGAGAAGGTTGTAACTACAAAATCCATATTTTGAGAAAACAAGAAAAACAGTCACTCTTTACTTATGCTAAAAACAAGCTTTTACAACTTCATTTTGGTCAACATGACAAGCTCCGATTTTCGTGACAGTAGGCTCACAAGAAGCGATTTAATTTTTATGTATCAGCTTATAAGGTTGTAAGTAGTAGTTACGACCTTCTCATTTTAAGCTAGGATATGCGGGAAAAAGTCAAAGTCTTACATCCATCTAATAGAAAAATATGAACCACTGATTATAGGAACCAGATGACTTTTACTCCCAAACAGTCTGTGAGGAAATCCTTGACAGTTTGTATGCATTTAGATACAGTTAATTATACGTTACCTACATGATACACATTTATGTCTATAATATAATTCTATTACTCACTGTTTCTTCATGAAATATTCATACAGCTGTAACGTTACCATAATTTTATACATGTACATTGTCGAACATCGTTCCTATAGATTACAATGGTTAACTGTGGTACGCGAGAACCACCTTAGAATGTGGACTATAGAAAAGAGTCGCACCCTAGATAATGACGCTAAAGGTTGGTGCCGAAGATGGCATACGCTTGATAGTCCGACCAGACACGTTTTAATGTGGCGTAATACGGTGTCCCGTTAGGTCCATCGTCGCATAGCTATAAAAAATCGCTGGAACGATAGCGAAAAGCCGTAAGTACGATAGTGATAACACTGAAAAATCGATATTGTATCGATTGTCACTATCGTACTATCGTTGTTTCGAGTTTAGACTTACTTCTTAGCAGTGATGGTCCTAACGGGGTACTGTAGCAAAAATGAATGACTGATTATGTTATATCTATTTGTTTTGTCTTTTTTCAGAGATGGCAGTACAGACGTGGACATTATGGCAACGTATGCCACCCAGATATCAACTCACAACTCGTTGTTTTGATGATGAAGACGATGATATGATGGTCGTAGGAAGTAATTCTGGAAGTGCTTCTGTTGAAAGACCATCCCATCAAAGTTTCCACAATCTACCGCGGCCATTCAGCGGGAGAAAGTCAAATCAAATTAGTGCTCGTCCTCAAAATACTTCCACTTCGTTGCGGGAAAATTTTATGCTGTCAAATAATGCACTAGACATTACCCAACAGGAATTGTCACATGCTTTGAAAAAGAAAACGTCAAAATGTTTTTCCTTTCCGAAGAGAAATTCGGATTACGTGAATACATACCAAATGCAACGCAGAGTAAATTCAGCACGCAGACGTTTAGCGGAAGTGCCACCAACACCAAATTTCGCGCAAGCGCAGTCTGATGAAAATACGTCACCACGTGCTCATACTGCGCCAGTGTTTCCGGTCACAAATCCAGAAACTCACAATAAAGACAAACAACCAATGAAATTGATTGATCCACCAAGTGTAGATCTTAAGACGGCTAAGATCAATGTGAAACCAAAACTGATCGGAGAACCTAGTAAGGTGGACATATTCCACTTCGATGACGCGAAATCTGTGTCCAACGTGAGTTCGTCCAGCCACGATCGTAAACAACGCGAAAAGGAAAACAAACCAAAGAAGTATGTAGTACAAGACACTAGTAGAGCAACTGTTTATATAGACAATGGTAAAGTGATGTACTTTGGAAAATCGCGTCACGATTTGACCCAATTGTTGAAGACACAGTCACTTCGCGCCGACAGAAATAGCTGCTTCCTCGCTGAAATACGGCGGGACTACTTAAAACATCCAAAATATGAACGAGGTAGAAGTTCAATGAGCAGACGAACTGAGACAGACCCTAGACGTATTGCTAATGAACGGGTTGATTATAACCGTAGGGTTGAACATATTCTAAATTATTACGACGAAAATGGAGAGATCATACCGAGTTCACAATCACGCCCAACGTCTGGTTATCGATCTAAGTCACCCAAAGGGTCTCGCATGAAAGGTCTGTCGTTAACCCCGGCTGCACCCTCTCGTCCACCATCGCGCACCGCCTCTCCGGCAAACTGTGACGTCACGATAGATGGATCAAATGATTTTATCAGACTAAATAAACAGTTAAAACTTCACGAGCGGCAGTTCTATTTACGCACTCCCGGTGACAAACACGGCTCTACATTGGCAGAGTTAGAAAAATGCCGATGTAGTATGTGTCGAATGGAGCTACAACTAGCCTTAGTAACAGGTGTCGCCCATATTGGAAGCCCAAGAGGGCATGATGGGAACGTCACCATGACGTCACTAGGTAGTAAGGAACATTCCGTGGAGTGTAAGTTACATAATTCGAATGATAAGCCTGGTACTGCAACAAAAAGTAGAAGCTTTTCAAGTGTTAGAAGTAGCGCCCATAAAGTATCTTTCATTAACCCGGAAGTTGACCTAGTGGCTCAGGCTCAAGAACCGGGAAAGTACACAATAAGTTGTACACTACCGGATGTTGATCGAAGTGAATCCGGTTTTGAAAGTGCTCGAACTCACGATGTGGTATCGACTTGTCCTGGGGACTTGGACCAGTAACAATGACAATTATACGAGTATCTATTTATATGAACGTCGGAATCTCATTTAAATGTTTATTTATGTACACGTAATTACTGTATATTTTAACTTAGATTTAGTTTATGAGCGCATGTGCTGTTTTAACCCTAGGTCCCATTGAGCATTTTTTGTCTCGGGGATGCACGCCCGATGGATATTAGTGAGCATCGGGAGACATCGGGAACAGGGTTCATGTGGAAGCTTTGGGGAAGTCAAGAAATCAGGAGGAATCGGGAGAACATCGGGGATGTACCACCGGTGGAAATGAGAGTTCCCCGATGTCTGAGGCAAACTCCCCAATGTATCGGTGAAGTTTCGGAAAGATTTGAGACATTTTATGACTTTGTGAGCACATTGGGAAATTTCAATGCAAATCGAATCACCAAGAGTATCGGGGAATGATCGGGGACACTTCCGCGATAAATCGTAATCCGCAAGTCTGGTTCCCTGTCATACTATTTTACTATTTATATTTCGTTTTAGCAAAGTAGTGATCTAGAGTATGTTATCCTGACTATGTATCATTGATTCCCCATACGATTCGTAATACTTCGGGGATATTTCGGCGAAACGTTCGCGGTCAGGGGATTTAATTTCTGCATACTCACCGATATTAATGGGGGATAAGCTGAGGGGTACCGGTAGGCATCTGAAGAACTCCCGATGTTTTCCCTACGTTATATGTCGGTCCCATGGCCTCGAGGATGTACTCTCTATATTAATTTTAAAGTATCGGGGGACATCGGCAGAAACTATTTTGTCTTCCACTTCGCCGATAAGAAATTCTTCAGTGGGACCTAGGCTTTATTTAAGCTCAAAATCAATAGAATATGTAGTGTTGACAAATACACATAGTAAACTTGATGAATAATTGGCATTAGTTGTTGAACATATTCCAAACACAGACTTCATCATACCAAAATGAAACATATTGGGCATGACTAGTTCTGGGTATCATAACTAAATGATCTTTTATTAATACTGACGTCGATCTTTTAAATGAAATGGAATAATCACTGAAATGGAATAATCATCGTCAAAGAAGCTTGGACTAGGAGATGATTTGTAACATGTGGGTTCGTACTATGAATGTTTGTACAGCGGTGTTCTGCGTTTCAAAAATCGAACAAATGCGCCCTTGGAAATGTCAGCGATGACTATGAGCTTCGTACACACTACGAGCTTTGAGTATCTGGCGCACGGAAACAATTGCGAACGTTGCCTAGCAATTGCCTGTGTTGGCGTCGCCTACTCGTGCGTGACAACGTTTCTCAAAATTGTAGTTATTTTATTTTAGTGAATGCAAGCGTTTGCCAACGTGATGCGGCCCATAACTAAGTCCTTCTTTGACGATATTTGACTTTCGCCCAGTTTCGTTGTACAAAGTTCACCTTATTACGTTATGGAAATGATGTGGAAAGTTCACACGTGCAAAACAAACCCTTCCAGTACGATCGCGTTTCTTGCATCCAAGATCCGTTGGCCTACGTTGGACACGCGTTCGGTTATTATGTATAAAGTTGGTTTACGCTAGCCGTTGTGTTGACGTCACGTTTATTACGTCATTGGACCCCTTTAGCCTCCGTTATAGTCCAGCAATAATGTCCAATAAACATTAATTTTTGGAGAAAGTTACCAAACTTGGTGCAACTGTTCCTTGGTCCATTTGAAGCATTTTTTTCATGAGACCCACTTAAAATATTTTCTTTGGTTGCCATAGCAACGGTTTTCAAAATGGCCGCCAAAATGACCAAATGGCGGTTTTCGCCCAATAACTTCAGTTTAGAATTGCATATCGTGATGAAATTTGGTTTATAAGTAGCTTGACTCAATACGCCACCAAAAAATAAAAAGTTGGATTCGTGGGGTCAATATCTAGGTCATTGTTACTAAAAATAGAAAATCGGTTTTTGCTCAATAACTTCCGTTAAGAATGAGATATTTGGATGAAACTTGCTATATACGTTTCTTGTAGGATGATACACGTTGGGATAAAAAATGGGACATTTGGGGTCAAGGTCACTGTTACTAAAAATAGAAAATCGGTTTCCGCTGACTATATTTAGTCCGGAATGACATATATGAATGAAATTTGGTCTATATATAGCTTTCGCGAAGATACTTTCCATCAAAATAGGTGTAAATGGGGTCAAGGTCAATATTGATAAAATAAACAGCCAGTTTCTGCTTAATAATAACAATTAATTACGAATTAAAAGCAATGTATAAGCACCCTGTTTGGTTTTCTATATTTTTGTTACCATGGCAACCACAATTGTTGTCTAAATAAAACACAAATTGACATGAATAATTTGCTTATTAATACGTATCCACATACCAAGTTTCATTAACCTAGCTTCAAAACTGTTTAAGCTATGACCGGATCCAGATTTTATAAACGGACAAACCTTGAGTTTGCTATGTTATATACATAAGCCAGTCTCCAGGAAAACCTGCTATTTTGAAAAAAAAACATATTTTTGTAATGTTTCATAGTTATAAAGATTAATGCCAATGAAGCATAATTCAAAAGAAATTGTGTAAATATCTTGGGTTTTGAGGAAGTTACAGCTGTTTTTGTAAAGTCCATATTCAGAGTTATTTGCCTGACGTCGCGAACGTCATTCGAACGTCATTTGACTGTAAAACGTATTTCATAATTACACCATATGATTAATTCTTGACATAAAATGTTCAAAATAGTGTCACATTTTAGAATTATGTTCTGATTTTTAAAATATAAATCATAATAGAAACATGTTGCATTTAGAGAAAGGCTACTGTTGTTTTAAACAGCTTACTCTCAGTTTTTCTTAATTGAAGTATTTTTCCGAAATTGGTAACCATGGCAAGAAAGTAAATAGTTTCAACATAATTTATAAGGAAATTTAAAGCTAAGACATAGCACCATATGGATAAATTACTTATTTTAGAGCCTTTTCAAAACCTTGTTTTATACAGTAATTACATGGTGTCAAGTCAGCAGGTTTTCCAGGATTACGGCTCATATATAAGTGGGGCATTAGGGGTCAACGTCACAATTACTTTAAAATAGTATCAGTTTACAATCAAGGTACTTTGTATGAGATATTATGATGGCAATTGCTGTAAATGTAGCTTGTCTGAAGAATATATAGTGTATTTTGCGCCAGATTATATGGCCGACATGAAAACATAATTTTCAACTTTTCATGAAATTTCATAGTTTCTTGCTGTGGAACTTCAGTATTTCTTTTTTCGAATATTTCAAACAATGCAACGTTAAAAAATATATGAGATGGTGACCTTAGAGAGTAACACTTAACAAATTTTGTAACAGTAATCAAGGAAATGGGGCCCACTTGTAGTGTTAACCACATTTGATTAGCAGACTTGAAGCCCCGTATATTTTCGAAAATGTCCATGCCACATCAGGTACTAGTATTTGAAAATATGACCAGGTAAAGCCATCTCAAACAATATGATCTACTCAAAATACAATATGCAGAGATTTCATGCCTGTGTGGTATTCATCATTATGTCTAGGTCTCACTGAACATTTTTATCCTGACAATAAAATTACCTAGTTTGGTCGGGCACAGCAATTCCTCGTCAGAAATTCCTTTCTTGGAGACACGTTGTGTTGTTTTCCTGTCTAAGCAATGCTTTTGGTAGATAACGACTCTTTGTGGTACACAACATTGCCTGATACATAATTGCTTGGAGTAGGTTACAGTGTTTCATATATATTTTTTGTGTTTTATTTCAAAGAATTGCATTTTACACAAGTTATTTCATGCAAAAATGTTTTGATGTATTAAGCAAATTGTTACTACCAAACAAATGCAGTGAGTTATTAACGAATACGATGATTAATAATTGTGCAGTCATCTGATCCCAAAAATACTTTATTTCTGTTTAAAGTTAGTAATGTTTTACCCAAAAAAGATAAAATATGAACAGCTTTTAGAACAGATTATTAATTTCTTATGTGAAAAGACAACATGTGGCTATTGTAGTGATTAATTATAAAATAACACAGTTTGTGGCGTTATGACATTGTGAAAATTCCACATTATTCCTAAAATCCTCACTTTTATTTATATTTTGGACTGTTTCACCCCAAAAATATCCCAAGACGCAGTCATTTTGAAACTAGATTATTAATATCTTAAGAGGAAAAACTGCATATGTCTATCTTAGTGGTTTATAACTAAATAATGTGATTGGTGCCATTGTAGTAAACCTATTCCAAAAATTAACATTTGGGTTTATATTTTGGACGATTTTACCCCAAAATAGCATTCAGTAATCATAAATGATAATATATTATTTGATATACAAAACTTTAAGTTACCACAAACTAATTGCAGCTGTTTTATAAATATACGATTATAAATGCCATCGTGGCCAATCGATTCCTAAAATCCTCACTTTTGTTTATATTTCCAATGTGTTTGCCCCAAAATGTCTTAAAATACATAATATTTAGGCACCAGATTAGCAATATCATAAGAAGGAAGACAATATGTGTCCATCCTATTGGTTTATAATCAAATACCATAGTAAATGTCATTACAGTAAACTGATTCCAAAAATCATCATTTTTATTTTCATTTTGTAGCATTTTACCCCAAAATATCGTATCTTGATAAATAGCCGATAATTGTGTATGATATATAATACTATAAGAAACTACACTAATATTGCAGGGGTTTTCAATAAAATACTTCTATAAATGACATTGTGGTCTGCCAATTCCAAAAATCCTCACTTTTGTTTGTAGTTTCTCATGTTTTACCCCAAAAATGTAGGTCTCAAGTGTAAGTATAGAACTCCACATTAAGTATGTTACAAGGCAACAATTATGTGGCAGGATATAACATAAAACATTTATGTGCATTTGGTGCCCTGTTCTGAAATTCGGAGAAAATGGTGACGTAACTTAAAAACTCAATTTTCTCAATTTCATGTCAATGTCATTAAGGGCCCTTTTCTCAGATCGAGGCTTATTTATATTGAAATTTACGTCCCTAGAACAAAAAACTTGCTTTATCTCCTAATTAATAATTAAACTGGAATACATTAAACCAGATTTTTTCTAGAACTATCAGTATAAATGTTAAAAATAAAGTATCCGTATACCTAAAGACTATTATATACAATATTTCTAATTTGGCGGCCATTTTGTCGGCCATTTTGGATATTTCAAAAACATTTTTCGGTTAAAGGTATAAGTTAGATGTTAATTAAGTTATTTCTAACAAAAATACTTTACAAGTACTCATAATAACGTTGTTATTATGTGTTATGTAAGATATACACCGATTTTTCTTTTTTGGCGGCCATCTTTAAAAATGGTTGCCATGGCAACCATAATGGCTGATACGAGATGGGTCTCATGAAAAAAATGTTCCAATATGTTTGCCCAATGTATATACCAAGTTTGGCAACTTTCTCCAAAAATTAATGATTACTCGATTTTTGGAGACATTATTGCTGGACTATTAGACGTTTGACTAAATTCCCTGACATCATCAGCAATTCAGCAGACGAGTTTTTAAGCAAACTTTTAGTACAACTTTATTCAGCGTTCAGGAACGTTAACAACTTTCTTCAGCGTTCAGGAACGTTTACAAATGGAGTAAATCACCTTAGTGTGAGCCCAGCTTATACATAAACTCAGTTTTTCTGTTTTATATACATTTGTTTATCTATTCTTTGGAAAAGAAAGTTTAGCAGGTTATTATATTTTATTTCTTTTCGTGAAGTTGTAAGAAAATAAACTTAAGATGTGTTTACAAATTTAGAAAAGTCTGTTCCATTCGAAAATCATAATTACTAGGTGGAAATGTCAAGATAGTTATATATATATATATGCAAGGCTTTGACAATATGATGTGTTTATGATGGTAAACAAGTACAGTGTACATGTATGTCAAGTTTAAAAGCAATGCCTTAGTGAGCTTAGCAAGTATTTGTTTACACTTTGGAAGGACAAACAATCTTTTTTTCGCTGGCTTAGAATGAGAAGGTCGTATCTACAAAATCAGTAATATGAAAAAAAAAACAAGAAAAATTGTCAGACAATCACTCTTTACTTATGGTAAGACAAGCTTTTTCAACTTCAGTTTGGTCAACATGACAAATAGGCTCATAAGAAGCACATTATGATGCAGATTTAATTTATGCATTAGTCTTATAAGGTCGTAAATTACGACCTTCTCATTTTAAGCCACAGCGATGTGTCTCCACACCAGTTAATGCCGGACATAAATACTTGACAACTAAATTTGGCAACTATGTCAAATAAAATAAGTTGTTGATATAATGACTGCAACCAATGTCATAAAAAAAAACTATCTGTCTGATCCAGTATTTCCATCCAGATAGGTGGATAAGATCATTAAAGTCTCATTATTGCTCCAACAAATTTTTTCCAATCATCCATTACATACAATGTATGCTTGTGCAACTTGCATGTCTAATTTTTAGCCAGGTATTCAACAGTGAAGGTTGATCTACAAAATGGACTGAACAAAAATATACACTAGTATGGTTCCTGTTTTCAGATCTTTGGTTTAAACTGTGTTTATTAATCGTCAGTCATTTGGTCTATTCATGTATGCTATAGGTCACTGCTACCCTGACCTTTGACAAAATTACCCCAACATCAAAATGGGTCGTCTGCTGACCCATCTTTGCTTACATATTATGGGTCCTTATGTCAAGCTTTATTGAACAAAAACCTTTAAGCCTACCGACTGATGAATCGATGAAGATCACCAACATATACTAAGTACATAACAATAATAGTATACTCCCTCCTCAAAGGTAGGGGGGGGGGGGGGTAAGTATGATAACATCCACCTTAATAATGACTAACAGCTAATTTTGGATGATATGTTATGTAACTATTAATTATGTAACGATAATTGTTGAATATTTGCGTTATAAAAGTGATAAAAACAATAAAAATATAACTTTTCTCTGATTTGGCGGCAATTTTGTCGGCCATTTTGAATATTTTAATTCAATATTTTGTCCAAATATATGTAAACTACTAATTTAACAATAAATTACTAAACATACACGTTTTATACTATTGAAAACATAGACGATTGTATGAATATGAACATTTTAGATTTTTGGCGGCCATCTTGGCGGCCATCTTGAATATATCAAAATGCTCAATGATGACAAGGTTGCATCATTTGGTTTCTATGAAAGGACATGTTAAATAACCATTTTATGCAAAAACATTTTGTGCGTACTAAATTTTTGGGTTAGGCCACTTTTTGGTACTTGGCATACCGACAGTTGCAAAACCCAAAAAAATAGTACGCACAAAATGTTTTTGCATAAAATGGTCCTTTGACATGTACCTACAAAGAAACTGAATGATGCAACTTTGTCATCATTGAGCATTTTGAAATATTCAAGATGGCCGCCAAGATGGCCGCCAAAATATTAAAAATTGTATATATCTTCTATTTTGAAAGTAAAATGGGAAATTTTGAAGATATACATAGCAAATTATTGTAAGACATTCTAGACAAGTATTCGAAATAAAAAACGGGTTGAAAATATTCAAAATGGCCGACAAAATGGCTACCGAATAGGGAAAATGTGATATATTGTTTTTTATCATTATAAACCACATTATGTTCAAAAATATGTATATATTGGTTCTAAAGCATGTTCCTACTAGGGCAATGGTCAACTTAGGCATTACTGAGCATATGAAAAATTCAAAATGGCTGCCAAGATGGCCGCCAAAATTAAAAAAATGTACATATCGGTTCTATATTGTATATCAGCAAAATAATGCTTAAATATCTGTAGTATTTTATTGTTATCAGTTCTGGACAAGTATTTTAAATGTATTTTGAACAAAAATAACTTTGATGATAATCAATATGGCTGACAAAATGGCCAATAAATTTGAAAAATGACAGGCAATTTATTTCGAAAATAAGGCAATATGCCCATGTTTTCATAAACACTGTAAGTCAAACATTGTCACCTGATTGACTATGTCTTCACCAGAAAGGTAGACAGGCAATATGTTAACCTCACCATGACCATGTGTTGTGCTGAATGCTGGACAGACCATAACTATGCTTGTCATCTCTAAGCTATCCATCATCTCAAACCTAAGCAAAGGCCAAAGGAAATACTAATCTGTAGCGTACAGCTCTCGGCAGCAGATTCTCTGGCGTTCACTTCAGTCAAAGCGATAAGTCCACTTGTCTTGACGGGAGACCCTTGACCGCACAATCAAGAAACACGAGACTGATATCTGGGTTACTGCAAGAAAAGCATCGCATCTATTTGGCCTATCAGCAGGACCATAATTCAGAAGTACATGTGATGATATAACAGCCACAGAAGGCTGAGAACCAACCAAACAACCAGCCCAATCAAAGCTAAGAGGCATGCAAGACCAACGGCCTAGTTAGTGACAAGTCCTCATAGATACAGATGTTTGCTGACACCCATGACGCAAAACGAGTCTATGACACACTAAAACAGTGTATGGACCAAACTCCTCAGGCATCTTACCCCTCCTGAGCTCGGACTCGTCAACATTTATCACTGATCTGTCAAAGATCCTCGATAGATTGGCTGAACACTAAATGACGTACTGAACTCTCCCCCAGTAACGACGGCGCCATTGTCCACCAAGCACAAGTGTAAATGAACTTCACCATTGGCAAACCACCAACAATCCAGGAAGTGGTGTAAGCCACTAAACAAATATCCTGTGGAAAGGCACCAGACTCAGATGCCATTCCAGTCGGACTGCCTATGGTACAGAAGTCACTGGAACTGTTCACATCATGCTTGAATCGAGGCGCACTTACCACAGGATATAGTACATTTTTTACAAGCGGAAGGACAATAGACAGATCTTTGACAACCACAGAGGCTATCGCTCCTCGGCATTGCAGGTAAGCTTCTTGTCAGAATATAAATGCTCAACAGCCTGATTCTACATTGTAGTACGCCATCTAGAAAATGGATTGCTGTCAGAAAGTCAGAGCTGAACAGTAGTCATTACAGCCTGCCAGCTACAGGTAAAACGTCATCAGGACCTAAACACAACCTTCGTTAACCTGTCAAAGGCCCTTGACACCGTCATTCAGGAGGGACTTTTGGAAGATAATGGTCAAGTTTGGATGCCCTGTTCACTTTGTCATCATAATTCGCCAATTTCATGACGGAATGATGACCTGAGTCCTGGGCGACAGAGACGTCTACCGATTCCCAAGTCACTTACTGTGTGAGACAAGGAGTGTCAGCACTGTTCAGTCCCATGTTCTCTGCCATGTTGACTGACGCTTTCCACCAGTAAGACCCTGGAGTAATAATCATGTATAGGACTGATGGAATGCTGTTCAACAAAAGCAATTACCAAGGTCAAGGATACCCCTGATGAAGCTATTTATATCCTTTTAAGGTCCCAAGGAATATAGAACATGTACAAACAACGCCTGTGAGAAGGTACCAATTCGGACCTCGGTGGAGTGGAGCATTGTGTGTTCGTATTGCTCAGTGAAATTCAACAGTAGCGTAGACTGCGAACCAGATGCCTCTCTTATGCTAAAGCGGTCACCCTGTCATAAAAACATGACATATTCAGAAAGTGTAGACATGTGATGCGACCTCTAAGACAGTGATGTGTTCCACAATATGACTAGACATGTCTATAATTATAGATAGTTATAACAAGAACAATAAGACATCATTATAGTTAATATATATAATACATGTATAATATTCATACATTTTTATTAGGAACCTTCATCTAACAAGGCGGTCACGCAATCGGGAAAAATCATAAGTTAGTACATATGTAGATACAAGGGTTATTTGACTAGCATCAACTCGAATTGGCTTCAAAACTGTATGAAAACGACGAAACATAACCCAACCTCTTACATCATATCATAAACTTAGGCTTAAACAAGCTAAGGCTCATCCACTCACCAGGCACAAACTATCAAACTATCACATTCCGTATGGCGTACAACATATTTTGGTCTATAAATGAAAAGTCTGCTGTATGTCAATCGGGAAAGAGTAGTTCTAAGTCATCATTCCATATACTAGTAGTGTAAGTATTCTTCAATCATAAGTGAGCATGTTAGAAAGGTTAGATCACAGGTACACCATTCAAGACGCCAGCAATTAACCCATAAGAAGACAATTGTGACAACTATTCTTTGTGACTGCTACCTGACTAACTGCAGTTTGTCAAACATATTCTAACTGGTAACTACAAAAATAGATTGACAAGTCAAAGTAGAAAGGCGGAACACGTGGAGACAGGTCAATTTAATATCTTTTATTGAGCATAACCAACGTTTTGACTATGCAATAGTCTTCATCAGGGTCCAAATAGACAAACAACATCATTGAAATATGACAATGGTCCTTGTAGTGGTTCAGAAAATGATGAATAAATAAAATCTCACCTACAAAAAACAACTTGTTTATTCTTAAAGAGTACAATATAATATGGAACCATTAGGCTGTTTCTTAACAAATGACCAATACTCGAAGATGTTAACTATATCTGTCAAAGTAGTAGACCAAATATAGTGTTTAGCATTTATGGTGTATTCAACATCTCGGAATCAACTGAAGTGCTCAAATTGCATCATTCTGCAGAGAGCTTAATGTGACTTTATATAACAACAACAAAATGAAGGTGCATAGAATTTTATTTCCTAAACAGGAAACCACATTAGCTACCTAGTAAACAAAACAAAGACAACAAATATAGAGCATGATTGCATCAGTAAGTTAACACCATTTTAGCACTGTATACAGTCAAGTTAAATTTCATATCAAAATATAGTTACTGGCCCCGATTTCTTAAAACATCTCAAATAGAAATCTCATCTCAAATTGAGACTTTGCCCAAATCAGAGTCTGAATTGCAGATAAATCTGAAGTTAGAGCTTTTAATTTTTCTTCTAAAATAAACTAAGAATAACACTTGCTGTCTTTATGCTAATTTTGAGTTCATCCTCCCATGAAAACTATCCAAATAACACATGACAATATTTGAGATGAGATTTAACTCAGAATTGAGATGTTTCAGGAAATAGGGATCTGGAAACACAAACAGGTGTATATACAAGGTATTTCAATCTGGTTAGAAATGTTTCTAGGGTTATAGCAATAAATATATCTCCTGAAGCAACTCAATCTGAGCATGATCTCATCTCAAATATTGCAAAGTGTCGTTTGGATAATTTCCATGAAAGGATAGACTCAAAATTAGCATCAAACACAGAAAACATCATTCTTCCTTTATTATACTAAATCATAGAGAGATCAAACTTCAGATTTATCTCAAATTCTGACTCTGATTTTGGTAAAATCTCACCTTGAGATAAGATTTCTACTTGAGATGCTTTGGGAGATAGGGGCCTCATCACATGTATAGAGAAAGTGTATCTCAATAGTTAATGTAGGTAAAAGGGTCAGTAAAGGGTCATTAGTTAAAATAGGTTTATTACTACATATTGAAACTGAACATTAGATTTTATGGCAATCATTTGGTTTACATTCATAAAAATAAAAACATTGGCACACCCATAATTATTAGTAAATTATACAATTTTTCACATATGCAGTCTATGCATGGTAAATATAAATACTTGTCATCTGATGGATATCCAAGTAATTCCAAAGCAAACATGCAAAATATGGAAATATATGCCAGCCCTCAACGCACATAAATCATTGAAAAAAGTAAAAATAAGGATAGCAAAGCTTGGTTTTGTATGACATGCAATTTACAATGGTATTTTAATTGAATAATAAAAGTAAAGGCGCCACTACTGATGTTGTATAAACTATGGTTATTTTTTCATCACACAATACTGTAAAATATTGTATTTATTACCTGAGATACAAATATCCAAGAATTAACGTCCCATTGAAATGGTCACTTTTACCAAAACCACAAAATTTCGTCCCATCGAAATTAAATGATTTTACAGTATTTACCAGTGTGCACAATATATGCCAAATTCTCGTGGCAGTTAGAATTGAACATAGCACCAAAATGGTAAGACTGTGTCTGTACCTCGGCCGTGTCTGTACCAAAGTCCACCATGTACATCACCAATTACTTTCCAATGAGCAAAAGGTGGAGGAGAAACAATCCAAATACAGCAATGGACTTAACAGGGGAAATAATGTCTGGAATATATCCCTTTGGGCTGCACACCACATTATGTGTCCACATCACTTATCAGGATAGTAGATGGTACCTAGAGTATTGTGAAAAGTTTAAGTGTTCCAGGCCCCGACCTCCCGAAATGTCTCAATTTTGAGATAAATCTCATCTCATTATTGCCATGTGTCATTTGGATAATTTCCAAGGGAGGATGGACTCAAAATTAGCACCACAAACAGCAAATTGTTTATTCTAGTGATTTTTAATGAGTTTTAACTTTAGATTTATTATAAATTCATACTCTGATTTAGGCAAATTCTCAATTTGAGACGAAATTTCTGCTTGAGTTGCTTTGGGACATTGGGACCAGTTGTTCTTCACCAGCCCTTTATTGTTGGTCATTTCCCTTAATATACTTCTACATTCATGTTAACTAATCAACACTAGGTATCCGTGTGGGACCCCGAGTTGTTCATGTTTATTTTCTTACCCTAGGTATCCGTGTGGGACCCTGTGTGGTGAGTGTGCTCGATCCAGTGTGCTGCATGTACGCCAAGCAGAATAAAAATGCTGACAAAAACAAGCAGCTAAACTCATACAAAGTGCAGGAAAAGAATATAAAACACATGCTAACAAATTATATTTCGGCAAGATTATAAAAATTATATTTTCACATGATTTCAACAAATTGTAGATTTTTATAAATGCAGAGTTAACAGCTCAAAAGTTTGCATACAAAACACACAGTATCTAACTGGATAATTTCATTAACTCGAAACCAAAATTATGTATAGCAACTAAAATTGCTGTGCAGAATGTTTTAACAAGTGACATACTACATAGAAAGTCTACACAATTGACATTACACCAGAACAGAGATCGCTCCACCTGATTGTTGGTCGAAAGCTGCTTGGAGGTAAAGAACCACTAAATGCCTCCGCGGACCAAGTGGTGATACACTCAAGTAGTCCTTAAAAAAACTTTGGTTTGCCTGTAAATGGAGATATTTCTTGACAAATGTGGAGTTGAGTGATGAAATTGAGTTTAAATGGTTGGTAAATATGCATGTGGTGTAGTAAAACTGTAATATTTGAATTATTCCGCTATTTTGTTCTTGATACCAAAGTGAAAGTAGACTAGGGTAAAACCCAGAACTTATAAATCCGGACATGCGTAAAAACGGATAGACCGTGTTTGAAGGACAAAAACTTTCTTAGAAGATACATGACCCCCCTTTTTTATTGCATAATTTTGAAGCTTAACTGCCCCTCTTTACAATGATATATGTGGTCCAGGTGGCCATAGACTAAAAAAAGTTGAAAATTGGGGCCTACTATGGCCAATTTACATTGAGCTATAGAGCAAATCTATTTGGTGGTTTCTAACCTTGGAGAAGATTTTCAAGATAATCTAGTTGACCATGTGATTATAATTTACCATTGAAATTGAATCAAAGGTATTGATTGACAAATGGCAGAATGTGAATTTGACCATGATACAAACCCACGTCTGTAAACCGACTACAATATAACTTTCATATATCTGACATCAGAAATATGCTTTCGAAATTATCGTTATACGACATCTTTCACGAAATTCCCAATAGAACGACTTATGTTATTATCATCAGAATAACATACACCTGCTCATAATTAAAGTTGTACTTTTTTTATCACGATTAGAAGTAATAGACTTCGTTAACAAAATTATAATCAATAGATTAATACATAAAAATCAAAAAGTTTATACCAAAACTCAACAAATATAGCACTCCATGTATTATTCAATGAACAACTACACATGGAATATCAACAACAACAACAAATTATATTTGGGGTCATTCACTACAACAACCTGATGCCCGTTTCCTAAGCAAAGCAGTACCGAGCACCTTCATTCAGTTACCTCCCTTTTAATTAGATAAAGAAGGCATGGATTATCTCCCATGGAAAGCGCTATGTAGCACTTTGCTTAGGAAATGTAAACGCGGTCAATCCAGGAAAATATAAATCACCCGCTAGATAATTTAAAAGCATTGAAACCTAAGGTTCATATAATAAATCAATTCCTGACAAAAGATAATTATGGTACATTTTTATCAGGCAGATAGTGGACCATGCTTCTATGTGTCCTTACAGGAGTTTTTCCCATTATATAACAGAGGCCTGTAAAACACCCCTTCCCAATTGGAAATTCCTCTAAAATCATGCCGTTTTCCAAAAAAAGTTATACCTATTTTTGCGTTTCCCAAAACAGAAAATACACTGATGTTTTCCCAAAAATTTAGAGGCTAAGGCCCCTTCCCAAATTAAACAGAAAAAGCCCTGGATTACAGAAGCATACTACTTTGTGCATTATATTAGGTGAACATGGTTACATATCAGCCCCTCTATGAAAGTGATAACTTCAGACCCTTAACAAAAGCCTGTTCCCTTTACAAATGAAATTTTGAAATTTGTCGATTAACATAATTATAAAATAATACAGGGAACATAGTTATTTAAGTAGCAAAGTACAATTAAAGTTTACAATACTCCAACAATCCGACTAAGGACAAACCATGATAAACACAAATTTATAAGGACTTAAGGGCATCAATGGCAACTGCAAATTAAATATTTGGTGTCTAGGTCTCAATCTATAAAATGGAACAGTCTGTGTAAAAACAACATTATGGATAAATATAAGTTCCATTTTTTAATCTGAGTTAAATATTCTTATAACATTAGCTTTGATGAATATTCATGTTTTCTTGATAATTTATGCAAAGTTCACATAGCATCAATGAATATTCATATTTTCTACATAATTTATGCGCAGTTCACGCATACATGCATCACAAAGGTAGCTAATGGTATATCATTATTGGGTGTTCTATAATCTATTGTTGACCGTGTATGTTGCGTGGATCTCTATATTCTACTCTGTTGTTGACCTTTGTTGTTGGCTTCTGTCACGACCGCACAAATTGAACTGACCACGTAATCAATGTTTCTTGGTGTCAGACCGCACATATTGATTCTTCCAGACTTCATTATATAAACGTGATATTTTTTCACTAACTGCTCACATTGTTGCTCTAAAATAATAAAGAAATACAATGTTAAATATATACTGGTACAGTAAAACCTTAATATTTTTGACATAGGGTGGTATTCACGAAGCATCTTAGGTGAAAACTTAAGTATTTTGACTTAAGTTAAAATATTGAGCTGCACATATTTCCCAAGAAACAATGATTAACCCATGTTTTCTATGTGATTACTGTAGCTCTTCACATAATGCTTCTAAACAATGTAAATAATTGATTTTCCTGTTAAGTTGAAACACTTTTGAGAGTTTTCACTTAAGATGCTTTGTGAATACCACTCCAGGTCTTTAAAGCCAATGTCACATGAGCCTTGAGACAGCTTCTCATATGTCTACAACCACTTTTTATGCCCCGTTTGAGTAAAAGGCTTTTGTTTTGGTGACCGTTGTAAGAATGTCCTCAAGCTAGTACTAATGTCACAAAAAGGTATGAGAAAATAGGACAGGCAGGCAGTTAGATCCAACATGGCAAGTTAAGTTTTCAGCATGTCAATTTTTTCCACCTTTTGTCTTTTGGCGCTTATATTTAGCGAAAATAGCAATATTTCTACTACTGTAAAATCATTTAATTTTGGTGGGACAAAATTTTGTGGTTTTGGTAAAAAAGATTGTTTCGTTGGGACGTTCATTAATGGATTTTACAATTCAAGTAATAAAAAAAAAGGGTCAAAATTATTGTTTCGATGGGATTTAATTCTGTGGTTAAAGGCGCATGAAAAATTCCATGAAATTTAATCCCCACAAAAAGGAATGATCTTACAGTATTACCCAAAGCCAAATCAGCTATGGTGAATGATCCTTTGTAGCATATAAAACTGTCATTGTTTATAGTGTCATGAGCATTAGTACCTTCATCGTGATCCAAATAATGCTATGCCATTTCATAGAATGGTACTTACTACTCTAAACCCAACTGGGACCTTATTCACCAACATTGTAAGACTGAAATTCAGACTAAGACTTAAAATTGACAAAATTCATAATCACTGTCATTTCGTTGCAACTAGATTTAACTATGTGAACTTTTATCTGAATATTTATTGTTTAATATTCACTGAACATGCAACTTTACACCTTTATATCAAAATCGGTACATTTATAACAACATGTATGAGCAAATATAACATTTGGCAATATAAAGTCTAAGCCTGAATTTTAGACTTACAACATTAATGAATAAGGCCCCAGGAGAAACACATACAAGAAATAAAGATATGTGAGAAATGTAGAACTTACCATTAAGTCCAGTATAGCTAAACATGCCTTTCTGTTGTACAACATGATCCCAGGTACCGGGACAACCTGACGCCTTCAACTTACTCTGTAGTTGTTCCCTCATCAACTTGATACGACCAGCCATCGTATGTATATGCTCCTTCCTGCAATTATATATCATCAGGGGGTGTCAATGGAACCAAATTCAAAATTAGGAAAATTAGATGTGGTCAACCATTTTTGACAAACAAGAGGCATTCAACCACATTGTTTCCGTATTTAAATCAATTTTCATTAAGAAATTCCTCCAAAATAGATTGAATTCACCATAACTTTGCCATTTCTCAAGATATTTTCATCAAATAATTTTTTTTGGGTCATAAATCATTGCTTTTTCATGATATGTAAATCCGGCATTCTGGATTAATCCGGAAAATTGACACCCCTGTTATCATGCAGGGGAAGACACTAACTACTTCACTGGTCTAACAGAAAAGAAAGGAAAAAATTGGAAACAATAACAGTTACTGGTCCTTCAAGACTTTTACTGGTCCTTATGCCTTGGTCCCACTGAAACTTTTTGCCTCGGTGATGTACTTCAGACTTAATAAATGGGCATTGGAAGGCATTTTGGAAAATGATCCTCCTGCTCTATGAGAAGCCTCGGGTAGTCATTAGAAAATTTGTGATAACCCTGTTACGGTACCAATGACTCCTGAAGCTTATTTATCAAAATCGGGAGTACATCGCCGAGGCAAAAAAATCTCAATGGGACTAAGGCATTATCGATTTTCACTGGCCTCATGCCAGCGGACCAGTGTTAGTGTCAAGCCCTGACATGTATATGTATGTCTGTCATTGATTTTAACCAAGAAATATAGACTATACATCAATAAATTGACATGCATATAGCAGATTTGTCAACAGGGACAAATGAAAAATCAGGAAAATTGTATGCTTCCGAACATTTTTGCCAAACAAAGATGTCTTCAATGACATTATTTCTATACTTAACTCAGTTTTTGATAAAAAAAATCCTTCAGAGCAGATTAAATTTACCATTTAATTTAATTTAACTTTGCCATCTTTTGGGATATTTTCATAAAAAAACTTTTATTTTGATGGTATCAATGTAGTACATTTTTGTTTTTATAATATGTCTATCTAAAATAGTATACATACCATTGAGTACAAAGATTTGGACTGTTCAGTACAGTAGCTACGACTCTAGCACCATGGTTGGGTGGATTAGACCATGTAGTTCTCACTATCTGTTCAAGTTGTGAGGATACGTGAGATTTAGTTTTATCATCTTTTGTAACGATACACAGGTTACCAACACGTTCATCTACAAATATATAAACAATGTATTACTCAGTGGTTCTACTATGGCATAATTCCTAACTTGAAAACGAGTTGCTAGTCTGTTTGGGGTGCCATGATAGTCTGTTTGGGGTGCCATTAGAACTCATTCCTACACCTTAACAAGGCTTCAAACATTGTTTTATGTTTAACACTTAGAATATGGAACTTCAAATGACCATAACCAGGGTTCGAATTTAAGCTCGCATACTCGCTAATAGCTTGTAGAAATTCAGAATAGCGAGTGACATTTAAAGTCGCACCAAGCATTAATTGATGCATGAATGATGAAGCTTTAAGTTTTAAATGATTTAACATGTATGTGAACTGCAGTTTTCGTTTTGATGTGTCTTGATTTTTTGTTTATCTGCTTCAGGCATAGTGATCAAGGCATAGCACTTTATAGCAGTTAATTTTCAATTAAATTGGTTAATAAATATTAATAATTTTTTTTAGCTAGTAGCTTTTCCTTGTAGCTAGTGAACCCAAATGGCACAAGCTAATTTTAGCTAGTAGAAAATATCGCTAAATTCGAGCCCTGCATAACTTTGTCAATTCTTCGAATTTTTTCATCAAATAACTTTTATTTTAAGATAATTCTATCTCATGCAGCAATTATGGAAATGCTGATTATTCCCGAATTGTAGAACACCTGCACCTTTGATAATGGGAGATACTTTACTTCATTAGAAAAAAACTCAGATAAAGACACTAGATTTAAATACAACTTTATTAAATCAGGGTGAATTAAAAGTAATTTTACTGGTTGAAAAATGTAACAATAAAGTCACAAGGCCATACTTACTGTATAAACCAAAATTCTTGCTAAATGACTGTGCGATAAAGAACTCGAAACCTCGTTTGACAAAGTACCGACATGACCAGGCGTCTGTTTCCACATTTCCTGATGTGAATCCCTGATATGCACAGTCCATGAGTACAAACAGCTTCTTCTCCTCGCATACATCAGCGATACCCTTCCACTGCTCCTCGTCCGGATCCACACCTGTAGGATTATGTGCTACAGCGTGGAGTATCACCACAGAATTGGCCGGGGCATTCTGAAAACATCATACCAAAGTGAATTTCAGATTTCTGTATAGCATCCATCTATAGTGAGGTTTTGACTGTCAGAAAATAAAATACTGTAAAATCATTTAATTTCGATGGGACGAAATTTTGTGGTTTTGGTAAAAAAGACCGTTTCAAGGGGACTTTAATTTGTGCATTTTGCATTTCTGGTAATAAATATGTCATTTTTTATGAGGGTCAAAATTAGTGTGAACCACAAAATTTAATCCCCCACAAAAATTAATGATTTTACAGTAATTCATTTATAAATTGTAACAAGAGCGCCATTGATTCTAAACCTCTCACTTGAGCACTAGCAGTTTAGACAAAATCAGGTATGGCACAGTTCCACAGGTTCCAATTTCAATCTCCAGTGTTATTCACAGAACCAATATGAAGCATATCTTAATAATTAAACTAGTGATACATTATAATTGTATATAATCAGTGGGCTGACAGATATTTTCGTTGAAGAAAGAACAAAATTACCCTTAAATCTTCGAGCATCCCCTCGTAGTCCAAACCTCTCGTCTCAGCTTTCCAATATCTGTAGTTAACAATATTGTCAAATCCAGCAGCCTTGAATATTCCCTTGTGGTTACCTTAGCAACCAAAGCAAAAACGGAATGTATTATATTAACATAATATTATAACATACATCGTATATAAATGTACCTTTGCCAACTTACGCAAAATAGGAATGTATTGACATATTTATAAGGATATTGCATTCATGAGTGCTCATTACATAAAAGTTTCATTAAACAAGTGGACAAAATAATATGACATGAGGCTTTGCAGAGGAGTGTTATATCCTTCATACATTATGGGCCATAACTCTTGTCTAAAAAGATTCAACATAAAATTCATGAAATATCCTCTGGTTCAACTTGGCAGGATATCAAGTATTCATGATCAGTTTCATTAAAATCAAACCAATAGTTGATGTCTCCTCCACTAACGATACACTGTATTACAGATATCTTTTTATCATAAGCTAAAGAAATGAATTGGAAAGTAACATACCCCATGTTGGATTGGAAACATACACTGTATTACAGCCGAAGAATTTCTTGGTGAACTTGGCAGCGAGATATATAGCACCTGTACCGCCTGGAGCTTGAACTCCACCAAACTGTAATTGGTATATCACCAAATATGATATCTACTATAAATAAAGTCGTTACTCACTCACTCACTCACTCACTCACTCACTCACTCACTCACTCATATCCCACCAACCCATTTACCCACCAACCCATTTTTTCTATTTTTTCTTGGAGGGGTCTGAATCCCCTTTTAGGTTCCGCATACCAATCAGGTCATTTCATAACAAGAGATGTTTGTATGTTCACAAGGCTTATGAGCAACTGACCTAGATATAAAAAAGATTAGGGCACAACCACTCTTTAGTTATGGAATAGAAGCTACTAATCCATAACAGACAGACTGATATACATTATGTAATGCAATAAACACCATAAATCTTTGACAAGAGACAAAGAACTGTCCTTTGCATCATTGATGGTAGGATAATACTTTTAGTAAATGGGACCTTATTTTTTAATTTGTGGATTTTTCATTTCAGTAAATAAATATAATGGTCAAAATTATTGTTCAATGGGATTTGGTTTCGTGGTTGAAGGTGAACCACAAAATATAATCCCCCTATGAAAATTAATTATTTTACAGTAAATGGAAGGGAAATGAATACAAATTATCAGTTAGTCTACAGGTCTGTAGATTAAATAAAATATGCTTGGTCACATCACGCCAAGTCGGTGAACTCTTATTTTTGCCTGTATATTCAATCTAGAAAATGACCCACGAGTCATGACTGTACACTGATATCTTACATAGCTGACATAAATGTAAATTGGATATGTAACAATGTCTGCATTAAGGTCTTATATGATGATAAGGTCACTGATAATAATTAAAACACCTTAATTAGACTGTAGTCAGTCAACAAATAGAGCTCAAGAAATTACAAAAAAAAACCAAGGTCTACTGTGAAATCATTATTATATTTTTCGATGGGACGAAATTTATGGTTTTGGTAACGTAATTTGTAGAATATGCATTTAAGGTGATAAATACAAGCCAAGGGTCAAACTTATTGTTTGATGGGATTTGATTTCATGGTTGAAGTGAACCACGAAATCCACGAAATTAAATCCCCACGAAATTTAATGATTTTACAGTGTGATGATAAGGTCACTGATAATAATTAAAACACCTTCATTAGACTGTAGTCAGTCATCAAATAGAGCTCAAGAAATTACAAAAAAAACAAGGACATCAGATACATGTAGTATGGAGTTAACAAACTTTTTACGAATCTGTCCTATTAATTAAATTTAATCTTTGCCAGCATGAACAACACAAACGTGTGCAAGATTTTTTTATTAGACTTGGTAATGTACTGCAAAATTATTAATTTTTGTGGGGGGATTAAAGTTTTTGGATTTCGTGGTTCACCTTCAACCATGAAATCATATCCCATCGAACAATAATATTGACCCTTGTACATGTATTTCTTATCTGAAATGCAAAATCAACGAATAAACATCCCATTGAAATGATCTTTTTCACCAAAACCACGTAAGTTTGTCCAATCAAATTTAACTCATTTTACAGTATCTACTCAACTGTGAATTGCATGTGACAAAGAGCAGACAGTATGACATATGAGATACATACCCTACAGCCCTCCTCTCCCAGGATCAACTTGCAGGCAGCTTTTCTGAAGTCAACTAAACCAGCGACAGGAAGATATTCGTGGTTCAATGATTCGTCACCAGCCATCTGTGCTTCTACTGATTTCACTACAGGTAATACCCAAGGCTTGCCATCATTATCTCGGTATGCTGAAATAAACAGAACAATCGTACAAAACACGTCCATACTCAGTCCATTTCTTTGATCCTCGAATTGACCTGAGGGCTGTTTCTGAATTTCTCAAAGGTCATTTGTATATTTAGTGTTTTTTCAGACTCAAACCAACCTGTTCAATGACAACAAAATATATCAAATATACAAATGCTGTCCAACTACCAAGTATCTATATATCGCGATTTTTGCTTTAACAATACATTATTGAGATATAATTAGTGGGTTTCACTATGTGACAATGTAGTGATTGTAGGTATATGTTGCAAAGGGCCCAGTGTAGTGATTGTAGGTATATGGCCACTTCCAAAAGCCTTGCTGTTGAGTTAACTATTTAGTGATAAGGTTGAGTGTCCGTCTACAATGCTAGAGGTCGTGGATTTGATCCCTGGTAGGACAAGGATTTTTACCGCTCCCTAATTTACTTTAACAATATCTTGATAGTTTTATACATTCTAAAAAAAGGTTCTGCACAACTACATAATATACGCCAAGTTCTGTTCACTTGTAAACTAAGCATGTCAATGAAAATAAAGCACATGCACCATTATGGGGAGAAGTGACATTTCCAAATTTATTCATCAATCTCTATTTAAACTGGAAATCTGGCACCAATTTTAGTGATGAAATGCATGACATTAGAAATGAGTTTGCGATTTAACAACCTAAGGCATGTATGTTTGAAAATATCATATAAACAGTATGAGGCTGTACAGAAAAGAGCACATATATTGCACCAGTCTTTAAGGTTTTAACATTTTAACCATACATAGCTGAATGTTCTAAGTTTCATTTTATCTTTATTAAAATCTATAAGTTTGACTTTCATTAACATCCGATGTTCACTGTCCAAACTGTTCTTGTATTAAAAGAGGCGTTAGGCAGTATGAAAAGATAGATATAGAGGATCTATCACGAGTTGTCAATTGATATAAATTTTTATTAAACGAGTTTTGAAAATTTTATTAAGCGTGCCTCTTGCGAGCTTAATAATATTTCCTGAACAAGTGTAATATAAATATATCAATTGACAATGAGTGATAGATTCTTTATATCATATGAGTTGACACTAAAAATGCATTGATTTATTGGAAAAACTCAATACTTTATACTACCCGTGGTACGTATAACTTTATATGTACTGGCTATACTAACCTGGATGCAAGGAAATTAATGTGATATAACTTTTATCTTATTTACTTTAGGTTGGAAAAATAAAAGCTAAATCAGACAGCTTCAAGTTTTCCTCTTTGAGTCTTTCCTGCATACTGTAATCCTGTGGAATAGGTTATGCATTGATCAGTCAGTTGCATCCACGGCCCCCACCCCAGAGATGGGCAGGGATTTTTAATTTGGGTTTGTCAAAACTCTGCCAGGCTTCTACTCTGTGGGAGTCAGCTGACAGTGAAGTTTTCAGTATTATCCCATCCCTGAGAACTAAATATTGTCCCTGGGGAATTGGTTCGAAGAAATAATCTCCCCCATTTTTCCAGCAGTGTCAGGAAGATGATGGAAGGTAAAAACACAGCCATTTCCCCCAGCTATCCAGCGCCCATCGCTGGGGCTGGGAGGCATTGTTGCAACTGACTTGTGCATTACCCTTCCATTACTCACTAAATTACTGTATCGTCCATTTTTGAATAATTGGTCTTTTAAAGTGTTCAGTGGACAAGATTTATTTATTTTATCTAACCTGCAGTTTAATGAAATCAGATATTTGATCAACTGTGACAAGTAGATACATCACAATTTGGATTCTAGACATACATGGTAACAAAAAAACTTAACAGGTTGTTAATTCGTACCTTTTGGGACGAAAATGACAGTACGAAAATATTTGGTACGAAAGATCGAAAAACACATAATAACGTTAGTATGGTCATTAAAAAATCCCCATTAAGATCTGTGGTATTTCAAGATCGCCAATGATTTTCCTGATTAAAGTGCCATCAGCTAACTAAATTCACACGACATCATTTCTTCAGTGACCGAATGACATCACGATGCGCCACAATGTCAACTTGATGCAAAACTTTTGTTTCCGAGCTTCGTAAATAAAATCACTCACCTCCGACACTAAGATTGACTTTATCCTTGTGTTGGTCACCATTGTACTCCGCAATCAAAGCAAATACTTCGATCGGCGGAGCCATTTCGATGTCGGCAAAAATCGAGGATGTTTTAGAAGAAGCCATTTTCGCTGCTACTGCTGTCAAAAGGTCAAGGACAGGTCAAGTTGTCAAGGCAGTACTTCCGTATTGTTTCGAAATATCTTCAGAAGCCTATAAGAGATAGGTAATTTTCAGCACGTGCCCGAGTAGCCTAGATTGTCTGCCACTTACACTACACAGGATCTTCTATTTATATAGGATCTCTGCACTACATGATAGGGACAGGTATAGTCCATCAATGGAAGTACGCATACAGTAGGGAAACAAATTACACACTACGGTGTGAGTAATAAAACTTTTGAAGGTGTTACTACAGTCAGGAACTGTTCCTGCTACAGTCAGGTGCCAAATTAAAGTTCACAAATTAAAACAACCATGGAAAGTTGGATAGGTTTTTACTTCAAAATTGCTTGACACGATAAACAGCAATTTTTCTATAATTTTAAAAATTTGTTATCATATCGTAGGTTTAGTCTACTGTAAGCATGATTTGATTGAGATTCTGTTCAGAAAATGATTCATATTTGTCACATTTTTGGAAACTTTGCAATTTAAGAACATCATTGAACATTCTTAATTTATGGAATAAGCCTGGTTGCCATGGTTACATTCTTTTAGTCTTCATTTGATTTTAAGACGCAAAAACTTCAAAAAGGTGGTTCCAATTGACTCCTATGTAAAATTCTACATTTTTAAGTGAAAAAATATCAAAACAAAATTCAAATGTTTGTTATTTTCATATTAAAACTCCAGATTTTCTCCAGATAAAAGTTATTCAAGGTTAAATCTTCTATGGCAAGAGTCAACATTAATTTAACAATATTAGTTGGTCTGCACATCGATGTGTTACCATGGCAACATTATCAAATGGACTAACCATCAATTTTTCATTGGTGTTCTAGAATTATTTAGCAACAGAGAATTGGCCGTGTAAATGAGTAAAGTGCATGACAATATTATCAGAAATTGATTATCCTACCTAATGATAGTAAACATAATCTAATTGTTCTTATTTTACCTTTGTTTCGTACTTCTACCTGAAGGAAATATTATAAACAAACTAGTTTGTGATTTTTCCGCTTGTTGAACTTTAATTTGGCACGAGACTGTAGAATAAACCAAGTAGATATTTTAATACGTAATATGATACTACATTGAGAATCGCAGTGTTTCGGATTGTATAGTCTTGTTTTAAAAGAAAGATAAATAAAAAATGCACCATTTCATCACTGGCTATGTATATTAATATAGTAGATCCTGATATAAGATATAAACGTCAGTATAATGAGCGGCGCTAGCCTAGTGGATGGTAAGCTCGACTACCAGTCTCCTATCCTGGTTCAATTCTTTACACAGCATTTTGTTTTATTTTAACATAATTGCTTTTAATTTTTCTTAATTGGATGGCACTAAATAAACATATCGCTGGCTTATATTGTGAAGATCGTAAGTGCCAGTTACGACCATATGAGGCTAATGCATATTTTCATGAAAATCAGAACTTGTCATGTTGACCAAACTGAAGTTGAAAAAGCTTGTTTTACCATAAGTAAAGAGTGATTTTCAGACATTTGTTCTTGTTTTCTCAAAATATTGATTTTGTAGTTACGACCTTCTCATTCTAAGCCAGCGATATGCCCATATTGAACCAAATTGCGTACTCATGTACTCGGGATTTATATTAAACGGTTCAATCTAGAATTAGGTCTCTTGAAACCCTTCCACAAGTGTCATACGACGGTTTCCATATGGATCCCTTCTGGGCATATGCAATTATAAATAAAAAGTAAAAGATGGCCCGAGGGAAGAATTGAACCATGATCGTGAGAGTGGGGGTCGAGCTTTCCATGAACTGAGCTAGCGCCACTCATGATATTTTGGATGTTTCTCTTAAAACTATACATAACCTATAATGAAATGATGCAACTTCATGATCCAACCATTCATAGGTGATTGCGCAATTGAATACAAACAAAGTCATCGGTTTTAGACATAAAAACATATCAATATAAAAAATCATGCAATGTATACTTGGATTATTTTAGTAACATGTGGTATCGTTTTTTATTCACAGCTTAACCGAATCATGGAAATTCGTGCCTTACACTTTCTAGTTTGTGCCAGACGTACTATAAACAAGTGCGTGGAGAACCGGACCTTAGAGTATCGTATGGTCACTAAACTTGACGAATTACTTTAACTATTTTGTTTCATTAAACGAACTCGCAAATGAATTATAGAGAGTATTTATATATAACAATCATGGTAAAACATTGTAGTTAAAAGTTGATAATACTGTTAAAAGCACAATATAATATTGGTATCACGAAAAACAATCAATCCCTCATCCCTCATCATTGCATTAGCACATTTTCATTAGCATATTACCACACCATTGAATGAATGTATGAATGAGACTATAGGAGCAAGCTTAAAGTAAAGTTTTATCCAAACAAACATGTAGGTTGTAGAGCAATTGTGTGTATGCCAACATTAATAAAATTTAGCATTACAGGCTAGCAGAAAAATCTGCTTACAGCGAATCAGCAGCAAAAGCGGGATATGTTCGTGAAGAATTACTGACTTTTGACCTCATATCATAGGCCATAATTATGCGATTGGTATTGCCTAAATTCACCCAAAAACGTGAACCCTACATAGCGTGGAATAAGTGCACCAGTAGTAACATGGATAATTATAATGACCTACTCACATATTATCTTCAGTGTTTAGCCTTGAAAGACTTTCGAGCGAAACCAAATGATATAGAACAGTTGTATACCCACATAATAAAAAGCATTAATTCGGCCAGTAAAGTGCTACCACTTAGCAAATACAATAAACATGCTAAACCATATTGGACTAAAACTGTAAAAAGTGCACACACTGCCCAAAGGCGTGCACGAGTGAAATGGATTAGCTCTGGTAGATCACGTGACAAGGATAATACGACTTACGTAGAGTACAAACGAGCTAAGCGTCTATTCCGAACAGAACAAAAGGCAGCCATTAAGGCACGCGATAACAAATTCCTTGATGAATTACGAGAGTCAGCTACATGTGATCTGAAATCTTTCTGGAGACTTGTGAACAATAAGCAACGCAAAGAGAAATCATCTATATCAGAAATTACTACCGCTGGTTCGACAGTGCATACCCCCGTTAATATTGCAGACTCATTCAAAAATCACTATGCAGAAATATTTACACCAAAGCCAAAAGAACACTTTGACACAAACTTTCAACGCAATGTAGCTAGAAATGTTCGCAGTTTTCTCTGCTCAGATGACTTCTCCACCGATGATGTATTAACAACCAAAATTGAGATTGAAGAACTAACAACAAATATAAAGTTGCTGAAATCACGAAAAGCCCCCGGGCACGATAGCGTGGTAAATGAACATATCAAACACGGTGGTCATACGTTGCAAGAATATATACTTAAAGTGTTTAATCTAATAATTGATGCAGCATACGTTCCGTTAGACTGCAAACTTGGCATGATTGTTCCAATTTATAAAGACGGTAAGCCAAAAGATCAGGCGAAAAGTTATAGACCAGTTACTCTGTTGCCGTCACTTTATAAACTATTTGAATCTGTTATACACGGTAGATTAAACAAATGGTGTTTACTCAACAACAAGGACTTTCCCAACACCCAACAGCATGCGTACCAGAGACATATTGGTTCCTTAACGGCCTCGTTTTCTGTACAAGAAACTGTGATATCATACCAGGAGTACGGGTCCTCGACGTATGCTGCTTTTCTAGACGCTTCCGGAGCGTTCGATAATGTGAATCACTTTGCGCTGTTCTATAAACTTCATGAATTTGGTATAAAAGGGAAAATGCTACGTATGCTGGTAAATTGCTACACTGACATTAAAGAGGCATTCCCTATTTCTTGCATATTATTACTACCTATCGCATTTTATGACATAAATGAACATAAAACACTAAATCGTTTTAACATGTAAAAAGAACATATGCCGAAAGTTGTCTCCATAATGATCAAAATATATATTTAAATTTCTAAAATAATAAATCGCTTCCAGCCTTTTATTCGACAACAACAACCACAGAACAATGTGATTAAAATCCGAAACGGACATTGTTCAACGAAGCGGACGCAACGGAGATGACAAAATACGATATCGTTGATTTCTTTTGTTTTACACGCATATAATCTCAACGAAATGAATATAATGTACTATTTTGTTCTTAATCAACTCGAATATCATCTTATAGATAGATCTACATCAAAATAATTATTTCAAAACGTGTATTTGTCTTTCCCATTTTAGTCACTGTCGTCCGATTCGTAGAAAAATGGCTTTTCTTGTTTTAATCAGGCAGTACTAAAGGCTAAGCGTTTGGCGTCTCAATCCACCTAATCCACTTGTTATGGAAATATATTTTTATTAATTTTTTAATAACTGTTGGGATTTTTTGGGCGAAATTTGGTGTTTTTGTAGCATTCGTAATTCTGATTAATGTCTAGTATGTTTTAAATCAATAAGAACGGTCGAAGTTATAGGGAACGCCTCTTTAAAAGCGCAATTAAAGTCAACGGAGTGACGTCATCAGTTTTTCCAGTTTCCCAAGGAGTCAGACAAGGTGGCGTACTATCTACCTGGATGTACCTTCTTTTCATTGATAAACTGTTGTGTGACTTAGAATCATCTCCTCATGGTACCTGTATAGGATCAATAAACACTGGAAATCCTACTCTAGCAGACGACTTAACGCTGATCTCCCCATCTCTGACGTCACTACAAGCACAAATCAACAGAGTGACACATTATGCTAATACATGGGGTTACGAACTAAACGAGACTAAATGTAAGCTAGTAGTGTTCGACAAAAAACTAAAACAGGACCATTTTATATCCATAAATGGCGAGCATCTTAGTGCGAGCGATAGCGCGACACACGTCGGTATCAAGCTACATCATACCTTGAAATGTAAATACGCGATAGAAGACAGACTTCACAAAGCCAGATCATCTTTATTCTCGATGCTGACAATAGAAGAAAACTACGGTGATGTAAATCCACTAACGTTAGCTTCTATTGTTAAGAGTACATCACTACCTGTTGCTCTCTATGGTGCAGAACTCTGGAATAGTTTAACCGCGCAAGACATCATAGTATTAGAGCGTTTTATTCGCCTTTGTGCTAAATGTGCACAACACCTACCTTCACGGACAAGAACCGATTCTGCATTGTCCTTGTTAGGCTGGCTACCTATAATAGCAGACGTAGATAAACGGAAACTGTCTTTTTTCTATAAACTGTGTACTATGCCTTCACACTTAATAGCACGTAAGATATTTGATTACAGAACACAGCTATTTGTAATTCGTGGCTTTACAAATCAATCCGGATTAATTCCAGACATTTGTTCCATACTAGTTAAATACGGATTAAAGCGATACTTGACATCTTACTTAAAAACAAGTACACTACCGCCAAAACCAGTGTGGAAACGTATAGTAAATAACGCTGTAAATTATCATCACCAGTCGGCATGGTTACGGCGTACTACCAATGACACGGACTTCAGTAGATTAAGATGTACTCAGGATAGAGTAACACCGTCGTACTTCTGGTACTGTGCCATCTCCAAGAGTGACATTATACATGCTATTACAACAATGAAAGTGATAACATTTGCATACAACAGAACAGAGACACAGCGGTGTCTTTTATGTGAAACACAAACTTATGACATAAAAAGACATATCATTACAGAATGCGTTTGGCTAAGCCTTATTCGCCGAAACTATATCAACTGTGTGTCAAGTGACTTTTCAAATGAATTAGGTGCGCAGTTGATGTTACTTCACGGTGAAAATCTCTTACAAAGACTATTTAACATAGATTATATAAGGCAATACTTCATTGATTATGATGCGGAACGCATGTTCGTCGGGCGCTTGTGTAAATTTGTGTATGATATTCTTACAAGGTACAAGCATCTGTCGTACACAGGTTAACACAAGCGTCTGATTAACATGACAAGGACTCCTGAAATTAGTTAATTGTCATCATATTTTTGTTGTTGTTATTTGTTTTGCCTACGTCTGCATGTGATAATATGATATGTATAATATGTCATTCATCCATATATGTAATATAATGATTCATTTTCCATTCATCTATATGTACTCATGACTGTAAATATGCATATTAATTTGTGACGTTGCTGCTTTGTTTAATTTAGCAGTTACTATTTGTATGATTATGTTTAAACCATGTTTCAAATGTTTATAATACATGTACTATGTAAAATCACTGAAAAGTGGAAATAAAGAGTATATATAAAAGCACAATATAATATTGGTATCACGAAAAACAATCAATGCATATTATTACAATATCACCAAAACAGTCTAAATTCTATGGCACCAAAGTGGTCCCTCATCATTGCATTAGCACATTTTCATTAGCATATTACCACACCATTGAATGAATGTGTGCCCAATGTATACCGGGCTAAATTGAAAACATTATTTGTCGAAAAATATGTATTATATGTATGAATGCATTGTTCGGATCCTATGGTATTCTACAGGGTTTGTTATTTAATTCAATTGGTGATTTGCGCCCATTTTTGTAAAACATGTGATCATTGGTTAATACGTAAAGGATTGGTTTCAAATAAATATATAAGCGAAGAAATACGGAAAGCATTTATAACCGCATTCTAACACACCGAGGTGTTCGAGATTCTGTTGGGTTTGGTTAATATATATCTTGCATTAACTCTCCTATATTTTGGTGGATAAAATAATCTTAAAAAGGTTAGAGTGTTTAATAACTGTACTTTTGACCAAAAGCATCACATTTACTTTATTAATATTAAATGCGTTCAATATTTCGTTGAGTAGTCATGTAATTTGACCGAATGTTATATTCTTGAGATATCATTATTGGTGAACATAAGCAAAACTCAATTTCGATGATAAAAACACGTTTTGTAGACGTTTTAATCACAAAACTATGTTTGCAAACGCATAACGTATTTTTATAACTTACATTACGACCATTACATTAGGTAATACACCGACGTTATTCGATTATTTTTCTACTAGATGAATAAGTCCAGATTCGTATATAATTAATGTATTAGGTCGGTCAAGACAAAAATGCAATTTTAAGAGAGCTTTTTGATAAATTTTGTAATTTTCCAACTGGAGTTTACTCCCTTTAAAGGTGATAGCTGTGTGTTTTTATCCGAAAAAGTTGTTTGGAAAGTTAGCAAGCACCAGTATTGTTTTGTGTCATTTACAAAAATGTATGCTAGTATACTGTATAACTGTAAGTAGTATTATATGCACAGCATTCACACAAACCTATATGTTAATCACTGTTGTACTTTTTTTATTGAAATCTATATATTTTGTTTTGAAATCATGTTAGGTAGGTTTGATCATTATCACTCGTTCAACACGTGGTTTTGAGATGCTGTGTTTTTATGATAGTACCTAACATTATTTAATATATTGTTTGCATTACAGGACTAGAAAATGGCCGCCATATATTCGGACACCACCAGCGTCACTTAAAAAAAAAAAAAAAAAAAAAAAAGTTAAGTTACCAATTTTCTAGGGCTCTTTTCAGCTGTTAGGCCGCTCAAGCACCCTTTGACATTTTAACTCCCCTGGTCATTGGGCTACATATGGAAACCTACACTCGTGTCTCCCTGGGGAGACTATTTCTCTCCTGTGGTGTGGCAGCCAACATCGATCTGCGGCGCCCAGGAATAGACACTGCCCTCACAGGTACCATTTTACACCATGGTGGAGTGGAGCTGTGGGTCTTGCTCAGAGATTTTGACCAGTGGTCCAGAGGGGGATCGAACCCGGGACCTCTCGATCCCGAAGCGCGCGCCCTACCTCTAGGCCACCGCTCCCCACTTCCGGTGAAGCAAACGTCACTGATACCACCAACATTACTTCCGGTGAAGCAAACGTCACATATGACACCTTGTTAGGGCCTGCGTTTATTCTGGAGGTTATGCACTACTTCACATTGCTGATCAGTTTGATAATCGTCGTCATGGAAACCATACTTGTTGTGGTCCTACAGAACTGTCGACGTATTCCACACAGGAGTCGTTGGTTGTCAACTAGTTTTCTTTTAAGTGACTTACTAGGGGCCGCTATTTTTGCCTCACTTCAATCGCTCATGTTTGTTTTTGGTTATAATAATGACTTAACGCACGCGTCTAGGACAGTTGCAGTTGGAATAGTGTTAGCAATATCATGGGCGTCTGTAGCAGCGATGACAATCGACAGAGTGTTGGCGATTAAAATGAATTTGAAGTACACAGCATGTACCAAATACCACACAGGGGCTGCAATAGCAGTTATCTGGCTATTTCATATCATTAGCATAACTGTTATAACTGCGCTTGGACTGAAAGAGAAATGCGACTTTGACCACATTGAACATTGCGACGGTAAGGCCGCTAGTGAGGCCGCAAGATTCGCTATGTTGGGAATGCTCGTTTTGTATGAAGTAGTGGTGATCATTTCATATGCCTACATACACAAGGTGGCTTCGCGGCATGTTAAATACATTAATGCACTGAAAATAGGACCGTTCCAGCAGAACTCTAAATCCGCGGTTGGTTTAAGCGATCGGCAATTAAACACGACACATGCTGTATTGAAAATAGTGTTAGCATTCTGGATACTCCATGCCCCTATTATTATTCATCTCTTTGTGTTTGAGTTCGATTTGTCTTCAAGATACGAGATACACAGAAAAGTACTTCATGCTTTCAGTTATTTATGTATTCAAATAAATTCTTTTGTGTCAATGTCGCTCTATGGGGGTACATTTAAAGAAGTAAAGATGCACTTCTTTTTCTTATTAGGTAAGCTATGCTCGAGTTATCAACTGAAAGGGGAGCTATTAAGAATTGAAGTTTGTAATGTTGTTATTTCTTCTGAAGCTTTAGGTCGGCGTGCGTCCCTCGCATAATAAGTGCCACATAACAAATTGTTATATAGTGTGCTATTGTATAAACAATGTGGGCTGTGTAGGGAACTACATGTACAATGCCGAACTTACCCTTTTTCAACCGTGTCGCCAGATTAGACTACTAGCGCAACTGAGCAACGGTAAACGATTTGGACATGTGCTGTTTTGCGACATCTATTAAAATTGCAGTACAAATTATTATATGCATGTATATATTTTTACAATTGCGTGATTTTGTATTCATGAAATGACAATCATGGTGATATTGTAAGATTTACGAAGAACTCTGGCTAGAACACATATATTGTCGATTCAAAGATGTCTGTCAAAACCGCCAGAATGTTTCATTTCCAAATAACTAAATGCAGTAAGTATAACCGCAACGCTATAGGAACATAAGAGTTTTAATCATATTAGTGTATTTATGATGGTAGAATTTAATCCTGAGAAACCTGTAATAATCGACCGGGTTGAATGTTTGTTTACGCGGTTGTGACAGAGATCTTTGAATCAACTATAGCAGTATCATTGATAACGACAAGAAAATGTGAAACGCTGTGAGGAATTTTGGTTTGTGTTGAATGCACCACAGTGATCGGTTTCGGAACAGTATCTACATTTCATAGTATAAAAACTTTTTAACTATTTTATCAATTCCGATTAAAATGTAATTAGTTTCTGAAGATATCAGTAGTCAATTCCTGTTTATGATACGTTGAATATTCTGACTACTTAAGAACAAATATACCTTTATAAAAAATAGATATATTTGTTTTCGTTTTAAATAGTCTTTATCAATGATACAGTTGCCTGTGGTGGAAAGATGCACTTGTATCTAGAGTACATGTACTACGTTCAGTTAACGAGTCATTTATGTTACCTGTCGTAAAATAAATATTTTATTTTATAAAACTAGTGTTTGTTTTATATTGACTTTATATTTACAGGGTGTCCCAAAAAACTAGGACCTACTTAAAACCATTAGAACTCATTCATTCATGGGTGAATGTGGCTGGGTTTTTGTGACAGTGTATATAAGTGATCCCCACTTCTAAAATGGATACTTGTTAAAAAGGTGGAGCGTTAAAACAGGAAGTGACGTCATCGGTTTCGCTATGAGAACATTTCACGTTATTTTCGCTAAGCATTATCAGAGAGGGGCATTATTATCTGGGCATCTATTGTTAGAAATAAAGTTTAAAGTCTAAGGGGTGATGAAAATTTCGTGAAAATAAAACAAACCTGACAAGAAAAAAGAAAAAATATAACGTGGTGAGTTTGCTTACTAACAGGGAAGCTGAAATTTTTTCAAAAATAGCATCAAAAATTTAAATCATAGATATTTTCGAGTACCATTGCCAAAAGTAAAGCTTAGACTATAGGAGCAAGCTTAAAGTAAAGTTTTATCCAAACAAACATGTAGGTTGTAGAGCAATTGTGTGTATGCCAACATTAATAAAATTTAGCATTACAGGCTAGCAGAAAAATCTGCTTACAGCGAATCAGCAGCAAAAGCGGGATATGTTCGTGAAGAATTACTGACTTTTGACCTCATATCATAGGCCATAATTATGACATACATATCGCACTTGGTCTCAGTAATGAATTTGTTTGCCATACATAAAGAACTAATATATACAGAACCAGAATTCATGATTTATATGGAGCACAAGAAACGGAGTTTGAGGTCAGCATGGAAATCTAATTAATTGAATTCTGAAATTCCGGCTTCACTTTATGGTATTTTACTGAAACATGCGATTGTAAACAGGGGAGATAACTCTGGGTATTGAACTAAATAATCACAAAAGTGATGCTAGAATTTTGAACAATAAAAGGTTAGAATTGTTTATCCTAGGTCCATCCTGTACAATGTACATTTTGTATGTTGAAGGAGTAGATTTGTCAGCCAGTAAGCAGGCACCGAGAGCCGTCAATCCAAATAGTACTGGCTAGACAACTAATGAAGTTAACTTTAAAGTCACATTATTGCTCCCACAACTTTTTCGATCATCCATTTCATACAATGAATTATGGAACCGTTAGTAGACCAAATATCGTATTTAGCAAATTGCATTATGCAAGATTTGCTCCCTTAGACTTCTAAACATGCATTTATTGTTTACAAATTTTCAGTTTGTCAACAAACCGTCTGGATGTTTTATTACATTTCTTCCATCTTATTCTTCCCTTTCTTTTTGCATGCAATGTTTATATTTATATATACATGTTAGACTATAAGCTATGTATGTTTTGTCTTTAATAAACTTTCTGTTCTGTCTAAACCACCGATCTCCACGCTTAGCTCCAAACCTCTGTTGTATCTCACATCTGTAGGCCTATCTTTATTTGAGACAATGTCACAGAGTAGACCCTGCAAATTATTTGGAAGAAGAAGAAGAAGAAGAAGAAGAAGAAGAAGACGACGACGAAGAAGAAGAAGAAGAAGAAGAATGCAACTTCTTTGTTCGATCACAAATTGCGCCGAGGCAACCCAATCACACGTAGTGTTGTATTGCATTAAATTGTAACACTAGGAATTTGCTGTAATGATCAGTACATAACTGTTTAAATAACTTAACTCTTATGTTTTTAAGGTAAGCAAAATATGCTTGGAATTTCTTCATTTAAATAGTCCTTAAAGAGGCGTTACCTAATGAGAATCATTATTGCTTAAACTCAGGCCTCAAATCTTCAACAAAAAGCTCCCACCAATTACCGAGAAAAAATGAAAATATATTTCCGTAACGAGCCAAAATAGTCACGATTTGTTTCTCTTTGACCACATAATAATAAATCGCTGTAAGCGATAAATTATTATTGGTGATTTGAATATATTTTTGACATTATAGAGATATATTTGTGCGCACTTTCTTCTGACAAATTATGATAATTGATAGTGATTTGTACATTTAGCTCATTTAATGTGATTATAAAGAAAATTTGCTAGTTATAGAAAATGCCTCTTTATAAAACTGAACTGTGTTATTTGGTAGTAGACTGATCAAAGAAGCGAATCCAGAAATCTCAAACTTTTGGGAGTGGAAGCACAACATGAGCGGGGGTCAAAATCCGGTCTGTGAGGGGGTCTCCCCTTGATAGTTTTTTAAGTGTAGGCATAGGTAGTAGCCTCTGGTGCATTAAAAAACATTTTTTAGTAAAAATAAGACAATATTATTCCTTAGTGTCCATATTCCCACATGAAGCGTATAAATGGACCACCATGTAGCCGCCTTCCATTCCAAAACATCTGCTTAACTTCCTCTGAGTACCGCATTAGCAGACACGTCATTGCATGTATGCCATTTCAGTGAGTCCTGTATCAGTTGAAACACGATATTGTCCGTTGTGAGGAGTTGTTCGAAACTATTTCTCAATTGTTGTAGATTTTCTTAAATACCATGGTTTTCTTTTGTCTGTGTAAAATACAGTTTCTTTTACTGTTTAGACTTTTCACTGGTGTTAGTTCGTGTTTGTTCGTTCGTTCCACGTAGTTCGTTCGTCTGTTTGTTCAGCTTTGCACAACTAACAGGCTTATAGGTAACTTCATAAATGTCATGATTTACCTTATGTATTGTACATTTTGTATGTCATTTAATTGTTGTTTTTATAAAATATTTGTGTTCTCATGCTTGTAATGTTTGTTTTGTTTGATGACACATGGGAGATAAGCCTTTGGCTTAATGGGCGTTTATATAAGTTATTATAAATATCATATTATCAATATGTCTAAACAATAAAGGAAGACTATAGTTCCAAATTCTAGCATCACTATTGTGATTATTTAGTTCAATACTCAGAGTAACCTCCTATGTTTACAATCGCATGTTTCAGCATAATACCACAAAGTGAAGCAGGGATTTCAGAATTAATGTGTTAGATTTCCATGCTGACTTCCAACTCAGCTCTTGTGCTCCAGTATCATGAATTCTGGTTCTGTATACTAGTATATTAGTTCATTATTTATGGCAAACAAATTCACTATTGATTGAGATCAAGTGCGATATGTATGTCATCATTATGGCCTATGGTATGAGGTCAAATGGCAGTACTTCTTCGCGAACATATCCTGATTTTGCTGTAAGAGTTTTCGGCTAGCCTATGATGCTATTTTATTTATGTTGGCACACATAATGACTGTGGAACATATCTGTTTGTTTGGATAAAACTGTACTTTTCGCTTCTTCCTATAATCTAAGCTTTTTTGGTAATGTTCCTCAACAATGTTTATGTTTTAAATCATTGACTGATTCTTGATGGTATTTGTGAAGATTTTCCGCTTCCCTGTTGGTTAGTAAACTCACCACGTTCTCCTCTGTTTTGCTTTTTCCTGTTAGATTTGTTTTATTTTCCCAAACTTTTCATCTACCATTTGGTTTTAAGCACTAATGTCCTTTTCTGTTTATTACTTTTGTCCAGACGAATTAGCGAAAATAACAAGAAATGCTCTCATTTTGAAACTGATGACGTCACTTCCTGTTTTAAAGCGCCACCTTTTAACAAGTACCAATCATCCTACTCCGGATCTCCACTAATCTGTAGGTACAAATAGATTTTTACCGTTATAATCCTTGTGACACTTGAATATTCCTATCTGGACAATAGATAGAGTGGGGATCAGTTGTGTTTGCACATCAATACAAAACCAGTCTAACTAGGCCAGATTTGTTTGTACCTGACATATAAATTAAGGGGAAACCCACCTTGTACAAAGTTCTGGATATCAACAATTTTAGAAGTGGGGATCACTTACAGACACTCTCACAAAAATCAGCCATATTCGTCAATGAATGAATGAGTTATAAGGGTTTTAAGAAGGTCACCGTTTTTTTTTGGGGGGGGGGGGGCACCCTATAAATATAAATCAACATAAAACTAACACTAGTTTTATAACATAAAACATTTATTTTATGACAGGTTACATAAATGACTCCTTAAGTGAACATAGTATAATCATGTACACGAGATACAAGTCCATCTGTTGACGGAGTTCTTCGTAAATCGTACAGTAGAATCATGATTGTCATTCCATGTACATAAAATCACGCAATTGTTAACATAATTATACCGTAATAATTTATATTGCAATTCAAAGCACGGTTCCAAATCGTTCGCCGTATGTCAGTGGTTAAAGCGCTTACTCTCTAATTTGGCGACTCGGGTTCAAATCCGGTTGGAGGCACATATACATGTATCCCTGTCATATTTCAGCAAAAAGCTGACTGGTAAATAAAGTCTTTGCTCGGCCTTCTAGTTACTAACACAGCACTCATTTTTTATACAATAGCACAATTTATAACAATTTGTTATGTGGTACTTATTATGCGAGGGAAGCACGCCGACCTAAAGCTTCCGAAGAAATAACAACATTACAAACTTCAATTCTTAATAGCTCCCCTTTCAGTTGATAACTCGAGCATAGCTTACCTAATAAGAAATAGAAGTGCATCTTTACTTCTTTAAATTTACCCCCATAGAGCGACATTGACACAAAAGAATTTATTTGAATACATAAATAACTGAAAGCATGAAACACTTTTCTTGGTATCTCGTATCTTGAGGACAAATCGAACTCAAACACAAAGAGATGAATAATGAGAGGGGCATGTAGTATCCAAAATGCTAACACTATTTTCAATACAGCATGTGTCGTGTTTAATTGCCGATCGCTTAAACCAACCGCGGATTTTGAGTTCTGTTGGAATGGTCCTATTTTCAGTGCATTGATGTATTTCACATGCCGCGAAGCCACCTTGTGTATGTAGGCATATGAAATAATCACCACTACTTCATACAAAACGAGCATTCCCAACATAGCGAATCTTGCTGCCTCGCTAGCGGCCTTACCATCGCAATCTTCAAGGTGGTCAAAGTCGCATTTCTCTTTCAGTCCAAGCGCACTTATAACAGTTATGCTAATGATATGAAATAGCCAGATAACCGCTATTGCAGCTCCTGTGTGGTATTTGGTGCAGGATGTGTACTTCAAATTCATTTTAATCGCCAAAACTCTGTCAATTGACATCGCAGCTACAGACGCCCATGATATTGCTAATACTATTCCAACGGCAACTGTCCTAGACGCGTGTGTTAAGTCGTTATTATAACCAAAAACAAACATGAGCATTTGGTGTGAGGCAAAAATAGCCGCCCCTAATAAGTCACTTAAAAGGAAACTAGTTGACAACCAACGAGTCCTGTGTGGAATACGTCGACAGTTCTGTAGGACCACAACAAGTATGATTTCCATGACGACAATTATCAAACTGATCAGCAATGTGACGTAGTTAACGACCAGAATAATGCCAGGCCCTAACAATGTACTATCAGTAACGTTTGCTTCCCCGGAAGTGGCGTTGGTGGTATCCGAATCTATGGCGGCCATTTTCAAGTCCTGTAATATAAAAATATAAATTAGGCGCAATATAACCAAAACACAGTGCAGCTCACAACTATAAAAAAAGTTCAATTTTGAAACCTGGGCCATGACCTTTTAGACGAGTCTATTTGTGCGGGTAACCCGTGATTTATTTATTTCAATAGTCATGATTTAAAGATATTTTACTTACTAATGTGCGCTATATATATCTGAATAGTCAATCCCTCGTCAATCTTTATTGGCGAATGAATTAAACTTTAAAAGTGCAGTCACGGCTCAATGCTCGAAATCGAACTTTAATACGAGTGCTGATGATCGCATCCAACAAACATGATTCAAATACGAAACGAACATTTATATATTTCGACGAAAATAACTACACAACGCCACGGCTGTTGCCATGTTGAAATTAGATCGTGACGTACATCAACCGAAATTCTACAGAATATTAAATAACCAGATTACAAAATGTATACTAATGTTTGATTATAGACATATGGTGTCAACTCTCCGTGAATTAATTAGTTGCCCCAATCAATGTTACTTCGGATACTATGGAGTTCGCGGAATTCGGGGCAATTATTGACTAGGGCAAATCATTAATTTATGGAAAGTTGTAACTAAATACCTATATGTGCTGGATCAGTGGTATGTTGTACGCCTATTTTACTGTTCAGTGTTGAGCTTTCGTATTTAACAGCAATATTGTGAAATCCAAATGCAATTTAATTCAAATAATTTATTAGGTGTCATTCACATGTAATATAGTACGTCAACGTTTTTATATAGATCAATTAGCGGATACATGAAATAGGGTATCCGTGTCCGTATACGGAACGCGGATACGACCGCGCTCACATGTAACACTGGTAGTCTAAGGGCTGTACGTATAAAATAAAAAATCTGGACGACATCATCTTATTTTTATCAAAGCAAATACCTCGAGATGTGCATAGTTATTTAACTGTCAAGCAAAACAATAATTAATAAATTACATGTAGTACTATACTAACGTTATTACTAATCGTATAAAATGCTTTCTATGAAAATGGTATTGATAACTTATTGATAATTTGTAAACGTTTTCAATATGTAGAAAGGCACATTGATTATCTTAAAACATTTGAATGATTTAGAGAGATTATCAATCAGTTTCCAAGTTAAAGAGGCATTCCCTATTTCTTGCACATTATTACTACCTATCGCATTTTATGACATAAATGAACATAAAACACTAAATCGTTTTAACATGTAAGAAGAACATATGCCGAAAGTTGTCTCCATAATGATCAAAATATATATTTAAATTTCTAAAATAATAAATCGCTTCCAGCCTTTTATTCGACAACAACAACCACAGAACAGTGTGATTAAAATCCGAAACGGACATTGTTCAACGAAGCGGACGCAACGGAGATGACAAAATACGATATCGTTGATTTCTTTTGTTTTACACGCATATAATCTCAACGAAATGAATATAATGTACTAGTTTGTTCTTAATCAACTCGAATATCATCCTATAGATAGATCTACATCAAAATAATTATTTCAAAACGTGTATTTGTCTTTCCCATTTTAGTCACTGTCGTCCGATTCGTAGAAAAATGGCTTTTCTTGTTTTAATCAGGCAGTATTAAAGGCTAAGCGTTTGGCGTCTCAATCCACCTAATCCACTTGTTATGGAAATATATTTTTATTAATTTTTTAATAACTGTTGGGATTTTTTGGGCGAAATTTGGTGTTTTTGTAGCATTCGTAATTCTGATTAATGTCTAGTATGTTTTAAATCAATAAGAACGGTCGAAGTTATAGGGAACGCCTCTTTAAGACCCAGAGAAAATTATACAGAGAGATTATGAGAAAGCGGATTAACTTCTAGTCTACATGTATATTGTATGTGCATTTTTGTGATGCGTTCAGTATTGATTGATATCAGGTTATCACTATACATAAAGGAAAAAATAAATCGATGGCTTAGTACAAGAAGGTCGTAACTACCAAATCGATATTTTGAAAAAAAACACGGAAAAACTGTCTGACATTTACTCTTTACTTTTGGTAAAACATTTTTTTATGAAAATGGGCTCATAAGAAGCGCCTTATGAAGCTTATTCTTAATATGTATGAATCTTAAAAGGTCGTAAGTGGCACTTACGACCTTCTAATTCTAAGCCATCAAAATATGCATATGTTATAGATCATTGACAAAGAAGTAGGGTAAACTATAAAAGCTGGTTATTGGTCATATATTAGAGTTATAAACAAATTAAGAGCAAAAGGGCGCTGTACTTAAGTTGTTTATAATTTTAATATATGATCTATAACCGGCTTATATAGTTTACGCTACTTCGTTGTCTAATCAAAAGCCAGGTTTTTTCATTTTTTGGATCACTTATTCATTTATTTGTGCAATGGACATAATAACTGTTTAAATCTTACTAAATATTTATTATGCCCATTGCACAAATAAATGAATAAGTTGTCCAAAACATTGAAAATCCTCAAGTATTTAATTGGACAAAGAAGTAGGGTAAACTAACTACATGTATAAACTTTAATTTGAAATACCCAAAATTCTAGAAGACGTTTTAGAACTCGATCAAAGATCAGGCTCCGCAAATACGTACACTTTGGTAAGCCGAAATAATGAATGTATGTACATGTAGATCTACATTGTAATATCGCAGGCTTCAGAAATCACATCACAAAATACAGTTTTGACATTCGCAGTATTTCGCCCTTTTCACCATATAAACCTGTATTTTGTGAAATAGTTTTAGCTCCGTGGTACCATGCACTAAACAAAAGAACATACCCCGTTTCGTTGCACTTGCCAAAGCCGTTTGATTTGGCTAGCAAGCGTACGGTTGCGTAGGGAAATACCTTTTAAGTTAAACCACTAAATTCTTATGAACGTTCTGATTGAAATCACAGTGCGCAAGGTGAAAAGAAAAATTGAAAACAAAAGTCAAAACTACTCACGAGTGTGTATATATACGAGTCGCTGACGTTAAAAACCCAAACGCAGAATTGTAAGGTGGGCGTGGGATAGTTCCCCGACCCCCTCCCCCACCTATGACGGGGACTAATAAATGGGCAAGATCAGCGTGACAACGCCGAAAACTTTCTTCTACGGAATTTCTTTTCATATTATTGTACATGAACATAAAACGAAGTACTGAATTGAAAATGTTGCTGTAGTTGAAGGATTAACAGTTTGCTAATTTTTATATTACTTCACCTATACTTCTTATGACCACTATACATGTATACTGTTTAATTACTCAGCTTAATAATATAGGATGCAAGACTTCCAAGTCAGAATACGATTCAGCCATAATTCAACCCGAAAAGAACGACATTAATCGTCTACCTGGATTTCAACATGAATCGACCAACAACTTCAACGTCATACCCTTCAACGCCACAAGGGCATCTATATACTGAACAGGGACAATGTTGTTGCAACGACACATCTCAGTATAGGATTATATATAATCTTTCAATAAATCCAACAACATACATGTGTGTGGAAAGATGTGAAACTTTAACTTTCAAAACCAAATATAAATGCATGGTCGCTTCAATGGTGACATACAACGCTGAAGTTCGCGTGCCAGGTGTCTTCCATGTGTTTCTTCAGTACAAATGATGAAAAGTAAATTGCACATCATGTCAGTTTGGTTATGTTTACCTAAATTGATACTAGTAGAATATAACATTCGGTTAAAATGCATGTCTAACGTGATGCTTTTGGTTGAAATAACAGTTATACTTGTATAAATAATTCATTAAAGCATCTTACCTTTTTATTAGATTATTTTATCCACCAAAATACAGACGAGTTAATGCAAGGTATATATTAACCAAGCCCACCAGAATTCACAAACTCAGTGCGTTAGAATGCGGTAATAAATACTTTCCGTTTTTCTTCGCTTATATATTTATTTGAAAACAATCCCTGACGTATTAACCAATGGTCACATGTTTTACAAACAATGGACCGATACACGCAAATCCCTTATTTATTTTAATAACAAGCCCTGTAGAATATCATAGGATTCGAACAATGCATTCATACATACAATACGTAGTTTTAGACACATAATACTAATTCCAATTTAGCCCGGTATACATCGCGACCACCACATTCAATGGTGTGGTAATAGGTTAATGATAATGTGTTAATGCAACGATCAGGGACCACAGTGATGGCATTCAATATATGTCATAGTTATATCATGTAAGCCCATAATACTGCGTAATCGTCAACAACATAGCGATCATGGGAAACCATACATTCAATAATTAAGTACCATACTTACACATGGGAACAGATTTCTCTATTTTCACCCTTTCTTCTTCTTCTTTTTCTGCCTTTTCTTCTTCTTCTCCTTCTTCTTCTATGTTCTTCTTCTATGTTCTTCTTCTATGTTCTTCTTCTTATATATTCGTCTTCTATGTTCTTCTTCTATGATCGGGAAAATCTTATTGTTTGCAGAAAAACGATATTTTGTGAGAAAATATACCAAAAATAGCCCTATTTTGGTGTCATATCGCGGTTATTGCAATGCTAAGGACAATTATGAAGTTCCTTACAATTTAATCATTTTTTATTATAAATTAACATATGGAGAATAAAAACAACAACAAAACAGGTCCCATCAATGCTTTTTAAACTTCTTTCCTTAGTGAATTTTCAAACGCAACTCCCATTAGCCTAAGAGCTAAGGGCGATTTATTAAAAAAAAACTTTACAATACGGGTCCGTATAAGTGCACATAACCATTTTCGCAGAAAAACGGCGGCCATCTTGGACGCCATCTTGGATGCAGAGCGGTTGTGAAAGAGAAAATTTGTAAGAAATGGATTTTCTTAATGTTCGGTCATATGACCAACTGTGGTGCAAGTTTAATCGATGGGCTCAAATTTTGAATAAATCGCCCTCAGCTCTTAGGCTACATAGTGAGTGGGAGTAATTTGCTGCACACCAGGTACAATTTGCAGCTCTTGTTAGTTTAGAACACACACATTCTGTTTGTATTTGCATTTGTTGTCAATAAATTGCTTCCGGTGTCAATTATGAACTATTTCTGAATACGTTCATGTTACATTAAGGGTCTGAATTAGGCACTGTATGCAAAACTTGCAAATTTTACAACTTCTGGCTTAAAATTCATGTTGCCATGACAGCCATTGCATTGTCGGTGAGTTGAACCTGACTACAGAAGGATCATTTTATCGAGGAAAGGCATGGTTTGATCTGCTCGGTATTGGCAAGAAATTAGAAACTACGATAGCCATGATGGCTCTGTAAAGTAAACAACAGAGTAACAACAGAGGAGTACTATAGTGCGCACTGGGACAAATATTGACCGGATTGGTCTACTGTTGCAAAATTGGTTACTTAAATAAACATACGGTCAATAGTATAATAAGATAACACTGCAAAATTTTGCAAACTTGATTTTCCCTTCAATAAGCCACGTGCGTCTCTGGTAGTTGTGTTTTGAACGGATCAACAATGACTTGCAGAAAAGCTGACAATGGTCATAAAAGGAACATTCAAGTTAACAGAATTACTTTCAAATTCGCTAGGTGATTTCAGACAAGTCGTTTTTATTCGGTGTTCCATGTCTATTCTGTTGCCATGTAGAGATAATTGGTCGTCACGCGACACAATTTGATTAACTTGGATCGAACGACCAAGATATATTGACCAGGGTCGCAAGTGAAACACATATGCTCCCGTAGCAGCCCGATAGTCGAAAATGGTAAAGGTCACAGTGACCTTGTACGTTGACCTACTGACCTAAGCATCAACAGGGGTCATCTACTGTTGCTGACCAACCTCCATGCAAAGTTTGAAGATTATCGGACAAATTGTTATTGAGTAATTGAACGGAAACCATTTGGTCTACCTATCGACCGACCTATACCGACACGTGCAAAGCTGTATACAGTTCACTCAGTACAGGCATGAGCTAGAGCAGATTATGAAATATACGTCATATAATTGAATATTCAATAACACGTTATGGGTATAATAATGTATCCGTGTAATGGTTAATATAATGTCAATATTTCATCCCTGACACAACATCACAGCCCCATTGTCCATCATATGTTGTTTGTGTATGGTGTTTCATCAACATACGTTTATGTTTGAGAGTCGTATCAATTACCAATTTCTACTTGTTAATGGAATTTGTTGTAAAGTATGGACAGCCTACCTGACAACAATGACTGTCGTGTTTTTATTGCTTTTGATCACTGACAATTGCGTACTTATATTATGCCAGGAATCAACAACTTGTGTAGCAATGACAATGATGTTTGCATCATGCATATGTTAATAGTTTGCCATCCCGGGGAGGGTGTGTGGTCGGAGACTTAAGGGAGCTAGATTGTTTTTATTCTTTACGTCTAAATCCCCACCATGGAGGCAATGCATCCAAGGAACATGATTTTAAACCATTGTTAAACACGGAAGCGCTATATGAACTAACGTTAAATTGAATTTACGGAAGTAAACACTTAATATCGTAGGCCTGTGTTCTGGGCTTTATACCGGTCAAGATGAAAAAATCTTATACTTATTCAAGAAAACTGATGACTGTGTTGGGTTTGTTTTATTTAACTTGTTCCTATCAATTTTACTGCTTTACTATCACCAAATACATTGAAAATAGCCCAGAAATTCTTCTTGACGTCTACACCGGTGAATATGATGTCATCGGAGGTCACATTTGGCGTCAAGTGTGCATTACCGTCGTGATCAATGCGAAATTCGTAAATATTATCCGCCGAATAAAATTTCTGGAATATGAACACCTCAGTGTTGTTGAGTGAAACGCTGGCGTTGGCATCACACGTTACCAGTGACCCGAGTGGAAGGTCGTCTGGGGAGCCGTACATAATCCCAACGTTTAGATTTGCCATCCAACCAGATTCGATCTCCGTAATGTTGAAATGAAGAGTCTGGTTAATCTTCAGTGGACGATCACTGAAGCAAATAGACCAGCAGTAGCCCTCGTATCTCCTAGCAACCGTGTCGTTTTCCAGTAATTCGATTTTAGGACCATGAGCTTGGTCGAACTTTATATCCCCTGAAAGTTTAGATAGAAACATCATATAACCACAGGTATATAGCTTGGCTATTTTGACCTGAGTCTGACCTTTATGCAAGAATGTATTACAAGGTTCTGGCTTTGAATATATGAATTTCCGCAAGCAAATCGTGCAATATCGGTATTTCTGATTTGTGTTTGTATTACATCTCGAGCGTCTTCGTGATACTCCCCGATTATGAAAACATATAATCGGTGTTGTAAACGTTGACAGTATATCGACTGTTAAATTATGCTAATCAATAGGTTAGGTTCATGTCAAAGTAGCCAAGCTATAATGTCATTAATAACGAAACAAATAACGAAACATGTTGAAAACGCAAGGTTGATGTTCAGCTGAACATAACTTCCCCTCCTCATGAATGTATTTTGGGAAAAAGTGCTGTAAGTTGCTTGCAGTTAGACACCATAGCGGATAATATTTTTACTCGGTCTCAGTTGCAATGACACCAGATCCTGTCTGTGAACAAATGCAGTATGCGATTTCACAGAAAACAAACAATTACCACGAGCAGGTGAATTTGTACGGTCTCTTGCAAGAACTTTAATTTACCAAAATGCAATGGACATCTTTGATGAGTTGTATCAAATTGCTTGGTTTAAATTTTGATCATATATACAGTAGAGTATAAATTTACCTTAATTAACAAAAGGAAAAGAAATACATTGTACACAGTCATAGTCTAAATCAATGTTAAAATGTTTACCAAGATCCGAATGCGCTGTTACGGCTGATTTGCATACGAAAGTGACGATATACACAAAAACAAAACCATGCTTCATTTTACCTCCTCTTATTTGTTAAAAACTAAACTAAATGTGCTAGGTTTATGTTCATTCTGTGGAACACATGCTTGAACTTAACTTCCCTTTATTTATAGAAAGTTTACGAGATAAGAAAGTCAATGCCACACATTTGTTGATTAAACCAGGTCCGTGTCTAATATAATGATTAGTATCTAGAATACCTGGTTAACCATTTGTTAAATCTACGTCACAAAGACAAACCACTGTTTTTTTGTAATTTTGATAAACAGAAAATAACCAACATGCAAAGTTATATGAAGAAAGGTTAATAAAGTTGTACAACAAGACCAAAACTCTGTGCACTGTATCAAACTATTGAGATTTATATAGATCTATTTAAATTTTGAATCATAAATTGATGCGGTGATAACAATTTTTAGTGGTCTTCTTATTGTATACTGTATTTTGATACATAATAAGCAAGACAATGAGAACATAATTGTATTGGCCCTATTGTCACCGGGGCCCTCGTGTTTTGGCTTAAATGTGATAATAAAAAGATGCTTGTGTCATTAAATTATTAATTTCTGTCTTGGTTTAGTATGATACAATAATCCTGGTCCGCAGATCAATATTAAATCTATTTTTTTTTAATGTAGAAATGTAATCCTTCAAAATAGACATTTATCACAGTTAGCACGAATCGGAAAGTTCACGAAACGGTTTGGTTGGTTTATAGCATCATACCGGTTGGCGCGTTTGGGTTGGTCCATTAACTTAAGGGTTTACACATTACCCGTGATTATTACAGTTTAATATTGGCATTACAGTTTTAAGTTTTTTTTTATATTTATTATATATTGGTTGATTTATATCATATAATCGAATCATAGTGTGCTTGTACTATTTATGCAAATAAATTATGATCGGCAATGTAGAGAGCTGGACACCCTGATAAAACAATGGACTGGTCCATTTAGAATTCTGCAAGATCGTTCTAACATCTGAACCAAAACAAATTGCTACAGAACGGGTCTTTAAGTCTATGACAACTCATCAATGATGCTGATATATGTTCAATAGGTAGGCAGTTACCATTTGTATTGTTCGGTGGACGCAAAATATTGTTTATTTTGCGATAGTTCCGTCTGTTTAAAGTGTGAAGTGACCAAGTGACCATTCGTACTTGGAACCGTTCGCCCATGCCTTAGAAATTTTGCACTACTCACCGAACAGGATCATGCGCATAAACTAACGATTCGTTCCTTTTAATGTATGGTTTTGCAGCTGTCCCTTACATGTGACTGTAACAATATGTTCTTTTCATAGAAATGGTAAACTTAAAATGCAGAACTTTCAGTAATAACTTTGAATCCTGGTGACTGGTCATTGGAATATATTGGTTAAGGGGCCGAACAAAGGTACTACTGAACGCTCAATAACGCTATGTTGGGTAGCGCCTTGAAACGACAAATCGCTACTTAGCGTAGGTAGCAGAAATTCTTATTCCGTGTCCCGTTAATGTACAACTTACAGCTAGAGCCCACTATGCAGGGTTGTCATTAGGAGGTGGCAGGAGGCCAATTTGACAGCTTCAATTGCAAATGATATTTGGGCTGCAGTGATTCATTTGATGCACTTTGGAGCATCGCCATACTTGTGTGTGTAAATTTAAGTTATGTGGTATTTGGCCTAACAGTATTCAGCAAGTGCTTGCGGCTAGCGGACCTTTACTGAAGCTGTGTCTGTAAGTGCATTATAAGTCCGGCTCTTAGTGCTGAGAGACGCTATACATGATAGGCTTTAGTAGAAATACTAGTAACATGCTTCCGAAAAGCACATGTTAGTAATACCTTTGTTAGGCAATGGTTTCCTTACCACAATGAGACTATGTCTCAAAATGTGGACATGTTTAGCTCATGATCAAGGTAGATTGGGGTACAAAATAAATTGACAATGATAATTTTGTGTTCAATTTGATAATGTTTTTGTTTCGGTAATGTTAAGGTTTGAATTGGGGAACACTAATTGTTGTTGGTTTGGAATGTGCTCGTTTCTGTACCTATATCATACATAAATATATATACATTTTTAGCTCACCTGACTCAGGGCTCGACACTAACACTGGTCCCCTGGTCCGAGGCCAGTGAAAATCAAGAATGACCAGTGAAAATCTTGAAGGACCAGTAACTGTTTTATTTACAAAATTTGCGGTTCTTTGCTGGGGGACCAGTGACCAAAAATAGTTAAGTGTCAAGCACTCTAGAGGTAACAGTTTTGATCCAGTCTTCATGAAACTTGGTTAAAATGTTGTTCTACATGAAATCTAGACCAAGTATACAACTGGGTAATGTGGGGTCGAAAACTAGGTCACTAGGTCAAATAATATAAAAACATTGTGTTAATTCACTCCAGATGTTACAGTTTTGATCCAATCTTCATGAAACCAAGTCAGAATGTTGTTCAAAACTGGGTCATGTAAGGTCAAAAACTAGGTCACTATGTCAAATATTAGAAAATCCTTGCGTTCACTCCAGAGGTCACACTTTTGCTCCAGTCTTCGTGAAACTTGGTCAGAATGTTGTTTTCAATGTAATCTAGTTAAAAACTGGGTCATGCAAGGTAAAAAACTAGGTCACTATGTGAAGTCTTAGACAAACCTTGTGTACACCCCAGAGATCAACGTTTTGATCCAATCTTCATGAAACTTAGAAGGTTGGTCTCCATAAAATCTAGTTCTAAACTGAACATCTGGAGGCAAAAACTAGGTTACTAGGTCAAATCATAGAAACCTTACGTACACTCAGGAGGCAAAGGTTTTAGTCTTACTGATGTCTGGACAAATGTACAACACTCACAGGTGAGCGACCTAGGGCCCTTTGGGCCCTCTTGTGAAAGTATAAATTGTTAATATATACATGTATCTAGTAGTGTCTTACTTGATTTAATATCATGAAAGGTTTTGTTTTAGACAAAATGGATTACAGTTGGTACAGCAGACAGTCTCTGCATGAAATGCTCAATGAGAATTTGAGTAAAAGTCGCAAAGAGTGCAGCAGATTACATGGCTCCATCAGTAAGCTCAAGTCAGGACAGGCGGTGCTTATGACAAGAAGAGATAGAGCGAAGACAGATTTAGAAAGTTATGTCAATAAATTATCAACGGCATTGCTTGATTTCCAGTAAGTACTTGAAAAAGTTGAACTCTCCTAGGTACTTTCCTAAGAACTCTCTTAAGGACTTTCCTAAGAACTCTCCTAAGAACTCCCTGGACTAATACTTTCAGCTAACCTTCACATCCTGTCACATAGTGACATTGTAAGTAGACTAATTGTTAGCTTTTTTGATTGCTTTTTATCTTCCATTGTTTGTCTGCAATTGCTTTTAAACACAATAGAGGTTCAATGATTTTTTTACAAATTTCAATGAACGAGTCCTGGGACTCAATAACTTGCTAATCTACGAGTCCAAAAATTAAAGAACGAGTCCAGAGTCTAAATATTTCATTAAACTTTAGACATTAAAGTAATCTGTTAAAGAAATGTGAAATATAATAAAAGTATGAAGCAATCTTCAAAATTATTTTTTTAGAAATCACAATGCATTATTGGGACTCACATAATTTAAAACTTTGCATCCTCACTGATTTTTGTGAGTTCAGGACTCGGGACTCTCAGGTAAAAAAATCACTGGAGGTTACATATTTTGTCTAAAATTGATGACACTTGGTCTCAATGATTATGACCCAATATCAAACTGCACCTAAATTTAATAGAGAATACCATTGTGATAAAGTGTCATCAAGTTTAGGCAAAAAATGTCAATCTCTATTGTGTACAAGCAATTGAAATTTAACGGTAAATACTAATAACCTGGTCCAATGGATTAACTTGAAAAGCTTCGCCAAGCAGCCTTCCACAAACAATCCGGTGAAGCGATCTCTCCTCTGGCATGATGTCAATTGCGGACAAACAAAATTTTATTTGGATTATTTTCAAACTTGGTGAAAATATTACAGGGCATATAAGCCTACCTGAAGACCAGTCAAATATTGCCATGAATTATTCTAGCCTTACAATTCAATGTTACCAAAACGAGCATATCATGTCTTGTTACCAGTAGTTTTACTGTTACTGTAAAATCATTTAATTTTGATGGGACAAAATTTTGTGGTTTTGGTAAACCAGTCCATTTCGATGGTACCCTTATTCGTGGATTTTGCATAAATAACAAGTAATAAATACAAGGAACAAAATTATTGTTCCATGGGATTGGATTTCGTGGTAAAAGGTGACCACAAAATCCACGAAATTTAATCCAGCACGGAAATTTATGATTTTACAGTTTGTCCAATATGTTTCAGATCAGAGATGCTATTAACAATAAGAGAAGCTTTGAGTACAAAATTGAATGATTTAGACAAATTACGTGAGAGGTATGAAGAGAGTATAAACTCACATCTCCAACTTTGTAACGAGGCAGAGAAACTAACACAGTTTGGTCGTGATATAGAATCACAGGTGGATAAAAATGCTGCCGTAAAAATTCTACAAAAATTTAAGTAAGTATCAACTATTTCTTGTCCTTTGTGAAATTGTCAACCAGTAGGCCTTTGATCAAACTTTGTATGAAGGAAATCGGACAAAACTTTTGGTAATTAGTAGTGAACTCTTTCTTACAAACACTTGTGAAGCTATTAATTAATTAATTTGCGTGAAGATTACTGAATTAAAGAATATCATGCTGTGACCAGTTCTGTAATAGTGAACCCAGATTGCCTGGGTACAAGCCAGCACTCCAGCACTGGACTTTTGTAACCTGAAGTCAATGTAATATTTCAGATCTTCAGTTCTAAATCAGGCATTTCATATATTTTATAGTTGATGTACCATGTATACAATTGCAAAATAAAGCATGTGTAGCTCTACTTTGCTTACTCGTTTATAGTCAGTTTTGATGCCAAATCTCTTGTATTTTGTTGGGTGTCTTCTTCTTCTATGCTTCAGAATTCTTTGAATAATTGTTTTATATATATATATGACTCAATTAGACTTGTATAACATGTGACATGTTTCAGGAATATGATGGAGTGCTCATCAGGAGATGGTCATTTTGATGATATTATGAAACTTGAGTTCTACCCAGCTCTACAATGTACTGAAATCAAGCCACCTATGTTCGGTGATCTAGTTGTTGGCCGATGTTATAAATCACCTACATCAGCTCTGTCTGGTCTACGTGCACAGGACTGTGGGTTGGATCAGAGTAATAAGGTTACTGATGAAAAGAAAACAACAAAATCTACAGACATAACCACTCAGACGGAGGATGATTGCATACAGAAGTCGCCTATCACCAGTAACAATACTGAACAACAAGTTACTGACAAGAACAATAATAGATCAGTTGTTACAACTAGTCAGTCATGTTCTATGTATAACAGGCTCACTCCACCACCCGGCATGATGAATCAAACAAATGTACCCATCAACAATTATACATCTGTGCCGATCAACAATCCTGCATCTGTGCCGATCAACAATCGCGCATCTGTGCCCATCAACAATCATGCATCGGTGCCGATCAACAATCGCGCATCTGTACCGATCAACAATCGCACCAGCCCTCCTCCGGGTTTCAACGTTTTTACGCCAACGATTAACACCATGCAAGCCAATATGCAGATGAACCCATACTTGTTGAATAACAATTATTTATGTAACCCTATGCCCTTTGTACCTCAATATCCTGCTGTGTCGCCGACATATCAACCAGTACATGTTCCATTAGTTTACCAGTTTGGAGACGCAAACGCTACCTCAAATTTTGCATTTAAGGCTCAGCAACCATCTATTGCCTCATACGCCATCACTTCACCCTCTGTGACGTCATGTCGTGTGTCGGTGACGTCTGTAGCCTCCTACACCATCACTTCACCATCTGTGGCATCGTGTCGTGTGTCCTTGACGTCTGTAGCCTCATGTTCCGTTTCTGCATTGTCTGTTGCCCCGTGCTCTGTCTCTGCGTCATCCGTCAGTTCTCGTTCCGCCAAGCGGAATATCGCTAGCATTCCACTTCCGCCAGCAAGAAATATTTCGAGCATACCACTTCCCCCAGCAAGAAATAATGCCAAATGTGTTACCATGGCAACATCAGAGAAATCTTGTGTTAGAAACATTGATTTTCCAGATGCTTCAGTTTGTAAAACATCAGATTCTTCAACTAAGGAAAACTCAAACAATTTGAATGATGAGTTAATATATCATTCTGATGATAGTACTGACAAATCTCTCGGCGGTACATCCAAAGTTGTTGACAACAGTCCAGGAGACGCTACAAGCGTTGATCATGGGAAGAGAAAGAGGTATGAGGTGGCTTCGCAACTGTTTCACTCACTTGTGCAAAGAACCGGGGAATTAGATCTAGAAGAAAATGATAATAAAATTGATCCCACACCTAGAAGGGATGAGTGTGAAACTTCTGTTAAACCTAGTGAAACTGATAACATAAGTGCCCCTATGGAGCTTAATGATACTGGTAGAAATACTCCCAGTGATGTCAATAATATAAATGCTCCACAAATGACTGGTGAGGTTAGGGGTCAGGGAATAACTGGTGAGGTTAGGGGTCAGGGAATAACTGGTGAGGTTAGGGGTCAGGGAATAACTGGTGAGGTTAGGGGTAAGGGAAGGGGGTCAGTACAATCAGGATTCTGCAGTGACCTTAGAGAAAGAATAGCTAAAAGACAACCTGTAAATTTTGAAATCAAGCCTTTAAGAAAACCATTTCTACAACAGACAGATAATTTACTAAATTCACGTAAGACAACAGAAGAGAGTGAGACAACTACATCAGGAAAGTCATTAGATGGTAGCCAGAGTGAAGGCGAAGGTACAGGTACTTCAACTGATTGCCATATATCATCAAATCAGCCAGCCAGTAATTCCATGTCTAGCAAGCCTGTATCAGATAACCTGAATCCAAACATTGAACATAAGAAAGTTGATGTGGATAAAGAAGATCCACAAGCTCCTGATGTACTTGATATCAGTAGCCATAAAGTGAAGACTTTGAGAGAATTAGTGTCCACGAATTATCCACCGTCAAAGAAAGAGGTTGAACAAAGAAGTAAAGAAATACTACTCGCTCAGAGAAGTTGGTTTAAAGGATATATGCAAAAGAATTTAGAAAACCGTAAAATTGATAAAAAGGAGGATAAAAAATTGGTTGATGAAGGATGGAAAGATGTGAAAATAAAATGTGAAAACATGGAACAAACTGTTTCAAAATTGGATCATCCTCACGAAAGTTCAGATTCGTTCAAAGAGGTTGAAAAATCTGCTGTTGATGATTCGAAGTTTGATGAAGTAAAATGTGAGATATCTGATGATAAGAATGTAGATATAAAGTCAGATTGGGAAGTAGAATCAGTGACTGTTGAAGCAAATTTGGAAGGCACCAATCAAGAAGGGAATTTACCTTCTCATGAGAGTAAATATGATTCTAGCGTGGAAATACTGGATAAAGGAATTGATCCTGAGAAAGGTGTGACAGCATCTACAGAAAATAAAGTGCAAGGTAATATAACAGCCGATACAAAGAAAGAAGAAACAAAACCGTGTGATAAAGAGACTGACAAACAATTACAGGATAAAAGTGAAGCTGCTAAAGTAGCTGCAACGGATTCTGTCAATAAACAAGCAGAAAAGGTAGTGGAGAAAAACATCGAAACAACCAACATTGACAGCACTCCAAGATCAAAATCAGGTTTTACTAATTTATTAGTTTTTATTTTTGAAAATTATTTCTAGTTATAATATTTTGAAATTTATTTCGTAGCTACTTATTAATTCAATCATATGAGGTACCAAATTACAAAATCAGGGATTGGACCTTAGTAAGTTCAACTTTTGAAACTGTTGAGATCACGCAGATGTAGATATTATTGAGTTTATATTGTGTTGGTATTGACATCATACCATTGTAAATGTGGCTTCTTCACTTTCTTGACATTTTTGCGCATCCAATTTCTTGAGTTTGGTATCTAATTCATGCATGATTCATTTGTTCATTTGTGCATGTTCAGTGACTAAATATATGTGATTGGATGCCTTGCAGGGCTTGACACTAACTTAAAAATTTGATCACTGGTCTGACAGAAAAGAAATATAAAATTTGTGAACAAAACAGTAACTGGTCCTTTAAGACTATCACTGGTCCTTCTTGATTTGCACTGGCCTCGGATCAGGGGACCAGTGTTAGTGTCAAGCCCTGCCTTGTAATGCCTGTACATGTACTATTATAGTAAGGAAAACACTTCGAATAAAATTAAGAAACGTGTACAAAATCCAATCTTAATACAATTGTGTATGTACTATTTATGTAGATGTGAAGAAAGATGTGTGTAAAAGATCTCCTGCATCATGTTCTCAAAGGCTTGGTACCCTGCAAGCACACTGGGTAGCGAGAAGGGGAACCAGTAAGTAGAATTCCTGTAACTGTAAAATTATTCATTTTGTGGATTTCGTGGTTCACTTTCAACCATGAAATCGAATTCGATCGAACAATAATTTAGACCCTTGTATTAATCACTTGAAATGCGAAATCCACAAATTAAGGTCCCATGGAAATGTTCATTTTTACCAAAACCACACAATTTTGTCCCATTGTCCCAAAATGATTTTACAGAAAGCAGTACATAAAAATATTGATATCGGAATATTTTTCAATTGTCAGAAAGACAGTTTTTTTTGCCAAGCCTGTTGTGTTTAGTCCAAGCACAAAGTTATGAGTTGTTGTAATTAGTCTGTGCTCAGGAACCTGATATATTCAAATGAATGGGACTAAAATACTATCAAAGACCCCGTTACTGACAAGCACCCTTATAGAAAATAGACAGGAACGAAATGCGTCAGCTCGCCACTCACCTTTCCTTTTCTAGAAAATTTGTTTTAACAATGTAACAACTGAAAATTTCTGTCCAGGCACTCACTGAGGGTTGAAATTAGTAATTATTATACTGGTCCCATGTATATGTCCCCTACAGACCCCATATTTGCGTCTTATTTCAGATGTGAAAGCCAAACATCTGTTCACATGTTCCAGTGAGTTACATTTTCCTATTGGAGTTACCAGTAATAGCAGTGGAGATATTATAGTTGCCGACACTGGAAACCATTGCCTCAAAATGTTTGATTCTGCTGGAAAGTTTGTCAAAGCATTTGGAAAAACGGTAAACTGAATTTTAGCAATTTTACTTTGATACAAATATTAGCAACGTATAGTACTGTACAGCCATTAATTTTGCAAGGTTTTGTTTTGGTTGAGGGATTCATTAACTTGATAATAAAGTGAATCATAAACAGAAACTATGCAAAGAAAAGCACTAGCAAAAATAATAGTATTTACAGTAGCTGTCTTTGGTGCATGAAATTCATATGTGTTTATTATATCCTTACAAATATTTGAAGGGTGTATACTGCAGCCACCTTGTTGGTCTGTTTGTCAGTTAGCATTTTGTGGAATGAACTTCTCTATCTTTGGCATATTTCATAAAGCTTCATACAGACAAGACTACATACTGCCTGACATAATGTTTGTGAGGTGTACACTTCTTGCATTATAGTTTGTGTCCAAATCTCATTACATTGTACAATTGATATTACGTCAGTTGTCAATCAATACCCTTTGAATAAATTTTAACGGTAAATTGTAATCACAAGGTCCAATGGATTATCTTGAAAACCTTCACCAAGCAGCCTTCGATAAACAATCAGGTGGAGCGATCTCTGCTCTGGCTTAATGTCAATTATCGTCATGCAGCCTACTAGTGTGTGTATGCCATTGGAATTCTTTAAAGGAGACTTTATCAAGCACACCACAAGCAACTCTGTCACACAAGAAGTAAATACCTGACAAGTGTCTATGGGAGTCAAACAAATAATTGGTTGCCTGTCGTGTGAACACCGGATACATGCCCAGCTCTGATTCAGGGTCCTTATTCACCAACGTTAGATATTGCCAAATGTTCTTAGACTTTTTGCTCTCATCGATTATGATATAAATAGGTATACATGTTCAGGGGTAACAACAAATAGTCAGATAAAATTTCACAATTTCATGGTTAAATCTAATTCTAAAGAAAGGGCAGTGATTATAAATGTTGTCAATTTTAAGTCTTGAGTTTAAGACTTACCTGGTACAATGTTTGTGATTAAGGTCCATTCAATTCTTCATGTGACTGAGATTGAACCCACTCACGAGGCTGTTGCTATTTCAGGCGTCTCCGTCACTACGTCGACCATCGGATGTTGTAGTGAATGAGTTTGACAATATCTATGTGAAGGATGATAGAGCAGTACGGGTATTTGACCACACTGGACACTATGTCAAGTCTATAGGTTCCAATCTATTCTCAAAGCCATTTGGTATGTATGTTTGTTTCTATAGTATTTATTATACCCCTGCAAACAAAGTTTGAAGGTCGGTCTGTTGGTCTGTCGGTATGTTAGCATCGTGTCCGCTCTGTAACTTTGTCATTTCTTACTGGATTTTAAAATTGCTTGGTACAAATGTTCACCACATCAAGAGAGTGTGTCATGCGCCAGACCTTTTTCTTGGTATTGTGTGAGGCCGAATTTCGGCCTCAAATTCCATTCCCAATTGGTGAAAAAAATTCCCAATTGGTGAAAAAAATCCCAATTGAAAAAAAAATCCCAAAAAAATCTGACCCAAAAAAAAAAATTTTTTTACTCCAGAGCGAAATATGTTTATAACTAAATTTAACACGGTATACCAAATATCTTAATATATTTTGTTAAAGAGAACTTATTTATGGATATATAAGCATGGTTTAAGATATTTTAAAAGGAAAAAAATCCCATTTTTGTCATTTAACCGCTTATTTTTTTCCCCAATTTGTAAGAATCCGCGACGCAAAATTCCCAAATTGGGCAGAGGCCTTTTTCCCAAAAAGGCCAGAAAAAGGTCTGTGCGCAAGACCCAGGTCCCTACCTCAAAGGTCAAGGTCACACTTACAGGTCAAAGGTTATCTGTCGGTATGTTAGCATCGTGTCCGCTCTGTAACTTTGTCATTTCTTACTGGATTTTAAAATTGCTTGGTACAAATGTTCACCACATCAAGACGGTGTGTCATGCGCAAGACCCAGGTCCCTACCTCAAAGGTCAAGGTCACACTTACAGGTCAAAGGTTATATAGTCATGCAAATCGTGTCCGCTCTGTTACATTGTCATTTCTTACTGGATTTTAAAATTACTTGGTACAAATGTTCACCACATCAAGACGGTGTGTCATGCGCAAGACCCAGGTCCCTACCTCAAAGGTCAAGGTCACACTTACAGGTCAAAGGTTATTTAGTCATGCAAACCGTGTCCGCACTGTAACTTTGTCATTTCTTACTGGATTTTAAAATTGCTTGGTACAAATGTTCACCACATCAAGACGGTGTGTCATGCACAAGACCCAGGTCCCTACCTCAAAGGTCAAGGTCACATTAGCCTTCAATCATGGTGTTTTTCAATCTGTATAGCAGCAGATTTCCATCAAATGTGTTGTTTAGACTATAATTTTAAATAATATTCCTGTGCCAAGGCGGTGCTGCGGGGGTATAATTCATCGTTCATGTGATAGCTCTAGTTTTATTTTAGTTTCTTTTGTCGTCATTGTCATGTCATACAGCATTTAGTCATGGTTTCATGACACAATGTGATTAGTCTAAAGCTCTATAAGAATCGGATGTATGGACAATATGATAAGTATTTCATACCAGATAATTGTATATCCGAGTACTGACATGCCTGATGTTCATCCTGAATACCCGATTATAATGTACAATTACCAACATGCCCAGAACCTGTGATTTATCATTATTTATGTAAACAGATCATAACCCAGTAAACACCCGATGTTGTGTGGACGTCGGTACAACGTTGGATTAAGGTTACGACGTCGATAACCCTTATCCAACGTTGTACCGACGTCGGAATCCCGATGTTTATACGACATCGTGTTTTGAGGTTGTAACGATGTTGAAAGCCCGATGTCTGCACAACGTTTTGTTTCGATGTTGTACCGACGTTAGAATAATGTTAGTTTTGTCATCCAATATACTTAATTATTTATCTTAATTTTTTTAAGTAGATCTATTCCGAGTCTAGTAGACGTATATATATCGTAGATAATAGATCTAGAGTTACCAGTTTGTATTAAATCTAAATAAAAAAATAACATCCTACAGCAGATCTGTTTTCAAATATGTTTATTTAATGCATTGATAAACGAGAAAAATTCATACTAAAAACACTTAATAGATCTAAATATGTTTTTAAAAGCGTGTTGGAGGTTTATATTAATGGTGTCCCTTTGCTAAGAAAATCTTCCGCTAGGTGTCGTTCTGCGACAATCGGAACGCTCCGCACGGCATTTATCGCCTACCATTTCAAAAACAAACGAAGACTGAAGAGGTTGAAAACGAAAGCCGTTACTCGATCGTGTTTTTAATTCATTCTTATAAGGATACAGATAGATAGATATAAAGCTTCATCAGTTAGAAGGTATGTGGCAGTTTTGTGATGTGTTTTACTTATACATGTATTGAATCTTTCAGGTTTATATCGGTTAGAAATTGAATAATAAAATTGGCGCTTAAATCTACAGTAGGGAAACGGAAGTGGGTGGGGTGGTAAAAAGAGTTCATGCAAACTGATTTACATTCAATTATCTGCTCAGACGCAAAAGAAACATGTCTATGAATAATTTCCCGTATCAAGGACAGATTATCGGATCTAAAATGTTATTTGGGATCATAGTTTATGCTTATTAACTATATTCTATTCTATTCTATATATCCTCACCGCCAACAATGGCGAACCCCAGCAGAATACTGGGTATAACTATAATCATCCAAAAACCACAAATTATTGTCAATAAGTAAATAAAAATGTCACAACAACACAGTCCTCCACCACAATGAATTATGATATATAATGTAAATGGATCATTTATTTATGCCACATCTAAAATATTTATTTACAAGTCACTTTGTTCTGCACTCTTCGACTACTTTCCAATCATGCCCTTCAGGAATGCACAGTTAGTTTTGTGCTCTGTCCAATTTTCCATTTGACATTTGGCTCCACAGTATTTCACTGCCTTACATTTAGAGCAACCTATGAAAAGTTTACCCTCCGCTTTACCGCACTCGACACACCATTCAGGGGCTTCTTTCAGAAGCGGTGTAGTCGTGTCAACACGCTCATCTTCGAAGTCCAGAACAGAAGTATCGTCACACTCAACAACACAGTTGGTCACAGAGCTTTTGGAATTGTTCGGAGATCCCACAACTTTCTCTGCAGCTTCCTTGAACGGAATATCGTTCGGTCCGACCGCCACAGATTCAGTCGCGTCCTTGCACAGTTCGTTGAGCTCAGGAGCAGCTGGATTCTCCAGCACTCCCTGCAGGTATTTGTCCGGCAGACAGTCTGGCTGGTTTTCCAGTAGTCGGTCCGATGCTTGACGATTTTCACGCGAGAGTTGTTGGCGAAGTCGCCATATAGCCTGGCGCCTACGGTCCCTGTTTACTTTGGATGGAGGTTTCTGACGGCGTTTCCTTCCAGTAGACTTTGGTTTTTCCAAAATCTCGGGGCCAACAGAATCTGGTGAAATGTCCACATTCACATTGGAAATAGGAGACGACGGTACGTCATGTTTGGATGAGTTCACAAATCTGTCACGTGACTTTTTGGCGCCAACTTTGTTTTCAGGAAGTGTCCAGAATTTTAAAGAAAATTGGCCATTGTGTGATCTAGAAAGTGTCCAGGAAATGGAGGCATCCTTCTCCTGGTCCAAACACTGCAATATCTTCTCAAATGCTGCTGGGATATTAGCGGACATCGCAAATATTATCCAAAATCAGCTGCTGGAAAAATACGTGCCGCCATCTTGGGCTGCTTATATCCATCATTTTACTATCATTTTTCCATCCACTATATTGACAGTATTGTTTAGGCTGGTGAGATTGCCGATCGGGCTAAAAGCTCAATTAGACTATGATTTTATACATTTTGCTGCAGGAACCATCAGATGTCAATATGTTCAGTTTTTGCTCCCTTGTTGCAAACACATCTGTTTTATGAAAGTTGAACTTGTAGAATTTTGCGCCAGTTGCTTTATTTTTTTCCAATAAAAGTATCTGTACTCAGTACAGTACTTGGAAAGTGAAAGTAGAAATGCTAAAATTATGGCACAAGAAATGGCTGATTAAATTTGGGTAATGTTGACATTGAACACAATGTTATGATGTCAATAATATATTATAGGACTTTAACAACTTTCCATAAAAATTTCATAGAAATATAAATTTACAAAAAAAATGTTCATTTCTATTCATTAATTTAAGCCCGATCGGGCAATAAAAGCTCATTTGGGCTTTTAAGCCCGATTGGGCAATCTCACCAGCCTGTTTGTATAATCATGTATATTGACTATAATATGTATCAGCCAGGTATATTAAATAACTGAACTGAGACCGTTTGTCAATATTTCAGCGACGCTTTATCTGCCATTCAGTAAATACTTACGAATACAGTCTTCACGAAAAACTTTTCAAAGTTCTAGCCAGTTGGGCTACCAACAATGTAGAACTTACTAGCCTGAGAATAAATTTACTAGTCCGAACATTAAATGATCAAAAGTGGATATTAATATCTGTAAACATTTTAATACTGTTTACTACAATGCAGAATTTTCATTGTCCCGACTCACAATCGTTTGGATGTTTTTAGTCTTTTGGCTTGTGTTCTCAGGATTTTTCACTAGCCTTCGGACTAGTCACCTAGAGACAATTACTAGCCTGACCCAGATTTTACTAGCTTCGGGCAAGTGGCCAAATTCGAAGACTGCGAATAGGCCCATTGCAGAATCCTTGCCGACCATTTTTATATTATTTTCTTTTAAAGATATACACTATCAGTATATGCCATGGCCATTTGAACCGTTTTCTTTTAAATTCATTCAACCATTTTTATTACCACAAAGGCTAAAACATACATAATTAGAACAATTGTGATGAAAATGCTGCTGAAAATATTATCTATTTCTAATTATTACTTTTCAAAACATCAATGAATTAAAAAAAAACGGAACCACATTGTTATGCTAGTTTTGTCACGTAATAATGCAATATATAGAACGATTATATACGAGTGCAAACCAAAACATATATATAAGTCAATAATATAAACTGCTATCAAGTACGATTTTTTATGTAACACGTTTCTGAACAAGTATTTATGAGAGAATACAAAATTCCAGTTCCCAAAGGTCGACATCGATTCTGCATTATTCGTAAATATATTAATTCCGGTTCGCTAAGGTCGCTGTCTAGCCAACTGATTCCGGGTCGCTAGCTACTTCCTATTACGAGCAATATAATGTTCATTGGGCCTGGTGCATGGTATTGTGTCCTTTAAGCTGTGTATTTATAAATTCCAAAAATAGATTTATCTACAAGCATAATGCTTTTATAAGCCTTGAGGTGTACTGAAAATTTCAGTTTCCAATACACATTGGAGATTTATGTAGAATAACCTCTTCTGTTACATGAAATTCAGAAATCAGTCTCATGGCAGTGGTCTGCTTCTCTATTTTCATGTTTATCCAGTTAATTTGGTGTTTTGCATTACACATGATATTTGAGTTTTGATGGGAATTTCCCCTTTATTATATAAGGTTGACCTTAAATAAATTCTTTGTTTGGAGTTACTATGTCTTCTCATAAAAATCCCAATCTCAACTTCATTTTTTGGCGTTTCATGGGACTTAAATGTTTTTTTACACTATGGGTGAATGTAAAGAAATAATTTTAAAAAAATCCCCACCCACCTAAAAAAAATTAAGGTCAGCCTAAGACGCAGTTGTCTTTCATTTAAGGAACTATTTACCTGTCTTATTGGGGATAACTTTTAGTCAATTTACTTGATATAATTATTATGTTTTTTTGGCAATATTTCAAATTGGATATGAGATCCATTATTTTCATAAAAATGTTTTATAATGATGCTGCTATTTAGAGTCAATGTGTTAAATCAGTGTGTAACATATAACTGTTTGGCCATCAACTTTCTGGTCAGCTTGGCTCCACTTCAGTTGTCAGGTTCGATTAGATCGTAGATCTACCCGAAAAGCATGACAACATGCCATCTAATTTCAAATTATCATGGCCCAACATGGCTGTGAATTTCGGATTTGAAACAACTTGTCCAAATCAGTACAAGTGAATAATTTTCCTTTATATTCAGTTTCTATATTTCCAGTAGAAGTCAATAATTTGCTTGTCCTGGACAAGTGCTAATTTGGCAGACTGACATAATTTACCATGGCATTGGGTCTAGGTCGACAATACTTTTCTCATGTTAACAACACAAGTTATGATGTTCCCTCGCTGCCATGTGATATTAATAATTTATATAATACACTATACATGACTGTATTTTATGTTATATTTTTTAATTCACAGATAAAGAAAATAAGTTATTTGTCAGCGAATAAAGGTCTTTAACCTATGTTCCAGTCCATTATGGGCCGCCATCGTTTAGAATGTAAAAAGGCATATCAAAAACGAAGAAAACTGTTAAAATTATTGAAGAAACAATCTAAACTGGTTGATACCAACAAGAACATTCCTTGTACTCCTAAAGAAGACTCAGTGAAAAAAGCCTCTTCTGTAGTAAAAACAGTTCATGAAGAAGCACAAAATGTAAATGAACATATATGTTCTGTCAGCCACGCTCATAGTGAAAATAAATCGGCTGACTCACGGCTGCCTGATAAAAACATTTGTAAACAGAAAAGCAGGCCATCTGTCACTAGGATTGTGTTTGATTATGAGAGAGATCCATTGTATACTAATATGTTGAAACACCAAAAGATGAGCAAGCGAGTTAAAGAATTAGAAAAATCCCCAAAGTTTTATTAAAGGTATGTAGCGTAAAATGGGGTAATTTAGGGATTATTCTGACGTAAGATTTTAGTGGGAGAAATTCCCCAGTGAGTTGATAATCGTCCCATTAAAGAACTCAAGAAAATTTTCACTTTTTTCATGGATCACGTTCATCTCTTTTCAATGCAAAATATTTTGATATACATTGTGAATCAATTTCGTTCTGGGTATCGTGCCATACCATGACTTGCAATTGGAAATGTAGTATATATTAAAATTACTGGCACAAATCACCCACATATCAGTGCTTACATGTAAGTCGACAGTCAATAAGACTCTAATTATATGCTAGATACATAATATATCCTGTGCCATAAATTTATGACAATATTTTGCATGTATTATTATGTTCTCTGAAAATTCCATCAGTCCATCTTACTGAATTTGCTCAATATATGCAGGGAAATAGCTTAAAATTATATAACCAAGTTCCAACTGATTTTTGCCGTAATATTCATGACAAATTTAGTTTTGGAATTTTCATCTTCAAATCATCAGAAACAACTTAACTCTTGCTACATTTATGCTCAGCTTATAATATTAACCTTTCAACTTTATCTAAATAGCTTGTTTTATTATTTATAAGTAAAAATGCCAAAATAATAGTACAATGCATTTTGTCATTTTTCTTTTTTTACAACGATTTGACTATCTGGAGTGAAGTACCGGTACACCTGACAATTACTGTAATGAAATTTTGGTAAAAATAAGGATACATAAACATCCATTGTTAATACTAGTAGTCGTAAGTTCCTTACTTATTGTTTTCAATTCCTGTAACAGTTCATGTTTAGAAGATTCCAGTGTGTATACAGATTCTGTACAGTCAGTATTTTGCATTTCCTTTTTTTTCTGATATGATCTGCCATTGATATCAACATGAATTTTGTGCAAATTTGCATGACTACATGGCATCATTTTAAATGATATTATAGGTTACTTAAACATGAGATGATAAAGTGCTACCTTGACCTCTCATTCAGTGGACTTAATTTAAGTACACAAGACAAAAATTTCCAATAATAACTGATTTGACAAGAACCACTATCACCAAAATCTTTCCTCAGAATGATCCAGGGCAGTAATAACTACACCAAATTATGTTAGCATGTACATTGGTTTGCATGTATTTCCTTGCATCTATAACCCTGCTGCCTGACTTAAGTTTTGTTGAAACAATAGTTTAATACAGTATATGCTTGTGTTTCTTTTAGGATTGAAATTAGGCATGGTAATGCTTGTCTCATGTGTACATAATTATGTTCATGTTATCATATTAAACAGCTGAATTTATTCTTTAGTGAAGATTTCAGAACAACTATTTTACAGTCTATTAAATCGATTTAGAATTGTATACATGTATACATTAAAAGATTCAAAACGAATTGAAAATACAATTTACTTAAAGTGAATGTATCAGTATTGTAAGTATGCATGTAACATTAAAATGTGTTACAGGCTAATACAGCACAGAAAGTGTACATAAAATTATTGAGAAAATTGTTCTCAAATTTAAAACAAAACTACTTGAAAAACCTAATTGTCAGACTTGCAAATGGAGAAGTGAAAAACTATTCAATGAAAAACATTGAGAGTGAAAAAACAATTTAAAGCTATAGAGGTCTGTTGCTCTGACAGTGTAGTAGATAATATCTTAGAAAGAAACATGCTTGTAACACATTTATTAATTGGCAATTTATCATTGGTTTATGTTTAAGTTCTAGTCCTAAAGATTAGATAAGTATTTTATTGGTGTATACATGTAGACTGAATAGTATTTCTGTTTGAATACCTTGAGGGCACATGTTGCATAATATTACAAGTTTATGAGGGCAGCATAAAATCCTAAAAAGGGTAATAACTAACATATGGCCCAGCATCATAATAATCATATACTCAGAAATGTCTAGAAAAAGCACATGTCCTTTAATATAAAACATTTGTATTATATGAATATCATTTGGTAATTAAGTAATATAGTAAGATTGGTATTATCCATGTTAATTATACACCTTATGGAAACCCACTGATTGGTTTGATATAGTCTGATAAGCAATTAGGAAACATTTGGTATGGCAACTCAAATGCATACTTGTTCAATCTATCTAGTAAGTGTTAAAATCCTTTGATGTAGCTTTTGTAGTAATTTAGACAAGAATTAGAAAAGTGAACAGTAATTGGTAATAATTAATTCATGATAGGCAGGTGAGATTGGTAACTTTATAGAATAAGAATTTAGTTTTATTTAAAAATGAATGATAGTTCATAGAATGAGTTCTTATGTACTAATTGGTTATTTATATATATGGGTTTTACTTTGAAGGGACGGATGTCAGAAAGCCGGTAGTTATCATTAATTTAATGCATTATCAGTTAGTTGTGCGATTTCAGTCCTTATTTCAGATAAATAACATTATGTGTGTTGTTGGATTTATTTTACTTTCGCCACTGGGATAACCCATGTTGGCAAGAATTCTGTTTCTTTAACTCTTATATGATATTCTTATTTGATAAGTAATTATTACCTAATCAATTAACATATTTTGTTCACAACATGTTAATATTAGAATACATTACTTTGTACTACACACATAATTTTATATAAAAAAGAATTGTATTTTCTGAATATAAGTATGTAAATTACTAAAGCCTAAATTAAAATATTGTTTGTGTGACCTTTACCTACCTACCCGATAAAATTGCCCCTACTCAAATAATTATATTGCTTTCCAGAGAATTTTTTTTTATTTCTTATCTGATAAAACCAGAACATTTAATGCTACGTTTTACAAGACAGGCGACCATATTTTACTAAAGTGGAAACAAATCTAATTTCAATTTTTTTTATTTTTCCCGGTGGGGAAGAAATGTCTAAAATTTCGAAAGGGAGCAATCGCCCTTGTTTCCTGATTGACTTCACAACAGTATAATGTATACACCATCTCACCAGTACCAAACACACAAATAATTAGCATACATTTGACAGAGCGTCTACAAGCAATATGTAGTAAATAGACTATATTACGGAGACAACACTAAACCTACACAATCAAAATAAAATTATTTACCTACCCAACGTAAAAATATTGGGTCGGTAAAGCTAAAGGTCAAATGAACAATATTCTAATTTAGGCCTAATACATAAAGTTATCTTCTCTTTATGAAATAGATTTTAGTATTGAGTGATGTAATGCATTATGGTGAATAAATCTGGCACTGTTTACAGTTCATATGCATAGTAATTAATCAGGGAGGCTGTATAATCTGTTTTAATAAAGCCACAATTTTATCACTTCCTGTCATATAGAGATCTGTCACTGTTTACTACTCTTGGACGCAACAGTTCAAAAGTCTTCCCCGATACCTCAGAACAATAGTTTTGACTGTTATCCAAACACACATGAAATAACTGTATAATATGTAGATGACCAGAGTATAGAACACATTGTGAAAATAGATAGAAGCATGATAAAATATAATTTGACATGGAGAAATGCGGAATGAATTATAAACAAATTTCACTAAAATTAACAATTTTCTTGTCTGCATGATAGGGGTTTCATCTATGATGTGATTTTAACCAAACTTGCACACAACGTGTATCACAATAAGAGATTGTTTTCTTTCTTTAAACAGCTACATCCCACCATGGGTTCTATAGTTAGGGCCCCTAAAAGGACCAGAAATTATCTATTTGCTCCTTAGGTCTTGTCTGCACAATAGCAGTTTCATTTATTATTCGATTTTAACCAAACTTGCACACAACTTGTATCACCATTTAATATATGATCTTGGTTCCTTGCTTGAACCGACTATATCCCACTCCAGCATTACAGCCCTTAAAAGGGCAAGAATTTGGCTATTTTGGTCTGGAGGCAACACTCATAAAACTCCAAAGGCCAATATGGGACAGGTGAGCGACCCAGGGCCCTCTCGGTCCTTGTGTCTTAAATAGGGCTTTTGTTGACATGAGATGTCAGTCAGGACTGGACTTTTTTTCTTATAATAAATTCAAGTACAAATACAATTTATCTAAGGATGTCTCATGTTTCCTTTTTTTATAACAGAGAACTGTTCCAAACAAAATTTAAAATCAATTGGATTGACATTAAAATTTAACTAATAAACATTTTAATCTGCTGGACTTGAAGGGTGTCTTATTAACAGTTGAGGCCTAAAAATAAATTGGATGGTTTAATATTTGCATCAAACTTTTTTTTAAATACTGGACAATTTGTGTTTCTGTGTAATGTCCGTCCTGATGTCTGTCTCTCACCAGCTAGTATATATATACCGGTAGATTCAGAAATTTGACGTCAAAGATGTGATAAAAGAGAATCATATACGGTGCCTTTAGAAAAAGAGAATCATATGTATACGGTACCTTTAGAAATAAACTAATATCTTTGTTTGTTTGCATGTTATGCATGATAACATTGTACGGTCTTAATTTTCAGCAAGACCAGAACATAATGTCAAACCCATCCTACTGGAAACGTTGGCGTCAGAATCATGCAGCAGCTAGAGCCCTTGCCTTAGCAAGCAGCAGTGAAGAAGAGGATGCGCCAGACCAAGGCACTGCTGCAGCCGGGCCAGATTTAAATACTGATGAATTGGAACGTTCAGAAACTGATCAAGTGGACAGTCATTCAGACCTTTCATTAACCGACACCATTGAATCCTCATCAAGTGATGCAGCATCTGAAAGGGATGTCGAAGAGACAAATTTAAGGGAAAAGTTAGCAGTTTGGTCAGCTACCAACCGATTAAGCAAGTCTTGTGTGGATGGACTTTTGGGTATATTACGTTCCCATGGCAATGCTGACCTTCCAAAAGATGCAAGAACGCTTTTGAAAACCCCGAAACATATTGCTTATAATGATAAATGTGGTGGACAGTATATTTACTTCGGGATAAAAGATGGTCTTAAAACGTTGCTGTCTATTCCATCATTTTGTGCAACGAAGGTGGCAACTAGTACATTAAAGTTGAACGTTAATATAGATGGTATTCCAGTGTTCAAGTCATCTGGTACGCAATTCTGGCCGATTCTTTGTAGTGTGGGTCTGTATACACCATTTGTAGCAGCCTTATATTATGGTCCTAGCAAACCAACTTCATGTGAGGACTTCTTGGAGGACTTCTTAACAGAGTTGAATGATCTTTCCATAAGTGGATTGACATATAATGATGTAGAATATAGAATACTTATGAATGCATTCATTTGTGATGCTCCAGCCAGAGCATATCTTAAAAATATTAAAGGGCACACAGGTTACAGTGCCTGTGAACGCTGTACTGTCCGTGGATACTGGACTGAAAACCGCATAGTTTTGCATTCAAACAACAGGTGTCCTCTAAGGACAGATGAGGAATTTTCTAATGGAATATACCAAAATGACCACCAAAATGGAGATACTCCTCTTGTGCGGTACAATATTAAGTGTGTGACAGGGTTTTGTTTAGACTATATGCATTTAGTTTGCCTCGGAGTTGTTAAACGAGTGTTAGGGTTTTTAAGGAAAGGACCGAGTGTTTGTAAATTGTCTTCAGGCCAACTGGGAGATATTTCAAACAGTTTGGTAAAATATGCTGGGAAGATGCCATCAGAATTTGCTCGTCAGCCCAGAACTTTGTTTGAAACTGATCGATGGAAGGCAACTGAGTTTAGACAATTTCTTCTCTACACAGGGCCAGTAGTGTTAAAGAAATACTTTAGTAAACCAATGTATGAACATTTTCTGGCATTGACTATTTCGATTTCCATTCTTTTGGAAGCTGATGATGAGGTTAGGAATAGTTATCTGGACTATGCCCAATCTTTACTTGAATTTTTTGTTGATAAAAGCAAAACCCTTTATAGTGAAAAATTCAATGTATACAATGTCCATTCCCTTATTCATCTGCCAGATGACTGTAGGAAATATGCATGTTCACTGAATGAAATCTCTGGTTTCCCATATGAAAACCACCTGCAGTCCATCAAAAAAAGTGTGAAAAGTGCCAAAAATCCAATAGTTCAAGTAGCAAAACGACTACAGGAAAAAGAGTCATTAGATGTGATGGACACAATTAAATTGCAGAAAACTTTCAATGTTATTTCGACGAAGAAAAGAAATAGTTGTTTTCTATTGAAAAATGACAGCTATGCATTTGTGTTAGAAAAACGGGAAGACGGAAGGATGGTTTGCGATATACTTAAACAAAGTAGCACAGAAAATTTCTTTACCAAGCCATGCGAATCAAAACTCCTCAATATTGCTTTGCAAACACCACATCATCACATGCGTAGAAGACTTGTTGAACCGAATGAGCTGCGTAAGAAAGTAGTTTGCCTGCCAGTAGATGGTGGCTGTCATGCCCTGTTCCCAATGTTGCACTCTTTAGATAGTAAGCAAGACAAAGTTTAAGTTGTATGCATACTGCCTCTTCTGTTTTTAAGATTGTTTCTTAATGCTGTACATTTAGAAAAAAAACTAATTTGAAATTGACAATATATATGCAGTTTTCAGAGAATTTATTTTTGAAAACAAGTAGCAAATAATTCTTAATGTCAGGGGAGGCAATGTGTACATTAGTTTTTAGCTTGACTACTTCAGCATGAGTTTTAACTTAATTATAACACCATGAATTAAATTTTGAATGAATGAAATTTAGCTAACACTTATAGTATGATAATTAATTTTAATAGTGATATTCAAGGCTCTCGATCTACCATTTATGGGCCAAAATTGGGCCCCTTTCCCATGTCCAAAAAGTATGTTTTTTTCTCCTATTTCTGAAAAAAATCCCCTCAAATTTTTTTTACCATCCCTACCATCAAAATCTTTTCTAGATGAACATATTAATGCACACTGTTGAGTGTACCATTTAAAACAGGCTATAAATGGAAACTAAACAGTACCACTGTCTTTATTATTAATATATAAAACTCCACCATACCTTCAAACAACACAAAATTCCCCTACCAATGGCCCCAGTCGCCCAAAGTAGAAAGAGAGCCCTGATATTCAACTTTGCTGATATTATAACGGTTAAACCTATTAACATGTTAACAGTGATCAAAATTCAGCTTTTCAATAAACAAGCCCAATTTCTTATTAACTTGCCTGTTGCATAGTGACAATTTGAGCTGTTGTGAAATTCATATACATGTGTATTACCGGTTCATTATTACAATTAATAAGGATATGTATATATATTGTGTATATTTACATATCCTTAATATTTGTAATAATGAACTGGTAATACATGCTGTGATTTTTTCTATATATATTGTGCTTAATATATGTCAGTATTACACTTCAAGTGTATGTCAACAGTGGGACCATATTCCTTGTATGTTGAAGGAACACAATATTTGAAACTTACACATCCTTTTTACCATTACTTATTAGAATGATGTGGGTCAGGGCAGCTTGGAAGGAAGGGGAGCGCAACGTGGAAGGGACAGTGCCGTCATCATGGGTTGCTGAAGGTAATGTCTATTGGCCGCCAGGTTCAGATGCCAGGAAGGCCATGGCAAACTTAGAGACGCCTCGAGACAACTGGAGAAAATTTCCTATCATCAAAATAAAGTTTACATCAGGTAATCATTGGTCATTATATTGTGATAATCAAAATAAGTCCTTTCAAAATCAATACTATGCTTATAATGTTGCGTTTCTTTTGCGTTTAAGTATGGTTAAAAAAGAAAAAAGAAAATTACAAAAAGATTTTTGTTAAGTCATAGTGTGCCTTTTCGTTGGACTGTGCTCATTCTACATGTGCCTTGTAATATGTAGATGTCCTGTGTGTTTGTGCCTTTCATTCCCTGCTGTTTCTGTTGAGTGCTGCCCCTAAGTTTTGTAGTTCAACATAAATTTCTAGAAAATGGTGCTAAAACCAGATTTTATGCTCTAAAACGAAAGTCATCAAATCTTATTATTCATCATTTTGACCGGGGCCACTTTCATGCAGAGCAAGCTATTTGTATGTACTGTTCTTTTTTGTGCCTTCGTGATCTGCTGTTTCTTTAGAGTGCTGCCTTCCCTGTCCGATTTTTATTATCTTTTTGAAACACAATATTCTTCATCACTGATTATTCCATTCTGTAGACAAGAGGAGGTCACTCTGTTAAGGATTTTAGTGGAGTTAATGCCCTTTTTTCAACTATAAGATTTTTGCCTTTAGGTCCATTATCTATGTTTATAGAAGGTATTACCTTAAAGCTCAAGACTTATTGATGACTATCAAGTACGAAAAAGTCTGACCGTAGGTGGCGCTCTTGTTTTTATTTCCTTCTGTATTTATTAAACAGTTCTTATTGACACAAGTAAAACATGTTAAAGTATATGTTGTAAATGTATGTTTATAATGACTTAATTTTAGAGAACAAGAAAGAATGTGACATCTATGATGACACAACTACAGTGGAAACGGATGATGAGACCTTGCCGGTGAAAAGACCTAGGAAAAAAAGACAGTTTGATGACTACATAGTTGGTTGGTTTGTTTTTGGTTTTCATACAGTAAAATAATTATTAATATAATTAGCGGTGTAAGGCGCACGCTTTGGAATCGAGAGGTTTGATCCCCTTCTGCACCACTGCTCAATTCTTAGCAAGAATAACCCTCTATGCTCCACTTAACCAAGGTGGATAAATGAGTACCTGAGAGGGTCAAAAGCCAATGTGCTTGGCTGCCATCAGCGCCATGTGTTACAGCCGACTTACAACTTGAAGATCAGGGGGTAAATGTACAGTTGGCTGTATGGACACATGAAAATAGACTTTGACTTGGTACTTCACTTTTTTTATATAAAGCCAGGTTTCTTCAGCATAATTCATGAGCACACATTTAAGTTTTCACAATCACATGATAAGCTGGTTTGGGTTAACAAATTTGTATTTAAGTAAGAGCATAAAAATATGCTTGTGGTACAGTGATAACTACATTCATTGCTTTAAAGTAGTATGTCAATGTCTTCATAGTCGCATATTGTCATACATCTCAACTGATGGTAAGAATTCAGACATTTAATTTTAAAGAGTAAACTTGTTGACAAGTCCTGTACTTTTGTACTTGTAAGTGAGCAAGTGCATTAATCATAAATAGAATAATATACACATGTATTATATTTATAAGTCTTTCTGGGACAGTTAGATTGTCCCTTGCATATTGAAAATATCAACAATGTAACATGTTTTTTCAGGACCCAAAAGTGACAGGTGTACGGATGAAGAACCTTCACCATCTGCAAGTGAAGCCCGCCTGCCATCCCCTCCAAGGAAGGTGATTAAGAAGGTTTCGTCACGGAGGTCTAGATCACGGTCTGCTTCAAGGTCCTCTTTTAACACTCAAATGTCCCAGTCTCGGTCACGGTCTCCTGAAACAGTTAGGCGCCAGCATAAAAACACAAGTAGATCCAGATCTGCTTCAAGGTCCTCTTTTAACACTCAAAGGTCCCAGTCTCGGTCACAGTCTCCTATAACAGTAAGGGGGTCCCAGTCTCGGTTACGGTCTCCTGTAACAGTAAGGCGGTCACGGTCTCCTGTAACAGTAAGGCAGTCCAAGTCTCAGTCACGGTCTCCTGTAACAGTAAGGCGGTCCAAGTCTCAGTCACGGTCTCCTATATCAGTAAGGGGGTCCAAGTCTCGGTTACGGTCTCCTGTAACAGTAAGGCGGTCACGGTCTCCTGTAAAAGTAAGGCGGTCCAAGTCTCAGTCACGGTCTTCTGTAACAGTAAGGCGGTCCAAGTCTCAGTCACGGTCTCCTATTGCAGTAAGGCGGTCCAAGTCCCAGTCTGGGTTACGGTCTCCTGTAACAGTAAGGCGGTCCAAGTCTCAGTCACGGTCTCCTGTAACAGTAAGGCGCCTTTCTGTCAATACACACAGGTCTAGGTCACCTCCTTTGAGTGTTGCACGCCTTTCTTGCTTACAAAAGGCACCATCTGCAGTTAGGAGCCTACATACAAGCTTGCATAAATCTAAGTCAAAAAATAATCCATCAAATAAATCAAAACTCCATGGTTATTCTCAATCATCAACTTCATCAAAATCTGGGTCAAAATCATTGTCACAGCGTTCAACCTCACACTTGGACAATCATTTACACAGATCACCATTACCTACCACATCTAGGTCTACAAGTCAAGATGAGGTGCACAGGTCAAGGTCTAAAAACACTCAAAGACAGCATAGCTCAAATTCAAGGTCAAAAACACAAACAGTATCTTCTCAACCTATGTCCTCACATACATCAAGATCTCAATCAGTGACCTCTGAGATGTCGCTTTTCGAACACTCGCCTTCCTGTTCACCTCAAAGAAAATCAGATCGGTCTATGTCTCCATCCATAGTGCCCCTTTACCAATCAACACCCGCAACAATGAGACAGGACGGCTTTCCCATGTCAAATGCTAGTAAGTGTAAATGCTCTTTTGAGTGAAGGCTATATATATATACTCACGGTCAATGAACACGCACCACTTGGTTAATCTTGTATATATTTTTACATATTAGAAATATTTGAAAAATTCTTTTTGATGATTGAAATCCAACATTTTAGGCAGTCAGGAAACATAGTTTTGTTTGATATTTTTTCAATAACAGGTTAAGATTATTTGTTGAAAATTAAACGTAAGAAACCAGAAGTCACAAAACTCAATGTAGTCACATTTATCACATGGTTTCAAAAATGAATCTCTTGCCCAGCAACATCCGTCTCATGGGTCGCTGTTGTCAAAACTGTATTTAGTGTAAATGGAGGACATACAAGTCAATGTTTTTTGTGCACTTTAGTGTACATCTTTTTCATTTTTAACACCAGATCCATTTTTCGAACTTGCATGTGTTTGCATTTTGATGATAAAAGCCAGTAATACGGTGTTTTGAAACTAAATGATATCTTGACTACATCAGGTTTTGTGAATTTTTATTTCCCACCTTTAATTTTCAATTAGCTATCTAAACATGTCATTGTTACAATCCTCAAACAAAATTATTTTTCCTGACTGCCTAAAATGTTGGATTTCAATCATCAAAAAGAATTTTTCAAATATTTCTAATACGTAAAAATATATACAAGATTAACCAAGTGGTGCGTGTTCATTGACCGTGAGTATATATAATTGTACATACTATCAGTCTGAGACAGATTTATATGATGTATAAAAAAATCACAGTTTAGCTTTGTCATAAACTATTGTTAAATAAATGTACAATTGTTCATGATAAAAATATTACAACTACCTTCATAACTTTGTATCATAATGATCCGACGGACCTGATTGTTATAAGAAAGGTCATTTTAGAATGTAAATTCCTTTTTCATATTTGATTTAAACATGCATCTATTTCATGTAAAGCACTTGTGAACAATCATTGTATGCCTATAAAATTCTGTATAAATTTATGTACTGCTGTTTAACTCTGAAAGATGTCATTCTAAGACCATTTATTTATAGAATTCCAGAAACGAGTACTTTACCTGCTTGCAGACGTAAAAGCAGATTTGAAGGACTTGAAAACACGAAGACTGGGTGGAGCAGATCTTGTTAGTTTCGAGGACGAGACAGAACATGGTATAGGACTTGCCTATACCATGGAAGAATTTACCGATTTAGAATCGAGGTGTAAAATACCTCAGGAAAGACAGAAATTAGTAATATTATTTATTGTTTAGTATTTTAAGCTTAACCTTGTCGAAAAATTATGACATGAGGACTAAATATACTCCGCGTTTGTGTGGACGTCGACTAATATTCAAGTCTTTCAAGTTCTTTAGTAGCAATGGTCGAGTGTTTCCATCAGACATGCAGCTCTGGTTGAAGTATTTGTTGATTTCATAATGGAAGTTATTTCTTGTATACATAGAAAATACAATGCAAGAATGAAAATTGTCAAATTTGTCTGGGTTAGCTACTTGATGAAAAGAGACATTTTTTCAAGTTCTGGCAAATGTTTGCAGGGCTTTAGGAAGGATGGGGATTTCACAGCAATAAGTGCATAGCAATGCTGATTGCAAAAGATCCATATACCATTGTATTTGGAAAGGTGAGATGTTGATCCTTCTACCAATATAACGGGTTTGGTGGCTTTGAATTTACTTCAAAAGATCCATATACCATTGTATTAGGAAAGGTGAGATGTTGATCCTTCTACCAATAGAATGGGTTTGGTGGCTTTGAATTTACTTCAAAAGATCCATATACCATTGTATTAGGAAAGGTGAGATGTTGATCCTTTTACCAATAGAATGGGTTTGGTGGCTTTGAATTTACTTCAAAAGATCCATATACCATTGTATTAGGAAAGGTGAGATGTTGATCCTTCTACCAATATAATGGGTTTGGTGGCTTTGAATTTACTTCAAAAGATCCATATACCATTGTATTAGGAAAGGTGAGATGTTGATCCTTCTACCAATAGAATGGGTTTGGTGGCTTTGAATTTTATTTCAATATCCTTCATTAATCTTTTTATATTTATTTAGGAAAGATTCCTATTGTTGGGGGGGGGGGGGTAGAGTAATAGTTTTTGTGGCTTAAAATGATTTCAACATTAATCTCTTTAAAATCTTTGTCAGGTGCAGAAATTGTCCACCATTGGAGGTCACAACCCAAAAGACATTGTGCGGAAGATAATGGAAAGGTTAGTTTTGATTAGTATGAATACACACGTACAAAATTTACTAATAACTATGCTATTTAGATAGGTGCAAGGTATTTGAAATACTATCTAGAAAGTCTGTAAATACTTGTCAAAAATCAGAATGATGGCTATTATGGAAAAAAAAGATTGCTCCTGTGTTTTTTTGGGCTTTCCCTAGGGATGTACTGGAATTCAGACTCCTACATGCATCATATAAAGCGACTTAATTAGTCTAAAGGCTTGGAGCTAATCCAACTCCTGATTCCAACAGGTGGGGTTGTTTTTGGTTCCATGTACTTATATTATCTTGATGTAATCAAATAACACATGGAGCTAATTTCATTTTTATCCTCCTCCAAAATAGTCGTCTGTCCTTTGTCCGAAGCATAACTTGAAAACTATTAAAGGTATTGACTTGAAATATGAAAAGGTGGCATCTTGGAGAATTGCAGGGACCAAAAACAATAACACAATTATTCATTGACCAAGAACCATAGTTCTATCTAGTCCTGTTACGAGCAAACATTTAAGGTGAGGGAGGGCCTTGTGAACATGGCTCTTGTTTCTGTTTAAAATTGGAGCCTTTATAATAACCTATACTTGATTGTTGCGCCTTAAAACAAACTGTACGCTGATCAGGTTTAGTTTCCTAAAAATATTAAGGTTGTGTTTTAAGTGATTTTATATAAGCTGGTTATATCTTTTTTCTCGTACATTTGGACCCTAATGAACTGTTTTAATCCTGCCCCTTTACCCAATTCAAAAGCAGAGTGTTAGTGCTCTCTGTGGTGCTGTTTTGTTGTGGTTGTTGTAATAGTAAATGTATATTTTTATCCATGTCAGGTTGATGACCAATGAACTGATGTCAAGCTTCAATATGAAGGGAGGCGGCCACAAAACCCGGTTTAATAGCTCTCCAGTCTGTGAAGTAGTTACAGGTACTGTTTGCAAGATTATTTGAACAGTTTAAATTCAAGAAATGTTCTGTTACATTGCATCTTAAGTATATACCATTTTATCACATAACCTGCGGTCCAGCAGTGCTGGAAATATCGTTCAACACTGCCAAAGTGTGCATAGCCGTCATATTAGCCAATCCATCCTTTGATCTGCCCATGATGTCGGGATGACACCAACGTTGTTAAGACGTTCCATTCACTGTCCCACTAAATGCTTAACACATCATTTTTTTTAAAAGAAAGTGAGCGTTATCATTTTTTTTAAAAGAAAGTGAGCGTTATCTAAGGTTATGTGATAAATAGAATCTTACATTTGTGCTCTTTGCATACAAAGTAATTGATTAAACTCTTCGACAAAAACAATATGACACTGCAAAACCTTGTCATATTATGTTGTCCACATGTTTAATAAAACTTATATGTAATGAGCACTAATGCAAGATGCTCTATTTTATACATGTATATTTAGTTTAATAAATTCTTTGATAAAAACTGTTAATCTGTATTATGACCTTTGTTTTGCTGTATGATAGACACAAATAATTATGAATGTTTGTTACCATGACAACCTGATTTAGCGAATAAGTCAAGACTGTTCATTTGTTGTTCTAAAATTGCATAGGAAACAAAAACGTGATAAATGTTAATTATATTCTGTTTAGGATTAGAACACCATTATAATTATTCTAGTATGGGAATCAATTTGACCTCAGTAAAATAGAGATATTTATATGAAATTGGTACTTCGGGTACTCGGGTGTATGTGATAGTGTATGCAAAGGCATGTAAAATAACAGTTATCTGTTCTTTTCAGCCAGTGCCATGAGAACCGTAAAAGGTGGTACAACAGAGCTTATTGTGTATAAGGCTATACAGGATTGTTTACGATATGCCCCAGATAGGCGTGGAGGTGGTGGAAGAAAGAGGCCAGCACAAATATAAATTGTCATGTACTTTTTAACAAATTCCACTATTTGTACAATTAGGCAGAACAAATATAAAACAATGTAATCACTTTTATCAAAAAATTAATTCAGGCAACAAGAACATTGTCTACAATTTTATAGTTTTCATCAGCACGCTATTTTTATGCCCCCGTAACGATAGATCGGGAGGCATATAGTAATTCACCTGTCCGTCCGTCCGTCCGTCTGTCCGTCCGTCCGTCCGTCCTTCCGCTCTTACGAGAGGTACAATGTGGGGTGTGCGGTCGTGACTATGGTACATTGTGGGGTGATTTTGCACTATGGGGTGCACCCCGTAATACGATATGCTCAGATAGCTGTAAATGAGCGAAAATGGACAAATTTGATGTTAAGGGGGGTGCACCCCAGAATGATTATGGGCTGATTGTCCGTACTTGGACTTTGAACTTTTGGACTGGTTATGGGCTGCACCTCACAGGGATTTAACAGTTGTAAACACAACAAGTTCAAAAAGGTGTGATTGTCACCCCATAATGCCTACATATACTCAACTCATAATTCATTAACTAGGGTATGATCAAAACCCTTTAAATGGACACTATAGGAATGTTTGTAGGGTGCACCCCACAACGATGAATTGTACAAAAACGACATTGTGGGTTGAATTTTGCACCCCGGAAGTAAGACTGTGGGGTGCAGCTCATAATGTACCTCTCGTAGGTACGTCCGTCCGTTCGTCCGTCCAGCCAGGTTAACCCAAATTGACCGTTTCGTCTAGCATTAAAATGGCTGGCTACAAAGTTTTCAAACTTGCATGGATGTTGTATATGACCACTCTCCACGCGCCTGTATCACCTGACTCCATTTTGACCTTCACCTTGACCTAATTTTGGACTTAGACTTATTGTAAGGTAAAATTCTTGGTTAACCCAAATTGACCGTTTCTTCTAGCATTAAAATGGCTGGCTACAAAGTTTTCAAACTTGCATGGATGTTGAATATGACCACTCTCCACGCGCCTGTATCACCTGACTCCATTTTGACCTTCACCTTGACCTAATTTTGGACTTAGACTTATTGAAAGGTAAAATTCTTGGTTAACCCAAATTGACCGTTTCTTCTAGCATTAAAATGGCTTGCTACAAAGCTTTCATACTTGCATGGATGTTGTATATGACCACTCTCCACACGCCTGTATCACCTGACTCCATTTTGACCTTCACCTTGACCTAATTTTGGACTTAGACTTATCTCCCCTTTAGTATTTTTACAATAAAATTTTGTCTGGAGCGTATCTTCAAAACTATTTAACATATTGACTTGAAACTTGAAATATAAATAGATGGCAACATTGACAAAGAACCATAACTCTGTCTGTCTTAAATTTTGAATTATCTCCCCTTTAGTTTTTTTTTATAGTCAAATTTTGCTCTGAGTATATCTTCAAAACTATTTAACATATTGACTTGAAACTTGGAATATAAATAGATGGCAACTTGGAGAAGTGCAATGACCAAGAACCATAACTCTGTCTGTCTTAAATTTTGAATTATCTCCCCTTTAGTATTTTCAGAATCAAATTTTGACAGGAGTTTATCTTCAAAAGTGTTTAAGATATTGACTTGAAACTTGGTATATGAATAGATGGCAACTTGGAGAAGTGCAGTGACAAAGAACCATAACATCTATATCACCAGATCACACATGAAGTCGATCAAGGCACTGCTTTCAAATGTGGCATATTCATTTACCATCATAAGCCCCTTATAGTTCAAAGCCATGTAACACTATCAAACACTTTAACTGAATAATGGCCCCTGATTGACTTAGCTTTTTATGGAGATGGCTTCCACGGGGGCATAAGCGTTTATTGAACGCAGTCTTGTTTTTATTATAATAATGCAAAGCTTACATGCAAGATTTTATGGCAGTTTACTGCATTTAATTGACTTTCTTATATTGGATTTGAAATAACCATGTGTTTGATTACTGCACTTAATGCTGGCAGAAGGCTCCTTTACTGGAATACTGGTGTAGATATTCTTAATGATGTGTGTATATATATTTTTTGTTCTTTGAAATATGCCGTAATATTTTTCCGGGGCTTTTTAGCTCTTCTATTTTATTGCTCAAGATGATGTGTGATCACACTACGTATTTCGTCAACTTCATTTACTGATGTACCTTTAAATACATTGTGTTTCCTTTTATGCTGCATGCCATTTTAGCTTGTACAGTTTTTACCATATATGTTTTTGGCATATATTTTTACCATTTACTCGCAATGTAGGTGAGGTGTATAAACAGTATATATGTTGTATATATATATATATATATTTTTATGCTCCCCGAAGAAATTCGGGGAGTATATAGTCGTCGAAGTGTCCGTCTGTCCGTCCGTCCCACTTTCTTGTCCGCGCTATTTCTCAAGAACCGCTGCTCAGATTTTAACAAAACTTCATGGATAGCTTCACTACCAAGTGGAGATGCGCATATTGTCGGCATGTTCCGGTTCGCTGATTATTTTTAGAGTTATGGCCCTTTGAAGTTTTACACTATAACTATGTACCTTAATTCTTGTCCGCTCTATACACCCTTTCAATTAAGACCGTAATTAAATAGTCTCCCTTTGATGACGTCAAACGAGGGCTCAAAGCGAATACACGAGCCGATTACCGTTAGCGTGTAAAGGAAATAAAAAATGTGTCAACTTTAAACCGCTGTAAATCACGTTTTACTCTGTCGATTTTTAAAAGATGAACACTTACGAAAACAAGATCGTATAGACTTTTTAATAATGTAACTTTTGTTAATGTATTTTCAATAATAAAACATAAAAAGCCATGTTTTCGGAACAAAAATTTCAAGGGCAAGAAAATGTAAAAATAAAGAACTGAATTCAATACTCAACAATTGGCATTTAACTTGCTCAAAATGTTTATTATTTGCAGTTTTAAGAACTGTGTAGACTAAGCTTTCCAACAATTATATTATTAAAAGATATTATTAAAGTTTTAAAAGGAGAGCCATGCTTTTCGAACCTAAATACCATGCATCACGCGCGCACAATCCACTCATTGAAACCTGACTTACATTTTATACTAGCATAAAGAAATTGTGTATTTTAATAATTCATCACACATCATAAAAGTATAGAATATTAGCTATATCATTTCAAAAGTACGACTATCCAGCCAGAAATTAAAACGTTAATTTACACAGGAGGAAATTTCTTTCTATATATAGTTCGTACTAAAATCCGGGCGGCATGATTTTACATGTCCGCATGTGCTTACTTGTTTAGTGTTAACACGAGTACATTGATGTGTTGTTTACTACAATCAAAGAAAGTAAGAAATCACCGGAAAAGTTCACACGACGAATAACTTAAAATCAGAATCAATTCTATGTAAAATTTTGTTGTATATAGGTAAAACTAAATTGTTTGGCAATACAATGTAGTCTGTTTCAAATCTTACTCTTCCATCATGAAACCTTTGTTCATTTGAAATTCATATACAAGTAAATGAGAAAAGTGCTTTATTTATTTTAAATGGTGTCTACGTGTAAAAATATTGCAATAAATTATATTTAAAACATCAAAATGAGCATTGTAGCACAAGTCATACAGGTGCATGTCCATTAATTTACACTTTTTGTTCGGACACGGAATTAGAGAGACCTCCGTGGTTTGGATAAACAAAATTTATACTTTTTATAAAAGTAACCCAAACGTTGATTTAAAAGTGTCAATCAATGTCAATCATTTAAGGTAAAACACTGATCAATATAATGTACATGTATATTAAGATGACAGATGGTGACAACATAGTACTGATTGGTTATATATTAGTACCCTGCTGTGAAACTAATTTAGTGTATGGTCTTGGTGGCTTATCTTGATATTAGGGGATCTATGCTGTTTATTGTAAATCTTTATATAATTATACAGCACCTAGATTTATTTATGCGTTAGGGTTTTAGCACCTCATCATCTGACAAGATTTTATTTATGCATTAGGGTTTTAGCACCTTAACTTCTTAAGTATCTGTCTCACTTTAATTTGTTATGTTTTTCCCATCACTCGAATTGCAGTTCAGGTCACTTTTTGTGAATTAAGATTTACATTATATTAAAAACAAAATATTGTTAATTGTGATGTTAGTTTGAAGAGCAGTTGTATATAAATAATGTATTTTTTAAATTAATTTATAACAATCAACTGCTATCATAATCGTCATTTATACAGCTTTTTTAGCCGAATTTGCCCGAAATGGCACGTATGTAACCAGATAGGACATTCCAATAAATCGTTGTGGCTCTAATATACGTGTATTCAAAGGCCTAAATAATTATGTCTTTGTTTTATTACAATCCATAATAAACAACACATAACTTGTGAATTGTATTGGTAAAAAGAAATGAGACATTGCAATGATCCAGAGTTAACTAGGTCTAATGGCGGTAATGATGTAGTATTGAAAGAACCAGGTGAAAATACTTGCGCTTTATATTCCCGGCAAAATATACATTTATCAAAGTACAAATATACACTGTATCTTGGCACTAACGCTCAATTTAATGTACGAAATGTGCATGACAATCAACCGAATTACAAAAAAAAATTAATACAACTACAGATCTTTTTGGAAATTAACGCCCGATAATTGACCATTGTTGATAGAAAAAAATCCGAGAAATCACACGTTTCCTCCACATCCATAACATGTAACATACTAAACATACATTGTTAGTACATTATAAACATCTTGTTTGAAAAAACAACAGCTACAAAACATGCAATTAACGAAAAAAGCGATTAAATAATCTCTTCGCTACTGCGTTTATAGTGTCGTTAATTTGTAGAGCCCTCGTTTGACGTCACATCCGGTTACGGGAGGTAACTCTGTACATACGATTATCGCTTAATTGAAAGGGTCTATTTCTCAAGAACCCCTGCTCAGATTTTAACAAAACTTCATGGATAGCTTCACTACCAAGTGGAGATGCGCATATTGTCAGCACGTTCCGGTTCGCTGATTATTCACACAGTTATGCCCCTTGCAAGATTTGCACTATATTTACTTTTTTATCTTGTTTGCGTTATTTCTCAAGTTATTTTTACCTGCGTTATTTCCCAAGAACAGCTGCTCCTATTTTAAGAAATCTTCATGGGTGGGTGACCTCACTCCCTGGTGCAGATGGATGATCTGAGCCCGGTTGACTTATTTTGGGGAGCATCCATCGGTTCTACCGATAATTTCTTGTTTAATATGCCATGTTTTGTTGTCTTTTCACATGCTGATGTTCTGTTAAATACATTGTCGATTTCTCTCCATGCTGCATGCCAATTTGGCATTAAGAATAATGAGAGCTAGCTAGCTTTTGTACTACTATCAGTTATTCCCCATTATCTACTTTGATGGTTAAAACATCCAATAATTAGGTCCACGCTAAAAAACCTTTAAAGGTTTTCAAATGAAACTTTGATATGAGACAAATTATAACGTTGGCTGCAAATGAATAGGTTGTGCCTATTTTAAGCAAAGACAACATAAAATGAATTTATCCTACACTATAATTAGTTAATTACTTGTATTTATGTAATTTATCAGTGCAGTAATTCTGACTTTATACATGTTTGAATAAGGCCTCATGGCTTTTTAGTCCCCTACCGGTGTTCACATTGATGAAACTTGGTATGTGAACAGGTAGCAATGTGCACAACTTTTTTTCTCCATCGTCTAAAAATTATGTGGGTGCTATGGAAACAGAAATAGTCAAAATTTTACCAATTTGAAAACAGATAACTCATTAACTGAACAAGCCAGCTTGATGAAACTTGGTATGTGAACAGGTGGCAATGTGTAGATTATGCACAGCTTTTTTTTTCACTGTCGCATGAACATTGTCCTTTGTGGTTGCTATGCCCTAACCGGTAGGGGACTTATATGTTGCAGGCAACCCCTGTGCCTTGTTTATTATTGAAACTTCTTTCTTATGAACATGTTTGTATTTCTTGGTGCCAGACTGATGGTAATTTATAATTTGCATAATTAGTATTAGTAGCATTTTACCAATAATCTAGTATACAGCATGAACATTTTGGATATGCATACCTCTTTAAATGAATTCTTGTGATATATATACTGATAATAAAAAATTAGGTTTATTTTACACATGCTTTGTTGCTCTATTTATTGTCTAATTGTCTTATGGAAAAAACACAGATGAGACTGACCAGTAGTCATAAAATCTGATTGGTTTTGCTTGGGATAGAACAAGGTTGGATCGAAAGGGGTCAGTACAACATTCAGAATTTTGAGAATCTTGATTGTTAGCTTGACTATTCAAAGAATAATGAAATTTATTGTATCCAGCTGCTAAAGGTCCACTCCTGTTTTTGGACGGTGTTGTTTGAGTGTCTGTCTCACAGTGCTATTGTTGAAATTAGTTGGAAAGAGATCAAGCAGTTAGAATATGGTTGGCAAGATGCTTGAATAATATATGGCGTTCGGTAGAGGTTGTAAAAATGACGGGTAGACGTCGGAATATGGTTGGAGGTGGTTAGAATACGGTTGGAATAATGACGTTTGGTAGACGTCAGAATTTGACGTTGGGTAGACGTCGGAATATGGTTGGAAATGGTTAGAATATGGTTGGAAAGAGGTTGAAACAATGATGTTGGGTAGACGTTGGAATCTGACGTTGGGTAGACGTTGGAATATGGTTGGAAGAGGTTAGAATATGGTTGGAATAATGATGTTGGGTGGACGTCAGAATCTGACGTTGGGTAGACGTTAGAATCAGACGTTGGACAGACGTTAGAAAATGACGTCTAAATGATTTGCAAAACCAACCAAAATCCAACCGTTATCCAACATCGGGGTCTAACGTCTACACAACGTTGAGCCAACATCAAATGTTTACTGGGAATTCAGTGGCAGAAATCTTGCTAATTATAATTGCAGGACTCATTGAGGATTTTCTGTATTTTATAAGCAGATTTTCTGTATAAGCTAAACTACATCATCATCAAATGAATACCATGAAACAATTTGTTGCTTTCTTTTAGGTCAATTCAAGACAAATGAAGGGGCTTTTGCAAAATAAACTGTCCTTTGTAGGCGGTCCTAAGTAGAATTTATAACTTTCATTACGCTACTAGCAGTCTGTAAACCAGATAACACAGATCAATGTTAACTGGTCACATGGTTAGCTAGTTACCATGATAGTAGAGTTGCGGAGATATCATCGATGCATCGGTGACTCGTGATATTTGCTTTAACGATACAGTATTGCGATACAATGATTGGGTATCGATACAGGACGATGCTTGGCTACATATTCTAAAAAAAAAACAGAAAGTTTGTCCGAATTTTAGTAAACTTACTTGCTGCTTACGTAACTGAAATAATGGTATCACGCCAATAAATGTTTCAATTTCTGAGCAGAGTTGTCTTTCGTTGGCCTCATCATGGAATGTAGCCGTCGTTCATGTTTGTTAAGGTAAATATGACCGTTAGTTTGCAACAACTCAGACAATTGTAATTGAAAGTTGTTATCATAATAATTTAATAATTAAAACAAACGTTTGACAAATATTAGTATTGTTTAATGTCCGCAGTCGCACCATAATTACTTGCGTTTTAGTACCAATAGGGGGCGTAATCGCTGCAGGTGGTCCGGCGTGCTACGACTTTTAAGCCCTATTGCATCTTTTGTATAGCACGTAAACGTTAATTGTTTGTTGATGTTAATAGAATAAACATATAAAAAGATTTGTGGTCTTAACTGATAAGTTGCTAAGGCTGAAGTTTGATTACTCAGTTCAAAACTGCACTCATTCTGTTATGTCTTATCATGATAAGTATCGTGATACTTATCACGATACAACTACAAGTATCATGATAATATCGCGATACGTTTTCAGCGGCGATACCCAACTCTACATGATAGTTGCATTAATATTAGGATGTTTACTATGCAGTTATGAATTACTAATGAGACCTCCTCAATAATTTTAAATCATATTCCAATATTTGTGATTTTCTAGTCTCTGAGAGAAACTTAGAGTAGGGGCAGATTCACCGTGGCTGGAGCAAAAATTGAGGGAAGGGATCAACAGCAGTTGACAAATACCACCTCCTACATAATTAGCATTAAAATTTTGTCTGTCACTTTCATTCAAAATATAAGATTCTGCTGACACTATCATTCATGGATCAATAGTTCATTTTCATGTTTGCCCCACACACCCCTTTTCCTGGAACACTTTAACCCAAACACTGTTAATATGAGGTAATATGTTAAAATTACTATATGGGTATTACCACTGTTTACCACAGTATGTTTCAGGTCTTGTTCTGACACCGAGGTATATCAGTACTATGTTGAATTGTTTCAGGTCTTGTTCTGACACCGACCAAGTGTTTGTTAGTGTTGGAGACAGATTGGAATCATCCATCTCTGGTACATATATCACAAGATGGTTCCCATGTATGGAAGTACTTGTATACACCCCTCACTACAGCTCCACCTAACAGCAAGTGTAGATTTATGACAGTCTCAGAAAACAATGTTCTAGTCAGTGATCTAGGTATGTGTATAGCAAGTATAATATTACAATGTTTCAACTGGTTCAAATCCTGGCCGTGTGGTTGAAATAAAGATGGTAAAAATCTTTTGGCTGGGTCTCCTTTGGGAGTGCTGTAAAAAAGTTAAACTGCCTGGATAGCCTTGTGACAGTGTCAACTCCATTTGCAGGAAATCAGTGGTTCTCTACATTGCTGCATTATAAGAAAGATGAAAAATCATTAAATGGATCCAGTACACTGTTTCTTGATACTTCACATAAAAGGGATTAGTTGCTTGCTAGATTTATTTCACTATTTAGATAGCTCCTTGTGGTCATCATCACTTCACATTCAGCAGGAATGAGGCCCCAAGAGTAATAAAATTATTAGGTTAAAAACTGCTTCATGTAACACATTCCGCTAGGCTAGTGTAGTGTTGTACCATATTTCCTAAACTAAATTTCAAGTATAAACTTTAAAAAAACAAAGTTTGATTGATAATGTTGAATTGTTATTTTAATAACAAAGTCCAAAATTATTGCTATTGTGCGCTATGGATTATGTGAAAGGCGGCAAAATTTGGTGTAACTCTCATAAGATAGTAGGCAACTCCACTCAATGTTTGTAACAATCACATTATCCCGGGTGCACTATGTTTGTTTTATGTTTTGCAGGTTTAAGTGTTGTATATATAACTACATTTGAAGGGACGTTTTTGAGAACTGTGGGTAGATACGGGTTTGGTATGCAAGACTTTTACGAACCATCTGGTCTGTCTGTGGATATCTATGGTAACGTTGTCATTGGTGACAGCAAGAATAACCGTGTACAGGTAATACATCGCTGACTTAGAATGAAAAGGTTGTAATGACTGATACATATTCAAAATCGCATCACATGGTGCTTCTTATGAGCCTAATTTCATGAAAATCGGAACTTGTCATGTTGACCAAACTGAAGTTGAAACGGTTTGTTTTGCCATAAGTAACAAGAAATTTTCACACAGTATTTCTTGTTTTCTCAAAATAACGACCTTCTCATTCTAAGCCAGTGAAATACGCGTCTTCTGGAAGACATTGCCAAAATGATTGAGTCAGTTTCTACTTGATTACTATACTCTAAAATATGGAGGCACATTGCACACCAAAATCTAACACTGCATAACTACAAAAATAAGCTTTCATTTTAAATCTTGTTGTTTTCGATAGGTGTCAAGTTCTATGCATATACAGGTACATTTATACATTTTACCATGTTTAATATTTTATATACAATGTTTTACCCATTCTGTATTAAACAGGTATACAGGCATGATGGTTCGTACACGTGTATGATTGAGTTTGATGATAAAATAGTGCGACCTTCAGGATTACATCTCACCAAAGATAACAGACTTATAGTGGTTAGTCTTCTCAAACATACTGTCCAGGTGTATGAATTATTGTGAGGGCTGTTACACAAGTCAATTAGTGTGATGGCTGTTACACAAGTCAATTATTGTGAGGGCTGTTACACAAGTCAATTATTGTGAGGGCTGTTATACCAGTCAATTATTGTGAGGGTTGTTACACAAGTCAATTATTGTAAGGGCTGTTACACAAGTCAATCATTGTGAGGGCTGTTACACTTGTCAATCATTGTGAGGGTTGTTACGTAAGCCAATTATTGTAAGGGCTGTTACACAAGTCAATCATTGTGAGGGCTGTTACACTTGTCAATCATTGTGAGGACAGTTACACTAGTCAATTATTGTGAGGGCTGTTACACAGATCAATTATTGTTAGGGCTGTTACACTTGTCAATTATTATCAGGGCTGTTACACTTGTCAATTATTGTGAGGGCTGTTACACAAGTCAATTATTGTGAGGGCTGTTACACTTGTCAATTATTGTGAGGGCTGTTACACAAGTCAATTATTGTGAGGGTTGTTTCACATGTCAATCATAGTGAGGGTTGTTACACTAGTCAATTATTGTTAGGGCTGTGACACTAGTCAAATATTGTGAGGGCTGTGACACTTGTCAAATATTGTGAGGGCTGTGACACTTGTCAAATATTTTGAGGGCTGTGACACTAGTCAATTATTGTGAGGGCTGTGACACTAGTCAAATATTGTGAGGGATGTGACACTAGTCAATTATTGTGAGGGCTGTGACACTAGTCAATTATTGTGAGGGCTGTGACACTAGTCAAATATTGTAAGGGTTGTTAACTAGTCAATTATTGTGAGGGCTGTGACACTAGTCAAATATTGTGAGGGCTGTGACACTAGTCAAATATTGTAAGGGTTGTTAACTAGTCAATTATTGTGAGGGCTGTGACACTAGTCAAATATTGTAAGGGTTGTTAACTAGTCAATTATTGTGAGGGCTGTGACACTAGTCAATTATTGCGAGGGCTGTGACACTAGTCAAATATTGTAAGGGTTGTTAACTAGTCAAATATTGTGAGGGCTGTGACACTAGTCAAATATTGTGAGGGTTGTTACACTAGTCAATTATTGTGAGGGTTGTTACACTAGTCAATTATTGTGAGGGCTGTGACACTAGTCAATTATTGTATAAAAGTAGTAATAAAACAGAACTGTCAAAATTGTGATTGTATTTTTCTTGACCAAACATCATTCACACGTGACTACTATCTTGTGACAAAAGTATCACAGAACTACGGTAATGGAAGACTATCATCAAATAGGTTAGAGATGGAATCGATTAAACCAGTGTTCACATATGCTGACAGAATGCCTAGATTTTTAATGGCAGCACACTTGTGTATTTCTAGTCTTGAAATCTAGGTTTTATTGACTCCCCTGTGGAATGTGCATTGTGCGTACATGGGTTTTATGATTGGTTGTCAAAATGTTTGCAGATAATACTCGAAAAATTTACTTCAGCTTTTGACAAAAAAAGTACTAATTTGATCATGTTAATTAGAAAAGATTTTCAAACTGCAAATTTGTGAACAGTACGGCAAGCAGTCTTCATCTGAGTTCTAAAAAAAAGGTGAATATTTTTCGGGATCAAATTGATCCTTTTCAGTTTGCCTAGGGAAGAATTGCTGGAAAGGTTTTTGTAGTTCAAACATTTAATGCCATGTTCCATTGTTGATTTATTGAGTCTTTAAGACTTTCTGGTGTCAGTTGCATAAGCAAAGCACTAACGAGCCTCTTCTTACAGTCACCTTTCATTCAATCAAATATAGAAGGCATGGATTACCTCCCTTGGAAAGTGCTACATAGTGATTTGCTTAGCCAAGGGACACCCAAATAACTGCATAAATGTGTTCTGCTTAAACACTGTTTGGCCTGTGTCAGGGGTTTGAATCCTGAAATTTCCTTCTTTGTCTATATTGAAACATGGAATTCCAGGCTTTGAAATCAGAATTTTCAGGCTTGGCATTGATTGCTTATTACCAGGCCTTTGTGTATACTCTTATATGTAAATATGTTATACTTGTTGTTGAAGATGTTAAGTGATATACAACCTTGTTTTATTTCTATGGATCTCTTAGTTTTTGCTCATTTACTGTTTTATGTTTATGATTTGTTGCCTTGTTACCATTTATGTTCTTTATACCAGATCAGATCTCAATATTGTTGTCATCAGTGGTTATATTTGTTATATGTAAACATATGTTTAAAAACCTTACACTTTTGCCTGCAAGAGTTGTTTGAAAAGACTGAACCATTTAAGACTAGCAGAAAACCTTAAAATAATTTACTCGCTTGAAAAACTATTAGTTACAAGGTTACAAGGTTACAGGTGTAGTTGCATTTCTTCACAATCACCTCTCATACTATCATCAGATCTGCTTTACTAAATATAAGAACTTTTCATCTAATTCTGCGTTACAAAATGACATGTTTAATGCTTGTACTTTACTACACACTTGATTAATAAAAAACATGGGTTTCTTATGAATTAAAAGAAAGCCAAACTCAAAGGTTTTACACCTGGGATGTCTAAATTGATCTGTTCATTGGGCCAGGAAACAACTTGAATTTGTTGATACCAATTATCAAACTCAATTAAGCCATTTGTTCTTACATTGATTGCTTTGAAAGAGTTTTGTCACTGATATCCAACTTAAAGTTTGTTTCTTCATGCTGGACTTTATCTTGTATCTTGAAAATGTGTGTGATTTACAGCTACATAAGTTTTATGCATAAATATGCAAGGTTTTTGTAAGATGTGAATATTTTTGTTTTTGTGAACACTAGCACAGCTGTTCTTAGTTGTTTTTGTTTTGGAAATAAATGTGAATTGTTTCTGTGTCACTTTTCCTTTCTTCCTTAACCTCATCTAATATCGTGTCCTCCTTAATATATATACACTGTCCTCCAAAAGTTCCTTCACACTTGACAGTAACAAATCTATATAACCATTGATAAAATGTCAATGAAAAGACATGTTAGGTTTGGAAGAAACCATACCATTACACTTGTGTTTGTCAATGTAAATACATCGAATAATTTTATGATTTGAGAAGTGTGAAGGAATTGGAGGGCAGTGTATTATACAGGCTTGGTACTTATAAAGCTTGTGCCTGATTGCAGGTTTTTAAATCCTAAATATTTCTTCTTATTTATTGTTCTATATTGAAATGAGGCTTTTCAGGCTTAGAAACCGGGATTTTCAGACTTGAGAATGACTTCAAATTACCCGGTCTGATTATGTTCACTTCACTTTGTGTCTTTGACCTTTGTATTTAACTCATACCATATGCTTTGTTTTTGACTCCCTTTGTTTCTGTGGTTCAAGGCCAATTTGGTTCACGAGATGTGACTTGGTAATCTAAGACTGAAGTTTGCTGGGTACATAGTAGTGAATAATGACATACACTACGTCAGAAATATTTGCAGAAACATATAAAATGTCTGCACGTCTTACCTTACTCAACAGTCAGAAAACACGGGTGATGCCAACATTTCTCATGTTAACTGGAACACAGCACGAGCACATTAACACGAAACAACTATGTAATCAACGTCTACAATATTTTGATCTGTAATTGACCTACCCAACTATAATAGCAATACCCTCGACCTGCCCTCTGCAAGGGGTTCTACAATTCCAGATTGACTGCAATAGATGTAGATAGAATTATCTTTTCTGAACTCAAGAAAACTTACTTGGTGAAAAAATTCAAAGACTTGACAAAGTTAAGTTCCGTAATCTGAGTTTTCACAATAAAACTTATGTTTGAAGCATTGTTAATGTGTAGAGATGTGTGCTAATGGCACCTGGAATGCCAGACTTATGACTCGTTTTCATGATCGGGCATTATGGCTCAGTAGGACCCCTGAATTTTAATGTATTATATCGGACAGGGAGGGCAGCACTGAAAACAACCGAAACCGAACCACTTTGTGAGAAATATGTGAAGCCAATATCCCTATAACATCTGTTGCATGATCCTGGAACACGCCTTGCACTACTAGGCTATGGGGCTACATTTAAAACCTACTTCGTGCCTAAGAAAAAATACACTGCAGGCGTGTTTGACCACACGCTGCACAATCCTGCCCAGGCACAGTCTTGACAAGGTTAACCATGTGGACTCTGTACTACTCAATTGCAGCATGACGTTTGACGTGATCCCCGCCAATAACTTACTCTGTAAAATAAGTTAGCAACACTGAGTATAATTTCTCAATATGAGACTCATTTAGAAAGAAGAATAATAATTAGTTCGATTAATACAAATTGTTGCAAACATTTATACCAAAATTTTAATAACCACGTGCTAACTGCTTGTGAATTAACGTCAAAGGACGTAAGGTAGCAACCCAAAAGTCACAGAAATGACAGCATCACACGTGATACCCATCATGATGCGAGTTCTGCTCATACGCTTCGTTGAACACTTGGAATCAATTGTAAACATGTTCTTGTGATATGATTGTCCATTTATTTAGTGATGACCGCTCCAGAACATGCAGATTACTAACTTCATTAAATTGACGTTTTCGTCATCAAGACTATCCAGCATTTGCTTCAATACGAGATACGACCGGTCTACGTGACAGCCGATCAATTGCACGGGTGTAATTGATACTTGTGATGACTGTCATGTGTAATTGAGGTTGAACTAATCTCTTAGTGACGTTGCTCTCGATGGCGTGCGTCAACGTCACACCAACGTGAGGACATCGGTAACAAAAAAGACTATAGTTAAACCATTTCCGAATATTAGACATTGGTACACATACTCTAGATGTTTTAAGAAAAGTTCCCACTTGTAACTCTTTGTGACGACAATAAACGGTTACGTCGTGACGTCAATTCATTGTAGTGATAATCAATTCCTGACGTTATTTCAGAGCGTACCGGAGCGCTGATAGTTACCAACCCTCACTATGACCCCGTTGTTTAGATTGGTGCACTTGAAATAACACCATAGAATGCGAAACCACCCGAATACGGGTTTCAGCATACAGCATTCAGACAACACAATGACGTTGGTTTTACGTCATTGATTCTCGCATTCCCTTCCTCAATCATTCTAACTTTTTTCACCGGTTTTTAATTAACCGACCAACGGTTAACACGTTCAACATCAATAAGCAGCCTCCCTATTAAGGTGGCATTTTCATTAATTGTGTGCTGGGGCATATCATAAATACTTTTTCGGTGTGATGAAACTGATTGTGTTTAAAGAGAAGACTTCATTCAATGTCCTAATCATGCAGTATACCTGATCAGTACTATATCTAATGATTTTTTTGAACCAAATGTAAAAAAAGTGTAAAATAACAAGTCGCAGTGATAGCCGGACACCATGAACAATACCAACAACGTTGGAAGTTTGTCAAAATAAAGTCACTTCAAATTCCGGTGTTTTGTACAATTCCTTCCATACTTTATTTATGTTAGCAGAACAGAACAGAACAGAACATTACTTTATTTACTCTCGTTGCTATCGCAACACAAGAGAATAAGTACATATTACAAATAATGAAAAAAAAAACACAAAAAAAACCTTTATAGATCACCGACGATAACTCTAACTTAGTATACAAACATAAAATGTCTAAAAACAACACAATCAGGACGACAGGTCGCTTGTTTTTAGTATAGATTGAAAGAATTACATGTATAAAAAGTAATTTCTTACAAGAGAGTACAAAAATGATCACCGAAAATGCATTTTATTTCATTTGTTTATTGTAAGCAAAGGCTAGAGTTATCACCGGCGGACTATACCTCGCTGAGAAAGCATTGTCCCTAATCAACGTATGGAGAGTGTTCACCCTTCCTGAATAAGGACATAACCCAGTTCCTGTAAAGCAGTAATTGTATCCCTGCGAAACGATAGTTGGATAGAAATTGTAAGAATTGCAAGACTAGCGCTTTGTGGGTTGGTAAATCTCGTCCAACGAATAGTATACTCCGTATCAAATACTCAAAAATCCGGGTACTTTGGTGCGAATGCAACTGTCGTTTGTTGTATTCTGCAGTAGTTAACGCTTGAGTTACACCTGGTTCAGTTCTCCATAACAGCGTCCAAGTCGTTCAGTAGCTCACACGTGAGGTATAACAACTGGGATGTTTTTATAGTGATGTTTTATAGTGATGTTTGGACAGAACTATAGCCTGGACATGGCTGATCTGTGGTCGGTATTTCTCTACTATACGAGACATAGCAACATCATTGTATTGTTCCTGTTTAGTGAGACACTGATGATCATCTATCCACCATTGCTCGCGACATTTCCTGTAATGGTTGAGAACTGCTACACTATGTGGAAGTTTCACACTGAAATAGTTATAATGTTTGTGAAAAAATTTCTGTAAATAAACCATACGAAAAATTAATTTCATGCTTATTGGTGGTTTGCGTCAGAATAAACGATGAATTCTTCTCCGGTAATTTCACTGTCGATAATTTCACTCAAACGACGTCACGCCAAATTTGACGCGCCCGACGGGTCTCTAATATTTTAAAATTACTTGCTAATTATATGAGACAAAACAGGAAATAAATAGAATATTAGCATTTTTCGGTGAAAAATACTAATATCCTCTATAATTATTATAAAAATCATCGCCGGAACCCACTTTCGATCTACGATGTTACACTACATGCTATAATTACACGTAAATGTGTACAGTTATGTAGTTAAATACCTTGGGTATCAAAAGATGATCAAAATAGACTCGCATTAATTCTAGAGCAGTTCTATGATGTATCTATATAATATTACTAGTACACATGTAGATGCCACTTAAGTTTTTAACATTTAGATGGCTGCTTGAATTAAATTTTAGCGAGGGTGAGCAATCAGAATTATTGATGTCGCCATGGAAATCATGATGACGGCCACTATTTGCACCAAAGATTACCTCGGACTTTTTATCATATTTGACCATCCTTTCCGTTAAGTATGACCAATCTGGCATAATTGCTTTTTCAAATAGTCAAAACTTGGAGTATAACTAGAAATAAAGCAAAACTGCCGAATGCACGCATAACGCACCAGTCATTTGTATCCACGGCCCCGGGGATTGGTGGTGGAAAGCCGGGGAAACGGCCGTGTTTTACCTTCCAGCTCCCCCGCACTGCCTGGGAAATGTCGGGATTTTTTTCTCCGAACCAATACCCCGGGTTAATATTGAGTTATCAGTGACCTGGGAAATACCGAATATTTACCATCAGCTGTCCCCCGCAAGTCCGCGGAAGGGTGGGGGATGACAACTCAAAAGTAAAAAAAAACGAGAGTGGGGGGCGTGGAAACAACCGACTGGTGCATAAGTTGTGTAATACTATTACCTATTATATTTGGTAAGTTTACGTTCGAATCCATGAGTCCATATTGTGTCCAGTTTAACCCGATCTAGACGGATGATGTTCTTTATACGGTCCCATATTGCCGCCGTACGCAGGGTATATTGTTCAACAAATATGTCCGACTGAGGATTAGTTTTAGGCCAGTCTGTGATAAACACACACGATCGTATAGAAAACCCTGCAGCTCTTGGATATATCTGTGCGAGTCGTTTCTGTAAGCAAAAAAGAATTGAGTGCCACTTGCGACCTTATAACACTACTGCATATTTGAAATCTTCATCATAAAGCGTTTCTTATGATCTTATTTTAGGAAAATCGGAACTTGTCATGTCAACCAAACTGAAGTTGAAAAAGTTTGTTTTACCATAAGTATAGAGTGATTAACAGACAGTTTTACTTGTATTCTCAAAATATTGATTTTGTAGTTACGACCTTCTTATTCTAAGCCAGCGATTTGGCAATGTAAACTCTAAATCTGTTTTTTAGATTTATTACGTTGGTGAATAAGGCCCCTGTAAATGAAGTAGAAGACGAGTCTGGAGTGATAGGCGGATATGATGAAGTAAACAGATGTTTTGTACAAAGAAGGTTATTGAATACCAGCCCTGTTAAATACTTCCAAAACACTCAGATGGCATATACGAGGGTTGTCCGCGAAAGTCGCGAACATTGTCTTCCATTTAAACGCTACTTGTTATTTTCCTTAAATATTTTCACACATTTTCGGTCAATTGATTTGTAACATATGTCTGATTTTTAGCATTGATTTCCTGATGTATTTTTGCTACAAAATTTGATAGATCTTACCGTAAGAGACTTGTAGTCGTTTGTCGTATAAAGTCTAGATACAATGAATTCATCGACGTCTAGAATACTGAAGTACGAATATTTGTTTAACCTTGCCACACAGTCAAATACAACCACTTGTTCATCCAGGTAAGCCATCATATATTTCATTCCCAGATACCGAGGATATTTGACTGAAATATAGTCCATAATATTATAATACATTTGAATTGTATTTATGGCCATCTAAAGTGGGGTTTGAACCTATGGTGAACGGCTCCACTGCATAGCAATTGTCCCAGGTTACAGGTTAACAACTTATTCCAAGAAAGGGTACTAGTCATATCACGTGTATATCATACAGTTCTATATAATTATACCAATTACTTGTAAAGACATGTAAGCTATAAATTACCGAATTCCAAATGCACATTTCCAAACAAATAAGATGTATTATTTGAAGATTATAGTGATGTTCAATTTTAACACAGGCCTAAGATATTACATATCACAAACTAGTTTTTATTTCCCCAAATTTTTCATCCATTCAATATAGTATTATATTCCTTTTCTCTTTTGAAAGGGTGAAAATTCAGAATGTCAAACGCTGTTTTTGTGATATAATTTCTTAGACCTGTGATTTTAAATAAGATAGATCAAAACTTACATTTTAAGGGAAAGTCGAACTCCTTGGTAACAAGAAAGCCTTCGCTAACATAATACTGTAGTACTGCTTTCACATCGTCTGTTATATTGAAGGTATATAGAACAATCTTATCCACGCCAAGATTTCTGTTTAATTCCAACCATTCTAGAACCCTTTCAGCCGAGAAATAATCTCCGTACAAGATTTTACCACATAGTGCTATCGAATTGCCCTTGTTGTCTACTGGTGGGGTTTCTTCATTCTCGGCGTCGATGTAATTTGCTACTAAACAGGAATCATAAGACATAACAAGGCCAACTTCAATATCTGTACCGTACATCGATTGTACCGGGCATACAAATTGAGTAGCTTTTAAAAATCTTATGTGCGCAATATTGACGATATTTTTCTTCGTCACCTTGACAACCGACGTCTCGTTTTGAGATCGAACACAACAAAATATGTCTTCTTTCAAGTGTTTACTTCCGAGCCAACCGTTCACCGTGATAGTTCTTCTAATGTTCATGTTACAAGTATCTGATACTACGGCGGAAATATAAAACACTTCTGCATTCGGTGCTCTACTAAACCCAGATTTATCACCTAGAAGTCTGTTGTACGTCCTCATTAATTCCAATAACTTAGTCCATTGTTGTTGAGCTGTTTCAGGAACAGGTTCCTTAACGTCAAGACTATCCTGTTCATTCTCATCCAAATCGGCGTGATTATTGTTGTCAGGATGGTCTATGTCCGGATCATCTGGATGGTCTATATTCCCCTCCACAACGTCATTGTCACCTAATTCTTCCATCTTCTCCTTGGGATACTGTACCTCATATCTTTCCAACATCAGGTTCAATCTCTCTAACTTCCATACTGCATTATTCTTGAACAAACCTTCAACATCCTGCAATAAGTTAAAAGTTAAGTTACCAATTTTCTAGGACTCTTTTCAGCTGTTAGGCCGCTCAAGCACCCTTTGACATTTTAACTTCCACTGGTCATTGGGCTACCAATGGAAACCTACATTCGTGTCTCCCTGGAGGACTATTTCTCTCGGCGCCCAGGAATAGACACTGCTCTCAAAGGTATCAATTAACACCTTGTTTGAGTGGATCATGTGTGTTATTCTTGATCAGAGAAATTAACCAGGGTCCACACAGGGGTTGAACCCGGGACCTCTCCGAAGCGCGCACCCTACCTCTAGGCGACCGCTCTCCACATAATTTATAAAGTAAAAGAACATATAATACCTACCAGTATGCTTCGACCAGCGTGTTCATTAGATCCAGAGTTTAACAGAAATATTACAGTACATATTATTAACACAACAAATAAACTTCTTAATGGTTTTCGAACAAAAATCATTTACAAGCCGTGGACGACAAACAATTAAATACATAAAATAGTTCCAGTCTGTAGAAACGTAGCTGTTAGCAACTGGGATAATATATATAATAAATCAGCATACACTCGCTGACAACATAAAATTGTACTAATGTATCTCCAAATGTACATTCATTTATGTTGCTATCTCATAATTTTATGTAACAAATCACGTAACATATATCTACCAAATAAGGTCACACTATAATTATGGTTAGGTACTCCGTGCAACCTTATACTAGTACTATCAGACCACGCCTACTTGTTTTATTGGTTTGCGGTTCTTATACAGACACGTGTTTTCTCTTAATTAAAGGGACTTAACTCCAGTTTGTAAATTGCAAACTTTATCGAAAAGGCTTTTAAAATCGCATTTTTGGCTTAACCGACCTAATACATTTTTGTAGGAATCTGGACTAATTCATCTAGAAGAAAAATAATCGCATTACGTCGGTTTATTACCTTTTAAACCCCTTAATTCTATTGCGCGACTTACGCAGTAAAATATATGATTAACGTTGTTACAGAGCGTAATTGGTTGGTTGTACGAATACTTAATGTATTCGTAAAATATACTTTTGTGATTAAAACGTCTACAACGGGTGTTTATATCTTCGAACTTGAGTTTAGTCCCTTTAAACCCAAATAGAGTTTACTATAATCAGCAATTTGAATCGCTGGCTTACAATAAGACTGACATATATTTGAAATGTACATTACATTGCGCTTCTTATGAGCCTATTGTCATGGAAATCGGAACTTGTCATGTGGGACCAAACGGAAGTAGAAAAAAATGTTTTAACCATACGTAAATAGTAGTTTTTGACAGTATTTTTCTCTTTTTTTGTACTTACGATCTTCTCATTCTAAGCCAGGGAAATAAACCCATTCCGCTCATTTGAGCAGATGCAGTAGATGAATCCATGAATAACATTATTTTCAATAGAAACATTACATATGGGCCTTATGAATATATTTTCAGACCTACCGCCCGTGGCATGTTTCATTATTTGTTTGCTTTGGCCTAACTTAATGAAATACAGTGGAACTCACTTATAGCGAACTCGCTTATAACGAAAACTCGGTTATAGCGTAAGGAAAAAAAATCCCCGACTTCGCCCCTTCTTTATTTCAATGTAATACCACTCGCTTATAACGTAATCGGATATAATGAAAAATCGGTTATAACGTAATGATTTCTAGGTCCCAAGGAAACGTTTTGTGTGCATTTCTGCTCGGATATAACAAAGAAGATAATTGTGTGAAAATTGTTTGTGCAAACAATCTTAAAAGTAGTTAAGTAGTTGCGTCTCGGACATTTATCAGTGCAAATTAACTGACCTAACAAATAATTATACCCCTAAACTGCGTTGACTTTACAAGATAATTAACTTTTGTAAATGTAGCTGCAACTATAATACGAAATATTAGACAGAGGATGAAATACGTGGGGCCTTCATTAACAATCGCCATCGTTACTTACTAGATTGTTTTAATTGTTTAGCGGCTCGTGCTTAGAACTTGCTAATTAGTGAACTTATACTATATTAAGCATGCCTTGTCAACCTGCTAAGACGTACAATGAATTACATCGCACAGAATAAGGATTGGAAAGATATTGAATATAACTCATTTATTACGATTTTTGTATCAGTTTATAATATCAAAACATTGATCAGCATCGTGAATGCTCTTTCTTTAAACATTTTAAAGCATGATACTTATTGTACATATAAATGACGAACAAAGTGATTTTAATATACAATGTATAACGAAATACGTTATATCCAATCTCATATAACGAAATTTTATTGTACTGATATAGCGAAAATCGGATATAGCGAAAGGAATTTCTTGGTCCCCAGGATTTCGTTATAACCGAGTTCCACTGTATCTGATTAAAATAAAATCAAAACAATTACAAGCGAACACGCAGGTAAACTCTGAACATTGACGATAAACATCTGAGGAATGGCAATAAATAAGACATCAACAAAAAGTTCAAGGATTCAGACAGGGTGTGTCCGGTTATTGGCTAAATTTCGCAGGTTTGAAATCGTGCATTTAACCAATGAAATGTTTCAATACTGTCAATCTAAACTACAATTCGTATTTCAGAGAATAAGTAACATGGTGTTCGTCCACTGTGAGTTTAGAACACTCTTTATGGGCACTGCTTTAGATGGTCATAATATACCGGACGTAATGGGTCTTGACCGGTCTTCCCGACTGCGAGGATAAACGAAATACTCTGTGTTCTGTGCGGGTCATATAGTCTTCAAATACCAGTATTTTTAAAGGCTTTCTTATATATGACCATAATCTTATTTATCATTATACTTCAATTTACTTGACCCTGTGTATTTAAAAAAAATACTTTACGGGAGTTGGTATGCAACAATCGACAAATAACCTCGGGGTAAACAAAAAAAATATTTAAAAAACGTATTTTTATAGAGGTAAATAATGTATGCCAACTGCCTCTGGCTATCGATCTACGTAATAAGAATGATGAAACTAATTGTATTTATGCATTACATTTGTTTAACATTCTATTTGTAACATTAGTACTAATTAATTTCATCTGAGGTAGTATTTAAGAAAGTTCAATCTCATGACGAACATTGTTAATTGTTATATCGTATGCTATGTCGTACATACTTCACATGCTATATGCAAGCCTGTTTTTTGTTTATTGAGCCCCTCAGCAATCGACCCATTCACACTATCATGGAACCGGTTAAACATGCAATTTCCTGCAACTTTCTGCCAGTATCCTCTATGCTGAGAAATTGAGACCTACTAGTACCATTTTCAACGACTTGTTATATCTCGACCTAGGCTTGAATCTGAAACATTCCTCTCCGATGCGGACGCTTCAACCACGCCACAACCACGCGACCACCGAGTTATAACTACTCACTTACTAGTATTCAGTTGCACGCCTTCGTAATACAATTACTACGCAACCAAACTAGTGCATTAGTGTATTTTATTAAATAAAGTATATCTATACTCGTTAACATAGAGCTGCATAAAACCGATGTTATCAGAATGGTATAGCTGCAGATGGTCACTGTATGACTGATTGAGTCATTGTTGTATTGATTGCTGCAATGAAACATTGATTAAATAATCTTATTTTCCTATTATTCCAACAACTAAGATAATCAACATCCTATGATTGCCAAAATATTGGTGCAATCTTTAAAACTCTTTAAAAGTTCTATCTTAATTTATTTGGGACTTTTAATCATTTTTAGCTTATGTGTGAGCTTTGCTCACTGTAGTTGTGTTACGGTGTTACTGATTTCTATGTTCGGCTAGTTAAAAATTAGTTTGAGTGCTGCCTTCCTTGTCCGATTTCCTCATACCTGTTTTGGTATTTATTCTTCTTATAAGTACACAATTTGAACAAGTATTTTTAATTACATAATTACTGCATTCACGCACAGGAACCTGATATTTATATAAATGGTCCCAAAACACTACCCAATACCCCGTTACTGCCAAGCACCCATATATAGACAAGCACCCATATATATAAAAGCTTTGGGGTATAGGTGCGGGTGCTTGGCAGTAACTGGGTATTGGATAGTGTATTGGGGCCATTTATATTTCTGTGGTCAGAACCTGTTCAATAAATATCCTCCTCAATCTACTCAAAGACGTTCATACACTGGATATGAAAGTAGAGTATTTCTTAGAGCATTTCTGATTAGCTGACCCGAGATTATCAGTCACGTGATCCACCTACGTCACACGATTGAAGAAGACGCTATCCGCCATCTTGGATTTTTCGGATGAAAAAAGATTTTTGTTCGTTTTAGATAAGAGGTTTTAATGTTTAATCCTCCGTCGAATTGAACAAATATGGGCATTTACTGACTCTAAAATATGTATTCTATGTTTAAGTTACAATATTTTGTATGGTACGTCCACTATATTAAAATAAACCTCAGATTTGTGCGAGTTATCGAAATGGAGTTTTCGAACCGACAAATCGGCCTGCAACAAATTATGTGGTTTGTTTTTTATTCTTTTAGAGCTAATAGTACTCGCTATTTTTATGGAATATTAATTTTTGTAATCTTTGGACTGTCTTGAAAATACTTGTGGTAATGAAACAACTTCGTTTTTCTATTTGGGTAAAATTGAATTCTTACTCGGGCGTTCAAATCCAAATTTTGTTCGTATTTCTGCTCGTGATCAATGTGTGAAAAACATAATAATTTACTATTTTAATCGAAGTTTCGGTGTATAAAGCATTTCAAATGACAATAAACGTGTTAATACTCTATCAAATAGCAAATTTGTCTCAACAAACGTCGATTATTAGACATTTAAACCACCTGCACACTCCATTAAAGATGGCCGTTTTCGTAAACAATATCGGCGGAAATTAACGGAGTTAACCGAACGCGGTAAAATCAAGGTTTAGCGGAAACGGTCGATAATTACCGAAGCGTGCGCAGTGCATTGTGGATCATCCACGATTTTCGGTAAAATCGATGACTTTCAAATCCAGTGTATGAACGTCTTTGATCTACTCGATCTTGTCTACATATATATAGTTAGTAATATAGAATCCCGGGTCTACTATAGGAAACATTTGCCAAAGAGCTTTTTTCTAGTAGTTCGACGTTACGTCCGTACGTTATGGTACGGATTTTAACTCAAACCGGAAGTGTCGAAATTCAAGATGGCGACTTCCATGCGCTGACCAACGTGTGGTGAGATAAATTGCAAGCTTATCATTTGCCTACCAGTTTCTCTGTGACACCACACACAAAAACGTGTAAAATGTAAGAAATCTCATCTAATTGATTCAATACTTGTCTTGTTTGCTTTTATTGTTGTCCAAAATGTGAACAAAACAGTTTTGACTAGTGGTTCTGTCTTGTTTTCAAGTTGTAAACATTCGTAATTTCACAAACTTTCTTTTAATACTTAAGTACATTCATCAATGCAAATAACTGATAAATGTATCTGTACTGATACTGTTTTATTTGAAATCCGATTAAAGAAAGCGCCTATCAAATTCAGCGCCTAGTCTGTCCAAAACTCGGAAACTGTTTGGAACCCTCACCAGAAAACAAGATCAGACAACTAGAATAAGTACAACGCAATACTGCATCCTTTGTTGACAACAAACCGTACAACCCACTAAACCGCAGTCTGCGAAATGAATTTATATTCTTTGACTTCAGGCTTTTATAAAATCTTTCATACTTAATTTCCTGACCAAGTATGGTCCGAAGGACTATAGTTCAAAACTGTTTTTGTGGAGACTGTGACTTCCATGCTTGCAAACTGAAACTGGACTCTGTACCGGCGTAGGAGATATGCATATATCACCCTAGTTCTGGGTACCATAACTAAATGATCTTTTATTGATAATGACGTCGATCTTTAGTTATGGAACTGTCCTCTTTAAAAGTCAAGTGTTTAAGATAAACGCTTGGAATGCAAGTTCACTGTTCGAAATTCGTCGATAAAATAGCTCATTCGTAAAAAAGTAATATCAATCAAATGTTTTGTCAAAAAGTTATCAATATATCACCTGCTTATAACTATCCCTTACCCGATGTTTCCATTCACTTCCATGTTTACACTAACAGAGCTGCCATTGTAAATATTTAATGACTTTTGTATTTTGTGTTGCAGGTGCACGCATGTGCGCTTTCGAAAATAGGATTTTTTATGAAACATGGTTGAAAATGTGTCTTTATTGAAACAAACCTCTAAATAGACAACTACATAATAAATAAACACGTTATTTTCAAAAACAAACTTTAAACTTAAATTCGCACTAAAAATTAATGCTATTTTCGCAGACGACAATCCATGGTTACACCGGGAAACCCCGGGATTTCCCAAAATGAATCAGGTGATTTTTTCGGAACACTTTCGTTATTATTGCTTTTCAAATAATGGCAATTTGCAACTGAAACTGTGAAATCCATATGGTTGAAACAATCGACGGAATTGATTGTATTTCTTATGATACATTTTTTTTTGTTTACGTTGGTAGAATATGGTTCAATTCATAGGAAGACGATGTTTATTTTGTTGAAAACATGCGTTTTGTCATAAAACAAACGCGACTCAATCTGAGTCGTACACCTGTTAGAACTGATGAACTGGAATAATCACTGAAATGGAATAATCATCGTCTAAGAAGCTTGGACTAATATCACCCTATTGTACGATTAAGACTGATCATACCTATGAACTATCTAAGTACCTAGGGACAATTGCCTTTGTTTCATCACTACCTTTGTATTTTTAGTATCAACTCAACAAGTAAATATGGAGGAAGATTTTCCAAGAGGTGGTGTTCGAAACAAAGTCGCTAGTGAGAAAGGACAAAAAGTTAAAGAGAAAAAATTATTTCAGGTATGTGTTGATTATAATACAATTCAGAGATATCAACTTGACCCTCTTAAACTGTGTTAGTAAAATTTAACAGTCCATTTTGGTACATTCGAAATACTTGGTTGTTAACGCCATGTATAAATGCCGTACCATATGTTGTTCTGATTGTTCTGCAGGACGATGTACCTGACACAAAAGCTACAAGGAAACGTAAGAGAAGAAACAAGAAAGATGATAAAAAAGGGGACGGCCAACAACAACCACAGCAGAAGAAACATAAGATGGAAGGAGAGGTGTCCGGCCAGGGTTCAAGTTTTCACCCTCAGTATTTGTCGAGAAAAGTAAGTATTTTTCGGGCAACCGAACAGACATTTTCTATTCTAATGAACGAGAAATTTGTAAATATTTAGAGCATGCCTGTTATTTATATATGTATACATAAAAAGCAATGGTATGATTATCAAAAAGTAGCCTTGAACCTCATGCAGCCAGTGTATCAAACGAAATTGACAAAATAAATATAAATCACTAACTCCTCGACACATATTTGGTTGGAAACTGCTAAAATGACCTTTAATCTTTAATAAAACTGCAAAATCACATCAAATGACCTTTGGAATCGGAAAAAACAAATGTAAACAAACACCATGTAAAATTTCAGGAAAGGGAAATAACCCCATCTATCCGGTGCAACAATAACTTTTTCCAAGTAAATTTGGTCCAGTTTGTTGACAAGTTGATTTTTTCCCGCCAAAAGTTGCACACGACCCTTTTTATCAATGGATGACGTCATAGCTGTCAAAATTATGTTTGATAAATAAACAAGCGAGCATTGAATACATGCATATCAAACATTGCCGATTAAATAAGGATTTGCTCGTAGTGAAGGCATGGTGTAAGTTTTTGTTGTGATTTCATTCAGAAATTGGTCCATTTCGTATTTATTTATTTAATTTACTCGTCAGTTATTGTAAACAATCCTGCAGGCAATGTCACGAGAAAAAGAATCTACAATATCATGAGAAAATCCATACACCGGTACCGTGGATACACCGGCTTCATGGGGTTTCACTATATTAGGCCAAAACAAAATGACACTGTGCTTCTGGTAACTCTACCTACCTACTGTTTGCTTCAGCCCTTAACATTTTGCTGTATTTAACTGCAGACCATTGATCAAGACGATGTGACTCTTGAAGGTCAAGGTCTCAATTCCAGGTCAAAGATTCCTTCTGGCATTTATTGCATAAGCATTGCAGGGCTCTTGTATTGTTCCCCAGTACCAGTGTGTTGGGTTGTTTTCCTGCCTTCTTTAAACACCTGTGTTTATCATGTATTCAACCTCAATAATAAGGCATACATGCCAAGCTAGTTAAATCCAAAATTGGAGTGATAAAGCTAAACATGTCACAAGATGCACTTAAATGTGATTTAAAAGAGATTAGATGCATAAACACAGATTGTATTAGTTCTATTGGTTATAACTATGGGACAGAAGAACATAAATGAATCAAATGTACTTTTATCCAGCGTTAGATGAACTTGGAAAACCAGAAATTAATAACAAATGAATTAAAACTTTTGTTTTCCAGAAGTTGTATCCAGGCATGTTGATATTAGGCTGTGTAAAACAGATACAAGACTACAAACTGACTATAACATTGCCTAATGGCTTATCAGGCACTGTGTCAATCAATCAGATATCACATGCTTACACAGAGTCCTTACAGAAGTTCTCAGAAGCACAGGATGAAAATGCTGAGGTGAGTGATAGAACACACATTTATTATAACCCCTGCTCTACGGAATTTGTTAGGACGTATTGTTTTCAGCTTATTTGTCTGACATCTTACAGATTCTTGTAAACGCAACTTTACCTACAGATGTTGCAGGATTTCCCTCAAACCGTCTCACACATAAACAACCTTAACATGTAGATATGTATGAAGGGAAGAATTTGGGCTCCGATGATATTTGCAAGAATTGTGGCCTCTTTCTGGCAGGTTGTATATTAGTCTGTGGAAGGGTGACAGCTTTAGTTTAATCTTGTAAATTAAGTTTGTTGAGTGTAGTGATCCTGAGTTAAATAGTAGATAAATTATGAAAATTGTAGCACACTATTAAAAATAAGCATAGTACCTGTTAAAAAAGAATTGGTAGTCTGTCACTGTGTGAGGGAGGAAAGTGTGGGTAGAAATGCTTTTAGTCTCCTGTACATTTTGTTCTGGACAGCCCTTACAAAATATGTAAGACAACTCACTGGCTTAGAATGAGAAGGTTGTAAGTGCCACTAACGACCTTATAAGACTCATGCATATTTGAAATCTACATCAAAAGGCGCTTCTTTTGAGCATATTTTCATGAAAATTGGAATTTGTCATGTTGACCAAACTGAAGTTGAAAAAGCTTGTTTTACCATAAGTAAAGAGTAATTGTCAGATAGTTTTTCTTGTTTTCTCAAAATATTGATTTTGTAGATACGACCTTTTCATATTAAGCCAGCAAACTTTTAAAAAGCTTGTAAATTGTGTTTCAGTCTGTGAGTACATTGTCTGAATTGTTCCACGTGGGAATGATGGTACCGTGTAAACTGATAGAATATGAAGGAGGAAGTGAATATAAGAAGTTAACATTAAGTATCAATCCACGAGATGTGAATGAGGATCTCTCAGCTTCCAGTCTGAGGCACGGAATGGTATGTAACTATGTACTTGTCTATTCACATATTCAGTCCACCTGTGTAGTAGTGGGTGTGGATTTAAGCACAAGGTTTAGTTTTGAACGTTATACTGGAGAATAGTTCACTGTTTCAATTGAGATTACGCAAGTTGTCGATCAATAACCATTAAATTAATTTTAACGGATAATTGTAATCACATGGTCCAATGAATTAACTTGGAAATCTTCGGCAAGCAACATTTGACAAACACTCAGGTCAGGAGCGATCTCTGCTCTGACGTTATTTCAATTCACTTGAATAAAACAGTATCATGTTGCAATAATTCATCCAGTGTTCCTCCAACTTGGTATGCAGGTTTATTCTGACCTGTATTTGTTGCAAGTGGTTTATACTCACATAATGGGTATGAAATCAGTGAAGTAATCAAAGGTCCATGGATGGCATGACTTTTATGATACAAATTCAAGTTTTCACGATCATTGTTTGTTATTCCCATAGGAAATTGAAGGGGGGGGGGGGGGGGGGGTAGAAATAAGGCGGAAAGCGAAAAAGTTAACTGTCTATTTGAACATGCTTACCGGCTACTTTTGAAGATAAACTAACTACATGAAAACATTTCTGCCCCCTGCATTGGCAGTCCTAACAGTCAGGATTGACAGCACATGATAAAAATTTGTAATAATTAATAGTGCATTGAATGAGAGACATTCAAACTCACATTCAGGGGTGTAAATTGTCCGGATTAATCCGGAATTCCGGATTTCTATATCCTGAAAGAGCCATGATTTTTTAACAAAATACAGTTTATTTGATGAACATATCTTGAGAAATGGCAAAGTTATGGTCAATTTAATCTGTATTGAAGGATTGTCTAATATGGAAAGAATGTGGTTGAATGCCTCTTGTTTGTCAAAAATGGTTAACCGCATAATTATGATTTTCCTGATTTTAAATTCGGCTCCGTTGACATCCCTGAACATAATATGCATATAGTTATTATGTTATAAGCAAAAATGAAAAAACAGTTAAGGCACTTGCCTGTTTTGTATATTATGCTTTTCAACTTAAAAAAGAGATTCTTTCAATGTACAGTATAACCTCCGCAGAGCAACATCTGGCGGAAACCGGAAAAAGTGTTGCTCTGCAGAGGTGTTGCTCTGCAGAGGTTCTTGATTTTTCGGACACGAGTTAAGTCCCTTGTCGTTGTGTTTGCAAGGTACATAGTTATGTACATGTGATTTGTTTTACATCGTATGTGACTATACTGTAGTATATTCATATTGAGTTGTTTGCTTATATTTGTACATAATAAATTTAATATTATGATAATAATATGTTTATAGGAAATATCTTTGCAACAGTATTAAATGGTGATCAAAATAAATTCAACTAGCATAGAGACAAAGACAGACGTGTTATAATAAAGCTTTCTAAAACAGAAGTGACTAGAAACTGGTACATTTTCTTGCAAATTCAACATTTTTCACGAGTAAACGCAATTAACCTTACTCAATTAGCTACCAGCATAAAGAGACGGCGAGATGAATACGCAAACGTCCCAATTATACAATTATGAAATAATTGAGAAAGACAACGTTTTAATCTTCAAACACCGTTACACAAAAATAAGGCTGCCTTTATGCAACAAACATGCATAGATCTACATCGTACACGAGTTGACACAATTAATCCAAAATCAATAGCTATAGTAATTTACCTGATAATTATAACACCTATTAAACCTCTCCATTGTAATCTCCGTAAATTTAGCGCTAATTGTACACATTGTACAATGCACATCCGATTTACAAACAATCCTAACGTGTTAACTTTTGAAGATCTTACACACGCGTTTATGTCGTGTTCTAAAAATAGATCGCACCTGTTGACAACTGTCGTTGCTCAGAGGTTAAAGTCAAGGGAGGGAAAGCATTTTGACTGCCGTTTGCCGCTCTACGGAGTTGTCGCTCTTTAGAGGTTGAAATAAGAGTAAAAACGATTGGGGGGAAATAAAAGTGTCGCTTCTCGGAGGTTGTCGCTTCTCAGAGGTGCCGTTTCGGGAGGTTATACTGTAAAATATTATTACTAATTGGATTTGATACTTAATGATTTTGTTCTTGTATATACAATTATAATACATTCATATCTTTGCACTGTATTATATATTATTTGTTCATTTGTGTGTTATGGGCTGGTGGCCTGAAACATGAATAAAGTATTGATTTGGTTATTGTATTGTATCTACAGATTATGTTTGGTAATATAAGTAGTCAAGAGGATCATGGTTACACTGTGGATATTGGTATCAAAGGGGTGCAAGTCTTCCTGAAGAACAAACAAGCTGATAGATTTATACGCCTTCATAATAATGGTGAGTACATACTTGTTGTGATTTGATTTTATGATTGAGCTGTTTCTCTGTGAATTCTGTGAGAAATGCATACAGCACACCTGGTGTGTTAAATATGATGTACATGATCTCATGAACAACAAAATTATTAAATTAAAATCAGATCCTAATATTTGCTCCATTCCTTTACACTGTTAGTTAGATCCGATTGCACAGATCCGATTGCACTACATAAGAGGCCACATTCAAATGACCTCTCTAGTGCAGGTTATATTATCGCTATTCACCTGTAGTTGCTAACATGCTGACAATCCAGTACCTACAGGGGGGGGGGGGGGGTAGAAATGAGGTGGAAGGCTGAAAATGTTACTGGCTATTTAAACATGTTTGCCAGCAGCTACCTTTTGTGATTTTCTTCTTTGTTACTTAAGTGAGATATCAAATTAACCGCCTTCTTTTGACGATTTTTTTGGCTACATGAAAACATTTCTACCCTCTGACCTAGTGAAGTCACTGTCCCTTATATTATAGTTTAACATGTAAATATTGTCATGTTGTATTGTAGGTGAGTTGTTGAAGGTGGGTCAATGTGTGATGTGTAAATTGACAGTACATATCATATCGTGAGGCGAGTGTACCATTACAGCCCTGGTACTAATATCATTTTTACATGTAAATATTCTCATGTTGTAGGTGACATGTTGAAGGTGGGTCAATGTGTGATGTGTAGGATCAACATGCAAGGTGATAGAATGTCCGTACTTAGTGGACAAACACGTGTTATACATGTAACCATAGATCCCGTCAAACTTAACACTGTAGAGGTACGTATACCATCTTCTCTGTACTTAACTTACAATCATTTTCATCAGATTTCATGTGACCAAGTTGTCGGCTGTATTCATATAATTCATATGCTAGAATATCAGGGTTGATATAGGCCTTGAAAAGTCATTGAATTGGGTTTCAACCTTGAAAAGTACTTGAATTAGGTGCTGCCTTGAAAAAATGCCAAAATGGTATTTGAATTTCAAGAAAATCCTTGAATTTAGGCAAATGGCCTTGAATCAGACTATGGATGTTGTCAAATTGACACCTTGTCTGTGTAAAAAGGAAACAGAAACGCTCTTATGCTTGCAAATTAAAAGTAGGCTAATGTATTGATACAAGAATGAAATGTGTAGGGCTCAGCAATTTCTGTGATGACAATATTTTTCATGTTTATCCAGCACAAAGAGTCAAAATCATACAATTTTACTTTGGTAAATTTTATAGAAAATTCATTGAAAAACCAAATAATGTCTTGAAAAAACCTTGAAAAGTACTTGAATTTGGACGTGAGAATTGTGTATGAACAATGGAATATGGATCTAATTAATGGGTAACAATTCTATGAATAGAAAAGTTTGCTAAAAAGTAATGAGAAAATCCGACAGGGAAGGTAGCACTCAACCCAACCAGCCGAGCACAGAAATCAGAAACACCATGACACAACTACCCTGAGCAGTGCCCACAGAAACCCATGCCAAAACGGCGACCAAATGAGGCACAACAACCCTGGGGCGTGACCTAGGTAGGTTAAAACACTAAGGACAGCAACCCAACGACCCAAGTGTTACATTCTAGGATAACGTCTATTTCAGTATATCAACCTATATACCATATTCCAATTACTGATATGTTCATGTTTTACAGACATCCATTACTCTTGAATTAACGTTTGCTAGTCTGGTGCCTGGTATGAAAGTACAAGCCAAAGTTCTCAAGGTAAGTATTAGGGATCCTACACTTCCAGAATAATCCGGAACTTTCCGCCTTAGCTATTTTTGGAAGTTATATTTTTCGGCACATAATGAAGGTAATTTGACGCAAAAGCTCAAAGAATTGACAAAGTTATTGTCATTTGAAGTTCCATAATCTAGTTTTTTTACAAAAAAAAAAATGTTTACAACCTGGTTTTAAGATGTAGCAATGAAGCCACCCACAGTAGACTTACGGCTAGTTTACAGGTTTCGACATTATGCCTCAGTAGAACCCTGGATGAATTTAACTCTTCATGAAATTTATTGTGTATTTGTATGTGAATTTAATGTGCATCTGTGCATAAAAACATGTTACAAATCACTTTTTCAAGTTGTGTAGCTTGTACTTTCTACCTTTTTATCTATGAGCAAGAAAAGTCTTTGGCTTTAGTCTCTTTCAGTTCAAATCTAGTACTGTAAATTCATTAGTTTTCGTGGGGGATTTAATTTCATGGATTTCGTGGTTCACCTCAATCACATACTTTAATCACAACGGACATTTATTTTGACCCTTGTTTTATTACCTGAAATGCAAAATCCACAAATTCAAGTCCCAACGAAATTGTCTTTTTTACCAAAACCACGAAATTAAACAATTTTACAGTATTTTATTTTAAAACTGATGCTTTAGTTAGTGATTGTTTGCCCTGGTTGGCATTAGTAACTCTAACTTGTTTGTTTGCAGGCTGTAAGAGATGATGGTATTCTGGTAGAGTTTAACAAAGTGAAAGGTTTACTACATAAATCACACCTTCCTGACAGTCCAGATTCATACCAGGCGGGCAAACTTGTAAGTAGTTTTATTGAGACATCTAATTAAATCTCAATTATGCATTTATTGTTTACAAATTGTCATTTTGTCACCAACCATCTGGGTGTTTATTACATTTTCTGCCATCTTGGGAATCAACTTAAGTGCTCAAATTACGTCATTCTGCAGAGAGGTTACCAATTTATACCTTATTAAAATAGCAGTTTAAGACTTAATGCTAATTCTGCAAATCTTTGTTATGCATTGAAAATTGACTTAAGTGTACTTAGTAGTAGTGAAATGGTTATTGTTATTAGTAAACTTATGAAGTGGTACGGTGGTCGAGCAGATAGCCTGCTTGACTGCTGATTGAGAGGTCCCGGGTTCGATCCTCGGCCGGGGCACTTGATCATTTCTGAAACGCTTTTCTGTGTTTCCCACCTAACTAGAGGTGAACTGGTTGGCAACCCAGAGGTAGTCATGCGTGTATCGGTGCTTTACACCGGGCACGTTAAAGATCCAAGGTGTCTCTTCGGAAAGAGTTAGGGCATCGCGCCCTGATACCTTGTATCACACCACTGTCTCTTCCACCTGCTGTCCCTTCAGCAAAAAAACACAGGACCCCATTGGAAATAAGTGCTTGCACTTTCATGGGTTATCCTTGACCGAGAGGTTTAAATAATTTTCATACATACACAAAGTGATACTTTTACTTTCATGTTTACCCTATTTAACAGATTAACTGTACAATACTGTACATCCATCCCTTGGTGAAGACAGTGACATTAACACATCTACCACACCTGGTTAGCTATGTGGGTGTACCTATACGTGTCGGCAATGATGAACTCAAGATAGGTAACATCGTGGAGGATGCTGTAGTGAAACGTGTGGATAAAGCACTAGGTGTATACATGACGCTAGCATCTGGTGTCACAGGATTTGCTGGGGTATGTACTACCTAACCAGGGGGTTTTCTCCTTATATAACAGAGGCCTGTAAAAGGCCCCTACCCAATTCATAATTTCTTATAAATCATGCAGCTTTCCCAAAAACCCAAGTTATACCTATTTTTTCCCCTAAAACTGGAAATATAACAATATTATTCCCAAAATTTTGAGGCTTAGGCCCCTTCCCAAAATGAGCAGAAAAAGCCCTACTAACTCTACAGTCTTTACATAGCTCCAATCATCAGGGAAGGCTGGGGGAGACTTTGTTGTTTTTAAGGTCAAGGAAATGTCTGGGCTCTTTGATATTGGTACACAGGGAAACCAGGAAATTGAATATAAATCAGGCGAAAGTCAAGTCATCTATTATATATTTTTTATATTTTTTTTCAATTCCTTGAAGGGAACTACTGAAGAAAAAATTCTCACTTGCTATGCTTTCAAACAATTTTCAACCATAATACTACATGTTGGTTGATAACATTTTAACTGTTTTTCGATTGTTTTCAAGAAAATAAAAAAAAACAGCATGAAAGAAATAAGAATTAAAATGAAACCTAATGTTGTCTTTTATCAAACATGCTTACTAATTTCTTATTTAGAAACACAGCTTAAGTGATGATAGAGTGGATAAAATCAGCGCTAAATTCAAACCAGGATCAACTCAAAGGTATGTATGTTTGACATTGTGATAGTGGAGAAATTACTCAATGTGCCTTCTTCTGATTCTTACTATGTCTAAAGTTATTAAGTCAAAACTGCCATAGCAACCCACTGTATTTAACAACCATGTTCCAGTCCGCCAAACGATTTTCACTATATTGTTGCACTGTATTAGGCGACGCACTGTACGTGACAAAGGACCTTGATTTATACGGTCCGGAACGTGCAAGGCACTTATTTTTGCGACTTTGCCACTTGAAACTATCTAACACAGTGTCAACACCTTCTACAGTGTCACTTTTGTTGATTGCATACTGCATGGGGTCTTATAATTAGTGTCCAATCTTATCAGTTTATCTTTCATTTTCCTTCTAGTTTCATTTTGATTCAGTGTAGCATAAAATTAACAGGGGCGTAATAAATGATTGTAAGCAGTTAACATTCTGACATTCAGAACATGTATAATAATTTATATTAAAATAGGAACATTTATATCAACTTGAGAGCAAATAGAACATTTGACAATTCTAAGTCTTGAGTTTTAGTCTAAGGTTTGTGAATAAGGCCCCCTGGTGTATATTGTAAATTTCTACCTTACAGATGTCGAATACTGGGATATTCATTGATGGAAGGCTTCATGTATGTTTCAACTAAAAAGTAAGTTATTTCTCTTGGACTACAGTTTATCAATTTTCATATTCTATGATTCACCAATGTTAAGTTGTTAATATAATTGAACACGTAATGAACATAATTTTATTCCAGAATCTCTAATTGATAACGATCTCCACACTTTTACATCACCTTGTCAAATATTTTGGTCACCTAATGCCAATGAAACAAATGAAGGTTGCAGCCCTATTGAAAATATAGCTACCATACAAACCCAAGGTTCTCAATAAGTTTTAATCTAGCAGGCAAAATGCCCCACCAACATGCCTGATAAGGTCCTAAATGCAACTATTTTCTTAAAATAGTGTATAAATTTCACATTTTTAGCCGGCCCAAAATGATTTTTTAAAAGCAGTCGTTTTGGCCTGCTGTTACTGAGAACCCTGAATAACTTGTGTTTTCTTGACTTGTTTAAGAAATGTTGATCTCCAAAGACATCTCATGATAGATCCTATATATATTTGTAATTGTAGAAGTATATTGGAGGAGAAACATTTACGTGTTGGAGATATCCAGCCTGGAGAACTAGTTGAGGTATGTTGTTTTTCTCTCACATATATATAGTGGGAGGGGTCGTTTTGATTTTGTGCCGGATGAATGGATGTTGCTTAATTTGTCAACACTTGTTATCCCTACTCATTCTGAGTTTGTCTTAACGCTAGGCTTTCCATATTGTTCTTGTTGTGAAAGTGATTGGGAAATTAATGGAGTTATTGGCAATACTTAATTTTGTTATTGAAGAGTATCCGCTTTATTTGCTAAAAAAGACAAGCCTTTTGCTTCATTTAGTATAGAATAATATGAGAGTTTATAATGACTAAGTGTTTTGTATTATTCAGTGTGTCATAAAGAAGTTGACCCCTAAAGGGCTGTCAGTGGAGCTACAGAAGGGAATAGGAGGTTTTATACACAATATGCACCTGGCAGACGTCACAATTAAACATCCAGAGAAAATGTTCAAGGTCGATGATAAACTGAGATGTCGGGTAAGATGATACTAGTACGCTAATTGGCAGAGATCGCATCTAAAATATTTAGATATGTCTCAAACTTAGTGGTTAAAAATGGGGATTATTATATGCATCTGGATGCGTAGCCTAGGTGATGAGTAATTAAAAACATAATAAAACGTTAAAACATTTGAGAAAACCTTTATTTCGAAACTGTTTGCTACAAGTATCGAAATCAAATTACAATAATTTGCCAGATCGCACATTTTGTAATTTTTTTTAGAAATGCCAATAATTAAGGGCCATCACCAGCCCTACTGAACTTGCATCAAAACAAAAGACAAAATAAGAGAAGAAACAAACCCCAGATGGTTGGTATTGGTAATTAGAAATGATCTGTGGGGAGTGAAGGCCTACAGGTAGGGTGCACGCTTCATTATCGAGTGGTCCTGTGTTCAACACCCATCTGGACCACTGGTTAATTTCTCTGAGCAAGAATAACCCACATGGGTACCTGTGAGGGCAGTATCTATTCCTGGGCACCGCAGAAAGATGTTGGCTGCCACACCCAAAGGAGAGAAATAATCCCCCAGGTAGACACGAGTGTAGGTTTCCATAGGTAGCCTAACGACCAGGGGTATGTTAAAATGTCAAAGGGTGCTTGAGCGGCTTAAAAGCTGAAAAGAGCCCTAGAAAATTGGTAACTTAACTTTATTCATGTTGCAGGTACTAGATGTGTACAAGGACAGCTCTAAGGTGGATCTTACACATAAGAAGTCACTGGTGAACAGTAAATATAAGATAGTCAATGATTATCATGTGATAGAGCATGGAGAGATATTGGAGGGTTACATTGGTGAAATATTGGATAATGGTGTAGTCGTCCGCTTCTATGATAGAATCAGGGTATGTATTACTATCATTTTGTTGTCATATTACCCCTGGGGTTTCACTACAGGCCTGGTATTTTTCAGGCTTTTGCCTAATTTCAGGATTTTGAATCCTGAAATTTCCTTCTTTTTCTATACAGTGTAATTTGAGAAAACTGAACACCTTTGGACCACAATGATTTGTTAGGAATTCACGAAAGTTCGGTTTTTCGAAAATACCATTTTTCGGTGATTTGTCTGTCAGATTTTGAATTTGGATCTTTGGCACCCCTGTGTGTGCTATATTATAAATATTACCATGGGTGAACGTTTCCAGTCTCAATACTTATTTCAGTATTTTTGAAAAAAATTGCTCTAAGTAATTTGTATGAAAATCATCTAGTTCAGTATATTGACGAGCAATTTTTAGTATTTTGAAAATTTTGAACTTTTACCCATGTATTACAGGGGCTGGTACCTAGACATATGTTGAGTACAGAGTTAATACAGTATCCAGATAAAGTCTTCTATATAGGTCAGGTTGTTAGATGTAAGGTTATATTATATTACAGGGGCTGGTACCTAGACGTATGTTGAGTACAGAGTTAATACAGTATCCAGATAAAGTCTTCTATATAGGTCAGGTTGTCAGATGTAAGGTTATGTTATATTACAGGGGCTGGTACCTAGACGTATGTTGAGTACAGAGTTAATACAGTATCCAGATAAAGTCTTCTATATAGGTCAGGTTGTTAGATGTAAGGTTATGTTATATTACAGGGGCTGGTACCTAGACGGATGTTGAGTACAGAGTTAATACAGTATCCAGATAAAGTCTTCTATATAGGTCAGGTTGTTAGATGTAAGGTTATATTATATTACAGGGGCTGGTACCTAGACGTATGTTGAGTACAGAGTTAATACAGTATCCAGATAAAGTCTTCTATATAGGTCAGGTTGTCAGATGTAAGGTTATGTTATATTACAGGGGCTGGTACCTAGACGGATGTTGAGTACAGAGTTAATACAGTATCCAGATAAAGTTTTCTATATATGTCAGGTTGTTAGATGTAAGGTTATATTATATTACAGGGGCTGGTACCTAGACGGATGTTGAGTACAGAGTTAATACAGTATCCAGATAAAGTCTTCTATATAGGTCAGGTTGTTAGATGTAAGGTTATGTTATATTACAGGGGCTGGTACCTAGACGTATGTTGAGTACAGAGTTAATACAGTATCCAGATAAAGTCTTCTATATAGGTCAGGTTGTTAGATGTAAGGTTATATTATATTACAGGGGCTGGTACCTAGACGGATGTTGAGTACAGAGTTAATACAGTATCCAGATAAAGTCTTCTATATATGTCAGGTTGTTAGATGTAAGGTTATGTTATATTACAGGGGCTGGTACCTAGACGTATGTTGAGTACAGAGTTAATACAGTATCCAGATAAAGTCTTCTATATAGGTCAGGTTGTCAGATGTAAGGTTATGTTATATTACAGGGGCTGGTACCTAGACGTATGTTGAGTACAGAGTTAATACAGTATCCAGATAAAGTCTTCTATATAGGTCAGGTTGTTAGATGTAAGGTTATATTATATTACAGGGGCTGGTACCTAGACGGATGTTGAGTACAGAGTTAATACAGTATCCAGATAAAGTCTTCTATATAGGTCAGGTTGTTAGATGTAAGGTTATGTTATATTACAGGGGCTGGTACCTAGACGTATGTTGAGTACAGAGTTAATACAGTATCCAGATAAAGTCTTCTATATAGGTCAGGTTGTTAGATGTAAGGTTATGTTATATTACAGGGGCTGGTACCTAGACGTATGTTGAGTACAGAGTTAATACAGTATCCAGATAAAGTTTTCTATATATGTCAGGTTGTTAGATGTAAGGTTATATTATATTACAGGGGCTGGTACCTAGACGGATGTTGAGTACAGAGTTAATACAGTATCCAGATAAAGTCTTCTATATAGGTCAGGTTGTTAGATGTAAGGTTATGTTATATTACAGGGGCTGGTACCTAGACGTATGTTGAGTACAGAGTTAATACAGTATCCAGATAAAGTTTTCTATATATGTCAGGTTGTTAGATGTAAGGTTATATTATATTACAGGGGCTGGTACCTAGACGGATGTTGAGTACAGAGTTAATACAGTATCCAGATAAAGTCTTCTATATAGGTCAGGTTGTCAGATGTAAGGTCATGAATCATAATCCAGACCTGAGTCAACTTATCCTCTCATTTGTGGTGAGTACTGCATTAACATCTTAAACAGGTGCCTGTTGCCTAAGAAAAGCACTAGGGAGTGCCTTTATTCAGTTACCTCCCGTTTAATTCAATATACAAGGCATGGATTACCTCTTGTGGAAAGCGCTACGTATAGCACTTTGCTTAGGCAACAGACTCCAGGTTTCAAGAGTCCAATTTATACAACCACATTAGTGTGTAGATTTTAACCTATTTACAAAGTGTTTCATCAATTTCTGTTATAAAATCACCTGATATAAGATGATTTTAAAAGTCCTTAACAGGGTTGGTATTCACAAATGATTCTTAAGATATTTTTTTCAAGAAAAAAACAAATTTGTTTGAGTTAAGTAATTGCTTGGTCATGTGTTTTTCCCTGCCAAATTGGCTGATGATTTGCTGTCATGAAAATGGACTTTTCTTTGTAGATGTTTTTTTTCTAGAGATAGAATTGTTTAAATTAACAAAAATTACAAATTCCGCCGAAACATTGGTATCTTTATACAATAAAAACAATATGTGTTATTGTTGCATTAGCATCATTAATTGTCATATTTCTGAAGATGCTAAAATTAAAATTCTACAATGTTATAATTACTGTATTCAATATGTAGTTGGTTTTGAGGTCATGTGATCATTTTACAATGTTTTACAAGAATGTATTAGTACATTATGACCTTTTTTCCTATTAGCTTGAAGGGAAAACAAGATTTGGCCAGAAAATGGACCTACCATCTGACTACAAAGTGGGCAAGGTAAGATCAGCCTAATATATCTAACACAACTTTGTATTTTGAGGGCTTAGTGCAAAACTATGGTACATGCCTCTATAAATTGATGTATTTACCATAGTTTTGCTTTTAGCCCTCAATTTGGTCTTGAATACAAGGGCTTAGTGCAAAACTATGGTATGTGTCTCTATGAATTGATGTAGTTACCATACTTTACACTGAGCCCTAGTTATTCTTATTGTAAGTGTTGCATTACACTAAGTTGTGTTAGAATAACATTAATAATCAGATTTGTGTTGAATTCCTTACTAACTTTTGGGCAGAATTCAAACTTTCACAGAATTACAACCTTGATGTTTAGTTGACCGTAGAGAATGGAATTTTTGCTGCTGCAATTTTTTTAAGAGTTATGGCCCTTTGTTACTTTAGCTATATACCCCCAATTGGGGCACCATGTCGATAAACATATTTCTAGTTTATTTCATTCAAGCTTAAGGATACCTTATTTATACATGCAATCCAATTCTCTTAACAGTTTTAAACTAGAAAAGTTTGACATTTTTAACGACATCTATCTGAAACAATGAATGCATTTTTGTTTCATATTTTTTTCAGTTGGTAAAGTGTGTTGTAAAACAGAAGTCAAAGAACGGTGTAGACGTCAAGTTACTGCCTACCGAGAAAGTTGCCTTCATTCCCAAGGTGCACCTGTCTGATTCAAGGGAAATGAGCGATGCATTGTGGGAGAAATACCGCGCTGGTGATAACATCGAGAACGCTATGTACTGGAACAAGGCAAAACATGCGATACTAACCTGCAAGCAAAGTCTTACCACAGCTGCACAAAATGACGAAGAATTGATCACAAACTTTAATTCCCTACAGCCTGGCATGATGATGTCTGGTGTTATAAAGAACATCACATCGTATGGTATTTTTGTTGAGTTTGCCGGTGGTTTGTTTGGTCTGGTACCGAGACAGTACGCCACGGAGAAGAAGGTGAATGATCTTACAGCACTCTATCACATAGGACAGAGTGTCTATCCTAAAGTGGTGGAGGTACATAAAGAGAAGAAACGTTTCCTAGCAACATTACGGATGCAGGATTGTTACCATGGTAACACAGATGTAGGATTGACCTTGACCTGGAACCTTCTGACAGAGAGACTACAGATACAGCAATCCTTAACACATGATGAAGGTAATAGTCTTAATTGTTGTAGCTTGGCGAATTTGACACAAACCTGACCTTTTGATTAGCATAATTTAACAGTCAATTTCTTGTCTGTATTTATAACCTCGGTTGTATTTTTTCATAGTTGGTGAGTATCACGAAGTCGCTCGAGATGTAATACAAACACAAATTTGAAATAGAGATATTGCACGATTTGCTTGTGGAAAGCAAAAACATTATAATATTTTCATGCATTAAGGTCAGGTTTAAAACAGTAAAACTTCACGACATACGAGGGTTGTACCAGAATTACGTAGACTTTTGTCATATGTTCCATACCATTCATCATACAAACAAATAATTTTGTGTGGAATGCAAATAATATTTACTGCGTAAGTATGTGAAATCTCAAAGCCGTATCTTATTTGGATCAAAATCTGCAGCTTCCGGGGATATATAGGGGTACGGTACGCGGGGCACGTCAACGGAACGTCACGACGTAGGCGGAACTTCAAGGATAAGGGAAGCTTCTAACTGTGTACATTGTAGCTATAAATATGGGCATAACCGTACACAAAACTTACGATGTTTATTTACTACCTTAAATGTGATAAAAGTTCCAATATTTTCTAGTAATGTCGCATATAACCCTTATAATAGAGCGTCGATTCAGGTATATGTGGCCATAGAAAACGCTTGGTGACGCCGCATTCGCCGTTGGTTTTCGCCGTCGGTTCATGTCGTTTTATTCGATTTCGATCACCATTGATGCGTTAGTGTCGTTTGAAAATCAGGTAACTCGATACAACATATTTACAGTTAGCAGGTTCCAACATTTAAAGCGTTTGTTCTGGCGTCTTCCCGAGGTTCACACAAAACTTCATGTTGATGTGATTTCCAGCGTATTTCGCTGACGTCATATTTTCACTGGTGACGCGCAGCAGCTGTTGCTTGTTTTGTACCATATATCAACAACGGTTACCTTTATACAGTCGAAATTTACGGCTTACGTTCTAATGATATAGTGCTTGTATGGCACGCAGTCGCGTTAAATTTAGACTTGATATAAGTGAGGTATAACCAGTTGAATAATGCCAAAAATGTTTTTAAAATTTGCTGCCCCGCCTACCCAACTATTGGTTACTATGGCGACAGATTAAATGGCTTTCAAACATTCTGTTAGAAAATATTTTTACCGATACTCTTGAAAAGGGTTCGAAGTTTTTCTACGACAAATTTGGTGATAATACATGCCTAAATAAAAAAAGTTATGACAAAAGTCTACGTAATTCTGGTACACCCCTCGTACATTGTCGGAATAAATCCTCACCAATTCTTGTACAGTATTTCTCATGTGTTGCGGACTATGGTATTAAATTAAATGTATTTATGTATAACTGTATGTTTACAGGTATAAAAGGAAGTGTATCGGGGATAGAGTTTGGTAGTATACAGGCAGTGACTATCACACAGTTAACAGATCTTGGTGCCCTGGGTGAACTAGACAATGGTGTGAAAGCTGTCATAGTGAAAGATCATCTCAAAGGTATGGCTGACCTTGTCATGGCTGTAGTCAGGTCCTATAATTCCAGATTAATCCAGAAATCCGGGTTGGTTGCATGAGAAAGAATGATCTTTTCTGGAAAAAATAAAAGTTATTTGAAGAAATAATTCCAAGAATTAACAAAGTTATGGTGATTTCAAGTTCCATAATCTGAATTTTAACAATAAAACAATGTTTGAAGCCTTGTTAAGGGGTTGGGATGTGTTCTTATGGCACCCAAAACCGCTTGTTTTCGGAATTGTGAATTGAGAACCCCTGTATAACTGACCTTATCAGTGTTGTAGTTGAATGTTACTTCAAACAACACACAACTGCCTACCTCCCCATCCAAAACATTGTGTGTAGACGCCCCAAAGCAGATGATACTGTATACAGCAGTTTTAACAGCCCTAATTGGTGTCTAATCTTTCCAAAAAAAACATGGCCTACTGGTTAGGGCGTCCGCCTTTGTAGCGGGAGGTCGAAGATTCAAATTCCGGTAGAAGCTGGGTTGGAACTGATGCTGCCGGTTTTTGAGTCGCCAGTTAGTTAAAGAATGGTTACTGTAGGCCCATTTCTGCCAGGCATCAAGCAATGAAGGGATCTGTGAGGTACTGTGTGCATGAAAGGAAGAATGTCTCATAAGTCATAATTGGCTGGCCCTTTCAATAGTGATGACACTATAATAAACTAACACTTTTCCTTTTTATAGATGGTGTGAACGAAGGAGATAAAGTGAATGGTATAGTACTGTTTGTTGACATCTGTCAAAACTGTGTAGAACTTTGTCTCAATACAAGCTTGATGAGCAAACTGGAGAAACGACTCAACAAACCAACAATGGATAAGGTATTTATGACATAATGATTCTTCTAATACAAGTTGCCATTGTAGCAAACACAGATCTTTTCTTGCTATTTTGGTACCAGATACCAGTCAAATTGGGAATTTTTGCTCGTAAAATCCAGAAATTTGGAATTTCGAGGGCAAAACCGTGAAATTGGGATACTTTTATGAACTGCTAAATAGACCTTTAAATATCTCAGTAATTGTTTATAATGTAATAGATGACATATATTTGGGAAAAAAATAGTCTCTGCATTAAGGATTTTAAACCAAATGCCCATATTGTCAAAACTGAACTGTTTTCATATATACTCTGCAGAAATTACTTGCCCTAGTCCATGAATATTTGTCCTGGACAACCAGACAAGGGCTAATTTTGCAGACTGTAGAAACAATGTTGAAAATACACTAGTCAGTTATCAATACCAGGATGTTTATGTTAGATTGTTGTATTATTTACTATGCACCTGAGGTAGGAACCATATTACAATGAGGTATCTGTATATTATGTCTCCCATATATAGAGGGGGAGGGGGGACTTATTGATTATGAGCTTGGCATTTTGAAGAATGTCTGTCTGTCTTTGATGTATGGATGTGTCTCATTAAAAGCATTGATCTGAGTTCAGTGAATACATGAATACTTAGTTAAGTTGTGAATATTTTCAGGAGTTATAGGTTTGATAATATTTGCTAGAGTTATGGCCCTTTGTGGGAGACAAACATTTTTCCCCAAAAAATTGAATTTATGAAATCCTTTTTTCATGCAACTTCACATCACATATTTTCTTTATGATTTCAGTGTCGAGTTAACCAGATCTTGAAAGCTACAGTACAACTAGTGAAGGATGATTTTGTTGTAATCAGTTTGTCTGGACACGCTGCAGGACAGCTCGCTTTTATGCCAGCTAAGAGGGTAAGTTATCTATTTGTCTGTACACGCTGTGGGATAGCTCGATTTTATGCCAGCTAAGAGGGTAAGTTATCTATTTGTCTGGACACGCTGCAGGACAGCTCGCTTTTATGCCAGCTAAGAGGGTTAGTTATCTATTTGTCTGCGCACGCTGTGGGATAGCTCGATTTTATAACAGCTAAGAGGGTAAGTTATCTATTTGTCTGTACACACTGGGGGCTAGCTCGCATTTATGCCAGCTAAGAGGGTAAGTTATCTATTTGTCTGTACACGCTGTGGGCTAGCTCGCATTTATGCCAGCTAAGAGGGTAAGTTATCTATTTGTCTGTACACACTGTGGGCTAGCTCGCATTTATGCCAGCTAAGAGGGTAAGTTATCTATTTGTCTGGACACGCTGTGGGCTAGCTGGCATTTATGCCAGCTAAGAGGGTAAGTTATCTGTTTGTCTGTACACGCTGTGGGATAGCTCGCTTTTATGCCAGCTAAGAGGGTAAGTTATCTATTTGTCTGTACACGCTGTGGGCTAGCTCGCATTTATGCCAGCTAAGAGGGTAAGTTATCTATTTGTCTGTACACGCTGTGGGCTAGCTCGCTTTTATGCCAGCTAAGAGGGTAAGTTATCTATTTGTCTGTACACGCTGTGGGCTAGCTCGCTTTTATGCCAGCTAAGAGGGTAAGTTATCTATTTGTCTGGACACGCTGTGGGCTAGCTCGCATTTATGCCAGCTAAGAGGGTAAGTTATCTATTTGTCTGTACACGCTGTGGGATAGCTCGCTTTTATGCCAGCTAAGAGGGTAAGTTATCTATTTGTCTGTACACGCTGTGGGCTAGCTCGCATTTATGCCAGCAAAGAGGGTAAGTTATCTATTTGTCTGTACACGCTGTGGGATAGCTCGCTTTTATGCCAGCTAAGAGGGTAAGTTATCTATTTGTCTGTACACGCTGTGGGATAGCTCGCTTTTATGCCAGCTAAGAGGCTATAAACTCGTTCAGGAAGCATTATTAAGCGAGCCTTCTGGCTCGATTAATAAAATTTCCAAAACTTGTTTAATATAAATTTATATAAATTGACAACTCGTGATAGATCCGCTATTTCTGTAACAGTAGACAGATAATTCATATATTATGTGTATGTTTTTAGCACTGGAATGATGTGATGGAGAGATACCAGTATAGTATTGGACAGGAGAATAAAGTCGTTATAAAAAGGTATGACATGTTTTCATCACAGAACGTCTTGTTTGATGGCAAAAAACAACTTTGACGGTTTCAACTTGTACATTATACTAGAATTAAGCCTCATAATTCACATGTATGTGATACTGTTTCATTATTGATGTGATCCTTTGACCTCTGAAATGTTCATTAAGTCCAACTTTGTGATGAGGACTGGTGTCTGGTGAAACCCATAGAGAATACTAGGTTAATATCTTATAAACTTTAATTTATTGGATGCGTTGGAGGAAGGTTTATACAACAGGGCTTGACCTAATAAAGCTGTAATTTACACGACATGGTGATTTCAGCATGATAAAGGCCTAGTGGTAGGATAAATGGCAATTATAAGGTAATGTTTATACTGTATATTGTAGGATTGAAGAGAATATAATCCTGGCATCTCTAAAGATACATGAAGACAAGGAAGAAGACGCTGAAGTCATAGAGAAATATCAACCTATACCTAGTCATACATTACAGATAGGTGATATATGTGATGCTGTGTAAGTTGTACAAATTTTGTCCTAATGTTATCCCCCCATCTTTGGTTAGTCTGTCCGTAGATCAAAATGGTTTCCGTTCAATAACTCAAGAATGCTTTCCTAGGATCTTCCAACTTTACATGGATGTTGGCCAGTATCATTACATGGCCCCTATTTATTTTGCGGTCAAAGGTCAAGGTCACTGTGCTCTTCACATTCATAAATCTGCAAGATAGGTTTGTCACTGAAATAAAAAATGTGCTATATTAGGACCATGTTTATAACCATAACTGACATGTTATTGAATTGTTGTGAATATGTCAGATATAAATTTACATTATCATTGATGTGTGTTTGATTCAATTTGTTATAATTTATATATTTCAGTGTACGTAAGATATACAAAGATCAGATCTATATACATGTTGGAGGTACCAATGGTAGAGTACATGTAACAGAAATGTGTGACACTGTCATTGATGTAAGTACATTCTGGCATGACAGAATACATTAATTCCCGATTGTCATTCCCACCTTGCTGGTATTCTGCATGCTGTCCTCGCCTTCTTTATTATCTCCTGGCAAGGAGAAGGTGATATGGTAATGTTTGGCGTCATTATGTCCATCCAAGCTTCTGTGTGCATCTTCTCCTACATATCTTAAGGGATTTTGACAAAACTTTCACAGAATTCTACTATTAGGGGGATTTTGTGATTCAACCATTTTAGTCTCTGTTATGGCCCTTTGTTGATTATCTTCCCTTAGTTAGGTGGGGATATGGCTGTCTATGACTGCTTCTTATTCGCTTGGAAACAATAAATAGTCCATCGTTTGAACATCTGAATCAGTGTCAAATCATTAATATAGTGTGCAGATGATAACAAGAAAGGCGGGATAAAATGGATTGAGCCACATAGGTTGGCTAATAAAGTGTGCACGATTTATCAGTGTTATTTTAGTATACATTAGATAATATGTGTTTATTTAACAGACCAATTTTTCAACAATAAGGCAAATCATGTTTTTAAATATCATGTTATCCTAGGCGAACTATATCTGACATCATGTAATGTATACGTCATTCAATGAGTGATTTGTTTTCAGGGTACAAGTCCTGTCTCACAGTTTAAAGTTAAACAAGAGATTAAAGTGCGAGTCATTGGATTTAAAGAAGCAAAATCAAAGGGGTAAGATCTAGTTGATATGATTAATTTAAAACTTGTAGGTGGAGTTGGGGTATATAGGGGACCAAACAATATAGTGGGGTGACAATTGGCTCAAAAGTGGCTTATTTAAGGAGTAGGTGACAACTCCGGTAGAACAAGCAATGTTATATACCAAAATGTTCGCCTATGTCTGTAGTATATGGAACTGCTGGCATAAATTGTCAACGCGTGGTGCGAACCCGGAGATTCAAGATGGCGTCCAAGATGGCCGCCATAAATTTCAAATACACCTGGAATTCTATGTTCAATTGTGAATTTTTTATTTATGTATGCAGTAACAAATATTTGCATGGATATTGTTCATTTGATAAAGTGCATCAAATTGACATACTACACAGATGACTTTGAGGTCAAGGTCAAGGTCATTTCAAGGTCAAAATACTGAAAAATACCTAAAAAAGTGTTATATACTGTCTTCTTTTGTCTTTTTTGATTTTTTTTAAAATTCTATTTAGGATATTAAGTGATATAAATCAGCTTAAGGGTATAATTACTTATTATTAGTAATATTTTAACTTTAAGAGCAATATTTTTATGATCACAGCCATTTTTCAAACTCCTATAGTAAGAAGACCAAAGCCGCATGCTCAAAACACGTATCACACACCAGAGATATGTTCCAACATGACATCTTTATTTGGATGTTTGTATAACATATTAACATGGATGTTATTCATTAGATTATGTGCTTCAAAAAGACGTACACCATTGACCACTTTGAGGTCAATGTCAAGGTCATTCCAAGGTCAAATTGAGGAAAATAGCTAAAAATTGTATTTTCGTTCTTATTTTCTTGTTTCAACAGATGTTATATATCACATTTGGTTTTCAACATGTTAATTGTGTTGATAGGCACATGTTCTCTAATTATAAGGTCAATTTTTAATTCAAATTATTCAAAATTTGTAACAACTGACATTTATATATGTACATATTGGCCAAGATGGTACATATTCTGAAATCGCTGCTGCCATAATGATATTTCTTTTAATTTAAGTATGACTGTTTCATTATAATGGTATAATTAAATGTTTGTATAAACCATAATAACTTTATATTTTACTCTTACTTGATATGAAAATTAATCACTTAAGGGCAAGGCCAATGTTAGGTCAAGGTTAAACTTACTACAAAATTAAGTACAAAAAAGTACCTGCAGAATTTCACCGCATTTTTGTCCTGCCTGAAAAGGTCCTAAGTCTAACCTACTAATACTTGGTGTTTGCAAGGGTGTATAGATGGGGCAGGGTATTGGAGAAACAACCACAGAACCTATAGGAACATAACACTGTAAAATCATCCATCCCATGTCATAACAGGTATGTGCCACCAGCTAGTACAACTATCCAATGCCCTCATAAGTACTTATCACCTCGAAGTACACCCATCACATCCTAGGCTTTGTATAATACCCACTAAATATAAGCACATCTCTACCAGATCATATTGGGTACCAACCACCCATGAGAACAGCCTACCAGACCATATTTGGTACCTACCTGCTTCCAAACAGCAATCCCAGATCTTGTTTGGTACCAACCACCACCAAGAACAGCCATTCCAGACCCTGTTAGGTAACCATAAATTCATGTGCAGCCATTCCAGATCATATTTAGTACCTACCACCTTCAAGAACAGCCATACCAGACCCAGTTTGCAACAAATCACCTCCGAGAACAGCAACCAAACACCTTATTTAGTACCAACAACCACCAAGAACAGCCACCCAACACCTTATTTAGTACCAACAACCACCAAGAACAGCAACCCAACACCTTATTTAGTACCAACAACCACCAAGAACAGCCACCCAACACCTTATTTAGTACCAACCACCACCAAGAACAGCCACCCAACACCTTATTTAGTACCAACAACCACCAAGAACAGCCACCCAACACCTTATTTAGTACCAACCACCACCAAGAACAGCCACCCAACACCTTATTTAGTACCAACAACCACCAAGAACAGCAACCCAACACCTTATTTAGTACCAACAACCACCAAGAACAGCAACCCAACACATTATTTAGTACCAACCACCACCAAGAACAGCCACCCAACACTACACTTGGTACACATCACCATCAAGAACAGACCAACCAGACCCTGATTGGTACCAACCACCACCAACAACAGCCACCCAACATTCTGTTTGGTACCAACCACCACCAAGAACAGCCAGCCAATACCTTGTTTGGTACCAACTACCACCAAGAACAGCCACCCAATTCCCTTTTTGGTACCAACCACCATCAAAAACAGCCACCCAACAGTCTATTTGGAACACATCAACACCAAGAACAGCCATCTAACATCCTGTTTGGTACCCACCATCTCTATCTACAGCCATCCCAGACCCTGTTTGGTACCCATCACCTCTATATACAGCCCTACCAGACATTGTTTGGTACCCACTACCTCTATATACAGCCCTACCAGACCCTGTATGGTACCCACCACCTGTATCTTCAGCCCTACTAGACCCTGTTTTGCACCCATCACCTTTATATACAGCCCTACAAGACCCTGTTTGGTACCCACCACCTCTATATACAGCCCTACCAGACCCTGTTTGGTACACATCATCTCTATATACAGCCCTACCAGACCCTGTTTGGTACCCACCACCTCAATATACAGCCCTACCAGACCCTGTTTGGTACCCATCACCTCTATATACAGCCCTACCAGACCCTGTTTGGTACCCACCACCTCAATATACAGCCCTACCAGATGCTGTTTGGTACCCATCACCTCTTTATACAGCCCTACCAGACCCTGTTTGGTACCCACCACCTCAATATACAGCCCAACCAGACCCTGTTTGGTACCCATCACCTCTTTATACAGCCCAACCAGACCCTGTTTGGTACACATCATCTCTATATACAGCCCTACCAGACCCTGTTTGGTACCCACCACCTCAATATACAGCCCTACCAGACGCTGTTTGGTACCCATCACCTCTTTATACAGCCCTACCAGACCCTGTTTGGTACCCACCACCTCAATATACAGCCCAACCAGACCCTGTTTGGTACACATCATCTCTATATACAGCCCTACCAGACCCTGTTTGGTACCCACCACCTCAATATACAGCCCAACCAGACCCTGTTTGGTACCCATCACCTCTTTATACAGCCGAACCAGACCCTGTTTGGTACACATCATCTCTATATACAGCCCTACCAGACCCTGTTTGGTACCCACCACCTCAATATACAGCCCTACCAGACGCTGTTTGGTACCCATCACCTCTTTATACAGCCCTACCAGACCCTGTTTGGTACCCACCACCTCAATATACAGCCCAACCAGACCCTGTTTGGTACACATCATCTCTATATACAGCCCTACCAGACCCTGTTTGGTACCCACCACCTCAATATACAGCCCAACCAGACCCTGTTTGGTACCCATCACCTCTATATACAGCCCTACCAGACCCTGTTTGGTACCCACCACGTCCTCAATATACAGCCCTACCAGACCCTGTTTGGTACCCACCACCTCAATATACAGCCCAACCAGACCCTGTTTGGTACCCATCACCTCTATATATACAGCCCTACCAGGCCCTGTTGGTACCCACCACCTCTATCTTCAGCCCTAACAGGCCCTGTTTGGTACCAATCACCTCTATATACAGCCCTACCAGACCCTGTTTGGTACACATCATCTCTATATACAGCTCTACCAGACCCTGTTTGGTACCCACCACCTCAATATACAGCCCTACCAGACGCTGTTTGGTACCCATCACCTCTTTATACAGCCCTACCAGACCCTGTTTGGTACCCATCACCTCAAAATACAGCCCTTCCAGACCCTGTTTGGTACCCACCACCTCTATTTACAGCCCTACTAGACCCTGTTTGGCACCCATCACCTCTATATACAGCCCTACAAGACCCTATTTGGTACTTACCCCACCAAGAACAGCCACCCAACACCCTGTTTGGTAACAACCACCACCAAGAACAGCCACCCAAGATCCTGTTTGGTACCAACCACCACCAAGAACAGCCACCCAACATCCTGTTTGGTACCAACCGTTACCAAGAACAGCCACCAAACAGTCTATTTGGAACACATCAACACCAAGAACAGCCATCTAACATCCTGTTTGGTACCCATCGCCTCTTTATACAACTCTACCAGACCCTGTTTGGCACCCATCACCTCTATATACAGCCCTACAAGACCCTATTTGGTACTTCAACCCCCACCAAGAACAGCCACCCAACACCTCTATATACAGCCCGAACAGACCCTGTTTGGTACCTACCACATCAAAGAACAGCCCTACCAGACCCTGTTTTGGTACGAACCACTATCATGAACAGCCACCCAACATCCTATTTGTTAACACCACCTCCAAAAATAGCCACCTTACACCTTGTTAGGTACCCATCACCTCCAAGAACAGCCCTATGAGACCCTGCTTGGTAGCCACAACCTCCAAGAACAGCACTACCAGTCCCTGTTTGGTACCCATAACCTCCAAGGATAGCCAGACAACACCCACTTAGGTAACCATCACTTTCAAATTGCTATGGATAACAAATGTCTGATAATCATAACTTAACGGCAGTATAAAAATGCGGCGAGAATATCAAATCTGCAAGTACTTTTTCAATTTTGTAGTAATAATGACCTTGCCATAACATTGGCCTTGACCTTTAGTGGTCAATTTTCTTGGCAAGTAAGTGCAAAATATAAAGTTATTATTGTTAATGCAAACATTTAATTATACAATCATAATGGAACAATCAGACTTAAATACAAAGAAATATTATGGCAGCAGCGATTTAAGAATATGTACCATCTCGGCCAACATGCACATGTATAAATGTCAGTTGTTACAAATTTTGAATAATTTGAATTTAAAATTGACCTTATAATAAGAGAATATGTGCCTATCAACACACTTAACATGTTTAAAACCAAATGTGATATAAAACATCTGTTGAAACAAGAAAATAAGGACGAAAATACAATTTTAGCTATTTTTCTCAATTTGACCTTGTAATGACCTTGACATTGACCTCAAAGTGGTCACAGGTGTATGTTTTTTTGATGTACATGCTCAACTGAATAACATCCATGTAATTATGTTATACAAACATCCAAATAAAGATGTCATGTTGGAATATATCTCTGGTGTGTGGAACATGTATTGAGCATGTGGCTTTGATCTTCTTACTATAGGAATTTGAAACAGGGCTATGATCATAAAAATATTGCTCTTAAAGTCAAAAATATTACTTATAATAAGTGATTATACCCTTAGACTGAATTATATCACTTAATATGCAAAATAGAATGTAAAGGAAAATCAAAAAAGACAAAAGAAGGCAGTATATAACACTTTTTTATGTATTTTTCGGTATTTTTACCTTGAAATGACCTTGACCTTGACCTCAAAGTCGTCTGAGTAGTATGTCAATTTGATGCACTTTATCAAATGAACAATATCCATGCAAATATTTGTTACTGCATACATAAATAAAAAATTCACAATTGAACATAGAATTCCAGGTGTATTTGAAATTTTTGGAGGCCATCTTGGACGCCATCTTGAATCTCCAGGTTTGCACCACACGTTGACAATTTATGCCGGCAGTTTCATATACTACAGACATAGGCGAACATTTTGGTATATAACATTGCTTGTTCTACCGGAGTTGTCACCTCACCCCAAAAAATCACCAATTGTCACCCCACTAATAGCTTTAACTAGCTGCTAAACCTCAATGCTTATTTTGATAATTTTTGTACCAAAATTCACAATTTTAAAAACTGATCTTATAGTCAGAATTTTTAGGGTAAAAAATTACCGTGAGGAAATTGAAGTGGTCTAAGAGTCAACAAAAAGAATAAAATGTAGATCTCTTGAAATCTAGAATTCCTTAGAGCTGGTTGGTTACTATTATATAAGGGTTGTTCCAGAACTGGTTCATTTCCATGATAGTGACGGGAAAACCTGGAAATTATTAACTGAAATTGTGTCAGATATCTAAGCAAAATTTGTTGAACAAATGCGTTGGTGAAGTTAGATATACTATAGTTGAGTACTTTAGAATCTGGTAAATAAGCGCATGTATAAAATAAGCACATACAACCTTACCGGCAATCTATAGTAGCACATACTATATCCTTACCACAAAATTGGTCGCGAAAATAGGCACATATTCAAATACTTGTGAAAAGATTATCGATGCATCCACTAGATATAATTATCAGTGATAATTGTTGAGTTTGTATATTAGTTGACAATTTTTGTTATAATTTAGGTACCTTCCAATATCACATCCCAATCAGAGAAATGCTGCTCCAGAATGTTCCATGAAACAAAGGTAAGTAGACCTTTTTGTTGATAGATTTTATGTAATCAGGAAATATTGTGAATGTTTTGGTAGCCTTGTTTGTTCAGCTGGCCTTATGTTCAGTATATGATATTTTTTTTAATTTAGCTGGTAGCCCTAAGAATAATTTTTAGTGTCCTAGAAATTTGAACTGTTAAGATTGTGGCAGCCATGTTATGGATATGTGTTAATTGAGTGTCTGTAAAAATATTTGATTTCTAACTGATTAAAATAAAAGGTCATACTTTAATATCAACAGTGAATATCTGTCTGCAGGGGGTGTCATGTATTACACATAGTTCATGTTACGATATTTTCAGTGTACTAGATATGGAGACATTACCTGACAGATACCTTTCCAATCAGAGCAACCTAAAAGCCGGAGACAAAGTTGTTACCTTGGCAACCAGGGTAAATATTTTTACATTTTTTTTTCGGTAAATTAGTCATAAAACCTGTCAGTCCTACATGATCTTAAACCTGTCTGAAACAGTTGTTGTACATTGAGAATAATCATATTGCTGGGGTCGTAAGTACATAATCAATATTTTGAAAAAAGGAAGAAAAAAACTCTGAAATTTACTCTTTACTTATGGAAAATTAAGTTTGTTTTGGTCAACGTAAGTTCCGATTTTCATGAAAGGAGGCTAATAAGAAGCGCCTTATGATGTAGATTTCAAATATGTATCATTCTCGTAAGGTCATAAGTAGTGGTTAAAGCCTTCTCATTCTAAGCCAGTGATAATATTGTGAACACTGGTAGATTGTGAATATATAATTGTGAACACGTATCTTTCAGTGTTTTGGTGATTATTTGTGGACTCAGGTTACTCCAACAGTTCAAGGCAAGGTTCATCGAGTGAATTTGACACCCGAGGTAAGTATTTATACAAATACGAGGAGTTATTCAGAAAAAAGTTGAACTTTGTTCATCATGACTTTTATTTATCAAGATTTATACTGAAATAAAATTTATCTGATAAACATTGTATTTTAAACTAAATCTACTGAATTTCATTATTTAGGGATGTCGTTCTTCCTGATTAATCAAGAATTCAGGATTAACATATTGAGAACGAGCAATGAATTCTGACCAAAATAAAAGTTATTTGAAGCTAAGATCTTGAGAAATAGCAAAGTTATGATCAATTTAGTCTGTTTTGGAGTGATTACTTAATAAAAAAAACTTGAGTTTAGATGGAAACAATGTGGTTGAAGGCTTCTTATTTGGCAATAATGGTTGACCAAAAATTGACACCCCTGTAATTGTTGGTGGTTCTTTGATAACAGTGTATTTGTAGGCAAGTCACACTAACTGGGGCCTTATTCACCAACATTGTAAGGCTCAAACTCAGACATAGACATAAAATTGACAACATCTCTAATCACTGCCATTTCTTATCCACTTTCCTGGATTAGAAAGAATGATCTTTTCTGGACAAAATAAAAGTTATTTGGTGAAAATATTCAAAGAATTGACAAAGTAATGATCATTTGAAGTTACATTTCAGACCTTTTTCTTTGTATTGTGTGAGGCCGAATTTCGGCCTCAAGTTCCATTCCCAATTGGTAAAAAAAAAATCCCAATTGCTGAAAAAAATCCCAATTGAAATTTTTTTTTTAAAAATATATTTTTATTTTTTATTTTTTTTACTCCAGAGCGAATAATGTTTATTACTAAATATAACATGGTATACCAAATATCTGATTTATTTTGGATTTACCATTGTAGCCTATTGGATGGTATATCGAGTTTGTTTGGTCACAGTACGGTCTGTACTATGCATTGACTGCTCCGGTTCAGTACAGAACGGTGCGGAGTCTAACCATCCTCCAATAAAAATGGATAAATATCCATGGTTTTAAGATATTTTAAAAGGAAAAAAATCCCAATTTTGCCATTAAACCGCTTATTTTTTTTCCCAATTTGTAAGAATCCGCGACGCAAAATTCCCAAATTGGGCAGAGGCCTTTTTCCCAAAAAGGCCAGAAAAAGGTCTGCATTTATAAACTAAATGTTAACTATAAAACAATAAATGAAGCCTTGTTAAGGTGTTGGGAAGTGTTCTTATGGCACTCAAAACTGATTTGCGACATGTTTTCTGGATTGGGAATTATACTATCGTAGAACCCCTGTATACTGTTATTAGCTGATGAAAGGAATGACGGTAGTGTATTATAACCATACTGTATTTTACAGGCTATCAAGCTGGGCAAACATTTTGAACCTGGACAATGTTTTAATGCAACAGTTGTCAACATTATCAGGAAGGATCTGGTAGAATTGTCTCTTCTAGGTAGGTCAACATTCCTCATACCTTCTTCTACATGAACATGTGTTAGGGTGTTTATGTTGTATTTTTATAATATTTACCAAGCCCTGATGTCCCAAAACATCTCAAGTAGAAATCTCAACTCAAATTGAGATTTTGCTCAAATAAGAGTCTGAATTTGAGATAAATCTGAAGTTTGAGCTCTAGAAATTTTACTGTAAAGAACTCAGAATTAAGTTTCTGGTTTGTGTCCAGCCTCCCATAGAAGTTAACATGAAGGTAAATCCCAATATATGAGGGGAGATCTTGTTCAGATTGAGATGCTTTAGGAGATCGGGGCCAGGCTATATTGTATTGTCACATACATCACAAGCCGTTTACTGTGTGGCGTTTCTTAACAATGGTAAGCCCACATGTATTTCAAGAATTATTAAGAATAGTTAACTGTCAAAAATTCTAATCACAGACTGTTGATAGACAAAGGACATAACCTCAGCAAGATGATTTGTTTATGATCTGAAACTAACTGTGGTATATGGGTTCACCTTGACCACAAATAATTACTGTAAAATCATAATGTTCATGGAATTTGTGGTTTACCTTCAACCACGAAATCAAATCTCATCGAACAATAATATTTATCACTTGAAATGTGAATTCCACAAATTAAGGTCCCATTAAATGGTCATTTTTACTAAAACCACAAAGTTTTGTCTCATCAAAATTAAATGATTTGACAGTATACCATAAATGATTACAAGGTTACCAATGAAGAGGAGGCAAATTATTTCAAATTCAGTGACCAATTTCGATAGGCTATATGCTACATAAATTCTGTAACATCAAGGTGTATCTTGTTTTATATGAATATTTCAGAAAGTTGTGTACCAGATATTGCTATAGGGGAGACAACCCGGGGATTGATTGCTGCGGTGATTAACGATACTGGTCTACGTCTACAACTACAGGGCGGTATTAAAGCTCTTGTTGATATCACCGACATATCAGATGAATATGTCAACTTTCCTGTCAAACGATTCAAACCGAAAAATTATGTTGAAGGTGTGATGATCGAGTGTGATAGGGCAGCTAAACAGGCTATAGTATCTCTCAGGTAAATGTGCTACAAACCAATGTTACTGTCAGGGGTCCTACAATTCAGGAATAATCAGGAAATCTGGATTAACTGCATTAGAAAGAATGGTGGTCTTTTCTGCTTAAAATAAAAGTTATTTGGTGAAAAAATCAAAGAATTGACAAAGTTATGGTAATTTGAAATTCTGCAATCAAAATTTTAACAATTAAACAATGTTCGGAGCCTTGTCAAAGGTGTTGGGATGTGTGCTTATGGCACCTGACACAGACTTGCGACTCATTTTTAGGATTGCACATTATGCCTCAGTATAACCCCTGTACTGTGTGCCTCTATAGTTCAGTGGTTAGCGTGCTTGTCACTTTATCTGGCGACGTTCAAATCTTGGTGGAGTCACTCATATACTTGCCATATTTCAGCAGAAAGCTGACTGGCAAATATAGGCTACTATATGCTCGACATGGGCATGTCAATGAGGAATTTTTCACAAATGTTTAAATTTTGGCAAAATTTCTGATATCAGTCGCTTTGATTTTTTGTCAAAAGACGTTTTGGACATCTTGCCGGATGGATTTCACAAAGTCTATTCTCTGTGGTTCTCCTGTGGTTGAGTTTCATTGAAACTTCAAAGGAAAACTACCAAGTCTGGCTGCACATTTTTGAGAAATTTTAGGTCTGCTGATTTTCACTGGCATTATATCCCTTTAAGAGACATTCATTTTTTATCGAAAACCCCTCTAATTTTTGTCTAAATCGTGATTATTGGACTTTGAAAGTCATAGTATTTATGATATTGATTGAATGTTTAATTTGTGATCTATTTCAGACCGACGAGCGGTGAACCTGTGGATAGAAGAATCAGTTACTTATCTGATTTATCACCAGGACAACTTGTACGTGGATTTATCACCAAGTGTTCCAAGAAACGTCTAATTGTCAGGTACATGTATTTGATACCCTACTGGTATAAGGGCCTTATTCACCAATGTTGTTAGTCTAAAACTCAGACTTAGACTTTATATTATCAAATATTTAATTTCTGTCTCATGATGTTATAAATGTACCAATTTTTATATAAATGGGTATACATGTTCAGTAGCTAACAACAGATAACCAGATAAAATTTCATATGGTTATATCTAATTGCAAAGAAATGGGCGTGATTAGAAATATTATTGATTTTAAGTCTGAGCTTCAGTCTTACAATGTTGATAAATAGGCCCCAGGGGTTTTACATTTCCCGTATAATCCGGAAATCCAGATTTGCTGCTTTAGCAAGAATGATCTTTTCAGCACAAGATAAAACTTTTTCACGGAAACAGTCAAATAATTGACAAAGTTATGGTCACTTGAAGATAGGATTTTAAATTGGAATTGTTACAATAAAAGCGTGTTTCAGAGCTACTGATAAGCTGCGTATTGGAGTAATTAATTTTCTAAAAAACCCAATAGATTTTGAGAGGAGGGGGTAAGAAAAAGCAATGACAATCTGAAATACCCAAAAAGAAAAGGATGATAGAGTGAAAAACAGTGCATAGAAGTTCATTCACCCTATGAGTTTGATCAAATACCCAAACAAACTTTGTCAAAACCCAATCAAAATTGAAACTTGGTGGTAAAATACCCAATTGACTAAAACCTTATCTGTAGCTCTGAGTGTTTCACAGTTTGATACCCTGTGAAGGTAAGTTATGGTCATTTCAAGTTCCATAATCTCAATGATAACAATAAAACAATGTTTGAAGCCTAGTTTAGGTGTATGGATGTGTGCTTATGGCACCCAGAACAGACTTGTGACTAGTTTTCAGGATTTAGCAAAATGCCTCAGTAAAACCCCTGTAAATTTATGTTACAGGTTAGGAGTTGATACACAAAGCAATATGGGACTAAACTCAATTTCGATGATAAAAAATGTTTTGTAGACGTTTTAATGACAAAACTATGTTTTACTAATACAGAGTATTCTTCCAAGCCAAAAACATGCTTTTTAGCAAGCTTTTTGATAAATTTTGCAATTTACCAACTGGAGTTGAGTCCCTTTAAATTTATGTTACAGATTTGGACTTGATATACAAAGCAAAGTGTTACCAGATGAACTGGTAGATTATAAGAAGATTGTGGGAATGAGTTCTATCTTCAAGATTGGTAAAGTTGTCACAGCTAAAATAATGGCGTAAGTAATTGATGCTTTCCTTTAAAACTTTTGCTACATTTATGTCTATAAATGTTTAGGTTTACCGGAGAAAAGAACTTGGTAGTAATAGCTGTATTAATAGAGTATAGAATTTTGGAGGTAAAATACTAAATAATTACAAAATCCTGATGTTTCATAAATTATATTGAATATCAGTGTGCTTATTTATGGGATATACAGGCATCTATACCAAAATTAAGTGAATACTTAAATTTTATTTTATTTTTGCAATACGCTTAAACGTTATGCAATCCCTTTAACCATACATGCCAGATCTCGTGCATCATGCTGGTGTCTCCTGCATTTGAGATTCTACTCCTGCATGATTTTCGGCAAATTGATCAAATCTCATGCATTTCTTGGAATACTGGAACCTTGACATTTTTGTTTGCATGATAAAAATGATAACACATATTAATTTAAATAGCTTTATAAAGCATACATGGTAATGTCTTACAAGTAAAATAGGTGAAACCTGCATATTAATTTCATTTACTTAAGTTTAAAGTTTGAGCAAGAAAAATCTCCTGCATTTCCATCACCAATCTCCTGCATAGGCTTCAGGAAAATATGGCATACATACTTTAACCTTTGTTTTGGTGTTACAGGATTACTTCCGACAATACAGTTCACATTTCAATAAAAACCAAAGATACCGGTGTGGACTTAGAAATACCCGATAGACTCATTAAGGAATTAGGCGCAAAAGATAAAAAGAAAAAGAGAAGAAGATCCGTTTCTTGTTCGTCTGTAACAGACTCCGATAGTTGTGTTGAAGCTAAAAAGATTAAATTGAAAAATACTGAGAGAACGTTGAACGAGAATGTTGAGTTAGAGATAAGTGGTTGTGAGTTAATGGACGACGATAATAACGATGTGAGTGATAATACACCTAGTATCTCCGATGATGATCAGGCAGCCGGCGAGGCTATGGATGATGACTATAGGGAGATGATTGATAACTTAGATGAGTCAGGAGAAAAGATGGTAGAAAATAGCAGTTCCGATGATAATTCTGATGACAGTAGTGTTTGTAAAGGCAAAAATAAAAAGTTGAAAGTTTCAGCAAGTAAAGTTCTGAGAGAGGATAAGAGGGGTAAGAAGAAAGTGAGCACATTAAAGAACAAGACTTCCGTGGAGGATTCTGACAGTTCTGACGACTCTGACAATGATAATCAATCTGAAAGTGATACGAAAAAGAAAAGAAGAAGGAGGAAATCGCGACCAAAGTCTGAGCATCTTGATGAAGCAGAGAGCAGTAAGACCGGTGAGAGAGTTATTAGAGCAATTGACGAGGGAAATGATGAGACTGACTCAGATAAGGAGTCTGATAGTGGAATAGAGGTCCAGGTTCTCACACAGTCAACTGACAAGGTAATCAGTGATTTATTTTATATAACAGTAAAATTGTTGAGAAACAACCAACAGTAATCATCTACTCCGACAGCGGTTCTACAATTCTGTAGGATTGATTGCATTTATATAAAAAGAATGATCTTTTCTGTACAAAGTAAGTTATTTGATGAAAAATTCAATGAATTGACAAAGTTTAAAGGTCATTTAAAGTTCCCTCATCTGAATTTTAACAATAAAACCTAGTTAAGGTATAGGGATGTGTGGTTATAGCACCTGAAGTCAATTTGCAACTTGTTTTCAGGATTGGGCATAAGGCTTCAGTAGAACCTCTGTCTGAATATCTCTATTGGACAATATTAATTATACTAGTATAGTCTTGAATACCCATGCCTGTGAAGTGTATTCAGTTCAACTTTGAATGTAAGGTGCTCATGTTGCCCCTGAGTGACCAATGTGTTCATTCCATTTTTATGTTTCAAACATCTGTATAGGTAACACCGAAGCCTGTGTTAGAATTGACAGAGAAGTTCTCGTGGGATACAGAATTCAAGATGCCATCATTGAAATCACTGCGAACATCTGGAGATACAAGTTCTGATGATTCCGACGATGATGTGAAGGTAAGAACTAGAGAATGGCCGGGCAGCCTCGGATCTTCCAATATCACAGTTTGTCATATAAGCGCATATACTAAGTGATGTCCTGGAGTGGTTGAAGTGTATTATATAAAACATTTGGTTTAGTCTTTGCTTAGGCTGTCTACTATGTTTGCCCTAACCCTACCAACCCATCAAAATTACCACTAATCAATTTTGTTTCTGCCTATTTCCTTATAAAACTATTATATAGCTATTATATAATATAATCATTAGATAATTATAATATAGCTTTTATCGACTTGAATTTTTTTAAAGGCACTGGTAACCCAAAAATATCCATACAAAAAAATTGGACCTACCTACCTATCCACCTTAAAAATCAAGGAGCGCATTAGGGCAAACATACACTATTTTAATGATGGCCTTACATTTGTGTTACTTAAGACATAAGATAGGCAACTAGTATCATAATAATTATGTCACTGCTTGCCAGCTGTCTTCACCAATTTATATTAAATGATTGATGTAAAGTAGTAGAACAAATTTAGTTGCATTTTCCAAAGTCTACAATTCTATTTTCATAGGAAATCTAGAATATAACAACCATCCTAAGGTGTCATTTACAAAATTCCTAGGTTGGATGGTGATGAGTCTTGTTAGTTAATTGTAACTTAGATAAATAAATAGAGGATCTATCGCAAGTTGTCAATTGATATAAATTTATATCAACGAGTTTTGGAAATTTTAAATAATATTTCCTGAACGAGTTTAATATAAATATATGAATTGACAACGAGTGATAGATTCTTTATATCATATGACACTAAAAACGCAAAATACGCTCAGTTTTGTTGGAAAAACAAACCCATGTCGCATAGCTTTATACTGCACACGTTACATATAAGATTTTACGTACTCGCTATATTAACCTGGATACAAGGAAAGTCATTTGATATTATTATATTCATTTACAGAAACCTGTAAAGAAGACCAGAGAAGAAATCCGAGAAGAGAAAAAAGCAGAAGAGAAAAAATTATACGAGGTACGCCACAGTTCAGCATTTGATTTCTTGTCACACTATGTAATGTAATTTATTTATAACAAAACTTTGCCAGCTTCCCAAGTATGAAGTAAGCACTAATTCAAACATTTAAATTGTTTTAAGGAGTCTGTTCAGAGTCGTGTTGCTCGCAAAAGATCTTTATGTGCCTTTCAAATTTTATCTTAAGCGCATTAACTCTGAATCAACTGTTATTTATGACAAAACTGTGGATCCATTTAAATGATGTAATGTTGTTATATTCAGATTGAAATGAAGCGACTAGAAGGAGATGTAAAACCGGAGACAGCAGACGACTTTGATCGACTGGTACTGGAGTCCCCTGATAGTTCTATCATCTGGTTACGTTATATGGCATTCCATCTCGAGACCACAGAGATTGACCGAGCTAGAGCTGTAGCCGAGAGAGCTCTCAAAACAATATCATTCAGGTATGAATATTATACATCACATGACATGACGGTTGGCCCTGTGTCAGAATAATGTCAGAATAATGTGACTGGGTAGTCTTCATATAACTGATATACTGTTTAAAAAAAAGTTAACTCCCTGTGTATTCCAAACAAACAAGTTTTGTCCTGACATGTAACAAACAGCTTGAGCATGATAAGGATTCAGAAAATCACACATACATGAATGCAGAAAATTCATTCCAACTTATTGTATTCCATCATCTGATCTGGCCAGTATTTTTGGTATACTGTAAAATCGTTTAATTTCGATGGGACAAAATTTTGTGGTTTTGGTAAAAAATAAAATTTAGATGGGACGTTAATTCGTGGATTTCGCATTTCAGGTATAAAGGTCAAAATTATTGTTTGATGGGATTTAATTTCAGGGTAGAAGGTGGCCCACGAAATCCATGAAATTTAATCCCCTACAATAATGAATGAATTTACTATATGATCTGAATACAGAAAAATCAATCTGGTGTGTTGTGTTCAGAATTTCCACTGTGATCTGGCCATTTTGTTGTGTGATCTGTTATCATCTATGTGTGTATTATTTACAGGGAAGAGCAGGAGAAAATGAATGTATGGGTTGCATATTTAAATCTGGAGAATATGTATGGTACACCAGAGACTGTGAAGAGAGTATTAGATCGTGCCGTACAGCAGAATGATCAAATTAGCGTATACCTGAAAATGTCCAACATTTATGTCCAGTCGGGAAAAATTGAGGTATGATATCAATAATAAATTATTCAAGGGTTGCCCACATTCTTTAATTATAAGCAGTTACATCAGTCTTACAGGCAACCCTTGGCGTGTATTATTGTAAGCAATAATACTAAAATTCCTTGATTAGTTAACATCACATGTTAAGTTTAAAGGTAACAACTGTTAAATGTATCAATACCTTTCACAAGTTTGTCATAGATCTACGTGGAATTTTTTAAGAATGTGCACACCATTAGATTATTTGATGCACCAGTCAATATTATGCCCACCAGGGGGGATACAGGGGGAATTAGACAGACGAGTCTTTCTGACAGACGGGAATTTGACCACCTTATTGATTCCGAGTCCCAGGAATTACTATGTGATTATGTATCCCGACCTCTGGGATTTACACAGTAAACATGGTCTCCATGGTGGGGATTAAGACATAAAAACGGGAAATGTCTAATTCCCCCTGGGTCTCCTGCCGCTCCCATGTTCCCCTAGAAATGTTTAGCAGGCCAAACATTCTGCATATTGACATACATAAAATATTTCTAGTTTCTGACTGTATACCATGATTATCTTTTATATGTACTGTTATATTATACTGTATATATGTTTATATGTAGGATGCAGAGCACATGTTTAACATACTAGTGAAGAAACACAGTGGGAAGAAGGATATATGGATTAAATTTGGAGAGTTCTACTTTAATCAGAGTCGTATTGAATCTGCTAGAAAACTTCTACAAAGATCACTGAAAAGTCTGGATATGAAACTTCGTAAGAACTGTATTCAATCTTTGCATACATCAGAGTGCTCAATAAGTTTTAACCCAAGAGGCCGAAATACTTAACCAACAGGCCTGATAAGGTTGTTAGTTTTACTACATGCATTTAAATCAGACAGACCCCTATTAACTTTACTACTTTACACTGATATAGGACCTTACAACACTCCATATGTGGTCATGTCATAATCCAATCAAATTGCTACTTTCTCAAATATGAAGTGCAGAGAATCTTTGCAGTAGTTAACAGCCAGAGGGATGTTTAAGCTTTATAAATCTGTGCAAAGAGAGTTAAGTTAGTCAGTACACTTTCTATATGTACAGATGAAAAGCTGTACTACAACATGCACTAGCGAGGTCATTTGAACTTGACCTCTTATGTGGCATAGTCAGATCTAAGTAACAGCGTAAATGAATGAAGCAAATGTTAGGATCTGATTTTAATGAGATTGATATTTATTTACTGTTATTGTTTTTTCAGATGTTGATATTATCACCAAGTTTGCTCAGATGGAGTTTAAACTTGGTGAAGCTGAGAGAGGGAAGACCATGTTTGAGAATATACTAAGTACCTATCCTAAACGTACAGATCTATGGTCTGTTTATATTGATATGATGACTAAACAGGCCGACTATGATGCTGCTAGGTGTGTATATATACCCTTTACTTGAAGGGGTGTCAATCTTCCTGATTAATCTGGATTTACACATTCAGAAAGAGCCATGTTTCCTGACCAAAATAAAAGTTATTTGAAGAATATATCTTGAGAAATGGCAAAGTTATGGTCAATTTAGTCTGTTTTGAAGGAATTTCTTTATAAAAACTGAGTTAAATATGGAAACAAAGTGTTTATAGGCCTCTTACTAGGCATAAATGGTTGACTGCATATATTATGATTTACCTGATTTTGAATTTGGCTCTGTTGACACCCCTGCTTTATACAAGTACAAAGTTTATGAGTATGAACTCATGCCCAGTCACTCTGTCCTGCTCGCCCCCTACCTCTAGGCCACCACTCCCCACTTGACAAAGGCTTCTAGTTAGGTTAGTTATGTTCGCACTCAAGGTACACTGACTGAAATGACTGTCACACTATGAACAAATCAAAACAAATTGTATTTTTTTCTTCTTTCAGAACTGTGTATAAGAGAGTTGTTGCACAGAAAATGTCAGCTAAGAAGATGAAATTCTTCTTCAAGAAATATTTACAGTTTGAAGAAAAGTTTGGAACAGAAGAACAGATTGCTGATGTGAAGAAGAAAGCACTGGAATATGTGGAATCACAGGGCTACGTGGATGATGTGTAAAATTACAGGATTATGGGATAAAATTTTAAACCACAGGGCTTCGTCCATTATTTGATAAACTTTAACAACATGGCTACCCGGCTATTTGGATAAATTGAAGCACAGGGATATGTTACAGTCAAGAAATGTAGGGCTAGTATATCATTTAAGCAAAAAATCACGGAGTTAAAACCACAGGGCTGTCATATCACGGGTAAATGTGTTTTTGCACAGAGTTATGTCATGTAGATAAAATGTATAAACATGAGATGTAAAATCACTGTATCACTGGATAATGTGTTGAAAAACTGGACTGTGTATCTCTGGTATAATAGGTTTGACTACAGGACTTTGTGGATACAATATAGAAATACAGGACTGTGAGAATGAAATTTAAAATCACAGGGCTTCGTGGATGATGTGGTGAGCTGTGTCTAATCAACTATGTGGATAAATTATTCAATTACAGGGATATATTGGCAGAGTCTAAAATTGTTGGGTTATATCATTGAAGTATAAAATCACGAAGCTACTTGGTTAGCTGGGAATGGAATGTGCGATCACTGGGCTTGATTGAGGATTAGCTGTAGTGTAAAGATGTGTGACTCAAATATGTTCATGTTTCAATCTTGTCATATTTTATATTCAAGTATCAACAATTGTTTTATTGAACTCATGCTTGTGTAAAATGACTTCTTTTGTTATGAATTGTATTTTGATTGATTTTGTAAAACATGTAATGTAAATGAAATAAATGACGATATAAAATCAGGTGTATTGTTACAAAATGACCTTTCCCTGCACAATTAGAATGTAAGGGACTTAGGAATAATGTGTCAGTCAGCCAGTGGGTTAGTTAGTTACTGCCTGTTATGCCCTGTGGCAATGTAGCACAGCAACAAAGGACCTCCACCGGAGTCTACCTTTGGCCAGTTTCTCTGCTGTTCCCTAGGACTGTCCCTTTGGTCAGTGGGTCAAGAGCTTTTACTCGAACTCAAAGAATTCACGTCACAGTTTTCAAATTGCTGGCTTAGAATGAGGTTGGAAGTACTACTTACGGCCCCATAAGATTCAAAATATTTGTACTCTTCATCATAAGGCACTTCTTAATGAAGTTATGAGCCTCATTTCATGAAAATGGGAACTTTTCATGTGGAACAAACAGGCCCGGTGATTATAAACACTGGAGTACGTACTCCATGTTCCAACTCATACTCCATACTCCAATTGGAGTATTTCTTGGTTACAAAAAATGCTGTAACTTCTTTATTACTGGATGGAAACATACGAAATGGGGGGATCATTTTCTTAATTAGACCATTTGCTACAAGTTGGTGTTAGTTTGGATGCAAAATTCTACCTAACGCTGTTTTTCAATTTTGAGTATGGAGTTTGAGTATTAGAATGAGAAATGTTTATAATCACCGGGCCTGAGCTTATTTTTCCATAAGTAAAGAGTTAATTTTCAGACAGTTTCTCAAAATATTGATTTTGATTACTTGCAACCTTCTCTATGAGACCTAGTCTTCGCAAATGTTATGTAGAATAAAAAAAAATTCCACTCCAAGGGTCCTGTATTTTATCTCATTTTATGGTAACTTGGGTTTCCCTATCAAGTTTGCAATCTAGAGATCAATAATAAACGAAAATATTGTAAATACTCGCAATGATCCTTGTGGAGTCGTGTCACAGTGGTGTAAAACTCTGCAAAGGGTAGGACCTAATGCATGGAGAGTGGTGGTTTAAGTAAAACTGTTCACGGAGATTGGTGCCAATGGCCGATATTTTGGTGGTTTTAACGGTTAAAATACTGTTTCTGCTTATTTAGAAGGTCGTATATGTGCATTTTTTAACGTTAAAGACGATTTCATGAAGACTCGTCCACTTTAAGACTATGTTCAACTTGTTAACACACAACTATTTTGGTGTTTGTAAAATCAAAAACAAGTTAACCATACCACAAGGAATGTTTCAACAAGGATCGAGTTTTGAAATGTCCATTATGAGACTCACATGTGCAAGACACAAAATCAAATTTGGCAACTAAAAGCAAAACATCATGCTGAACTAACAAAACACAAAAGAGATAATTGTGACCTGGTCGTTTCTTGCAGCAGTGTTTTGTTAGCGCAGCATGATGTTTTGCTTTTCATTGTGTACCTTTTCTCTCTTATACACTTGTTAAATGTTATAAGTACACCAACATGTAACGCGTATATCTTTTTTATTGTGCATGATATCATGTTCATTTTTTGCATGTCTTCATGCGAGTAGTATAGCAGCAATATCCGTTAATTCGATGATTATAATTCGCACGCTGCGAGCAGTGAACCGTGAGTTTTCAAATTATGCAAAATGCACGTGCAAAGCAAATGATTTTCGCAATAACTCTAAAAATGTTGCATGCACATTGTCCATCAATACCCACACCAGGAAAACACAAACCCGGAAGAATGACGATAACAGACCGTACAAGAGAGGTTTGCGAAACATACACGTCTCATGACAGTAATTACCCTAGTGTAGCTAAGGTCACCACGACCTTGACCTTTGGTCTATCGAACTCACAATTAGTAGGAGCCTACATCTGATGATTAGCAACCTCTCTGTAAAGTTTTACGATATAAGGTCCTATATTTCTTATGGTATGCTGAAGTGATTGTTGTGTGTTCAAAGGTCATGGTGAGTTTGACCTTTAATCCAAATGACCTAGAAATTGAGTCGGACCGTTTGTTGAGGATGAATAATCTCCACTTAGAATCTTCGAATCCTAGGTCCAATCGTTTTGGAGTAATTGCTGAAAACCATTCGGCATGTCGACCGACCGACTATTTGCGCTGTAACGCTATGTACTGTGTTGGGTGTACTTATAACATTTAATGAGTGTACATACTCTATAATAGGCCTATATAGCCAAATTTGATTTTGTGTCTAGCACCTGTGACGAGACTGGTAACAATGTTTGTCTCAGTCGATCCTAGGTAAAAGTTCAAACTGGCGCATCTTGGTACCACAAACTAGGTCACTAGGACAAATCACAAAAACACACTATCATTGATGTCGCATTGAACCAAAATGGTCACGCAAAGATATTTGTATGCACCCCACATCTTTGATTACTGGTATATTGAACGCGTTGTCCTAGGATCCTACCAGTAGGTGGAGGGGGCTTGTGAACATGTGGGTCGTTGGGCCCAATAATAGGGCACCAAGCTAGTGGGAACATACACATAGTCAGCATGAATAAGCTATAGTAACATAGTGCGTTTTCAGCGCTTTCTTGAAGGACGGTAGTGTTTTACTGTCTCTGAGCGCTGTTGGCAGTGCATTCCAGAGTTTCGGTGCAGCAGCTGTGAAACATCGGTCACCGGAACTCAAAGTCCTCGTCCTTGGCACAACTAGAAGAACAGAATTATTTTGAGACCTTAGCTGTCTTTGTGATACTCCCATCGTGCTTCTGATGTAGCCAGGCGATTTTCCATGTAGTGCTTTGAAAACATGAGTCAAGACCTTGTAGTTTATTCAGAATGATTTTCGGGTTGCCATATAGTAATGCATTGCAGTAATCCAGTCTCGATGTTACTAAAGAATTGACCAGGGATTTTGTTGCGTCAACAGTCAAGTATTGTCTGATTTGACCAATTTGTCGGATCTGCATGAAACACGACCTTGGGACAGAGTTTACATATTTGTCCATGGTCAAATGCGAATCCAACATGGCCCCGAGGTTTCTCACCATCGACGTTGGTCTGATCACAGCATCACCAACTTTTACCTTGAGATTGTCGACTGAACTGGCATTCGTTTTCGGTACAAACAGGATTACCTCTGTTTTTTCGGCGTTAAGTTTCAGCAAATTCTCTATCATCCAGTGCAAGATATCCTTCAGACAAGCTTCAATTCGTTGCAGTGTTTCATCTAGCGAGACACCAAACAAGCCACAGAAATGGCTTGTGCAATGTATGAGATATATATGCATGGCGACCCCATCTTCGTTTGTTCCCATGAAAGAGGTTACTATGTTAAAATAAACCGCTCATTGCAACGATTTAAAAAAGACAGATTATATCACAATTTGGGTTGAAGTCATATGCAAGACTATTAGTAGAGCTTATGCTTGTGCGTTTTCTTTCTTCCATGTAATTTGCAGGGCCCACTCTTGGGCATTATCGCAACTTTTTAGAGACATATATAGGTGAGATCAAAGACGTGTTTGAACGTCTTTGGTGAGATAAAAGGAATATAGAGTTCGATCATAGGTCGCTGAAATAAATTGTCCATTTTTCTTGCACGTCAATCGAAATAACAAGGGCAATCTGTCTTATGTTCTCTCGTCTTCGTCACAGGTAACTGTATAGTTGAAAACGAAAAAAAAACGAAAAAAAGAAGGGTTTTGTTTTGAAAATTTATGTAAATTTTACAAAAAACATTTTTTCGTTTTCAAATTGTCTTTATCAATGATCGATTGGCTGTGGTCTTCGTGTCGATGGCTCTAATCTAGTCAAACAATCTCGACTTAGGGACTATCCGTGGAAGAAAACCACAGGAGACAGAAATCGAATCTAGCTCTTATCCAGACTGATGGTGCGTCAAGAGTGAGTAACAACGTTGTGTAACGACCTAAATAGTATTTAAACTAAATTTAGTTCATTATACATAAATATACAATTATATCATATCATATTTCCTTTCATATTCTGTAACTTAATGCCTTTTCATTGAAATTAACATTCATATGCCCGTGACTTGTTTCACATGAACGAGTTTCAGTTAACAACTATAGTCGTGTTATGCAATATGCGTGGATATTTTAGTCAATAATCCAACATGATCTGACACAGTGGATGAATTGAGAAGGTTAATATTAACTTTTACTACATCGTTATATTCTCATAAAACCGCCAATTACGTTTACAAACCACTGACATGAATCGTGATTATATTGGTTACGTTTGAATACATGTAGTTCAAACTGGAGGTTATTTATATTTCACGTATACACTCAAGTTATTTTTTTAAGTGATGTTTATTATTATAGAATATACGGATATATCAGGAATATCATCATTCGTGGACATACTGTGACATTAGTTAGTGTTACCTTGAATGAATGGCAACATTTCGTTTTAAATGACAGAGTGCCGTATATTCTATAGTGTGGAGTTCAGCGTCTAACTCGGTAATTTCAGAAAGACGAGGAAGTTGTTACATTTGTATTCACCTATATTGATCTGGACTTATATAAAATAACGACAAAGATGCCGTCGGCGGTTAACCTCGTTATTAAATACACTCTGCTCTTGGTCAATATGTTAATATTTGTAAGTATGATATATTTTTTATTTCCGTTTTTCCTTCACCTGTAATTAACATTACGCCAGAGCAGATATCGCTCCCCCCCTGATTGTTTGTCGAAGGTTATTCGACCAGAGCAAATATCGCTCCCCTGATTGTTTGTCGAAGGTTATTCGACCAGAGCAAATATCGCTCCCCTGATTGTTTGTCGAAGGTTGTTTGACCAGAGCAGATATCGCTCCCCCCTGATTGTTTGTCGAAGTTTGTTTGACCAGAGCAGATATCGCTCCCCCTGATGGTCTGTCGAAGGTTGTTTGACCAGAGCAAATATCTCTCCCCCTCATGGTTTGTCGATGGTTGTTTGACCAGAGCAAATATCGCCCCCCCCCAGATTGTTTGTCGAAGGTTATTCGGTGAAGGTTTTAAGTTAGTCCATTGGACCATGTGATTTTAATTTACCGTTAAAATTTATACTGATTGACAACTGGCGTAACGTCTTCGACAAACAATCAGGTGGAGCGATATCTGCTCTGGCGTAATGTCAATTAATATTTCATGTGCTATGTGTGTCTATCCTCGACTGGGTACAGTAAAACTGTTGGCAGTATTGAAGTCCAATTGTACATCGAAGTCCAAACTGATGAACATTTTAATATGATTAAGAACATACTTTCCCAGTCTCTTAATGTCACTTTTCGTTGTTTTATCCACTATTTTGACAACCATCCCAATTATCAGTAACGTTAGACAATGTGCATATTGATAGTTAAGGGTTTCATTTACAAATGAGCTTGGGTTCAAGTATTCTTCGATGAACCATCCGTCCACACATACAACGTACATGTACGTATTCATTTAATACTGACATGAACACTAAATATGGTAAAACTTTGTGATGTAGATAAGCAGTTTGATAATACATGCATATATTATTATAGTACCTGAGTAGTATGAGAAAAAGGAATAATCAATAGGTGGTGTATAACAATATATAGCCAACATAATTATAACATAGGAATATCGACTCATCCTACATCTGTTGTGAAGAGCATGTGATTGTTATACAGGATTACAATGTATACGCATCAATGTTTTACACATTCTCTAGGTAGGCCATTAATAATTCATTAAGCAAACCGGGGTGTTTGAGTCACGCTCTCACAATTCATTCCGATCTCTCCAATCTGCCATAATCATGTGCAGACGTCACAGCATCTTTTCTCAGACGTCACAGCATCTCTCATACGTCACAGCATCTTCTCTCAGACGTCACAGCATCTTTCAGACGTCACAGTATCTTCTCTCAGACGTCACAGCATCTTCTCTCAGACGCCACAGCATCTTTCAGACGTCACAGCATCTTCTCTCAGACGTGCATCCATTCAGTCAATCGCACAGGTACTTAGCATGTGGATAGGATTTCGATATACAAAATGTAATGTATTATATCGATCTGAAAAAGACGTTTTTGTTGTTGAGTTGCAGAGGCGATCATGTGTGTAATACATGTCAAGCACCTGTGGCCAACCGTATATGATACCCCGGTCATTGCTTCGCAGGCCGGCTGCTACATTCGGTGCCGATGGCAGTCATACTGCATTAATTTAGCTACTTACCCTCTCAGACATCATTTCGTACACATGCGTTTAATTGGAATAAGTGAGCTATTCTTGCTTAGAGAAGTTAACCAGTGGGATAGACAGGATCGAACCCGAAACCTTGATGATTCGGTTTAGAATTTAAGATTCTTTACCATTGCAAATTTTGAATCAACATGATTTTAAACTAGTTGAAGTTGTTCTGCTAGTGTAACAGCTTTGTCTATTATATGTTTATATGTCGATACGTTATTTACCCTGTTGTGTCAAGCTTCACGCTCGGTACAGATATGTATATATACTTTTGATGTAAACTTTATCCGATGAACCCTAACACGACAGGCTACAAAATTAAATGTAATTTTATACGGCCTACTGACTTACTACAATGTATATATCGCTGGCTTAGAATGAGAAGGTTGTAAGTACTACTTATGTATACGACCTTATAAGACTTGTACATATTTGAAATCTGCATCATTAGGGGTGTCTTATGAGCATATTTTCATAAAAAATCGGAACTTGTAATGTTGACAAAACTGAAGTTGAAAAGGCTTCTTTTCCATAAGAAAAGAGTAATTTTCAGACACTCACAGTTTCTTCTTGTTTTCTCAAAATAACAATTTTGTATTTACGATCTTCTCATTCTAAGCCAGCGATGTACATTTCCGTATATGCAAAGTCAGCCAGTGAACATTAGAGATTGTTGTACAATAAAACGAAGCTCGTTAACAGGTACCGCATTCAGCCGTCAGGCGTCTGTATAAATATGATGAAGCTGGTTTGAACTAATGTTACAGTAGTGTAATTATGCATGGTCGGTATTGTCTGCTTATACGGAGGTTGAGCAGGAAAATAATACATTATATAATATCTATGCTAATATCAAAGTGTAAATGTAAGGGAGATAACCTATACCGGCATAATACTTAAGTGTCTAAAATGTGGTAAAATAGTGTTCTCTTTTACATTGATATGTTCATGTTTCCAAAATATTAATGTATTCAGAGTACTACACATGTATGTGTGTGTGTTAATGTGATCACCTGAGTTAAGCAGCCACTCGTCTCAATTCAGGCCTAATATTGAATATATAGTTTATTTCCCCCTCATTCATGGACTGTGCTATTAAGGGTAGGTAAGGAATATATCTATTTTGTATAGTTTTCTGGAGAAGTACGTAATTATCACTGTTTTACATGAACACATCTGTATTGAACTACCACCTTCATTGGACGGGCAGTGTATCATTTAATGTATCTCTTGATTGCCTGACATACTTCACTGTATGCCATTTTTCTTTTGAAATAACTTTTATCTTATGTTTTAACTCAGACAGACAATTGATTCTCCCTGGCCTTGTTGCACCTGTATTGTATTGCTGGGGTTCGAAAGATTGATGTTATATCTATATTAAAGCGTTAATTAGTTGCGTCTGCCTGTTAGTTGAAATTGTCGTCTGCTCACAATACACCATTGTTCAAAGTCGGTGCAGACGACAATGGGACGTTTCCGCTTTTCATACATGTGTACATCAGCACTTATTATTTAAACGAACGTCTTATTTTTATATTTGCATCGCTTTTTAACTACATACCACGGTGTGTACGAGCCTTTGTCGTCGATTTCGCAAAAAAATAGATCAAAATTCATAATTTACTTGTCTTCCATTGATTCAAATATTACACTTTATGGATATGTCGGTAGTATGTATATACGAAACTTGACATATTGATTTATAAATGATCATTTTATTGATACTGACTCGTACTTCTATACATTCATATTTTATGCGTTTTCAAGATAAGACTGTGCGGTATGGAATCTACGTAACGCCTCAACTTCATTTCAAAAGGTCGTTATGATCCCATGCCTGGAGTTTCCCTACCCTTGATTCCTACGTATTCAGTGTGATTAAATTGAGACGCACAGAAGGACGGGAACCAGACTATTATGATATCATGTGCGACTTTAACCCACAATATCCGGCCCAGATGAAAGTCTGCAAACATGTACATCTTGAAACTTGGAGGGTACTTGACAGAGAGAAAGACTGTTTATTTAAAGTGATAAAGTGTCTCATAATTACCCATTGTTAGAACATAAATAGTTCACATTTTATTGTATACAGCTAGACATGTACTATTAAGCGCCATGTAAGATTCTCAAAGGTTTCCCTGTATTTGTCGAAAAAAGTGTTGTTTTTTCCCATAAAATCTACGTACATGTGCATTGTATTTATAAATAACACTTAGATAAAAAAAACTTAAACAAGCAGTTGTATCAGTTTTGTTTCGTGCATAACATGATTCGCTTTACTCTTCTCAAGTTAGCTTTGTTCTGATTAAATTTGTCTTACGCCCAATATAATTATAAACAACGGCAATAAAATTACATACATGTACGTTCAGATAGGCCAATTAAGCAAAAGCGTGCCCAATAAAATGAGATACAGCAATCTAAATAAGTATACCTTGAACGCATTTCACTGAATAACTAGCTGTAATGCAAAGACTGCATGAAGTAAAACCTCACGAATACAACCTCTATATAATAAGACCACACCCTCAATTTGAGATCACATTTCAATGGTTAAGCGGAAACTCACTATTTTGGACATTGGAGTTGTATTAGTTTTCCGTCTAGCCATCGATGTTTATTAGCAATGTTTTGCGAGTTCATCCAACCCCAGTAACTACTCGGGTCTTTCCGTGATGATTCCGGAATTCTTACAATTGTCCGAGATACGCCGAGTGCCTCAGTAAACCATTCATTTATTGAAATGCTGGTTTTAAGGTTCTCAGTGATTGTTTTCTTATTAAGGTAGTTATGTACCTTTAATAATATCTTAAGTAAATGTGATTGCCACGTTTCTTATCATGATTCGTTTGGAAATGATTTCTATAAAATGCATTCACTAATTATATAACCAACGGTTGCATTGGCAATGGTTAATAACTCTTAGTGACCACCCGCAAATGATTAAACTACGAGTTTCGTGCGTAACTTCAATGTTTTTGCGCTGATGCAAGATAGGGTTTCTCAGCTGATTTTATAAATATAATATAGACCTATATATTTTATAACCGATTTCCCTGAGCTGACTCACAATGATTGTATCACATTATATAAATCTCAAGTGGTTTCTTGAGCACTATCCGTTCTAGTAGTGATACATTTCGCAATATTACAAACGTTGATCTACATGACATACGTATGACATGTTATTATGACCGCTAACGATCAGTCTGTCATCTTAATTGTTAATTAATTTTCAATTAACAGTTTATTATCGAATCTTTATTGACGATCGGTACATCCACAGTGTATATATAAACGAGTAAATTTTCGACAATTGTAGGCTAATAAGTCATACACGTTGAATTAAATAGCATGACAATAAGTCATACAGTGGTCGGATTGTACATGTGCATTTAATTGCTCCAATAATTCATACAGTGGTTTGGTTTATTCGTTGTGACATCACGAACACATACATGTATAGTGTGGATTTAAATAAAGTTAATAAACACGATATTCCGTGACAGCGACCAAGCCCTATATGCTACATTGTATACTTCCCGGCGATCAATTTACATTTATTTATTGTCAGGTATAACTGTTAGACGGAGATTTTTGCAATATAGGAGAATATTGGATGTGTACTATACATGTGTAGGATGTTTAATTAGGAAATACACTGGATTTAGTTGTTTAGTTTAAAAACAAAAATGGGCAAGCGGGAGACAGGTTCTCCCGTTAGTTTACTTGTGAAATATGCGTTATTCTTCCTCAACTTTGCCGTATTTGTGAGTATATTTTATACATTTCTGAAGATTTTTCTAAACGAAGTCTACGCTTCGTTTTTCTATGTATTATTGGATACAGTATAAATGGACTTGTTGAAACGTATGTATTTATAAGTATTTATATATATACAGTATGTGCACATTGTTGACAAGTTTTCATGCATGTACAGTAATGTGTATTAATTTTATTATTTTATTTATTTTGTACATGTATAATGACAATGTACACTTACTCGCACGATTCCGTGATTGAATATAATAGAGGATATGCTATAAATAGAACTACAGGATCGATATGTGTATTTCTACGTCTACCTGTATAGGCCGGGGTGACGCAGCCAGGTAATTATTTAACTAGGACACATGACTTGGGGGTATAAAATGTCAAATTTACTGTAATGGTTAAGTGACCCTCCACTTCAATTTTACACTGACCAGTTTTACTATGTACAATGACAAAGCGGTTTAGAAGATGTTATCTAGTGTTTGTATGTAGCCTAAGTCTGGCCTAGTATTGAACGGGGATATGGTACATTTACTCTGTTTGTATCTCTGTAAATATAATATCGAGTTTAGGAATAACAATGGAAACGCTCTAGGGCCACATTCTACTAGCAGAGTGATATGAAATTAACAAAATATTTAAAAAAAAAAAAAAAACTCGACCGTTCCAACGTATCGACTTCAGTTAAGTCTTCACTAGGGATGATAAAATCATGGGTTAAACACTCAGGTTACAGTATAATTGAAAGATAAATTAAAAGAATGAAGTTGAAAAATGGAAAGAGAAGTTCAACCTAAATTCCAAAAAACTTTTTTTTAAATTTCATTTTTTAAATTTCTTGTTTCAATGATACTGTGACCTGTGGTTTTACATAGTTAATTATGAAATTATCTGTAGTTCGTAATGATCTCGTAAGGTAATTACAACTGCATTACTGACTCGTAAATTAGTAATTATGACATACTAAGTAGGCTAATTCTTAATCTTATATCTTTACTTATATCATACTCAGCCGAAATTATGTCATGTTGAACGGTTTTTAAATCATACTGAACAGATATTGTCACTTTTAAAATCAATTGTAAAACTTTACAAAAATCGTAATTACAAAAAAAACGAAATTGTGTCATATTGCATTCTCGTTCAACCAATGTAAATTTTCGTCGGCTAGTATGTGAACGTTCTTTAGGCCAAAATAAATCGAATTTAGAACATACTAGGTCGTATCTATGACAAACTATGTGCTTAAAGACTTTAAGTATGAGGCGGTGGTTAACATAAATTTAGAAGATTTTTCTATGAAGATCTTTGTAGGCAGTGGCACTTCGACGATTCCGTACTTACTTCCAGAAACAGCGTATCTGGAATATCTGGTAAATCTGGTAAATCTAGCAAAATATGCGTAAATTAACAGGCAATCTTGCAATAAGAAATAACAAGTGTAAAAACTCCCAACATTTTTAGGTGTAACTGGTGAACGATATTTGTAAATATCACATGCTCTAATTCATATACATGTTTCTATATAGTGGAAATTGTTACAGTCAAACATGTGTTAGTGGTCACCGGAAGTAGCCCGATTTTGGCAATTTTATGTCCGAGACTCTGAATGTTTTAATTCATAAGTACAGCCGCACACAAACAACGTACAACTCTTACTGACCACCATCTCCTGAAACCTCTCAATATGAGCTAAATCTCAAATACTATAATTATAGTATTGCCTGTGTCATTTAGATAATTCCCTTAGGAGACTGGACTCAAAAATTGCATTACAAAACAGCCTGACCTATTCTTAGTCTATAACAACTACAATTTAAAGAGCTTGAACTTCAGATTGGTCTCAAATTCAGGCTCTGATTTGAGCAATATCTCAATTTAAGATGTAATTTCTACTTGTGAAGCTTCATGAGATCGGGGCCTGGTCAACAAACAATGTCAATTATTTGAGCATTTTAAAACTATACAATGGCCGATTGTCGATTGTTTTTGTCAAGGTTTTGTTGCTGTTTTTGTAAACCTTTATTCACTCTCTTCAAAATTTTAATTGTTTCAATTGTACAGAAATGCACAAAAATACATTCCCGTTTAAAAGTTGAAACATTCGAAAGTGTCGTTCGAATGATGTTCATGAATTTTCAAACGATTATTCACTAAAACGGCCCATAAGAAGCGCCTTGTGGAGCTGATTTTTAATATGTATTAGTCGTATAAGGTCGTAAGTAGTACCTTCTCATTCTAAGCCATCGATGTAAAGATGCATGAATGTCTCATTGTTCGTAAAGCTTCAAAGGTTGTTAAGTTTGCATGTACTTATTTCCTGACGTTGTACTTGAATTGAATTTGATTGGTGTTCATTTACAAAGAGAAATGTTGTTTGTACCAGTTCCCTTGTGTTGATTATAATAATGGTTTCATTATAATTGATAGATTTAATAATGATAACAAAAGTTATATTTAAAGAAGATGACACATTAAAATGTACAAATCATACAATTATCGTTTTACATCTATAGTGTTCGTCTTCCTTAAAGCTATTGACTAATATTCAAATGCTAGTATACATACATGACGTATGATACATACTATTTTACAAAATCAACAAACACTTCCAGTTGGACAGCAAATATTTTTAAAAATAGAAATTTTACTGTCATTTCCAGGGATATAAATCGCTGGCTTTGAATGAAAAAGTATAATAAGACTGGTACATATTTAAAATCAACATCACAAAGCGCTTCTTGTCATACATTGTATGAGCCTATTTTCCTAAAAATTGGAACTTGTCATGTAGACCACATCTTGTTACCATAAGTAAAGAATAATTTTCTGACAGTTTTTCTTGTTTTCTCAAAATATCGACATTGTACTTACGACCTTCTCATTCTAAACCAGCGATATAACGAGACTACTTAAATACGATAGTTTTTAACTTTTTAATATGAAATTACCACGTAAGAGAGGGTTGCTTAATAAGAAGACCACTAACGCAGGTTTGGCGGTAAATATGTACAGTGTATGCGATGATGTATCTTTGGCTCTGTCCATGTTACAATACTCACGGAATATGGTTGCTAAATCATTAATTATAAGAGGATCACTTATGCAGCTTTGGCGGCATTTAAAAATGTATGCTATAATAATGCATTTTTGGCGTTGCGCATATTACAATACTCATGTACAGAACTAGGCGCGACATATATATCCCATAATTTTCCCATCAATTGTCAGTAATGGCGGAAACCAGTATTATAACTCCCTTCAGTCCATGTTGAATCTTTCAACAATGTCATGTAACAATCTCACGATTAATTATAATACTGTATTGTTGTTTGACTTACTTCCATGTGAACTGGTAGGAATTCACTACTTATGCACTTCCTGTACGCTCGTCGATGGTATGACATTAAGTGTTTTTTACAGGGGCCTTATTCACCAACGCTGTAAGTCTAAAATTTTACATTGTCAAATGTTCTACCGTTCAACCTCCTCACCAACCTGGCAACAGGACTACGGTTTGCAGAAGTTATTGTAATGGTACATTCACATCCTCACAGAAATTGCCATAGTGTTGCGGTTACCTCACCAAAAAGAAACTTGATTGGTCCCAAGCTCATTCTCGGAGCAAATGTTACTTCTAAATGCAAATTGAAGTGACCGTTGTGATGTGAATGTTTTGTTACCAGTACACGGAAAGGGATAGCTCTAATAATCTTTTATAAATAAAGCTTATTGAATTGAACGTGGGTGTCCGATGATGAATATAATAGATGTTGGTCTATTTCCGACTAATCTTCGGTGGACTCCTATCAACCGATCAAAATTCAAATTAAGAAGTTGTAGCATTTACATTTTCATATTTCACTTATGTCACAACTGTAACAGGAAGAAAATTTGAACGACGCGTAAAATAGACAGGCATACTGTCCTACAATCTCGGCGCATCAAGGATTTTACATTGAATAATTTTGACGACCAATTAAGAAGATTCCCATCTTTATAGTCAACATTTATCAAAAACATAGACACAGTCAGTATTATATAGTCACGCAGTAATACTAATTCAGTAATTATTTTCCCGGTTGACAAAGTACTGATAATATAGACGGTTTAGAAAATATCAAATCAATAAGTTAAGTAAACGTAGAATATGAATATTTAATTCAATAAGATATTTCAAAATGATACGCTCGAGAAAAGACGTAAATCTATGCCTGTTGTAGACGACCAATCGAGTGATCTTGTGATTACCTAGTCCTTATATATGCCTCCGTAGCTCAGTGGTTAGTTCGCTTGCCGTCTAATCGGGTGACCCGGGTTCAAATCCGGGTGGCGGTACATATATATGCCTGCCATAATTCAGTAGAAATAAAGCAAATAAAGGCTATGCTCGGCATAATTCGGCAATTATTTAATTCAAATTCATGTTTTTCTTTACAAAAAGTGATAAATGTATTTCGTGTAGAACACGGCGGTGTCACATCGCACGTTCTTATTTAATATGCAAATATTGAATATAAAAACGCGGAAGCGAATACATGTTTAGTTTAAATATATTATATTGCCCTGAGATTGAAAATAGAAATATGACGAATGCAAAGCTCTTCACACGTACAATGTATAAAAAGCATTGAAACGTTTGAATATACGGAAGCGAATACATTTGTGCTAGAACATGATCTTTCGACTTCACGACGTATTCACCGATATTCAACATCATTCAAATTTACAAAATGTGCAACTTACAGTCATAGCGCAAGACTTTAGTGTACAAAATGTTGAAACAATTTCTAGTTAATGTGTCTTTCTTCCTCACTGAATTTGGTACATGTACACAGTTTATTATACTTGAAGCAGTATGTCAAGGGATATCATAGGTGGTCGCTTAATGAAAATAATTATATACTTAAAGGAAGAAAGCATGCTCCTACTGTCACTTGATTTTACAAGCATGTACACACGTTTTGTATCGTAAATTTTGGATTCAACTTCTACGTATACTTGTACTGTAGTTGTATTTACTGTTAGCAGCTACATGTTCATGTACCCATGTTTCCTTTCTAATAATATGCATACACACAACGATTCAAGGTTTATCTCTTTCTAATTTATATGTTAATTGACTTAATTCAATTGAAACAGTTTGGGCTACTCCCATGATTACAGCATACATTAATAAGAATCAGTGAAGCAGACTACAAACGATTTTCTCGGCATGAAGGGGTTAAATGTCGGAATCCTATAAAAATCCAATTTACCGAAAGGTATGGGACGATACGAGGACACTATAAAATAGTATTAACATCAAATCAAAGACTTGATGCGAGCCCAATATGCGACTTATGTTGTACGGAGATATTGACATTAGCCTAACCTATTACAATGTAATGCATAGAACTTGATATAGCGTATAGTACCACATTTATATAGTTAGCAAGGGCTTCATCATCCATGGACTTTTAATACACGAGCACATCTAATATCGATTCATGAAAAAAACAACTATTGGATCAATTTTGATAAAATTTGGCATGCACGTGGTCTAAGCATTGCTTTATGTGAATATAATTAGTTTATGAAGATATTGATAGTTAAATTTTGTTTTTTTATTTCTTCAAATTCTAGTAACTTAAGAACAAGTATACCTTTATAGAAACATTTTTCGTTTTCAAATTGTCTTTATCCATGATGCAGTTACCTTTGGTTATCATATGTTTACATGTTTGTTGGCTACATGTACATGTTTGTTTTACACTCTCCTTAAAGTGATATTATAATTTTTTAGAGGCGTTGAAGTTATAAGCGGGAAATATGAGCAGGCATCTCTTATTTCATGTACGAGATGAATACATATATGGGTACTTTATGTAAATCTCGGTTATAGTGAAATCTGAGAGATCTAAGCGTTTGTTGTGTACATCATGAACATATAATAGATGGTGAAGGTGTAGGTTTTGCTAGTGTGTGATATTGAGAGGTTAGACGATATTATGATACATGAGACCTAGTTCATTGTACATGTACTATCACAAATGGCATTATCTAAAATACTCTTACATTCGTGACATATTACCAGTTACCAGCTGTCACCCAGTCCAGTCTACCCTTATGGTCTAATCAATACCGCCGGAAGAAGTGTAGGAAATCAGTCGCCCGTTGATGTTTAGGCTGAAAAACACTAAAACCAACCAGTGTCTGACTGGAAAGCCAAATCGTACTGAAATTAGTAGCATTATAATTGCCAACTGATTATGTTCACAATAAAAGTTGCTCGGTTTACGCTATATATGCACACATATTGATGTGTACATTCTAAACAAAATAATCCAGTTTTGGTGAGAATATCTGCAAGATATTTTACCTCTAAATCTAGATCTACATATTCTCCAAGTCATAGTTCGACCATTATCAATATGACAAAACAATCTTTGTACGTTGAACTTTAAATGACCTCAGAATATCGAAATTTGTTGAACCACTGAAAATGTTTTGATTAATAATTTAAATGGTAAAATATTTTCATCGAAAATATAGAATCTACTTGTATGTTAAAATATGTTCATTTAGATTACTATTCTATCTGGGTGACATGCCCTAGCAAGCACTTCTTTTTTACATTCTTACACAGACATATAAGTAGAAGCTTTGTGATTCTGATCACATTGGTCTGTATCCAACCGGAAACAAACAGAAATGGCCGAGCTTTCGCGACTGCTTTTCTTACTCGTAGACGTTATTGATATTCCCCTGGAATTACACAGGCAATATAACTCAGATAGGTCTAGAAAACGTTAGAAATATTTGCAAATGTTTGAAAATTTTGAGATATGCATCATCTGAAAATAAGCACCTTTAAATGTTACATACGTTGATACCACAGGCAACTGTATCATTGAAAAAACGTGAAACGAAGAAAAAAAGTTTTTTTGTAAAATTTATATTTGTCTAACCTTAATTTGGAGTAAAAATCCCTTTTTTCAATTTCATTTTTTTCATTTCTTTTTCAATGATACATTATACTGTTACCTGTGGTTGATACGGGTAAGTTCTAAGCAGATTTTGTAAATGTGTTATAACTATACAGTGTGTGTTGGTAAATTTATCAGAAGTGTGCAGTATGTAGTTATCTATATTACCTATCAGCTTATCAGTAACTTATCATATACCTACCAGTTCTGTTTTAACGATATAAATATTGATATAACATATTCTAATGTCTTATGGGTAGGCATAATCCTTGTTTAAAATGTTTGTTTCTAGAGTCCAGACTCTAAGGCCATACCAAATCGTTTCTTCGTTTAGCGTCCGAGGACGGATAGGTTTGAACATCTTGGGAAAAAAATGCAGCCTCTTATATCTCCAAAATCCATTGAGATACAATTGCTTTCACACCCATCATACCTATTCACCATCATGACCCCAAACCCCTACACAGCAGAAGCGTCTTCACAAACACGTTTTACGTTATTTCAGTAAGTTATTGAGATTGACAATGCTCGATAGCTATATTTGTTAGCTATAAGACGGTACATGTATAATGATGATGATGATAGAAGGCATTATGACTTGTTTTTTTCGAGTGTTTTTTTTTTGTCTCAGGATAGCTAGATAGGTTTTCGAACTAAGGGCGGACGCTTATTACGAAAATACAATTTGGTATGGCATAATCTCGTGAGATACATCTCAACTAATCTCACCCAATTCGCAACTCAAATATTTTTCATAAGTCGCTGTCGTGTGATCTCGCCGCATGTCGAGCAGATATCGTAGACTAGTCTCCCCAACTCGCCGCAAACTCGTGTTATGTCGCAGAACGACTTATTTCTGCGACATGCTACGGCAAGGGGCGACATGTCTACGAGATGTGTGCAACAGTTCCTCGAAATGTGTACGAGAAGAGAAGTGGCGAGAATTTTAAACAGTTTAAAATTCTCGCCGCACATTGGTGAGTACTGGCGACATGGGGAGACATCTCTGCGACAAAGAACGACATACGTACGATATTTCCGCGGCACTGGGCGAGTTGTGGCGAGTTAGAACTCGTGACAACTTCGAGTCGTAGCACCAACTCGCCACTGTGTGACAGGGTCTTAAGACCCGATTATATTCATGCGAGACTGAACAAGCGGTGCCATATTTTTTTAATGAAAGCATTGTGTGAAGGTTTACTGAGATTTATCTTTATTGTATGCTGACAAATGCCAGTTCAGGACCGTTGATTATAAACATTTCTCATCCTCATTCTCAAACTCCATACTCCATACTCCATGCTCCAACTTGAAAACAACCCCAGCCTTTTTAGAATTTTGCATCAAACCCAACACCAATTTGCAACAAATGATCTAATTTAGAAAATGAACCACTATATTTATAATATGTTTCCATTCAATAATAAAGAAGTAACAGCAGTTTTTGTAACTAAGAAATACTCTAATTTTGAGTACGGAGTATGAGTTGGAGCATGTAGTACGTTCTCCAATGTTTATAATCACGGGGCTATGCCTCTATTCTTGGAGTTACCATAGATCGCTCATTCGAGAAAAACTTCAAATTTACATTAGGCTGTCTTCAACTTTCATATGTTTTAAGTTAATTTGGGGACTATCCTGCTGGCATATATTTATACATTTTGTAGGCGTACGTACTCTACAAACAGTGTATTTATCATTATTAGCCTTGTACGGCCTTTTTCCCAATTATTCAACTTAAGTCAAGCATGATTGATTCTATTTTCAGCTTGTAGCCGGAGCTGTGACTGGCTTGATGGTGTGGATTCTTGTTGTTAAAGAGAAAACAGTGAGCAACGCCTATGATTTCTTCCTGGATCCGGCCTGTGTTCTGTGTTTAGCTGGTTGTATCGCTGTGTTCATATCGTTCTTCGGCTGGTTCGGATCACTAAGGGAACACATTACATCTCTAACAATTGTACGTTTATTATACTGAGTACTGCTTTACCATTTTTGTTACAAGATTTCTTAAACACTGTAACATCAGTTATATCAGTACGGAATGCTAACAGTACGGAGGTTTGCTAATTTGTACATAAATACCACAACGATCTTAAATCGTCCGACAAACTGACCTCTTGAAACGCATCAAATCTAGAGGTTCTCTACCATTACGCTTCATCGTCCCGTGACGAATTTTCCAATTAAACGAAAATGAAATAGTAGGAGGGCAGTCGGTTTTGCGCCCTCTTGATTAAATCTAAAGAAAAGTACGATATACATGAATTACGTGTATAAAGTACATGGTTTTACACGCACATAGAAGATCTATGTGTTTTGTGTGATCGAGAAATGACTGTTTAGCAACTGTAGAGGGTTTCACCTCCAGTCAATTCCCCTTTAACACGACAATGCAACCGCTTCTTGTTATTTCATGTTCCTACCTAGTGTGTTACTACATTAACGTTAGTAGATTATGCAACTTCAAGAGGCATTCCCTATAACTAGCATATTTTTCTCTACTATCACATTAAATGAACTAAATGTACAAAGCACTATCAATTATCATAATTTGTCTGAAGAAAGTGTGCGCAAATATTTCTCTATAATGTAAAAGTTTCAAATCACCAATAATAATTTATTGATCCAGCGATTTATAATTTTGTGATCAAAGGGAAACAACTCATGACTATTATGGCTCGTTACGGAAATATTCTTTTTGTTGAAGATTTGAGGAGTTTAAGCAATAATGATTCTCATTTAATGTTTAATATTCCTGAATCGATTTAAACTATCAAAGTTATAGGAAACGCCTCTTTAAACTTTCACTATGAATCTGTTTCAGTATCGATGGCTATTGTTGTTGTTTTTCTTGCTGGAAGTGGTGGCCATCATATTGATATTTGTGATAGTATATGTCCCTGATGCCAGAACACAATTCAACATCTATCCTGAAGATTCACTGAAACAAGCTGTAGTTAAATACAGAGATGATGAAGATATGCAGAACCTAATAGATGGTATACAGGAATTGGTAGGTATTACAATCACATTTAAATCAAACCCATGTCATCTCCACTACTTTACACTGATATAATTATAGGCGATCTGAGCTCCTCGGCGTTTATCTAGCAAAAGTGCGTATTCCTCAGTTACGTAAATGTCCGAGTAGTTACGATTGTGATATAGGATCTGACGACACCCCTCATCAATCTACATCATCCAATCAAATCGCTACTTTCACAAATCTGAATGTGCAGAAAATATCTGCTGTTGTTTATACGTAGAAAGAGTTAACTGAAGCTAGAATACACTCTCTATACATACATATGAATAGCCATACTACAACATGCATTAGAGGCGTCATTTGAACATGACCTGTTATGTAGTGTTGTCAGATCTAGCCAACGAGTCATAGGAATGAAGCTTTCCACTGGAAGTATTCATGACCATGCCTTTTATATTTTATTGAACGGGAAGTACTCGGTAGCACTAAATACTTATGGAAACGGGCACCATGTCTGAGATGTATTGCAATTAATAAGTTTAGCATAAGCATATCACATAAAACAGTCGACAGAGCACATTGTGCTACAAGCAGTTGCTAAACGTGTGTTGGCTCAGACTATATCTATGAGACAGTCAGTATTTCTGTAGTCACGGCTTAATCAATCGATGCTGCGTAATCGATAACCAATATACATGTACAATGATCGCTGTCGAGTTTATCTTCATACATTATACATTACACGTTTTAATTGACTATTTTAGACATCAAGTCTGTGCGTAACGTGTATAACGTCATTGCATAAAACTTTTTTTTTAATTCCACAAAATATAAATATCATAAATATATAAATGTTTATGACCTTACAGTTAGAATGCTGTGGTACATCAAATGACGACGAGGGATATAAAGACTGGTCGGAGAATCCATACTTTAATTGTTCCACAGGTCTGGAAGATGAAGTAGCTGGAGAATTTTGTAATGTACCATTCTCTTGCTGTATTAAAGAAGATGTAAGTTTATGCATATTTTATTTTTTATTTATATTATAACATTTATACTGATATTTTTCTACATGTAATTGGGAGCATAGCTGTACATTAACAAGCTAACACCTTATCGTGTTATCGGCATAAAATTATAAATACAAACCGAAGAAGAACATTCGAACAATCAAGTATTGCTAACATTGGGGTATAAGGGTTTATAACCACAGGTAACTGTATCATTTATAAAAATAAAAAAACCACGAAAACCTTATTTTGTAAATTTATATTTTTCTTTAACTCATGTTTGTCTTTTTATGTATACCGTTACATGTGGTTTATGTATATAACAGACACGTTCTCCACATACATGTCTGGAAGGAAGCTTCTCAATGTCAATGTTAATGTTTTAAATTGTCGACTTTAAAAACGTACACTTACATTTTCTCATAAAACATTGCCCAAATCACGTGAAATTGGGTCGTCCTCACTTTTCTACGCAATATAAATATCTACTTCAAATATTTGCTATTGTATTCTCTTTGGTGCTTATGCAAAGTTCTACATTGTAACTTTTTATGCAACAAACTTTATGCAAAGGTCGAGTTACACTGTCAAAAAGCAGAACTAATGCAAAAGACAATGTCGCCAAATTTAACATGCCGATAGAATAAAAAAGTTAATTACAACTTCGTAATCATTAATTGCTTTTTACTGTTGGAAACTCATCGAATGCCATATGTTTTTATACTAGAGGCGGAATAGACTTGAGGTAAAACAAGTGCTTTCTCACTAAACATTATAATGCATTACTGATTGCATTCTGTCTGAAATACTAGCTGTCGCATGAAATGAAGTCAACTACGTTACTAGCGTTACATGTTTACATTTGCCTATTTCAGGCACGTGTGTGTTATAAATGTACCATGCAAAATACATATTACTTTACTGCTACATTATATATAATTCTCTGTGTAACTATGTCTCTTCGCATATGACGAATTTCTGTCCTGCAGTACATGCATTTTTGTATTGTTATCCGTTAATGCAACCTCATCTGCGCGCATGCCAATCGGAACTCATCGGCGTTTATCTAACGAATGTGCGTATTTCGCAGTTACGGAAATACCCGAATAGTTACGATTGCATGCATTTCAGTCTACTGATATAACGCATTTGTGTCGTTTGTACAAAACATTAAATTTCTTTTTATATTTTTTCTACGCTTGAGTCCTAAAGTAATGGAACTACTGTTCAAAATGATTTAGTCCGTGACACTATATTAACTATACAAAGTAAATAACACGTAGCTTTGGTGTGACAGTAAAATGTCAGTCTTGGGAAATTACGGTTACCCAAAATCATCGTGACGATTTTAAAATAGTGTCCGTACGTGTGCCATTATTTGACTTTTTAGTATGAATATAAGAGTTTTTACTGAAAACTTTTTTAACATTTACCCAGTCTCGATGATCAGTCAAACCACTAGCTGAACTGTCTGTAGAGACTAACACTAGAAGGGAAGTAACTTGTGAACAATAGCATGTGACTATAGTTTGGTTAGATCTCTTTGTGTAGTAACATCAACTTATTTGTTGAGAATAATTCCTACAGGCATGGAATTATAACTTTGTAATTTGTATTCATTAAAATTCACAACCTTTCGCCAATATTTTTCCCGTTAGTTCTTTGATAAAACGGTACACGCACAGGTAAATGAATTATTGATAACGAAAAAAATAAAACATTTTTTTTTGTAAAATTGATATTTTTCTTTTGCACTGTTTTTTAAAAAAAAAATATTTTGTCATGTTTTAGTCTTTATCAATGATACGGTTACCCGTGAGTATACGTGCAAAAAAGACAAGCATACGTGCTGTGTAGTAAATGTGCTATGTGCCTGTTTGCCAGTTTCAATTGAATTCAAATAATTACATAATTATATATTTCAGAATGGTTTGATCAACTATATGTGCGGGAAGGATATGCAAAGCAGTCAAACTGTAAGTCATGTTTAACATAATTACTTATCCAGCTATACAATAATGCACCAGTCGATTGCACCCACGGCCCCTACTGGGTGGATCCGCGGTGATAGCCGGTGCGGCTGTCGTGTTTTTACTTTCCAGCTTCCCCGCAGTGCCGGAAAAGGTTGGGATTTTTTCTGCGAACCAATATTTAGTTGTCAGGGGCCTGGGAAATACCGGAGCTTTTACCATCAGTTGTACCCCCCAGGGTCATGGAAGAACGGGGGCTTTGACAACCCAAAAGTCAAAATCACGGCCCATCCCCGGGGGTAGGGGCCGTAGATGCAACTGACTGGTGCATATGTAACTGTTATAATTCATTTATATGCTGACATTTATAAGCACTTTAATAGTTGACTATAGGTATTGTTCATGTGCCACAATTTTATGCTGTTTTTTTTTGTGAATTAATGTAAATATTGTAGTTTACTTCATTTTCAAAATCCAGAATGACAGACACTGGATGTTCTGTTATGTTTTCTTTCAGAGCTCAAGTATAAAAACGAAACAAAAGAAAGACGAGTTGTTACTTTTATAATTTAGAAATCAATCACACATATATCATACATTTATGGACATATGTTCTATATTTCAGGCTGATAGCGTTCGTTCTAGTACGATATACACACAAGGCTGTTTTAAATCCATTACCTCCATTCTACAAAACAACGTACTTGTGGTCGGAGCTGTGATCATCGGAATCCTTATCCCGCAGGTCAGCTATTGGAATTTGTATTTTTCTCACATTCATCCAATTAATAATAAATACAGCTTCTGTCCGGCTTTATGGCTCTTGCCGCAATGCGTCGGTGGCTAGGCGATGTCGCCGTAAAATTGTGGTGCTTTTGGATTGTTTGTGCCCTAACTGTATTTATGATTTTTTTTGTTTTCAGTTTTATTGAAGTGAATCTAGATCTCATAATTAATCTTGTTAAGTTTAGTTTTGGGAAGCGATTACTATAACTGTACCATTATATTCGTATTGAGTTCGCATGGTCGAAGAATACAGCAGACCTATGATGCAAAAGTGCTCAGTGGGTCCTAGACATAAGATTATGTATGGCAGTGTAAATGTTTATGTTTTGTGTGTTTGTAGATGTTATTGACAAGTCTGACGTCACGACTGACGGAACAAATACGTATACAGATGTCTAAGTGGAACTACCGGTCAACGTGAGGATTTGTATATAGTAGCGTCCAGAATATCTGATAATCCTGCGTCCAGAATATCTGATAATCCTGTGTCCAGAATATCTGATAATCCTGTGTCTTGAATATCTGATAATCCTGTGTCCAGAATATCTGATAATCCTGTGTCTTGAATATCCATGTGATCAAACACCTTAACCTTTATCATTTCTCATCGACATTAAACCACCTCAATATGTGTGTAGTATACACATACTCATAGCAGAAGGTCCTCCAGGCGACACTCCGCTCCTGGTACTCGCTACATCGACGTGGCGAGTTTGGGAGTGGGGTCACCGCAGGATTTTCGAGGATGAAGGTCCTGTATAATTAATAAATATATTAAAGGGACTAAACTCCATTTCGATGATAAAAAACTGTTGTAGACGTTTTAGAAATAATTACATTTAACTATGTTTTACGAATACGTAAAATATTCTGACAACTTGCAGTACGATCAAAGGCGCTATTGACGAAAACTCACGAACATATTTTATCGTCATTTAATTAGGTTACGGCTTTTCTAAGCATTTATGTACTACTACTCAATAAAAAATAGCCAAACAATGCGATTTTAAGAGAGTTTTTTGATAAATTGTGCAATTTGCCAACTGGAGTTTAGCCCCTTTAAGTTAACCAAATGCAAATACAATGTATCTAAATATCATGGTATGTATATACACATGCATTCATATGATGTATGTATTTACCACTGTCATGTAGATGTACATGTGTATAAGTCATGTGCCATTTTCAAAGGTACAAGCTTTAGTTTATACTTAAATCTGACACAAATCTGACAACTGTTGATCACTTATGACAATCAACTCCATATATGGCGATACTGAGGTAGCATGCTACGTTCCTCTGTAAATCCACAGCCATCCGTGGGCCTATCATTGATAAAAAAAACATGTATTTTTGTGTTATTAACTTATTATCAATATCATTTTTGACGTTACCAATACCAAATGATGTCGTTTGCCAGAAAGTGTCTTCGAAACTACATCATCTACGTACCTCGACGTGAAGTTGAACTTCGTCTCTACGCAATTCGTTCTATCATCTTTATATTGGCTCTACGCAATTAATTCATTTTGTAACATTGATATTGTCACTAACTACAAATGTTTATTTTATATATTTAGAACTACCTAATATCATGTTTGTTATTATATAGATTATGTATAGCTTGACCAGATTAAACTGAGTCTCCTTGCATAATTCGTAATAGTCCGGAGATATAATAACGGTATATAATAAGTTACCATACAAATCGAATGCAACCGAGCACAGACGGACCATTCTCATAAATCAGTGGTTAATCAAGTACCTAGACACCTATGTAATTGAAAAAAAATACGCTGGTTGAACGAGAATAAGTTTTACGAAGTTTTATGAGTGTCAGTTTAATCTGGTCAAGCTCTACAACTTGTAATTGTAATTGTGTTATGTTTATTCCAATGTGATTCTATACATGTCCCGTCTTTAATTTGTCCGACAGCCTCAGAATTGATCATGTATTCAGTGTTAGGTAATAAATATAGACTTGATATACATGTAGAATCTATATTCTGTGATAATTGAAGTTCAGAGGAGGCGATCACTGTGTGCTTTATAATATATGAGAACAAAATGCTCTATTTTATCTGTATGCAATTCCAATTTGTATGACATATCAACTACCGTTCGTTTATTCTATGCCGCCAGGAGGCGGCATAGAGTATGAAAGGGTGCAAGCAGATGTCCCAGGAGGATACAAGATTTGATTGGTTATAACGCTGTTGGACTCGCCCGTCAGGGGTAAAATAGGATGATAAATGTTCGGTAGGTACTAAAGTCCAAGTCCCAGGAGGATACAAGATTTGATTGGTTATAACGCTGTTGGACTCGCCCGTCAGGGGTAAAATAGGATGATAAATGTTCGGTAGGTACTAAAGTCCAAATCAGTTCGGAACGGGTGTTTATATAACGGCTACATATGTTGCAATTTGCGGGTCTTAGCAGGGGCTATTAAAAAGTAAAAAAAAAACTATTTGCGCGGAGCGGCGATTTTCCTTTCGAACTTTTATGGAACATGTTAAATACTTTCATGTCTGTCAGATATTTTTTAGTTATGATTTTCGATTTTTTCCAGTTCTTAGGTTTTGTCTTAATCTAAATTTGATAAATGCAAGTGTTTTTTTAATCTCTATGTTTCTTTATTTATGTATGTCAGAATAGTTTGTTTTGCCAAAATTTAAACGGGTAAATATAGCTTGCCAACATTGAACTGACACTTCTTATTTACAAAATATTCATATGCGCTCCTATACTCCTGCCAAATGGAACTAGTTCTATGCATATTTTAAACTATGTTGAACGTATTAATTCGCAATAAATTTACTTATCAAGCTCACAAACCACGAAATAACAATGTCCTTTAGTGTCAGTTTCACGTTGTCAGGCTATACCACGTTATTGGAATACACTTTGTTATTTTATGAAACATGCTAAATGCCATCTGTGAAGCATTAATCAATATTATAATGGTGCTCATATTTCTAAAACATGTTATGTTCATTTGAATAAATATTTCAATAGAAAATAGAATGTTTTCATGTTTTCTATTCTTTCCTGGTGTTTCACTGCCTTCAAGTTTTTAACCAGGTTTTCCAAAGGAAAACTCTGGTTATTAGATTGCTGAATGTCGGCGGGCCTTAACAATTTCTTCTGTGCACAACTCCTCCTACATTTCTTCATAGATTTCAACCAAACTTTCAGAGAATGATTGTCATCATGTGACCTGGTGCATATTATCAGGGTTTTATGATTCAACCAATTTTGACGGAGTTATGGCCCTTGAAACAGAAAAAATTGGCCGCTTTCCTTATGTCGCACGGTACTCAAAGTACACGACATAGAGTCATGAAACCTTCACAGAAATGGTCAGGATGTTTTCTCTACACCTGGGGTTTCACTCCCCTTTCAGTTTAGTACATCCAGAGTTATTAGCCATTGAAATGGTGTAAAATAGCCATTTTTGACTTGTTTCACATGCTACTCAAAAAGTATTTGACCTAGGATCATGAAACCTTTATAGAAATGTTTGACAGCATGTACTCTAGTGCACCTGGGGTTTCACTCCCCTTTCAATTTAGTACAACCAGAGTTATTGCCCTTGAATTAGTGAAAAATACCCATTTTCAGCAATCTTAAGTTTTTGCAGCGTACACTCAACACATGAGAATAACTTCCCTTGTGCATCACACATTACGCCGGAATTTTAGTTTGTTTACAAGTTTCTACCAATACCTTTTACTAAATAAAAAGATTTACTTAAAAAGAACTAGCGGCATCTTTGATGCCCAGCATCAACATTTCACTTGTACTTGTATGAGTCGAAGGACTTCGCAATGTATATAGTAGTATACAGGGTGTTTAAAAAGTTAGTTATCAAAATTTAAGTTGCAATTTAGTTTATTTTTATGATGCCAGAAGAATGTTATTTTTAGGTCCAATGACCAATATTTAACTACATTTGTATATCCGTCAAAATAGTAGATCAAATATCGTATTTAGCAATTTGCATGGTGGTCAAAATACTCATTTTGCAAGAGTTGCTCCCTTTAGACTTTAAATAATGAATTTATTGTTTACAAAGTGCCATTTTGTCAACAAACCGTCTGGATGTTTTATTACATTTCGTTCCATCTTTTGGTGTTTTTTCCATATTTGGGAATCAACTAAATGGCTCAGATTGCATCATTCTGCAGAGAGGTTACAAAGTTGTAAAAAGGCAGTTTAAGACTTAATATAATTTTAAGAGTAAGAAATTGAAATCGTACTCTGTGTACATAGCTCAGATAAAACTTAATATGAATTTAGATTTAGAGAATAACTTGTTGAACACCCTGTATATTGCAATTAAATGTATGATTCTTTGTCAATATGTTGTTATGATCACAATATAACCAGAGGTCTGTTGTACAGTGTATTAAAATTATTTTCTTACATTCAATTATTGGGTTTATTACTTAATCAATTTCCAGTCTATCATTATTCGCTCATCTTTGGTCATTAGCAATGTGTATGATACAGGCCTACAATTATACCTCCAGGTATACGAAAATATGTAACAAATTAAGTTTTGACTTGCCAAAATTTTCACCAACAGTCTGTTATACATTGGGTGAAAATTCGGTTAAGTCAAAACTGTAGTCTGTGATAATTTCGTAGGTTTGTGGTATTTATATTAGTGTACATACTAAACACAGTACATACTACATGTACATATACATAACATTTACCCTCCTGGTTACTGTTAGCGCTGTCTGTAGTGTGCAAGAGTGTCACCCTTCCACAGTTTGGTTTTAATTCTTAGGTACATATGATATGTTTTCTTGACATTGGCTACAGTCACGGCTTCCCGAAATATTTAGCGTTACCGCAGGAACAATGAACCTATTTTGATATGCATGACGGTTACAGTTTTGGTTGACCGGTATACAGGTTTGAAACGCAATTTATATAATATTCACAGAACGCTTAACCACGTTCGTTATGCGACTGCAATACGGATTTCCACTTAAACAATAATAAAGCGGCCGTCCATTGATGGAACCAGCCACCAATGTAATTTGGATTACCTTGACGAATTATCACCTCAGCCGAGGCGTAACGCACGGTAATGACGCCGGTCTGAAAATACCACCGGCTGTCTCTCTATTATCATTAAATCCCACAAATACGCTAAATTTTAAAAGAATTTGTTAAAACCATTGGTTATCTCGAACGAAAACTGCAAGATTGGAGTTCCCTTCTCTTTAAGATTTGTCAAGATTTAGTGGACGGTTAAAATGCCGAGGATATCTAGAACACGGAGTATGTTCAGACCTGCATTGTTTGTACAAAATCGCGTTCCCAACTCACTTGAGCGTATCTATAGGCACCTTACTTCTCCTATTATTAAGTGCAAACTAGGCAAGTCGACACTACGTGTACATGTAGTGACCTGTAAAATGTCACATACATGTAATTTACTGAAACTTTTATCAGCCGCCTGCCGGTTGTCAACCGGATGGTACTTTAGGTTTCTTCTGCCCGTCTGCATACCCGTCCATCAGGCTGTCAAGAAATCTGGATCCTGTCATAGTTCAAACAGTGTTCAAGCTAGTTTTCTGGATCCTGTCATAGTTCAAACAGTGTTCAAGCTAGTTTTATATTATGACACTTGATATGTGGATATGGACCAACATGGTTAGTATGCACGTCTAATTTGTTTTTGATTCGGTCAACAATTATGATTGCTATGGATACGGAAATAGTGAAAATTCTTCAAAATCCGGATCATGCCACATTTCTAACATTTTCCAGCTAGGTTTATAAAACTTGGTATGTGGTTGGTTGAAATAAGGATATTATGCACTTCTATTTTTTATTTGGATAAAATATTGTGTTGTCACGTGGCAACAGAAACATTGAAACTAATTTAAACCGGTAGGGGGGGGGGGGGGGCTTCTGTATAATTACATTGCTTGCAATTTCCTACTAATTACTTGTTTGACATGGATAGCTATAAGGAAAGTCGAGCAAGAGTTTCTGGTACAGAGAATATGGACTCTCTGGGAACTACATGTAATTCAATTCCATACACAGCTCTAGTTGAGCGTAGAAAATGCGAAATATATTGTATGTAACAATTGGTGGCGTAATATTGCTATCTTTTTTTACATTGAATATATTTAAACATGTAACGAATGATATGTACATCAAATACAAAACACTCTACCAGTACAACGTCCATTCCCTATTGATGTATGGGGCAGACTGTTGGAGGGTAACACAGAAAGACAGTCCGAAACTATCTAGATGTCACACAAAATGCCCCCATAAAATCTGTAAATTCTATTGGCCAATAATGATTTATACAAAAAAGAACTCGACAAACAAACGTTACAACACAAATAAAGGGACGAAGAGTCTGATGGCTAGGACATGTAATAATCAAAGAAAGACACAAGTAGCATCGTCAGGGCATTTCTAAAAGGGACCCAATCAGACGGGATAAGGCACGGAGTAAGACCTAAAGAAACACTGAGAATGAAAATAAACAGTGAAATAAAGACGATGGGAAAAATACTTAGGCAAATAGAGAAGATTGCAAAGGACAGACAGAAATGGAGCAACCGGGTTGCAGCCTTATAATGTACCAGTATGTACGTATAGTGGATTGGAAGGTAGGTTAATACCAAAATTGCCTTAATAACCATGAGAGACAGCACGTGACTACATTTCGAAGTTTATACCTATCAGATTGACATAATAGCTTTATACTGACTATATGGTATTTACACACATTGTGAATCATATATTTACCTAATTTCGGTACGCATTCAATATACGCCGAAATTTGACCTTAGCTATTCAATTGAATGTTTTGTGTTGAAAGGTATTAAATTCCACAACGACAAAAGTATATAAACAGACAAAGGTACGGTGGCACAATTTATTTTACGATTTGGTATCGATGTGGGTATATTTTAGCATTGACCTTGGCATTTCGCTGGCTTAGAATTATACGCATAGTTTAAGTGCTTAACAAGGCGCTTAAATATTCTTATACTAATAGGCCTATTTTTATGAAAATCGTAACTTGTCATGTTGACCAAACTGAAGATAAAACTTTTTTTCGTAAGTAAAGAGTTACTATATATATAGGTTTCAGACAGTTTTCCCCATTTCTCAAAATGGCTATTTTGTACTTACGACCTTCGCATTCTAAGCCAGCGATTTACCCATGGATACAGGTATACTAATGTTACACTTTGATTGTTTTGATAGTATTCTAAATAAACAAGAATAAATGCAGCGGCGTAATGACAAACTTAAATAAGACAATCCATTACGGTGTCGTACTTTGCTTTCCTTAATCGAGAATCATTCGTAAAACGTCAAGTCGCGTGCATAAACGAACCGATTTTTTGGCAATACTTGCAAGAAGTCATACACGCTGAATTATAGAGTACAGCTATAAGTTGTACACTCTTGATAAGATTTTACATGTGCTTTGGGGGAAATCCGAACCAATACCTCGGGGACAATATTTAGTAGTCAGGGGGGGGGGGGGTATCAGATATATTACAATCCCCCACAGGACCAACCCAAAAGTAAACAAATGCAACTGACTGGTACATTAGTGACAGACTATATTCAATGAAATGTAATTTAAATTATTTAATGTTTTGTTATTTTTGTTGTACAGAATACATTTCGTTGTACATGTAGATTGTATGTTGATGTTATGTACGTTTTTGTCTCTGGCTTGTAATCAATCTGCATGCACTTACATGTATTTTGGTAATTAGGCGCAATTAACGTTTTAGCACACACTTCGAAATGCTTGCTTAATCTTGCGTATATCTGCGTTACATGTGTATTTATAATTGTGAATAACGTAGGAAGTTATGACGGAAAATATCTGGATTAAAAATATTTTGAAAGGAAGGAAATTTAATCTGACTTTATACATAGTATGTCAATATTTGAAACGTATTATGGGACCGAAATAAACCGAGGAGGTCAGTTAAATACAGTGTTTGGTGTGAAGTAACTTATACTTATTGTGCAAACTACATCTACATTTGGATATACATACAATTAAATGGCTTTAAAACGTATTCAACATGTAATTAAAACCTACAGGTACGGATGCGACACATAATTTAAAATGATAAATAATTATATTATTTTGTACGTAATATCTAAACTATAGATATACGGTGTTATTATTTATTGTATAACGTTATCTGTAAATATATAAAATAGTCTGATGTATTATTATATTGTGGACATAAAACGGAATGTTAAAATTATCAGTGACTTGGTTTTGTGACTGTAGATGTTATAAATCACCCGAGAGTTAAGGCTTCGAATAGTGGGCAGTGCATGCATGGATAGCAACTTTATTCGCTCATAACAAAATGGAACTGATAATAAATTGCACCAAAGTGAATGGGAGTGAGGTACGCATCCCGTACGCGATTTTGGAAGCAGCTAAACAAGAACTGACAGACGACACTGAAGATACGGACGATCCACAAGGTGCGATGCAGTTTATCGTAGCTACCGTTCTTGTGTATTCTATTCTTGGAGTTTTTTGTACGCTTATTAACAGAATTCGAAGATTGCGCGGGAAAAGTCACGAGAACTACGTGCAAGATGAAAGCATTTCGAAATATTTAAAGAAAGAAAAGAATTTGAAAATGGACGGTCGTAAGATGAAGCTAATGTATGAATGTAGCCTCGTTGTGGATAAGGTGAAACGTTTTGAAGAGAAACGAAAGTTACTGGAACTTGAAAAGGAAATGACGTCAGACTTCACAAAGGAGAGTATTAGTGAAGGAAGGAAGAAAAAGCAATTCCGGAAGCGGAAGCATGACATTGGAAACACTCTGGGTAAAATGGGAGCGTCGTTGTTTTTCCTGGGTTCAAATCATTCATTAAATACAAACAACAATCACCATAGTGATGGCGCGACTCATGACGAAGATATGACGCCACAACAGGAAACACGTGGGATTCAATTTAAAAATGGCGAATACATTACAGCTGTAGATGTCGAAGCTGGTAAAAACAATGAAGATGTACAAGACTTAGCAGTGACTACACCTTTATCCACGTCAGTGACGGATAGCGTTACAGACACATCTGATGTGGGAACATTACAGACTTACCTCCCATACCATTGTACTGATGTGTAACACGTGACTCACGCATGTAGGCCTACTCCTACACCCGATGTAGTAACATGTATAATTACTTAGTAAATATACATGTATAAAATTATACTACTTGTATCATTTCCAGGACAGCATTTGTTAAAGGAGGACTTAGTTTAAAATCGTGAAAATCGGTTAAAGAATATTATATATCTACTAATGGTTGTTTTTAACTTTTGTTACCATGTTTTTACTTGTCGACTTAGCCAAAAGTCACCTGGTATGTTCACCAGGTCCCGTGATTACAAACATTTCTCATTCTCATTCTCTCCATACTTCATGCTCCAACTTGAAAAACAGCTTTTTAGAAATGTGTATCAAAACCAACACCAACTTGTAGCATATGATCTAACTAAGAAAATGAAACCCCATTTCACATGTTTCCATTCAGTAATAAAGAAGTTACAGCAATTTTTGTAACTAAGAAATGCTCCAATTGGACTACGGAGTATGAGTTGGAGCATGTAGTACGTACTACAATGTTTATAAAAACTGGGCCATGTTAGACCATAGTTGACCAAAGTTGGTCAAAGGCGACCGAAGTTGGTCAAAGGCATTATTTCACATGCCGATTATACCAATAAAACTGTAAAACTGTTGACCAGGGTGCTACTGAAGGTAATTCGCAAGTTCATAGTCGTCATAATGGAGATTTTTATTTTGGCTGCATTAAACAACATTGTAAACCTTACACATGTTTGAATTATCCAATGGGTTCTCTTGCTATTACGAAGGGCGTTTCAAACGTTCCAGGAAAAATGCTCTATATTATTTATCTTATGGTCAATATACTTAAAACTTTGCATTGATATCGAACAACTCATAATACATAGTGTACTATGAATCTAACGAATGAGGGTGTGTCGTACAAAATGACGCGGGTGCCATAGTAACGTCAGTTATGGCTACCCGGGGCAACGTTATTAACATGTTTTGAGTAAATCACACTCTGTCAGTCAAAGGTTACACAAAATAACACAAAATAACACCTGCTACAATAACAACCATGCTTTATATTCTAAAACATACCTTGCTTCGACGTATGCGCTTCCAGGGTCCGTTTGCAAAGCATTCGAAAGTGTCACAAAATCAAACAGAAACGTCTGATTCAAAACATGCCGTACCATCCTATGATCATCTGCAGCGGTATCATTGGCAATATGTTAAATATATAGTGTTAATACTATTCTTACATTCTACCCAAGTCCCAACTACATGGCGAACCAACCACACAAACCCGTGCCAAAACGGTGACTAAATGAGGCACAACCATCCTGACCTAGTTTAAAACACCAATGACAGTGACATAACGTTAATACGTCTTAAAGAGGCATTTATGGACTTGACCTAGTTTACAATAATGGGCAAAAAGAGGGCGGAAATATGTATGCATAAAACGTTTATCGTAGTGACCAAACAACAATGTGACCTAATTAAAAAGTATCTCATCCAGCATCTTCGAAAGATACAAATAATGAAAAGGGCGGTGGACGGTGGACTTTAAAACAAAGGGCAGAGGAAATTAACTTCAAATGGCAAGTGGAAACAAAATTAAACCGACACTGCACAGTGCTGTAAAAAGGAGGGGCGACTTGACCTAGTTTACAATAATGGGCCAAAAGAGGGCGCAAATATATAAAATTATGCCAAAATTTCGCGTATTTTTTAAAGGTATAGCTGTATATCAAAATTCCGCGTTATTTTGGGATCCTCATATTCCAAGTTACTAACAAGTACCATTAGAGAAAGGTGCTTTTCCATAACGGTGTCTTGTTGGGACCATTATACTTATTGGATCAGGGTTCTACGGAATCCGGTTACTGCCATATGAATTATCGTGCCTCGCATCCATATGGCGAGGGGCGAGAATTGAGCGCCACACGAAGCCACACGCGACAATCGGGCGATACACGAAGCGAGGTGCGATATTCAAACACGAGATCTCGCTCTGTCTAAGTACCTAAAACCACGAGATTTCGCCGTAGGATATCGTGCCTCGCTTCGTGTGTCGCCCGATTGTCGCGTGTCGCTTCGTGTGTCGCGCAATTCTCGTCCCTCGCCCTCTGGATGTGAGGCATGATAATTTATATGACACTAACCGGATTCGGTAGATTTCTGTGGTTATATACAGGGTGTCCAAAAAGAAAGTATACACTTTCGGGGTATTTTCATCAACTCTTAGGGCCATATTCATATCCTCTACTCGACCGTCCCACCACTCTCACTCACTAAGATACTCTCGTTATCTCGATGTTTTTCTGACTGAGAAAATTATATCGACACAACGAAAAATCGAGATAAAAATCGACAAAAGATCGATCATATTTACCAGTACATTAAAATGTTTTACTTTCGTTTTCTACGACGGTGTCATGATAACTACAAAGCTTGATGTGTTTGGTTGTATTGATAGTGAACAGATGAACATTATTTTTTATGTTTATGATTAAAATAAATATTAGCCCTCCTGCTTTTAAAGTAAAGGTTGTTAAGTTTTCACACGCTGTTATTGATCACCGAAGCTGATACAAACAATTATGACATGTTTATACAACATTTTACATGACCATTATAGATAGATGATAGATAGATAGATAGATAGATAGATAGATAGATAGATAGATAGATAGATAGATAGATAGATAGATAGATAGATAGATAGATAGATAGATAGATAGATAGATAGATAGATAGATAGATAGATAGATAGATAGATAGATAGATAGATAGATAGATAGATAGATAGATAGATAGATAGATAGATAGATAGATAGATAGATAGATAGATAGATAGATAGATAGATAGATAGATAGATAGATAGATAGATAGATAGATAGATAGATAGATAGATAGATAGATAGATAGATAGATAGATAGATAGATAGATAGATAGATAGATAGATAGATAGATAGATAGATAGATAGATAGATAGATAGATAGATAGATAGATAGATAGATAGATAGATAGATAGATAGATAGATAGATAGATAGATAGATAGATGATAAACAAACATATATATACAACATAAAATAAACGTGATGAAATAAGAATGAAACATATATATATCGATACTAAACATTGATAAACATCAAACAAAAATACACGAAGAACATAATATATAGTTGATGAAAAGACAAACATACAATTTAATACTTCCTTTAAGGCAAAATTTACTATTGTGGATTGACTAAATATGTTTAATAAAGTTACAAAATATGAAGATGAATTTATCACTATGATTTCAAAAAGTAATCAGTTCAAGCTGTAATGGTTGGTATAAGTAATAGTAGTTGCATTCATAATTTACATTTCAAAAATATTTATTTACAGATACATGTTTATCTATATAATGACGATTTGAACGTAACACATTTTTATTTACAATGAAAACCATAACTTAACAAAATATTTAAAAGTTGACATATTCTATCGTAGACATTTATTTATTATTTAACTATTGTACACTTAATTGTTGGGTGCGTATAGCTAATGATTCTTTGATAAATTTACATAATGACAAAAGTTCTGCTTTATTTGTAGTGTTCAACAACAGTGTTAATTTATACATGCTTTTTCTAGTTCTGTAGTACGGTTTTATATATTTCGTTCTTAGATTGTTATAAACTGAACATTCGAAAATGAAATGAAATTCGTCCTCGACTACATTCGTACCGCAGATTTGACAAACTCGATTATTTCTATCAACGCGTTCCCTTTCATATCTACCAGTATGTACTCTCAGACAATGAGCCGATATGCGAATTTTAGTTAATTGCGATCTGAGTTTTGCCGATACTATCGCGCCTAGATAACTTGACATTTCAAAAGAATCTTTCAATGAGTTGTATAGTATGAGAACATTATTTGCATTTAAATTTTCCCGCCATTCCTGTAGGTATTCGTCAATAAGACGTTGTTTGAAATTTGATACAAATGCTTTTGAGTCTTTAGCGCGAGGAGGGTCGTTCCATATGTACAAAAACCCATGTCTGGACAATAGTTGTTTCACTTCGGAGAACCAATTGCAAAACCCATTATTAACATCATCTAGCGAAAATTGTTTAACTGTTTGTATGAAGATATTTTCACTGTTAATAACTCTTAACCAATATTTTATTATTTTTGTGTATCTCGTAATGTAAAGTGGATACCTCCCCAGTTCGCCATATATTGCTGCGTTAGATGCGTTTTGTCGGACTCCTAAAACGATTTTGCAGAACTTGGTGTGTAGATTTTCTAGTAATTTTGATTTAGAAAACCCCCAGATTTCACAACCATATGTGACTGTTGATGTTACTAGGGAATTAAATAACTGCATAGCTGTTTTAGGTTTAGTATTATACTTTTTAAGGTTTGAAATTAAAACGTTTAACGATCTCAATCCCTTTCCATGCAGGGTTTGTGCGTTGAGATTAAAATTACCTGTGTAGTTAAAGGTAACTCCAAGGTAATTAAAATCGTTAACTGATTCCAGTTCCTGCCCTTCAAAATACCAGTGCTCATTTCTTTTTAGTCTTCCTCGTTTTCTAAAAACAACTACCTTTGTCTTAGCAACATTTACTTTTAATCCCCATTTATTACAATAGTCAGATAGACGGTTTATAGAGTTTTGTAAATCTTCCGGTGTTAATCCTAGAATTACCATATCATCTGCGAACAGTAACAGTATGAGACAAATATCGTTTAACGTTATTCCCGAAGTATGCTTGTCTTGTAAATAAAGTTCCAAGTCTTCTACAAACATCGAAAACATGATAGGTGAAAGAATTTCCCCTTGTCTTAGTCCTACAGATATTTAAAAGAAATCTGAAAAATTACCACACTGTCTTACACATGATTTTACCGATTGATACATATTACGTACGATTCGTTATAATTTTCCTTGCAGTCCCGAATTTAGAGTTTAAACCATAACCCATTCCTATAAATAGTATCGAAGCATTGTTTTAGATCTACAAATGTACTATATAGTCTCTTCTTTTCATTAAGCATTTTCTGTATAATGGAGTTAAGTATAAATACTGCATCAATGGTTGATCTACCCGGTCTGAAGCCGAACTGTGCGTCAGAAATTTTATCATTTTCTTCGCACCATTTAGATACTCTATTATTTAATACTGCTGTAAATAGCTTCGAAAAATTACTCAACAGAGTTATGCCCCTGTAGCTACTAGCTTCGTCTTTACGGCCCTTTTTGAAGATGGGAACGATTATACCCCTGGTCCAATTTTCTGGATAAATACCTGCTGATAAAATGTTATTAAATATATCAGTTATATAACCCGATAATATATCACTAGCTTCGATGAAGTATTCATTTAATATTTTATCTTCCCCAGACGCTTTATTGCGCTTAAGAGATCGAATAGCTTTTTTAACTTCTTCCAGGGTTATGTTTTCATCAAGTTCCGAAAATATTGAATTATCATTAAAATCATTATTTTGGTTAAACGTTTCAGATTCACCGTGTCCGTTAAACACATTGTTTTTAAACATGTTTTCGAAATAAGATTTAAAATCAGACAAAGGTACCTCCTCATTTTTACTCTTATTTGTTTTATTGTTATTAAAATATCGCCAAAAATCTTTCGGCTTCCGCTTTTTAAGTGTTTCGAATTCGTTCGCACGTTTCAAATTATAAGACCTCGATTTCTTGCGTACTAGAACTTTGTAAATCCGTTTTAATCTACATAATTCTTGTCGATCGATATCTCTTCGTGATTGATTAAACTGATACAAAGCATGCTTATAAGATCGTTTTGCTTCGCGACAATCTTCGTCGAACCACTTTTTGCTATCGTCTGTATAACCGCTTTCAAATTTCTGTCTCACTACTCGATGTTTGACGAACAAGGTATCAGCAACGTTTCGTATTACGTCGGTGAATTCCGTAACTAAACTATTAACACTTTCTGAATCATTGCTATTGTAATTATCTACGATTTGATTTAAACGTGGTAAACATGCAATTAACCCATTACGGTATTTATCTTTTTTATCCTGACTCCATGAAATGTATTCACTTATTGAATCATCTATATTTACTGGCTTGTTATTGCATACTATATCAAAATAGAATGGTGCATGATCGCTAAATTCAGTAAAATCACCAATTGAAAAATTGCTAATCAGATTAAAGTTACATTGATTCAGTAAAAGGTAATCTATCACACTTGTATGGAAGCCCTGGAGGGCACTTTTGACTTTTGACTTGCGACTTGTGACTTATGACTTGTGACTTGTGACTTATGACTTGAAGAGGCCCTGGAGGGCACTTTTGACTTGTGACTTATGACTTGTGACTTGTGACTTCGGACTTGTTTCATGCTATAAATAAATATACGGGCATTTCATCGCAAGGCGTGGATAGTAACAGATGGGCTTTGAATCGGAATTAACTATAAATTTATATTTATTTATAGGAAGTCAGGTAAGTCGGCATTTAATTAGTTTTGTTTTGAATTGTTAACACCATTATCTATATATTGCCGTTCATGTAATAAGATACATGCACTTAAAATCAGACATCTCACGTGTAGTTTTGCAATTATGCATGTACGTACAGACTAGGGTTTTCTTCATTTCCATTATCATTTACCATTTGCGCGTTTCGTTTATATCAATTTTATTTTAAGTTTTTTCCACCTTATATTAACCACTCTCGACACATCATTTCCGATAAATATATCCACGAGGGTATGTATGCGAGGAGAAAAGCCAGTTTCACGAGCAAGCGAAATACGTGCTATATGTTTTGTCTTTGCAATGACGCGGACTCTGGATCTCCCGCACCCGACGTGGCAACATAAGTTGCTTGCGACAAATGATTAGGTCCATAGATAATTCTATGTAGATGCGTTTGTTTTGTTAACGTAATATGTTCTTTTATATTGTTTCAGGCGACGAAAAATGGAATACCTATTTGGTGGGTTCGTGCGATGTGATAGGACCGATATACTGTGACGCCGCTACCTAATATACAGTTACCGTCCTGAAACTAAGCCATAGAAAGCTGTAGACTTGGCAATTAGTGTGTGGCACTATAAGCTTGAATTACTTTTTGTGTGTGACTGTATAGTGTACCATGTGGGGATGAAGAACAAATACGAGCGTTTTGTGGACAGCTTCAAATCACGGACACCAATACAACTAGAATATGTGATTTCTTCTATGAACTAAGTTGTTTTAGAAAAAAAACGTATAATACGTTTGTTTTAAAATACTTGCAATATTACAGACACTAAGTTATAATTGGTGTTAACTTGGAATATATAATAAAGCAAATAAAGACCAAGTTCGCTTATAGTCTGTTGATTTCATAATTCAATATAATTCCTAGGTTCTTGGCTACTTGTCATCTTCAGGTGATACTAATAACAAACAAATGAAAACAGACGCTGTCATGTTTAATAAACAACATGTAAGTTGTATATTTCTCATTTCACAAGTTGCATGTCACTACACAAGTCGCAAGTAAAAAGTCAAAAATCGAATTCTTACTTGACATAAAATTATACAAATAAACACGGCTAGCATGTTACTATTTAAATAAGCTATTTGATCAGAATTAAAAGTGTAATGTACTGAAACGGCTCATCAATACAGGCTAACTACATAAATATATAATGTAATCGGACAGTGAAGGAGCACTCAAATTAACTAGCCGAGCATAGAAAATATTAACATCATCGCATAACACAATTACGCGGAGCAATGCCCGTGGATACATAACTTAACAAAAAATGAAAACCCCATGTCCCCGCTGTAAGGGCAGGATACCCGTGTTTCAAAGAGATATGCAAAAAAACGGTGACCCGAAGTGACCGAATAACAGTAGCTGCGATTCGACATAGTTAACCAAGTCCCCGCTGTAAAAGAGCAGGATGACCTAGTTTATACTGAAGGACAAAATGGTTTAAATTCTTGAATATTATGTTAAATGATGAACTATTGCTTGGAATAAAATGCCACAATCTCAGGCTATGAGTCCGTGTATATCACCAAGGTGTGGATGTAACAATTGTGCTAAAGCATGATACATTGACCATAATTATTCATTTATTTTTGCAACCCATGCCAGATCAGTTTGTATTTCTATGTCAACTATATCAACGATAACTTCCACTTTGACATACATGTATAACGAGACAATTCATGTTCAACATGTGAGTGTTCATTGTGAGTGTACGCCTTCCTTTCACTATGGTAGTAGAATAGCAGTGTTGTAGATTCCGTTGGTGCAATATTCCACAAGAGATGTTATCTTCCGGATTCCATCACGATGAAAGCAGACATTTCATTTTTCTCCAACTGCAATACATAAAACAAACACAGTTAAGTAACACTGAATACTTAAAGTCTTAACAAATAGATTCGTCTCGACTGAGACGCTGATTGGTAACTATGGTATACCTAAACTACGAGTTTAAAACCTAATATAAAAATTATTGCATAATACAGCCAATTCACAGTTAAATGATTACGGTTGTTAACATAACCTCGTCCGTCAGGTAAACTGTGTTTATCTAGGTTAACTGGAAATACCTGAGTTAACTGTAGTCCACGCTATTCTTTCGAACGGGATAGTTTCCTCATTAGTATTACTTATTGCATCGACAGTAGTGTATGATAAAAAATGAGACTCTCATATGATAAAGACAAGGAAGCAAACTCGTACATGTGAACTTATAATACACAACTGCACCGTAAACATATTTACTTAGTACGCTCGCTTAGTACGCTATGGCATGAATGCTATTTTAGTTAATGAGATGGACAGTTGCTCGGTGAATGTAGAAACAACGATTTAAATCATACAAACATAATGTCCACTTACCTGATTTACTCGAATATCAACAGTTAATTCCGATTCAAAGAACATCCGTTACCATTCACGGCGTCCAGGCAAATACCCGTACATTTATTTTATAGAATGAAACAAATCCGAAGTCCGAAGTCACAAGTCGCAAGTCACAAGTCACAAGTCACAAGTCAGAAGTCACAAGTCACAAGTCACAAGTCAAAAGTGCCCTCCAGGGCCTCCTCAAGTCCCAAGTCCGAAGTCACAAGTCCGAAGTCACAAGTCACAAGTCGCAAGTCACAAGTAGCAAGTCACAAGTCAAAAGTGCCCTCATGGGCCTCCTCAAGTCCCAAGTCCCAAGTCATAAGTCACAAGTCACAAGTCAAAAGTGCCCTCCAGGGCTTCCATACCTTGTACCTTGACTATTATAACAAGTACATTTACCAATACCAAAGTCGGACCCTAATCTGCCGTTAGCTATCGACAGGGATGTACTTTTGCAAATGTCTAGTAATTTATTTCCGTGCGAGTTACTTCCCTTATCTTGTGAATATCTTGGTAATGGTTCATTTATTTTATAGTCTTCGTTATACAATGCTAATTATATCAACGGTATCGAGCGAAGGTGTGAAAAACTTAGGTTAAATATCATATCGAGATAAACATCGACGTATTGTACTAAAAATGGATATCGGGACTTTGGATTTATATCGACTTAGCGAAAATATCGATTCAATGAAAATCGAGTTAAACGGAGCTAGTTTATATAGATAATGAAGGAAACAAGTTGGGACTTTCATTTAATATCGACACATCGAGAATATCGACTCAAGAGAAGTCGAGATAACGAGAGTGGACTGTAATCCGATTTTAATGATCGTTTCGTCCGTGCGCTTGAGTGGGCATTCGACCTAACTAGAATTGGTATTCACAACGGTTAGTGTCGCTGGAGTTCACTCGACTGAGTGGGGAATTCTCGAGTGGCCGAAACGGTCACTTGACAGTGACTCCAGCTACACTCAAGTAGGGTTATATGAATACCGATTTAGCACACGAATGTTGACTAATAAAGTTATCGATTTTCAAGATAAACAAACCAACGAACCTTAAATACATATTTTCATTATTTTGTAATATAAATTTTGTAATATTTTGTGATCCCTAAGTATATTTTTGAACCATATAATGTTCAGTTGCAGTACATGTCTGAAATATGTGGAATTTAAATTTAGTACTTATAGTGCGATGTTAATAAATAACATGGTGTATTGTACCCATGTGTATAATATAAGGAACATGAGTACAAAAATGCATACATGTACATGTATATATGGATTGATATATTTAATCATTGCCTTTGATTGCTTTTAATCCCGTGAAGATAACTAAAATATTTTCATTAAAATAAAAACGTGGTCACTTGTAACACAAGTAGGTGGTTTCCGTTGCAATCACTAATGTGCAAGAATTTTGCCTGGATATTCTTGTGTAGAGTGCCCGTGTCGAGTGTTGGGATACGGGTTCGATCCCATATCTAGAAGAATAAAGATACATATTGCCGGACAGAACATCTCTTTTAGTCTTTTTTAATGCACACAAACATGCCAATATGAGCAATATGCCCTCACAAGACGTTTAGTATAATAGGCAAAAACTTGGAGCGCTTCTCTTTTTGTTCATTGATACAATTTAGACGATGAATATAATTAAAAATTGTGTGTCGAGAATGATCGAAATGAATTGTAAAAAATGTTTCGCATTCAACTTTAAATAAATTAGTACATGCATAATCTAGATGTACACTTGATATGTATTTAATTATTTGTATACATCATTGTCGCTCTTAAAAATGACATTCTTTCAAGTGACCTGGCTTTCCTGCGTTGTATCTGTAGTTAGCTACCTAACAAATGGCACATGCGAGTGAGCTATTGATAAAAAGAGTAACCGATTTTATGTCATATGATTTCTAAATTGTTAATCTGAAACTTCCTGCCCAACGGTTTGTGAAATTCATATTGATAAGTTATTATTGGGCCTGCTTCCACAACAATGCTGGATTATGGCACGGTATCATTTAAAACATTTAATTTGATGTTTATTATTATTATTGGCAACATTTTAGTAGGTATGCGTTTAATTAACGCTATATGTAATAACATCTAAGTTTTATGTAAATGGGTCCAACTTTTTTTATAATCTTATTATCATTATTATTATTGTGTATTCAAACTAAGGTCTTATTTTTGTGAGTTTAAATAAGTATTCATCTCATATAACATAAACGTCATCAACATTAGAATTCGGCTTTGTTTATGTCAGGAAAATGCATCGAAACTAAAAAAAACTATTCAATAATTTATCATGGATTGTTTACACAGTTTACTATCCTACCATGTATTATAACTGTCACCCACTCGATAAAGTGGAGGTCGATAAATGTATGTGAATACCAAATCTCCACTCGAGCTTCACTAACTCGACCGTCAATCCAGCTACACTTGAGGCTCCCTTAGGTTAGGGTGAGTCGAGTTGGAGTGGAGGAACGACATGTGAATACGGGCCTTTATGTTCTGCTATCGCAAAGAAATTTTGCACATGGTTAGAAACAAGATGTGAGTTTTTTTCTGGTACCAGTTTGAAAATTGTAACTCGAATATTTTTTAAAAAATGTCAATTTCAAAAAAATACCTTATTTCTGACCGTGACGTCATTTTGACGTAATTTAATTTACGACGTTTTCACAATTTCTGTCTGTCGCATGTTTCCCGGTTTGCACCCATTCTTTAAAAGTGTTTGTAATATTTACACATATTACTACAAACTGGTCTTCTTAAATTTCATTTTGATGTTGATCAGAAAAAAACTTGTGTATATTCGCATTTGATAGTTCATAAGCGATCTCGGATAGCCCCCCCCCCCCCAAAAAAGAATTCCACATGAATTAAGACCAGGGCTGTGGGCGGGCCATTCCACTCTGCAGTGTAATTTGCTAGAAGTTATTTTGACACTAAATGCCATTGCCATGTGTGACTCTGGCTCCACTTGCATGAACCATACAACATTCAAAACAAAGGATTCGCTGTGGAGTTCCGAAAGAACTTGCTTAACAAAGGGGCAAGTAACACAATGGATTACTTCTGTCTATTTTGTTGTCGAAATCGCAAGTGAATAGCCTATTAAAAGCCAAAAAACATACCCATGCTCGTAAGACACATCATATATATAATATCAGTTGAGACATTTGTGAAAAACAATGCAAATTTTCAAAGAATGCATGCAAGACAGGAAATACCAGAAATACAGAAATTGTGAAAACGTCGTAAATAACGTCAAAATGACGCCATGGACAGAATACGGTAATTTTAGAAAATTTACGTTTTTAAAAAAAATATCCAAATTACAATGATGCCAGATAAAAATTTCATCTTTTGACTAACCATGTACTGAACTTCTTTGCGATAGCAACACGTTAAGATTTTATTAAAATGCACTGAAACTGTATACTTTCATTTTGGACACCCTGTACAATCACACAATAATAGTAGATAGAGAACGGGTTGGTAATTTTATCGACATTATTTTATATCACGCAATAATCAATTCGTAGACAATGTCTAACTTCTTATATTGATTAAAATTCTCCAGGGTGAACACACATCACACAAGGACAAACAACGAGAAGGCAGGGCTGAAATACTACATGCATGGCAACCGCGACCGTGGCCGAGTGGTTATGGCGTCCGCCTGGCAACCGGGAGGTCAGCCGCCAGCTAGTTAAATTAATGGTTACCGAAAGCCCATCTCTGCCAGGCGCCCGGCATTACGAGAAGGGGTTCGGGAGGGTACTGTACTGTAAAGCATGAAAGATAGGTGTCTGATAATTCAGAATTGACTGGCACTTTCAACAGGGGTGACACTATCATAAACAAAGTTGTGCATGGTGTATCGAGATACGAGGGTCATTCAATAAATTCGTGGACTGAGCTCGTCATTTTAATACATATTGACACAGAGAATAACTAATTATATCACACTAAACTACATACTTTATGACACAAGTGCAGACAATTTTGCACGAAACGACGCATTTTTAAAGAAAATATGGCTAAAACAAAACTATCACCTTACCGCAACCACCACACAACGCAAATATATTCTGACGTCACCGACGTTATTGACATTTTGCTATTTCTCAAATGGTAAACCCTAAATTGAATTATGTCATTAATATGGAATTAAACACAAATATTTAAGTTGTATATCATTAAATATGTGTAATACAGTCTATGTCAGTACCTGTTGTCTGTAGACTGCTCATCAACCAACATCCTCATCATGGAGTCCGCCGTCATTGGGTGTTTCGGCCCTTAAATCCATGAACACTCTCGTGGCGGGTGGGCCCACAGTGGTGATCAGTCACTGTGTGTTGGTTGGTTGCTTCCAGCGCTTCACCTCTCGTCTCAACCACAACCAGCTAGACGCACGCTCTGCAGCTTGGCTTAGTCTTTGGATAGCCTTCCTTCTCTCTCTGCCTGTTGTTCCAACTGCTGCTGTTGGAACAACAGCAGTAGATCTACCTCAACATTTAATGTATTCAAAGTTAAGGATGAAGCTGGACTTAATGGTTGTATGCTGAATTGAAACGCCTCGCACATTTTGACTGACATTTCCTTAAACGTCCCTGGTAATGCAACGGCTAATGACATGCTACTGTGCTTCATAATCAAAGAAAAATTTGTATCTACGGTAGGTAATAGATGAAAGTTTAAAACGATATAAGATATTATTATTAAAGATACATATAATAAAATGAGAACGATTGTCTACGAATATATTGATTGACCCTCGTACATGTATAATTATGTTACACTTCCGTCAGTTAATAATTCAGCAATACACGTAAAATACTAAACATATAGTAACTGTTGAAATAGGACATAGATTTAATATTCATTTTTCAAATTTTTAATTTCCGACCTATCTTGAAAAAAAATATACGTTTAGTGTGCATCTTTAATTAAAATATGTTCAAATATGATTTCAATCTTGGTTAAAATGAGGTCGTCAAGTTTTTTCTTGGAGGTTAAATGTATTAGATATTTCGACGGTGCCGAACCAAAACCTCAATTTTGGCGCGAAAACTTTTTTTGCAGCATCTGCATCTGCTAGACGTCCCGCGCATTTCTGTCTTGTCGCCATTTACGTAACGCGATTGACGTCTAGCAGATGCGGATGCTGAAAAAAAGTTTTCGCGCCAAAATTAAGTTACGGGGTTTTGGTTCGGCACCATCGATTTATAAACAGACACCACGTGTCAGAGATGAAAGTCTTCACGAACTTAAAAAGAAGAATTAATAGACATAACGATACTGTGCAAAGTAATTCCAGATCATTTTAGAAAAGTCGCTATTTACTAAAGTTGACATCGGGTAGTCTCTTAAAATTATGCTAGTCCAAACGACTAATTAAGAATACAATTTTGAAATTTGTTCTTGCATTTATCTTGATTATGAAGTATACAACAAGAATTGTTATTCTTTAAACCCTTCAAAGTTGAACAAACAACTCCCAACAGTAAAACTGTTCTCAAGAAGAGAAAAAAGATAAACGAATTACCACAACGAGCTCGCTAAGTCGTCAATATAATTATTAGGTTTTGGCAAGCATGCAAGACGCTTTATAGATGATACAAAGCATGTATAGTTAAAAGACGTTAATATGTAAGGGTCTTTTGGGCTTTCTTAAAATCAGTAGGCCTACAATTTAATTGAAATTATACCTAGTATCATCGGTGAGTTGAAACCGAATTCCTTTGGAACAGACTGTATGTGTATATATAGTTACTTTTATTTATCCTAGCCACTGGGCGATCCATACCCGTGGCCGAGGCACTCTACATTTAAGTAGTATTTGTGGAAAAGTGCTTTAAACCATGGAGTAAGGTAGACACCGTGTCTATCAACAAAATGTAAGTCCATTTCTATCGAATTCCATGTCCACGTTAAAGAAGAACAAACATATTTGGTTCTTAAAAAACATGACCACATACAGGATCTACGTGTACGTTTTTAAAGTCTCTCAGAAGTATTTATATTCTGTTAGGTAAGGATATGTAAAAACACATGCGAAAATCGGAACGGAAGGAATCACTCTTAACCAGTCGAGCACTGAAAGCGTAAAACAAAACCCATGTATAAGATAATGTTCTTATACATGAAACAATGCCCATATGGCACACGTACACAACCTGGGTTCAACATCATCAACGTATATAACTCCCTTACAATCTATACAGATAATTAATGACTTGGGTGCTGTCGGAGACAGTAATTAAAAGTTTGAATGAGTGCAAATAGTAAAATACTGTGTACAGTGCAAAGTTAAAAACAGGATATATGGTTATATTTATAAGGAAGAGAGTGTATAGTTGCCAGACGCTCAGCAAATATGTTAATACTGCAGGGGGGCTGGAATGTATACATATAGCATGGGGGACGTTCCAAGGTAGGAAAGTACGAGGGAAAATGAGTTCATAAGATTACTCTAAATTGTAACCCACACACAACAAAACTAAACAATGAAATGCTCAAGTCCCGGCTAGAGCTCTGTCACAAAGCTGAATTCTAAGAAGCCTTAAGTTTCATAAAGAAACTGTATGCCAGAATGTAGTCTGTCTAACATACCCTATGTTTAGAAAGACAACTCCTCAATATATTCTTTTCTCATGAAATTATTTCCCTTTGCGCTCTCAACCATAGATAATCAAGCCCAATATAAAATCTAGCGAACATTGAAAAATGTATGCTATTTGATTGATAAAATATATTATCTAGTCGGATGGCCAGACTAGCCAGAATGGTGAGCTCGAGTGACCAAACAAGTCATCACTTTGCTTTGACACATGGACATTGTTTCTTGATCCATGATGGCACCAAAGACTAATCAATGCTAATAAGTGCGAAATCCAGGCAGAGTGAGTCCTAGTAAATTGTTCCAAGTGAAGCAATATTTTTGCATGTCTGTGACCTATAACATTTGGTGAAGTTTGACCTAACCGGTGAGCATGCTCGATTAAAATAATTGTTACATTTCGGTGTTCTTGGTTACTTGATATTCGACGCCGGGCACATTTTTATCCTTTTTTTACAATTCCGTCACTGCCTTAATACAAGCTTCAATTTATTCCGTCATTATTCTTACAACTACTCAATTACCAACTTAGAAAACGGACTGAAGCGGTATATTTAGCATTTGGTGTTATTACTCGATCAATTTATCTGAACCGAACATCAAAACCGTGAATCGTGCGCAGCGATACTCCATTCCGTTGAAGGTCGGTTGTCCACATTTCTACTATCAAAATGAGCGGCGAGACACCGAAAATGGTGGTTAGTGCCACGAGATATCCTCGTCCCTACAGCCCATATCCCAGGGCGTACAACGCACGTGTGCACGGACCTTACGACCCATCAAGATATTATGGCAATCATCCCAGTAAGTAGCCGGTCCAAAAAGTTGAAAATTTATTGTTTTGATAAATTAATCGCTTAATAAACAACCACTGTACTGTAGTCAGGAAAAAACAGCATCTGTTGTGGTAAACTTAATGTAGAATAGTTAATTACTGTATTTCTGATTCTTGATTATTTCACAACACCTGGAGCATTCCCCAGGCCCAGGTATTGGTTCGGAGACAAAATCTCCCACATTTCTCTGGCAATGCGGGTGAAGCTGGAACTAGGAAGGAAACAACAAGGCCATAGCTATCCGACGCCTTTCCCGGCATGGGTGGGCGTGCTTGCATCTGACTGGTGCATTAAAGTCTGTGAGTGACATGCATTGTAGTTCTGGAAGAGTGGCTGTCTGCTGGAAGATTTTTTTAATTTCTGAAATTTTATCTCCAGTCCATTCTCATGAATCAGTGTATAGTCAAGTCTCTAGACTATGTAATTGAAAATAATACGCTGGTTGAACAGGTCTAAGAAAGTGTTATATTTACAGATTATTTGTAAATTTACTTAATATCTGTAAAATCATAGATTTTGTATTCTTTAAATTTAAAGATTATGAAATTAAAGTTACATATTTTTGGATACAAGCACTGATTTGTGTTTATTTCAATCGGGATGGTATTTATTAGACATATTATCATGTATTTCGTCAAAAAATGGCCTTGTTATTAATTTCAAAATTGAAAAATATGCAATATTTCAAAGTCAATATTTTGGAAAATAAAGCACATTTTTTGTATTTAATAATGATTTACTTTTAATATAAAACCAAATAAAACTGCGATTTTTGACTTAGACATGTTTTCTTGAAATTTGAGGCCTCTATTCTGTAAATTTACATATCAAATTTTCTGTAAATTTATAGATATTGTGTAATTTTACAGATATTTTGTAAATATAACACTTTCTTAGACCTGTTGAACGAGAATGTCTCCAGTCTGACGCAAGCGACGATAGTCTCTAAGTTGAGATTGTTTGCAGTGCTTCCTCTGGCTTATATTTTTCTTGCGCCACCACTTTCGCCAAATAAAAAAAGTTGTCGCCACTTATGCGCCACTTTGACCAAAATTGAAATGATGTAAATGATGGACTAAATCTTGTATTTGTAATTTTTGTATATATTTCTGTTTTATGTGTATTTTGATGTGTCCATGGTAATGCCTTAATTGCATTACTTATGTTCCTCTTCAGTGGGACTTAGAAGTCATCATTGTTACAAATATATTTACAGCATTATTATAACAATTTATTTTTATTTTCTATGTTATTGACAATATGCTAACCATTCATCAGAGAATAGCATGCTTACAGCAGTGTCCGATAAATTTCTAATCTGTTAAACTGTTCATATACATTTTCGGCTTTCCCTTGAACCAGGCACAATTAATAAATTCTTTATTCTTATAATATTCTTATAACTGAAGCTAAACTTATATTTGTGCTGGCTGACATTTTAATATCATAAGGCCTAGTAAAAATAATGTATTGCTAACATTTCAGTCCAGACTGTAGGCCTATGTGTATAACTATATTAAACTGTGTGCAAGTTTGACTCAAATTTTATGCATCCAGTGCTTTGATTCAGTATGCATATGAATGTCAGTCAGAGCAGAGTTACCTCCCTTGTGGTCCATGCTACATATTTGCCACCATAATGGAGATTTGAAAGACAAAACTGTCTAGGAAGGGTAAAGAAACACACCTGTTGCTAATCAAACATATGTTGATATGTATTGTTATGTTTCTGTTGACTACTGCCATGTCAAATTCTTATTGTTGTAACAAAATCGTATGTGAAGGTCGTGAAAACATATGACATTTCAAATTGTCGACATTTTGAGTGATTTATAATGGCAAATTCTTTTTACTAAGACATGTTTATGTCTTGCAATGTTCAAGTCTTTAATTAATGCCTTCCAATACAGCTTTTACGGTCCACAGAGTTCATAACCAATTTTGTTGACATCACGGTCGTATTTCATGTGGTCATTTCATGTGAAATTCCGGAATATAAGTACGGCCGAAAACAGTCTTTAACATCAACCCGATACGCATTTAAAACAAATTGTCGGCAAATTTTAACATCTTTGATGGGATTAACTGACTGATAGCAGCTCTAATTGATTGTTTATTGCAGTCTTCAGTATACATGACTGTATATTGTTGTCTTATCGAAAAAATGGCCGATTTTTATGTTTGTCGCCAAATTGAATTATCTTGCGCCAAATTTTCATTTCTTGCGCAAATGGCGCCATTGGCGAACGCCAGCGGGAGCACTGGTTTGACTAGTAGTTCTCGTATCGGCACCCTCTTGGTGCAAAACAATTGTTTTTGAGGACACCGGTCGAAAGGAGAGGTACGAAAATCATTGATTTTGCCAATGTCCTCATGTTGTTCCATTTGTTAAAATAGTTGCCACACGTTCAGACTAAGATGGAACTTCAATGTTGACCGGGTACTTGTTCAAATTAACATGAGAGTCACGTTTTGACACTAGTTATATATATAAATGCGATTTTTCGTCAATATAATAAGTATGTCTCACCTCAGATGGAAAGTCACGTAAAGAAGCATTTAATCTATAAAGAAAACAGTTACTAGTCTTATTTATCAAGGATAAGCATCTTTTACCATGTTTACACAGCCTTTTATAAAAGGATTTCCTTCGGGTCCAACAGTTTCTCAAAGTCTGTCTCCAAGACTATCAGGGAGTCTGTCAAAGCCGTTTCTTCTTCATCAACACCCTATCAATTGGACCATAATGATATTCTTCCAGCGTACACAAAAAAAGTGCTAGAAATACCAACAATTCTGTTCATGAAAATTTGCTAAATAACTTTTAATACATATTCTGCCCTATACTGGCAACAGTCGTACAGACATGATTTAATGATTAATTTACTTAATAATATACTTAAAATATTAACTTTTCATTTCAGAGATATCCATGTGGGATGTGAAGTTGGGAAACCTTTTCAATCATCTATTTTCGCCAAATAACAATTACTCAGCTCCTCACTTGTTTAACGTCGTAACCAGATGTGAGTATTTTATTGAGGAAGAAAATTAATTTTAATTGTTTATAAAATAAAGTTTTTAGCCAGTTAAAGTGTTGGCCTGTCTGCAGGGCTTTCATTCAGGAGGTAGTAATGGTTTCATGTACTGTACATGTTGCTGGCTTAGAATGAGAAAGTCGTAAGTGCATAATCAATATTTTGAGAAAACAAAAACAATGTCTGAAAATTATTCTTTTCTTACTTATGGTTAAACAAGCTGTTTCAACTTCAATTTGGTCAACATGACAAGTTCTGATTTTCATGATAATTAACAATAGGCTCCTAAGTTTATTAAGAAGCGCATTGTGGTGTTGATTTTAAATATGTAGAAGTCTAAATAGTAAGGTCGTAAGTAGTACATCTCATTCTAAGCCGACTTTGATATAGTTAGTTAATCTCCAAAAAGTAGGTTGTTGATTTGAAAGTACTGGTAACTAAAAGAAACATTACCAAAAGTAGCTGACAAGCATAGTGATTATTCTAGGACCTGAAAAAGGGCAGGGTGCTATAAAAATAGGGCAGGGTGACCAAAAATCTAGGGGGGGGGGGTCCGGGGCATGCTCCCCCGGATTTTTTTTTAAAAAAATGGACCCATCAGGCGCATTCTAGACGTCCTGAGGTACTTAAAATTATATTGAAGTAGGACAGATTTTGAGGCATTATCAGCATAATTTTCACACAGACAGACCCCTATGGTGTGTCACAGGCATGGTAAGTTCACTCGGCTGGGAGGCTCTTAGCTATCACCACCAAGCTTTTCAAGATCATGGAAATACCAAGTAGTGTCCAGCATCACCAGACCTTGTGATAGCTGGACCGGAGTCTGAGTGACCCATTGGCTAGCTTTATGTTCCAACAGCCAATGCTTCAATATACAAGCATTCCTCTTCCCGAGAACTAAACAGGATTGGAATAAACAACCATCACATTCATATCAAATCTAGAGGCCTTCAAGTCCAGCCTTGGTCCCAGGAGTAGAAAGCAGCTGCACATAGGGTGTACATAGTAACTTTAAATTGTAAATACTAAAACGTTTTATGATGTTATTGTACATACAACTTTCAAGCGGAGGCTGTCTTGTTCAATACATCATCTGGTACTTAGATGGATTTCTGGTCGGTATTTATAAAGAAGAATCACTTGGGACTAGTCACTATTCCCAGTATACTTCCCTGGGTGTTGGGGGCGTCTGTTTCAATTTAGTGGTGGTTTACATGTACTGTATTACTGGTGTTTAACATATGGTGTTATTCCTAGAGAATCTCCTCTGGACAATCAAGTTATCTACTTTAGGGCTTCATATAATATGGCAATGTAAAATTGTTCTTGTTAAATAAAAAAAATCTATAAATAAAATGTGTTTCTTTGGTGACATAAGGCTTAATAAATCGATTCTATTTTGTATTTGACAGCTGATATATCATACTAAACAATAAATGACATACTTGAATCCTCGTATGTAGCGCTTATTTGCCAGAGAATGGCCAATATTCAGCGTAAACAAACGTATCCGAAAATACGTGACTATCCGAACTTAGAAAACTCGTATATCAATGACAGCGTACTTTCGACCATTTAATTCTAATTTATGCGTTTAAACTTTCATAGATTCGTCAAATACTCTTAGATTTGCCTTAAAAGCTCGTAGTTTACACACGTTGTCATCCCCAGAATGATTTACATTCGTAAAACCTAACACGGCATATTTTGCAGAACACACTGGTCACGTGACGCGTATGTCGGCATATTTTCGCATAAATTCATTTAGCCAGTCAAACGCAAATGTGTTCACTTATAAACATTTTGTACGTCAATTTCATGCAAAGATGCGATTTAACATTACAATTAGCCTTTGGATTACGTTTTCCGTCGGCAATTTTACGGATCGACTATTTGTGACTGATTTTAATTTTCGTCAGTCATCAACGCGCGTGAGCATAATAAAGGGTAATTAACGGATTAAAACGTGTTCGAGGTAATAACTTATTGTTTTCAGTGGATTTACACCCCATTGTGACCATTTATGGTCATCTAATCTACGTCTTTTGTTTAATTTAGCACCTCGAGTAGACCCCCTACTGACTTCTTCTCGCCGATGGGGACAATTAACATGTCATTATCAGCAACTTTAATCGAATGTTGTTTGATTGACATGTTGATTTAAGGCATATTTGGACAAAAGGGATGTTCCATAAGGTGTTTTTGGGCAAAAGGGCGGTTCAAAAAGGCATACTTGCCAAATTCGGGCAAAAGGGCGGAGTTAAAAACGGGCAGGGCGGAGCGCCCTGCTATTCTGTGCTAGAATAATCACTAAAGCATATTCAAATAGTCTTCTGTCTCATTTTACATCCCTGCTCATTTGGTTATTGAAACTGCACAACAATTTTGAGACAAGTGCCAGCTTTTTTACTCTTGAAAATTTAAAATCAGGAGTCAAATAAACTTAACTAACTTTCATAATATACAAATCTTCTTGCAAGATTTTGTTGACTGTGGAAATCATAAATATATAACTATTGAACTCGATGGGGTGTAATATACTAAATATAGCCTTCACACATGCAAGATAAATAAATGTGTTCTGTTGTGTTTTACAGTTTTCTCTAGAATACACGCTCGTCACTGGAGAGTAAGAAAGAGGGGCTTTGCTCCACAAATGCAGTTTATTGCCCTTTGTGCTATTATTGGATCCTTCAGCTCATGGGGAAGATTCTGCGCCGATACCAACGCTGGTAGAAGTAAGTATTTATCCGATTATTCAAGTAGCCAATGTTACCAACCCAAACACTTTTGGTCTGACTTGTATTACTATGCAACCTCTCCAAAGCAGACCTCCACTGAGGGAACAACCTCTCTTTAAGCAACACAATAATTGTGTTCCTGAAGTTACCATTAACCATGAATAATACCTGAATAAAGTAATGACCTGAAAACCACTGGTCAAACTTTGTGTTTCCCAAAGGGTTTTGCTCTAGAGAAGTTGTACAGTAGCTGTATTTTTTATTTGGTTTCCCACCATCTTTAATGAAGAGGTACATTGCTAAAATTTGAACATATATTATATCAATTTTTCGGTACACAATATGGTTTCTGTTCACTAACTCAAGAACTGTTTGCTGTAGGATGTTCAAACTTTACATGGAGGTTGGCCAACAGCAGTAGATAACCTACTGATTTGAGGTCAAAGGTCACTTGGACCTTACCGTTTTGTGACTATTGGGCTGTCATGGGACATATGTGCTTTACACAGAGCACTAACTTGTTTACACTTAAATTACAGTTGTTTCTTACGGTATTATTAGGCCCCTACCAAACTCTAGGTTTGCCCTCCGTCACTCAGTCAGAAAATCTGGATCCTGCCACAACTCAAACAGTTTTCAAGCTAGATTTTTGAAACTTGGTATGTGGATAGGGACTTTTATATATAGGAGATCCTGCAGATCTAATTATTTTTTTATTCAGACAAAAATTGTGTACGGTTACCATGGCATCCAAAACATTGACAACCTGAAAACCAGGTAGAGTACTTCTGTATTGCTTGCAATTCCTAATCATTTGTTTTCTTTCTTTACAGTTTGTGATGTTAAGTTCAAGTACAACTAAGTATCGGTATACTGCGAAGACTTTCTGCTACCTTTTAGTGCACAGATTTAGTATTGATCGGAGGAACTTGGACCATTTTGAGTGGATTATTCAACTGATATGGTCCTTATTTAACATATAAAAACAGAGCAAAAATGTGTGCATTGTTTATTGAATAAAACATTTAAATTTTGTGTAATATTCTATGTTTTGTTTGAATTTTGATTTAAACCATGTTTGGACAGGGTTTGTACAATTACGGAATAATCTGGATTTGCTGCATTAGAAAGAGATAGAAGTCTGGTTATATCAAGGCATAGATGTATCCGATATACATGTGATGCTGTGCTAGTTCTCAAGAAGGACTCTCTGAGGAGCGGCTTTCAGATTCAAATACTGAGTTGAACAACAGATTAGGTCTTTCAGTGGCTAGTTCTGGTGAATCTGCATGTAAAGATGTGTAGATTGCTGACAAACAAGTTCAATTGGTACTGGTTGATTATTAACCCTCCATTAGGGTTATTATAGGAATGGTCCCTGTACGTCTGTTTGTAACAAAATTGTATCCGCTCCTGCCTCCATAACTTTTATAACGCCTCAGCCAAATTCCATGAAATTTATAGCAAGTATGTAACTTGTAAAGAAGATTTGCAGAACCCAAATTCCAACCATGTCAGTTCAAGCCTTCGAGGTCGAAGGTTTGAATTCACCTAGGATGAATAGTAGTCACTAGTTGCATGACTGCATTCTGCTGAAATATGGCAGACAAAATCCTGAATGTCCGAGTCCATCCGGATTGGAACACACTTCACAAGATTAGGCGAAACCATGCTAACCACTGAGTCTCAAAGGCACAAGGGTTAAGTTAACTCTGATATGGATACAAACCAGAAAGCCTCGGATATATACCTAAATGAGACCAGGGGTGGTATTCACAAAGCATTGTGAAACTAAGAATGTTTTAAAAATCTCAAATTTTCCGTAAGTATATCAGCTAAACAGGAAAATTAAGATTAACAATTATTTACATTGTTTAGAAGCATTCTGTAATGAGCTACAGTAATCGCCCAGAAAGAATGGGTTATTCTTTGGGGAATATGTGCAGATCAATATTTCAACTTCAGTCAAAATATTTAAGTTTTCACTTAGGATGCTTTATGAATACCACCTCTGGACATGACAAACCAAGTACAAACCTTAATAACACCGAGATCAAAAATACACTGTATACATAAAGAACCAGTTAACTTCACCCTGATGAAGCTAGCCAGTATATGGAAGGAGAAGAACCAGACACTATCCGTCTATTCACTCATTTAGTTGAAAGAAAAAAGTCCAGCTATTGTCGTAACTAAGGGCATAGTGCACGTCTGCATTGATTAAGGAGAAACCACATGACACAATCCATATATAAATTTGGTACCATAGTAAACTTTGATTCAACCCAAATTGAACCTTGCGTCCTATATGACTGTGCATATAACCATGACGTTACTATGACTATAAGGTATCCAGTTGAAACTCGACATAGTCATTCACCATCAGTTCACAATGGGCGTCCATACTGACAAGGCTGGTAACCCTGTGTCCTATAGTATACTTATGGAGTTATCTGCCCTTGTTTTGACTTGGTATATAGAAATAGTGGCAATTTTACAAATAAACTGATTTTTTTCAAACACTGAATAGCGTTCAACTCAACACACTTGTGTTATGTGATGACCTACATCTAGTTCTGCTGACAAGAGCAAATAATTCTATTAAAACATTTTGTGAGAGTTATTCCCTTTTTCTGACTTAGACTTTTTACACAGAAACATCAGTTTAATATTAAGGACAAGAAAGGCAGGCGACCAGCAATCAAATGCAGTGCTCTTGTTATATGACATGCAGAGTCCTTTCTTCCATGTAATTTGCAGGGCCCACTCTGGGGCATTTTCACAATTTTTCGAGACATCGGGTCAAACTGGTCCAAATCGATATGCCGTGCCACTCTCTTTAAAGATAACATAGTCGAACAGCATACATGCACATGTGATAGTTTAAAATCAATACCTTTGACCATGTTTCACTTGGTAATAATCCATGTTTGAAGTATGTTGGGTTGAGAAAAGGTTGAATACCTTCTTTAATTCTGGTGATATAAAAGATAAAAGCAGAAACAAATCTTTATTTTAAAGTTAAATTAAAATGATTTAAAATAATGATATTTCACTTTTTGTACAATTCTACACAATGCAAACAAAAATTAAGGTCAAAATAAATATATTACAATATTTCACAATCTAAATCACTTTTCCTTTATTTTCATCCCCCAAGTACTATAAATAAAATATTGTTTCACAAGTCAAAAAGTACTTCAGATACTGTAAAAGCATTTGGTTTCAATGGGACTAAATTTCGTGGTTTCAGAGAAAAAATACCATTTCATGGGGACGTAATTTCAAGGATCATTTGTCCACTTAAAAATTATAAATTTTCTTGGTCGAGATCATCCACTAAATTAAATTCCCCTGGAATATTAATGATTTTACAGTACATGTAGCCTGGAGTAAACTTCACATGGACAACACTAGATAATATACTGCTAAAACTTTGATAAGTGGCAAAAAAATCTATGTCCATGTCAGTCCTGCTTTAGCTGAACTATCAAAGGGATCAAAAAAATGTTTTGAACATTTCAAAATATCTAATATGCTTCTGAATTTGGCACGCATGTTATTATGCTGTGTAGGCAATTTTACCCAAACTCAAGAAAGTGGAAGGCAGCACAAACATTTCACTGAGGTGGGGCTTATCAGTAGTTAGAATTTTGAAGAACTGTATTTTTTCAGAAGTAAGATTATGTGTGTGAAAATTCCACAATATTCACAAGGAAAATTTGTTTGTTGGCTCTTATCAAATTTCGAGCATTATACATTATTCTAACACTGTCTATTTTTAGCTCCATGTAAACGTGTAGGACTGTCTTCATGTATATTGTATTATGTATAATTGGGAAATACTGTCTTCATGTATATTTTATTATGTATAATTGGGAAATATTGTATTTGTATGAAAAAAACATTATGTTGTATATATGTTGTGTATGGGCCGGTGGCCTTTAACATGTTTTGAAATAAACTGTAAACTGTAAACCGTGGTTAAATTTTCGGTATATCACGGTTTATAGCCGTACTACTTTTTGGCTGTTGAATTACTTCCCACGTATAATTAGCCCTTTTTATGATTGGAATTGACGTCTTGTGTTTCACATGACGTCATGAAGTATATGACGTTCATTTGGCGTCAACATAAACGTGACGTTGTGCGAACTTTTATTTTCGTAGCATTTTTTCATAATTCATTTAATTATATCCGTATTATTGACACAGCAATTGCATTTATCGATTCATTTGAGTTTTTATGAAATACATAGTTTGGAATGAGCTCTAGTTATGCGTTTGTTTAAATGATATGAGCAAAAATGGATATTCCTGGGGTGGAGGTTTTATACTTTAAACAGCGGAAGTTGTCTATAGCAACACAACAAACAATGCATCACTCTGCAACAAAAATGAGTCCATATGAAATTGCCCATACTACACATGTTAGAATGCAAATAGATCTTAGTTTTCTGAGATATACCAGCCAATATATCACGGTTTATTGTTCACATGCCTAGTTATTTAAAATCACTCTGGCCTACAACCTTCATGATTAATTCCTACGCATATGAACTCCAAACCGTGATATATTGGCCGGTATATCACGGAAAACTAAGATCTATTTCCTAAAGATACACAAGGTAATGAGAATCAACTACTGAAAAATCATTTAATTTCGATGGGACAAAATTTTGTGGTTTGTGTGAAAAAGAAGATTTCAATTGGGCCTTAATTCAAGGATTTTGCATTTTCGGTAATAAATACAAAGATTTGAATTTGTGGTTACTGGTGAACCACGAAATTTGAACCCCCACAAAAATTAGTGATTTTAAAGTAAGTTTTCGTTGACGACAATGGATCACAGAGGAACATTGGCCACTATGTGGTACTGGATGTAATGAAAGGATGGACAGCATTATGCCCTAATAGCAGCAAAATCAACTTTCCCGGGCATTCTAAAAAGCTTAGTGCGGTGTCTGTCTACGAGGACAATCAGTAGTTAAAATTATCAGAGATAATAAAATGAAACTGTCTGCAATTATTTGACAAATTAATGGCTGCTGTATGCGAATACTTCATAGAGACTACATGTATATACATGATAAAATATTTCCCATAAAAGATAATTCACTTGCTAAGAATGAGAATATACATATTTGAAAGCTGTATCATTATTAATGCGCTTCTAATCAGTCTTTGTTCATGATACATCGGGACTTAATTGTCATGTTGACCAAATTGCATGCTGTTGAAACAGTTTCCCTTCACCATAACAAGTAAAGAGTGTCGGTAATTTTAAAACAGTTTTTTCCTTGTTTTCTCAAAACATCGGTTTTGTGCTTGCAACCTTATCATTCTAAGCCAGTGACTTGTCCAAAGACATTTATGATTGTACAATCAATTTTTTCATGGATAATGAACAGGGTGACCGTTGAAAGGAAAACAGGAAAACAGAAAATACCAAAAATAATTCACTACAGGGTAAAAATCAGGAAATTTCAAAATTTGTAAAAAATTGGATGAAAATGTGTCTACTGGCAGCTTCACTTTATGATTTTATCAAATAGATATGTTTCTTCGAACAGGCTGTGAGCAACATGTATTTATTTTAAGATAAGTATATAACCATGAATTTGGTGGTGAAAGTAGTGTGGCTACAGAGGGAGGTTGGAGGCTATACTTCAGCTATTTCTGAATTTCCAGCACAGCAAACAGTCATAGAAAATTACCTTTCAGTCAGGGAATTTCATATTCTGTGGCTAACTTGATTTTTTACAGTATTATTATACAAGCCATGTACTCTGACACCAAAATTTATTGCTAATGGCTTTAACAGACAAAACAATGCATTGAAAAAGCTACACTATTCCATCTAAGAAGCAAAATAAAATCACATATTTTGGCTTAAACACAATAATTATCATACAAACTAAGCTACTTAAAGTATTGTAAAATCATTTTTCATATGGACAGTTATTTTTCATACCAGAGATCTTAATGTATAGTTATATATTCACAAAAATTGATACGGAAAATCACTTCAGTGTGTTGATACGGTGGGCCGTATTACCCAGAGTTGTTTGTGTAATGCTGTGATACGGTATAATGTAGAGGTAATATACGGACCAACGTATCAACACACTGAAGTGAACATGTTCAATGTTTAAACATTGACGTCATGAACATCGGCATATTTTCAGCATTTAACGCAACGTCCATTCATAAATATAGTCCATGCGGAATGATTTGCTATAAATATCCTCAAAAAATAAAAGTCTGATATAATTGTTGGTCTTAATATTAATAAATGTTGGTAATGTAAACAAATCGGGTTCAATGATACGTGTAACCTGTGTAGCATGCTTGTAATATTGTTCTAATCATAGAACTATTTATTGGTGTAGGCATAAAGGCGTTAACTTGGTAGTAAAGCTGAAAGATAGTTATTACATTGTGTGGCTTATCGCCACACAAAAAGTAAATGTTTACATTGTGACGTCATTGATGGGGACTTATTTTCAGCATATTTTTGGCATATAACACATCAGACATGCATACAGATTTGGAAAACCAGACATGTATGATACAGATGTGTTATCTGTCTCGCTATATTTCACTGTGAGATTTGTTCTGCAGAACAAGTATGCTATTTATTGTAGATGACAATTATTGTTAGTTTATCAAAATAACAAAGGAATGAAATAATCTTAATCAATCAACTCTGTAGAGCCTTGATTCAATGTTCACAATTCGCTGGCTTAGAATGAGAAGGTCATAAGTACTACTTACAACGTTATAAGACTGATATATATTTAAAATCAGCATCATAAAGCACTTCTTATGAGCCTATTATCATGAAAATCAGAACTGGTCATATTGACCAAAATGAAGTTTGAACAGCTTATTTTACCATAGGTAAAGAGTAATTTTCAGATAGTTTTTTCTTGTTTTCTCAAAATATTGATTTTGTACTTAAAACCTTCTCATTCTAAGCTAGCTATTTAGTTGGCACAAATCCTTTGGGTACCACTAAATACTTTTAAAAACAGTTTTAAAATAAGGCAGCAACCAATAATTTGAACACATCAATTATTATTGCGTCTCATTGGTTAAGATTTACTGTAAGGGTCACTATTTTGTCGATCATATCTATTTTTATATGAATATTTGTCCGACTTATTTTGATCACCATTTCTAGAATTCCAGCTACCACGATCGTCTGTGTAAGAACTGTCTGCTGACTTTGTCTGACGATCATTATATGATTCACCACGATAGCTGCCATTATGACCTTGACCCCGTGAGTTCCATTCTCTCCCAGATTGTTCATATTGATCACTACCGTTTGAAACGTAGGAACCTGATTGATTTTTGCCCCTTCCCCCGCCCCACTGGGAATTTGATGAACAACCCCAGCCAGCTGCAGCACTGTTTGAGTAATATCCATCATAGCTATTGTCATGATAACCTCTTCTATTGTAATCATAATTATCATATCTGTCATTGTGACCTTGACCTCTCGGATGATGACCTTCATGATGATAACCTTCATGAAAGTATCCATTACGCTGATTCCTGTAGCCTTCACCATACTGTTGACCATTATATTGACCTCTGTGACCTTGATAATGACCTCTGTGACCTTCATGTTGACCTCTTTGGCCTTGATAGTTACCTCTGTGACCTTCATGTTGACCTTGATAATTGCCTCTGTGACCTTGAAGATGACCTCTGTGACTGTCATGTTGACCTCTGTGACCATTATGATGACCTCTGTGACCTTGATCAGACTTTTTCTCAGATTTTTCACTTTCAGGTTCAACATATTCACCAGACGCTTCCCTAGAAACGTAAGAAAATATTATCAATGATGATTAACATAAATTGACCATGTTATATTACTTTATGGATGTCAACGAGAACACGATTACTCCAGTACTTGTTTGAAGGTCCAATTATCAAAAAGTACAATCAGTATCCGATTACTTGCAAAGACTCATATTTGAACACACCCGTTTAGTAGAACAAAATTTGTATTTCCCGAATAGTATGGATACTTTAAGGTTTTCTGAGTACCTGAGTATTCAATCTGAAGAATTAAATGATTCAATTATTTAATGCACACTTTGCATTTAGAGGAACATTATTGGAACCCAAAATTAATTTCACCATGATTGAGGTATTCTGATAAAAAGTTGTAAATTAACGAGGTAGGACTATTGGGTGAGCAGAAGTTTGACAATAACATCATAATTTTATTAACCTTCCAGACTCCTCCATACCTCACACAAAACTATCTTATAATCAATTGACATTTACAACTCTTTTTTTAAAATCAAGTTGAAACAGTTTGAATGAAATAATATATGTGTATATCTTACCCTGCTCTAACTTTTAGGTCATGTATATAATTGCCTCTCTCCACAGGATAACCTCTAGCCTCCCCATATGCTGTAAAATCAAATAGTTGATACTTAATTGAATACACATATTAAATAAACTGGTATTCATTTATTTTGAAAATAAAAAAATTGACTTAGACAATCCTGCACCTCACTGAGGAATTGGTTTCACCCCTGCCTGATCAAATAATGATTAAATCATGAACTCCAGCTTCAAGGAAAGAGTAAAAAAGTTGGTGTAATACAATGAATCAGGGTGAGCTAATTCTCGGGTTAAGACATTTTGGTTTTTTAACCTGCCCAGTGTATAGAGACTTCATGCAAGACTATCTCTTGGTTACCAACCAGTTCATCTCTTGTTAGGTGGAGACGCACAGGAAGGCATTTCTGACATTTCTAGCGCCCAAAGTTAGATTTGAACCAGGGACCTCTGCATTGGTAGTTGAGAGCTCTTACCATCCCACCACCTTGCTGTCTAAACACTTAAAGAGGTATGAAATCATTCTCAGACACTGGGACTATTCAGCAAAAAGCAGTAACAACATTCACTTTGATTCAATGATCCAGAATTGACCAGTGGAGGAAATCCTGCATCCAAAAGTGGCCCAACTACTAGCCTTCATTACTTTTCATTATGTATTCCTTGTAAACTGCATTAATGTTTTATTATTCATATATAAGTATCAGACATTTCAATGACATCCCTAAAATGCTGCAAAATCATTCATTTTCGTGGGGGATTTAATTTCATGGATTTTGTGGTTCACCTTCAACAATAATTTAGACCATTGTATTTATCACATGAAATGCAAAATCCACGAATTAACGTCCCATCTAAATGGTCTCTTTTTCGTCCCATCAAAAATAAATGATTTTACAGTAAGCAATAAAATTGCCATTATTCAAATTTAGCTCCTACCTGCCAGGGCCTCAGTTGCTTTCATTTTAAGTCTTTCCACCATATACCTGTGTAGGAAAAAAACAACATAATTTATTGGGTCATTATTAGGTATAACCTGAGGCCAAAACAAAATTTCAACACTTTTTGTTCAGACTGGCAATAAACATCTATATTTAATTGGTTAGAATGCCTTGTGATAGTTAAAGTCAATTACAAGTTGAAGTCACCAAAATATCAACTCTTCTATCGTTGCATATAAATAGATTAACATATTTTCTTCAAAAAGACCCATCATCATATTAACAACACAGCATTGCTGTATAGCAACACCTATGCCAGGGATTTGCAATATTGGTCATTGTTTAGAGGTGGCTTTGCAGAGGTTAAATTGATAGCAAATAATGGTTAAGATAAGGTGAAGGTGTTTTATAGAGAGGTTGTTGGTCTACAAAGGGTCACTCTGGAAAGGTTGTACTTTACTTAGAAACCATTGACATTAATTACGCAAGAGAAGCTATCGCTCAGCCTTGTTGTTTGACAAAGGTTTCAAGCTGATTAATCTGACCATGTGATTATACCGTAATTCATCATTAAAATTGATTTTAAGTTACCTGATTGACACATGGTGTCTGTTGCTTAAGCAAAGCACTATGTAGCGCTTTCCACAGGAGGTAATCCATGCCTTCTATATTTAATTGAACAGGAGGTACCTAAAATGAAAGCGCTTAGTAGCACTTTGCTTAGGCAACGGACAACTGGTGAAACGTAATTGAGCTGCAGATGAATTTCTTGATTTTATATGTGGGTCGTTCATTTAATATCCGGACAATTGATATTGCTGAAAAACTATTGGACAATTTTACATGAAAACGCACACTAGTACATTCACACCATTCCTGTATTCACATAAAAAATTTCAACTTGGTAAGATGAAGGGTTTTCATAACATTAGTGTTTTAGAGAGCATGAGTTAATGACTAAGTTATGAAACGAAATTTTACTACAATCATATGCCCCCAACCACACACTATGGCGATCGTTCGGGTATTAAATGAACAACCCTCATACTTACCTACAAACAACATAACCTGTCCGGTTTACACCGTGTGTACAATGAACGCCTACCATACTACCTGAAGGGGATAATAATACATTGTAAATAGTGTCATATGTCAACAAAATTACAAACCAACTGTGAAATGTATGCTTTAACAGACAAGTGATTTTAATAGCAACAAATATTCTAAATATTTTTTTCTAAATGCCGAGCTTAGCAATTATTTGCCAGTCAGCTTTTTGCTGAATATGGCAGGCATATGTTTGCCTCCACCGGGATTCGGCAGCAAGCATGCTAACCACTGAGCTACGGAGGCCACATGAAGCAGTACGGACAGCCATATCCCTCAGCAAAGGGAAAATAACAACACTTCCCTAGTAAATTATGCTAAGAGCTTAATTGATGACTACAGATTATATGATCAATCAAAATTGATAAAATCAGGGAAATATGCAAAATGTGCTCAGGGATGGTACTGTAAAATAATTGATTAAATTTTGTGGATTTCGTGCTTCACCTTTAACCAAGAAACTAAATCCCATCAAAAAATAACTTTAGCAATTGTATTTATTACCTGAAATGTACAATCCATGAATTAAGACGCCATCCAAATGGTATGTTTTACCAAAACCACATAATTTTGTCCCATCAAAATTAAATGATTTTACAGTATTTGATGTTGATCGAACTTGGACTCAAGTTGGGCTCATATCAAATATTATATGGAAATACCAGGCTACTGTCACCGTACTGTACTATCAGCTGTATGTTTTATATTTACCTTCGTCACATGTTTCCAGAAATTGATCAACAACATCATAGAATCTGAAACAATAAGCTAAATACATGAAATAAAGTTGTAGCAAAGTTAGCAATAAATAGAGAATATTTTAGTGACCACAGAATCAATATTGTCACAAGATGCTTTAGAGCTATCGCAACTACTTGTGTCTTTCTGTGATGAATCCGGAAGCTCCCTCGGATATACATAGTGTAGGAACGGTCGAAAATTTTCACACGGGTGATGCGCTCACACACATGAGTGATGCAGTTTACAAGAAAATAGACTAAAACATACGCATCACATATATAGTCTATGAGGTTTTAAAGAACATAGATACAGAAAATATGCTAAGTTAAGAGTATAGTCATGTCCAAGATGTCTAATTAGTGCCGCAAGTTCCCTTTTTAACCTGTTTACAAAACCATTCTAACTTCACTAAAAACCATTAAGAAACATTTGAATAATGGCGGTGTTCTATTCATGTTCAAGAGATGATATGTCTTAAAATTGTCCAAGGTGCGCAGATTGGCTTCACGGTTTCCATGTTGTTACTTTAAATATAGTTCTTTGAGTTCCTAGAGAAATATTTTCTTACATTTTCTTCCTGAAGAACTTCAAGATTAAAAGGATTTATATGTTTTTTGTGGAGAAAAGCAGCGGTTCATTTTGACTGGGGAAAAGGGGCTGACAAAATTTAATGTAGAACCTTAATTTCCAAAATGCTGCATTTTGACCCTAAAATTTTCTCTCCAAATCATAGGTCTTCTGCTTTAAGTATTTTTATACCAAAGCATCAAAATGATTCAGAAGCCAGAGGAACCCGTGTAAATGTTCAATCCATATAGTTATTACCTGGGTTTCCCAAGAATAGAGTATAATTCTCAGACAGCTCTCATACATAGAGGATCTGTCACGAGTTTTCAATTGATATAAATTTATATTAAACAAGTTTTGGCATTTTTATTAAGTGAGCCTTTGGCCAGCTAAATTATATTTCCTGAACGAGTTAAATATAAATATATCAATTGACAACAAGTGATAGATTCTTTATATCATATGACACTAAAAACGCATCAAATTATTGGAAAAACATGCCTATGTAGTCTACCTTATATCACACATGTTACATATAAGATTATGCGTACTCGCCATACTAACCCGAAAGCCAGGAAATTCAAGTGATATATTATATGTACTTACTTATCGAGTATTTCCTGAGATGGTATAACATGACCGGGTACAAATATTTTCTCATACTGTACACCTTGATCTGTAAACTCTTTTGGATTGTAGTATTTATTAGTGAATGTGAGATCTATCACCAGTCCTATATTCAAACCTTTCTCTCGTATAGATTCCAACAACATCGAAGGTGTGAACCTACAAACATGAAATTAAGAAAAAAACTGTAGAATAAAGACTTAAAGGGACTTAACTCCAGTTGGTAAATTGCAAAATTTATCAAAAAGCTCTCTTAAAATCGCACTTGTTTTGCTTCACCTACTTAAAACATTTATATACGAATCTAGACTTATCCACCTAGAAGAAAAATAATCGCATAACATCAGCTTATTGTATTTAAAAACAAAAAAATCTATTTTATCTTTTAACTCATTAAAATATATTTTCAACGCTGTATGGCGAAGGGTGGTGTCTATGGGATGGTAAAACATGTTCGGTAGTTTTCATCCATAGCGCCTTTGATAGTAATGTAAATTGAAAAAATATTTTATGAATTCGTTTAAAATAGTTTTGTCATTAAAACGTCTACAAAAATGTGTTTTTATCATTGAAATGGAGTTTAGTCCCTTTAAGTAAAGCTTATGAAACATTCGCAGCTTGTCACAGTTTAACAAATATTACTAAGGTCTGCAAGTAAGACAAAAGCGCATCAATGTACTGACTTTTTAAATTTGTAAACCAAACTTATTTTTCAAGCAAATTTTAATAAATCTGCTTGAATACATGAGTGGTAGCGTGCCTTGTTTTGTGTGGTATGGAGTTATCTGGTTTGGTTACACATGTCAAACCTGCGTAGAAAACCATCTATAAACACAGACCACAAATACAAATTTTATCTGTACAAAATGTTTCATTCTATAGATTAGTTACCAAGTAATTGCTTTTTGAACAATGGCTGTTTAGAGAATAAATATTCATACATACCAGTATTCTTCATTAATTTTGTCAGAAAAGAAATGCTGAAATATAAAATATCACAGGATTAATTATACTCAAACAAGAAACATTGCACATCTTAGCTGGTTGTGATATTGCATGATTCAGACGGTATTAAATTGGGAACTGGGCTCAACTGTATATCATTTATTCATATTATATTATATAGTAGGATGTCAGGCTTTAGTGTTTGGTAAGACCCAGACTTAGAAAAAGCTTGTCAGACCCAACCTGACAAAAATAGTAAATTCATCCCTACATTCACACACAACATACCCATCTGGATTGGTGTGAATTAAAGAGGCATGTATCTAAGACCTCAAACTGATCTATTACCAAGTAACAAGAGGAAGGAGAAGTTGTAATGTCAATGATGTCATCACTATAAACAAAGAACGTCAAATTACGTAATTTGCATATATTTTGCACACTGTATTTTAACAATACAGTGTATGGCATTATATAGAAACGTGCACAGGAGTGTGGTAAGTATACATATACAGTACAATACCTGTTGTAATGGAACTTTGAATGTTACAAATCTTGTACCAGTGATCACATCACCTATATTACTATAATTCATCCATCTGAAAAAACAAGAACATGATATTCTAATGATTGCGAACATATTGACTTTGTTTGACTTCGATTCCCTCTTGATGAAATGACTATCTATCACCATAACAGTAAGAGTGAAAAGAAGACGTCTTCGCCTACAAAACGCCACTTAGCAAGTAAGGCTATACTGGTACCATTTTAATTTTGTCTTTGATATGAATGTTGCCGCCACAATTGCTAATCCCAGATTTCCTGGTCAAGATTTCAGTGTTGTTGCTGATTCAATTAGAAATAGTTATGTGTTTGTTAACAGTATTAAATTCATTGAAAAGAATTTATCATTACAGACAGAAATAAGAAAGAAGTCTGCAAACTTAGCCCTCCTCCAGTACAGAAGTCTGGAATAAGTAATTGTTCGACTATTTGCACCTCGAGTAGACTCCCTACTGACTTCTCGGGGACAATTAACATGTCATTATCAGCAACTTTAATCGAATGTTGTTTGATTGACATGTTGATTTACGGTATATTTGGACAAAAGGGCGGTTCAAAAAGGAGCGCCCTGCTATTCTGTGCTAGAATAATCACTAGTTCAATTATTAGGGCAAGCCGATTCTACCAAAGACCTAAAATACTAAGCCTGTTATTCTGCATAAACAGCATAGACAATTAATCAGTTTCGCCATGTTGGTAAGTAGTTTAAAATCCCAAATTAACAGAATGAGAAGTAAAAACAAATCATTTATTGAACCTAGGTAATTTAAATAAATTAAGTTATTCAATTTACAAATTTCAGAAAATCTATAAATAGAAACTATGGACTTTCTAGAAATATATTTATAGATTTTTCTGAAAATTGCATGAAAGATAAAAAATACAAATTATGAGTTCCATGCCAGGGTTTTCATCATAAATTATGTACAAAATACAACAATCAGAAATTATATGTAGACTTGTAATAAACTCTATCCCTAATAAGAAATAAAGCAAGATATAATATTGTTGAGGTCACAAAACATCACAGAGTTTTCACTAGATTTCATGAAAGAGGCTTTTTGTACATTTGAGGAGTCCAACTCCAAGGTGTCTGAGTACTGAAGATTGAAGGCAGCTTGTGATAACTTTGAGCAGCCCAAATTGACCTCCTGCCGCCTCCTAATGAAAACCCTGCATCATCTCATTCTTCATGGCATTCTTAATATTGATTAGACCATCTTAATTCTCAAACACATTTGTGTTCCGGATGGGTGGTAACCGTGGTATACAGTACTGATCTGGTGCAGCTTTGACAAATTGAGTCATTGATCCAGTCTGTACTTGAAATTGTTAAGCATTTGGTGAGTTTCTGACCATTTCTCAATCTCAATTCCAAGATAACCGATAATGAATGAAAAAGAAATATTCCCTGGCATCCAACCTGAATCTTTTGTCTCGTTTCAACTTATATATATGTGTGTCCATTATCTAGCCTGTGAAAAATATACTGAAGTCTCTTCGATCATTATGCCTCAGTCTTCTTGAAATCTGCGATAAGCTCATGTTGGTAGTTTAAGAAAGTCAAGAACTTGTTTCAACTTAAAATTCTAAATTTATAACCAGATTATGTTCTATGTCTTTGTACTGCTTCAATCAGCGTTGGTATCTTATCGCCCTGGCCTCATGCTTCAAAACCTTTCCAACTCTCGAGAGGGGTTTTGATGATTTTCCTAGACTAAAGTTGTGGCGAAGTAGGGTAACAAAAGTGAGACAGAGATATTCATTATTACCTTGTTAGATTCTAGCACCAGTCAGATTGATATAACTATATTTGTATTAGATTATAAAAATTAAGCAACTCAATGAAAAATGTTTGTATGCACGATTTCAAAGGTATTAACCAAACTTTACAAATAAAGTACAAAGGAATACAATACTGTCCGAAATTAATCGCATCCGAAAAACTATAACACAATTAGGCATGACTAATATGGGTGAAATTTCGATTTCAACAACACAGTGATAATTATAAAGCGAACATATTACCTATCTGGTAACTTGGGCATTTTTACTGCAACTGCTTCAACAAAACACCGAGTAAAGAAAATGTGACAACACAACTTTCGCTTTTACCGGAACCGGAAACTCTGACCAATGAAAACAATAAAACCCGTCCTACACCGTAAAGTTTTTATTTACGGGATCTGTCGCTTTACCATTCTCATAAATCAGTGTATAGTCAAGTCCCTAGTATTGAAAAACACGCTGGTTAAACGAGAATGTCGCTTTACGTGTTAAATACAAATGTATATTCAGGAAGCTATTCATATACGGTCCATGATATATCAGGGTCTACCATTAATATCAGACTGGATCCACATGAAATCAAAGTACTGAAAGTACTGACAGGCTGGCGAACTGCTAAGGAACAATAGCTTTTCAAGTAATATAACATCAAGTGGTTTTCTAAGTCGAAAGAGAGGTAAGTGCTGGACTTAACAAAAAATAAAAAAAAATTAAAAATATAAAAAATTTGGAGCGGCCGTGATTCGATCGCTGGACCTTAGCATCAGAAAATTACTAAAGTTGCTCAACCACTCGACTACGATCTCGTTGAAGAATGTTGACCTAAATAATTTACCATAATAAAATCATTGTTGCGCGCGCTATATCGCGTTAGTATATAACGCGTAGTAATAATTATCAACGCATTTAAACACCTATTCTTTTAATTTCATACAATTTCCTTCCATTACAAGAAGAAACTAATATATTACAATCGAACAGAATAAATGAAACAAGGAAAGTTGAATGTTCTTATCTTGCAAAACTGACTAACGGGGAGGAACTATTTGCATCGAGTGTATAGATTCTGTGTTGTCAGTTTTGGGAGTAAATTCATCTTAGTGGATTTCATTTTTTAGGATTGTAATAGTCTGGCGCGAAATCGCCAGCCTAAAAATGGATACTAATCATCCGAAAAAATAACCTTAAATATCTAAAAAGGCAATTTATTAAGCAATTTTATTGAAATTTCACATAATTCACTGAATTACAGTCGAACTTCGATGCCTCGAACTACCTTCGGACCGGGGAAATAGTTCGAGCCATCTACCGGTTCGAGGCATCGAGGGTACTAGTATATATGCACTGTATATGTATAAGTTCGAACGCTTTTCGGTACGTGTACCTGTCAATCGTGTGTAATTGTCGTATTTTGAGTGTTCTTTCATATTTCATATTTATGCATATTTAATGCATTTGTGTAAAAATGTGAAATACTATGCATAATCATAATAAATCATGATATTGTTTGGCAAAATTGACTTAAAATCGTCGGTTAGCTCTTCAAATATTCACATTTGTAAAAATGGTTCCCTGTTCTATTAATCACTCCGTACGGTAGCCTGTTTAATCAATGTTTTATTAATAAACTAGCGATTCATATGTCAAGTTTGTCAATCAATAAATAAAATGATAGTAAAAACAGAAACACACGTTTGAGTTACTATTTTCTGCAATATAAATCGAGTTCATTTTGTTTGAAATAATGCAAACATTTAAATTCATGAAAAATAAATCAGTAATAATTTCCTTCATTAAGTAATTAGCGGACCTATAAGTGTTAAGTGTTTTCTCAAACATGTAATACAATACAGCCGTAAACAGTACAATAATTGTCACAAGGTGTTAATAACATCTTTCACCGACTTTCCGTGGACAAACAATGGATTTCAACAAGCAATGAAAGGTGCGAACATTTGCATTGTTCGAGGTATCTACTGGTAAATCATAGCAAGGGACCAGCAAGTCAGTTCGAGTGTTCGACCCTCGTACTGTTCGAGTCATCTATGGTTTTTCTATATGAATAAAGAAGGGATTTTGACGGGACCGGAGAATGAGTTCGAGGCATCTGGGGTGTTCGAGGCAAGTACTGTTCGAGGCATCGAAGTTCGACTGTACTTTTATGGTAATTAACCTGATGTAACATCCCAATGTTTGAGTTGAGTTTTTGCTCAGATTGAGATGCTATGTGAGATTGGGACCAGGCCATTGAAATTTTTTTTTTCTGCTTGGAGAAATAAGGTAATCATACTGTACATACAGAGTCGAGTTTGTTTTGATGGTATCCGTCGCTATAAGTATATGAGTTAAAACAAAGTCAGCTTCACATATTGAATGCTAGTTGCTGTTACCATTTTAATTTTGCCTTTCATATAATGCCGTCAGAGTTTTGACAACTTTAGCTAATCCCAGATATCATGGTCGAGATTTCAGTGTTGTTGCTGATTCAAATTAGAAACTCTACGTATTGTCATTTAAGAAAAGGTGGTGTATATAACAAGAGGGCCATGATGGCCCTATATCGCTCACCTGATTATAAATGAAGCCCTGCACAATTTAGACTAACAAAGGTAGAGCGTAAATATAGAAACTGGTGACCCCCGGGGCGGGGTCAATTTTGACCCCATGGGCATAATTTGAACAATCTTGGTAGGGGACCACTAGATGATGCTACATACCATATATCAAAGCTTTAGGCATTGTAGTTTTAGAGAAGAAGATTTTTATATGTCTTCCCTATATAAGTCTATGTAAAACTGGTGACCCCCGGGGTGGGGCCAACTTTGACCCCAGGGGCATAATTTGAACAATCTTGGTAGGGGACCACTAGATGATGCTACATACCAAATATCAAAGCTCTAGGCATTGTAGTTTTAGAGAAGAAGATTTTTATATGTTTTCCCTATATAAGTCTATGTAAAACAGTGACCACCGGGGCGGGGCCAATTTTGACCCCAGGGGCACAATTTGAACAATCTTGGTAGGGGACCACTTGATGATGCTACATACCAAAATTCAAAGCTCTAGGCATTGTAGTTTTAGAGAAGAAGATTTTTATATGTTTTCCCTATATAAGTCTATGTAAAACGGTGACCCCCGGGGCGGGGCCAATTTTGACCCCAGGGCCATAATTTGAACAATCTTGGTAGGGGACCACTAGATGATGCTACATACCAAATATCAAAGCTCTAGGCATTGTAGTTTTAGAGAAGAAGATTTTTATATGTTTTCCCTATATAAGTCTATGTAAAACGGTGACCCCGGGGGCGGGGCCAATTTTGACCCCAGGGCCATAATTTGAACAATTACTAAAACCCCCAATGCCACGTACATCCTGGAAAAATTTCATCAAATTTGGCCAAATGGTTTCAGAGGAGATGTCGTTTGAAAGTGTGGACGGACGGACGGACGGACGGACGGACGGACGGACGACGGACGGTGAGTGATCACAATAACTCACCTTGAGCACTTTGTGCTCAGGTGAGCTAACAAATTAAATCACCCTTGATGGGTGAGCATGCTTTCCATTGACGGGTTTGTTGACCTAAAGCCGGTGCACGTTTCATTCGGTGGCACAGGTGGGATGAGGTGTCACCTCCGGACCGGAGTTGCCTTACCCATTTGATTTCCCAGGCCAAGTTTCGGGGGCGAAACTTCTTGGGGGGGGGGGTAATGTAGCGGTTACGGTTTAATTGTTTCACATGCTTAGAGTTGGATGTCGTACAATTATGCAAATTAGAAACTCTTTGTATTGTCATATAAGAAAAGGTGATGTATACTGTAAAATCATTTAATTTCGTTGGGACGAAATTTCGCGGTTATGGTATAAAAGACAATTTCGTTGGGACTTGAATTCGTGGATTTTCAAGCGGCATTTGAGGTAATAAAACAAGGGTCAAAAGCAATGTTCGTTTGGATTAAAGTTCGTGGTTGAGGTGAACCACGAAATCAATGACATTTAATACCCCACGAAAATTAATGATTTTACAGTATAAGGTTAATAAATCACCCTTGATGGGTGAGCATGGTTTTCCATTGACGGAGTGTGTTGATCTAAAGGCGATGCACGTCACAGTAGTTTCATATTTTCATCATCGTGATTTCAACTTTCACTATCGTGGTTTCAGCTTTCTACTTTCATCATCGTACTTTCGACTTCACCATAATTGAATCAGCAACAACGCTAATCTCGAGCTTCGTGGTTCGTGGAGAAAAATAAAAATGTGATGGTCCAGACAATCAGCTCCATACACCACTAGGTGGTTTATTGTGCTTCATTCAGAGTGAATCGTACAAGGCTAAACAAGACACTATTTACACTCAACCGCTTTAAAAACGCAATTACTTTTGCAAATAATCAAAATTTGTCAAAAATCATTTTTTGCTAAAATTAATAGTTTACAGGGATTGTTCAGTTTATAAGCTTGATCTGATTAAAGAAAACGATTTTGTTTTCATTCGGAATACTCCGCCCAAAGAACTTTTTTGTTTTTGCATGTTTTGCACGTGCAGCTCGATCGCGTCGACCTATGTGGTCAATATTGACTTTAAACTGTACGCTGTTGGTTTACACATTGAAACAAAAACAAAACAGAAACAGTATTACCTAATGGTATTTTTATGCTGCGAATATCTCGAATATTTGTTCGGAATCGGATGGTTGTGCTTTCACTTCCAACTGAAAAGAGCATCGGTGCCTTAGCATGGCGGTTCAGCGGCCTCCACACAACGATTGTGGGCTTAGAACTTCGATTCCTAGCGAATGACACAGTCAAAGAACGACCTGGATGAAACAAGCTAAAGGTATTGAGCCCGAGCTATGAGGAAACTATTTCATAACTATTCTTTCCATAATTGTCAATAAAAAGGAAAATCATTTTAGTACACTTTTTAACGAGAATAAATCCTTTCAATTGCAAAAATCACGTGTGAAAATGTACATTAACTCATACTATATTATTTTATTATGTTTTGCCTTACGAAACATTTGTTATGTATGGCGTACTACGTTAAGAATAATTGACCATTAATGCCAATAAATGGTGATTAATACCTTGCTTTACGTAAATATTAAACAGTAAACATCTACAGGGATAGTACAGGAATTTGTAAAAAATGAAATATAATTGGTAAGTAGATAGGTTATGTATGAAAGTTCACTGAATGCCGTGGAATGTCTTAAATCTTAATTAAACTATGTTTTTCTCATTCTATGAGCTAGACATAATCTATAACATTGTCCATTGACGGTATATAAAGTTTGAACCGCCTCTGGAAGGACATTGTTGAGTAGCTCGGGGAGTTGTAAACGACTTGAGTCTTTTGATCACGGCTGTGGTACCGGTACTTGTAATTGATCCTGTCTGTATAGTAAGGATCCGAAGTTATAATTAAATCAACTGTTTATTCATACTCATACATCGGCGGTTAGTCAAGTTCCAAAATTAGTGGACGAACATACGCAGTTTTTACGAGAATATCAAGATTGGGCGAGAATTTACACAATACATACCGGAAACGTTTGTTCTAAGATCGTTCACAAAAATAACCGGGGAAATGGCTCTATGGAACAAACGGATTTTGTTATGTGTACGGTTGGTGGAGTTTGTCGGTGCTTTGTCTGCAGATATCGTGGACTGGCGTATAACAAACGCTAGTTATCATTGTCCTTCACAGAACATTTGTGGACTAGGACAAGTACAAGGGGCCAGAGATATGTGCTGCCAAGGTGAGCTTCTTTGTACTGTTTATAAAAGCAATTAAATTTGCGTTCAGTTTTAATTACATTATTGTTTTGTCCGAATTTGTCTAAATGAAATATATCGTAATAATTAGGTACATTGTATCTAGAATTACAGATGAAAAAAAAATAGTATGATCATTTGACATAATTTCGAAAACCATATCGTACAGTCTATTGTTTATGCATGTAGTTTTGTACCTTACGTTGCTTTTCTGGTAAAGAAAATACAAACAACTATTGCCTGAACTTTGGTAAACGCGAACGCTTTTCTCTCGGTTGCAAAAGACAAAATACTAACAGTAACTTTGGTTTTGTTGTTGGTTTTTTTCCTGAAAAGTTTTTAAAACCACGAATGGCGACGTGTTAACAATATCAAACAATAGTTTGCTGATATTTTAGGTTGTTCCTGTGACGAAGACTGTAAGACTAATACAAACACGACGTCGTGTTGTTTCCAGGGCGGGGTTAACGTCAAATGTATCAGAACTTCGTACGATACGGGGTCCATACGATCTTACTACATGGAAACCTCCAAACCAACGTCACCCTTCTTGGTATCACTACCAGAGACAACAGTCGAACCATGCAGAGATGACCAGCGTCCAGATTGGCTACAACTGTTACCGGTTTACTCAAATTCGACGAGGCAAATGTACATGAACAGAGTTTGCGCCGAAGTACATGGTGTATATGACTATGAAGAAGCGACAGTGTCAATACTTTGTGGAGTCAACAACGACACTGATGAAGCTGGAGCGCAGATATACGCTGCCATGTTGTCCATACAGAATAAAATTCTACCATCGATATGTAGCGTTCATTTGCGCATGCCTATTTTAGAATCCATTCGGAAGAGGGAGTGTGATTTCAATGAAATTGACAAGTGCTCGATCGAATATACACTCAACCGCTTTAAAAACGCACCACTATTGAAAATAATCAAATTTTGTCAAAATACATTTTTTGCTAAAATTGATAGATTACAGGGTTTGTTCAGTTCATAAGCTTGACCTAATTAAAGAAAACGATTTATTTTTCATTCGGAATACCCCGCCCAAAGAACTTTTTTGATTTTGCATGTTTTGCGCGTGCAGCTCGATCGCGTCGACTTGTGTGATCAATATTACTTTTAAATTGTACGCTGTTGGTTTACACATTGAAAAAACAACATAAGCAATATTGGCTGAAGGTATTTTTATGCTGCCAATATCTCGAATATTTGTTCTCGATGATTGTGCCTTCGCTTCCAACTGAAAAGAGCCCCGGTGCCTTAGCATGGCGGTTCAACTGCCACCATACAATGCATGTGGGCTTAGAACATCGATTCCTAGTGATTGGCACATTCAAAGACCGACCTGGATGAAACCAGCTAAAGGTATTGAGCCCGAGCTATGAGGAAACATGACACAGATTGTGTCACTGTAATTGGTTCCGCATGGCTGCACACAGTGTCAAAATAATGACGGACGTCAATCAACAAGCCAAAAGTACATTATTGCATTTTCATAATTATTTCTTTCATAATTGTCAACAAAAAGGAAAATTGTTTTAGTACATTTTTTTATGAGTTTTCTCCCGTTTAGAGCCTAAAGTCTAAATTTTTTGTCTTCAAGCTCCTTCATGGTGTTGATTTGAGGTGTCATAGAAGCACCACGGGATATGTCCTGAAAGTCTGATGCTCATAACCAAGACTTCAAGTTTAAATAAGGCTTGAATCAATCTTAGGTTCACATAATGCGCATATCTGAACCGCACTCGGTCGTATGGTATTAGCCAGACAGCCATAGCCACATAACATTTATAATTCAAGTCAAACTTTGCTTGAATGGTGGGAAACATCACGTCGAACATTATTCTATCCTATTACGTAATTAATGTTATGCTTTAGGATGAGATACCACGTGCATGCATCAATTTATCGGGCTCTTATACTTGCTTTTGAAATTGTGACTTTCACTTTCATGGGTCTCAGTGTTATCTATATCATAATTCATTTCAAACTCGTAATAATTTCATGAAAATCACACACATCGTTGAATATAGCCTGAAGATTATTAATCCGAAAATAAATAACCATAAATTGACGTTTTCATCACTAAAACCGATATTTCACATGTGGTGCGTTTTTAAAGCGGTTGAGTGTATAAACACTAACGGCGATAACCACATAAGTAAAGCATGCGAAAATGATTTTCATGCTATGGTATTTGCAGCGGACGATAACAGAAGAATCAGAAAATTCAAGAACGTATTTTGCGCTATCTGTAACAATTACAGAGTAATATCTAAAATTGAATGTATGACGGGTCAACACACGTCTGACGGACAAATTGTTTTGCCAAGGCAGAAGTTTTCATTGTTGGTCGATACAAGAAAAATTGTTCCCTTCCATCAGGCCAGTTTGACACCGAAAAACAAGCAACAAAAAGCCTGTTTAAAACAGAACGGCAAATTGGTAAGTAATGCAATTACAATTCAATTAACCATTATAAGATGAGATTTGTTTATTTCCAATCAAGAGTCATATGTGATACGACATGTTAATCAAGATTATAAATAATGACACAAATATAAATACAGAAATTAAATGGTTCTAAAGTAACAAAAGCTTAATTGTAATTGATATAAACACAATTAACAAAGGCTTGAAAGGTGAAAAATGTTAAGCACATTTCACATTAAAAGTACACATGTACCTCCACCCCTAGAAATGTTAACAATAATTCTGTATATTAACAAATAATTATTATTATGATGACTGCTAGACTGTACTGTTCTTGTTGCAGAGCATGAAGACATGTCGTCCAATATTGTGTCCTTGGGGAAGGATACGTGATGTACATGGAGCATGTGTATGGGTGTCGAAGTATATGTCAGTGGATAGAGTCCAGGTGATGGTTAAACTAACTCCCACCACAACAGTGAGTGAAGCTGACTTGAATGCGACTTCGTTGTCCAACATGAGCAGTCCATGGCCACATAGATGGGAGGTCTACGTCATTGAGTGTACCATAAATCGCATTGATTCTGAAATAATTAGTAATGTCACTAATGTGTTCGTCGGACTCCGGATGAACGAAAGGCAGACTAATTTTGAACGCTTAATTAACAAGGTTAAAACATACTCAGTCAGAGAATGGACTTTGATGTTAAATGGCACGCAGGTTAATTTTACATCCACCATTTCGGAAACAAACTCCCGGTCCATCAGTGGTAGCGTACGTATATACTGGAAGCCGACAACACCCACAATGGACAACGTCACCATGACAATTTCTGTCGTACATTTCTGCCATTATGTAGAACTGGCGATGAATGAATTTACTCATTATCCAGATCGTGGTATCATTATATCTGACTTAACGGGTCAACAATACGGCGAGGGACAATACATGATGGTTCCTGACACTACATACTTTGGTACAAACTTACCTCGTGTCTGCTTGAACGGCTCCAGGTTTGTAAGTGTCTCCACGGCTGCTAGATCGGGCTTTAGATTGACAAACTGTTATTTGGTTACTGTGCTGGTTCTGTGGTTGATATTTGGCTAGTCTGTTTACACCGTACACCAAACCACACCAATCGTTACTACTCGGGCATTTCCGTAACTGAGAAATACGCACGTTCGTTAGATAAACGCCGAGAGCTCCGATTGGTAAAAGGAACTGGTCAGTCGATCAGCAATCAACAATAACAACAGCACGCGTCGGGCAAAACAAGAGCATCTCATACGAGTGCTTGACTCATTTCTCGTATTTGATAGTACCCTTGCAAATCTCATTAACATCAGGTCCTAACATTTGCTTCATTCCATTACACTGTTCATATATTATCAGTGTAAAGTAGTGGAGCTAATATGACTCTGATTTAAATGAGATTAGTACCCATGCTCATAATATGTAAGTGAAGCTTCTAACAGTATCAAGCGCAGATAACTAATAAATATCGGTCAAATGGTTACCAGCCTTTTCAGTATTGACTGATGGGTGTTTTCTTTGTTGAGTTTCAAGTGGATGTCTTTATTAGTCTTTGAGAAAATGATTCTGACAATTAACTTTTTAAACACCAATACATACTGTACACATAGACACTTGTATGCATTGACAATGACACAGACGCTGATGCAAACGCTGTCGCCGACGAAAATGTTCCAGTGGCAATAGCTCGATAAGTCGAGCTAAAAACCACAGGTTACAATATCAGTGAAAAAGAAATTTAAAAAAAAAATGAAATTGAAAACATAATTGGGATTTTTTTTCTCGAAATTTAGGTTTTATAATTGTAATAGAGAACCTAAATTTCGAGATTTCTTTTCAATTTCACTTTTTTAAATTTCTTTTTCAATGATACTGTTACCTGTGCTAAAATGTATATAATGCTTTTCTCTACAAAACGATGGTGTGCGTATTTAAGGTTATGTGTGTTAGCTTTGTTAAAAACCCAAGTAAATAAACATAGCATAGTAAACATACATAGTAAGGATTTTATAACAGTTTAAGGAGCTCCTGGTTTAGAGGACGGTTCATGGAAGTCTTGTAGAGGCAATTCATGGAAGTCTTGTAGAGGACGGTTCATGGAAGTCTTGTAGAGGACGGTTCATGGAAGTCTTGTAGAGGACGGTTCATGGAAGTCTTGAGACATGTATTGATATCGCTATTACATCGGGAAAATTCAAAGTATGTATCGAATTTTAATTCCACGTAGCCGAAGCGGATTTTCTCAGTGGGTCCTAGGCTTAGACCTCTATTACTGGCGTAGGGCTTTTATGGCTGTTACGATTTGACTGAACTTAGTTTGGTATTAGTTTGGTATTCTTGTCACTTTCTTGTCATTCTATGCCTTTAAACAATATTATTATCGATCCCGTGGTTATTATTGTATGTTGTAAACAATTCTTCAAGTGTTTTAATAATTTTGAATTGCTTGTGAAACCTGTCTTGTAACATTGTTTCAACGTCATGCAGTGCGACATATATATTTTGCTGTTTTTCAATATCATATATGTCTAGGAGGAGTTGTTTCCGTACGTCCTTATCCGTCTTGCGATGAAAATTACCGGCTTGAAGACGAACTGTACACTCAATATCGCGTGTGCTCACTTTCAAATTTAAAAAGTTGGCAAGCTGGGCGAGTTGATTTGTCAAATTTGACTTCATGAGTTCGTACTGCAATACATACACGGGTCCTTTGAAATCTTTGACGAATACTTTGACAAGACCTGTGTAACTTCGGATGAAGCCATTTATCTTCTTCGACATACCTAAAATAAACAAATATACCGTGAAGGTATATGAGTAAACAATGAAGGACTGGACTTTAGATGAGCATCCGGTTTTCATAGAATACAAATGGACCCGGTGGATTGGTTAATTTAACTTTTTATGCACAAGTGTACATTTATACATGGGTAACAGTACTGTTGGTAAAGAGTAAACAAAAAAAATTAGTTATATACATTTTAAAAACACTCTTGATCTCTGATGCATGTACCTATGCATGTACATGCATATAATACTAAAGATATTATGTAGTTTCGAAAAAATTCGGGTTCAAGTTTGTTTCAGGTTGCCCATCAGATTTGTTTGCTTGACTGCATTTGGCGCTAATTGTTCTCTGTATGGTACTGACCTGATCGTCCTATTCAATAGGAGAGGCTTCCAAGAGAAAGGGGGGAACCAACCAACAGAACAGAACATATGGTGCCACTAACACACTCTCGAAATGATTGGTAAACATATCGCTGGTTTAGAATGAGAAGATCGTAAGTACAAAACCAATGTTTTAAGAAAACATGCAAAACTGTCTGAAATTTACATTTTTTACTTATGGAAAACAAGCTTTTTCAACTTCAGTTTGGTAAACATGACAAGTGCCGATGTTCATGAAAATAAGTTAATATAAGAAGCGATTTATTAAGCAGATTTAAATATGTATCAGTCTTAAAAATTCGTACAGTCCTTTCAAAGTCAAACGAGAACGGATGTAAATAAACTATCGTCTGGAAGCTAAACTATGTTAAAAGAACTAGGTTTAACTGTGTTCTTTCGAATGGGATAGTTCTATCTTTAGTATTACTTCTTATTCTAAGCCAGCTATATATAAAACATTCAAATGATAGTTAAGTACCTTGTCGTAGTTTCTCGTTCCCAGCGTGATTCACGTGACCGGCGTATTCCCAATTAAGCGCTGATATAAAGGCATCAAAAGGATTACGCAGTATCAGAACAGCTCGGTCAAACTGTTTGGCATGTGATCTATGTGTCTTCACTACAGCAACATTAGAACGATTCCTGTAACATTCGTACGGGAAGCCATGATTGGACAATGCTCGGTCACAGTAAACCGAGGATGTAGCAATACCTATTAAAAGACGAATGTTCTATATATATAATATACACAGCAGAAATGAACATCTAAGGCCATTTATTATACCATATTTATATAACCCTTTTTTCATGTATACACACGTTCAAAAGTGCTGTACAGTCCTGACTAATACATGGTTAAAACAATATATAATGTACATAAAATATACAATTTTTTTATCAAAGCTATTTAATCTCCCATCAGTATCATATTGCCGAAACGAAATGCAAGATAAAACTTAGGAGACATGGTATATAGAAATACTTTGCTACAATAAAATAGTGGTGTACAACGATTTGATTTTCAGTAGGGGTATTAACTGAATGTGAACCTCAACAAGGACAAGGATAACGTCAAGTACCATTACCACATATCAAATCGTTTCGTCGTTTAGCGTCTGAGGGAGGGATAGATTTGAGCATCTTGGGAAAGAAAAAAAACCAAGTTTGTAACTCTAATTTCTTAATAATCCATTCAGGGCGATAATAATTTAGGTGTTGGGGACATAATGGTGAAAACAGTGCCTCGCCCTGAATGGATTTTACTCTGGGTATGACCCTGAACAGTATAACTTTGCAGTTTTAAATAGTGAATGTAGTACGGAGAAAACGACCGCAATAACTAGATTGTGACTTCGTGTATTTTGAATTTATCAAAATATTATAAAAGACGACATATGCGTTATAGAAATGCTTGCAAATATAGGGCCAGTTTCGCAGGTGGTCTTTTGGTTTATAGTTTATGTGATAAAAAGTAAGACGACTACCATATTACTTACCGGTCATTTGCTGAATAAGATGACGAGTCCAAGTATTTCCAGACCCCATAAAGCTAGCTAGGGCAGTACGTGGTAGTGGAACTGTTGATAACTCTGGTTCTCTAGGATAACACCCGTCATTAGCATAGTCATATCCAGTATGTGCTGTGTTCATATTTTCCATTTCATCTGTGTTTGATCTATCGACTCGAATAGTTTCATCATTTAATTTTATTCCTGCCATTGTTTTGTTATTCTCGATGAACATTTTAATACCACTTAGATCACTATATCCCGATCCATGAATCCCCGAATGACTTCTAAGCATAGCTACTATAGTTGTGGAGTTATATCTAATGCACAAAATACATATTATTATCGTTAAGATCAAAAGTTTTGTTACTCCATCACATCTTGTGTAGAACAATTTACTGCTTCTTGAAAACATTTTATTCAATAAACCAACACAAATAGTATAAAAAGGTTACCAAGTTACGGACGGTTGTTTTCAGCAGTACAGCCGTTCATGAAATAAGGCATGAAAAAATCTGACAGGGAAGGTAGCACTCAACCTAACCAGCCGAGCACAGTTTATCACCTTTGTCAGTTTAACTTCCCCCGAACATGTCCAAAGTTTCATTAAAAATGTATATGTTAATGCAAATTGGAATACACAGTTCGAACACTGTGACTTCAGGCGTATTGTTTTTCATTCATTTTTTATTGTTCTATTTTAAATCCAACTATGTTATTTTATCGATGGCCTTGGGCACCTATAAACAATATGAATAAAACATAGTCAATAAATAATATTTATTTTATCAATTATCATAAGTGAGATCATGTTATACGTTTTTATCATGCTATCAACTTATATTAGAACAGAAATTACTTTTTCGACTTTCATGATTGCGTTACAAGTTTATTCTATCATTTCTTTGTGAAATTGGGTCATCCTGCATCATTTCGGCGGGGACTTGGATTTTTATTGTTTCTTTGGCTTAGTCTATGTGTGGGTATTGCTCAGGGTAGTTGTGTTGTGGTGTTTCTGATTTCTGTGCTCGACTGGTAAGGTTGAGTGCTACCTTCCCTGTCGGATTTTCTCATGCCTCTTTTGAGCTATTTTGCGTCAAGCCTTTTGGTTATTTTAGTTAAATATGATGAACTTTACACATGCGAAATGTTAATGGCATTATAAAAACAGGGCAGGGCACATGTACTTCTGTAATGATGTGTATGCATTGAGCATACTCGTGAATCGCATAGCTTAATGTGTAGGCAAAAACAAATGATTATCAGCAAAACTGAAGTGAGACTTTAGCGAGAAGTTTAATAACGGTCCCCAATCCGTATAAATAACCACCTGAATAATAATCAACGGACTTACGGAAATCGTTAACTTACGTTCAAATTCAAATTCTGTATATTTCTTTAACTACAGGTCATTGGGGACATACATTAATTGTAGGAGTTCAATAACGGATTCTTGATTAGTATTGCAGCTCCATTTATCACGCTTTATTGTTGTAAAAGTATAATAAAACATTGAACTTTGATCGTAAGTTTAAGATTTGCGTAAATGCTTTGATAAAACAGTACCCAGGGCCCGTATTTATAAAGATCATAAGGGGGAAATATTCCTTAGTTTTATATGATTTCATCTTAGATATCTGAAACAACCTTAATTCTTCAAATTCAAATATCTAAGGTGAAATCATATAAAACTAAGGGAATTCCTATAAAACCTTAGGTAAATATATCAACCAAAGGGATATTTCCCCTTAGGAGCTTAATACTGAATACGGGGCCTGGTAACTTGGAGTCTGGATAAAAGTGTAGTCTTGACACAATCACCAGGAAAGAGACACCTTTTGTCGTAGTGTGGAGTTTAAACTGTTTTATATCGAATAAAGCGTAAACATGTTTATGTCACGAGGTCATATTGACCTTATTTATCTATCTATCTATATATATATGTACTTGTACTACATTATTTATTATATACCCATTTTATCTTTATACAGTCACATCATTCATTTCCCATGATTCCATTTTTCATCGATTCATTACTAACAGCATGTCACTGGTATCAGTGCTTTGATTTCACTTCATCGTCACGGTTCATTGCACCGTTATTCTGCTCGAGATTTCTTTTATAATCCACGTCAGTCGTTTGCTGTAAGCCTTAGAGACGAGTCGTCCATTCTTTTAAGTCACTGTCTTCTGACACACTGCTCTGTTTGCCTTTACAGGTTAGTTGCTATTTCATGTTCATGTATTTTCATGTTGTTGTTTCATGTTTTTGACTGTTACACAATTGGGTATATTTATTGATATGTATGTACATTAAATGAGTCGTTTGCTGTAAGCCTTTGTGACGAGTTGTCAATTCTTTTAAGTCACTGTCTTCTGACACACTGCTCTGTTTGCCTTTACAGACACAGCCCTGATTTACCCAGTACAAAGAACAATACGACATTTACTTTTGTCCCTTTGTCCATAATTTTCAATTTCATAAATAGCATACATCAGTGGTAAGCCAAGCTCCCAGACTAGCTTCAGGTCAAATACCTTTAGAAACGTTTAGGTCTTTGCTTCGGGTAAACAAATACCGGTGCGGTAGACACACATCAACCGTTTAGAAGCAAACATAAAACATACCCCTGTACATATGACCCTTCTAAAATAGCAGACACTGCCATATCAAAACTTCCTTTAACCGTTTAAAAAATCATCATTAAAGACGACATAGTTATTTCAACTTAATCGTTCAGTACTTAGTCATTGCGACAGCCTCCAAGACATACATCAGTGCTCTGTAGTGTGCTTGGTTTTAAGACTTTACTTCTTCCCCGTAGGTAGCATTTTGGTACAATGTCAAATTTAGACTGACAATTCTTACACATTGTAGATACACGTACATTCAATTTCGTTGCCACTTACAATTAATTACATGGGTTGATCAATAGGCTCGTCATAGGTACCAATGAAGCGTCTAATGGTCATGATTATTTAGGGGATCGACATTGTAGGGTGATGCTTGTAGTAATGGTTGCCGTTTCACCAGTACAAGCAGCATAACTCGTGGCCCTTTTCATACAGCATGTTAATATAACCGATTCTCTTTCTTAATTCATTGAATCAGTTCTGTAAATAATCCCCGATTGGGCACTTTTATTTCTTCTTCGTGCTTATATAGGAACCAGGTTGATATAATTATATTTACTTAAATATGCTGTGTCATTGACAGGGAATTCTCATTTAAAGTCACATTAAATCTTAAACTGCTAATTTGATAAGGTATTACTTGGAAACCTAACTTCAGAATGGTGCAATTTGAGCACTTCAGTTGATTCTCAAAATGCGTATTTTGTTCACCATGCAATTTGCTGAATACGATATTTGGTTCACTATTCGACAGATATAGTTAACATTCTACCTTCGAGTATTGGTCATTTGTTAAGAAACATCCTAATTGTTCCATAATTCATTGAATGTAATGGATGATCGGAAAAAAGTTGTGGGAACACTTGTGTGACTTTAAGTAACATTTAAAAGCATGCACCAACGTCAACAACATGGTTAAAAGACTAGATGACAATGCCTTTAGAAAGTTATCAAAGCCGCTAAACAATAAAACATGCTTCAAAAGGCAAGCAAATGTTGACACTATGATACGTACGAGGGTTGTCCCAGAATAACGTACATTTTTATCATAACTTTTTTATTTATGCATGTATATTAACCAAATTCGTCGTATATAAACTTCAAACTCATTGCAAGCTTATCTGTAAAAAATATTTTCTAACAGAACATTGGAAAGCTATTTAACCTGCCGTCATAGTAACCAATAATCTGATAGACCACTGAGACCAGACAGTGATTTTTTAAACATTTTGGAATGACTCAACTCTTTGTTTCTCACAAACAATATGTATTATTTTTAATTAAGTGGCTTCATAAAATGTCTGCCCTATGTCCTTGAAATGTACACAATTTATTCTCTTACATTGAATGTGCTTGAAATGTGCACCATTTATTCTCTTACATTGAATGTGCTTGAAATGTGCACCATTTATTCTCTTATACTGAATGTGCTTGAAATGTGCACCATTTATTCTCTTACATTGAATGTGTTTGAAATGTGCACCATTTATTCTCTTACATTGAATGTCCTTGAAATGTACACCATTTATTCTCTTACATTGAATGTGCTTGAAATGTGCACCATTTATTCTCTTACATTGAATGTGCTTGAAATATGCACCATTTATTCGCTTACATTGAATGTTATTGAAATATGCACCATTTATTCTCTTACATTGAATGTCCTTGAAATGTACACCATTTATTCTCTTTTACATTGAATGTGCTTGAAATATGCACCATTTATTCTCTTACATTGAATGTGCTTGAAATATGCACCATTTATTCGCTTACATTGAATGTTATTGAAATATGCACCATTTATTCTCTTACATTGAATGTCCTTGAAATGTACACCATTTATTCTCTTACATTGAATGTGCTTGAAATGTGCACCATCTACTCTCTTACATTGAATGTGCTTGAAATGTACACCATTTATTCTCTTACATTGAATGTCCTTGAAATGTGCACCATTTATTCTCTTTTACATTGAATGTGCTTGAAATATGCACCATTTATTCGCTTACATTGAATGTTATTGAAATGTGCACCATTTATTCTCTTACATTGAATGTCCTTGAAATGTACACCATTTATTCTCTTACATTGAATGTGCTTGAAATGTGCACCATCTACTCTCTTACATTGAATGTGCTTGAAATGTACACCATTTATTCTCTTACATTGAATGTCCTTGAAATGTGCACCATTTATTCTCTTTTACATTGAATGTGCTTGAAATATGCACCATTTATTCTCTTACATTGAATGTCCTTGAAATATGCACCATTTATTCTCTTACATCGAATGTTCTTGAAATGTGCACCATTTAGTTTCTTACATTTAATGTTCTTGAAATGTGCACCATTTATTCTCTTACATTGAATGTCCTTGAAATATGCACCATTTATTCTCTTACATCGAATGTTCTTGAAATGTGCACCATTTAGTTTCTTACATTTAATGTTCTTGAAATGTGCACCATTTATTCTCTTACATTGAATGTTCTTGAAATGTGCACCATTTATTCTCTTACATTTAATGTTCTTGAAATGTTCACCATTCATTCTCTTACATTTAATGCTCTTGAAATGGGCACCATTTATTCTCTTACATTGAATGTGCTTGAAATGGGCACTGTTTATTCTCTTACATTGATTGTTCTTGAAATGTGCAGTGCTTAGTCCCTTACATTGAATGTTCTTGAAATGTCTAACATTGAATATCCTTGAAATGTGCACAATTTAGTCTCTTACATTATTTAGTGATATGATTATCAAAACACTCCTACATTTCTGTTTGTTTACTTATTATTTACTTACTATAAATGTATTGGGGACTGTGCCACCTCAAATAAACAGGTAAATCAGGTAAAACAACTCAAGGATATTGGAAAAGGGATTATCTTTTCAATGTGTACCGTAATTTTAATTTACTTGGTGAATAAAAGTGAGCAGGTAAAATAAACTTCAGCTCTCCCTAAATCGATGCAATGGTCAGCGATTTCTGTTTATATTGACATTGCAGAATATGGCGTAAGAGTTATACTTATAGTTGATTCAAAGATCTCTGCCACAACCGCGTAAACAAACATTCACCCCGTGTGTCAGGATTAAATTGTACCATCAACTATACACTTAAATGATAAAAAATCTAATGGTCCTATAGCGTAGTGGTTATACTTGCTGCAATTAGCTATTCAGAAATGGAACATTATGGCGGTTTTGACAGACATCTTTGAATAAAAACTACCATTACTTACTGTTTTGATTATACTCTCCTGTAGAAACAAGAGAGCCACTGGCCATATAGTGCTCACCTGAAGACATACATTATTTTAAACTAGGTCAAGTTGTAGTTGTGCCTCGTTAGGTCGTATCAATGTTAGGTCACTGTCCTTGGTGTTTTAAACTAGGTCACGAGTGGTTATGCCTCATTGGTCGCCGTTTTGGCATGTATTTGTGCGGTTGGGTCTCCCTGAAGCGGGACCTAAGGGAACTTGGTCGAGTCCTGGCTGCGTTTCATTCGATCTCATGGAATCACCACTATTAATTTCTTTGTGAAATTGGGTCATCCTGCATTTATTACGGCGGGGACTTGGGACTTCTGTTTCTTTGGCTTATGGGTGGGCACTGCTCAGGGTAGAAGTGTTGTTTCTGATTTCTGTGCTCAGCTGCTTAGGTTGAGTGCTGCCTTCCCTGTCCAATTTCCACATATCTTTAATGCATTTACAATATAATCTTTATTTCACAATACTTGTTTTAGGCAGAACTAGTAATTTGTTATGATATGACCTAAATATTTGATCCCAGATAGTTTTACTCAATATGGCTCGATGACCTACTTTTAAACCCCTGATGTGACCTAGATTTTACAAATAGACAAACATTGTGAACAAGTTTCACTAAGATTAAGTGAAAACTGTGAATTCTAGAATGTTTACAAGGTTATTCTTCAACATGACCTTGTGACCTACTTTTTGACCCCAGATGACCATGTTGCAAAATTGACCTACATTTTATAAAGACAAACATTGTTAACAAGTTCCATAAAGATTAAGTGAGAACTGTGACTAGTTTACAGATAAATTGTTGTTGACAGGCGCCAGAGATAGGGCTATTACAACAGCTCACCTTGACCACAAAGCTCAGGCGAGCTAAAAAAACACACAAAACATTAAATAAATTACATAGTTTATTACCATAACCAAATGCTTCATTTACAGTTGCATTATTTAATGTACATCTATCTATGTAATGGTGTTGCTACATAAATGTTCATAACAACATCTATGGTGGTATGGTCAAGCCAAGCGGTCAGTAACATCTGTGTCAGCTTCCAGAAGAAATCAGCAAAATATCAGTCAAGTAAATAAAAGGAAAAATCCATTTTTAATGAATTAAGTAGGATTTCTTTATTTACCAGCTGTATTAAAATAAGTAAGTCTTTCATTTACCATTTACCATGTTTGTCTGTCTGTCGTAAAATAAGATTTTTTTAACTTCAAAACAACCAAGTTTTTACTTTTTCAAATACACTGGCTAGTTTTCTGAACTTTTTGTGAAATTTGCAAATATTGCAAAATATTAATTCCAAGCAAAATGTTAAAATTTTACAAAGTCCATGCTCATTCACCATCCGAATTTTCATTCATGCAGGTAATGTAAAATTTGACCGGAAACTGATGTAAGAGGATGGCAGTGCATGAAATATAAAAAAAAAAAATAAAAAAAACATTTTTACAAAAATATATATTTTTTACTGTTTCAATTGATATAATTTCGCTTCGAATGGTAGCTGAACACAATGTTACAGACCCTATAGAATGACCACATTGTCATAGCAACACCATTGAATACATTTATAAGAGTACAAAGAAAAATGTAAAATTTACGTATACATTTACATTACATATACATTTACGTTTACATATTTTGCATAGTTTTGAGATGACAGTTAAAGAGAAATGGATACACTATGTTATAGCAGAGTAGACTACAAAGTTTGTTATAGTAAATACACGTAGAAAGAAAATAAACAACATAGATAACTAGCTATACGGTAAATATATATATATAAAAATATGTATAATAATAATTATACAAATGAAAAAATAGTGAACATTGTACCCTATAAAAGGGTCAAATAAGGGCCATATGATTGATGTATAATAAGCTTCAATTATATCCAAGATGTTAATTAATACAAACATATATTACGTCAACAATCATTCACAACTCTAATCTTTCAAAATAATTTGCAAAAGATCACAAATTGTAACAATTTTTTATCAATCTTGACTTTTCTCACTTTCGTTGAGGAACTGGATTCTGAACCTACTTATTTCGACCACTGCACATGTAAGATGAAATATTATAACATAATGCTTATTTTACTATAAATTTTACACAATTCCTTTATAATATATAATAAGGAATATGTCCAGTACCAAATCCTTTGATTAGAAATATTGAAAATAGAAATTTACTCAATTTCATTCCAATCAGATCTTAAAATTTCTATATCAGCATTAAGTAAGAAAGCATAGGGTCTGGTTTTAAGACATTGCAATTTAAAGAAGCGAGAACAATTCTTTAAGTAATATTGTAATGAAAGTCTTAAGTTTATAAATAGAATAACAATGAAAGTTGTATATAGGATATCAAAAATTTGTTGAGTTAAATTTTTTTATGTTTTGTAAACAGGTTATAACAATATAGTCATGTTGTACGAGCCAATAAAAATATTTATGTTCTTTTAATTAATTTGACAGAATTTGTTCCATAAAAATTTTAAGTTTTCTATCAGATGAAATTTCATAATATTCAATATTGTTTAATAATTGATATTGAATAAGTGTTGAACATGCCTTAATTCAACCCAAAGATTACCTCGGGTGAGAAGCATTACGTAGTGCTTTGCTTAGGCATCATACACCTTATAACATCAAGATACTGTTACAGAATGGTCAGGAGTATGAAAGACATGTTATACAATACTTAGGCAAGCATTCTCAAGGCATACAAGGAAACAATCACTTTGATCAGATGAAATAATAACATAAAAACATACAGATACGCTTACATATAGCTACTAAGTATCACGTTAAGATGTTATCTATTTTAAAAACAATACAGTCAGTCCTTTGTTTTCCATAGAGCATTTTTACAACCTTGTCAAAAATTGAAATAAAACCAACATTATTTCTCAAATATTGCCAAGTTCACATTCATTAACTATTTATATATGTATGGCTGTGCAATTCTATAAAATAAAAAACACAAGTCTTGAAAAAAGCTGCTTTCTTTATCAGACGAAATAAAATACTATTAACTAAAAAAATTGTAAATTTCTGTTTGAAAAAGAAATGAAGAAATCATAACGTAACAACTTCAATTATGGTAACAAAAAACAAGTGAAATATGTCTTCAAAACAAAACAATAAATCTACATGTACTTTTTGTAAATGAAAAGAAGACATTTCTCCAACTAATTCACAAGTTGAATGACCCTTAAAAGCAAAAAATGATATTTTCATAGTGAGATAATAATTATTTTAACAAAACTACACAATCATAATGTATTTTTTAGGGAAAGTTATTAAAAATACATACTGTATATATTTTATTATATACACTACAGCACCAATGAAGTCTATATTTCATAGTTGAGAGAAAAAAAAACACAAAAAAATCTTTCATCCAAAAATTATTTTTTTTCGTAACAGCTGAACATGATTAAGTACTTTGACAAAAACTTTGATGTACTGGTATATACTTTTAGACACAAACAATTAATAAACTTTCATTCCCAAGATGTTCTTCAAAACAGCTGAACATCTGAGTGCTTTGATAAAATATTTTTGATGTACATGTATATATTTGACACAAACACTCTTCAGCATAAAGTTACAAAAAATATAACAAACAATTATAATTCATTGTTTTAGAAAATCACAACTTTAGTAGCCAACAATTATTATAAGTTAACAAGTGTAAAATATAAATCAGTAGATTATAAAAAGCACCTTTATATAGGATAGATAACAACGCATGTACGCAAAAGAGTTTCGCTTAAATTAGAAGCCATGTAAACAAGTATTCATAATGTTCATACTTTATTATACTGGACAATTCAAAAAGCTACATGATGTAGAAAACTTAAACATGCAAGTTCCTGAACAGAGTAACCATGGAAAATCAGAATAATTTGTCAGCAGTTTTTACCATGGAAATATTGAAAATTAATGTAACCATGGAAATTCAGAACTGCTACCATTGACAAACAGAAATTGTAACAGTGGATATTCAGAATTTGTAACCATGGATACTTTAATAGAAATTGTAGCCATGGAAATTCAAAAATTTTAACCATGGGCTACAGAATATTAGTAATGTATCATTGTCGAGTGACAGGCACACCTAAATATGTAATATATTTTATACATGAATAACAATACAAAAAGGTTTGTTCATTTTTTATCACATACTTTCGAAAACAAGCAAATTGTCTTCAAAAAGCAATTCAATATTGCAAACAAGAGCTAATATATTGCAACATACAGCTTGTCTAACATATTGCTAAATTTCTGCATAAAAATGTTTATAGTTGTTGTCCATTAGACAGACATAATGTCTGATGTTCATTGAACATATTCAACAAGATGGCTGCCGCAGCAAAACAGAGGGAAGGCTGCCATTTGTTCATTGAATATAACACATACTTTCCACATAATGTCATATGATCGTAATTATTCACAACAACACACTATGTAACAGTACCTCCATTTTTGAACTAACAACAGTCCAATGGTCTTTGTACTTAGAGGAGTTTTCATGTCTACACATATTTGAATGCAGAACTATATATGTATGTACACATGTAAAACACAGCTAGACATTGTCAGTTTGTTCAATTAGTTTCCAAGAATCCATGCAGAAAAGTTGCCCTGAAAAATATCAAATACATTGTTTTATGATAAGACTATCAAAATTATATTAATCAAAAGATCTTCATACAAAATATAACCCCTACCCTTACTGGCAGCTTATTACATGAACATTCCATCCTTAATTAACATAGTTATCATTCCATCCGCCATTAAAGTCATCTGTACATTGAGGTTGATAATTTGTGCATTGCATACGGATAAACGTACTAACGGACGGAAAACAATAATGCTATAATTATGCCCCCCCAACTTAAATAAGTGTGGGGCCATACATGCATCATGCTTGAGTCTCCTGCATTTGAGAATCTACTCCTGCATAATCTGAAGCAAATTGATCTAATCTTATGCATTTCTTGGACTACTGGAGTATGATATTTTTTGTTTACATAATGAAGGCAAATATAAGTCATAATTGCTTCACTAAGCTTGTGTGGGTGAGCTTTGCAAATCCTATTACTGGAAACTGCATAAAAATTTCATTTATTTAAGTTTGAGCAAGAAAATCTCCAGCATTTTAATAAAATCTCTGCATTTCCAACACTATTTGCACGCAAATCAGTCTGCAAAACTTGGAATGTATGGGGGGCATAAAATACCGAGTGTTTATACTTACTGGGAATGAGTATATGAACAGGAATAGTAGTAGCAGAAGGAGTAATACAACCATGCCAATGATGAAATACCACTTGTAGTTAGCCCAGATAATATAGCGTAGTGTCTTAAATGGTGATGTAAACCATAAGAACGAAGTCTCTGGACGGCTGAAAAACATTCATATACTCAATTAGTTCAGAAACGATACATTGTAATATATCATAGCATCGTTTTTACCCATAATTCACAGAATTCCTGCATTTTGGTAGTATTCAATCATTTAGTAGCCAAAACAGTTTGTCAAATGTTTTCAAGTAAATCTTAAATAGACTAAGTGAACTACAAGAACAACTTCTTCAGATGAATGAAAAACATGTAGAATTTACTTCTGGTATCATAATATTCAATTGACCAGCTCCGCCTTGATTTGTCAAATTTGTCAGATCATGCCACCATTTGATATGTGCTAAAATTAACTTAATTACTACACATTTTACCATGGAGTATTCAATATTGACCAAATTTAATTGGAGAACTTATCACTTGTTACTAGAGACTGCAGGGGTGTCAACAGAACCAAATTTAAAATCAGGAAAATCAGATGCAGTCAACCATATTTGGCAAATAAGAGGCCTTCAACCATAGTGTTTTCATACTCAACTCAGTTTTTATTTAGAAGTTCCTTCAAAACAGACTAAATTTATCATAGCTTTGCCATTTCTCAAGATATATTCTTCCAATAACTTTTATTTTGGTTGGGAATTATGGCACTTTATGATAAAGAAGCAAATAACACCCTTGATATAGGTTATACTGTTATTTTTTGGAAGATAAAGGTGAGAAGAAAACAACATACTTTGGTTCCTCTAGGACGGGATTCATGTTGGGTTCATCTCGGGCTTTACCCGCAGGTCTCACTTCCTCTTCATCCTTCGTAATCAACTCTATCTCCATCTCAACTTTACCCTGAATATATCAATTGTTAATTATGTTACATGCTTACAGTAAAACCACTGATTTTCATAGGCAATAACTTTCATGGACTTCAGTACAAGAGCTGTCGACTAATGAGTTATTGATAGTGATTGTGAATGTTCACATTTAACAAGTGAGTAAAGTTTCAAACCATTCTCTTCAGTAGTTTCCAGCTACATACAAAATCTTAACATATACAACACATGGATTCCGACGCCAACGCATGGAATAGCTTGAGTATTCTTCAAACAGTCAAGCTAAAAATACATCTTTCATGGTTCTGTAAATGTGTGGAAAACAAAACATGGGAAAAGAATTATCAAACCCTTGTTTTGTATTTGGGAGGTCAACTATTCATAGGATTATATTTATAATTGACAAAAATCTTAAATGTAAAACCCCACTAAAATAATGATTTTACAGTATATTACTTAAAACACAGTAATCCAATAAAATGCAGATTTTCAAACAAGGACCTTGACTCTGCTGAATTTAATTTTCTGTAGTTCATCTTCTAATCCTAGCAAGGGAACTAAAACATTCCTGAAAAACTTTTAGTGCTGTCCACTCAGCTAGCAACCCAGAGGTCGACATTGAAATCAGAAGTCAGATGGGAAAGCTGAAGAACCGTGCATTTGTTATCCGTCTCAGCTAAATACAGTCAACAACAACAACAACTGGTACAACTGGAGGCCGTTGCTAAGGCAAGGCGCTATCGAGCGCTTCGTAGCACAATGCTAAGAAATGGCTTGCTTAAAAAAAGCAAAAAAATATCTAGAGGCGAGCGAAATGGTCAGTTTGCTATCGGTGAACATATTGGCTGATAGTATGTCTTTGCCTAGACGTAGTAAAGCGCTACCAAAAAGCACTTGTCAGCAGCTTGGCTAAGCAACGGGATCCATGTCAGAAGTGGGATACTAGCTATATATACGTACAGTAAGTGTTCGTTGACCATCCCTCTCGTCGTAAACTGGCCAGAATCCACGTAGACGTTTCTGATCAAACAATGACACAGTTTTCACGTTCATGTTACCCATGGTGATGTCAGGTAATTGTTTGAGGTCACATGATCCAGCACGTTTGGCTGGCATCGGCATGTTGGTTAGATTTAACTCAACGGTACCTGTAAGTCACAAGGAATAATACAATATACAGTAAAATCTCCAACAAGCAAACAACATAGAAACTGAAAACAGCACATTCAAAGTATAAATAAGAAACAAGACTTAACGCTTATGTCCCGGTGGAAGCTTTGTCCATAAAAACTAGCAGTTAATCAGGGGCCATAATTCAGTTTAAATGTTGGATAGTGTTACATGGCTTTGCCAATGTAAAGCATTAATGAACTTTCATGGTAAACAAATATACCAAGTTTGAAATCAATACCATGATGAACTTCGAAAATATTTGAGTTTCAAAAAGCTGAAAGTTCATTTTCAATGAAACAGACTAACGGACAAACAATTAAATAAACAAACAAATGGGCAATTGAATGAAGAGGACAATCACTATATGCAAACCCCATCAGTAAATGCTGGGTTATAAAATCAAACAAAAAATATTTTAGCGACAATCTGCATAAAATGAACTTAACTTACCTAAGAAGTCATCAAAGGAGAATTTATCATTGTCCCAGATTTGCACCATGAATATAGCAGGTAATCGTTGTTCTGTCTCGTCCAGACTCCAAAACTTCTCCTACAATTCATATCAAATAATTCATCATAGAGAACAGAAGAAGAATGGAATTGTCACAAAAATGTGGGTCTCTCATACAAAGGGCCATAAGTTTGGCAAATATATATATATTATATTTGCAAAAAACAGTCATTTGAATTATTGTTATTTCTTTGATTATTTCTTTTTGGGTTAAATACAATTGAAACCAGTCTAAATGATGAAATTGATGCCTTTTATAGCTAGATGTTTTTAAATAGTTATCATTGTGCATAAGAGGCCATTAACACAGGTTGAATACTTAGATAAAAAGTTAGAAAATGTTTCAAGTAACTAGGTTATAAAATGTAACAACATACCTTCTTTTTGACAACCATACTATTTTCAGCAGGCATATATTCAAAGGGGAACACAAATCTCCAGTTGAAATTACCTTCTCCATTCAAAGACCTAAAACAGAGGCGAGTAATCAGTAATATTGAATGAGCAATGTCCGAAACAAGTACATACTGCAAAATAATTTATTTTTAATGGGACAAAATTTTGTGGTTTAGGTAAAAAATACCATTTTGTACCATTTCAAGGCTTTCCAATTTCATGAAAAATGTTAAGGTAAAAATTTATAAAGCTAATCAGGAAGAAATCTCATCACAAATTGAGATTTTGCAGATCAGAATTCTAATTTGAGAAAAAATTAGGAAAGTTAGGACTCTTTATATTTTACAGAAACTGTTATCAGCTCAAAATAATGTTTTCTGTTCTCATATGTGATGTCAATTTTAAAATCAGCCTACCAGAAAAATTAACTAAAAGACATGACAATTTTTTAGAAGAGATTTTAATGAAGAACTTTAGTTTTAGATGTTTTGGGAGATTTGGGCAAGGTTGTTTCTCACGTTTTTATTCATATTCTGTAGTAAGACAAATCATCACAAGTTTACCTATAATGAATATCAGTTTTCTGTTTCTCATCGACACCTTGAAGCCAACTGGATACGTAGATATCACTCATTTTTTCACCAGTAATAGACGTCTCATCCAATATCACATCCACTGTGTTATATATCACCGCTCGTAATACATACCTAAAAACATGATATATAAATAATTAATTAGATCTATTATTGAAACAATAAAATCGCATCTAACTAGGACAACAATCAAATACCGCCAAGAACTCAAATATTAAATGAAGAACAGACTATAACAAAAAGCTAAGTCATTCAGGGGCCATAATTCTGTTGAAATGTTTGATAGTGTTACATGGCTTTGATAATGACATGTGTTTAAGATGGTAAACAAGTATGCCAAGTTTGAAAGTAATGCCTCAATAGACTATTTGAGTTTCAACATATTGTAACGGACAGACAAACAGAAGGACAGATGCTTCGCCATTTTCGTTGGGGGATTAAATTTAGTGGTTCACCTTAACCACGAAATTTAATCCCATCGAACATTAATTTATTACCTGAAATGCAAAATCTACGAATTCAAGTCCCAACGAAATTGTATTTTTTACCAAAACCAACAAAATTAAATGACTTTACAGTAATAGCCCACATAGAAAGTGTGCACTAAATTTAACCTGTCTTTTATCAAACAGATGCTGGTCTATAAAGTAATTTTAGTGAAGGGTTGATAAATTAAAACATGTATAAAATAACTATATATGTCATACTCTTTAGGTTTCCTGGCTTTGATATCAAACGGTGGACCTGGTTCTCCAAGACTTTTAGGGAACACATCAACCCACATTTGTAGTTTGCCCTGAAAATATAAAATTATCTCGTTTAGGGTTGTCATTAGGAGGCGGCAGAAGGCGAATTTGACTGCCTCAAATGATATTTGGGCTGCCTCAAATTTACCGCCAGCTGCCTTCTATCTTCAGTGCTCAGCCTCCTCAAATGTACAAAAAACCTTGTATATGAAGTCCTAGTGAAAACACTGTAGTTTATACCAATGTATTTTAATAACAATAATATAACAAATTCTTAAAACTCAGCATCTCACTCTTACCAACTCATCATTGATGGCATCGAAAATAATGGGTAAGGCAGGTGGGGCGGGAAATAACATTACATATCTCTAGATGCATGTTGCTCCAGAATATGCCAACGAGGTGACCCCAGTGACCAAATAAGGCATATCATCATTGATGGTATCTATCGCCATAAGCATATGAGAGCAGAGAAGCCAGCATTTCTTATACATGCCGAACCTCTAGTTGACAGTGATTATCACTGGTACCATTTTTATTTTGTCTTTAATTTGACGCAGCCAATCAGCAAAACCACATTCTCTTAACCCTCAAAACAGATGCTCTACCAATAAGCCTTCAGTGAAGTTAAGTTAACCTTCATGTGGTAAACAAAATGAATTTAAAACATTCATCGTTAATCCTGTAGCCTTGAGGAGGCACACAGAAGTACCTCAGCAAATATTTGACCATCAAAATAACCAAAATTAAGTCTACAGCCTGAAGAATAATACCTCAAATACACTGTACAAAATGTTTAAATATTTTCCTCAGTGGTATTTTACCACTGGATACGGACCTTTTCAGGCCACACTTATTAGTTTTTAGGTTAACCTTTATATGAATGAAAATACTGTATTACTCTAAATAAACGCACCCCTATTTTGAAGATTTTTTTTAAAAATTAAAACTTCTGTAAATATTTTCAAAATACTGAAAACTGCTAATCAACATACATAACAAGATCATTTGCTTATAGATTTAACAGTGCAGTTATTTATCAAAATACTGAAATTGAGTATTGAAAACTTTTACCCACGTGTAAATAAACGCCCCCTTATGCAAAATGCATTTCCCAGGGGCCTTCATTTGGGGGATTATGGTACATGTGTTCATGCTTCCCAACCTTCTTTGACTCTCAAGAGGGATTTCATGATTTGTAAGTGGGGGATTTGGGGTTCCATACGGGTGGGTTAGGGTCACAATTTTCTTTTCATGATTTTGTCTTACCTGTTCTATATTTGGTTGTAAGGGATTGTAGAGGGGTCGGGTTTCAACGTGTTCCTTTACTACATCTAGTGAATTCAGAATATGTAAGGCAAGTCTTTGATCAGCGGGTCCAAGGTCTGGGGTGTTGGGTTTTGAAGTTTCTGCAATGTAAAACAATAATTCAGATTAATATGATGCTAAAATGGAGCACAACTGTAAACCAAGAAATTATTTAGCACAATTTAATTTCATGGAGTTTGGGGTAGAAATTCTCAAAATTAACGTAGCCACAAAAGTGTTCAAAATGGATATCACGGGATACATGAAAACGCGAAAATTGTCAAGGACAAGATGTATTTGTTTAAGCTGCAAAATACTTATCAAATTGTATTACAAGGGTTCTGTGAGTACAAACTATGGTATGTCAGGGGCGTAGCTAGGACCTTAACAATGTGTAGGCCCATAGGTAAAGATGAAAGAAGTAGGGGGTAGGGGGGCATGCTCCCCCGGATTTTTTTATTCCTTGAAAGGTACTGGTGCGTTTGGACGTGTATTTAGGAGATCAAATTTCAAGTTAAACTTAAAAAAAATCTACGCTACTGTATGTGCCTATAATCTATTAAATAAGAAAATACATACCAAATTCTGAGAGTTTGTAGACACGACCGGCCACTTTAGCACTGTTATTACCATAAAACATGGGTCCAGGTACACGGTTCTTGGTACAATATTCCTCCAGAATCTCCTTAGGTTTCTTAGAATCTCGCCACTTGTTTGGTCCCTCACTGATCAAATATATACAGACATTTGTGAAACTACATTTTCGCGGCATGAACACATTTTTGCCATCAGAAGAAGTTTTTGTCAAAATACTAAAATGCCACAAAATGGCAGTAAAGCTTTGTGAAGAGAAAGGAGCAGGTAAGATAAGGTTTGATTTTGGCAAAAGAAATGGTTGTTATGGCAACAAAAATAGCAAATTATCAATAAATCTATCATAGTCAGGATATGCATACCTTTGGTTGACAAAAGTTTCATGAAAATCGGAAGTTGGGCCTAAATCTAACCCTTATAGTACCTGCTCCTTTACAGCCGATAAAATTAAGTACAATATTCAACTGTATTGAGTTAGAGTATATCTAAAATACCAATACCAATACCAATTATCAGAATAAAGATAAATGGCTTAAGATTCCGAGACTATCTCTTGTCATTAGTTTTTGTCCCTTTGGTTCTTTAGTGTACCTGGTATAAAGCACCATGAGACTATACATGAGACTAAGGGTTGTGTAGACCACTCATACAAATGGATTAAGCTATCAGTGATTCATTTTGGAGCGTGTCCCCAGTCCCTGACACACAAAATTGACTGTGGACTCATACAAATCTGAAATTCTTTATTTTTACAAAGTGGGACTCATTAATATTAAGTGAAGTTCAATTAAAAAGGACTCAAGAGTTTTCAAAACCAAAATGGAACACTGAGCTACCTTATTTATTTTGTTACAACAAGTTTGAATTGTAACTAGACAACTTACAGATAGTAAGATTTAGGTATTCCGCAGCATGCTCGATGTCTGGACAACATACGATTCTCCAGATCAATAACCGTCTCTCCAATCAGATCATCACTGCTAACCAAGTCATAATCCTTCACACGGATTGTTAGATCTTTGTATAACGGTAAAACTGTCGTCACTTCAAACATCCTACAATAAACAATGATAATAGATAAATTGATTTCAGCCAAATGGCACACAACAACACGATACAGATCAGCAATAGTTGATATCTGGAACTCTGGGTAAGGTGGTTTTCCCCTTAATTTACTACGTACAAACAAATCTGGCCTAGTTAGACTGGTTTTGTATTCATATGCAAACACAACTGACCCCACCTCTATTGTCAAGATATGAATATTCATGTGACACAAGACTTAGTATTATAACAGTACAAATCTATTTGTACCTACAGATTAGTGGATATCTGGAGTTGATCTATTGCATGATATGACTAGTACATAAACATAATAAAAACATTACAAAGTAAATAATTTGACATATAAACAATTATAATGTTACATTTAGTTATTTTTAATACACATTTTCCAATAGCTTATTCGGAATCGCCTCTTTGGTTCTTTAACATGTTCAGTGTGTTGCAGGCTCTGTGAAAAATGTCATTCTACAGTCCTGACTGAGAAGTTTACATTCAGACTGACAGAATGTACAGTATTTGTATATTAAACCGCCATTTTACAAATTTGGACTGACAAGTTAAAAGTTATTAAAACATTTTGCGGTGCCTTGTGTTGCACGCACCAATACAAGCAGAAGACTGTATAATTGACATTACACCAGTTTTCAATCAATTCGCTTTTGAATAAATTTTAACGGTAAATTGTAATCACATTGACCAATGGATTAACTTGAAAACCTTTGCCAAGCAATCTTTGACAAAAAATCAGGTGGAGCGATCTCTACTCTAGCGTAATGTCTATTTCCAGTGGTTTAGTACAACAATTAAGCTGTTTCCAGGAGACTACAAATTATGAAACATAGAAATAAAGATGTTGTAGCATCAGGTACTGTACCTTCCGAACACAGGATTGATAGAGTTAGGTATATAATCATCCCGACTATCCACCTTCTTCTTACCCAGCTTGATCTCAACGTACGGGTCAGCCTGTTATACAAACACAGAATTATAGATATATTACCCAGCTTGATCTCAACGTACGGGTCAGCCTGTTATATAAACACAGAATTATAGATATATTACCCAGCTTGATCTCAACGTACGGGTCAGCCTGTTATATAAACACAGAATTATAGATATATTACCCAGCTTGATCTCAACGTACGGGTCAGCCTGTTATACAAACACAGAATTATAGATATATTACCCAGCTTGATCTCAACGTACGGGTCAGCCTGTTATACAAACACAGAATTATAGATATATTACCCAGCTTGATCTCAACGTACGGGTCAGCCTGTTATACAAACACAGAATTATAGATATATTACCCAGCTTGATCTCAACGTACGGGTCAGCCTGTTATACAAAAACAGAATTATAGATATATTACCCAGCTTGATCTCAACGTACGGGTCAGCCTGTTATACAAAAACAGAATTATAGATATATTACCCAGCTTGATCTCAACGTACGGGTCAGCCTGTTATACAAACACAGAATTATACATATATTACCAAGCTTGATCTCAACGTACGGGTCAGCCTGTTATACAAAAACAGAATTATAGATATATTACCCAGCTTGATCTCAACGTACGGGTCAGCCTGTTATAGAAACACAGAATTATAGATATATTACCCAGCTTGATCTCAACGTACGGGTCAGCCTGTTATACAAACACAGAATTATACATATATTACCCAGCTTGATCTCAACATACGGGTCAGCCTGTTATACAAACACAGAATTATAGATATATTACCCAGCTTGATCTCAACGTATGGGTCAGCCTGTTATACAAACACAGAATTATAGATATATTACCCTGCTTGATCTCAACGTATGGGTCAGCCTGTTATACAAACATAGAATTATAGATATATTACCCAGCTTGATCTCAACGTATGGGTCAGCCTGTTATACAAACATAGAATTATAGATATATTACCCAGCTTGATCTCAACGTACGGGTCAGCCTGTTATACAAACATAGAATTATAGATATATTACCCAGCTTGATCTCAACGTATGGGTCAGCCTGTTATAGAAACATAGAATTATAGATATATTACCCAGCTTGATCTCAACGTACGGGTCAGCCTGTTATAGAAACACAGAATTATACATATATTACCCAGCTTGATCTCAACGTACGGGTCAGCCTGTTATAGGAACACAGAATTATAGATATATTACCCAGCTTGATCTCAACGTACGGGTCAGCCTGTTATACAAACACAGAATTATAGATATATTACCCAGCTTGATCTCAACGTACGGGTCAGCCTGTTATACAAACACAGAATTATAGATATATTACCCAGCTTGATCTCAACGTACGGGTCAGCCTGTTATACAAACACAGAATTATAGATATATTACCCAGCTTGATCTCAACGTACGGGTCAGCCTGTCATACAAACAAAGAAATATATACAATACAACCTCTCCAGAGTGGTCATCTGTAGAGCAACAACCTCAATACAAAAACAATTTCAATATTTTCCTTAGTAATTTACCGAACTATTAAGATGAATTCTAGTACATCTGTCAGTTTTCACTTAATAAATATAATCTTAAAGAGGCATTCCCCATAACCAACATATTTTTTCTACTATCACAATAAATTAGCTAAATGTACAAAGCACTATTAATTATCATAATTTGTCAGAAGAAAGTGTGCGAAAATATGTCTCTATAATGTCAAAAATAAATTTAATCACCACTAATAATTTATTGCTTCCAACGATTTATTATTATGTGGTCAAAGGGAAACAACTTGTGACTATTTTGGCTCGTTACGGAAATATGTTTTAATTTTTTCTTGGTAATTAGTGGGAGATTTTTGTCGAAAATTTGAGGAGTTTAAGCAATAAAGATCTTCATCTAATATATAATATTCCTGAATCGATCAAAACAATCAAAGTTATAGGGAATGCCTCTTTAAGTGCAAAATAATATATTAAATAAACAGACGAGACTATTGCCATTGAAATAATCATTCAGAAATCATTCATTGAAAACATTTTGCCACAACCACTTTCATGCAGGGCTAACAATTTGTACATTGTTCCTTTTACTCAGGGTTGTAAGAACCAAAAAATGGCCATTTTGTTCACAAGGTGTATAAAGCACCAAACTTTCACAAAATTACAATTAATATATTGGCTTTCAGAAAAGTGAAAGAGACAACCTGTTCGACCCCTTATTTCGCAAATATGAGGCCCTAAATAGGGTCCATCAAAATAAACTGATTTGCACACTAAAAATATCAAAACGCTCAATTTTTTAAAAAATATATAAATTTAACAAAACTTGAATTGGAATGTCCAAATCAAGTACATATCTGATATATTATATTATGAATTACACTATTTTACATGTATTATAGCAAATATGAGGCCCGAAAGGGGTATTTGTGAAAATTTTCATACAATAAAAACATGTATGAATACTTAATTTCAGTATTATGAACAATTGAACAATACAACAATACAATGTAGCCCATTTAACCCAGTGATGCTTATAATATAATTTAATTTATTTAAAATACAATTTATTTATTGATTGAGGCCCTAAAAAGGACGAGTTCAATCATGAAAAAGTGGATGAATTCAAGATGTCCACGATTCAATCTGCAAGACCCACACATGTCTCTAATATATGTAACAAATCATTACTTTTTTGTTTTACTTTTTGTTTTTTTTTTTTGAAAATTTACCATATTGATACTTTGATAATAGTTCCAATGTGAAAATGAGGCCCTATTAGGGGTACAAACTAACCATAATACTTGATATTAGACACAATAGAAAACAAATCAGCACATTAATTTAATACTCAACTACAAGGCGTATTTTACACCAATAATAAAAAATAATGAACTAATATAAATATGCAGTAGATAACTAACATTTGATAACATAAAATGAATAATTGAGGCCAAATTAAGGGTAAAATCTATTTTGAAACAAATGCATTAAATTCATATATAGAGAAACGATTTTAAAATATTTATATTTACTTATTGATTTAATCAAAGTATCTGTAACAGAAATATATATTGTGTTGAATGTTGGCATATGAGCTATACAACCAGGAAATAAGGTGGCACCTTTTAAATGGTAATGTGGATATGAGGCCCTGCATGTGGTTTAAACTTCACTTAATTCCATTATCAAGTAAATAGCCAATAATTCAGCAAAGTCAATATTGTTTGGCATCATTGCTTATGATATACATGATATTCGATTTTTCAACATGTCGCATGTTTGTTAACACCGAATATGCACAAATCGATGCGATAAATCATTATATTGTGTTGTACAAAGAATGTAAATGTTTATCAATATGATTTCAATATTTGCCGTTATGTAGTTATTTTGTAGATGTTTGTATCGCGCATGCTTTAAAACATTATTAATCACTGGCAAATTGCTCTTCATAATGATTATAGTTGTGTTTGAGAGTATATGTAGTTGAAGTTGTTTACTGGATATCGATACACCGCAAGGAATGGTTGTATTATTAGGGCTCAGAATGACCCTACTTGACACCATTGAGCCATGGATGTGCAGTACATGGTAAAGTATTAATGAGGTAACATATACCCCATGGCCATAAATTGCTAAAGTGTTGCCATGTACCCCAAGTACCGTCAACTACACATTTTAAACTTCTACATTGTCAGTGCACCCATTATGTAAGTAATTGACCGTGTCTGTCATACCATTGACCAAGAAAAGCTGTACCTGAGGCCCTAACAGTTACCCATAGAGCTAGTACTGAGTTAACCCCATTGAGCCAGATGCAGATGTGCCAATTTGAAAGGGAATTCGGTAGCTAATAAAGCTTGAAGGCTGTGCCTAAGAGTGGCAGGCCCCCATTGAACCAAGAGTTATGCCTTTCATAAGTTCGAAAACCAATTTAGCTATCCCGAGACAAAAAACAAAAACACCCGAAAAAGTCATGACAACTTCTTTGCTCATTATTATATGGCTAACAAATATAGCTTTCAAGTATTGTCAATCATAATACCTTAAAGAAATATCTGAAAAAATGTTTATGTGAAACCTTCTACTGTGTTGGGGTTGGCGACATGTTGGTGGACAAGAATGATAAGTATGAAGATATAATAGGTTACAATCTCTGTGTTTTTTTCTTTCCCAAGATGCTCAGACCTATCCGTCCTCCGACGCTAAACGAAGAGAAATGATTTGGTATGGCCTTTCTGTGACAATAGATGTTAGGTTCCCTGCGTGGACAAGAAAATGTGTGACAATAAGTTGTATAAACCCAATAGAAACTGAAATATATGTGTCCATGATTGAAAGGTAAATCAAAGACTTAGAGTATGAAATAGATGTGCCAAACATTCGAGATACCTCAAGAGGCATGGGTGTGCCTAGCACAGTTAAAAGTTAAGATATCAGGTCTCGAGGGCCACTTTCAACAGTTCATCCTTGGGGCCACGCTTTAGCGGACATTTTAACCCCTGATCATTAGCCTAAGGAAACATGCGTTCGAGTCTCCGTGTTGAGACTAATCAATTACCGGCTGGTGTGTATCCATCATTGGTGCCCACTACCCTCACATGTATCAATTAACAAACTTGGTTACCATGAGTTACCTATAAGGTCGGGAATTGACGTAATGTGTATTACCGGCACACACCATGTCTTGGTATGGCTGTACAGTGTACATGGTGGTGTTAACTGTATCTAAGTACATTGGATGACTTAACTCGGCAGTATTTAGTACCTCAAATGACCAGGGTCGACACCAGCTTTAGTGAATACAAAATTTTAAACAGTAATTAAAATTAAATCAAAGACCAATCTGAAACAATGTATCAGATTAATTGTGTACATCAGTCTATAATAATGGCTTGGTTTAATGCTATAACATAGTTCAGCCGTTTAACCAACCTTTACAATTTTAAACTTTCCCTGGTCATTGGGTTACCTAATGGCATCTGCATTCGAGTCTTCATGAGGCTTTTTCTCTCCTTTGGACAGCCAACATCGATATGCGATTCTCTGGAATAGCCACTGCCCTCACTGTACATTATACATTAGTTTAGTAGAGCATGTGGGTATTTCTTGCTCATAGAAATTAACCAGTAGTCCAGATGAGGGTTGAACCCGGGACCTCTCGATCCTGAAGCGTCCTATCTCTTTGCCACCGTTCCCCATCGACCACAGTTTGATAACTATGTTTTTGCAGTCTCTCGCTGACTTATCATGACCATGATGAGGGCCAAACCCGAGCTAATACAGGATATGTACATGCATAAAAAGATATGAATCCCTTATTACGGGCCTCAATAAATTCTTAAAAACAGCAGTTTTCCACATACGATGTATCTAAAATTAATGTTCTGAGTATTGATGCGGATTTATTTATTAAAAATTAACTGTAAAGAAATCATCTTAATATATTATGTCATGAAAACAGTTGTACCCAGTATCAAAACATTCAAACTGTAATATTTGTTACCACATTTTTTACATTTAAATTTATCATATTATGACCTCAAGTTATGTACGTCTATCAATTCAAATACACATTGATTTCATTAAACCACAGCAGTGCCTGAAATTAACATTTTACAATTATTGGTCATAGCACAACAGGTATGTCTACATTCAAATGCACTATGTACATGGGATGGCTTCAAAGGAGAGAAAGTAATACTATTTAACCGTTCGATTTTTGAAACATAATTTCTCCATTCTGGGCTATTTTAATATACATTTACCTTATTGTTGCCTGGTTTTCATCAAATGAAATAGTTAAGTATACAATGGAGATTGTTTATACATTGTACTTGCCAATGTTAATCAATCTTTATCTATTATCCATAGTTGTTGCACTTCTATATATATATGACTGTGTAGTGTGATGGTGATTCTAATAGATGGTTAACACCACAAGCGGGGCCTCACTGTCATATTTTATTACTAATTAATTTGTAAATTATGATTATCACTAAGTCAGCAAAATGTAAAACACAGTTATATATTATTTGCGTAACAATTGAAAAATTATAATGTGTATATAATATACAGATGAATTTGTGAAATCAAGTACCCGTTTGGGGCCTCATTAGTGCAAAACACCGGGCCTCACATACATGTTTGATAAGTATCTATGTAGGTGGTCCACTTGAAGTGCAACTATGCTATGTTTAGTGATTTATAAACATAATGTGAACATTCATGTATCTTATTTTATTTTTCACGAATTCGGGCCTCAATTTTTGTTAAAACCACCAATGGGGCCTCTATTCCAAGTTTTATTATTACAAAAAGCCGCAGATTTCACTTTTATTCAACTCAGTATATACCATGGCTAAATGTGTTTTACTTCACAATCAGGATAAAAATCGGGTATTTATACTGACGGGCAAGCGGAAATTCACCTACCCCTTCGGGGCCTCATTTGGGCAGGAGTCAGGGCCTCTCATGATTGTCTCTTTCAATTTTTTTTCATCAGACTGACTTATAGAGCAACTGTGCCAAATTTGGTGCTTTATACACCATGTGAACATTCATGGCTCTTACAACCCTGAGTATTTTGGTTCATTTTGTCAAGCTCTCTGCTTTTCTGTCCGAGTTTAAATGAATATACTAAATAAAGATTTTTCGAAGGGAAAGATAATAACATACCAAGCCTGTGGGATCGTTGGGCTGTAGATCAATACCACGTAGACAGTATATTCTAACAATACATTCCTCAGGTTCGCTAGATGGCACGTTACCAAGTACTTTAGCTGGAAGCTCTTCATTAGGATCTGACGGTAGTGGATAGACTTTAAATAAGCCCTGAAATAATACATTAAGTGTTTGTTTATTATATATAGTATTTCTCCAATTCAAAGGGCCAGCTAATTTGACTTATGAGACTCTTATCTTCCATGTTCACAGAACCTCAGAAATCCTTGAGAATTTTGTTCGCCCATCTATAATTTACCCATACAAGTTTGAAAAGTCTGTATAATCTCTTGAACACATCAAATACAGAAATCATGAAAAAGCTTTCGACTGTTATTGTCTTCTTCCGATTATATAATATGATATAAGAAAGGAAGTACATTACGATTGCCTGTAATGTTATCTTTGGCAATAAATACAGTTTTGATGAGTTTTTTAAATCAAAAGCATTATACATACATGCTTCCACTCATGAATTCTATTACAGTTGTGGAATTTTAAGCATGGAATATATTACTAAGTGTTACCTTGAATTGTCCAATGATGTTTGACTCTTCATCATCATCATCCTTACCACGTTCAAGGTCAAACGTCTCACAGAAGTCGAGGAAATCACCGTGACTTTCAACTTTCTCTAACTCACAATCATACACCTACAAGTTAACAATAAATTCTTGGCTTAAAAGGTAAAGGTTTGAAACATATTTTTGAAAAAACTTTGAGGTGTTAAAAATCGAATTACACCAAAATCACATTCTCGTTCAACTAGCGTTTTTTTTCATGTGAAACATACTCGGGTAGAAAACTAGCCAATCTGAGCGTGATGAACAAACGATCAACCAATCAAATCCACTTCTTCATTTCCTTATAAGGCAATTTATCAAATTCCGTCACAGGTGTTTTCCAAACATATTAGTCTGGAGACATGACTAAACACTGATTCATGAGAATACAAAATCATTGTTCTGCATGACCTTCGAAGAAAGCTATAGGGTAACATGTAACCCCATAGAAAAATTTAACATGCACTTTGCTTTATGTACTCAGTGTATTCTACACCTACCGAGATCTTGTCAAGTCCTCGTTCTATGTATTTCTGACATTTCTCCGTCTCTCCGATAGAAGCGTAGTATTTTGACCACCAGTCCAAATCTTGATAATCAACTTCTTCCTGAAACACGCAATATAACTCTCATATTAAACAAGTAATTAGGAATTGCATGCAATACAGAAGTCCCCAACCTGGTTTCCAGGTTACCATGGTTACTACAATTTTTGTCTGAATAAAAAAATAATTAGATGTGCATAATCTCCTTATTGGTCCCTATCCACATACGGAGTTTCATAAACCTAGCTTGAAAACTGTTTTGAGTTATGGCAGAATCCAGATTTTCTTGACTGATGACTGACTGACGGACGGACGGACGGAGGGTAAACCTATAGTCCCCCCCCCAGTTGAAAACAGGTAGGCGCCTAATAATGCTGGTACACAGGGGTAGACACTCAACTAATTTGGCTAATTGAGCTGGACAGACATCAGCTGCTGATCGGATATTAGACACTGAATTCAAGGCATTATCAATGATAATTAGATACAAAGAGATTTGCCATAGACCAATGTCCGCCCTGCAACCTATTCCAGGTGTCAGTGCCAATATTTGGAAACATGCATGAATATTGTCAGGTATGCGAATTACAATGTATCTGTGACCCAGATAATTAACGAAACAAGACTGTTAAATACCTTGTTTTTAACATAAGATTCACATGTCTCGATTTGATAGACCACTAAATTAATCTGATTGGTTTTATATTGATCATCATTTCAATGGCATAGAATGAGAAGGTCGTAAGTGCCTTGTAAGACTAATGCATATTTGAAATCTACATCATAAGTCACTTCTTATGAGCCTATTTTCATGACAGCAGGAACTTGTCATGTTGACCAAACTGAAGTTGAAAAAGCCTTTTTTACCATAAGTATAGAGTGATTGTCAGAACATTTTTCTTGTTTTCTCAAAACATTAATTTTGTAGTTACGACCTTCTCATTCTAAACCAGCAATTTGTACCAAATGGTTGGATATAGTACAGTAACTTAGTACACAAACACAACTCACAAATACAGTAACCATAATCAGCACACAAAATCCATTCTCATTTATCACAAGTTATCCCCCTTTACAAAACGTCTATACTTATCAAAGGGATAAAACTATAACACAAACTATAAGAATAATTCACAAGTTCTCTCCCCTTATACTAATAAAACTGTCTGAAATAGTTTCCTAAGGGAGAAAACTTGGTACAAACCACAAGAATTTTCACAAGTTATCTTCTTGTATAGAATGTTTATCATTTCTAAGGGAGACACCTTGGTAAACTACAAGAATCAATCGTAAGTTATCTCCCTTCCACCTATGCAAAAACCAATCTTCTAAGGGAAACAACTTGTCATCAACCACATGGAAATCTCGAAGGTTTTTCTCTTTGACCCTTGAATATCAATCTAATAACAAAGGGAGACAACTACATGATATTGTCAATACTTTCTTCCATTTGAAAAATTATCGGCTTTTTCTGTAATTCTATAAAAGGGAAGCAACTAATTATAAACCATAGATAATGACCACAAGTTCTCTCCCTTTGCAAGCTGGTAGTAATCCAAAGGGAGGGAATTTATGATAATCTTGTAAGAATAACATCTATACTTCAACTATGCCATCAAGAGTGCTACAAGCCACACAAATAATGCAAAAGAATAATCTAAAAAAAAAGATCTCAAAACTAATGCACCAGTCAGTTGCATTCACAGCCCCCACCCCTGGGGATGGGCAGCGATTTTTACTTTTGGGTTGTCATATCCCACACCATTTGCCCTCTCTGCGAGGGACAGCTGATGGTTAAATATTCGGTATTTCCCCGGCCCCTGTTAACTTAATATTGTCCCCGGGGTATTGGTTCGAAGAAAAATTCCCCACATTTCCCAGCAGTGCAGGGGAAGCTGAAAGGTAAAATCATGGGGGGTTTTCCCGGCTATCCACCACCCATCCCGGGGGGTATGTGCGGGCCGTGGTTGCAACGGACTGGTGCATAAACCAACATCTAGAAGCATGATAAACACATGATCAATATAATTCCCGCATGTATTATATCGAACTCCCATGTTTTGAATAGTCGGCCATTTTGAAGGCATTTATTTTTATTGTAGACCATCTTTGAATGCAATTTTTTTATTTGTTTAACAAAACATAAATCAGGTAAGTGGTTAAATTAACATAATCAACAATTCCATTTAATTGAAAGATTACCTGATTATGAGGTAGAAATGATCCATAAAAGAACCATAGACTTCCATTGCTATATTCAAAATTATCCTAAACAACAATTATCTTCTATAAATGCTAATCAAAGTGCCTTCAAAGATGGCTGACAGAGGTAAATGGGACCTACATATAAGGACTCAATGAAAATGAAAATATTAATGATGTTAAATTGTTGTTAGTAAGACCATCTTTATTGTTTCTTGTTTGTCAGGGTTCCAACAAACTTTGCTGACTTTCCCTGGCCAAAGAGCATATTCCCTGAATTTAGAGCAATCAGGCCATCTTTTGTTTGGGTAAACTATGGAAATACAAATCGAAATAAAGGAAGCAATATTTGCTTATAGAATAAAACATTTGAAAGGCAAATACAGTTAATACGACCAACATTTGATATGAAGCTACAATAACTTTGAAGTGTGTCTCAGACGAGCAATTAGCAAGCATAGATTGTTTCTGTCTTTAGCAAATCCTTCACATAACTTAACACTTATGACAGCTATAACAAAGAATTCTTTTTTCTACTTTTTCCTAACCTTCAAAAAATTGAGGGCTTAGTGTAAAACTAAGGTACATGCCTATAATAATTGATGAAATTACCATAGTTTTGCACTGAGCACTGTATATGGTTAGCCCTTACACTAAACAGTTTGTCAAGTGTAACCTTGCCCAGGTTGCTTTGGGGAGGACGATTTTTATTTTCACAAAATGATCCAAAATGTACATTAATTTTTTAGAACAAAATTCCCAAAGTAGATACAGAAAACATACGGCTAGCACCTGTGTGTACAGGCACAACAAACAATACACTAAAAGATGGTCAAAGCGACTACGACTTTGTCACACTCTGTAAGTATAGTGTGATTAAGCATGCTTGTTTGTATCAGCGGATGACCAACCTCTCGAGACGGCTTTTTCAAGGGTTTCAGACTAGATAGTTCTTGTTGAGGATAACTATGTATGACATCACCGTACAACATCTAGAAATATACATGCATAGGCCGTGTTAGACATGCTATATAGGTACGAGGTATGTCAATCAGGGTTTCCACAAGTATTCTAAGACAAAATTCCCTGACATTTCCCTGACCAGACAGCAGGTTTCCCTGACTTTTTCTAAATTTCCCTGACTAATTTCAAAATTCCCTGACGTTGCAAAAATTATGTTTTTCCCTGACTTTTTCTTGACCGTGGGAACCCTGTCAATGGTCGATACTCATGCACAACTTCTCAGGCTTCCATAAGTGACCCTTTTTTGAGCCATTTTAGAGGCATACCATAACCAATTCATGCAATAATCACAGATAGGTAAAAACAATAATGAAATTCTGAAGTATAAAAATTGTCTTATTTATGAAGACAGCAGATTTTGTTAAAATTGGTCTAGCAGCCATGTTTTATTCAAATGATTAATAAATTTTGATTACCAAGAACTGGATCACTGTAACTATTAAATGGAAAGGTACTATAACGACTATTTACCGAATGCTGTTTTTAAGATACAATTTGGTCGATTTTGTGGTACAATTCATATTAAATATAACTAGATTCAAAGAAAAGAGTATGGCAAGCTCTTATTGAGGCTTACTTGTAAGACTGGCTTTGCCAACTGTGTTGCCTCACCAAATAAAGTCTTTATTATTATTATTATTATTAAGCTTTCAAGAAGACTTTCTTTTACACATTTTAGAAGATCATTTATTTTAGCACTATGTGCAGTAAGTCATTCATGAGTATATCTGACAATTGGGCAGTTGAATAAATATACCAAAGTCCATGTTGAACAGTTATTGTCCGAATGGCTCAATGAATAGAAAGTTAGTAAATTTCTTTGCAGAAGCTCTGTGCTGTTATGTAAAACACCTTTTGGCCACAAATATATAATATGAACATAGTGTAAAGTCAACTAGAGCAACTGCCAACAAGTGCTGGATGCTTGACTTTCTCATTTTTTGACAGTAAAGAGGGCAGATAACTCAATAAATGTAAGTCACATGGTTATCAGCCTTGTCTGTAAAGATTCCTCTTGTAATGGAGTATAACTATGTCAAGTTTCAAGTGGATACCTTTCTTAGTTTTCCAGAAATTGACCTTAACAATAAACTTAACCAATGCGGATGCCGACACTGACGCTAAGGACCAGGCTATGACAATAGCTCTAGTTTTCTTCGAAAAGTCAAGCTAAAAAATATGATTGAATAGGCAAAATAAACTATAGATCACCATACTTTTTCATGAGTTATATCCTATATAGTGAATGCAAGATTAATATAATAATGATTTGTAAAAATATCTAAAGTTAGAAATGAGTAACAAATACATAATATTATTTCATGTAGCTAATAGTACATTAATAGAATACAAGTCACATCAACAAATCAGATATAAACAATTAAAATAATGCTATTAATTGTGAGAAAATAACATATGACTTTAAATACTATAAACAAAATAAAGAAGATTTTTTATGCGTTTAATTTTTATTGTTAATTTAATAATTAAACAAACTTTTTAAAATACAATTTTGAAAGAAAAAATGTTAAGTTGGAAAACAAAAATTTGTTATGAGATTCCCTGAGGATAAAAATCACCTTCTCTTTTTTCAAACCATGAACTAGTTTAGCAAAAGCCTTTGTTACGAGCTGTTTTCCTGGCTGCAAATGAAAACTAGCAATAAATATGTACCGATATATACTATGGTTACGGATTCTAGCAATTATAAACTATGGCCTATTATTTAATGTGATCAGATAAAAGAGCACAATTTACAAGCATTTGAAAGTTTTAAATTATTTCAAAGGAAAGTTGCTAAGCTACTAAAAGCTGGCAAGAGAGAAATAAATAAAGGCAAAGCAAAACAGCCTTTAACTAGAGCTACAAGTCAGAAGAAGGCTAAGCATTTTTGAAGATTTTTTGCTGAAAAAATCTTTCTGGTCCATTAATAAAGAATTATACAGGACGGATGCAATATTGTTAAATGGCAAAACAAGCAGATAGCTACAGTACAGACAACGTGTTTTTTCCAATGGACACGCGAACACCGTGACATAAAATAATTTGAAGTGTCCGGTCACCGTGACCTGGACACTCAGAAAAATCTAGTGGCCCCTTAAACGGACACGGTGACCACTTTGATATCTGTGTCCACGGTGTTCCGTGTCCGCCGATAAGCGAGTGTCCGCGGTGATTTTAAGTGTTTTTAAGGGTCCGTACCCGCATCACGGTGACCTGCTGCCAAAAAAAATGTTTTTCTTTACATGTACCTGTACAACACTTGTTTGTTTATATATATTAATTATTTCCGACACGTATTGAAGTGCAAATTAAAATGTGGTGAAATTGTACTTACATAATAATTACATAAGCCCATTAATTAATTCCTTAAAAAAAATCCTAGAAAAAATATTGGTGCAGTAGTTTTCTCGTAAATAACACTAAAAATAACCATGTCAACATTTAGTTGTTTGACACGTACGCATGTCCGATTATACAATGTAGGCGTATAAATCTGGGTAAATTTCCATTGCACCTGTTAACCCATTTCGATCTTTGGGCGTGGCGAGTCTCTTTGACGTCGGCTTGTGGTCTTTTATCGGCAAACATAAAACGTCATCGGCGGCAACTTCAAACGACTAGTCTACTAATGCAAGACGTCGTTTGTGAACTTTATTCACGTGATTGTCTGTGCGGTGCAATTGAAGACGTGCTAGGGAGGATATTAAAGAAAAAATGCCGCTCTGTGGAGGTCGGTTGTTTTAGACCACATGGTATTGACGCAAATTATGTTTGTGTGTGCAATTGTGTATATGAGATATAAGGTACTTGCACACACATAAAAACTGTAAAGACTGTCGTTCAAAGACAGTTGACTGTACATAACCACAATTCTCAATATTGTGATTCAGAATTTCTACGGAGATTTTGGGATCATGTTTTGTTTCTGTATTGGCAAATTTTTCAGCTTTAAATCCGTGGCTGGTCCGAAACACATTCACTCACGCATGATGAGCAAGTAAGCTGTCAAAGCTGAAATTCGCTCTCATATTGCAATTCAAGCTGGAACATCAACATATATAACATATCTTGGCTTTATCAAAAAAAATGTGTAAGGCATGTAGCAAAATGTTTGGTGACAAAACTTCGAGAGAAAACTAGGCTGGGTTACCCCGACTCAACACAGTTATGAAGGTCGTGACTAGGCTGTGTTGGGAAAGCTCTCTCGCTCACGTCTATGATACCATTTGTCAACTCGTCTCTGTACCCCATTTCGAAATGTAGGTCTGTACCCATGATGGCCGCGTTAGTTTTTACTTGGACTTGCAGGCGGTACACCTGTAAGTGTAGTGTGCAGTTGCGTAGGTTGGTGAATGGTTATTTTGTCTACCAGCATTTGCTTCTTGTCTTACCATGAGTCTGATGTATACACTCACATTTGAAATTCTGATGTTACTGATAACCAGAATGAAATAAGATGTTGGATGTATATGTACAACAAATAATTTTACAATGTATAAGCGAAGTAAGAGAGAGAGTTTTGTGCAGGTCAATATTTATACATGTGTACATGGGCGTTTTACATTATTTTTTTAATTACGCGACTTCAACCCAATGGATTGGCTGATTTTCTTAACCAATTAATGCACGTAGATTCTATGTCAGCTTCAGAATAATTACACGTGTAAAAGAGCCACATCAAAAGAAACAAACATTGTCACACATATTTGGATTCAAAAGGTGCTAAATGTCTGTTTGCGCTAAATTAACTAAAATAATGTGAAGGTGCTGAAAATTGTGCAGGTGTGCTGATAATTGTCGATATCGGTCTGCTTTACTCATGACAAATATGTATAATTATATGGATCTTTTTCACAGTTTACTGGACAGTTTGTTCCCTTTAATCATCTTAATTACATGTACTGTCGGGCAATATTGCATGTTTACAACGGGTCTTTCATTTTATTTTTGGTCAATGAACAATTATACATTAAACAGTAGCTGCCACTTCCTGAAAATTATAAACAAGCTGTATATTATAATTATGTCATAGTGATTCCGAAATGCATGATACTAAGTATATCAACTTGAACAATGGAATTCCGTCGATCGTTCTATACCTGAAAAAATAAATTTACAAATGTAAATACAGTATTGTACGTAAGAATACACAAGAAAACAATAACAAATTCATGTACAGGTATTGAAAAATAAGCCAAAGGCGTACCCTTAAAATCACGGTGAATCTCGGTGATTCTAAGGGGCTCTAAGGGTTTTTAAGTGACAATTGAACACGCCGATGGACACCCAAATTTATCCGAGGTCACGGTGACGGGTGACCCGAACACGCGTCGCGGTGACCAAAATCGGGTGGACACTTAGATTTGAAATCGCGGTGACGCGTGTCCATTGGAAAAAACACGTTGTCTGTACTGTAGAGCTCTAATATAAAGATGGCAAAGAAGTCCTGGCACTGTGTTTACAAAAATTCACAATTTTGGTCCGTAAAATAGTCCGTATAGCCAAAGGAAAACAATGTAAGCAAGAACAAAACAATTGTCAAGCCTACAGGAAAACCCTCTTTTGGTCCATACATAAAGAAACAGCTGATCACTAATGGATGCTCGAAAAGGTACAGACAAAAATACAACTAATTAGGAATAGCAAGCCGGTTAAAATTCAATTCAATGTTTCTATTGCCATGGCAACCACAATTTCAAAATAAATTTAGACATGCATTTTCTCCTTATTGGTCCTATCCACATAACAAATTTCATAAACCTAGACTGAAAACTGTTTAAGTTATGGCAGGATCCAGATTTCTTGACAGACAGACTGATAGATGGACTGACTGACAGACGGAGGGCATACCTATAGACCCGTCCAGTTGAACGAACTCATTTCTATAATATTCCCTTATAATCCTTATGCAATATCACAATATTCATTATCTTACTCATCAGAAACTATATCTGTTCAGTGCTCGCAGTCATTAAAGTCCTTGCCCAATTTGTTGTTATCTTTAAGCAATTTTTGACCATCAGAATATGAGTTTGTGACTGTTGGGCAAAGTTTTAGAAGCTAAATAATCTCATTGCTTTATGTATTGCTACAACAGATTCAATACAAAACTGTTATAAAGAATATGTTTAAACTACCGTACTATACATATTTCTAAACCACAAATACTGTAAAATCACTAAATTTTTGTGGGTACCAAACAAGCAGTGTGTAAAGTTGTTGATTATAAGGCAGAGAAATGGAAAGCCACAGTTTCGTATTTGGGAATAATTTGATTTCTTGGTAACTTTTAACTATGAAATCAATGAACATTTACTCCTCCCTAGAATTATAATGATTTTACAGTATTAGTTTTCTACAGTTTGCTAGCACTGATATCAGACTCCTTGCGACCCCCCCCCCTCCCAGTCTCTTGAAGCATCTCAACTTGAGCCAAGTCTAACCTCAAACATTGGCCTGTGTCTTTCAGCCAATTTTCATGGGAGGTAAAGGACTAGAAATTGACATTGGAGTTTATAACAGTAAAATTTCAATAGCTCAAAATTCAGATTGGTCTCAATTAAGACTCTAATTTGAACGAAATCTCAATTTGACCGGAGATTTCTAGTTGACATGCATGCACATTTTGCTGTTACGAACTCCATATTTTCTATTTACTATACACATTGAGGATAGTCTAAAGACATGTGACGATATTTAGGCTGAGATTTTTGCTCAAATTGCAATGTGTTTCAAGAGATCGGGGTAGGGAAAGACTACGTGTATTTTTATTTTTTGTTACACACTTTTTGATGCACTTGAAAATGTCAAATTTTCAAATAAATAAGAATCACAATTTACAAGAACAAACCTAACATGTAAATAATTTCTATTAGTAAGCAAATGTTTTTAATTATTTATAGTTCTCAAATCAATTTCCAGAATTCTGATTTATAAATTTTTATTAAATGTTTAACATGTTTCTCAACAATATTTAAGAATTCTGATTTAAAAAGTTGCGTTTATTATCCTTTCTAAACAATTTTTAAAAAATTGAAGCACCAATGGTGTTATGAGTGTAACAAAAAATAAAACAGTTCCAATCTACATGCCATGGTAGGATATATTGTAAGCACACATGGTAACAAGAGGGTATAGAAACATGATATAACATTTACCTTAGCTTGTACACCGTCATCCGGCATATCCATAACATGTTCACCGCCTGGTCCATTGCTCACCATAGCACCTAGTAAGTCAAAACAAACCAAAATACAGTGTTTCCAACCATATAATGCACCATTAATAAACTGGACACATAAATTTCATCCTTTGGAACAATGCTGTATCTCCCAATATAGTACATAGTAAGATACAACCTTGTAGCATCAAACTGATGATTTGCCTTTGCTTGCTTTTTTCATTACTCACTAATATGATTTTACAGTATCTAGATTATGCACGTTATGTATACTTTCGTCAGTATAGTTTATATAATAAATCCCCTGTTTAGCTCCCTGAGATCAATATTCCCTTATACCTTGTGAGTTGTCTATATCTTGGTCCCCTTGCATGACTGGTTCTATACGGAACTTCTCCAGTGACTTGAGGACATGAAGACCGACTGTCGGCTTGCGTCCAAACTGACGATGATCTCGTACACGGACATTTACTGGCGGCATGTATAACTCTTCTTTTGGCAACATCTGTAAAACACATTCATGGTGTAACTGTTATTTTCTGAAGCTATTTGTTTGTCAAATGTTGGCCATCACTTGAGACAGCCAAAAGGAACCAGTTATTTATCCACAAGTGGAGGAAAACAAACTTTGTTTCAATTACTTTTTTATAGAAATATTGAGTGTATGAAGTAGTATTATGCTCTAGGCCAATGAAAGCACTCACCTGAATTGCTCATGCATATTAATGAGATAGAATTGCTAATGCATATTAATGGGATAGAATTGCTAATGCATATTAATGAGATACAATAGAATACTATACTCACCACGTCAAAGAACATATGAGGGCTGGCAAAGTTTGGGTTTCGTTTTGTATTTTTAATCATCTCAGATTTAACGACATTTCCGGATACTTCAAACTCAATACTTGGTGACGTTACTGATGCTAGTTGATATTTCTTCATGTTTCTTACACCCCAGCACAATATCTGGAAACAAAAAAAACATCAAATTTTAATTTACATACAGCGTATGTGTTGAAATGCAAAGAGATAACTAGTAAGTAAGTAACGTCTTTATTTAACGAGGCTGACACATTCAGTTTCCCGATCTTCCATGTGGGCCTCAAGGTAGATGTGTCAAAATGTGTGTCATAAAAGTATAACATAATAGTTAACTAGAAATGTGTCCATCGACACGGGTGCCCCTATTGGGGTATATAAAGTTACAAATGGCCATAACTCTGGTAGAAATTGCTGCAGCAAAAATTCCATCCTTTAATTATGGTCAACTACACAGCAAGGTTGTTATTCAGTGAAAGTTTGAAGAAATTCCGCCCAATTGTTTGTGATTTGCGTTACATACGGACGGACAGCATCATCCCTTCTCAAAAAAAAATGCGCTTTTTACCAAAATGCGCTTAAAAAGTGCATTTTTCCTGCATTTTCTACATAAAAGTGTATTTATACTGCATTTTTGTCAAAAAACTGCACTTTAGTGCATTTTTTCTACATTTTTTTAATTGAAGTGTTTTTTTTCTGCATCTTTTTTAATTGAAGTGTATTTTTTCTGCATCTTTTATTCAAGCTAGTGTATTTTAACTGCATCTTTTCATTCCATAAGTGCATTTTTTCAATGAAGTGCATTTTAAGTGCATCTTTTGTAAATGAAGTGCATCTTTTACAGTTAAAATGTACAGTATTGTAATCTAGTGCATTTTAAGTGCATCTTTTGTAAATGAAGTGCATTTTAAGTGAATCTTTTGTAAATGAAGTGTATTTTTTAATCATACTTTTTCTGTACTGCGTATTAGGGGATTTCTATAGCCCATATGATTTTTCTGTTGCCATGACAACCATAAATTATTGTATTTTATGTACATTATCTACTTATTGGTCCCTATCCACATAACATGTCTCAAATATCTAGCTTAAAAACTGTTGAGTTATGACAGGGTTCAGATTTTAACTATTTTCAGCATTTCTGTACCCATAGCAACCAAAAATTTTGTCTAAATAAAAACAAAATGAATGTGCATAATTAACTTATTAGTCTCTATCCACATACCAAGTCCCATAAATCTAGCTTAAAAACTCCCAGTTTTGACAGTATTCAGATTTTAACTATTTCAGTATTTCTGTATCCATAGCAACCACAAATTTTGTCTAAATAAAAAACAAAGTAAATATGCATAATCTCCAAATTGGTCCCAATCCACATACCAACTTTCATAAACCTAGCTTCCAAACGGTCTGAGTTATGACATGATTCAGATTTGGAACTGTTTTCACTATTTCCGTATCCATAGCAACCACAAATTTTGTCTAAATAAAAACAAACTAAATGTGCATAATCCACTTATTGGTCACTATCCACATACCGAGTCTCAAGTATCTAGCTTAAAAACTTTTCGAGTTATGACAGGGTTCAGATTTTAATAATTTTCAGCATTTCTGTATCCATAGCAACCACAAATTTTGACTAAATAAAAACAAAATTCATGTGCATATTCTCCTAATTGGTCCCTATCCACATACCAACTTTCATAAACCTAGCTTCAAAACTGTCTGAGCTATGACATGATTCAGATTTGGAACTGTTTTCACTATTTCCGTATCCATAGCAACCACAAATTTTGTCTAAATAAAAACAAAATAAATGTGCATAATTAGCTTATTGGTCCCTATCCACATACCAAGTCTCAAGTATCTAGCTTAAAAACTGTTCGAGTTATGACAGGGTTCAGATTTAAATAATTTTCAGCATTTCTGTATCCATAGCAACCACAAATTTTGACTAAATAAAAACAAAATTCATGTGCATATTCTTCTTATTGATCGCTATCCACATACCAACTTTCATAAACCTAGCTTGAAAACTTTCTGAGTTATGACAAGATTCAGATTTTGAACTGTTTTCACTATTTCCGTATCCATAGCAACCAGAAATTGTGACTAAATAAACACAAAATGCATGTGCATAATCTTCTTATTGGTCCCTATATACATACCAAATCTCATAATTCTAGCTTAAAAACTGTTATGACAGAATTCAGATCAGGTGCACTTCATTTTTTTTTATTCTAATATTCAATCGTAACCAAGCTAGACGTATAAGCAGTGCACCCTGCTGTGCCCTAAGTGATCAATACCGCCCTGCCCTTTGTATAGTACTGATTTGTATAAAGAAATGTGTCAAACGAGTAATAAACAGAGTGACACGTCGTATAATTGACAAGATACCGTGAGATATGTCAATCATCCGTAAAACACTCTCTAATTAAGATCGATGGGGTGGAGCTTTGCATCCGCTGTCAGCCAATGAGATCGCGCATCGCGGTAACGCATTACCAATGTGCGAATATTTTTTAATTGACAAGGGCAACTGACATTACTACTGATCGGTGATAGCACATCGACAACTATTCTTATTAATTTCAATAGAAAATTTGTTGCAAATTACCGGCAAGTTTATGTATTACTCGGACCTAATTAACTTACCTAATTTGACAGTCCTGTAATACGTTATATCACTGTAATGCATGTGCGTTATCCAAACATTATAGTAAATCACGGGACACACAATATTTCGTGTAACCTTAAATTCCCCACGTGAAGTCTGTGAGTTACACACGTTATATGACGTCATTATGCATAACTCACGCTTGTTCTGTACTGAGCAGGGTGTAGTTACTCACGCTATATATAGACCATATTAAAAAGTAACTAATGAGTTAATCATGCTTGGAAATATTAGGCGTTTAATAAATCATTGAAATGTTAGTTTTAATGGATCAGGAACATATTGCTTAATGGATTTTGACTGGATTGCTAGTGGTGACGAATTTCCGAGTATGTTCGGCTATTTCATGTCAAATTTTTCAATTACGTTAGATTATAAATTCGTTTTTGGAAGAGCGATATAAAAATGAGCTTTATTTCCTAACAATATTACTTACTTAGACATGTCAACAAAAACTTACAGATCGATGTAAAATCTAAATAGATCGACGGGATATAAAATTCTGATCTAATAAATAAAATAATGGTGGTATCACACGCGCAAATTTGTCATTTTCATTAAGAGAAAATCTTTGATTTTTTTAAGTTTAACATCGCGTGTAATTGTGCATCCATTTGATGAAAAGCCACGATGGTTGTGAATTCAAATAATAAGCAGTGTAAATTAGTGATTGTATGTTTAAATATGTACATATGAGAACAATTTGACAAGGACAGTTCTTTGTCTATGTAACTCCATAAAGTTGGGTACTGTAGTAGTAGGCCTCATTGGCTTCCTGTACATAAATTTTGGTTATTCCTCCTTACAGCGGGCCGCATCCTCCACAAAGTGTCCTTTTTACAAACTTGGACCCTACCTGTCCTTTACAAATCCTGGATGGAACACGTAATTATATCTAAATATCGTATTTTTGTCGATCATAAACAATATATTTCCCAATAATATCGTATAATATTAATCGACCCCGCACGTTCAAAGTACGGCGTTACGGGATTTTAACCATTAAGCATTTTTTGAATTAACCAATCAGCGACGGCGTTATTTTTGTGTTTTGATTTAAAAAAAATGGCCACTAGCGTATGGAGAAAACAGACGCGGAACATGGCAATTTGCCGATGATTTACGGACGTATGAAGGTTAGTACATAAGTATGCTACGAGAGGCTTGTATAATCTCGTAATTTTCAATAATTTTTCGACAAATGGCTACGATTTTATGGCGATTGAGTAAAAATCGAGGACGCCATGCTAGATTTCGTCACAAATCATGATTCTCACATTTCGTATCCAGTTTAAATCGTTTTTACGCTCAGTTTCGTAGACATTATGACGTTATCAACATATACTGCCGACACATCATTTTCAAATGTGCTAAGAAAGGAATTATACGATAATACGACCGAATATAGGCAAAATTGCCGCGAATTTTTTTCGGAAATTATGGTTTCGAAAAAAATTACCTCGAACTTTAACAGAGCAAAATTCATTAATTATAGTCAATGTTTATTACAATTTAGTCATATTTAGGAATTAATTACACTTAACTAAGCATTCCAGAGCGTGTAGTCATGCCACGAAGAGCTTTTACCTCCACACTAAACTAATGCCAAAATTTGCTAAAAAATGAAAGGCATGTGGTTTTAAAAACAGTTTTTCTTCCCTTTTTTATATTTTCCGTAGTTTGTGTAAATCATAATACATGTACATATGATTAAATATGTTATTTTCTACAGGATTTGAACAGATTATGGGTCCCAGGGAAGAAGGATGGAACTTAAACATAGAATTGCTGGGAGACTGAGAGGTGACAAAGACATTTTATGAATTTGCAAAGGTTTCCTTTATACTAAAGTTTATGTTTTTAACTGGAAGGATAAATATTTATATTATCCCACACATAATAATTGGAGCCTAGGACTATTATACATTTACAATAATTGAACAGGGGTGTCTGTTACTTGATCAGTTCGGTTGTTTTGTTATTTAAGTTCTCGACACCTTTGAATTGAATTCTTAAAATATTTTCATGAAGCTTCATTGTCATGAGGGGCTACATATTTTTATTGCTTTGGCAATCTTATGTATTAAATTAAATAACGGTCCTTTAACGATTTATGAATAAAACACTTCTATTTTCATCAATATCTCTTATGTAACTTATAAATTATATATAGTAATTAGCATTTTTTATTCTCTACAGGCCTTGGACAAATTAGGCATGAATGACGAAACCTGAAACAAGAATTGCTTGGAGAAGTGACACAGACACAAAACTTTTATGAACACCAACATTTGCAAAGGTTTCCTTTATACATTTAACTTAGGGATAAATATTTATATCCCACACATAAAAAATAGATTTTTCTTCTTCCATGTAATTTGCAGTGCCCAAAGTCTGGGGCATGATGCAAATGTTGAGACAGAGGTGAGATACAAGGAATCCGGGTGTGATATCCTAGCTCGTTTCGAATAGATTCCTTGGTTTTTTAACATGCCCGGTGTAAAGCACCGATACATGCGAGACTACCCCTGGGTTACCAACCAGGATCGTCTCTAGTTGGGTGGGAAACACTAAATAGCGTTTCTGAAATGACCAAGTGTCCCGGCTTAGAATCGAACTCAGGACATCTTGATCAGGAGTCAAGCGTCTTACCACTCGACCACCGTGCCACCCTCATTACTCATTATCAATAGAATGGAGGTCTATTATGTATTTATAAATAATATTACAGGAGTGTCTATAACTTGATCAGTCAGTTTCTTGCTATTTAAGTTCTCTGCAATTTTTGTATGGAATTCTTAAAAAAAAATCATGAAGCTTCATAACCACGAGGGGCTTTACATATTGCCTTGGCATTCACATCTATAGATTATATATTGGATTTAAAACCTTTACTTTAATTATTCATGAAAAAATACATTCTTGTTATAACTATTTGTTAATTTATTTCTAAAGCTTGAGCTAAATTATACATAGTTAAATGTTTTATTCTCTACAGGTTTTTAACAGATTAAGCATGAGAGATGGAACTTGAAAATTGATAAGACCTACAATGGCTTGGAGATGTGACACAGAAATGAACAACAAGTTACATAGACAAAGGTTTTGGTTTGTCTCTTACTGGAGAAACATATTTTTACCCCACCAATGAAATTTTGAGGGCTATATTATTAGTATATAGACTCGAGATCATTGAGGTTACAAACCACAAAATGCCTATGTGCACCAAAATCAGATACACTCATATATATATAGTTCCTACAGAAACTGGTGATTGTGTTTAATGGTAGTATGCCTTATCAAGTTGAAAGTTGATTGAGTTAACAGGCATTGAATACATGTATGTGACGTATTAATTGAAACAGTTTTATCTGAAATATTTGTTGAGGTTTTGGGTAGGGTAAAACTGGATTTGATAGTTCCCCAATATTTTCACTGCATTTGACAAACAATATTTTTCTTATATGATGTGATACCTACTATTTTTGTATTTTTTTAACTCTGGTAGCCCCTTCTTTTTATTGATATATGTCTGTCTGCTGGCCATAGCCTTTAACATATTTTAACATGGGACTGACTATTGAAACTTGACTGTTATTAAATTCATTTAGTGGTTTGTGACCTTGAGGTTTTTCCCATTTCAGTTCTCAGCTCCTCTTAACTGGAATTTTTAAAATGTTCGGTAAAGATAGCTTTTATAAATGAAATTGATGCTTTTTTAATAATTTTCTCTGCAGCTTTTTCATGATGCTGAAATTTTTAGGCAACCATATTATCATTTCATTTAACTTTACAGAAAGTTTTTCAGTCATGGCCAAACACCTTCATTTTGTGCGGGTGCAAGTTCTTATCAACCAGCAAATTTAATTGTATGGTAATTTGTAGATATTACTTTGATAATATTTCATTTTTGTGTTGCATTGTATAATCATATTTCTGTATTACTGAGGTCGTTTTCGGAACATGATCATATGGGCTCAATGAGTTGTGCACCAGGCAAAATTAAAGAATCAACATTGTTTACATTGTAGATGTCACAGGTTTGACTTGATAACAATAACATATTCATTGTAAGTCTCCATAATAAAATAGAAAAGGGTCAGGTCTCTTAAAGGGTATTCAGTCAGTGTCGAGGGCTAGGTTGCCTGCCAAAGACTCGCTCATCAATAGTTTTGATGAAATATGGAAGCATTATAAATGAGCTTCATGTTCTGAATATTGTTTTTGTTTATAAGTGAAACTGATTGTTATGAATATATTATGTACTTATGTTTCATTGAACATGTCAGTGTAGAACAGTTGTTACTTTTCCCATTTTCTGATTTATTTTTGGATAAAAAAGTATGACTTATTTTGGGTTAATTTCTTTCTTAATCAGAGCTGTGCTTCTTGACTAGCATGGCTTTTATCAAGAGGCTGTTTATGGTTTATAAAAAATGCAGCTTTTATATCACAATTTCGAAGTAGTTAATATAGTCTATCGCTCAAGTAGCTTTAAAAAAAAAATGTTCCTAAGATGTTATTTGTCAGCCTATAAGATGTGATTTAGGAAAAAGAAAAGCTAATCCTTCACAACAAAGTAAATCAGGCTTTTAATATGAACAAAACTGTATTTTCTATCAAATCTTTTTATGTCTACTGGTAATTATATTTTTATTGGTAATTATATTTTTATTCGGACAAGCTTACTACCATGGCAACATACACATTAACAACCTGAAAACCATGTAGGTGACTTATGTATTGCTGGCAATTCCTGATTACTTGTTGATTTCATTATAGCATTATCTTGTCCACAGCATAACTTTGTCAATGTAGTTTCAAATGACTTCAAACTTTATATGATTAAAATTCAGTTAAAAGACATTCTTGTTATAGTTATGTTCATACAGTTCTATTTCACAGTGTAAAGAATAATTATTCAGTGCTTAAGCTCACCTGTCGCAGAGTGACGAGGTAAGAAGTTGTGATCACCCTTCTGTTGACCATCCACATTTTGCTATGAATAAGCCTTTAGTTGCCAATCAGTTTTCTGCTGCAACTCGGCTGGCATATCAGTGCCTCGACTCGAACTTTTTTTGCCTAATCTACCTGACAAAACTTCTATTGGATTGTTCATTGGTTTTGTCATTGCAAGCATCAATATATGCTATTCTGTTGACTGGTTATGTCCCCTAAAAGGACCAGAAATTCACCCAAAATGTTTTTTTCAAACGAAAAAGATACACCTGGGTGTACCGGTATTATCCGGGTTTTCTTTTGAGAAAAATACTAAAGCTGGAAGTACATTTTTTTCGGCAGAAAAATGCGCTTAAGTGTATTAATGCACTAGAAAAATACAGTTAAAGTGCACTGAAGGCAGAAGTGTTTTTTTTCAGATGAAAAATGTAAGAAAAATGCGCTTTAGTGTATTAATGCACTTAAAATGCACTGAACCCAGAAGTGTTTTTTTTCCAGAAGAAAAATGCAGGAAAAAAACACTTAAAATGCACTGCCCCCAGAAGTGTTTTTTTTCCAAAAAAAATGCAGAAAAAATGCGCTTAAGCGTATAAATGCACTAGAAAAATGCACTTAAAATGCACTGAACCCAGAAGTGTTTTTTTTCCAGAAGAAAAATGCAGGAAAAAAACACTTAAAATGCACTGCCCCCAGAAGTGTTTTTTTTTCCAAAAAAATGCAGGAAAAATGCGCTTAAGCGTATAAATGCACTAGAAAAATGCACTTAAAATGCACTGAACCAAGAAGTGTTTTTTTTCCAGAAGAAAAATGCAGGAAAAAAAACACTTAAAATGCACTGCCCCCAGAAGTGTTTTTTTTTCCAAAAAAAATGCAGGAAAAATGCGCTTAAGCGTATTAATGCACTAGAAAAATACACTTAAAATGCACTGATTACAGAAGTGTTTTTTTTCACAAGAAAAATGCAAGAAAAATGCGCTTAAGCGTATTAATACACTAGAAAAAAAACACTTCAAGTGCATTTATACAGAAAAAATGCAGAAAAAATACACTATAAGTGCATTATTGTAGGAAATTAAGTGCATTTTATGTTCATTTTATTTACATTAAATGCAGTCGGTAAATAAAAAATGCAGAAAAAAAACACTGCCAATACCGCTGCGTTTAATGCGAATTAAATGCGTATTAAATGCGCATTTAAAACACTTATTCGAGAAGGGAATGCTACATGCCCCCAACTTATAAATAAGTGAGGGGGGGACAACAATAGAGCTTCTTCAGCCATTATCATAGCAACAAAACATAGATTTTTTGTTTCCACTACTTAAGCACATGCAACAGGTCATATGGTAAAGGGTATCAAGTGATTGAAATACAGAAAATGATGCAAATTGTCATGTTTTGCAAAAATTGATTAAAATTGATCAAATGAGCAAATCTTTTCAACTTAAATAACCCAAGATCTCATATACTGTGAGATAGACTTGTCATATGATGTACTCACCTCAACAGCTGTTCTCTGCATGACTGGACGTATTCCATTTGGCACAGCGTACAACTCTCCTCTCTTTGAAGGTACAAATGGTAAATCTTTTCCATTATCCTAAAATAACAAATGTTAGAAGTTATTTAGAAATTCCCAAACACAGGTGAAAAAATGAATGATTATCTGATACGGTAATTCTTAAATTTTGCAAGGCTTGACACTAACACAGGTCTCGTGGCGCAGGGCCAGTGAAAATCTTGAAGGACCACTGAAAATTATGAAGGACCAGTAGCTGTTTTCTATACAAATTTAATGCTTCTTTACAGTCAGACCAGGGCAGCAGTAACAAAATAGTTAGTGTCAACCCCCGCATTATGACAATTCCTTTTTTAGCTTTGTCAGGTAGATCTAGACCATATATTAATCCCTGTCGTTGGTGGGAGAGGGTCAGGAAACCAACCCTCATCCAACCTTACAATTCTTTAATGGAATTAATAGGAAGAACTGTAAAATCATTTCATTTCTATGGGGCGAAATTTCGTGGTTTGGTAAAAAAGACCATTTCGATGGGATGTTAATTCATGGATTCTGTGTTTCAGGTAATGAATACATGGGTCAAAATTATTGTTCAATGGGATTAAATTTTGTGGTAAAAGATGAACCATGAAATCCACGAAATTTCATCCCCCATTATAATGAATGATTTTACAGTAAGTAATATTGATCAAGGAATATCATATTTGCAAATAACAATAATTGTAGCAAGCAGCAATGTTTGACAATTGAGGTATTATTATAATAACAGGGGTTCTAATGAGGTATGATGCCCGATTCTGTAAACCAGTCGCAAGTTTGATTTGGATGTCCTTGGAACACTTTCCTACACCTTAACTAGGTTTCAAACATTGTGGTATAGTTACAATTTGGATAATGGAACTTCAATGATCATAACTATGTCAATACATTGAATTTTTACATCAAATAACTTTTATTTTGTGCAGAAAAGATAATTCTTTCTTAAACTGCCATTCCGGATTTTCCGGAATTCCAGATTTGTAGAACCCCTGTAATAACTACATCTTGATTAAGTACTAAATATGAGTAATACTAATACATGCAGAATGAGAAATATACATGTGGGTGGGGTATCTAGAATTAATGTTGCAAGCACTGTCACCAGCACACGGGTGGGGTATTTAGAATTAATGTTGCAAGCACAGTCACCAGCACATCACAAAGACAAAAATATAATACACATAAACAATCAACTAGTCACACGGCTACAGAAAACTAGGAAAAACATGTCAAGAATAAATTTGTTAGAAGTGGAAAATGGTAAAAACATGACTGTAAAACCAAATACACATACATGCATGTATTTAGTAGTACTAGGGCCACTATGATAAATTATCTGTATAAGAACAAATTTGGCTTTCATATAATCTATAGTCAAAATACATCTCAATGGTTAGCACGTTTACGCTTGCAGTATAATCTAGCAACAAGGGTTCAACTCCGGGTAGAGGCACTCCTCAGACCTATGCCAGACATATTTCAGTAAATAGCTGACTGGCAAATAAAGGCTATGCTCTGTAATTTAAGAAATTCTTGAAGACCTTAAGATTGATTTGGTCTACCAAAGTAAAGACAGTCAGGAATGTGTGCATAGCAATATATTCAAAGATTGGCATATATAATCAACTTGTTACCAACTGAACCATAGTCAAGACAGTTTGGTTCAAACAGTTGTTCCTGTATATAATTAGTACTAAATTACATAGGCTAGATCAAACAAAATACATAGGCTGCACTCAACCATGATAAATAACTGCTGCATTAGCATCTCCTTGTTTGTCCCTACTCTAACCCCTATTTGATAAATTTTGCAGTACACAAAACCATAATGGACTAGGTGCAAAACAATGGTATTAAACTACATCATATTTTTTTATAATAATTTCATGGAATGAATATTATTATTAATAGTTTTTGTGGGGGATTCAATTTTTTTGGATTTCGTGGCACACCTTCAACCGCAAAATTAATTCTCAACTAACAATAATCTAGACCCTCATATTCATTATCTTAAATGCAAAATCTATGAAATTTTGTCCCATCGAAATGGTCGTTTTTTTACCAAACCACAAAATTTTGTCCCATCAAAATGAAATGATTTTTACAGTAGGCAGCTATCATACCGGTAGTTTTGCACAGACCCTCCCTAAATGATCAATATTCCATAGCTACAAAAGTATGCAATGCAGTTTTTAGTGACACACCATGATTAATATTCAAATGCCAAAGAATTACATAACTTAAGAAGGTGGAAGGGTACTTTAACAAGTGCAAAATTAGTCCTAGGTCAATATGCTTGTTCAAGAGTTATCTTGAATAATACACATTTGAAAACAATGCAGTTTCAAGGGGAAGGTAACTCCTTGCATTTTCTATTTATTCCGTTAGTAATTTAGTAATGTGCAGCATCTGTGCTTATCTACATAAGAAGTTATTACAAAAACTGTAGCATGTACCTTTGAAACATTTTGTTGGGAGAACAAATCATGGTATGTCACTTTAATACTGGTATTAGTTTGTTATTATGTACACAGGTAATATATATTCTACAGCTCTCCATGCTAAATTTAAAAATAATATATGACTGGATCTCTAGAAAATCCTATGTTTCAAAAATCTCCAAAAAAATTCTGTATTTCCTGAATACCAAGAAAATCCTATATTTCATGAATTCTAACAAAAATCCCATATTTCATGAATCCCAAGAATAAACCATATTTCATGCATCCCAAGAAAATCCCATATTTCATGCATCCCAAGAAAATCCCATATTTCATGAATCCCAAGAAATCCAAATGTTTCATAAATCCCAAGCATTTCATTAACTGACTCACGTCCCCAAGAAAAAACTTGTATTTCATGAATTGACCATACGCCATATAACCATACATGCCAGATCTACTAGATCATTCGCGAGTCTCACACATTTGAGACTTGAATGCCAAACTACCTCCACGAGAAGTTGAAGACATACGTGGGGTGTTATACAGCACTTGTCCAGGAGTATTCTGACCACCGAAAAAACTTTCCAGAGAATCCAGTCATATTCTACAGCTAAAGCTACAAGCTAGAAAAGGTATACCCATAAGCTATCACATACCTTGGTCTATACACATGAAAACAAAGCAAAAATTAAATCAAAAGGGGTTCAGATTAAAACTAAATCACAATTAAAAGCAAGAAGTGACTTAACTAATTAAGGTACAAATAATAGCCAAAGCCAAAACAAAGTACATGTTTAATGAATTGGGGCAACTAATTAAGGTACAAATAATAACCAAAGCCACAACAAAGTACATGTTTCAATGAATTGTACAACATGAAGCATCTATCAGATGACTGCTAAAAATTGCTGACCTAAGCTCAACTCATCCCATCCCCAAAAATATATACCCCGGTATTAGTAAGTCGCAGGAACAATACAGCTATAACTTTTCTATTCATAACTATGACATATGACTTTGCTGGACATTAAGGTGCTTTAAACAATACTACTCATGCTGCCAGCTGATATAACTAATATTTAGTCAGGGCTTTCATTTGAATTTTGACTCTTGAATTTGACAAACTTGCCTATTTTGACTCTTGAAAGTTTGGGGTGAAGAGTCTAACTTACAATACTTATAATACAAATTTTCTTAAAATATTGTGATGACTCTTGAAAATTGAGAGTCAGGAGTCATTTTAACTCTTCACTTGTGGAGCCTAGTGAAAGCCCTGAAATTCTTATGAAGTTTGATGACTGCAACTCTGCTAAAATTAGATGAATGTCTATTAAAATGCCTAAAAGTGCAACTATAACTATAACGCGGTATTGGGACCTGTGCCACTTAAAGTAAACAGGCAGATCAGGTACAACAACATATAAGGATATTGGAAAAGGGATTATCTTTTTCAATGTGTATAGCTTGGCTATTGTGACCTGAACCTGACCTTTATGCAAGAATATATTACAAGATTTTTGCTTTGATTATATCCATTTCCGCAAGCAAATCGTGCAATATCGGTATTTCAGATTTGTGTTTGTATTACATGTTGAGCGTCTTCGTGATACTCCCCGATTATGAAACATACACTCGGTGTTGTAAACGTAGACAGTATATCGACACTTAAATTATGCTAATCAATAGGTCAGGCTCATCTCAATGTGGCCAAGCTTTACCGTTATTTTAATTTACTTGGTGAATAGAAGTGAGCAGGTAAAATACACTTCCGCTCTCCCTAAATCGATGTAATGGTCAGTGATTTCTGTTTATATTGACATTGCAGAATATCGCGTTAGACTTATACACATGCTGAATATTGTTCCTATGAATTTTAATAATTGTAATTTTATTAATTTTCAAAAGTCAACAGTGTAGGGCGTCACTTTTAGTCTTTTCTAACCCCATCACAAGGCAATGAATCGAAGGAACCCACATTGCTAATCCTAACTCAAACCTTAACCTGTCAAATATCAGCTAGGGAAGTTCAGATTGACGGATGGACAAGGACAAATCTATATGCCGCCGGCTAACATTTGATGTTTAGTTAATTATAATGAATGATAAACTTAAAACAGAAAAATTGTATTTATCAGTCAAAAATAAAATGAATTTCTATAGTGGAACACAAAAATGATAATTTAAAACAATAAGTTTTAAAGCAACAATAAAATATTTGCAAATACAAAATATTACAATATAGGAGTATGCATAAAGTATGTGTAACAATAATAGTGAATTATGTTAATATTCATTATTATAATTATTAAAATATATCATCAATATTTTAATATGTAGTTATAAACCAATATAGTTTTATACCATGTTATATACATTAATTGATGATTAAGTAGTAAAAGTTCGTACCACACCCTCAGGGCTTTGTTCCAAATTTGGGAAAGTGTCGAGGAGTATATATTAGTGATTTTATTACTTGGGGAAGAGATTGTGTAAATGTTCTGCCTTCCATTTTAGTGAAATCTGCATGATTTTTAATATCTTAAAGGTGTGATATTTGAGAGTCCCTATTATAAAATGCCTTATAAGGGTCCCTACTCTAGATCTTGTATTTGGAAACAAGGCCCTGGCCCTTTGGTTAAGTCTACTATATTAATATATCCAGAATGTATAATTTATCTATACAAAATATAGCTTGGTTTACATGCATTTGATTAACTTATATTAATTTTGCCACAGACCCCCATTATATGTCAGAAGTATAATTACACATGTTAACTATTAGAAGGATCATTAACCTTATTATGTAGTATTATCATCATTTAATCAATTGACCCTTTACTCCATAGATACAAAATAGGTACAATTCCTGGCAAATACCAATTATTTTCCAAAACTGAGTACAGAAGTGAGACAGTCAAATTATGGAACTTGACAAACATTTTAAGACACTTCATCAATGGAGATCATTCTTGGTATTTGTCAAATCATAATTTATTTATTGACGGAAAATCTTGTTAACAATATATAACCATAAGCCATACCCAATATTCTGTACGCCCGTAATCTAAACCATTAACCATCAGTATCTCTATATATTTCCATACACATATCAATACGAAGTAATTTGATACTGGTTAAGTGTTAGGGTGTACCTTACTGGCATATCCATGGAGTAAAGTGCTTGTAAGACTAGGAGTAACAAAACAAGAGCCACGCCTACTAGTGCTGGACGCTCAACTTTCTTGTTTTGGATAATAACAAGGGCAGATTAGTCAATAAATAAAGGTCACAGGGTTATTAGCCTTGGGCCCTTGTCGGTATGGACACCGCTTTTTGATGGTGAATAACTATGCTAAGTTTCAAGTGGACACCGTTGATAGTCTTTGAGAAAATGAATCTGACAATAAACTTATTCAACACACGCAGACCCTGACGCACATGATCCTATCACTACAATAACTTCCCTTTTCTTCTTCAAAAGGTCAAGCTAATAACAAGGCCTGGGTATGTTAAGTGCTAAATACACACATATAATGATGAGGTATAGTTCTAAAACAATACTTACCAGGAAAAGTTCAAAGGCAGCCAGAAGTTCTCCGCCGGAATCTTTACCACGTCGCACCTCGTACCATTGTAGGACCACGGATCTAGCATCACTTGGGTCAAGTTTGACCATCGGGTGAGCTTTGGCACGTCCAAGGAACTCTGGTTCTCCCTGAGTAAAGGATGATACACTAGTTACATGTAATAATTTAATAATATCATGTAAAATTGACAATATGTCAGTAACTGTTGTCAATCTATACCTCTTGTATGAATTTTAACAGAAATCTATAATCACATGGTCCGAAGGATTAACTTGAAAACCTACGCCAAGCACACTTATCAGTCAATCAGATAGAGCAATCTCTGCTCTCACGTAATTGTAGTTATACCATAGCAACATTTTTTATTAATTAATTTTAGTCCCACAAGTATATAAGGCAGGGATGTCAACAGGGCAAAATTCAAAATCAGGAAAAGCATATGTGGCTTATGAACATTTTACCAAGTAAGAGGCCTAAAACAATATATTGTTAAAAAATATCCTTTCTAGCAGATTAAATTTAACATATTTTTGCCATTTCTTGAGATATTTTAATCAAATAAATTTTATTTTGATCATAAGACATTGCTCTTACAGTACTGATAAATCTGAAATTCACGATAAATCAGAAAAATTGACATCCCTGATGAGGAGAACTTCTGAGTAGTTGCTTTATTCTCATACCAAAACCAGCGGTCAATTGGAAATACACCAAGTGTCAAGCAAGCGAGATACAAAAGAACCATTTTGATCAACTTTGGTAAGTTGTGGCTTAGTATCGAACCCTAGACTGTGCAGGCTAGCTCTGGAAGCCAACAATTTATAGGAACTTAATGAATAAAATCAGGATTAAAGAGTCCAGACATGAGTATCAAATACTGTATAGCGGGTATATTTCGCGGGGGTTTAATTTTCGCTATATTCGCGGTCAACATCGAATGCGCGAAATTTAAACCCCGCGAAATAATTACCAAAAATATACAAAATTTACAAAGGGAGACAATGCATCAGGGAGCTTTAAGAAATAATCCAACATTACTTTGCAAGACGTACAAAACGACACATTGTGTCGCTTCAGTAAAATACGATATTAATTAATAGACTACGACATGTATAATTGATTATTAAAAATGGATATTTGTAAAGAACGTGTTTAAATCGTTGCTTGCATTTCAAGGTTGTTTGAAGGATTGAATTGTTAGCCTTCTCATCACACTTGTTGAAATTTAATAACAGTTTTGTTTGCGGAACTTGTAAATGTTTGCCGTAATAATTATTTGTTTGTAAATAGATCTACATATTTTTCTTATGTTAGCAGTTAATGCTCAGTATGTTTGGTTTATTGCGTTATTTTATCGTGCCTACGGATAATCCTTATGGACGAGGTCTCCAGAAGACTTTTAGTACTTTTAGTTTTTGGGCGAAAGTGCATGATAAAGAAGATACCATAATCCCAGAAGCATGCCTGGTTCTTTTTGCATGCCATATGTCATAAGTATAGCACCCATACATGGGACCTTGGTTTAAAGTCTCATCCGAAAGACTATCCATAATTTTAGTTGGCCAACACGGGATTCGAACCCACAACCCCGAGATCAATAGTGACTATCATACTTGTTCTCTAACGTTTACCACCCCTTCCATGTTTACCAACAAGGTTTTAATTTCGCGGTCAAGGCCGTTAGCGCGAAATCAAGACACCGTGAATTCAAAAGGTTCCAATTAACGCGAAAATTGGACACCGTGAAATATACCCGCTATACAGTATCAGTTGTAGTGCTCATAGTTAGCTCCAAATTCAGTGAACGATGTACCAGAACTTTATGATCTTATTGTTCAAGTTTTAATTTGTACGTAGACTGGAAGTTTGATTTGTGACTGATTCTTTACTATAACCTTAGCCTCCTCGTTAGCCTAGTGGTTGAGCTTTTGCTTCCAGAGCGTGAGGTCCTGGGTTCGATCCCAGGCAGTGTCATACCAAAGAGGAAATAAAAATGGTACCAGAAATTTGCTTGCTGGAACTTAGCATTAAAGGGAACTGGCTTCTCTTCTCTCATTGGGGTGGCGATTGATTGCATGGAATGAGGTGTAGAGAGTGATTCATATAAGTTGGAAAGACTTACAAAGGTATCATGATCAAACAGTTCTATAAAGATATCTGGTGGTTGTGCCTCTATCGTACGTGGATCTCCGTGTATCTCTATCTCCTCAAAGATCAAAGTCTGGTCCCAGGTTGGACACAAGCTCTTCTTGATGTTTTCAGTTCGCAGACTCTGTGTGAGGAATGAGACTCGAGCAAACGGATCGGACGTTCCAGAGTCATCCATAGCTAGAATATCCCGGGCCTGGTAGATGTATGCTCGTAGTTGGTATTTGAATGTCTCTGAAGAAAAACATAAATGATACTTTTTTTATAAAAGAACAGTCAAATCAGGTAAGTTGTAAACTCAAACAACCAATCTTATTATGTGTACTGTAAATATTCAGCCATAAGTCGGGCGAAAACAGTTCCAAAAAAATTCGAAAAGTCACCCCACGACTTATGGAAGAGTTTACTACACTACTCCCGATTTTGTCAGAAAATCATTAAATTACTCCTGACTTCATCTAAAACTGACCGCATTTCCCTGACATTGTCTGAAAATGACCACATTCCCATCAACTTTGTCTGAAAATTACTACACTGCGACTTATGGCTGCGTATTTACGGTAATCAAATATGCGTTAGATGTCAAGCACATTAAGAAATCACATGTCCTTTACAGTAAAAGCTGTAAGTGATAAACTGAATAGACCTATTCCAGATATCCACTTATCTGTAGGTACAAATAGATTTTTACCGTTATAATCCTTGTGTCACTTGAATATTCATATCTGGACAATTGAGTTGGGGTCAGTTGTGTTTGCATATGAATACAAAACCAGTCTATCGTAACTAGGCAAGATTTGTTTTTGTCTACATGTAAATTAAGGGGAAAACCACCTTGCGGAGAGTTTCGGATATCAACTATTAAGCAACAATCAGTCTTATACGGTCAGATCTAAGATAAAAGTCATCTAAATTAAACAACCACCTGCACTCAGAAAGTTTTGGCTATCTTACAGAATCATGTTTAACTAATTGTTATTGATTAAGTGTATCAACTTGTCATAAACAATACAATTCAACTGTAACTGTTTGTCTTCTGTGTTGGCCTTGCTGTAACTGTTTTAGAAGACCTAAATTGTAACTGTCGGCATGCATGCCGTATCAAGGCACTACCAGGGACACTGAGTTTCAGAAATTTTATGAAGATGTTTGAAGAGAAAAAAAACACCTTTAACAAGTATACTGGTACCCTTTATAGTTTTTTCCTTGATACTTATTGTTTCAGAAAAAGGCTGTAGCGTTATAGACTGTAAAACCATTTTATAATTCGAAAGAAATCTTGACAAATTCTGGGTAAGCCAAGACAGTAAATATGACTATAGCACTAAAATTAAAACCGGTATAGCACCAACAAATTACACAACAGTTGAAAACCTAGAGCTCAACCAAGAGGTCCTGTAGGGGACGTATTTTCAGATGAGGATTTGTGGGTTATGTTACCGACTACTCACGTTTAAATTGGAGGAACATTCTCGGTGCTGTTAGACTTGACATCTCGTCTGCTTCTTCGTCGTCACTATCCTAAATACAACAACAATATATCAACATTTAGTCAATCATTCCATGTATAACATACTGTCACTCTATAGTCAAAAGCCTGTATCTATATTTTTTATTAAAAAAAATGACTTTTTGATTTAGCTCCAGAGATGAGACCATTTTGCACATTATGTAGTTACTACACTATTCCCTTGTTGTCTGTCACAAAAAACATATCTCTACCCAATACAACTTTTTGGTCCCAACAACAACATTGGCTAATGATTGTCTGAAAATTGTAAAACATGTTTTCATTGGCTAATGACTATCTGAAATTTAAAAAACATGTTTTCATCGGCTAATGACTATCTGAAATTTGTAAAACATGTTTTCATTGGCTAACAACTTTTATTGCCTGAAATTTGTGATACAGGTTTTCATAGTATTGGCTTTACATTGCCGTTTTTTAAGACAGTAAAACATATTTTCATTGGCTTATATAAAATACTTCTTTCTGTTCAATAAAATAATATAAACTGGGTATAGAATAAAATATCTATGTGCAAAACACACAAGGCAAGTGAAATTGGGTAAACTACAGGAAAAATAAAGCAAAAAGTCTCTGGTTGCACCCGATGTAGATCGTTCATAGTCCTTTGATAGCGTAATGTACGATGTACATAACAAATATTACATACAAGGGATATATAGTAATTTTAGGTAGCAGTTTCAAAGGATTGCAATGTGTACATGTATATACAGAGTGCTAAAAAGTTTGTCCCAAAATTTAAATACATGCCAAGTTTGATGTGAGCTATGTACACAGTAGACAATTTGCTGGCTTAGAATGAGAAGGTCATAACTACCAAATCAATATTTTGAGTAAAGAAGAAAAACTGTCTGAAAACTACTCTTTACCTATGGCAAAACCAACTTTTTGGACTTCAGTTTGATCAAATTACAAGTTCCTATTTTCATGAAAATAGGCTAATAAGAAGCGCTTTATGATGCAGATTGCAAATATGTATGAGTCTTATAAGTTGCAATCTTCTCATTCGTGTAGAATTGATGAGAACAAACTTTTCTAACACCCTGTAGAATTGATGAACATGTTCAGAACATGCTAAAATAAATGTCACAATGATTTGCAAGAAATGGAGCAAGAGATTTTTTAATTGATATATGAAAAAGTAACATGCATGCAGTTTGAGTCATACATATAAAATCACAGTAACTTATCATGTTGTCATTTTTAACATACTGATGGACATTATAAAAACAATGCAAAGTTTAGTTGAGTTATCATGCTAAGCAAAAAGATATAGATCCGAATAAATTTCAAAATAAATGACAAATATTCAAGTTGAGAGTCAAATTATTATTTTTATTATACATAATTATGATTTTAAATCCCACTGCTCATCAGCAGGTCAGTCAGATGGAGACTAACCAGCGTGAGTCATACTATCTTAATGTTGTGTAAACCAGCAGTCAAGGGAGATAATTCTGTAGACAAGAGCCATTGCAATAGTAAACAAGACTAGCAGCCCAATGCTTCAAGGAATCGTGGACACTGAATCCAAGGATCGGTAAATGAGTTAGATTTGGGAACACAATAATTTATTTATGATAAGGTCTCCGACCAGTAACAACTAACACCTCCCTTCAAAACTAGCAAGATCATTTTGATTTAAATATTAAACCTTAGCAGTTTCATAACATCATGCTTGTAACATGTACTAATACTAACTAAACCACAACAAGTGAATGCATAGCACAGACAAAACACGTACATAGCAAACTGCTAGATCTAGATTGAGACACATCTCGATTCTACACTACCTACTAGGCTAGCATCAAATAATGAGAATCACAGGACAACATTTAAGAATAGTTACATTCATATTGCAACAGATTGATTCAAATTTGTAAAAAGTAAAAAACAAAATAAAAATGGATATCAACATACTCGCAATATGTGCCAAACTTCCTGCAACCAAATAGTAACTCTTTAATGTGTAGTTATTTTTAGTTTATTGAAGAATTACAAACTTTGTGACCTTGACCTCTGACCTTCAGTAGTGTTCATCAGCAGAAGGTCAACTACTAAGTTAGAGGAATGTTAGGTGTTTTTACATTTGATGAATCAATGTTATAAATTGTTTATCTTTTTAACTCACCATTTTGTCACAATACATTTTGGTAGTTTTCATTAATTAATAATGACCTATTATACCAATTAAGAAAGTTTTTAGTCATAATGTGTTACACAAGGTATTAATTTACAATCATTGATTAAAAATATTCTTGCTTAGCATAAAATAAATGAAAACTTAGGTGTTACATTTGCTTAAAGTTAAAAAGAGATGTTTGTAAAACATGAATGCCCATTACAGGCAGCTAAAATATGTAAATAATGTTCAAGGTCACTGTGATGACCTTCTCGACCTTTGACATTCAGAACGCTAAAAATCAAGGTCAAGACAAGACCTATCAGCTTACTGAAGCACACTCTCTGCTTTTTTATTCATCAATTTGGTCAACAGATAGACTCCAACTGACTTACATGTGTAAAGCAACAAACAACCTCGTTTTCGGAAAAAAGAGGGCATATAAAAAATCATGCAACCGTTTGGTATCAATAATAGTAAAGTTAAGTCACATTAAAGACTGGCAAACATAGCTAATGAAGTTAGCACTCAATCACAGTCAGTAACTCTCGCAGTCTGAAGTAGATCAACTGTTGACAAGATATCCATGTACAACCCTCCCCCACCCACTTAATTCTAAATGATGTTTGCACAACCCCCCCCCTTTATTCCAAATGATGCTTTATTCCAAATGCTGTTTAAACTCTTTCATTTTTACGGCTAAGTGTCAGTATAACACGAATCACAGACAACTGGTACACATTGATTGCACAGAAGTTTGTGACCCAGCTATATTAACCAGGCCCCAATCTCCCGAAACATCTCAATTGGAGATAAATCTCATCTCAAATATTGACATGTGCATTTTGTTACTTTCCATGAGAGAATGGCATCAAAAACACTCAATGCTCAAGAGTTCTAACTTTTGAGTTATTTCATATTCAGACACTGATTAGAACAAAATCTCAATTTGAGATGAGATTTCTACTTGAGATACTTCGGGATATTGGAGCCAGGGTAAATTGAGATTGAAAACAAACTTTAGTTGTTTCATGATCTATTAAGGCCTGATCTGGTGAAAACTAGGAAATATGTGTACATGTATTTTATTGAAAGAACCATCTTGTCAACAGTTGATCCAACATTAGAATTTAGTAGGGAGAGAGCAGAAAGATGATAAACAAAAGTCAACCTTTTTTTTCTTTTTCTTAGCCTGTTCAAAACAAAAATGGTACAATGACGTAACACACAGAGGAAATGAATTATACAAACCAAGGGGAATAGGGTCAATAATAAATAAAGCCAGGCTCCGTGAAAAAACTATTATTCCTTCAGTCCTGACTGACCAATTTTGACTTGGACTGACAGAAAATCATGTATTTTCTATGGACAAAGAGGAAGATTCTCTTATTTTTCAAATTCTGACTGACAAAGTGTAAAAACTTTTCACGGTTCCTGTTAAGCTGATCAATGTCAGGGATATATAGCTGCATCGACATATGTTACCAGGGGCTTGTATAATATTCATGCAAGCATAATAAAGGGGCCAGGGTAATGCATGGAAAACTCACAAGTTGGCAGATGTTTTAGTTTAATTTCATAGTATGAAGAAATTAGACAAACCTTGTTATTTCTGTACGCATATTTTTATTTACATGATTTTGTTATTTCACTAATGAATTACAGACTATGTTATAGACCATGACTGTTTAATGAAAGTTAATACTACTCTACAGTCTATAGTGTTTGTTATTGGATAAAAGTTTTACATGTGACCTAGGTAGGAGGACTGACAAAAGCCACTATGCTGATTTCGCCTAGGTGTTACTTCTGGTCATTTTGTCTACCAAAATTGGAATTATAAATATACAAAACACGCAGTGAGTATACTTGGTGATAAATTAAGCGGGTACCGTACAATATATGATATTATCTAAACGACAAAATCTCGAGAACAAAATCTCGAGAACGAAATCTCACCTCCTGATCAACGAGACTGAAGAAGCATGGTGCACCTTGTTCCACGTTAATCATCTTACGATGCCATCGTCGACGTCGTACAAGATCCATTTTACGTTCTATATGATGAAACTTCATGTTGAACAACGGAGCATACTCCCAACCCTCAGACTTCGCTTGTACTTGCTTTTCCTGCAATAAAAAGTTATATCATGTTTTTCTAAGTATTTTAACCAGTTTTTCATTTTTTTATTTGACCAATTTTTTAGTCATTTACAGTGGCCAATTAACCTAACTTTTCTGGATTGCAACTTATCAGTCCAAAAGAAACTTCTCTACACCTGGAGGTAAATCAAAATGATTAAAGGTATGATCCAATAAAAGCCGTTATTGACATGGAAATCTTGGCGAATCTGGCAATTTTACAAATTTGACTTAACATATCTATGGTAAAAATTTCAGCTAGCAAAAACTTGAACAAAGCATAAAGTAACCATTTGAGGGGTGCCTGCAATACTGTAGTAAGTCCTTTAATTATATGCAGTAACTACAATCTTGCGGGCACCCCTCACATTGCAAGTATAACAATGAATCATTGTGTTACAAAGTATAAAACACTGAATAATTTTGTAATGTCAAATTAATCAATTAATAGTTCTAAATTCTGATAAAAACGAAATGCTCATTTAGCTCAAGGGCAGGGCATGCAGTTATTAGGGATGCTACAAGACAAGTTTTAACTACCTTCATGTTTAAGCACAGCAGAATTGGTCTAGTAATATTCACATCCATTTCAGGTCAAACAGACAAGGATCTTCATATTGACCAATGAAATGACATTATGCTGTGCTCAACAAAGGTTTTTTCAAGCGAATGGAAAGGCCACATTCTTAATATTGTATTAGCATTGAACAACCAATGAAAAGCAGCATTCTTTAATGGGTTTGCAAATCAACCAATGATAAAGGAGCTTTCTTAAATAGGTTTTCATGCTGACCAATGAAAAGCTTTCATTTTAAAATGAACCAATTACTAGTAAAAGGCAGTATTTATTAAAGGGCTTTTAAATTGAACAATTATAGGGTAGCATTCTTTGATTTTTCAAAAGGAAAAGGCAGCATTCTTTGGGGGTTCTTTCAAACTGACACATGAAAAGGCAGCATTCTTGATTTTGTTTCATCATTGACCAATGGAAGGGCAGCGATCTTTAGCTTAGTGTTCAAAGCCTTAATGCAGGAAATCAAACTTAACCATGCAGCACAATTTGAAGGACAATAATGTGGCATCTGTTAAGTTAAACAAAAGATTACTCAACCAGGCACTCAATTATTACAATATGGCACAATTAACCCTTTACTCCTTAGATATGTCAAATCACACCACTACCATAGATGGAGATATGTCCAAAAAGTGATGGACTAGCCTTCTGGTAAATGGATGATTATGGAGTAAAGAGTTAATGTTAATCCACTCCATGCAAACTTACCACATAATCCTAAAGGTATAATATATACATTTTAACAAGGTCTAGAAACAGGTTTTCATTAGAACATTTTCGATGTGTTTTCAATTTCTTTTTCACCATTGCTTATTTCAAGCAAGAACATCAAGGTCTTTCGTAAAACTTCTTTGGATTTTGATACATCATGGTGGCCTGATATCGAACCAGCCTCAGGCACTTCAGCCCGAGTAGGACCTTTTAACCATGAGACTATAGAAGCAAGTTCAAACATAATTTATTAAAACAAGACAGATGCAGACATACGAACATTGTGTAATAATGAGTTACATTACTATCATTGCATTTCAAAGTTTTCATTTAACCAAGAATTGACCCTTTAACCCCAGAAATTATACGAATAACAACAACAGTTTACCTTTTCCTTCTTCTGTTTGATGTTTTCTACGAGTCTTCTAGATCTAACCCAGCGACGACGTCTACATAGATGATACCTCCTCTCTACCGGTCCCCATCCTCCCATAGTAGCCTCAACACAGTATTCATATCCTAGCAACAACACAACAAATATGCAATATCTAGACAATGATAATTATATGATCTATTTACAAAAGGGAAAGATGTGCTCTTTAAAAACGTGTTTAAACCTATAACCCCACGAAATAATAGCTTTGTTTTTATGTATACTAATTTTAGGCCCCATTGCAGTTCAGAAGGGTTAATATAGGCAAACAAAATAAGAGACTAACAAGACAGTGTTCAATAAATGCTTATGCCCTGGTGGTAACCTTGGCCACAATAACCGGCTAAGTCAAGTAACTTGAAAGTTCTGTAACTGAAGAACCAACTAACAGACAAGTGTATCACTATATGCCTCCGCATCAGTAGACGCCAGGGCATAAAAGGTACATTGGAATATAAAAATGAGACATTGTACCTTCCTCATCCACAGCTCTGTTTAAGTCAGTCTGCCACTCATCTTCCCATATCCAACCAGCAGGTAACTCTAGTTCACCTTTAGATGGTGTAGGGTCTCCTTTCTATAATACAAATATATGGTACATTAATACAGGGGTAGGGTCTCCTTTCTATAATATAAAAACAAGCATAGTGTGAACAAGTTAACCCGGTCTTAAAACCTTTTATCAAATGTTGATTTATTTTCTAAAGTTATTTTCAGCCTTTATTTTCATAATCAGAATGACTGAGTACTAGAATGACTGAGTACTGGAATGACTGAGTACTAGAATGACTGAGTACTAGAATAGAAGAGTACTGGAATGGTTAAATATCAGAATGGCTGGGTATCAGAATGGCTGAGTATCAGAATGGCAGAATACTGGAATGGCCAAGTACCAGAATCACTGAGAATGATCAAGTTTTGGAATGGCCTAGTACTAAAATGGCTGAGTAAAAGAATGGCCAAGTTTTGGAATGGCAAAGTACTAGAATGGCCAGAAAACTTGAAAGAGAGAAGTGTTTACATACCACATTAGTCCATGGTCTTGATGACTCAACCCAGTTGGTACCTGGTAATCTCATTTGACATTCATACACATCATCAATAAATGTCCGGTGCCCGGCGTCCTTGTCATATAACATACTGTAGTAGCAAATACACATTATCACCATAAATATAACTGGAATATAGCTTATCATAGTAACACAAGTGATGCGCAACCTGAAAAAAGGGCCCTTTAATGATGTTACGTCATTTCGAGAAAATGTAAGTACCGTAGTACTCTTGTAAACATCTAACTGTGCTAATGTTAAGAGGCATACAAATATGAGGAACATGGCGTTTCAGTAAGAGCGACGATACTAACCAGTCTAATTGCCTCGAGATTGCCACTAACGGTCTTGTGGTATACAGACTGTGTTTACCTTACAGACCATGGTAGATTTGAAAGAGTACAAACACTACTATATTTACCTGAGTTCAGGGTTGACATACCATTCACCCTCCCATTGCCAGCCTGGTGGTGGTATAAAATTCTCCTTCTTCAGTTTTACCTGTAATAGGGAAATATCAGTATCATATAACACACATATGAAACAACAACATGTCATGTATTATTTGTCTGATGTGAGAGATTTCATTTCTCATTGTTATTTCTTTCTTTATTAAAATTAGTTCCTCACTAATTTATGAAGCCTAGGCCCCACTGAGGAAATCCTCATCAGCGTCATTGAATTAAAATGCAAAACATGCATTGAAATTTCCTCCGATGTCAATAAATGTCTCATGATTTCCACGAATATTTGCCTAGACCAGAATATCTTGTTCCCAAAGCCTCCCAAATCTCATTTGTTTTAATCAGGATAGTATTGCAGAGACAAAAAATGCTCAGTGGGAGTAAGGCTTAAATTGTTGCCTTTAAAGTTTTCACTTTAAAAAAGAGAAGTTGATTTTTCAAAACCGAACAGTCGAAAGAAGAAATGTCAAAAACTTTTTATTATAAACCAAAACGTACCTTGCCCTGACTATCTGAAAACTTGGGTCGGGTCAACATTGGTCCTCTGTTGGTCCAATTACCCAGAATGCTGATTTGATTTTCATACTGAAATAAAGATAATATTCAATGGCCTGGAGTAGTACCGGTATATGCAGCAATACAGAAAGTCTTTGTTACAGACTGCATGAGAGTTTTTTCTGTTCTATTTCGTTAATCTAACGAGTGTTTACTTTTTTCTGCTCAGTTAACAGGGAACTATCCCATTCGAAAGAATAGCATGGACTACATTTAACTCAGTTACACTAAGTTAAACCTAGATAAACATAGTTTGCCACTGGTGGTTGAGCTAATGTTTATAACCGTTATCATTTAACTTTAAACAGACTGTATAATAATTGTTCAGATATTGATGAACAGTATAATTGAACATGGTTGTTACACCCTGCTAAACCTAGATAAACACAAATTACAGCTGGCGGTTGAGCTTATGTTTACAACCGTTATCATTTAACTTTGAACAGGCATGCTCACTGTTTCAGCAAATACAGCCATCTCTCCTTCTTTCTGCATGGAATGCCAGGCATCCTCATCACTCTGTAAACCAAACCAGAGTTTGATCCTTACTAACGCCGGGATGTCCGCCTTCTTCTCCGCTTTCTTACCAGGATACTGAAAGTTAGTTTATAGGGTGATAAAAAAGATTGTTCTCAATGCTCAACTTTCAATAGTTTTTCTGCAGGGTACATCCTTTATATTAAGTAAATATGAACATTTAAAGTAATTATTTATTGTGGGGTAATTTTTTTAGTTTAACTACACCACAAAATCAAATCCTCATGAGTCTCCTACAAATAAAAAACATGATTTTCTCCTTCCATATTTTGTAATTCGTGTTTTTATGACCCCCACCATAAATTGCATTTTTCCAAAATCCATGAAATCTAAAATGTACTCCAAAATTATGTGATGTTCAAAACAGTAACGCAGTGGTTAGCACACTTGCTATCTACCCTGATGAACACTGTTCAAATACAGGTGAAGGCACTCTTATGTCTACCATCTTTTAGCAGAAAGCTGACTGGCAAATAAGGACTATGCTCAGCATTTTTAGAAATTAGGACATACAAACTGCAGTTACCTTCATTTGAATAGATTGTATTTTTCCACATTCGCGACCACAATACAATGGATTCTTGGCGTAGAGTAAGGTGTTGGCCGGGATACGATGGTACGCTACTCTCTTCTCTCCACTTATCATCCAGATTATCACATCAGGCATACTGTTCTGAGGCTGTAATATTATTCATATAATCATATAATCTTTTTTTCATTTACTTTTTTTCATTTATTTGTCTACATTTGACAGTTGTTGTAAGTTGACCATTACTAATTAGCATAAATTTACATTATTAAATAACTTTAATAAATTGAATTTAATACAAGCAGATAAAAACAGTTCTAAAATTTTAAATTCTATAATTTTGCCTCTTTGAGAAAATTCTATTTTTAAGGTGTGTACATGAAGTAGATTATAATGATCATACTGAGTGAATGTACGTACCTCCACGGCAAGGTTGCGTAATATTTGTACAAAGTTTTCAGCTTCATTCAGTGCTTCATTGATATCGGTTGCGTTTTCCCTCAAGCAGGTAGCCATCTCTATCAGGGACTCTAACTCTACTTCACGATACTGTGTCAATAGGGTGTCCAGCTCTGTAGGTAAATGTGTCCCTTTTGTTGGCTTAGGTAAGGGTTTTCTGGAAATTCAATATACAGTTTTACAGTTTATTCGCAATACATACATTAGGCATTATGCCAAAAAGTATACAGTCAAATGTATAATGTGTGAGAAATTACTTATTATTTGTGAGTAGAGTTTGACGAATTTGACCTGACCCAGATCCTTATGCATGATTATATTTAAAGGTTTTAGCTTTGAATTTATCAATTTCCGCAAGCAAATCGGTATTTCAAATTTGCTTTTGTATTACATCTCGAGCGTCTTCATGATACTCCCTGACTATGAAAACATACAACCGAGGTTATCAATACAGGCATCTATTGACTGTTAAATTATGCTAATCAAAAGGTCAGGTTTGTGTCTAATTCGTCAAACTATAAGTTTGACTTTTTATCATACTAATATTTTAAAGTTTTCACAACTTAGATTGATCACTCTGGATACCTCATACGGTACCCACCATCATAAGTGAATGAGAGGTCTGGATACCTCATACGGTACCAACCATTATAAGTGAATGAGAGGGAAGATAACTCCCTGTCTTTACTGGAGAGGTAATGTTATTGAATTGAGCTATTGAGCTGAGGACCTTAATGTTATCCACAGAAAATAAAATCGTTATAATATTTACGTCCCTTTGGTACAACAGGGTTTTATCTTACTATAAACTATATGGAGAAAAACAACCAGGGACGAAATTTAACTATAAAATAGTAAAATGGATCAGGCATTAATCTATTGAATTGTAATAATTTCAAAATGACAATTAATGATAAAGGCCCTAATGTGACCCCTAAAATACATATACTACATTCATCCCTTACTTGCAGTCATCGACTAGTTCATCGAGGGCAGATATCAAGAGTTGTGCCAATTCTGGTGTCGGAAGTTTCGCCTTAATACCAACTCTCACTTGCTCAATATTGGATTCCTGAAAATAAATAAATGTGCTGTTCACTATAATTGAGTTTGAACGCATTTGATGCACATTTCCAACAAATTGAATTCTTAGTGATAAAAATCGCCCTGTTTAAAGCTTGCATGGTGTTAAATTGTACCTGCGGGGCAGAGTCTATTCCTGGGCGCCGCAGATCGATGTTGGCTGCCACACCCACAGGGAGACACAAGCGTAGGTTTTCATTGGTAGCCCAATGACCAGGGGTATTTAAAATGTCAAAGGGTGCTTGAGCGGCCTTACAGCTGAAAAGAGCCCTAGAAAATTGGTTACATTTTTTTTATACATTTTGTATATTGAATGACCCTCGTATAATAATAGTGATTGTCTTGTTAAGGTAGTTTCAAGTTTTTTTGAAATCTTAAGTTTTTATTAAGATATTTTGTGATCCCCCACTCCTAGAACACCATAGCAACGGAGCTGTTTACTTACAAGTGCTGCTGTTATGCCTTCAAACAAGTTCAATGCCTCGAGACGCCAGCTGATATCCTCCCACTGTGCGTCTACAACAACACACGGCTTGGTACCGCCCCATGGTAGGAAGTAATAGTGAGAGCCATCAAACACGGCGTTGGTCGGCTGGGTACTAGACGCACATGGTGCGATATAATCATCTAACTTGTTACCATAGTTACCTGAACAAATAAAAACACATTGATTTCGTACATAGGGTTTTACTAAAATTCTTTTGCAAAACATAATTCATTCCATTTTTACATATTATTGGGAAGCGGTGGCCTAGAGGTGGGGTGCACGCTTCGGGATCGAGAGGTCCCGGGTTCGGTCCCCCTCTGGACCACTGGTTAATTTCTCTGAGAAAGACCCACAGCTCCACTCCACCATGGTGTAAAATGGTACCTGTGAGGGCAGTGTCTATTCCTGGGCGCCGCAGATCGATGTTGGCTGCCACACCACAGGAGAGAAGTAATCTCCCCAGGGAGACATGAGTGTAGGTTTCCATATGTAGCCCAATGACCAGGGGAAGTTGAAATGTCAAAGGGTGCTTGAGCGGCCTAACAGCTGAAAAGAGCCCTAGAAAATTGGTAACTTTTTTTTAACTTAACTTTATTAAGCTTTTACTCAAGATCTTTTAAGCAATGTTTTAGTTTAAGTTTTTTGTCATACAACCCTAATTCCATTCATGAATGAATTTTCGAGAGTAAAACATAGATGTAAATTGTTGGACATATTCAAAATTCCGACACTGCACGATTTGCTTGTGGAAAATGATATATTCAAAGCAAGAACTTTGTTATAATATCATTTTCATGCATAAAAGCAAAGGATCGTGTCCAATTCTTTGGACTATACTAAAGATGAACTTACCAATGCTAACTTCAAATTCGACAGGGGCATCAATAGCGCTAACCATAGTGGCATTGTAGAATGCTGCATGTATCTTGTAACGTCGCTTTCTCATGAATTTCTGGAAATCAATCATAATCATGTGTATAAAATATATACCACTTAGATATCATAATTTCCTAAGGGGGCGTATGATGCTTTCCTGTGGGTGATGCTTCCCCAATTTAAAGTAAGTCCAAACAATCACTGTATGATGTCACAGTGTCCCCCAAATGCACTGCCTAAATCGGGGAAAAGTCATTATTCTGTGGTATTCTTGAATTGGAAATTAGTTAATTACTGTGTAGGCTTTTTGACAATTTATTTATTGTCTGGCAAAGTTAACAATTAAGTCATAAGGTAGATGGTTATACATAAAGAATTTAAAGTTCAATTCATTTAGACTACAATGACTTTGATTTTGGAACTTAAACTCCCCTAACTAAACTATTCAAAGTTTAACAGAGGGACTACAGATATTCTGAGCATGCAGCATTGCTTCGCAACATTTACAGGGGTTCTACTGAAGCATAAAGCACAATGCTGAAAATGAGTCACAAGTCTGTTCCGGGTGCCATTATCACACATTCACACACCTTAACTAGGTTTCAAACATTGTTTTCTTATTTAAATTCAACTAATGAACTTCAAATGTCCATAACTTTGTCAATTCTTTGAATATTTGCACCAATGAATTTTTATTTTCTTAAGAAAAGATCACTCTTTCCAATGCAGCATCCAGATTTCCGGAATATTCCGGAATTATAGAACCCCTGCATTAAGTACACACATACCTGAACTTTGAGAACATCCTCAGGTTTGATATCTTCTACTGGTAGCTCAGGTAACTCTCCTCCTATAGTCTTCAATTCTACCATAGCTCGACCTCTAAATGCCACACCCTCTCCCTGTATAAAACAAGCATAAATCAATCATACAAGTACTTGTTAAAGGTAGGGGTTGCAAATTGCAAATCAGGAAAATCATAATGTGGTCAACTATATTTGCCTAATAAGAGGCCTTAAACCACATTGATTCCATATCTATTATTTATTAAGAAACTCCTTCATAACAGACTAAATTGACCAAAACATTGCCATTTCTCCAGATATTTTCTTCAAATAACTTTTATTTTAATCAGGAAGCCATGCCATCCCTGTTGTTATTGTGGTAAGTCGATCATTTCCCTTTTTGATGTGTTTGTTTTTACTAGTTGCGCTCTGCTGTTTCTGTTGGGTGCTGCTTTAAGAGATATTTTATCATCTTTTTATGATCACAGAATCTGATGAGCACCGGGCTCTACATTGTGTAAAGCTTATGAAGCAAGATAGGTCCCACCAGGTCAGAAATTGTATACTCAAATCTCAAAGCCAATAAGACTAAGCATTTGCTCACAACAACTAAAATTCTGAAAGAAGGTCACTTTAAACCACTCTGCCAATTTGAAAAATATTTTTCAAAATTTTCTTGATTCTCAAATAAATAAATCCCAGACAAGGAGTTCCTTCAAGTAAATTTTCATTTTTCATAATACCGATCTTTTTCATTAAGATGTTTTGTGGTTGAGAAATGAATTTTTACAAACCTTCCCACAATTCAAGTCTTCATACTCATCAGGTAATTCGGAAAATTCTCTCGGCGATCCATAAAAGTTGACAAAACACGGTCCAAAAGTTGGCAAGAAACCTAATACACAAAAAAAGTAAAGCAATGAAAATAGAACACAAAACATAAAAAATATGTCATAAAACACTGACAGAATGGAATCATAGAAGAATGGGTTTAGACCTTCACAAACAACGACGGATTTTAATTTCTTCCTATATAATAATAGTATTGAACTGACTGTGTTACTAAGTATGTGGTATCTCTTTTGCACAATGTGTTATATATTAATAGTATTTACAACTAAATATATAGTTTACAGTATAGTTTAAAATAAATAATAATTAAATAAATAAATAAATTTATTGCAAATATAGGGAACATATTTACTGTCGCTTAATTTTTGGTATCCTACATTCATTGTCACATATTTTACAGGAACATGCACTTATAGAAGCATTTAATAAATTCCGAAAACATGCGTAAAATGTCAGATATATTATAATTCACTGAAAATAAACATGGCATTATATTTAACATTATGTAGCCTGAGCGCATCAAGTCATGATATTGATGTAGAACATAATTTACAATATAAACCCATAGCAACCCAATAGTGGGAAATGTTTAAGGTCAAAAGTGACCTATGACCTTTGACCTCAAAATCTATAAGGGCCATCTACTGTTGTTGGCCAATATACATGTAAAGTTTGACGAAAAAATGGCAGAGCATTCTGAGTTATTGAATGTAAACCGTTTGGTCTACCAAACGACATACTGATGTCAAACATGCGCAAAGCAATATACCCCCTCTTGAAAAGTTGATTATAAGAAAAACATTATGAAGTGCATGCTAAGATGTAAAAAACACACTCTTTTAAATTTTTCTCAAAACATCTCACTACAGATTAGCAAAAAAGTGTGAGGGAAAATTGTACAACACATAAATTCAACAATCAAAGTGAATGTGAATGAATTTACCGTCTAAATGAGCTAAAATGTGTATAAAGTGAAAATGTATGTGTAGGTATTATTATAGAATATAACACAAACATGCTGGTGAAAATATACACAGTGTGGAACAACTAAATTATATAAAATATTAGTGATTTCTAAATTTAAAATAATTCTAAGTAGAGCCATATAATGGCTACAATTTAAGATGTATTGAAGATTTATTAGCCAATTAAAAAAAAGAGTAAAAAGTGAAGTTTGTTAATAATTCAACTTTACTAACTTCTAACTGTCCACTTATAGAACAGTTTTGCACAGTTGTTACTTACAGATTTGATTTGATACAAAATGTATAAATAAAAGTTTAACATGGGTTGAAAATTTACTGGCATATAACTCAACAAAATGTCAAATTATAATATTTTTAAAATGCACAGTTACAGAAATCATTTAAAACACAGTTAGTAGCTACATTGTATGCAAGCATGAGTTATATATCATGAAACTTGGAACCATAACTGAAGGGAATGAAGCAAACAAGAGTTGTTTACCCTGATCTCCGGGGGACGACATATGTGAAACCTCGAGAAAACATGTACCAATAGTATCATCTTCTGTTATCCGGTCCCTGTTACAGTAAAAACGGTATCTGGTATAATGTGTGCACATGTACATGTTTGTAAGTATGTGTTTGTCCAAAAGGAGCATGCAATAAGGTGTAAGCTGTTTATGACAACAGCACTATGTGACGCCGCATTCCCGGGAAATTCATGCATATAATTACAATATAACAAAGGCAATATTATAATACATATGTCTTTACTGTTAATATAAAGTATTAACATCATGTAACCAAGGCGTTTACTACAGGACATGCAGACCAATTTGATCAGGTCCTAAACTAAATGATGAAAGTGTGTTTGAGTTCATCCAATTAGTCACTCAAGTTCTATGGAAAATTCACACATGTACACTAACTAAATTTCTATTAAATGAAATATTTTATTCATTGTTCTTAAAATTTCATTTAGGCTATACCATATCCTGATGCCAGTCTACATTTCACAATCGTTTCCCAAGAATGAGACTTAAAATTGAAAAGCTGTCAAATCCAAATTGAAATATTTCCTGAAATCTTGGACATGATAGGTTAGTAAAGTAAAATAATTATGATAATTCCACTGATATTTTATTATAGTGGTATATAAATATAACATAATAAGAACACATACAACACAGACATATAATTATATACTGGTACACAGTAAAACCTCAATAAATAAGGCCATTTTTCGTGGAACTCTTGAAAGCCTGAAAGGGGATGTTATTTTTTAGTTGGCCTTAGTATTGAGTTTAAATAATGAGCAATTAATAGAGCCAAATAAAGAGGAGCAATAAGCTATCTCTTGTTTTTTGGAACAACTTAGGCAGACTTAGGTACAGATTTTTAATCAATATTTTGATGTGGTCTTACTATAATAGTGGTATGTGGTAATATTGAGGAACAAGATCTTAAGGTGAGGTTTTACTGTATAACCAACATTAACATGCATTATAATATGATGACAGATGACACAACAACAACAACACAATAAACAAAGATTCAAACACCTAAAACCAGAATATAAGTTGTTAGTAAACATGCTGTACACTGGTATGAATGTGACCTGACCGTATGTAGGTCAAACAGTTATATTATATCATTCTATTTACAATAAGGTGTCCATTTCCTAGGCAAAGTGCTTTCCACAGGAGGAAATCCATGCCTTTTATATTAAATTGAATGGGAGGTAACTGAATGAAGGCTTTCGGTAGTGCTTTGGACACCAGAGTTGTCTAACGATGAAACTTGAGATATGTTTTATTTCTAAGAAATTGAGATTTGTTTTTTTTTCTATGTGAATTATTTTTGTCTAAGGACAATCTTTTTCTAGAATTTTTGTGCAATTAGTCACATTAATACCAGTTACTGTCAACAGAATAGTTTTCATGAGGGATGAATTTCTGTTGATTTTGTAGTAAAACTCAATTGTTGAACCCGAATATGAAATATAAACCCTACTATTAATCCAAACTCCCAAATATGGAACCAGGGGTTCCCCTTTTGACATTTTTAAATATATGTCCCCAAAATGGAAAAGCACAAAATTATAACAATACACATAAGAGTATAGAAGACAACACCATGAGAAAATGGAAGCAGTACAAATATGATAAGGTCCCTGTAAGCTAAAAATAAAATAAGCTGTATTATTTCCTATAAATGCTGATAAGGGATATGAAACGGATATTCTAAAGAAGCAAGTATGTTTTTGTATACATGCTGGCAACTATTTAGAAAAGTAATGGTTCAGTATTTGTTTTCTTTTTTTTTTTCCTTTTTTCTTTTCTTTTTTGACTTTTTCAGACAAAGCCCACTGTCAGACTTTTCCAGGCTGTAACAAACCCCCAAAAATGTCAAACTAAATAACCAATGTATAATGCTATAAATGATCTACCCGTAAATGTCCGCATCCTAAACTGCTTGAACAAAGCCTTAACCTAATAAGCCTAACACCTAGAAACTTAGTACAATTTACATATCCAATACAAATATAGGGGTGCAAAATTTAAGCTAAAATATAAAATAATAATAAATTAAAAGCATTACTAAACAGCCCTTATTAGCATTTATATGTTTTACACCGTGATTAATCTGCGTATAAAATATAAAAGTCGTATAATCCCGTGTTTTTGACCAACCATTTTCTCCGAGAGCCGAGATGTTGGACACATGAAGCCAAGCTGTTGATATGTAATCATCCTCGGTGATACGATCCCTGAATGAATCATGGCAGGTAGCGTAAAATAACAACATATACAATACTGGTATCAATGCTCATTATGTATCCCTGTGAGGGTTACGTGTTAACGATATGCAGCACTTAAAATATGGCATGTAGCACATTGCATGCTAAGCGCATGTGACATGCTTAGTGACTGTTAAAGGCGTGCCTCCATAGCTCAGAGGTTAGTGTGCTTGCCGTCTAATCTTGTGACCCGGTTTCAAATCCAAGTGAAGGCACATAATAATGTATGTCTGCGCCATTTTTCAGTTTGGCAGAACACTGCATGACCGTGGCATGTGCATGGTGTTTATTGTTAACTATATGAAGCACACTGCATGGTACACGGGCACAATCTTATTTTTGACCAAATGTTTTTGGATGAAATAGAATTAGTTTTCACATGCTTAATATCAAAACAAGACTTTCACCAAGATTATGTACAAGTCATGATTGTATTAATAACATTTTAGTAAGATCTCGTAACATTTAATGATTGTTATATCATAGAAAAACATGTATGGTTCTGTTTATTGCTTTTCCACCCAAATCTTAGAATTTTCATTCTTTTTTTAACCAATAATCTTAAATATTTGCCGCTACATTACAAGAACCATTATACATGTTTTACTTTAACCAATTTAAAAAATAAACTTTGACCCAACAATTAATCTTTGAAGCTACTCTTCTTTATTATACAGGCAATTAAGAAAGTACAGTTACTGTAATAAATAACATTTAATATGTACGATGCATAACATTCAAACTGCAATTCTATGCTAGCACAATAAAACAAAATTATATCAAACAAACAATATCACGTACAGTGCCCACCAAAAATATGGATACACTTTTTGACAGATGCAGAATTATAATTGGTTTAATTATTCCATATCGTTTGGTCAGACGGTAACAATGTTTGCAATTTCTGAAACTACAGTTAATGAAGGATTAAAAAATGTGACAGATAAAAAGATGAATATTTTCTGATTTAAAATAAACTATGGGGTTCAAGGGGCTGAATTAAAATATTCCTGGTCTTCAAAACATTGTTGCTTCTCTGTTCTGCAAGTAGTGTTATACAGGCAAGTAAATGGGGGAAAACTCTCTGTCTCCAAACTTTTGGTGGGCACTGTATATAAATTATATGTATGTACATATCTACTACAAACTATGCATAAAAAGTATAATATAAATATAATTTTCAATGCATACTGTATTTTACATTGATTATAAAATCAGTTCTACATTTTATATCACTTTAAACACATCATTTTATTTAATAAATAAAACTCAAGGTCTGTCAAAAGATTAAACATGAGCAGAGAATCCTGGTTATTATCCACTTCCTGTTTGAAATGCTGACATTCAATCACATTAATAAAGGGGAGAGTCGTGACTAAGTTTTGGAACTTGTGGTTCGACCCTTTGCCGATGCGTATTATATGTTAATTTGTATGAAAGAAATTGTATAATTTATTATATGAATTGGGTAATAAATATGTTTAAACTTAAATTAATCATGTGATAAACTGTAAGAATATTTCATTGAATCTATTATAGTTTTAACTGTTTATCGATACATTTCCGGGGTGATAGAGAGATTTTACAGGTGAAATGTTATACGTACCAATCTCTCATGGATAATCGTATCTTCTCACACATAGATGGGAACTGTAAACCGACCTTGAGTTGCTGGTTATACTCCGGGTGATCATTACAATACATAATCTTGGATTGTACCTATAAAACATAAAAGCAAGCTTAAAATCAACATGCTTGTCTGTTTTTTCCGCTAATGAAATAACTTTGATTTAAACGACTAAAGTGTAAATGTGCGTAGTAAGGCCATATTTCTGCTTATTTAAACTAAGTTTTGCGATTCTAAACTATGTCAAAAAATTTAATTTTGGCCTTTAGCGATTACAGTACTTATTTCAATGTTTTTTTCCATGTTTAAATTGTGTGCACAACAACGGCAATGATATGAGTAACAAACATGGTTTATATTTATTTTTTGGGACATGTATAAAGACTGCTTTCAACGCTTATACCCCATGAAAGCCTTGTCCATAACAAATAGCTAAGTCATTTAGGGGCCATAACTCTGTTGAAATGTTTGATAGTGTTACATGGCTTTGACAATGTTATGTGATAATGATGGTGAATAAGTAAGTCAAGTTTGAAAGCAATGCCTTGATTGACTTTAAATATTTGAGTTTCAACATTTGAACATTCTGGTTAACATTTTTGGACAAGCAAACAGACAGACAACTGAGCAATCAAATAAATTAACAGGACAAACACTATAATAATACTTCCTGCATCAGTAGATACTAGATCATCAATAACAAATTGGATGGTTTTAAATCTTGTAATGATAAATCTATCCGAAATGAGGAAAATAGGTTAAATATTAATTTTGTCCCTAAGACTAACCTCTTTGCCAGCAAAGCCCATCAGGAAATAAGGGTCGACTAGCTCTTTCACTTCCTCACCGATCCTGAAGAATTTCTTCACACCTTGTAAAAATGCTGTGTCCACTGAAATCAGGTCAAAGTTACAGATTGTAATAATACCTTAAACTAGAAAATGTATGTTCCATGCAAAGGGCTGTAACTCTGACAAGAGCCATTCTATCTAAAGTATTGATAACATGCACAGCAAACTTTGTGATATCCATTTAGTGTTGCCAATAAAAAGTGACATAACTATTTAAACCACAGACTGTGATTTTGATGTCGATGGTAAAAGTATGTGAAAGAACCGTTCAGTAGAAAATTGTATGTGTAACCCTCTAAAACATACACAAAATGATATGCAACATCATATAGCTTGTACAAGTTTGAAAAAATATAAAATAATCAAATATTGAGTTGAAAACTCTCATGGGCAAGGTGTAAACATTGACCAATTTAGCTGAAATTTTGTATACATGCATTATTTGAGTAGGGACACAGTCCTGAGTTGCGCAAAAAAGTTCTGGATCTAAGAAATTTTTCAAAAAATGAAACACCCTAACCACAATAGGTTGATACCCAAGATGGCAACGTCAAAAGTGTAGCCAAAGATGTTGTCTTGATGGGGTGAACATTTATGTAAAGTTTGTTTCTTTGACATCCCTCTAGGGGTTCAAGAGTGCCAGAGTGGATATAAAATTGCTAATGACCAGGCCCCGATCTCCCGAAACATCTCAATCTGAGTTCAATCTCATTTCAAATATTGTCGTGTGTCTTAGAGTTCATTTTCATGCAAGGCTTGACGGGAAATAGGCATCACTATGCAGAAATTACATTCCGGATTTATTACAGCATCATTTAAAAAGCTGCAACGTCATGTTTATCTATAATTCTGACTTGTTTTTGCAAAATCCGAATTTGAGTTGAGATTTCTATGTGAGTTGCTTTGGGAGATCAGAGCCCGACACTGATTGCCTAAACAGAGCAATATTATAATTATCAATGTCTTTACTTACTTCTGGGAATGTCTTCACATCTGTAAACATTGAGGGCAAATGTTGCAGGTCTGAGTTGCACACCAGCAGGTCGGAGAAGATTGCTACAAAATACAGCACAATTAAAACAACTAAATATGGGACAGCACTGCAAAAAAAAATGAAAACTGTATTTGCGATGGGCGACAATCCTTTAAATTAAATGAAGGGCATTAACTCTATTGCACCATAAATAATTCTGGGTTAAAATTTGCAGGATCCCACGTCCAAATATAGTTTATTGCTCATATTAAGTAATGAATGAGTAATTTCTATCCATTTCTGACATTTTATTTTGGTTTATCTCATATTTTTTTGTTTTATTCCAGTCTAATTGGCAAATACCTTCCAGCTTTTAGAAAATTTCTGACATATGGCTCTAGATGAACACATTCTATGACCCCAAGAATTGTCTTCGACTATATATAGTAATATACAATATAATTACCCTTCAATATCTTCAGCCTCATTTTGCGTGGTATGTGCTTTCATCGACTGAAAAATATAACACAAAACATACTTGACTAAATAATCAATATCCTCATTATTTTCGTAATCATTCATTTTTTATATCAATTGAGGAACAAGTTCTTTCAACCTACATCAAAAACCCTCAATAACTCATTTCTGATCAGTTGTTTTCATTGCCAGAAGGGTATGAGAGAAACCATTTTTCCCTTATATACTGAGTGTCTATCAAATTTCGTAGCTCACCGACAATCCAAAGCCACATAGAAATGGCAGCAGCGCCTAGACACCCAATCAAGAGTCAAACATAAAGCAAACCTTCCATATCCCTAAACTGATAATCTATCACAAACTATGGGAATTTCTAGGATATTCAACATCAAATTTTTTCGTTTCATCTTTAACTTACCGGTGGTGTATCTCCGGGCCCTAGAACTATAGCACAGAACTTGAGGTATCCTTTAGCTCCGGCCATACTATCCTCTGGATCACCTAGCAACAACCATTTATTGGCAAACGCATGATTAGGTTGCTCCCATACCATACCTATATCCATCTGGAAAAGTTATAAATAGTTCAAATATAATTAATTTTTTACGGTTAGTTGATATCCATCCGGAAAAAAAGTAATAATACAGTAAAATTGCTTTTTATGGTCATTAAATTGTGTGGATTTTGGTCAAACTGCGTATAAACCTAATCACTGTATGACTTATTGGAATACTAAACAATTCAACTAGTATGACATATTGCAAGGAAATTTATCAGTGAGAGATTATACAATTAAATGTACATGTATTATGCAGTTGACGTTTGCTACACGGCGAGTCAAATCGTCAGCTGCCGTCGAAACCCTTGTATAATAATTTTGGCGCATGTTTATTTTCTTCCATTCCGCTTATAAACATCGCGCTTCATTGGCAGCAAAAATGCTGGGCATTCTATCCATCAGATAGTGGATTTAGATACATGTGACAAAATGCTCTATGTACATTGGTCAATTTTTCTGTACTTCGAAAAGCTCGTATATTTCACTAAAACCTTTGCAAGCTATGGAAACGACCATAATGAAGCCTTAAATAAGGCTAAACAAATGATTGGATGCAATTATTCGCAGCTTTCTGTCTCTCCTGAAAACCTTCAAATAAATTATACGAGTGATTCGACGCCGGTCGACAAAATGCAATTTGACGAGGTCATAAAATTCATGGAATACAAAACATTGGTGACCATATGTTGATTTCAAGACCAAATATAGACAGCAGTTAATCTGTCTAACAAGCTTCTGCAGCAAATCTAAATATTCATAATTATAAAGAGCTTAAAATTGAGATTTTTCTCAAACAAAGACTTGTTTTGAGATGGATCTAGAGATAGGAGGCCAAATTTTGTCTCAGTAACACCCATAATGCAATGCATTTAAAATCACCATGACAAGAGCTTTTTACAAATCTTTGATTAATTTTTCTATAGCTTGGCAACTTTGACACAAACCTGACCTTAATGCATGAACATATTACAAGGTTCTTGCTGTGAATATATTAATTTCCGCAAACAAATCGTGCAATATTGGTATTTCAAAATTGTGTTTGTATTACATCTCAAGCATTTTCGTGATATTCCCCAATTATGAAAACATACGACCGATGTTATAAATACAGAAAAGGTATCGACTGTTAAATTATGCTAATCAAAAAGGTCAGGTTCGTGTCAAATTCTCAAAGCTATACTACAAAATTACCTTGAACGCTCCTATCATGGCATCAGATCGTAACTTCCTGGAGTTAAACACGGTGAATTCTAAAAGTTCATCAAATAATTCCGATGGTGCAGCATGAAAATTGAAGAAAAATGTCTCATTCCAAAATGGAGAATTTGTTGATTTCTTGACTCGTGTTTGCTTTACTTGATTAAAACATGTCACCTTACACACTGGCTGAATGTTAGATCCTTCAATCTGTCTCGCTTCAATGATCTTTATACGAATCTGTAATACAAATAATTTTATACTAATTTATTTATTTTATGTATTGTCAGGGGGGGTCGCAACCAAGGGTGAACTTATATGGAATCAGTAACAACAGAAACAGGTTTTGAATTGATAACGGGCATTTATTGTGAAAAAATGCCATAAAACAAAACCGAAACAAATGTGAGAAAGTCAAATTTTATAATAACTTATTTAATTGATACTTTTCATTTTTTAGGTCAACAACTCTAAAACTAAGATGAATCTGAATAAAAATATGCATGTGCTTACAACTTAATAATCATCCAATTTTGAAATTAATAATATTCCTATGAAGTTTGATGACTGTAGTACAACTACTTTTCAAGTAACAGACAAAGTTTTGGGATGGACTGACTGACAGACAGGGGGGGGAACATTATCTCTCCAAAATTGTAATTATTTCTGATGAGGGATTTAGAGTGTAAAATGTATAGAGCACTGTATTTAGTATCCAAGTTAAAACACATCAATATACATTTGTAAACAAGACTGTGTTCAATAAAAGCTTATGCCCCCGGTGTGTAAGTCCTGTCCATAAACTTAGCTTGGTCATTCAGGGGCCATAATTATGTTAAAATGTTGGATAGTGTTACATGGCTTTGATAATGCAATGTGTTTATGATGGAAACAAGCATGCCAAGTTGGAAAGCAATAACTTGAAAGACTTAGAAAATAATGGAGTTTCAACAACTTGAATGTTTTGGTTAACATTTTCTGACAAACAAACAAACTGCCCAAGGGACATAAAATTATGACTCCCAATTCCGTGGCATAATTGACCTACCTGGAAATCTTGAGGTTTGTTGGAAAGTTTGCCTCTAAATCTTCTCTTGCCCATCTTCTTTTTCTTCTTCTTCGGTCGAGGTTTGGGTTGACCAGTGGCAGGGTCGATCTCCGGAGGTCCGAGGTCTTCTTCTTCTTCCTCTTCTTCATCTTCTTCTCCCCCATCATCCACCGTCACTTCCTGTCCAACGATCCCAGCACCTGCTGCGGCCCCTCCAGCTCCGGCAGCCCCTCCAGCTGGAGCGGCCCCTGGTGGAGGATTGTAGCTCACCTTCATCTTGATCTTAGACTGAAATACAATGCAAATAGATGTTTGATACCTTATTACAGTCCTTTCAAAGTTAAATGATAATGGTTATAAACATAAGCTCGTCTGCCAGGTGAACTATGTTTATCTAGGTTTAACTGGGTGCACTAAAGTAGCGATAGTCTCTAATATTCTTTCAAATGGGATAGTTCCCTCATTAGTATTACATGAATCAACAGTAGTGAAAGTAAGTAAGCGGTTTAAAATTAAACATCTAAGGACTCCATGAAAACAGTCAGTCCTATAATTGACAAATATTGATGCGGAATGACAGGAAATCCAAAAATTCTATAGAATTATTCAAACATTTCTGTCACAGATAACCTATAAAGGTGTAAGCACTTATTTCCAATGGGACATCCTATGAGGAATGTTTACTTATTGTATTTGTTGCTGCTGACAAGTTTTGAGATATTTTGGAGCCTGTAAGGGAGGCGGATATTAGCCTCTGATACAATCCTCATTGACTACCTCGGGTTTCCAACCAGTTAATCTCTAGTTTAATGGAAAACCCTTAAAATTGTTTTAGAAATAACTAAGTGCCCCAGTCGAGATTCTAACCAGGAACCTCCCCATCCACAGCTGCTATAAGTCATACAAAAGTATGTCAGTGACACTACTAATTTCTTACACTCAACAACGACAATAACTGTAAAATCATTTAATTACGATGGGAATTTTTTTCATAGTTTTGGTAAAAAAGACCATTTAGATGGGACGTTAATTTGTGGATGTTGCATTTCAGGTAATAAATACAAGGGTAAAAACTATTGTTCGACGGGATTTGATTTCGTAGCTGACGGTGAACCACGAAATCCACAAAATTTAACCCATCACGAAAATGAATGATTTTACAGTATTTCCCTTGACAAGCCTACCTGTTGTAATGGCTGTCCATTCCCATCAAATAGCATACAGTCCAAATCTTTAGTCTGTGGTCCACCTCGTGTCAGATCTATCAACGGAACCTTAGCTGTACCTATCAACCTGCAAATATACGGCGACAATAATTATTATAACATGCCAAAGATTTTTTACCTGAACACCTCAGAATCAAGATCATAAAAAAGTCAATTAGACCTTAATATTAAGACGACCTTAAAATAAAGATTATACAAATTCTGTTAATCTCAGTATTAAGACTTATTAAAATCAAGATTGCTAAGAGCCTGGTAATTTCACAAGCCTATGAAATTATATCACAAACTACATTTTTATTTCCCAAATTTTTCATCCATTCAATATTTGCTCATTTTCTCTTATGAATGGGTGAAAACTGGAAATGTCAAACGCTGTTTTTTTGTGATATAATTTCTTAGGCCTGTGATAATTTTGATCAGCATGAAACTATTACTGTATGTAATAAAATTTTGTGAACTGTTAGAAAATATTTTGAATGACGTAACAGATGATATGTTGTTACAGACAAGGAACTGACCAGCAGTCAAACAAACCTGACTGAGTATGTCAGCCATACATATAGAGGTAACATCTGGGATAGCCACTGGATACATGAAAGTCTATGCAGGAGATTTCAATGAAATTCAGGAGATTTTTCTTGCTCAAACATTAAACTTAAATAAATGAAGTTCATATGCAGTTTCCACCTACTTTACTTGTAGAACATTACCATGCATGCTTCATAAAGCTACATTTTGTATTTAAATAAATTAATATTTTATATCATTTTCATCATGCAATTAAAAAATGACAAGGTTCCAGTATTCCAAGAAATGCGTGAGATTTTATCAATTTGCCTTAAATCATGCAGGAGTACAGTCTCAACTGCAGGAGATCTGACATGTATAGATTTGAACAATATACTTTCTAAAGAGTCAAAGGGAGGCAACTCTATCACATACTATCACTACAAGCCTAAAGGCAGACAGATTGAGCTTTTATCCTACAGTTTTGGTTTAATGTTTACAGTGACCAGTGAACCAAGGATGTGTTTACCTTCATCTATATGCTGACAATTACACACTATTATACACATATCATGGTACATAACCTGCACACAACACAATATCATGTATTATATTACACAACATGTAGTGTCAAATTTACATATACAAAATGTATGTAGCTTGTGATTGAATCATTTCTTTAACCACATTACAGGTAATACCGGTATACTTCATGTACAGTGCACATAAACTGTGAACACCCACACAATATGTGTACACCGGTACATACATTTTGGACCAATGCATTCTTTGAATACATTATTTGATACTGAGTTACCGGTATGTGAAATACATGATTCATTCTGATTTTGAACAGGATATACAAGTACTGGTATATGATTACTTAAAATATATATCTCATATTTCAATATTCTGCATGTTGCATTTGTTACTATCTGGGGACCAAAATAAACAAACTCCTAGTATATTATCCTAAGCTCTGGCCAATCCCCTAAATTATTCCAATACAGCTTTTAAAACATCTTGAGTTGAAATGGGCGTCATTTTCTTCAGCCGATACAAAAAATAATCGCAACAAATGTTTTTAATTGCAGCCTTGTTCAAAAGTGGGTGCTTTCATTTGTACATGTGAAATCATTGGCATACGGCAATTAACAATCATTTATTTTTCACAATGAACAAGCTGTCTGAAACATTATATGCATGTATCCCAATACTATTGAGTAAAAGAATACCCACCATTGTCGACACTAACCACATAAAACTGTTTGTGCAAATATTGACAATAAATAAAAGTACATGAATGGATCATTTTTGTAACATACCAAGTGCACTTTAAAATAGGATATGCATGTCGCTGGCTTAGAATGAGAAGGTTGTAAGTGCAAATAAGTGGCACTTACAACCTTCTCATTCTAAGCCAGCGACATGCAAAAAGGAAGAAAGTCAATAAAAAAGAAACAACAATAAAAGCTGTATAGGAATAATTAAGGGGACAGATCAGAGCTTAGAATGTTATTCTAGGAGTTTGTCTATTTTGGCCCCCAAACACCTTACAAATGAAGCATGCAACATTTTGTTATATGAGATACTGGCATAAAAATGTGACACTTTGTGCTTGAATATCCTGTTCATAATCAGTATCAATCATTCATTTCACCACAACTCAGTATCAAAATAATGTTGTACAAGTCAATGTTTGGAAGGGGTGACCCATATAATGACATGTTCGTCTATAAACTATGTTTCATTCACATCTCGATAAAAATGACAAATAATACTACCCAGATAAAAAGAATATTTGACATTTTTTGTTTAATAAAAGTTAGGAAAAAACACATTAATGATAATTGCGGTGCAGGCTCGTTATCCTTGACAATTAATTGCAATAATTACTCTAATATACAAGCGATTAGCGATTATTATGACACTATTAGCGTAAAACATTTCCACAGCATAAAAAACATTCAGCCCCATTCATAATTATATAGACCACAGAAATAGCTCAATAACAATTTCCAGGAATTATTATTAGACCACAAAGGTTTCCATGAATTAACTTATCACTATTATAACGCATGAAGCCATGAAGCGTGAGACAAATGGTGCCTATTTATCTGGCCTATTAGTTCTTTATAGCATATAGTGGACTTATTATAGCCGTTTATATCCATACATACAGTACAGTGTTCAATCTAGCTCACAATGACAGGGGCCATATGGGCCCATAGATTATGCAACACTGGGGCCATTTTGGAAAAGTAGGGGCCCTTGAAATATTAATGACATATTACTTGCAGTATTCATATGGCATGAAAATTATGACCTCTGCCAGCAACCGTCCCAAGCCCGGATAAAAAAAGAGGAGGATTGTGCTCAGGGCCAGCGACCCTGCCACATGAAAAAAAGATCTCTAACTAGCTCTAGAAACACTCAATCAACACCTCATTCCTGATGGGATCCATCGCAACAGAGCACAAAGCAAGTATTTCAAACTCTTTTTATTGTGTTCTAAAGTACCTGTACAAGACAACTGGACATCGAGCAAACTGCCAACATTCAGAGGCAGTTTAAATTCAGGCTTCTTATAAACTATAAATAAAGTTGTTGTCTTTTTATTCTTATTTTAAAAAGGTACTTTTTAATATCCTTGTCATGTGGTATCCTGGTGTAGGCTCTCATATGCCTGCAAAGTTTCAGTAGAACGCTGATTGAGAGATAAAGACTATGCTCAGCAAATAAGTCGGCAAATAAAGACTATGCTCAGCAAATAAGTCGGCAAATAAAGGTTATGCTCAGCAAATAATAGCTAATGCTCGGTCTATGTGGGTGGATATTTATGGAGTATCTATATAAGGTTCTACCTGTTCCTGCCCACTCTCTCCCAATCTTTGACAGTGACCTCAAGTTGATCATTTCCAGCTATAGCTACACCAGCAAGGTCGAACTCTAATGTCTGAAAATATACAATATGTACATGGTATTATAAATATTCATTTATGAGAAGCAGTCACAGACAGCGATATCCTCCCAACACTGAAGGGAAATAGTTGGGCCTAAGGTGACTGAATACAAAACCATATTTTGACATAAATTTAGTATGTAAAAGTTTGATTTTAAAATAATGTTCTTGAATGCCACGATTTACCATTATCCATATTGACTGCAACACAATATGATACAGTATTTGGCAAAGACAAGCAACCATACTTTCTCCATATTGTGGTATATATCTCACTGTATTGTAAACAAACTTCATTGCAGGGTACAATAAGATGTTGTTTATTTACTTCTTTGTTTCCCAGACAGTAGGGGTCAGACAAAGGTTAGATATAGGTACAATTACTGACTGCCGACCTCAGGTTTACATAAAATGAATGCTACTTTTATCACAAGGTACTGTACAATTTACACAAACATTAAATATTTTATTGTCTCACATTATCAAGAATAAAGCTTTGGAGGAAATATGCAAGGTCGGCATATTTGCAGCTGATCTGAAATGGGTTATATTTGAAAGATTTTTGCATCCCACCTTTTAATTTAGAATTAATGATGCAAACTGGTGCAAAATTATCATTTCTTTTTTCATGTTTGGATATTTACAGGTAGATAAATATTAGGCCAGGGGGGGGGGCAACCTCACTAAAATGGTCATCGCTGGAACACAAGCCTCTCTTTAACGAAATCATCATTTTGTTCCTGAAGATTTTACCTTCCCAGAGCAAACAACCAATGTTTGAGTTCCCCCTCCCCAGAAGGGTGCACATGTTGCTTGTATATTATCTACTAGCCTATGTTTGAGGGTGCAAAGGGAAATAATTTCATGAAAAAAAGAGTAGATTGAGGAGTTGTCTTTCTTAACAAAGGGTATGTTAGACAATGTAATCATTTACATACAGAGATTAAACTGTATCAGAAATGCAGACTATTAATAAAACAATCAAAATCAATTAAACGTTATTGTAAAATGACAGAACAATGTGCACTAAGGCCACAACAAATTGATCATGCGTTCGTCGGGAGCGCCCGCTCCTGATTTTTCCAAAATGAAAAATAAATATTTAAATTTAAATTATTGCTCCCGCACCTGGGAAAACCACGCGCATGTGATTTTTTTCCTAAGTGTTAACTTACCGTCTCGCGTAATTAGCCTTTATAAGAACCCCTCTTCGGACTTAATTATGTCACTGATAGCCATCAATAAACAGATCCACATTCTCATGAATCAGTGTATAGTCAAGTCCCTAGTATTACGGAGGAAAAACACGCTGGTTAAACGAGGATTGACCAGTTTATTGCCCCATTCACACCTATGGATACATGTCATACTGTATACCTACTCAGCTGGAGACATAATTAGCAGACAAAACTTTGTTTTTCTTGATTGTCAATTTGTGAACAGTGTTGCGTGTAATTTTTACAAGCGTGAGAAACACTCTGTTTAACGTTTGCAACAATACGTAACAGCCTCCGTTGCTTTAGATCTTTAATAATTAAAAGTCAATTATGTTTAAACTTTTGATACCTATTTGTTTGCAACGTCAATTACTGATGACAGGACTAGCACGTGTGTGCTTGAGTGGTCCAAGATGGCATGAAAACGAAAACAAGAAAATAATGGGGGGGGGGAAGGGGGCAGACAACTAATTGAAAAACTTTATTCAACTTTATATCACACTTCAGAATCATTCACAAAATCTAAGAAATATGTAGGAGAAGTCTGACCATAACCTTGAAGGTTATGCAACACAACACAACACAAAAGAAATACCTCACACAAGAGAGAAGATTTCTGTGATTAATGACTCCCTAGAGTAAATGCCAGCATTTTATAGCTGTTGTAACTGATATTTAAAAGGTTAACCCAGGTCAACAAGGTCAGTCTTCAAGTACATACACAGATAATATACTAAAATGCCACCTTTGAACTTGTTAAATATTAATTGACCCATGATATAAATTAATAAACACACAGTCACTGTATAGATTTGTTCTGTTTTGCCCCTCCAAATAATGAGGGGGGGGGGGGTTGATTTAAATGAAATTTGTTACACATATTGTCTTACAACTACACCAAATTTAGTAAGAAAACAAGAGGAGCCATCTTAATGATCTACAATTTCAACAAATATAGCAGTGAGGTATAAACAGAAAGGCACCAAACAGAAAAGCTGTTGATCTGGGCTGGTATTCATCAAGCCATAGCTATAGATAGATAGGTAGTAAAAAATAAAGCATTCTAATGGAAAACTTGCTCAAATAAATTATAACTAAATATAAACACCATCATAATCAGTCACACAAAATTCACTTTTATTTAGGAAAAAAAACACAGGAGAAGCAATCTTGAAGGTCTACAAATCCAAAGTTTTCTAGGGGGAGGTCCCCCAAACCCCCCCTGGCGGGAGGGGGCCACCCCCTCCCACAACCTCCCCCGCAACCTTTTTGGGCCCAGCACCCTGCCCTTCTTCAATCCTAGCTGGAGCTCTGACCTTGCATAGCATTATGCATCGGTGCACTACTAACAGTGCTAAATAAACAGCCGTCTGAGCATGATGTGTCACTACAAGAACAAAACTGTACATGGTGATCATTGAGACTGACTAGCTTGATGCTTAGTTGATTTGAATCTTTAACCACTTGTCACTCAGTGCATTTGTGTTCATTATCATTTATATGTATGTGACAATGTCTGCCCACAATTACCTTGAATACCTGTATTCTGGTAAAATAATTTGATAAATCCTACACAACATAACAAGAAATATATAACAATCATTTATTTGGCCTCATTTCTTATTAAAGCTATTGTAATAATTTCAATATTGACACAATTTCCTAAAAATGGGTGCATCAGAAATGAATAGGGCACTTTTGCTCCTTCACGCGCTTTCAAAAATGGCATTTTCAAAAATAAATTTAAAAAAAATTATTTCGCTCCCTTCGCTCGCTCTCAATTACGGGTTTTTCAAAAATAAATATTTATATTTCGCTCGCTCGCCCCTAATTTTTCCCAAAAAAATCCGTAGAACCAAAAATTAATTTGGTGTGGCCTAAGGAAGGAAATATATAAACTATATTGAGCAACTTGACGGAAATGGTTCAAGTCATGCTTCTATTTTTTTTCAAGTACTGTAAAATAATTAATTTTCGTGGGGAATTAAATTTCGTGGATTAAGAAATCAAATCACATTGAACAATAATTTTGACCATTGTATTTATTACCTGAAATGCAAAATCCACGAATTAACGTCCCATTGAAATGGCCCTTTCCATCAAAACCACAAAATTTCATCCCAACAAATTTAAATGATTTAACAGTACATGAAGTATTTGTATTTGTCATTTAGTGGAAAAAAAATATTACAGTACCCAGAATCAGATAGAGCTTGAAGTATTTTCCTGGTCGGAATACATGTCAGAGTGAAGGCATATGAAAGTTCCACTGTACATTTATCATTACTTAGTTCCTTTAATCTAAATGCATACAGTAAAACCTTGTTATCTCAAGGACAAATCAGGACAAGCCAAATCAACAAAATAAACCGGGAGATCGACATAGCAGTGTGATATAAGTATACAACATATATTTAGCAAATTCGCCGGGACTCTGAAATTTGCTCGAAATAAGCCACTGGTGTTCATAATATCGATGCCTGTCTTAAGTTTTACTGTACAGTAGAATAGTCATTCAACTTGTTGTTGCAGTTATGTACATATTTGAAAATAAGATATTTTCCGATATTAAACTTTAAAGGTATTTGTAGCTTATAGATGGATTCTCATTGGTCCAGAAATATTGATTCCTGGTGCTGATTGTGTTAAGCTAGATAGATCCAGTTATATTCTTACTTGGAACTTTTAATGCACAAGTTCCATCCTGACTCAGGGGAGGGGGTTTGACCCTTGAAATTTAAACAAGAGGACCCTGAGGGGCCAGTAACGCTCACCTGAGTCATGTGGGGAAATTTCAGTTTTGTGCCAAGTGCTTGATATGACTTCACTCATAGATCATTCCAATAAAGTTATATCAAAATCTGTTAAACAGTTAAGGAGGAGAAGCCGTTTAAAGGATATTTCTATTTTTAACTCTGGTGGCCATCTTGTTTAACGGACCAGAAAGATTTCAGCTATTTTCGTTAACGGTCAACCAAAGATCATTTATGTAAAGTTTTATCAAAACCCGTCAAGTGGTTAAGGAGAAGAAGTCGTATAAAGGATATTTCTATTTTTTGCTATGGCGGCCATCTTGTTCAGCAGAGCAGAACGATTTTAGTTATTTTGGGTAAGGGTCATCCAAAGATCATTCCTGTAAAGTTTTATTGAAATCAGCCAAGTGGTTAAGGAGAAGAAGTCATTTAAAGATTCTTCTATTTATAGCTCTGGCGGCCATCTTGTTTATTGGAGCGGAACGATTTGAGCTACTTTTAATGAGAGTCACCCTTGGATCATTACAGTGAAGTTTGGTTGAAATTGGCCAAGTGGTTTGGGAGGAGATGTCGTTTGAAGAAATTGTTGACGACGACAGACGACGGACAACTCAGTATGACAAAAGCTCACCTTGAGCATATTCGTGCTCAGGTGAGCTAAAAGGGCACATTTTATTCATCAGGCTTTTGGTTTGAATGGATCATTTTCTCTTAAAATCATGGGTAGGCCAAATTAGCCTATGTAACATGTGAGATGGTAAAAATTAGTCAAATATCAAAAACCGCCCTTTATAAGCTAGTTGAATCCCAGGGTTTAAGGTAGAAGTCCATACGATAGCAGCAAACTCACTGTCTCCATAGCTTCATCTACATCAGCAACAAAACAAGTCCCAACAAACAAGTCCCGACAAACAAGTCCCAACAAACAAGTCCCAACAAGCAAGTTCCAACAAACAAATCCCAACAAACAAGTCCCAACAAACAAGTCCCGACAAACAACAAAACAAGTCCCAACAAACAAGTCCCGACAAACAAGTCCCGACAAACAAGTCCCGACAAACAAGTCCCGACAAACAAGACCCAACAAACAAGTCCCAACAAACAAATCCCAACAAACAAGTCCGAACAAACAAGTCCCGATAAACAAGTCCCAACAAACAAGTCCCATAGAGCCTTCTTCAGGGCATATAAAATTATATTCAAGAATACTGATATGTTACAAATTACAAATTATTGTTTAAACATATCGAAAGCATCACATCATGATAAACATCTTCATGAAATAGTCTATAACATACACAAAGGTAAATTATGTTGGTCGCCCACACATGCATGTAAGACGTAAATATGTATTTATGAATGTCAGAAAGCTTTTTTTCCTTGTCAAATTTTACACACTCTAGTAAGCGACAATGTGACTCATAATATCAACTTTTTTGTTAAATCACATTTCTTTGTTTCAAGACTAAAATAGAGATAATTTCAAAAAGCTACAGGGTCACAGTAATCTTCAGTACATCACAATCAAACTAGTTAAAGTATAGGCCTGCACATGCAATTAAAGGTGTTGGTGTGATTGCAAATGAGAGGGCAAAACATTCGTCAAAATAGAACTTGTTCAAACTTAAGTATGACTTCAATATAGCCCCCATGTAGTTCGTATCTAGGGGTTATAATAAACACTTTCCAGAGCATACTCAGAAATGCTACTTTCCGGAGCGTACTCAGAAATGCTACTTTCCAGAGCGTACTCAGAAATGCTACTTTCCATAGCATACTCAGAAATGCTACTTTCCATAGCATACTCAGAAATGCTACATGTATGCAATATCAAAACAAATATATCAGGAATGTTTGAGTTTTATCTTTTATCACATTATCACAATGATTAATGTTTTATTCAATGGACACACAATGCTTTCACCTTGATATTGTTGGACATGATATTGTTGGACATGATATTGTTGGACATGATATTGTTGGACATGATATTGTTGGACATGATATTGTTGGACATGATATTGTTGGACATGATATTGTTGGACAAGATATTGTTGGACATGATATTGTTGGACATGATATTGTTGGACATGATATTGTTGGACATGATATTGTTGGACATGATATTGTTGGACATGATGTTGCTGGACATGATATTGTTGGACATGATAACACACCGATAGTATTTTCATACTTCTGATACTGATGTAACCCGCCCTTATAACAAGAGATAGTTATTATCATAATTAGTGTCATGTTTAAGGAGGTATATCACCATATTTACAGTTTAAGGAGGTTATATCAACATTTTTATAATCAGCACATCTGTTTGATAAGATGAGTCAAGTGTGTCAAGATCCTGTTCCTTTCATTTTGGTTCAAATTTTGATTACAGCAGCTAGACAAAGCTATCATATTTTGGTGAAAGCAAAACATTATTATAACTAGCCATAGAAGAATATGTCTACTTAGTGTGCCGTGCACTCATCAGTAATTAGTATTTAATCATAATCAACCATTTATATTACAAACAGTAGTTCAGTAGATGTTACAGGTAATTACAGTCTGTTTAAAGTCAAATGAGAATGGTAATAAACACAAGCTCATCAGTCAGTAACATCTACCATAAGTTAACTAGACGTAACTCAGTAGTCCCCCCCCCCCCGCTATTCTTTCAACGGGATAGTTCCTTCATTCAAGGGGGTAAAATTGAGGTGGAAGGCGGGCGGAAACATTCACTGGCTATTTGAACATGCTTGCCGGCTACTTTTTGTCAATTTATTCCATGTTACTTAAGTGAGATATCAAATTAACCGGCTACATTTGAAGATCAACTGGCTACATGAAAACATGAATCAACAGTAGCCAACTTATCGTGCTCTTCAAATGATGATTATTTTAACAAGTCAAGGTCTAAACATTAAGAGTTTGCTTCTGCTATCCAAATTTGTCTCAACCTAAATTGTTAAATTTTCATCATGGTGTGGCAAACAGAAAGATTTTTAAAAAAAAATATTTTCCAAACTTTTTTGAAATATATTTTGTTTTTTCTCTATGCACCAAAAAAACCTTGAACACTGAGTCTCATGGTCGATGTTTCACCATCGATTGCTAGATCTACCTAGCCTATTTTTTGGGGGCATCAATGAATTACCAGAAACCAACCCTGTTTATTTTGCCTTATAAGGATATATGTCATGATTAGGGGATGATACTTTACTATAGGAAATACCAGCTTGACTCTTATTGATAGTATCTTCTTGATTCATCATGATAACCTAATATATGCAGCTATTTACAATATTAACATATAACTCACAAAATTGTAAAATATGTCTTATTCGTTCAGTTCTTAAGTTATCAAGCAAGACTTAAATTTGTCATATTCATAATTATATAGATTTTGTGGAAGAAATGCAAAATCAAATTCCTGTGATTCATTCACAAGTATTGAAAATCAATGAATTTCCGAACCCAGTATTCTTTTTCGAAATCTAACATTTAATTCCATAAAATTTAATATCGATAAAAAATTTTTACTTTACAATAAGCTTGGCTTCGGGCCATATACTATTCTAGCTAGCTCAGACTGCCCAGTCGTAAACTTCCATATTGCCTTCAAAGTAATGTTTTATTTGTTTTGTTTTTTTCACAAAAATCTATGCAAGAAATTGATTGATCAGCAAAATTCAAGTTATGCTGTATTAAACATGGATTAATGAATCAAGAAAAATATTTTCATAAACTAATAACTGATCGCCTATGATAGTGTGACCAATACTGACTCCATATTGATTGATTGGTCTAATCTAGAACAACAGAAATATAAACCAGGGTCAAACAATGAGAACAAATATTACAAATTATTGACCAGCACACCTTGCGCAGCACTGGATACTACCATGGTTGCTTTCAACGTATATTGCAACCTTTTCAGAGCGGCTCCTAATTAAGAAACAACATTATCATAATAATTTTATTCTGACGTTACTAAACATTCTCCCTCTCAAAGCAAAAACCTTTATACAACACCAATTTTTAGGTTTTCCATAGTGTGTTGCACAAGAAACAAGACTGCGTTCAATAAACGCTTATGCCCCCTTGGAAGCCATGTCCATAAAAAGCTAAGTCAATCAGGGGCCATTATTCAGTTAAAATGTTTGATAGTGTTACATGGCTTTGAACTATAAGGGGCTTATGATGGTAAACGAATATGCCACAATTGAAAGCAGTGTCTTGGTCAACTTCATGTGTGATCTGGTGATACAGGTCACTGCACTTCTCCAAGTTGACATCTATTCATATACCAAGTTTCAAGTCAATATTTTAAATACTTTTGAAGATACGCTTCGGACAAGCAATTATCATAAAAATACTGAAGGGGAGATAATTCAAAATTTAAGACAGAGTTATCGTTCTTGGTCCCAGCACTTCTACAAGCTACCATCTATTTACATATCAAGTTTTAAGGCAATATCTTATACACTTTTGAAGATACACTCCGGTCAAAATATGATTCTGAAAATCATAAAGGGGAGGTAATTCAAAATTTAAGACAGACAGAGTTATGGTTCTTGGTCATTGCATTTTTCCAAGTTGCCATCTATATATATTCCAAGTTTCAAGTCAATATGTTAAATAGTTTTGAAGATATACTAAGAGCAAAATTTGACTATAGAAAACACTAAAGGGGAGATAATTCAAAATTTAAAACAGACAGAGTTATGTTCTTTGTCAATGCACTTCTCCAAGTTGCCATCTATTTATATTGCAAGTTTTAAGTCAATATGTTAAATAGTTTTGAAGATATGCTCCAGACAAAATTTTATTGTAAAAATACTTAAGGGGAGATAAGGCTAAGTCTAAAATTAGGACAAGGTGAAGGTCAAAATGGAGTAAGGTGATACAGGTGTGTGGAGAGTGGTCATATACAACATCCATGCAAGTATGAAAGCTTTGTAGCAAGCCATATTAATGCTAGAAGAAACGGTCAATTTGGGTTAACCAAGAATTTGGCCTTTCAATAAGTCTAAGTCCAAAATTAGGTCAAAGTGAAGGTCAAAATGGAGTCAGGTGATACAGGCGCGTGGAGAGTGGTCATATACAACATCCATGCAAGTTTGAAAATTTTGTAGCAAGCCATATTAATGTTAGAAGAAACGGTCAATTTGGGTTAACCAGGCCGGACGGACGAACGGACATACCTACGAGAGGTACATTATGAGCTGCACCCCACAGTCTTCCTTCCGGGGTGCAAAATTCAACCCACGTTTTTGTACAATTTATCATTGTGAGGTGCACCCTACAAACATTCCTATAGTGTCCATTTAAAGGGTTTTGATCATACCCTAGTTAATGAATTATCAGTTGAGTATATGTAGGCATTATGGGGTGACAATCACACCTATTTGAACTTGTTGCGTTTACAACTGTTAAATCCTTGTGAGGTGCAGCCCATAACCAGTCCAAAAGTTCAAAGTCCAAGTACGGACAATCAGCCCATAATCATTCTGGGGTGCACCCCCCTTAACATCAAATTTGTCCATTTTCGCTCATTTACAGCTATCTGAGCACATCGTATTACGGGGTGCACCCCATAGTGCAAAATCACCCCACAATGTACCATAGTCACGACCGCACACCCCACATTGTACCTCTCGTAAGAGCGGACGGACGGAAGGACGGACGGACGGATGGATGGACGGGTGAATTACTATATGCCTCCCGATCTATCGATACGGGGGCATAAAAATGCTTTATTTCAAATAAAATATTTCAATACTTCAATATCAAGTGTTTGGTAAATGTAAGTGGATGTATCTCATTTCATCAGTTACTGTACTTAAATACTTTTTTACAAAGAAAAATGAATATTCTTGATTTATATAATTCATAACACTTGTTATGACACATGAAGGAATAGGAAATGCATTCTTAAACATGCATTATATACACAATATTGAATGCATATAAACTTGTTATTGCATATAAACTCACACCTTTTTACATCACCCTGACTGACTTCAGATATAGTTGAACTTGGCTGACTATAATACACCAAGATGGCCAAGTTTCATTATTTTTCACACCTGAATCAACTCCCTAATTTTCACATTGAAAGAATATTTTAATTTATCCAAATAGTTGGTTGAAAAGGGCCTTTTTAACGAGTTTGAATCCTCAAAAGCCAACATCCCCTCCCGATTCCCGCTGACACGCAGGCATTTAACCCCTAGAGATGGCACTCCAGGGACAACGTGACCAGTATGTTACTTATAGTATGTGCCTCCATAGCTCAGTGGTTAGTGCGCTTGCCGCCTAACCTGGCTACCCGGGTTCAAATACAGATGGAGACAAGTATGTATAAGCCTGCCATATTTCAGCAGAAAGCTGACTGGCAAATAAAGGCTGTGCTCGCACTTCTTAAAAGAATATGGAACAAATACATGTGGACTTTACTATTTTTAATGTTGCTTTTATTTTGCTTCCATAGCGCAATCTGTGAATTAAGGATTTAAACTACTTGCCCAAATCAGCAAAACTGAATAATTGTTCAATAATACTTGATGAATTAATCGTTTATGCAAAATTTAATTCCCCATATCAACAATAATTACTACTTGTCTTGGAATGAGGTTATTTTGCAGACCGTTGGTCATAAAAACTCCCTTCAGAAAAGCACAAAACCTAAATATGAAAATATTTTATCAACATTCATAAATTGTGCAAAAACTGCAACAATTGGTGTCTGAAATTTAACCTTGAAATATATTTGAGCCAGTTCCAAAATTGACAACTGTATGTATATTGAATTACTGTATTTACAAAAATAATAATTTATTTATAAATCTGATCCAACCTGTCTACAATGCTACTATAGGGTATTTTATGTACTCTTATGTAACAGATACACAAATATTCTAGGGATGGCAACGAGTACCCGAGTACTCGAGTACTCGTTCAAACGTCCGATTATCGAATAGTAAAATCAGTATTCGAGTACTCGAAAACAAATGTTAATCCTGTGTTATACAGAAGATGTCCAAGTGATATCTGGTCAACTAAAATTACAATAAACAACGTGTCATCAATCCTTAATCGTCACCACGAGGTCGCTAATTGCAAGCGTAATCAAAACACAGACCTGTCAATCATCGTCTGTTAGTTAGTTTTTGACACGTAGCTAGGGGTTCTTTTGTTGACATCAACCCAAGTAATTGTTATCGATTTTTAATTAGCAGTTATTGTTTATTTGGGGTGACAATCGATTAAGAAAAAAAAAGAAGAATACTTTAAATTTTAATCGTTCTTGCGCATATATGAACGAAAGATTACTCCGTGAATTGGTCACGCTTTGTAAATAGTATGTCACCGGTTGATAAGAGTAGCCCCCCTTACTTGTTTATTTGTTATTATTTGATTTTCTAGCGTTATTGATTAAACGTTCTATTTATTTACATTATATTGTTTTATTGTGTTATACGTTTTTATTATTGTTATTGTTTCGTAGTTTGTTCTTCTACCGATCTAGATTTGATCAATAACTGAACAGAACGGACAGGCAAATGCGCTGTTTTATTTGAAGTTGAACACGCACATTTGCAGTACAAAATTTCTATTTCCCAAATATCATGGACATTTTTTTTTTCCGAGTACCCGAGTACTTGATCGGAAGAATGACCGAGTACTCGAGTACCGATTTTAGTACTCGTTGCCATCCCTAAAATATTCACATGTGGAGATTTTTTTAGTTACTGGATCCTAGAGAAAGAGTAAAACCATAATGGTTAAAGCAACTAAACTCCATATCGATGATAAAAACAGGTTTTGTAGACATTTCAACCACAAAACTATGTTATTGTGATACGAATACATAAAGTATTCTTACAACTTACATTATGATCAAAGGTGCTATTGTTGAAAAAATGTGTTGAAATATTTTACCGTCCATTTGATTATGTCACAGCTTGTTTCTGTCTTTATACATTACAATGCTGAAACAACGTTGCATATATATTTTACTGCGTTCGCCACACAATAGAGTTTAGGGGTTTAAATGGTAATAAACCAACTATATGTGATTATTTTTCTTCTAGATGAATGAGTCCAGATTCGTATATAAATGTATTGGGTCGGTCAAGCCAAAAATATGTGATTTTAACAGATTTTTGATAATTTTTGCAATTTACCAACTGATGTTGAGTCCATTTAAGAAGCAGGCCAGAAATTACACATACTGGTATTAAGGTTTAACCCTATTTCTCAACAATTTTCCCATTTAAGTAAAACTTTAACTTTTAAGTATGTTGAGTATTTCCTTCCTAATATTTCATTTAGTATAAAAGTATAATATCTTATTTGTTGGTGTTAAAGTGTATACAGTCCAACCTGCCTTAACGGTCACCTTTAATCGGCGGTCACCTGGTGTAAACGGTCAGTTTCTGACGCCCCCAACGAAATTTGTTCTATTTTACACGTTGATTTAGCGGTCACCTGCTGTCCGCGGTCAGCGGTCAGCAAAAGTGCTTCCCAAATACTCAATATGGCCCCTATTAGGCGGCCAGGCGCCGGTCCGGCGGCCAGGCGTCGATCCGGCGGCCATCTATATAGCTTGAATCATCCGCGGTAATTTCAAACCCGTGTCAAAGAAAACAAGCATCAGTTTAAACATCCAAGTCTGCAGGTGGTCATTGTTTATAATCCGCAATAAACAACTTGACATGAAAAATAACTTGTTAATTACGTAAGGCAGTCGAAGTACTCGGTTTTTTCCGTTGACCGCAGATTGATGACACGCAATATTTTCACACGTTTCATTTCGATTTAATTTACACAGTTATATAATTATGAATAGATTACCACTGTCTAGACGCAATATAAGCTTTATATTTCAATCGAACCAAAAAGGATTGTTTAAATTTCATTAAACGGCTCGCGTATTTTAAGTTTAAAAAAGGACCGCAGTAAATCACTTTCCGTTGAGAGTGTTCTCCCCTTTGAACGACTCTTCAATCTCCGATATGTCAAAACAAGATTTGTGAGCACGTTACCTCGGACTCCCGTGCATTTTACGCAACAGCTTTGAGAAAACTAAGTTCTTATCATTTTATTATGCAATTTTATACGATCTAAACGTAATAATACATTCAACGTCTGCGTAATTACGCTATATTACCGATGTCAGGTGAAAATGTTGCTCGTCAAAATAACGTCTCTAGCAAATGTATGATGCGTTATTTGGTTAACCGGTCGGAAGATTAAACGGTGCTAGTTATAATATATGGCTTGAGTATACATACATGTATATATTTAAAATATAACTTAAATAAAAATATATTATGATACACCAGGTCCTGTCTCATTAAATAAGTACAATGTATGCTCGAAACCGACCCCCCCTTGCCCAGTATTCAGCCCCTCCGTTAAGTGGTCACCTGGCTTAAGCAGCCAAATTGGCTGCATCCCTTGGCTGGCTGCTTAAGGCAGGTTGGACTGTAATTAGATAATAATTAATAACATCATCATGAAGTTTGGTTAAGTTTTTGCAGTTTTTATCAAGATACCAATAACACCTTGAGGCCACAATGCATAGGCATGGTGCTATTGAGCACTTCGTCGTGCTAGGCTAAGAAACTGCTTGCTTCAAAAATGCAATTTGTAGTAGATGAAGCGAAAAATACTTGACTAGCGGCGAGAACTCGCTGCTGGTATACCGTTGCTACCGAGCAGAACAGCAGCAGTCTGTTGCATAAGAGAGCGCTTGGTATTGCTCGCCTAGCAAAGTGTTAAGAAACGGTTTGCTGTCATGTTCGCCCACAACTGTCACCCTTGAGTTTCTCTTATTTATAATTCTTTCATTAAAGTTATTTTTCAAACATAATATACCTTTCCATTGTATGAGGCTATGAGCTGTAAATTACTTTTACAATCTTTGTCCTTGATATTTCAATTCCGAACATATTTTCGGCCCGGATACGAACGGTACGGTCCCATAGCGGACTTTAGCCATTCTGCAAAACAATATGGCGGCCGCTTGCGAGTCACTTTTCACGCTCGTAGTTAACAAATGCAATATTGCTTACGCGATGTCGCACTCTTATTAATTTAAAAAATAAATTGACGGCCGTTCGTTTAATTGATTAGTAATGATACATATTTTTCTTCATTTTAACTGAACAATGGATAAACGCCACGCCGTTCCGTACAAACCATTCCGTACGAAATTTCAATACATTGGATAATTAGCATTAATTTTGTTTTTTGGGAAATTCTTCTACGAAATTGGGAAAAAAAGAAGCTTTTTGCAATTGGGAAGTCACCGAAGATCGGCCTCTGTTTTAGAAGGAAAAAAGGCCCTGCTAGACGTAGTAAAGCGCTACCAAAAAGTGCTCGATAGCAGCTTGGCTAAGCAACGGGCTCCTTGTAATGAATAAATGTTTTTTTACATTGTATACATTTCATTCACTTCTACTTTATGAATCACTCAATAATCTGATAAAAATATATTATTCAAAGAATTAATCTTCTGCAAAAATAGATACGAAAATGTTTACATTGACATGCATAACTTAAATCAATGATTTGACAAACTTTATCAGACAGTCATAGTACTGTAGATGTCCAGCTTACCCTACAGTATTTTGTCTTGATCATTGAACCAAATAATAACTTTATTCTGTTTCTTTACAGACCTGAATGTGTGTTATATGTCACAGTCGCGGTACATCAGGAACAATACAAAAGAATAGCAGGCACTACCACTAACTCAGTACACCTTATACCTAGATAAACATAGTTTACATGACGGATGAGCTTATGTTTATAGCCATTATCATTTATCTTTGAACAGACTGTAAACTAACAGCAATCTGACTTAACCCCGCCCATCCAAGAAGTTAAAAATTGTGTACAAGGGCAATAACTCTGTAATGTCTAGACTCAAGTTAAACTGGATAAAACTTACAAGCTAATCTGTACATGTCAGTCAGTGTATGTCAATGTTTAAGGCCTGGTAGATGCAAGAATTTTTTTAAAGTTTATGTTGCATGTTGCTTTGCGTTTATCAGAAGTTTTTACTGCTTGATTGGTCGATCACCTTAAACTTCAAGGCAAGATATGGCTGCGTGTGATACAAGGAATCTGGTGCAATACTCAGGCTCTTTCGAAAAATGGGTTCATTACGATGGATCTTTAATTGACATTACGCCAGAGTAGAGAACGCTCCCCCTGGTTGTTTGTCGAAGGCTACTTGGTGAAGGTATTCAAGTTAATCTATTGGACCATATGATTAAAATTTACCATAAAAATTTATTTAAAGGGTATAGATTGACAACTGGTGTGATGTTCATTGTTCCTAGTGTACTGCTTGCTAGCACCAATACAAGTGTGACTACCAGATTTCATGTAAAATACAAATGAAGTTCAAACTACAACTAGACTACAAATCAGCAGAAACAGATGTAAGCCATCATTCTAGATCTTAGAGTAAACAAATCCCAGTTTTTCACCAGTCTGTCTCACATGCAAAATATCCATAAAAATATCTTTCAGGGCTAAAATATAAGATAATACTGTAAAATCATATAATTTCGAAGGGACAAAATTTCATGGTTTTAGGTTAGAAACCACCAAATAGATTTGCTCTATAGCTCAATGTAAATTGGCCATAGTAGGCCCCAATTTTCAACTTTTTTTAGTCTAAGGCCACCTGGACCACATATATCATTGTAAAGAGGGGCAGTTAAGCTTCAAAATAATGCAATAAAAAAGGGGGGTCATGTATCTTCTAAGAAAGTTTTTGTCCTTCAAACACGGTCTATCCGTTTTTACGCATGTCCGGATTTATAAGTTCTGGGTTTTACCCTAGTCTACTTTCACTTTGGTATCAAGAACAAAATAGCGGAATAATACAAATATTACAGTTTTACTACACCACATGCATATTTACCAACCATTTAAACTCAATTTCATCATTCAACTCCACATTTGTCAAGAAATATCTCCATTTACAGGCAAACCAAAGTTTTTTTAAGGACTACTTGAGTGTATCACCACTTGGTCCGCGGAGGCATTTAGTGGTTCTTTACCTTTAGGAAAAAATACTATTTCGATGGGACTTTATTGCGTGGATTTTGCATTTCAGGTAAGAATTCAAGTGTCAAAATAATTGTTCGATGGGATTTGATTTCGTGGTTGAAGGTGATCCATGAAATTCAATCCCCCACAAAAATTAATGATTTTGCAGTAGCCATGAAGATATCATTAACTCTAAAATAAAAAATATAATACGGATCAGGTAAACCAAGACAATTCAGACATTAGACCAATGTGCATATGTAAGTCAAAATGGCAAGACATAAAGTCCACTGAAAGCTATATGAGAATGTTAATGAACATAAGCATGTCTGTCAGGTAAATTAATTGTTCATCTAGGTTAAAATTGGTAACTGTTAGTCACAGCCATTCTTTCGAATGGGATAGTTCCCTCATTAGTATTACTTAACGGTATTCAATCAACTGCAGAATTAAATTATTTCCGAACCTAGGGCCAGGACTTTTTAATTTTACGGTTTACAAGACCGGCGACCGTGTTTTTTACGAAAGTGGAAAAAAAAAATCGAATTTCACTTTTTTATTTTTCCCGATGGGACGTTTTGTCTGAGTACGAATATTCGTCTGAGTACGAATATATTTTGAATGAATTGATCGGTAAAGTCCGATCCGGCGGCCATCTATATAGCTTGAATCATCCGCGGTAATTTCAAACCCGTGTCAAAGAAAACAATCATCAGTTTACACGTGACCGCGAACGAGAACGAAAATGGTTTCGATACACGCTGTAGCCAATCAGAGTTGTTTATTCAAAGTGCGATGATGCGATGTTTACATACCGCCGCTAATCCGATAATTGCTCTACTTACTGGTTCTGCGCGTCACACGCTGTGTGTATACAACGATACATCCGGGTTCTTAAAGGGAACCAGTGCGCTGTTATCCAGCTTCTATGTCAATTATGCATTGTTTACCGCACAGCGAAATATACGACTGGGAATCAGTAAACTGTAAACAACGGTGTTGTGAATTTTGTGACCATTAACGCTCAAAGAGCAATAAAACAAACGATTAGCACCTCTGATGGGTATATTTAACCAAAGTCGATCGACACAATTAAGGCTATAGATCTGTACCAATTAAAAGGTATTTACGTGTAATTACCGTATTACGAGAAAATTGTTGTGTTTATCATCGCTCCTTTCAATTTCGTTTTGACGGTTTGCACGCTTTAGACAATTGTTTTTTATTGCTCAAAGTTTGTCATACGAGCAATTATGCGTTCAGAAGTGTGTTTTATTTTATTCTCTCCAAATATTTCTGACTGTCAACATCTATCAATCATGCCTTCAGCATGACGTTGTTTAGCGTCAATAAAATGTCAAAGACAACCAAGCAGATTTCATCGTTTTTTAGCGGTGTCGTAATCCAGAGAGGTAAGTGTCTGCTTATTCAGGGCAGACAGGGCAGGGCAGATAGGCTAGTGCAACCCTTAACAACAAGAGGCATACTTTAAATTACCATTTATGTATAACAACCCATTATGATACACCAGGTCCTGTCTCATTAAACAAGTACAATGTATGCTCGAAACCGACCCCCCCCCCCCCTTGCCCAGTATTCAGCCCCTCCGTTAAGTGGTCACCTGGCTTAAGCAGCCAAATTGGCTGCATCCCTTGGCTGGCTGCTTAAGGCGGGTTGGACTGTATGTATAAATGTGTATGTTATTAAATGAGTGCTCCTCTGAAAAGGCTATTTAACAACACATTGTTTATAAAACCAGGCTTTCCAACAGAAAGTACTGGTTATTAGCTTGGCAAATGCGTTTGGGCAGGCTGGCGCCAACAACTGTGATTTCAACACTCGATTGGAACAATTTTGCCTTTTTTTTTTTTTTTTTTTCGACCTGCCAGTGGACATATTTCCAAAAAATTCTTGAAAACCAGAAAATAAAAAAGAAGTGGCCTAGCGATATGAACATTTTTCATTTAAGGTGTACCTGCAGCTGCGTAAACCACATATTTTTTTATTTGACCTTAAGTTTTGAACATATAATCTATGCAAACATAGTGTACCTCATACAAACATTTATCCTCACCATATATTATCAGGATGAAAATTGTCAATAAAATCAATGACTGAAACAGTCTCAGGGTATATGTGAATATATAGGAGAGATGAAAATCATATTCATGTTATAAAACATTACCAAGTATACTGGTACATGTAGATTTTGTTACACTTGAACATCTTGAATTACAATCTCGTGCTAAATCTTACTATGTAGGCCCTGAATGACACATACCGATAGATGCAGGAGAAACTGAATGGTTAAATAAACCGTTTTCTCCATTTCCTACTTGTCATACATACAAGAAAGTTACATTAACATTGTGTAGGTGACCAATTTAGACTTTTGAAAAACCAGTATGGAGATATGTAGATAATAAATGTTTATAAGATTGATGTATAATCCACAAATTCATGTCCCATCAAAATGGTCTTTTTTAAATGATTTTAAATGATTTTACAGTACATCAATTGCAGCTTTTTGGGACAAATTTAAAAGATTAGTCTCCCTTGACAGAGTTTGTCATGTTAAGTCATTTTCTGTGACAGGATTGTCTCCCTTATTGGAAATCATTGGGTGTGATGTGTGGTAACTGGTAACATGTATGTATCTATTGAGAAAAGGTTTGAATTGTGTATTGACTTCTACTTGTAAAAATGCCGAGCTTTAAGCCTTTATTTGCCAGTCAGTTTTCTGCTGAAATATGGTAGGCATCAATACATATATAGTGCTGCCACCAAAATTTGAACCCAATTAGATAGAAAGTGCACAAACCACTGAGCTACAGAGGCACATGTGCAGTATAATGCACACATGTGTCATTTGATATGCAAGAACTGCATTGACTTGTATAAAATTTCATGTATATAATGGAAACACGACCCTTAACAAACAAGTGACATATCGAAGTTAATGCACCATCTGTTACATAAAATTCATATATTGTATAATGATAAGACAGCAAGATCGATGTTTAAATATCTGTACATGATGATACATGTATAGTCCTTTCAAAGTCAAATGAGAACAGTTGTAAGTTATATACTATCGTCCGGCAGGTAAACTATGTCTGTCTCCCTCCTGTACTCATAAATGATAAGTTGGACTAAGATTTTATTCTAGGTAAATGCTGCATGATTTTAAATGTCTAATGCATCCACGTCCCCACCCCCGTGGATGGGTGGAGGATAGCCGGTGAAAACGGTCGTGTTTGAACCTTCCGTCTTCCCAGCACTGCCGGGGAAATGTGAAAGTGGTGGAGGGCCGTGGATGCAACTGACTGGTTGCACAGTGCATAATAGTTAAATAAGTTATTCCTTATTGATTGAATTTGACAGATTACCCAGAGTTCTTTAAATAATACTGACAGTGATAAATAATATTGACAGTGAGGTAAGTTGCATGATAACCTGTGTTCATTATCACCAAATGGGCAAATACCTTCAAAGATAATACACTATCTACGACATTTTAAATGACAGATTAATCAAATCAAAATATTTGGAGATCTATGCAGCCATAATTTATCAATACAGTGAACTGTCAGGTGTTATAGATAAGATTCGGGCATTGCAGGGATTGTGGAATGAACTTTTGACATATGATTGAGGTTTAAACGCCCACACAAGCGACACCCATGTTTAAATCGAAGATTAGCATAGTGATGTCAGGGGCGTAGCTGGGTATATTCAGAGTATACGCCCGTTGTAAGATATATTTTGGGACTATGCAGCAACAATTACCACGTGATAAAATAAACTAATAAAGGTTTTTAATGCGAGCGAAGCGAGCTAGAAAAAATCATAGTGACTGATCACCTTAAGCAACAGACCCCATATACTGACATTCACTAATAACAGTACTGATCGAGCGAAGCGAGTTAGAAAAAATACTGATTTCCTGAGCAGTAAGCAATATATACACGTTCTCTTCTTGGTGGTATTCACTTATTACAGTTCGGAGCGAGCGCAGCGAGCTAGAAAAAACAACACTGTTTACCTGGGCAGCAGGCCATACATACACGTTCTGTACTTGATTGTATTCATTTATTACAGTACTGAGCGAGCTAGAAAAAACATTGTTTACCTGGGCAGCAGGCCATACATACATTTTCTGTACTTGATTGTATTCACTTATTACAGTACGGAGCGAGCGTAGCGAGCTAGAAAAAAACACTGTTTACCTGGGCAGCAGGCCATACATACACGTTTCCTCCTTGATGACATTCATTTATTACAGTACTGAGCAAGCAAAGCGAGTTGGAAAAAATACAGTTGACCTGAGCAGCAGGCCTACATACACGTTCTTTACTTGATGACATTCATTTATTACAGTACTGAGCGAACGAGGCGAGTTAGAAAAAAACCCTGTTTAACTGAGCAGCAGGCCATACATACACTTTCTATACTTGATTGCATTTACTTATTACAGTACTGAGCGAGCGAAGCGAGCTAGAAAAAATACTGATTATACCTGAGCAGGAGACCAATACATGCAATTTGTATGCTCAGTAAAGTATTGAGGGAGCATAGCGAGCTACAAAAAAAGATTATTTTGGCAGGCACGATCTCTATCAGATGGTTAATTTTGAAAACTAATTAGCGAAGCGAGCTCGTTTTTTCTAAAATATGTCCTGAATAAAAAAAGGAGAGCCTCCAACATAAAATTTTATGCCTAACCCTAGTGAGGCATCGATTTTTATTGCATTTTTGTGTCAGTTTATTTTTTCATTTTTCTAATGAAGCGTACGCCCGGGCGTACGGGCGTATGCCTGGCTACGCGCCTGGATGTATTATATTTTTTGTGTGGGCACTTGATATTTGTACACACCCACTACGTCAAGTATTAATAACTTATAAAGACACAAACACATAGTCAATACATCTAACTCTGACATCAAACTGAACATATTTTTATGGTACATGTGGTAGATATACTGTAAACTAATTTACTTTTGTGAATACTTATTTTCGCGTTTTGCCGATTCTCAACATATTTATGACTACAAATTTTTTGTGTTTTAAGTCTCCCGCGATGTCCATATTAAATCTATGAATACTTTGGGGCGACTTAAATTCATTAATTTTTCCTACACGTGAAATCGGGGAAAATTAAATTGTAGGGAATAATTTCTTTATTTACGGTACAATGTAATATGTGCTTAACCAAGGTGAACATTCTTTATAACACTGTATATATAAGTATAAGATATTTATGAGCCGCCTGATTCCCTTGTGTTAACTGAACTTGACTTTTAAGTTACCTATACATGTATCTAGTATCGCTATTATATTACATAGGTAATAAAATTATAAACATACATGCAAGTGTGAGACTCACATGTAGATTTGAGCCTCAAAGGTGAGCATCAGGCCAGAAGTAGCTGGGGTACCTAACCAGCGCCTTAAAACCAACATTTATCAAATGTAAACTAAATAGGAACCTAACTTGGTCATGAAAACAGATTAATTAATTCAATTAATTAGTACAATTGATGCTAATATCTTTATAATCAAGCATTTGGTATAAGTAAGTTACATAAGCTTTTAGTTGAATCAAATAAAGACATATCTGAACTATAAATAGATTAATGTATATTAAGATGACTTATACACTAGTTGACTATTCAACTTTTGAAGTATTATATTTCAATTCAAACGATAACCAAACTTAATCCACAGACCTTGAAGATATCAGCATAACTTTACCAGTTTATGAAAGTATGCCCAATTGAGTATATATGCATGCACATTGAAATATTTAGATGTAAAGTTTCAATCCAAACATTCAGACTAAGGTGTTTAAATTTCATTTCAACATTAAATTTACATGCTGAGGCAGACAAATTGATGTATGACATACGAAGAGGGCAGACTAAAAAGTAAAAGTTTGTATGATTTTAAGGAAGGTCTGTGCATCTTGGAGGCAGGAAGTTGAAGATTGATATCCCAGTATATACTATTGTACGTACTACTTTTGTTTGTTCCTATATGGTTGGTTGGTGAACTGTGCTAGCTATATGAGAATTAAGAATTAAGTTAACAGTATTCAGAAAGTAGGTGCCTCATAATAGAAAGTCACCCTGACTGGCCCTTTATCCTGTGTGGAAGACAAGATATGCCATAGCTATCTTCCCTTCTTTTATCAGGATTAAAGAAATTATGACACCTTGGTAGAGCAACTTGGATCTTCCAAAAGCCATCAGAATCAAATGACAATTGTAGCTAAACCTTATCCCACTGGTTATGAGGGATGAGAGGCCTGTAGTTAAATCCTATATTCTTAAACCTTGCCTTTAGTAACAGTCTAGACCTGATCAAGTGTATGTTAAAAGTTTAACCATCCCAGAAATGTAACGGCCAGACATTGAACCAACAAAACACCAAGAATTCTGAACCAATCATTTATTGTACTGGCCTAATAATGTCTATGCTTCAACTTATCATAAGAAAATAAATTTACGAAACTGAATACTTTAAAATAGCCTCATGACCCTTAAAAGTTGTAAACAGAGAAATAAACCCTTGCGTTTTATACATATTTATCCAGGAAGAAATACATTGTATGCAAAAAGTTTGTGAATAAAATTTGAATGCAAAAATGTTGCGACAGGTATAGCGATATTATACACAGTGCACTTTGTTATCAAAATTGTGTATCAAAACTGTCACATGTAATATCAAGTTATCAACTATATATCTTAACACACTAGAAAATACTTAAGTAGCAATCTGTTAAACAAATACTTTTATGTCATGATGTAATTTAGTATAATCATGTTTCTTTTAAAACCAACAGTTTTCAGCTATTTAAACCTGTTGTCTACTTAAAAGAATGTTGGTGTTTTATAAGACAATCAAGTCTATAAAATCGCCCACTCATGCAATTCGTCATTTTTGTGTGAATCACCCAAACAACCAGTTTTTATATGTTTTATAGATACAAGGGCCACTACTTCCATTGTCGTTTGTTTGCATTTGACAGTCATCTAATTGTAAGTGCGACTTGACCATTTCTTTTTTTCCTGCCAGTTTTGCCAATGACTGCCAACTTCAAGAGAAGGGCCACTACTACATAAAACTTTTAACAGTGACTTGAAAATGTCACTCAGTCCAATTCAAATTGCTCCTAAAATCGACACTGTTGCATATTTTAAACACTCAAGGGTCCATACCTCAGCTTGGTTCCAAAAAAATCATGCAAAGCCCCATTTAAGTTAAACAGTTCACAATATAGTTCAAAACAGTACATGATGATAGGAGACCAGCCCCAGGACAAGTGGACTTAGTGGTGATGACTATCCAGCCAGTCATTAGTCAAACAGATGACCGGTACAAGTCAAATGACCAGTTGACCACATTGATAGCCTGTGTTTACTGCAAAATTTCGGGGACGAATATTTTGTGGTTTCGATGGGACCCTCATTCATGGATTTAGCATTTCGAGTAATAAATACAAGGGTCAAAATTATAGTTCAATGGGATTTGATTTCGTGGTTAAAGGTGAACCACGAAATCCACAAAATTTAATCCCCCACGAAAAAAATAATGATTTTACTGTATATTGTGATCTCCAAACATTCTATGAGTCAACCAAAACCAATCTCAGACAAGTGACAACAGTAGAGAGAAGAAGTTGTTAGCACTAGGATAAATTGCTAGTACCTGCCACATTGTAAGAATTGGGTCTGGTATTAGAGATAATTTCTCCAAGAAAATAGATTTTCTCTTATAACCGCCTACAATGTGTAAGAGAGAATCAATATTGATAGACTGGACATGAACTGGTTCTGTTGTGAGAAACTATTTAATACAACTCGTATTTACTGTATTACAAGATGAAACTAGCCACAAGACACATACTGTAAAACCATTTAATTTCGATGGGACAATAATTCATGGATTTTGCATTTCAGGTAATAAATACCAGGGTCTAATTAAATTATTGTTCTATGGGATTCGATTTTGTGGTTGAAGGTGAACCACAAAATCCACGAAAAATTAATCCCCCACGAAAATTAATGATTTTACAGTACATGGGTTTGAAATGTTTTCTTCTCCTGCTTCAGAAGGGGATGGAGTTGTTTGATTGGCAAATGCTAAAGGCGAGGTAACCAGGACAGAAAACCAAGGGAGTTGAAATCAGCGATGTTCAGCCATACCAGGCTCTCCCCTAAAAACCCTAGACATCAATGTACCTCACTATGAGCAGTGATCCCCAGTAAGTAAGTAGGGGCTGAATCCCTCAGGATTATTTTAATCATTTTCGTACTGGATTTTACCATTTTAATAGCCCAAACAACTGAATTTCCCATGTTGAGCACTCACAGGAGTTCCTAGCACTCACAGGAGTTCCTAGCTTTTATTAAGGGCGTCATTTTACTATTTTTTATGAGATTTCGCAATTTTATAGCCAAAACAACCGTGTAAACCGTAATTTAAAAGACAAGTTGACCCTTCACAGTTCCAAGCCCAAGATTGTGGCTTTTTGGAAAAATAGGGATTTTATACTTTTTAGAAAATTCAGGGTTCATTTGAAACTCAGTCCCTCATGCAGAAAAATCCTCTAAGCACTTTGATTGATCAATTAATTTCCCTAAATTTATCATTAATTACTCAATTAAGTGAGAGATTGAGATTTTTATCAGACATGAGAATATACATTTGACAACCCCCTCTTGTACATCAATCATGTTATTTAGGCCAAAAAAATAATAACATTGTGGTTTTTGGTATGTGCTAGAAATGTAAAAAAATGCTTTAATCTTAAGATTTATTTATACATGTTATGCATAAAAATTATCAATTTGAGGTGCATTCCAGCAAAATGTCAATAAAATCTTTAAATAACTCAGGGATCAGGGGTAAAAACAAGGTCAGTATAGGGGCTACCAGAGAACCACAATTTTATTTTGTTTTGGTCTTATAAAAGCTGATACTTTGCGTTCACTTAGAAAATATTTACATCTTCGATATATAACCTTCGATAACCAAGGGCAGTCATTGAAGCATACCACATAGTTTGATATATTGACAGCTAAGTAAAAACGACATGTATCGGTAATAAAATATTCGCCAGGTACAGTAATACGAGTATACACCAGTAGGCCTATCAATAACACACACAGGTCAAAATGTCACCAAATTTTACAATCTTGTGTATTTGTTTGAAGAATTGTAACCGGCCCTGTTGACATAAACAAATTGGATCAATCAGCCCCGCTAACTGCACCATCATCTACACTAACTGTACCATAATATACACTGATACTTCAATTAAAACATGTCACAGTGTTGACAAGTAAGCAAAATATCCTTAAGAAAATATGCATGAATACATTAATTGAAGATGATTAACCTAAGGCAAAAGTAATTAAAATATTTGTTGCATTAGGCAAGGCCTATGACATTGTTGTTTTGTAGTGTACTAAAGTTTTAACATCGCATTCGGACTGGGATAATTGGGAGAATACATATAATCAAGATATTTAGTATTATTAATAGGCCGATGAAATTTATTATTACGTTCATGAGCTACTACTACTGTAAAATCATTTAATTTTGATTAGACACAATTTCGTGGCTTTGTTAACAAAAGACCATTACGATGGGACATTAATTCGTGGATTTTGCATTTCGGGTAATAAATACTAGGGCCAAAATAATTGTTTGATGGGATTAAATTTTGTGGTAGAAGATGAACCACAAAATCCACGAAATTTAAACCCCCACGAAAATTAATGATTTGCAGTATATCTTTTTTGTATGAAAGCTATAGTGCAGTAAACTATCTTACCTCTTTCCATTCTGGGTTTAAATTTGATTTTATGACTTTGGTCTTTTTTGATATTCCTGAAAATTAGAAATTGAATTAAAAGTTAGCACTGGCATACAAGTGGTTGATTTCATACCAGGCTCAAAGATAATATGAAAATAATGTTCCATACAGTACACTAAGGGGTAATTTAGAATCCCTAATTATGCACCCAATTATACAACAGACTCCTATATTATAGATGTAGCTCTATATGTCCATATTTTGTGAAATGTTGAGATATTTTGACTATTCCAACAATCTGATACTCACAATACTCACAACAACTAAAACAAGTTTATTTATTAATTAGTTCTCTTGGCCTATCTAGATTCTATCAACAACTAAAATGCTCAGAAATTCCACAAGACATATTTATTCATAAAAATTCGTCTGCAAATACCTGCGGTTAACACTGGTCAAGTTATCACATGCGACCAATACTGGCCAGTACAGTACAGTACATTGAAAAAGTATTTCAAGAATGTTGATATTGATATGCTATTTAATAATTAAATGAATACACGAATAAGCCGATAATTAATCTATATATTTTTCTAATTTCTTACAAAAACAATAGTACAAAGTATTAATTCAATCAAGTCAGCGAAACTATTGTTTCTGTATTGAAAAAGTGTACAGTACATCTTTCATATGTAGCAAAGGTTATTTTTAGACACACAAAACTACAGAAGGCCTTACCTTGATACGTCAGTGTAGTGTAGGGATCACTTTCGCCGAAAGATTCCAAGTTTGGAACATTACTGGCGCTAATGACTTCTACCTTCAATGACATCTTGGCGAACTTTTTTCAACTCTTTACAAATCCATTTTCGAACTCCACACACACGCGAAGAAAGCGTAAATATCCTCCGGTTTTCTTATAAGAGTCCGAACTAAACATACAGTGTAGAGCTGGGTGTGACAGCCTTAACTAATCGTGTATCGAGATGAATTGTGGGTAACCTTCCGATTACACAGGTGTATCAAGGGAAGTAATAAGAAAATGAATATCGTCTGCAAATCTTTTCCTGTTTTGATTAACTCCCTTTATACAAAAAACCTATAAAATTATGTATAACAATTGTTTTCAACGAGCCAATATTAAATTAGATCTACATATTTTTGCACAAGTTTCGATAATGGATATATTTTTTAAAAATACTGGAAGTTATAATATTTCAATCACACGGCGAAGTTTTGAAAATTTGTATTAAAAATTAAAAAAAGAACAAACTTAAAGTTCACTTTAATGCGTGTTTCAACTTTAAATAAATCTTCATCGGGTGCCTTGTCGTTTATGAAGCAATTTATATCAGAAGTATGATAAAGTTTGACTTTATATCAACCAAAGGACCAGGATACCCCCTCCTCACTTCGTTTTAACAGGTTAAGGCATGTTCTGGTAGGAAATGTACGTACGTGAGACGGTCATGCGAGAGTCACAACACCGGATTCTGACGATGAGAAATAAGATCGTATCTGATCAATAAATATAATTATATTCTTGAGTGTCAAACATCTACAAGAACATGAATAGATGTACATTTTAATTCATTTGTAATTGATTACTTGACCTAATTAACACGAACCGTCTCTCCCTGTCCAGTACGTGACAATCAATGAGTACCATAGTGTGCGTCTTTCCAATGCTGACCTGACCCCGATCTCCCGAAGCATCTCACGTACAAATCTCAACTTAAATCGAGTTTTTGTTAAAATCTGAGTCGCAATTTGAGACAAATCTAAAGTTCCATCTCTTGAATGCCTACTGTAAAAACCACAGGAACCTGATATTTTTTTTATATAAATGACACTATACAAGACCCCGTTACTGACATGCATCCTAAGAGAAGCATGTCAGTAACGGGGCCTTGGAGTGTTTTGTGTTCATTTATATAAAAAATATCAGGTTCCTGTAAATAAACCCAGAATAACATTGCTGTTCAGTGATATTAAGTTTGAGCCCAACCTCCCATGGAAATTAACATAAATAAACATGCCAATATTTGAGATGAGATTTTGCTCATATTGAGATGCGTCGGGAGATTGGGGCCTGACTGCCGTTGCACATGTAATGTCGCTGGCTTAGAATGAGAAGGTCTTAACTACTACTTATGACCTTAAAATACTGATACATATTTAAAATCAACACAGCAACGTCCAAAAGGTGCTTCTTTTGAGCCTACTTTCTTGAAAATCAGAACTTGCCATGTTGACTAAACTGAAGTCAAAACGATACATAGAGAGTAATATTCAGGCAGTATTTTTTTGTTTTCTCAAAATATCGATTTTGTACTATGACCTTCTCATTCTAAGCTAGCGATTAGTTGAAACCCAAAGTTGAAGTTCTTTCCGTTCCAAAAAGAAAAATATATAAATGAGACGTTCTCCACGAAAACCGGGCTTAGTGACAAAATTGTGAAAATATTAATAATATATTCAAAGACCTAAATTGTAATTTAGTCTTTGATATATTGTTAGAAAGAGGAGACTCTTTAGAACAGTTTCTAAAATTTGAACAAATTATTCCATACACTTACAATATTAAAGACTTCTTAAACCAACCAATACAAAATCATGGCAGGCATATATAAAGGTAAAGTTTGTTTATAATAGTGTCGCCCCTATTGAAAGGGCCAGTCGATTCTGACTAATGAGACACTTAACTTTCATGCTTTACAGTACAACAAGGTACTTACCTTCCCAATGCCTTCTCGTAATGCCGGGCGCCAGGCAAAGATGGGTCTACGGTAACCATTAATTTAACTAGCTGGCGACTGACCAATCGGTCTCACCAGTTCCAAGCCGGCTTCCATGGATATTCGAACCTTCGACCTCTCGCTTCCTAGGCGGACGCCATAACCACTCGGCCACGGTCGTGGTATATCGTCGCTTCCACTATAATATCCCGGATTATTTGTTTTTATAATTAACCCGAAGCTACATGAAAATTGTAGTTCCGGACTTATATATTTACCGTCTTATATAGTTATGTCACTTTAAAGTGTTATAAAATGCCGGACATGCATATTTTTTGCAGCTCCGGTATTTTATAAGTATCACAGGGCTACTCAACTCTCTGGCGGGGTTAGAGATAACACTGGGCGTAGGTTCGAATTACGTCTTTTATTTTATAGAACAGTTGAAATGAAGCATAAGAAGAAGAAGAAGCCTAAAACAAAAGAATAGAACAATTTAACAAAGGTGATATAATTAATTAGAACCAATACAACATGTCACATAATACAAGACACAAACGCGTTCTAATAATTATACCATTAATACAAACAAATATAATAAACTAAACCTTACCACAGTGAAGCAATTCTAGATGGTTTCAATCATTAAGATGAATCAATCATTCAAAATAATTTAAATGAAGATTTAAGATGCGTCTGTCTCATAAGAGAACAAAGACAAAGAATGACGGATTCAACCGGAGAGGCGTTGACGCTCCACGAGAACCAAATTCACGGACCAATAAAATCATCTCTCACACCCATCTTTCATTCAACACGTATAACAGACAAAACGATTGGACAAAGACAAAACAACAAGTCCTAAACCGGTTCCTGAAACAGGTTTAGGAAACTTGCACAGACAATTTTACGAAGTGCCGTCCTCGGGAACTTCCGACATTCCCGTTAATTACCGAGAAATGCCGAAGATCCCCGATTCGGACAATTTGCAGACGACAATTACAAAACGTACAAGAACAAATCAATAGTAATTTACAGTAACGGCACAAGACAGATATCGATTTGAATTAAACGGGCGCGTACACGGAGGGGTGATAACGCTGTAATGTCACACTGTGACATACTCCCCTGCCAAGAGAAAATGTCTCCTGACATTTCACTAATGACCTAACTGTTACTAAAATGTTACTACAAACTACATCTACCAACATACTACAGTAATACAGTACCCTTAATTTACAATGGCACAACTGCAAGCAAAATCAATTGAAATACATGTAATATAAATACATACAAACAATGCATCAACATGGCAATACATTGCAGTTAGATAAAGGTAGATAACACATATGAACATGATTGATATGAATGTTAGAATTACTTCCCTTACATGAAATTTCGTTCAATCACCCAGCTTCACTGAAAAAAAGGTAGATAACAAATATGAGCATGATTGATATATATGTAAGAATTACCTCCCTTACATGGAATATTTCAACAACCCAGTATGCACAATCTAAACTGAAATAAAGGTACCATATTATAAAACAAACATATATCCATTCAGTGTACTGTTCCACATAACCATAGAACCTGAAAATAATGGACAATAGCATGTAACAATCAAACAACTTGATAAAAACACAATAACACATACTTCATACTCACAATGTATGTGTATAACTCTAAATTAAACACTAATTCTTTAAAGTGTCTGTATTCAATTCATCCGATGAAATGTAAATTCAACGAAACATTACATGTAGTTTAACGGAAAAAACACAAGTTTACCGAAAACGACCACAATGCACAGCACTTATACAAAATGAAATTTTCACTTAAACAGTCACTGTATTTACTATACAGACTTTAACACATGACACACTGTAAAAACCCATGACATTCTCCCCTGTCACACGTAATAAATCTCCTGACTAAAATTCCCTTGGGCTACGATCGGATGAACCCATTCCCCGTAGCGATCAGGTGCTTTCCTTACTCTCCTAGGTCTCGGGGTTGGACGAGGCTCAGCTGACTGTTCGGACTGTTGTAAAACCTGCCGACTGGTGTCTGCACTGCGAGTCTCCGACCAATGACCTATGTTCGAACTACTCCTCTCTGAAACATTCATGTCATGATTACTAATATGCGACCTAGAGAAACTTGAGTTTCCATGACTAGGCACATCCCTCGGAAATGAAAGGTTAGACCTACCAGAAGAAATACGGGACTCGCCGTCACAAGTAGCATGTGTGATGTTACTTGGGTGTCCTGGTCGTGTACTGACACAGGGCGTTGGTTTCCGTCTCCTCGGTGGTATTACATACCTAGGTATGGTGTCGCTACTAGTATCTGACCCACTGTCTGACTCTGATGTTTCACTTAGTGGTACTTCCTGCTGTACTACAACTGGTGTTGTATTTCGTCTACTAGGTGTCGGCTTCTTGTATTCCTGAGTGTCATCCTCATAAGGAATCGAACTCAATGGAAGCAACAGATTTCTGTGGAGAGTCTTAACTGCTCCCTTACCATTCTCCTTCTTCACTCTGTACACAGGCACATTCTGATCCGGTATATCCGTTACCAGGTAAGGTTCTCGTTGCCACTTGTCATCCAGTTTGCCTTTTGGTGTCACATTCTTGATAAGTACACGATCACCTACCTGCAACGTTGAATGTCGAATCTTACTGTCATACCTGTTCTTGTGCCTTGCTGCCTGCTTGTTGGAATTCTCCTTAGCCACTTGGTATGCATAATCTAGTCTCTTCTTAAGTTTGGTGACATAGTTAGACTTACTGGTCATAGTAGTGGATGTAGAATCCTCAATTCCTAGGAATGCGTCTATAGCCAGTCTAGGGTGCCATCCGAACAAAAGATAGTGTGGCGAAAATCCAGTAGACTCATGTCGTGTAGAGTTGTAGGCGTGAACCAGAGGCTTCACATAATCCTTCCAACTGGACTTATCTCCATGATCTAGAGTACCTAGCATACCCAGTAGTGTAGAGTTGAATCTCTCTGTTATCCCATTCCCCATTGGATGATACGGTGTTGTCCGAGTCTTCTGCACTCCGGCAATCCTACATAACTCCCGGATAACTCCACTCTCAAAGTTTCGTCCTTGGTCGCTATGTAGTCTGGCCGGAAACGAATAATGAGTGAAGAAGTTCTCAAATAACACTCTAGCAGTAGTCTGTGCCGTCTGGTTGCGGGTGGGGATAGCTTGAGCATACCGAGTGAAGTGATCTGTAATGACGAGAATGTTCTCATATCCTCCTTGAGATCGCTCAAGAGAAAGATAATCAATACAGACCAGCTCCATCGGATGTGAGCTCTGGAAGGGCACAAGATGCGCTTGGGCTTTGGTTGGTGACTTTCTTCTAATGCAGTTAGGGCAGGTCTGTACTTTACGGATAACATCCTTCTCCAGTCCAGGCCAAAAGAAGCGTTGCTTGACCAACCAAAGTGTTCTGTCTCTTCCTTGATGTCCAACTTCGTCATGTAGTCCATTGAGTGCCCACTCAATATAATGTTCTGGCAAAACTAACTGTAAGGTAATCTCCTCATTTACCTGTCGTTTCTTGTACAAGATTCCATCCTTGATGGTGAATGAACTTCTCTGCCGAAGATACTTCTGTACTGGTTTCCTTTCTTGGCGCAGCTGCTCCTTGTTAAGGTGACGACGGTTATCAAGTATATCATAAAACCTGGCAATAGAGCTATCTTTTACCTGTTCTTCCTTCCAGTTGATCTTACTGAGGTTGGTAGCTTGGAACTCATCTGTGGGATCAACTTCAATATTACCGGCATCTGTTAGAACTATGGATTCCGCAAGGGGATGATCATCTGTTCTTACTCGAGCTTCTGTACATAGGGCTCTGATGACTTCTGTAAACATCACTTCCTCGTCCTTCTGTGGTCTTCTACTAAGTCCATCGGCATCACTGTTCAGCTTTCCAGGCTTGTACACGGCCTTGAAGTTATAATTCCCAAGGGCAGCCAACCAACGATGCCCTGTCGCGTCTAGCTTGGCTGTGGAAGATACATAGGTAAGTGGGTTATTATCAGTTCTAACAATGAAAGTATTACCATAGAGATAGTCATGAAACTTCTCAGATATAGCCCACTTCATACATAAAAACTCCAATTTGTGCGCTGGATAATTCCGTTCGCTTGCACGAAGCCCTCTACTGGCATAGCTGATTACACGCTCTATTCCATCTTGTTCTTGGTAGAGTACGGCTCCCAAACCTTCCGTGGAAGCATCTACGGAGACAACAAATGGCTTTGAGAAATCAGCATATCCCAGCACAGGTGGATTTGTCAACATAGTGACAATAGTGTCAAATGCAATCTGCTGGGTAGTACCCCAGATCCAGGGAGTCTTACTCTTCCTTGACTTCTTGGCCGCCTTGTTGGTGGGATGTCCAACAAGAAGATCATTAAGGGGTTTTACAATTTTTGCATAGTCTTTTACAAACCTCCTGTAATACCCAGTAAATCCCAGAAATGTCCGTAAGGTCTTGATTCCCACAGGAACTGGCCAAGTAGTCAAGGGAGCAATCTTCTCTGGATCTGTATGAATCCCTCTAGATGACACAACATATCCTAAATAAGAAACTTTATTAGTAAAAAATTCACATTTAGATGGTTTTAATTTAAGACCATGTTTTTCTAACCTTTCAAAACAGGCTTCCAATCTATTAATGTGTTCATCGAATGTTTGTGAAAATATTAAAACATCATCTAGAAAGATCAAACATTCTTTTAAATTTAGGTCCCCCATACAGGTTTCCATTAAACGTTGAAAGGTACTCGGAGCATTGGTTAAACCAAAAGGCATCCGTTCACATTCATAAAATCCAAGTCTCCCAACAGAGAAAGCTGTTTTCTCTTTGTCATTTTCGGACAATTCAACTTGCCAATACCCACTTCGCAAATCTAGTTTCGAAAAATATTTGGAGTGGACCAAAGAATCCAACATATCATCAACCCGGGGTAATGTATAAGCATCTTTAATAGTGCGCTTGTTAAGCTCCCTGAGATCGATACAAAAACGTAAACTCGAATCTTTTTTTCTGACCAGAACAACATTACTGCAATATGGCGACTTACTTTCCTTGATGGCTCCACTGTCAACCATTTCTCTTAAATGCTGCCTGACTTCCTCATACATAGCAGGAGGAATTCTCCGATATGGCTGCTTGAACGGTTTAGTATCGTTGAGTTTAATCTCATGTTTAACAACATCTGTTTTACCAAGATCTGTTGCAGACTTGGAAAATATGTGTTCCCAATTACCCAAAATCTGTTGGGCACGGAAAAACTGGTCTTTGGTCATATTTTCCTTGTCGAGTTTAATACCCAACTCCCTAAGCCTTTCAAACGATTGCATTTTCTCGGGATTATGACTATTAGATGGGGTAGTGACTGGCTTCCATGAGTCTACTACTTTGACTTCTGACAAAGAACAGATATTACTATGAGGAAGAATTTTCATAGGCTTACATGATATGTTGCAAACTCTTACTGGAACTCTGGTAGTTGTGCCTTCACCCTCAAGGGAAACAATCCTTGGACAAACATTCAATCCAGCCAACTGTGGTTTATCTGTCGCTTCTGTAAGCGCTGTTGTAACCTGTAATCCTTTAGGCTTACGTACTAGACCTGAAATTGTCGAAACTTCATTAGGATGAATTACAATAGGTACTTGGTTAGTTGATTTAACCGCAATTAGATTAACACAATTCATTGCCTCTAACGCAATTCGGTATGGCTCAACAGAGCTATCACAACCAGTAACATTAGTACAAAAACGTAGAACATTAGTACCAATTATACCTGGTACTGACTGACGATACTCTGTATCAGGTACAACCAAAATGGGTACAACAATACTGGGTTCAAGGACAGAAGGTATCATTATTTCACCTTCAATATATCCTAAATATGGCAAACTTGTACCACAGGCACCTACTACATCCAAGTTAAAATTATTTATACTATAAAGTTCAGGTTTTGGATCTAATGACTTAAAAAATGACTCAGACACTAAGCTGACCATCGCTCCACTATCCACTAGTACATTGGTCCTAATACCACATATAACTGCAGAACCTTCATTACTTTTCCCTATCATTCGTTCCGACAAAGACTTGATGTGCTTAGGGCTCTCTTTCCCAACGACATCCTCAGTTTGCCCTTTAACTGAGGAGTCTACTCTTTTGGTTGTTGCCAATTTCCTCGCTTACCTTGATTTCTATAGTTACCCCTACCTCTTGATTGTTGCTGTTCTGGTTGTTGGGGCTGCTCCTGAAATTTTGATTCTAAAGATATCAATTTATTCATTAATGTATCAAATTTTGAACTTAGTTCTTCTATCTTTTTACTGTCTGATGTGATTGACTGCTGTGCCACACTTGCTGATAAATTGGTCGTGGCACAGAGTTCCTTCTCAACAACTCTCACTTCCAGGAACAACTGGTTATAATCACTGTGCATATCATATTTATTTCTTGTTAATATTTTCAATTTTTCGTCCCTAAGACCAGTCCAAAATTTGGAACGTAGCATTTCATTTCTGGCTACAATGCTTACATGGCCTGTCTCTACTGCCGATTGAATTAAGGATTCCAACCTACATCCATATGCAGTTACATTCTCATTAGGCTTCTGTGAGCTATTGTAAAAAGTCTGCATAATGCTTTCTTGGGTGGCAACTTCCCCGAATAAAATGTCTAATTTGTTTAAAATTTCCCGACTGGACGCCCGCTCACCTACCGCTACAAGTGTTCGTCTGGCGGTACCACGCAATGATCTCCTAATTATCTGGAGCACCACATGTTCTGGCAGATTCTCTGTAAGTAAACATTTGGCTTCGAATCGCCATACCTCATAGGATTCATCTCCTTTTGCTGCTGGTTGATCACCAGAAAAATAGGGCAATTTTGGGGTATCATATTTAGGGGGCTGATAATGGGAATCATTGATAAACAAGGACGTATCCTTTTTTGAATCTTTTATCAATTGTGCAGCAGATTTTTTCGGGTATGGAGTACTAGCTAAAGTAGGTACATGTAGTGACTCATATTCTTTCTTAGTAAAAACAACATACTCACCAGACTCCTTCAAAGCTTCCACAATCTGTCTCAATTTCCGAGATGACAACGTATCTTCTTTCTCTTCTTCCATAAAACCTCCTTCTGCGCCTTTATCCATCCTACCACCTTCCTACAGGAATTAACTAAATTTTCTAATGAATAAAAATATTAATATAAACAATAACACATGTATAAAAGACAGTTAATGCAACAGGACTAACTGGAAATATACATATAAATTGGTGAAAAATAATGCAACTGAAATAAAAAGATTAATTAAGACCTGGCCACCACCATAGACTATACTCCTGATGGACTTGCTCCACCACTTGTATATCTATAAAATTTTATGAAATAACTTCAGATTGCAATAAATATACACACAATTTTTTTTCTTTGGCAAAGTAGGGTACTGTACTGTACTACTTATGACAATTAAGTCAACTACACTTACTGACTTAACAATCTAGACTACTAGTACTATGTCCTACTTGACCAGTGTCTACGACTCTATATTCTAAACGCGGTAAGTTACTATTAAACACGTTAGAACATTAACATAATGATAAACACGGTGAAACATAAATATACACACTACACAGAACATAAATTCTCACTTACCTCTCTCCCTCCTCTAAACATACATCTCCGAGGTATTTCCACCACACATAACCTAAATAGGACAGAATCAAGGGAATGGCCTACAAAAATAAATTTCCTAAAGTCCTTAATTTTCCCTAAAAAATCCTAGAAAAAATGGTCTCAAAATCAAAAATGTCTCAAATTTACAATATCCTGGCAAAAATGTGTCAAAATTCAAAAATGACAATAATGCATACTATGATGTTATCAACAATACATTTTACGACATAAGTTATAACAAAATCAAAATTTTCACAATGTTTGCATAAATTTTCATAAAACAAGCGTGCGAAAAATACGTTCAACAACAATACACAAAATACACTATAAATGTAACTTACTAACCGTCCGTAATACAGTTCCTCAGATAATTATACAATTACCATAAACAAAACACAAAAGTTACATGTATTTGTTCGTTAACACGAAAAAAACAACAAAAAAAAACAGTTTGGTCCACAGAAATTTCACTCGCGATGACTCACTTCCTGTGTATCCGTTTTATCCTCCGCGTCATGTAAATCACTCGATATGGAACGCCGAAGTCGCCAACTCCGTCCGTACAGTTGTGTGCACACAATTATATATATATAAAAAAAACACTCCAACGCGCTAGCTAGCTATGAATAATAATGATACACCAATTCTAGAACATATACGTCGACATCTTCATGTAGATATACCCATCACCATGGCTTCTGAACTTCCAAATCCACACTGGCCACCAATATCACAGGGCTACTCAACTCTCTGGCGGGGTTAGAGATAACACTGGGCGTAGGTTCGAATTACGTCTTTTATTTTATAGAACAGTTGAAATGAAGCATAAGAAGAAGAAGAAGCCTAAAACAAAAGAATAGAACAATTTAACAAAGGTGATATAATTAATTAGAACCAATACAACATGTCACATAATACAAGACACAAACGCGTTCTAATAATTATACCATTAATACAAACAAATATAATAAACTAAACCTTACCACAGTGAAGCAATTCTAGATGGTTTCAATCATTAAGATGAATCAATCATTCAAAATAATTTAAATGAAGATTTAAGATGCGTCTGTCTCATAAGAGAACAAAGACAAAGAATGACGGATTCAACCGGAGAGGCGTTGACGCTCCACGAGAACCAAATTCACGGACCAATAAAATCATCTCTCACACCCATCTTTCATTCAACACGTATAACAGACAAAACGATTGGACAAAGACAAAACAACAAGTCCTAAACCGGTTCCTGAAACAGGTTTAGGAAACTTGCACAGACAATTTCACGAAGTGCCGTCCTCGGGAACTTCCGACATTCCCGTTAATTACCGAGAAATGCCGAAGATCCCCGATTCGGACAATTTGCAGACGACAATTACAAAACGTACAAGAACAAATCAATAGTAATTTACAGTAACGGCACAAGACAGATATCGATTTGAATTAAACGGGCGCGTACACGGAGGGGTGATAACGCTGTAATGTCACACTGTGACATAAGTTTGAAATACTGACCAATGAAGATCCGGTATTTTATAAAAGCGCCAAAAAGACCGTTTTTGATTGGCTTACGAGCCTGGTTATTATATGAAACGACGCGGAAAATTATATAGATACAGAAAATGAAATAAAAAAAATTTCGTAAAAATGTAGGTCCGGGATATTATAGTGGAAGCGACGATATGTGCCTCCACTCGGATTTGAAACCGGTTGCCAGATTAGACGACAAGCACACTAACCACTGGGCTACGGAGGCACATAATAGATTCAGCATACGGAAATCATTGGAAACAACTATCATAATATTAACTTACTCATTTATTCATAATACCTTTAGAATAAAATAACACTTATACGAAATTATATTTAAAAAAAACGTATAAAAACACATCTAAAACAATGTCTAAAGTTAACAAATACAAATATCATTAAAATACCATTTATAAATACAAACATAAACTCACATTATGTCGATTTTGACACGACAAAATATCTGTGGTTCAGCGAAACTACGAATGGATGTGTGAAACGATTGGCCCGGCTAGCAGGCTGGAGTTTAGATGTTCGTCACCGCGAGAAAGAAGTCATACAAATGGTCAATTATAAAACTAAGCTACAAAGTAACCAATCATATGCTTGGATAGCTGGTTTCATAACGGTAAAACGGTAGCATAGTCATATTTGAGGTATCAAAAACAAGAAATGTGTCCATAAGACACAGTGCCCCTCATTGGGGTATAAAATGAGAGTAACAAAGTACCATAACTCTTGTAACAACTGACCAAGGAAATAGTCCATCCTCTACGGTCATCTATACATTGAGATTGTTCAACACACTAGAATTGCTTTACGTACGGACATACAGACGTACAGACGGACAGCCTCATTGCTAGTTGTCTCCACTTATACATATTAATTAAGTGTGGGGGTCGAGATAAAATAGTTTGGTACTAAGGAACAATTTACAGCAGTGCCGTGGGAAGGCCTACATTGCACATAAAATTAATTTCAAATGTCTAGCACATTTTACATATGAATAAACTATAAACTATAAACAATTTGGGTAATTTATACATTATCATTTATCTTTCTTAACATTAAGTACGTGTAACTTACTTTCAAACACAAACAAACTGATTAAAAATCTCGTAAAATTTTCTCATGAACATCTAAATCACAGACAACAGTTTTGCACACACATATGGACCTACATACATCTCTTGTATTATCTTATTGCACATTAGTGGTAGAACTGATACTACTAAACACTGATGTCACCAGGGGCCTTATTCACCAAAATTGTAAGACTGAAACCCAAACTTTACATTGTCAAATGTTCTATTCGCTCTCATTTTTTTTATAAATGTAACGATTTCGATATAAATTCGTAAACATGTTCAGTGCATAACAGCAAATAATCAGATAAAATTTCACAAGGTTAAACCTAACTGCAAGGAAATGGCAGTGATGATATTTTTTGTCAATTTTAAGTCTAAGTCTGAATCTCAGTCTTACAACGTTGGTGAATAAGGTCCTAGACCCACTGTCCCACTCCTCTACAGCACTGTGGTAATGTATAATGCACAGCACGTGTAGTACTTCTTTCAAGTATCAATCTGGTTTCGATGTGTGGGTGGTTTTCTTCCAAACTTCAACTTTCGTTTAACTTTGGAAATGGTTACTGTAAAAGAAACGCAACACTGACAATTTCTTGACACGAATTATGCGTATTTACATGAACAGACGTTTGTTAACCATGTATACCTCCATGACAGCCTTATTGTAAAAAACGGTGAAGGTCACAATGACCATGACATTAGACCTAAAAATATATAGGGGTCATCTTCTGTTGCTGGCCAACCTCCATGTAAAGTTTGAAGATCCTAGGGCAAAGCGTTCGTGAGTTATTGAACAGAACCATTTTGGTCTACCGACCAACAGACAGACCGACATGTGTAAAGCAATATACCCCTTCATCGACGATAGGGGGTAATAATCGATATTTACACCATTGAGTTTTTTACTGTTCCAAATATATAGCTAGTACATGTATAAGTCCATGACCTTAGAACTTTGATTCCCATCCCTAATTCTAACTGAAATTACAATCACATGTGCTGGTACAAAAATGACAGAAATATCAGTGTTTGCTTGTATTTCTTATTTATCATTTAGTCTGGATTCATACAATTGCTCAATAAAATGTCTTATTTTTCGGCGTCCGAGTCGCCTAATCAATTTTCCTGGACTTATTTTAACCAGTTAACCAGGACCTACCCAGTTCCACGAGGTACCAACGGCTTGTCTTTGTTGTCAAAATTTACGTTTCATAGAAGAGTCAGACCTTCCGTGATTTATTTTCAGTGGATAACATAATTGGTAAACCAATTTTCATTATGGTCCACAAATCGTACCCGGATCGCCGGGTTACAAACCCACCGCACTGACCACAGAACAACGGTTTTGTACATATTACTGAAAAAATACGCACCAAGTGGGGTAACCGTAGCTTTACCATGGTCCGTCATCTCCGGCGTCAGTTTATAATGTCCATTCCTGTGTGCGGCCTCGTATTTGCGGGTGATACGGCGCTGTCTGGGTGGTAGATTCTGACAACTACCCTCTGTGTAACCCTGTATCACCGGACTGGTTCCCTGTCTCACAGGACTGGTACAGTCTGGTTTCCAGGCTTCTTCGACTGAAACAAGTGAATCAGAATACTTATCTGGTAAATGCAAGGTTAAGTTTGTGTTTATTTCAGTTTTACCCCAATTGAAAGGGTGCAGATAATTTGATTCATGAGACACCTGTATATCTTTGTGCGAACACTTCACCTCGGAGTGAGTTCTCTAATTCTCGGGCACCTGTCAGGGATAGGCCTGTGGTAACCATTTGTTAACAGTCAACTAGGTAGCGGTTCATGAACTACCACATCAGTTAAAACCCAGCTTCCTTCCACCGAGATTCGATCCTTCGATCTCCCGCTTCAATATGACGCATTTGAAATACCAACCATGTAGCCTAATTACCAGTGATCATTGAATTGACGGAGATTGACATGTTGGTCCGACTTTTAGCTAGACAAACAGAAGAACATACAATTACTCCTATAAATAAAGTGCAACACTGAATGCAGACAGTTCCGCCTAACTTTGTCTTACATAAATACAAAATTCCAGAGATCCAACTAGATAAACGGTATGCAAATTGTGATTTTTCTAAAAAAAACCACGGACTAGCCCCGGTTTCTCCTACAATATTGAAGGAAGAATTGAAAATTGGAAGAATAGAAAAAATGATGAAACTAAAACACATACAAGTTGCAAGCTTTTCAGACCGTTTACTTATCAAACAGTTGATAAACGTTTTATTGAACATAACAAGAACTACGATCTTATCAAATGATTTATATTATAAACGATTAATTTCAGATCATATCCGAAGATTATCTTCCACAATCTGAAATCTAACCACTGATTATGTCCGATAAAATGCAATTAAAACAATAACAATGCCATGTATCGGTAATTAAACAACTCCAAATTTTATGTTTTGGAAAACAAATCATAAAAGCATTTGGCGAGCGAGCGAGTGGTTAAAATATTAAATACTTTGACAATAAAACAATAAAAGATGAGACTGGATTCTAACTTAGTCCAGTTTGTGTTTATACACGCCAATGTGCCAGTTTTGTAATAAATAAAATAATAATATCCAGTTTGTGATTGCAAAAAATCGGCTGTTGCCGTTCGAAACGCTGACAGGAATACATAAGTTGCACAGCATAGACCATAATTAGGCGACTTTGGATGTGTGTTTTTAATTGTATTAGTGCTTGTGATTATAATATAAGCTAGTAAATAATTAATATTCTGTGTTGGTTGTGGAGCTTATTAGTTGTAGATTAATTGAAACTAGATGAACGCTCAGTATTAAACTGGACATTAATCACGGATATGGTTACTACAAGAAGGAAGTCACGTGACTTGACCATCGATTACGTAAGTAAGTAAACTTTATTTGATAGTTTTTTTTGTCATATAGTCACGTCAAGAGAAGGTCGATGTATAATGTAAATGCATTTGTATTAATATAAAGAATCCGTCAATGAAAGTCCCGAGTTGATAAAGCACCAGTCAATTGAAAACCCAGTCGGGCTACATTTCACTGGTTTTGGACGGGGGCAATGGGTTGATCTTTTAACTTTCTGTGTGGCCCTATGGGCTGGAGTTTTACTCGAGGATGAAAAAGCAAAAGTAAAAAGCCGCCTTTCCCAGAGGTTAGGGTCAAATGGCAGGTACATAATGTTGTATGTATAGTATAGTATGGAAATGTGTTCAAAAACGTATTAAAAGCGACACGTTTGTTAATATGCTGAGGTAAAGGGCAGTAACACTGGGAGGTGTTCGAAACAAGTGAAGCATGTTTCTACAATAACAAGCAAGAGTTACCTCCCGCTTACAGGTATTGCATTACTTTTGTTACGTATGACAGGGTTTAAGGGCTGGATCTAGATAAGATGCCATCTAATCTTGTTATATTTTATTAAACCCAGTTAGACTGAAGATCAATCGATTGAGATCAATCTACAATAGCAATAAAGTGTGGCCTGTAATGCGATTCAAGCGTTATTAAAGGGAACTGTAACTTATAAGGGTTTCCAGTAAAGTAAAAACAACTTTGCATTTAAGTTCGTTATGGATGTTCTCGTCAAAAAGTATGTCATCCTTGCCCCTATTGCACAACCTTGAATCTCCCGGAAAGGGACTTATGAGTTACATAATATTCCTTATTTGGATACTGGTTCTTTTTTTCAAGAGGGCTACACTCGGTCAAGACAGAATAGCAACCGTGGAAGCACTGCATTGTCGGACTGCATAAAAAATATTTTAATCGACGATATACAGTCGCTGGCTTGGAATGAAAAGGTCGTAACTACAAAATCAATATTTTGAGAAAACAAGAAAAAAATAACTGTCTGACAATCACTCTTTACTTATGGTAAAACAAGCTTTTTCAACTTCAATTTGGTCAACATGACAAGTTTTGATTCTCATGAAAATGAATTCATAAGAAGTGCTTTATGATGTAGATTTCAAAAAATTAATTTAATTTAGTCTTATAAAGTCATAAGTGGCACTTTCGACCTTCCCATTCTAAGCCAGCGCGGTGTACTTGGGAAATTACATTGTGTGTTATAACAGACACACTGACATGAAACATCGCTTGGCTGAGATAAGGTGCTAGATCTATCTTTAATACACTTGTAACTAAATATAGTAACAAAAATGAGCCTATTTCAGGCTGATTATGACCATCACGTGATTGATTAACGCCTATCGGCCCGGTCCGCAATCTCATAATCGTAATCGGCCCGTTGAACAGACGCACGTTACGTTATCCAGGTTAACATGACGTCACGTCGGAGTCATAATGACGTCACATTGGAGCTAAAATGACGTTACGTTGAAATTGCTTTGGCAATTTTATGAATGTACAAGATTTTCATCATAAATGACTGTAGATCTCCATGAAATTTACTAAACGTGAGTTGTTGTTACTCCTATTGAGTTTTTGAATTGAACAATTGTATTAAAGACTTTAATACACTTCAGAGCCTGGCCGGAAGTTGATAATCGGCCCGGCATGAATAATCACCCTCGGGCTAAAGCCCTCGCGGTGATTATTAATTTTCCGGGCCGATTATCGCCTTCCGGCCCGGCTATGTCGTGTATTAACCTCTTATTATTTCGCCATACAGAATAGGATCCGTCATAAGTTGTCTTTGGAGGTCAACATTTCTAAAGCACAAGTTATTAAGCGAGCCTTTCCGTGACAAGTTTAAGAAATGTTGATCATAAAGACAACGATTGACAGATTCTTTTTATCACATTGCCATAGTTACAGAGTCGAAACAACGTCAGAAATACCGATTATAAGCCGGCGACGTTACGTTTTCGCGGATTTGTTATCACACGTGTTGGGGAACATTATTCCGTTTATTGTTATCACATGGAATATCACGTTAATTTGTGATAAATATTTTTCATCAAAAGACATAAATATATTTTCCTCCATTTCATTTTTTATTTTTATAGTCAGATAGGTAGATCTAGATCTAAAATACAACCACAGCCACCCCCATTTCATCTTCCGTCGCACAGAACAAATTGTAGGTCTCAGAATAAAAATAGTAGGCCTATCATAGATATTCCAAAAGACGAGATATTATGTTATTTTAAACCCCTTTTGAAATAAATATTTGATTTAAATTGAAAAATATAAACGCAATATAAAGAGAATCATAAAAGCGCAAGTATACCCATTGTCGAACATACTTTGCGAATGATATAAATACAATACACGAAATTCTGAAGGTTTGAAATCGATTTTTAACAATTTAGTATCATATTACACTACCTACTAGGTTGTCAAAGAGAATAGGCACCGGTCAACGGTCTGATAATTTATAATACGTCGTGATTTATGTGATTATGTGTTTTACACTTTCACCAAAACAATAAAGACGTCACGTGATTGCGAGGTATAACGAGGCCGGTTGCATAGTTACGACGTGACGTTGAGCGAGGCTGTCAGAGTAGCGCGTTCTTCATAATTAAATGCCATGTGATTTTTTCCTCAATGAAAAAAGTGTAGACATAAAATCGGATAAAGTTTAAAGCGGGACACTCGGACTTAAGTTTAAGACACCCAGCCACGGCAAAATGGCCACGATGCAAGGTAGGGTCATTATTACATACTATTATTTTCTTGAAATATAAATTTGTTATTTTTCGATAAGGATACGTTAACAAACATGGGTTGTAAATATTTAAACTAGGTGTTATATAAGAATTGGGTGTTTATCGGCTTGTGTATAGATATTTCTGCATATTGCTATATAACAGTATGAGCCTAATCCGGTAGATCTTTTTGTATAGGCTTCAACACCGTATAATAAGCCATAATTTAAACTATAAGAAATCCCATTTAAATGGTTTACAAATTAAACAATACCGTCTCAGTCGTATGAATTAAACCCTTGATCGTCGGCTAATCATTGAGGCTTAATAATTGTGCCAAATCAAATATATAAATGTGTCTATTAGAAGTTCGAGTATACCTTAGGTCTAGATACATTGGCACATGTATATAGTGCATGTATACATGTAGTTGGTTAGTTCATACATGCATGAGTAAAATATTTAGACTTTATTTATATTTCATACATGTACAATATTTGTATTTCATGTATAGTTCATACATGTATAATATGTGTACTTCACATATAGTTCATACATGTATAATATATGTACTTCACATAATTGTGTATAATATTTGTACTTCATGTATAGCTCGTAAAGGATTATGTATAGTACATTTTGTAGATGTATTTCATGTATAGAATTTGTAAAAACAAAACTAGTTCGAGGAATAAGAAATAAAAAGAAGACACACATACATATACTTGCACACTGGACGTATGTACACTGACACTGTATAATTTGCAGTCATATTATGAGTACCAAAATGCCAAGGTCAAATGCAGTCAGTCCTTATTAATAATAATGCTTATTCAGCATAGGTAGCATGTAACATGTCATATTACAGATAATAAATAAAACGTTTGTCTTAAAACACATACTTATAAAAATAAATTATAAGAAATTGCATATATATTAAACACAAATCAATAAGAAAATGCAATGCCAAACACACCCACACAAAGGATGACGCAAAAAAAGCGGGCAACTCTTGTTTCTATTACGGTCCTCTTAGGTGAGCTGACTAAGAGAGGCATTGAAAAGTATAGCCCCTATTAAAGCATGACCACCTCAATAATAATAATAATATAATTATTGCAATATTTTGTTTATTTATCTTTGTTGAAGACCACAATCAAGACACATTATGTAGCTGATGGAGTAATTATCATAATTATCATAATTATCAACATTCATATTATTCATTTTGTTCCACTTCCACATTAAGACCACCTCAATAAGATTACCGTTTTAGGATCACACAATGATGGTCTTACACTTGAGGTTATACAGTATTTAAAATACGATATTTAATTAATTTTGTTGAAACATTTTAAAAGATAATCATATTCAATAGTCAGCTCGAAATATTAATGACAACCTGTCACTTGCATTGTTACGAAGTATTCTTCCAATGTTTTTCTATGAATGCCAACTATGAAGTATTTTGTTATTTAAAATACTCTAGGGACAGGAGTTTGAAAGCTATGTTTATGAAAGTAATTCAATGACAATGTAGATCTATATAATACTTGTACATATAAAAGAATAAAAGAATAAAAGAAGCATGGTTATGTATTTCCAGTGCGTTGTTGAACATTTAAAATCAATGCGTATGAATTACAGCTCCTAATCAGGCAAATAATCGTCGGGTCACATTGTGTATACGTCGGCACTAAATAAATACACGGGGCATTTTGATTATAAAATTGATTAATATACAAATGGAATGCACCAAATTTCCTGATAAAACGAAACCCAAATACTGACGAGACATGCCTGACATAGGATTCATCGCGTCTAGCAAATCCCTCCGATACGATAGGTCAGGCACATCAAGTAGAACAATGTACTAATGTAAAATCAATATTTTTCGTGAATTAACACCCCATCGAAATTTTTGTTTTTTAACCAAAAAGACGAAATTTTGTCCTATCGAAATTAAATGATTTTACAGTATACTGTATATCGGAGTAAATGAAACAATTTGGCACACCTTAATGCACAAATCCAAACATAACAATAATAACAACATCAATAGCGACATAATAATTACAGCGACATAGCCACACAAACGAAATAACAATAGCAGTGATATAATAACAACAGTGACCAAACAAAACAGTGACATAACCAAAGCATCATTATAATAACAACAGTGTCATTACAACAACAACCGCGACATAACAGCTACAGTGGCATAACAACAACAGTAACATAACAACAGCAGCAGTGACAAAATAACACCGATATAACATCAACAGTGACACTACAACAATAGTAACATAACAGCCACTGTGGCATAACAACTACAGTGACATAACAATAACTGTGACATAACAACTACATATACATAACAACAAATGTGACATAACAGCAACTGTGACATAACCACAACAGAGACATAACACCAACTGTAGCATAACAAGTAGAGTGATATAGCAACCAGTGTGATATAACAACGACTGTGACATAACAACAACAGAAACTTAACAAGTAGAATGGCATAACAACAACTGTGACATAACAACAACTGTGACATAACAAAAACATAGACATGACACGTAGAATGACATAACAACAACTGTGACATAACAACTACAGATACATAATAATAACTATGACATAACAACTATAGGGACATAACAGCAACAGCGACTTTGCAACAGCAGTGACATAACAATATATAAGATAAAAACCAACATTGACATAACAACTTCTGTGACATAAAACTACAGGGATAACAACAACAGCAGCAACATATCACTACAGTATCAGTTACACACTAACATCAATTTGACTAAAGTACTCGATCTACCTTACGACAACCTAGGGTAGTGTCGCGGGTTTAAGGATATGATTTAAACCAGATTGACACCAACATTATACTGTTTCATGTTAACAACTTTGTTCAATTATTTGTTGTTTTTGTTTTAAAGAGGAGGAGGCGAGAGATGGTAAGACTGGTGTATTACACGGTTTGCACACTTTGTTGTTCTTTATGGTTACCTGACAATATAAGCACATTTTGTTTTACCTTACCGGATATTTTGAGCACAGGTAACAGTATCATTGAAAAAGAAATATAAAACAATGAAATTAGAAAAATGGACATTTTTTACTCGAAATTTAGGTTTGAGGGAAAAAATCCCATTTTTTTCACTTTCATTTTTCAATTTCTTTTTCAATGTTACTGTTACCTGTGATTGTGAGCACGGTGTTTTACACTCCTTTAAATTTTATAATCATTGGTGTTTTCCTATCCGTGTGATTTATTATCAATTGACACAGTTTCAAATTATTTCCTTTCCAAATCCGTTTTGTTGATTGCAGGGTTTCGGAACATTTGATATTCAATTCCACTGTACCCAATTATTAGACTGGTACTCGCCTTGGGTAAATATAATTTGCGACAGTTAAAATGGATGGAGGTACTATTCTACCGATTAAAACTATATGACACCCGGTATTTGGCTACCCCAGGGTTAGGGTTAGGTTTAGGGGTTAGGGTTAGGAGTTAGGGTTAGGGGTTAGGGTTTAGTGTTTAGGGTTAGGGGGTTAGGGTTAGGGTTAGGCTTCCAATCAGGGTTAGGGTAAGGGGGTTAGGGTTAGGAAAATCGCCTTTTATTGGGTGTCATATAGTGCCAACCTATTCTACCATAATGTTTGAATCTCCGAAATGAAGAGCATAACCAATAGGAGTACATCGGACTATATCGTCTTTATGATAACCAAAATAAGTAGAACCTCCGTAAGATCGACCATACCAGGCAAATTGATTAAATAAGTCATTCTACTTCTATTAACCATACCTAAAGCCACAAAAGAAGTGTAACCTCGGACTATACAGTGTATCAAATATGAGCGAACTTTTGATAACCTTAAATGTACAAATCGAAACCTGTGATAATCGGCATTCGTTTATTTCTAACAATTTGCTATTTTCATCGCATATTTGGTTTCAATAATGCCTGTACCTTCTGTCTATTAAATCATTCTAAAGCTCTCCAAATTGGAGGAAATTAAAGTGCCTGACGGCGTAGTACAGGCATAACAAAAAAGCAAATAGACGGATGTGAACTTTTAGAAATAACTTAAATAATTTTTCAAAATCATATACACAGCTGTTATAAACCATTATCATGATTGTAGTTGATTGCATTGCAATGACTGAAATGCAAACACATAATACTACGATAAACTCGGTACTTTACCAGGTTTACCTACATTTGACCCGAGTAACTGAATTTCCAAATCTTATAACATTATTCCCACCCTTCTGCCAATCGGTTTTTGAGGTGTTCTACCCACCATACTCAATATTAAGAACACTACATTACTTTTGATTATATTAAAGGGTAAGCTGGTTGCTTAAAAACTTACAAGAACGTTTTGAATGTGTAAGCCTCAGTAGGGTGTGTCCTCATATACCTCGCATTTGACGTGAGAACATCTATGCATTATTAACATATTATAGTTCATAACATCTGGCACCAAATACCTAAGCCAATATTAACTTTCCGACAGATTCCAGTAATTCAGTGCGGATGTTTGCATTCATATTCAAGTGACGACTTTTTCTGCCATGTACTTACATACAGATTGACAATATTTTATTAAACATTCAAAATGTCAGACATCGAGAGCAAATAAAACATGTATGAAGTCATTATTAATTATGGTTGAAAGCATCAGGGGGGTAGATCTATCAGGGTAATAAATTACATAAAATATATTATAACATTTTGTCAAACACCGTATACGTTAAATTGTCATTATCCATTATTCATCCCACCTGAAATCAATATAGTTATTACAAATGTAGTATAATTTAATGCATATCGACCGTTTAGTGGAGAAATGTCGTAAAACGAGTATGTTACAATGGTAAGTTACGATAGTTAAGCACCCAACTCACGATACAAATATTATAAGCATACACAGATTAATGTAGAACGACGTATTGTCTAGGGTTGTCATCTGTTGTGAACATACAGTAACACATGAGGAACATGGCAATACATGTAGTAGATTCTATCCCTCTTTTGTAAAACTTCATTTCCTTTCAATAGTTTTGACAGGACATGTTCTATCAACAGTATACATAATTCCTGGTTTTGCTGATATAAAATCGTGTTTTATCTTCATTTGTATTGTATTCAACCTCCTTATATGGCATCAGCAGGGTACCCATAATACTTTGTCAAGTAACAAACATTAGATTCTGTAAACCGAGCATCACTTGTACATACACAAGGCATATCAGTTTTATGTAAGGATGGCACCGGATACCAACATTGATATCCGGATATTCGGGTCGCTATCCGAACGAATATCCGGACATCCGTATCAAATTGAATGTGGATAGAATCAAATTATCTCCATCACCAAGTTTTGTCACGTGACGATACAGTCGGAGATGGAACCAGGGTATCATCTTAATGTTCCTAAGACTTCAGCTGAAAGTGATCACCACATTTAACCGAAAGTCTGTGAAATGACGAGTTTTAAAGTCATTGCAACGGTGCATAACTACATTGTACATTATTAAAGCATGTATTATAACGTAAGTGATCGAACGTGGGTTCCGATGATGAGAATATTAAGAATAATGATAATATCTTACTTTACGAGGCAACTTAGTTGTCCTAATTAAGACTGGCCTTACACTTAGATGTATGTTTAAAGAGTGCTATATGTTGTATATTTAGTCTAGCACAGTGTTTGTACTGTACCCTAGTTCAGCATCACCATATATGGTAAAGTATCATTTACTTCTACTTTCATTATAGAGACAAACACGTCACGTGTTCGTACAGTCCATCACGTGACCACGTCCGTGTAGGGTATCACTTTGTCATGCATTTTGTCACGTATCCGTGCAGTACGACATGTCCGTGATTTGTATCACGTGGTCATGCAGCTTGTCACGTGATATTTGTCATAAAAATTCTCATAACCAAGAACTAGTAGAGTATAGAATTGTCTCAGTAGATCAATATATCAGAACATGTAGTAGTTTCTATATTCATCATTAATTCATGTAGAGATACATGTTACTTTGTAGTAAGTATGATCTTTTAACATAATGACCTACTTCAGATGTAATACAGATTACTAACGAGGTAATAAGGTTAAGCTGTAACAATATTACGCGTCCAAGGACGTAGACGCTTGTATGTTACCTCTGTCCATTGCCTAAGTGCCTAAGCAAAGCGCTTCGAAACGTTTTCCATGGGAGGTAATCATTGCCTTCTATATACAATTGAACGGAAGGTAACTGAATGAAAGCGCTTGGTAGCGCTTTGTTTAGGCAATAATATGGTATGTGAATTATATGTCGCTTTACATCATATAGAAGAATATTGAAACTTCATATACTCGCTAAGCTTTAAGTTTGGACATTGCTTGTGCAAATTAAAACCGTTGAGGCATACAATGTCTCCAAACAGAACGTAGCAGATATGAAGGCATTGTTTCTACCAAGAGAAACGAACATGCACGTACAATGTAATTACATTGCCTGTACACATTTTAATTAATCTTTTCTTTCGAACTCTCATTATCTCGAGGTTTTATTTTTCCTTGATAACGTCACTTGTAGTATAAAGTTAAATATATGATATCCATATTTTAAATATTAATTCTGCTTTTATCAAAATATAAGCCATTTATCATAATGTAGGCCACTAACACATTAATCGGTTACGCTACATTTAGATTTCTAATTATTAACATCAAATAAACTCTTAAGGCATTAAAAATCGTAAATTTGATATGCAGAATGGTTCAGTTCGATTACAAACGCTTTGACGCCGTCGTCATGACGTCTTTTTATGACGCCATTGTTTACACCGTTCAACCCGATTGTATCCAAATATTTCTGCGAAGCGGACGAATAAAAGTGTGTAAATCTGCATATAGACTGTGAATGGATTTGTTTTTGTCATGGTCTAAGTACAAGGGCTCAGTTTTGTTCAAAACTACATTTTTGGGGGTCATAATTTCAAACAACGCATTTTTCTTCATAAATCGCAAACAATTTCCGTGATTTCTACCTGAAAAACACAGTTTTGCTCAATATTTCTTGTACTGATACCTCTTTCAATTGCAAACAACAGCGTACATTTTGTTTTGTTCGAACTCTGCAAAAGGTTTATTAATACAATCATTTCTAATGCCCGTTCGAATGTTGTACATGTATAGAGACAGTTGTATACTAGGTACCATCTGTATGCTAGGTATCGGGTTGAACGGTGTGTTGTTTGTTATATTGATTTGTTGGTTAAGACATGCTTTTAGGGTGTACTGGTAGTTTAACGTGTTTTTATCATTTTAAATATGCATTAAAATGTATCAACGTATGCAGACAGAAGCGTTCTGTCAAAACGGTACAAATATATTCAAAATCATTCTGTCTTAGCTTATATAGACAGGTTACATAACTGGAAATATAACTTACTAAATGACAATGTACGATTTATTCTTGAATAGGCCGAATGTCCAAAATTCCTAACTCCACCGTACTGACCTCAAATCACAATCGTCATGACTAACACATCGAGTCCAATCTGTGTCTCAGACAGTTTTCAATAGTTATGACCCTAATCGTACACCATATTAATGGACCGAGATGCCGTAACGTTTTATCTTAAATATTTTTTTCAAGCTCAAGACTTATATATTTGGATAGAAGAGAGTCTGGGAATTTCATAAAACCATTTCTTGATTGTTGGCAACTTCGCGTTTTTTTAATAATTATTTACTGTTGTTTCTGGTGTTTTTGTCAAAAATCGCGACCCAACGTTTTATGAAATCCCAAGACTCTCTTCTATCCAAATATATAAGTCTTGAGCTTGAAAAAAATATTTAAGATAAAACGTTACGACATACGGGACTATAATGATTTAGTTTAGGATACAAGTGTTGAGGGTGTAAAATGTTTTATAGTCAGTTTGCGTAAGTCATGTCACAGCCATTGTGTGTCTGTAGACACATATCTAGTACATTTGTCATTCATTGTTATCTCCTAAGATCAATACCACGTTTAGTATAAATATATCAAACACATACTCGCTCAATAGATGTATGCAGAAGATTTATATTACCTATCGATCTCTACTTAAAATACATATTTTATTTGTATGCACATTTGTATAAATAGAATCAAATTCGGGCAATATCTTTATGTACAATGTAGTAAATAAATATTGCCTATTTACCTCTACTAAAATACATATTTCATTTGTAAATCTATGTACATTTGTATAGATATATCTATCTTTGTCATATTTACACGCCTCTCTATATATCCAACTGCTTGCAATTTGTCTCCAAAACGTATCAATCTCTTTTTAGCACTACTTCTGTAATAGTGCTTATTTTCCTGAGCTTTAAATTTTGTAGATATTTGATAAATTTGCATTATTTCGTCAAGAGCAAATTTGGAACACTGGGTGTGATCAATATGATATTCTCTTATGTAGTTAAAAGATCCAGACGGCTTAAATCTACAGGATTTCATTTCGTATGACTTTTGGTTCATCCTCAATTTTACAAAATCAAGAAAATTAATTACTCACGTAATTACAAGTACTATTGTTGCTGAGTGTTATCTGCTTTCATACACCCATTTCACTAATCACTGATTTTCCCTGTTTGACCTCAACCAGCACTTTTTATTTTAAAGAATTATTTTCAAGAAGTGACGAACATATTTAAGAAACGTTTATTTTAAAGGGACCATCTCGACTATTTGAAGGGGATATTTACATTTTACAAATACATTGTATGCACTTATCGTGTGCAAAGACGTATACTTCCCGAACAGGCATGGCAACATACGACTTTCTTTTTTAAAAATCTATTTTTACCATTAAGCTACGTCATGTACGTTCATATACAAAGTTTTAAAAAACTATTGGATGGGTGGGGGGGGTAGCCTGGTTAGCCCAAGTCTGTAGCATAATGATAATAATAAATTAAAAATAATATTGATAATAATAATGAAAATAACAAAAATAACGAATATATTTATTTAGGATAATTATGCTCTTGAAACAGGTCAGACAAGAATTAATACAGTATAACGATAATTGCTTAATTCAGGGAACATCTACTACATTTTTAAATTAATTAATAAATGTTTATGACATATTTACTGTTTTTATTTCAGCCGAGTTCGAACGTATACGAGAGTCAGGAAGGTGAGTTGATATTTTTTTCTCACGTTTTACATCTTTTTTCCCTTTCACACTATCTATAATATCCATTAAATATGGTCCAGTTCTAAATCATTTGCCGTCGGCCACTGATAGCCAAGAAGGAGTTATCAACTTTCTTATTTCGTATGCAGTAAAACTTCGTTATCTCGAGTACTCGTCGAGACAAGCCATATGCTCGAGATAAATCAGGCGCTCGATATATCTGAATTTTATGATGAATTGATGTTCAGAAAGCTTCTTTTGGTTCTCAGTGGTCAATTTTTTAAATTATTATATAGTAAATAAAATCTACAAGTTCACATGTAGTGTGACTTCAAATAGACAAATTGTAATTAATGATTTCATATTATACAGTGAACTGCTTGTTTAAGTCACAATTTTGTCAATGAATCGATCAGTGGCCAAAAGATGCATAATCAGCAATATCTTACAACTTAGCTTGACAAATACAGCAATTAAATAATTGTAAACACAAATAATTTATGTACCACGACAAAGCCCACGTTTAGTAGATATGTATTTATTCTATATAGCTTTGTCGATCTAACAATGTAGTCATTTAACGTATTAATTAATTATTAATACGATCTTTTACCGTTACGCATTTTAATTCATTAAAACACAGACCAAGTGGCGTTACAAGATCTAAATCAATGTATGAGACGTCAACAAGGTAATATATATCACGGTGTCACCAATAAGGAAGACATTGTTTTAACTGCATTTATATTTCACCACAATGCATGCTACTGCACGGTTACTGGGGTTAGCACAGAAATGTTCGTGTTTACACTCTGTTGCGCATGCGCACGTACGTAAAAATGGCGACGTCACAATCGACGTCACAGTCAATGTAAAATATTCATACGCTAAAGCGAAAACATGTCAAATTGTGCATGTGTTTATCGTTTTTTTGTGTCTTTCATTCTTCTATTAAGTGCTGTCTTCCTTTTCCGATTTGCAATCATCAAACTTTAAACATAACATTCCCACAAGTCCTAGCACCGACTATGGAGTGGACATGGACGTTTTACAGTATTGTTCTAGTTCGATAATTTGATATTACAAACTTACTAGACATTGTCCATTCAGGCGTAGTCCGTATAGAACATTTAACTCTTTAGTGTAAGTGAATTAAGTATTGACAATTTCATTACATACAAGTGATAAATAAACATTTCACAGGAAATAAATCGTCACCACACAAATCTCTGCAGAGAACAAATAAAGATACATGGCGACAAGACCTTATGTAAATACTGCAAGAGGAGCATCATTGTCCACTGTATGACAACAGCACTTGTGGCGGCCACATTACTCGAAACAGTCAATGCTTAGCGGCAATAATCGCAAACTTAAGTTGATGTCAACAATAATCGTTCAACAAAATCCACAAGGAAACACTCATTGAACACTGCAAACATTCCTTTAACACTGTGGTAATAAATGATAATGCATAAATGCTTATACCCTACTTAAGGAAATGCAATTGCATAAAGGTAAAGCAAATAATACATGCCCTTCACTGTACATTTGTTTAGGTGATGCAGCAATATTGATATGCAAAATATAACCAGTATGTACTGTAAATCATTAATATTCGAGGGGGGGTTAATTTCGTGGATTTCGAGGATGATCTCAACTACGAAATAAATTCCCCAAGGATATAAATAATGTCATTAGTATACGACTAAGTGGATAATGTATCCTTAAAATTACGTCATAACGAAATGGTCTTTTTCAACAAAACCACGGAATTTTATACCATTGATATTAAATGCTTTTACAGTATCTTGTCTGATAAGTTTAACAGTATGTATTTAGGCAAGTGGATAAGTATCCAGAGTTAAATTTTTTAACAAACTGTCGAAAAAAATCAAAATGTACATGTGCATCTTTTACTTTACAAAAACTACAATTGCATGTAATAAAACATGCATTATTCCTTTTAAACCATGTATCTTAAGTATATTTAGATCTGATATTAATCATTTTAATATAAATCAATATAATCAACGTTATCGCTGTACAAGTATTATGAATGTATAGTCTAGTTGTATTTGATTAACAGACTTGTAAATTGATAAAGTTTAGCTTATACCGTAAATCAGTCCCGGTATTAGCCAACCCGTCAAACTGTCAGTTAAACCCTACCGTGAACGAGCTCTCAGATCTCCCGCCGAGTTTACCCATATATATCATGTTAAACTATTTCATCTGGTTATAAAATCAATTGTTACCTCAAAACCAATAACACGTTGACACGAAACATAGTGTAACATAATTTTAACATACATGTGTACATGTATTTCTGATACAACAAGGAATTCGATCCACTTGTTGAACCGTTTAATTTCCTTATAGAAGGACTAAATGAACAAAAAAGTGTACATAATAAAATGTTTTATATGAATCACGTTGTTTTCAAGGATGTGACAAGAAACTTTCCAAGTAGAAACATATAATATTTAATTTGAAAATAACATCACAACGTGCGCCAAACCAAAGCACTAACGTCCGAGATGCACACGATTGCTGTACGGAGCTTGCCGACATGTTGCTATTGAGACTATGACCTCACTACCAACATCAGTCCAAAGGCTTTAAGCGTTACCGAAGTGGACACGGCTATTGTACGGACGTCGTTGGTGTGTGTGGCTATTGAGACTGTGACGTCACTACCAACATCAGTCCAAAGCGCTACCTTTCATTGCATGGACGTTGTCGTTGGTATGTGTTGCTATTGAAACTGTGACGTCACTACCAACATCAGTCCAAAGCGTTACCTTTCATTGCATGGACGTAGGTGTGTGTTGCTATTGAGACTGTGACGTCACTACCAACATCAGTCCAAAGCGTTACCTTTCACTGCATGGACGTTGGTATGTGTTGCTATTGAAACTGTGACGTCACTACCAACATCAGTCCAAAGCGTTACCTTTCATTGCATGGACGTTGGTGTGTGTTGCTATTGAGACTGTGACGTCACTACCAACATCAGTCCAAAGCGTTACCTTTCATTGCATGGACGTTGGTGTGTGTTGCTATTGAGACTGTGACGTCACTACCAACATCAGTCCAAAGCGTTACCTTTCATTGCATTGACGTTGGTATGTGTTGCTATTGAAAATGTGACGTCACTACCAACATCAGTCCAAAGCGTTACCTTTTATTGCATGGACGTTGGTATGTGTTGCTATTGAAACTGTGACGTCACTACCAACATCAGTCCAAAGCGTTACCTTTCATTGCACGGACGTTGGTGTGTGTTGCTATTGAGACTGTGACGTCACTACCAACATCAGTCCAAAGCGTTACCTTTCATTGCACGGACGTTGGTGGGTGTTGCTATTGAGACTGTGACGTCACTACCAACATCAGTCCAAAGCGTTACCTTTCATTGCACGGACGTTGGTGTGTGTTGCTATTGAGACTGTGACGTCACTACCAACATCAGTCCAAAGCGTTACCTTTCATTGCACGGACGTTGGTGTGTGAGAAAAAAATGTACACATTGTCGCGATAGAAACTATGAAGTCACAACATACGTCTGTGCTTAGTAAAAAGCGCGGGGCGAGCGCATAGCAAAACAGAATTTACTTTGATCTAAAATGTAAGCGCCTAGATGTTGCATGTTTATTGCTAGATTAAATATGACACCAACACATTACGTCATCTTTGTTAAGAACTTTTTTTGAAATAAGTAAAAGCAGTCAAGATCTAGTACATATCAGGGCTGTAATTGACTGAAAAAGTTAAAATATACGTAATGATCATACGTACGTAAGATGGCATAAAGCAGTGTATTAACGGTATTAGGGTTAAATAATCAAAACACATTAGACATTGTTGACAACAAGTGGATTTAATCATGTCTTAGACCGATCCTTAATATTTAAGTTTGTATATTAGATCTAATAATTGATACAGGAGCTCAAATAAATTACATACGAATGTACACCTTTGACAGATCACCGTAGCAAACAATATTAATTTCAACCTTACATTTTGTTTCAACATTTCGATGGCTTAGAACCAGAAGATGGTAACTCCTACTTACGACCTTATAAGACTCATTGTACATATTTGAAATCTGCTTCACAAGGCGCTTCTTGTGAGCCTATTGTCATGAAAATCTGAAATTGTCATGTTGACCAAAATGAAAAACGTGTTTTACCATAGGTAAAGAGTAAATAACAGGCAGTTTTCTCTTGTTTTCTCAATATGTCGATTTGGTAGTTACGACCTTCTGGTTCTAAGCCAGCGATTTATATACGATATTTCATTTTAAATACTCATTGAGAAAGTCATCCAATTATATTTCTTATTATAGATCTACTAAAACTGTTTTTACCCCGAAAAAAAAACGAAATTGTGAAACTCGTGTTCGTGGTTTGACTATCATCTGATATTTTATTTTGTTACACGTACTAGCATTATCCAAAACATAGCTCATTTTATATGGCTTGTGAAAATAAAATACCTAAATGTTAACATCAGTGTCTTCATAGCTCGGTGGTTATCCCGCGTGTCGCCAAATCCGAAGAGCCGGGTTTAAACCCGACTGGAGGCACACATATGCCTGCCATATTTCAGCAGAAAGCTGACTGGCAAATGAAGGCTATGCTCGGCATTTTTTGTATTTTGAAATTAAAAGCATCTGCATTTTTCGCGCCATTTATTTGCTGTTGACCAATCAAAATACAATGTAAAGTTTTTCTGAAACCAAATAAATTCATTCATACGTCAAGGTAAAATATGCAAATATCTTGAAAACGTCAATCATTCTAATTGATTTAATCACCAAATGTACCGAGCGACGATGAAAACAACGTGGAAATTCTAAAAGGAACCAACCATGTCCCTTATCATTCGTCCTACCTTAATAAACGACCACATTAGTTACATAAATAATAGCGATATACAGTTATATTTGTCTACCGTCAACAAATCAAGCGGTCTGATAGGGACAAAAAAACGAAATGATGCGATAGCAGGCAGCTGACAGAACGATCGACTTTCAGGAGCGTACATAGTGCTTTCATATTAGTGCTGGGCACCTCGTATTCGGTAATACTCGGTTACCATCGTTTGAAATCATCATAATTATGATGCCACCAGAGCGCTCTTTGTCAACCGTGTATTCTTTTGCTGCTGTTTTCATTCCCACCCACAGACATACGCCAACCACCGAAACATTTAACAAGTGGAAAGGGAAAGATCAACTTGTAGAATTCTCGACGGCCTAGCGGCTTCACACAAGTCACGACGATTATAATTCCTTATTTTGTACGAACTATAAGTATACGTCGTAGTGTGAACAAAGGGAAACAACCTCCTTTGGCGGACTGTACATTTTTACTTTGTACTAGTGGACTGTCTCGCAGAAGTGACGTTGTGGAATTTTTCTTTTTATGTTCATTCTTTTGTTTTATCGCACCAAACAAGCATATTTTGCACATCACAAAACAAGGGACGGAATGCTTAGAATCTCAAAATATTTTCTCATCGTCAAGCACCACGCAACTTTGGGCGTCTGAGACCGTAAGGTGAAGTTAGATAACGTTTGTTTATCATTTTGTCACCCCTATTGAAAGGGCCTGTCAATTCTGACTTGTGAATACTTATCTTTCCCGAATCCCTTCTAGTTACGCCAAGCGCCTGAAAGAGATGGGCCGTATGGGGGAAACCCCTTATGCTATAAATGAAAGCACTGCATGATAAAATGCGCCCGGGATAATGTGATACTTTACAAACATTGACTCGATTGTTCTACAGTTCCAAACACATTCAACTGTATACTCAAATAACACTAATAACTCGTACATGCTTGATTTGTCCACCTATAAGGGTTATTCCAAATATTCCCGCTTTTGTCGATATCATGTGCGCACTATAAGCACTGGCTACACACATGCTTAGAGCGGTGAGAACTACAAGTCTAAAACACTCTCAAATAACCTCATACCGAGGATAAACGTTATAATCCAGTCGTTAATCCATAAAGAACGTAACAACAGGACGGATTAAATATTTCATACACTGTATTACATGAAACTGCATATATATTCTACAATTCAAAGTCATATATTTGTCGATTGAAAGTTTGAGAGTTCTGCAGTTGTGGATTACAATGTGTGTTCAAAACATTTAGCGCGCGTGTAAATGAACTGAATATTGTTGCAGTGTTCCACCACATAGATTTTGGTGCCGGCACGAGTTTTAATGGTGTTCGGGATTATTTTGAGGTGTTGATTGAAGGTTTTCTGTGTTATTACCAAGGTCTTGTGCATGTGTGTAGTTTCTTAACGAACGTTTGAATTAAACGTCGTCACCATGGCAACGACAATGGCGTCATCGAAACATACAACTCTCACCAGACATTCACAAATAAATTCTAAATTTCACAAGCAATGTTATCTCACGGACGTAGAGACGACGAAAAAAGTTGAGGATTTTCCTATAAATTTGAATTACTGGAAATTTCATACGAATGCATCGCAGGGCAAATTGTAAGTACAAATATACAATGTATACGTACAATACTGACGTCACTTTTATAATAATTAATATGTGTAAGACAAATCAGCGCGTCTGTCACCTGTGGGCTCAGGCCCCAATCTCCAAAACAAACCAGACTGAGTTAAATCTGATCTCTAATATTGCCATATGTCGTTTGGAAAATTTTCATGTGAGGATGGACTAAAAATTGGCATAAAAGATACTAGTAGTTAACACTATTTGTAGTATTTTATATTGCATTTGAAACAATTCTGAACTTCTGATTTTCTCAAATTCAGACTATAATTTGGAAAAAAACCTAAACTTGAAATGAGATTTCTTGAAATGCTTTGGGAGATCGGGGCCTGGTTAACACAGCATGCAACTCAATAGACTGTCAGTCACAAGAACAGTCTCACCTAGTCTCTCCTCGAAGGATCTCATTAAGAAATTTCACATCAAATGGAAGTTTAGCTAAAATCAAGTAGAAGTTTAAGACAAATCACGTGTTGAAACTCTTCAAATTTTGCTGTAATAAATTCCGTCTCCATTTAGTGTCACAACTTCGTGGAGCGTCATAAACTGAACAATGTATGGGTTAGAAATGGCATGCATATGAACACAATGTTTTAACATTTATGACATACTTACATGCTAGTCATAATTTGTGTGAAAACTTATAAAGATGCAGATACATGTTTTTTTAAATGCCTGCAAACAACATACACATTACCCACTATATACACCCTGCAAGCCTACGTACAATACTTTCAAAGTCAAATGAGAACGGTTTGTAAACATTAGGTCGTCCGTCAGGTGAACTATGTTTATCTAGGTGCAACTGAGTATACCTGAGTTAACGGTAATGCCGCTATTCTTTCTAATGGGGTATAGTTCCCTCGTTAGTATTACTTATTGAATCGACAAAAGTTCGTATACTTGAACTTAGTGTTTTTTTATATTTTCCAGAGAAAGATTATTGCAGTTATCACAACCGAAAGAACCCAAAGCAGAATGGTACACAAGCGTCGGGTAAGTTATCTTACATACATGTAAAGATCATAAAGTAAAATTTAATGATATTTTCCCAATCGTGAAAGCTCGGTCATTTCCGTTTGACTCCGGTAATATTACAAGCATAAAGGCTAAGGTGATCAGAATGAATATTTGCCGAAAAAGCATGCACAGTACTTTCAAAGTCAATCGAGAACGGGTATCAATATACTGTCGTCTGGTAGGTAAGCTGTGTTTATCTAGCATTGACTAGGTATAAGCTTTATACATGAGTTAACGGTATTCACCACTATACATGTACTGAACTGCAATAAATGACTCATTGTGGGCTTTAAATTTCTTTCTTTTTAATAAATAAAGGTTACATAGTAGACAGACATACAATACCAATCATTTGAATGTAAGATGGAATTAGAATATAATTCGTACTACACAAAGTTTTTGAGACAAACAATGTCAGGAATGAACAATGGCTGGTGAGATCAACTGTTTTACATCGCATAAAACATGTTTTCATAATGCCATTGAACTATATTTCTTTCCGATTTTCCCACATATCCTTAAAAGTTGACCTGAAAATCAAAATTGACAATAGAGGTCCAGATATTGTTGATGACCTCAACGTAAAGTTTTGTGATTCTATGGTCTAGTATTCTCTAGTTATTGAACAGAAACCATTTAGTCTATACCATCCAACTAAACGAGGTATACAAGGCAACACTAGTATACCCCCTCATCAAAGATGTGGTTCATAATGTGAGCCACTTCTCACTAGGTCTATACAGTGTAAAACCAAATTACAAATTAAATAAACAAACAACAGTTTTTAAGGGGACATAAGTTTAATGGACGGGATCGGTCTTTATCCCGTATCTATAAGGCTTTACAATTTACACTAACAACAAGTCAGGAAAACAGTCAAAACGACAATAACAACTAAAAGGTCGAGGGGTGGGGGAGGTGAGCCGCAGCAAGCACTGTCAGATAGACTTTAGAAATAAAACGGGACCTTAAATAAATGCCGGTCTAAATAATAGTTAATAGACCTACTCTAGTATTTAAAGTAATAAGTTCGATATAAACAGTGACGAAAAAGGTCAAGTGCTCGATCTTATGATCAAGGCTGGGCTGACAATGCTGGCAGCGGAGCTCCTTATATACCCTGCGTAATGCTGGCGCTGATGCTGGCATGCTGGCGACCAATCAGATCGCAGGACACAAGGTGCCAGCTAAGTAAGGTGATAAGGCTAAGTGCAGCATTTGGTAGACTAGCACTTTATAACCGTACATTTACACAATATAAGTCATTTAATACAAAGATACTATAAAGACCGCTTCATTTGACAAATAAGTAGCAGCAAGATAGACTCGATGCAATATAACCTCATTCAAATGTTAGCGCCAGCTATGCCCCAGCATTACGCATTATGGGTAAACAAATAGTTCGTGCTGGCTCGACGAGCAGGACAAATATAATGCAAGATACAGGAGCAGCAACCTAATCATTGACAATAACACTGCTAAATATACATGCAAATATAAACTCAACATGAAATATGGATCTTTAACATTACAATAATAACTTCCATGTCAACAATATTACTGCGCCATGGTTACAGCAGGTTCTTAGCAGGTTCTTTCATGGGCAGATAACTCGATATCACTAAGACAGACGAAAAGCTTTGCCGAGCTCTATTTAAAGGTTAGACGAGGATTTATATTGAAATTCCAATAACTATGCACTCATAACCAATTCTTATACATGTAAAATGATAATAACGGCGATATAATCGCTAGTGATGCAAATCACGACTGACAGGTAAAACTGGCACGGTCCCGGATAAATTCAGATTTCGGACGTTGCCTCAGGCTGTCACACATCCCCTACCTTAATTTATAAAACTTCTCCTGAAGTTTGATTTAACAAAGCACAACAATTTAAAGAGAATAGTCCCTAACAATGAAAAAATATTACAACAAGTAACATTTACATCAACAATTATCTCAAAACTTTCCAATTAAAATTCAATTAAATTTCAATTAAGTCAATACATAGCATATGCAATCATAAAATATAACCATATCTTACCAATTACATACATATACTTACATCCTGAACATTAACAATGAACACAGTGTGATAAGTCCCAAATCACACTACATACTAGTAAAGCACAAACTCAGTGTCAATGTCCTTCACAATTCTGTTTGCACTTACAAATCAAATTTTAAAGTTCACACAAGTCCAGTATCATAATTAAATTAATGCTCACAAAAGTGCACATTCTCGATTAAATTACTGTTCACAAAAGTGCACCATCACAATTGAGAAATGTTCACAAAATGTTCATATCCAGGTCTGTCACGTAACTGGTCCTCTCCAAGATTCGTAAAGTTCATAATGATAGTAATGTCAGGTATCGATGAGGTTCCATCTTTAACGTCGAAGATAATTGGGTCCACATATTCCATCGTTGATCCGTCGATTAACTTGCGCCGTCCAATACACGCGCCATTTGGGTAATTGGTACGAAAAGTTTCGAAAACACACCAATTTGAAGGTTTTCTGGAAGAATAATCTGGCAATCGTCGCTGACTTATCGATAGTCAGATGTAAGAGCTCTGTTGAATATTTCTCCAATTCCTTATGTTCAGAATTCTGACTTCTTGCGGAATGTTAATTCTAGATGTGCGGGCTCGTCCGGAGTCTTGTAGAAGATGAGTTGGTCATGTTGGTTGATGAATATTTATAATTTTAATGTTCGTCGTGTCGGGATGATTCAATTTCATGGTACCGATGATTATTCTTTACCACTTGTAGATTTGTAAAATTTTGAAGGGTCGACATTTCTCTAATTGTAATCTGGTGAAGATGAGTATAAGTTGACTGTTACTGTTCAAGTTGTATCCTTAATTTGGTTCATGTTGAAGTTCTGTAGATGTTGAAGTTCTTGGTTTTCTTGCAGATGATGATGTTCAGATGAGGAACTTATCTTGTAGTTGTAGATGCACGACGAAACGAAGACATAGTTGTAAAATTTAGTCAATGGATAATGTCCCGTATACGGAAGAAGATGATGATCTAGTCGAGTGAAATCCTCAATCTGTTGATGATGGTCGGAAAGTGGAAGAAGAAGTAGAGGAAGAAGAAGCAGAAGAAATGCGGCTGAGAATGATGTAGATGTCTATTTAAAGTTGTCATTGAATGATGAGCAAACACGGTCAAATGTATTCTCATTCTCTCTCCCTTCACTTTTTTTTTTGAAAGTGAATACACAATAGCACGATGTCCAACACGCAATGATGAGTTGAATAATGAGTTGCAGTTGAGATTATGATGCGATGGTTGGTTTCCTTGACATTTTCTCAGTTTCCAACTGGAGCGGCACATTTTGGACGTTGTCAAGCAATCTTGAAGGTGATGTGGTCGTAAATGAGGCCAGAATCTGTCTCTGTTATACATGCGGAGAGGAGGAATTCCTAACGCAATTCTAACGACTTCGTAGTTGATGATGAGCATGTTACTATAAGTTGACTTAACATGGAATGTAATCTCTGGTGAAGATGAAGACTGACTTCTCTCTATCAATGATACAACTTGTATTATTATTATAGTACTTTTTCTGTCAACTGCCAATATCAATGTAGACACAAATCGTATACTTATTGGCAACAATCTCGGCATAATATACACTAGGTTCTTGACTATATCCTTCAAGAAAATAAACAAAAATAGCAGGTACCTGCCTTCTAGTAAATCGCAAGTGGGTGATCAGTCCTCTCTCATTACTAAATGCAGAAAAATAAAATAACTACAGTGCTTATCACTGCAACTCTATGCCGACGAAAGTTCCACTGTCAATCATTCGAATTGAGTCTAACATTGCAGAGGCCACAGAACTCGGACACATCGCTTAAAAGTACTTTCTTGGGAAGTTGTAGACTACATACAGTAATAAAAAAATCTCAACGGACAAAAAAATGAGAGAATAAAAAAAAATCCTTATGATTTAAGTTATTATGCATTGTTTACAATATACAATATATTGAATAAAACTTGTATTCATAAAGAATAAAACTATCTGAACATCTGTAACTGCTTAGTTACATTACATTGTTTGGACAAGACCTGGACATGGCATTAGTTTAAGGACTATTAATGCCCACATATATACAAAGCAATTAAACAATTGCAGATATAACACGAAACAAATACACGGAACATAAAAAAAATACATAATCATCACTGTTTTACTCTTAGTCAAGTATTCTCAGCAATACTTTGTTGAACAATTCTGGAGTATGAGAGCCCTCGTACAACCTTAACGGGTCTACATGAACGTTGTCCAGAATTTGGTTCACCGATCTCACATAACTTGAGAATGAACTGGTCTCTAACTGGGTGTAAGTACTGGGAGGCGAATCATTAATGGTTTGAAGGGGAGGGGTGTTGTCTTTGCTAAATACTATTCTGTTTGGGCTTTCACCAGTGCCAGCATGAGGGGAAGACCAGTAGGCCATCATAAGCGGTAGACAGTCAAATATAACTAAGATGTATCTGTTGTGGGACGTAGTTGTTGGTAAGTGACCATAAATGTCGATGACACATCGTGTAAGGGCTTCATATACCTTGGCTTCGACTAGGGGCGTTTTAGAGGGCTTTGAACGTTCTCTGAATGAATATACATCGCGTGAAGTGCTGTTTTTCTGAACATCCTTTTTCATGACTGGCCAATAGAACGTCTGTCTGACCTTGTCTAGGACTTTGTCAGCGCCCAAGTGTGCTGCAGACGGAATATGACGGAAGTGGTTAAGGACGTCATCCCGTCTCTGCTGGGGTACATCGATCCGTCTGGGTGAAGCTTGATCATCAGGAAACCACTCTGATGAGTGCGCAATTGTCGGGTTTAAAGGAACATGGCTCGTTTGAGACATAGTAACGGCGCGTGTGGACTCGGTACGTTCATTCATACTGATACTTATATTCAGCTCAGAACTTCCATGGCGAGGGAAGCTCTCATTAACTGCGTCTTCACCGGACACATTCTCATTGTTGGCGTTCTCCTGGCGCGTACACGGCTTGCGTGAAATATCGTTGGCGCTTCGGTGCGTAACGGTCATGTTGTGTGTACCCAAAACTTGAAACCTACACACTTGATTTGCTCGACCCCCGGTCCAAAGCGGAACTGTATAATGTCCAAGTACTAAGCAAGAACGTTTGTAGTTGATGCTGTCTGCATGGTGCTTTAGAAAATCTTGACCTAAGATACCGTCTGCCTCGATTTCACTGACGATAAATGGAACATTAAATTTGCTAGGTCCTATTTCTAACTTAATATCGGCTCTTCCGGAAACTGTTAAGATATCACTATTCACCGTCTTAAGAACGATGTCTGTCGGTTGAAGCCGTGACGAACCTAATTTATTGATGACGTGGTTAGAGATTAAGGATGACGTAGCTCCACAATCAATCAAAAAATTAACCGACATTCCTTCTATGTAGCAAGTTACATAAAACGCATTATCATTTTCATTGACATTACGCCCTGTACGCGCAGAGTGCACTTCTTCGGGTGCGGGGCGCTGATTTCTAAGGTCGTAACTATAGCGATCGTTGTCCTGCGGGAATCTGGCATTTTTGTTTCGAGGACAGTTCGCCCAGAGGTGCTCTAGTGACTTGCATGCGAAACATGCTTTTGGTCCACGGGGCGTGGACTGGGCCGATTCGATTTTGCTTAATCTTTCCTCTATCTTTTGTAGAGTTGACTCTAGACTCGGCGCGCTTTCGGAATCGCATGCTCTTATCGTTGACACCGGTGTTGATGAACCTATGATTGCTTCATATCTATCGATTACAGTAACCGCGTCGTTTATCGTCGAGCAATTATTGTCCATGCAACGACATTTCATTTCTGTCGAGACGAGTTTATAAAGCTGGTTGAGTGCCAGGCGCTCTTGAGAGTAGTGGTCCAGATCAGAATAAGCTTTCTGCGCAAGCTGACGCAAATCGTCCGCCAATGAAGCAATGCTCTCGCCGATCGAACGTCGACGATTTTCAAGTTTACCTAACCATAACGTTTGATGTTTGTGGTCACTCCCGAAGCGATCAACGAGGCGAGACGACAATAGATTATAATCTCTGCGTTCCACTGTTGTAAGGCTCATGTAGAAATTACGTGCGGGACCTCTCAGACACGCCGCTAACATCAGATTCTTAACACGGCTGTCCCACATAGACAATTCAGCGCAGTCTTCGAAGTGCGAGGCGTATTGCTCAAAGTTACCAGAACCATCGAAAGTATCGGGTTTCATGAGTGTTGGTCTGTTGAAAGCTGGCAGTACTGGTGGGGTGGGGTAATCACCATACCCTGTATTCTGAGGGGCAGTTGGAACAGAGCATGTTGTAGGTCTGTGGTGATACTCGGTGTTGTTGCTGGTATTATTCGGACATCCAAGATCAATCAGTTGCTCATTCTGTTGGGACGGGTTTGTTGAAGTGTTTTCTGGGTGTGATGGGTTCGATACGTTGCGGTTTTCTGACAGAACACTTTCCGCATCGCTGTTCTCTGCTGAGTTGTATCTACCAGACTGGTCGTGGAAAGTGACCTCGGGGTCGGGAGACGCCATTGTTATTGGAAATAATTATTAAACTTGAGACAAGGAAAAAAATCGAATTACTTAAACTGATAGACCTATTAGAAACGGTTCGATCTCCGGATAGGTATAGGATGTAAATAACGCTATCCGCACTTCTGACACCAAAAATTGTGAGCCACTTCTCACTAGGTCTATACAGTGTAAAACCAAATTACAAATTAAATAAACAAACAACAGTTTTTAAGGGGACATAAGTTTAATGGACGGGATCGGTCTTTATCCCGTATCTATAAGGCTTTACAATTTACACTAACAACAAGTCAGGAAAACAGTCAAAACGACAATAACAACTAAAAGGTCGAGGGGTGGGGGAGGTGAGCCGCAGCAAGCACTGTCAGATAGACTTTAGAAATAAAACGGGACCTTAAATAAATGCCGGTCTAAATAATAGTTAATAGACCTACTCTAGTATTTAAAGTAATAAGTTCGATATAAACAGTGACGAAAAAGGTCAAGTGCTCGATCTTATGATCAAGGCTGGGCTGACAATGCTGGCAGCGGAGCTCCTTATATACCCTGCGTAATGCTGGCGCTGATGCTGGCATGCTGGCGACCAATCAGATCGCAGGACACAAGGTGCCAGCTAAGTAAGGTGATAAGGCTAAGTGCAGCATTTGGTAGACTAGCACTTTATAACCGTACATTTACACAATATAAGTCATTTAATACAAAGATACTATAAAGACCGCTTCATTTGACAAATAAGTAGCAGCAAGATAGACTCGATGCAATATAACCTCATTCAAATGTTAGCGCCAGCTATGCCCCAGCATTACGCATTATGGGTAAACAAATAGTTCGTGCTGGCTCGACGAGCAGGACAAATATAATGCAAGATACAGGAGCAGCAACCTAATCATTGACAATAACACTGCTAAATATACATGCAAATATAAACTCAACATGAAATATGGATCTTTAACATTACAATAATAACTTCCATGTCAACAATATTACTGCGCCATGGTTACAGCAGGTTCTTAGCAGGTTCTTTCATGGGCAGATAACTCGATATCACTAAGACAGACGAAAAGCTTTGCCGAGCTCTATTTAAAGGTTAGACGAGGATTTATATTGAAATTCCAATAACTATGCACTCATAACCAATTCTTATACATGTAAAATGATAATAACGGCGATATAATCGCTAGTGATGCAAATCACGACTGACAGGTAAAACTGGCACGGTCCCGGATAAATTCAGATTTCGGACGTTGCCTCAGGCTGTCACAATAATTACCCGTTATTTTTTGTTTCATAAAAATAACAAGCATCCCTACCCTACTTATTGTAGTATGCAACCAGAAACGACAATACCTCGGCTTTAACTACATTGGGTCATTGAAAAAGAAAGTAATTAATTTTCATTTGAAAACATATTCGAATAGTCATTGTGCATTTGCTTTATCCGCGAGAGCAGCAAATCTCCGATAGCCGATTCATTCACATTCTTTTTTAAATTTTCAGTGTTCTAATTATTATCGGAAATATAGTACGTAGTTCAATATACATTTACAAAATCCCAGATCACAACAGTGGCAGACATTCAATTTTAATTTGATTTTATCGTATCGGTCATTGTAGGACAAGACAGGCAATTTATAACTTCATTGTTAGTGTACGTGTGATATTTAAACTGTTCCCGGATGTTGTCGTTAGTATTTGCATTTTAAATAACAATCCAATTTGTTACTTTAGACTGAAGTATCTATTTCAAATGTATCTACCGATTTCTGTTTCAAAGTCGGGTGCTCCGAGTTGCATGCCATTTAGCATTTATAAACAATACGAAATGTGGAACTAGGTGTGTCATTTGCGAAATTAGGGGGGCGGGGTTGTCATTTTTAAAGCTAGAGTCGTCTTTATACACTGCTATCTGTTCGTTCATAAGTTAACACTAATAGATATATCCCCAAACCAGACACGAGCATGTGTCACAATGTGGTACCCTATTATATGTGTGAATAAATCACGAGCGCGATTCCCCAAAACACCGGATTTTAGTCTAGTCCGGTTTTCAGTGATTTTTTCCATTTATTTGCCTTGTGACGTCCAATTGATACTACTAGTAGAAAATGTATTACTTCTGTATTATAGTGTATTTAACTATATATTCTTTATTACAGACCCCATTTACGATGGGGGACACAAGAGATGATATGGCCGATCAAAAAGGAAACATTAGAACGTGGCTCCACGGAGCGGTTAGACCAATTAGCTTTACCCAAAATGAACTTTATGAAGGGCAATAATATAAACAGGTAAGCTAAGTACCAACTTGTTATTGTAAAATCATTTCATTTCGATGGGACGAAATTTCGTGATTTTGGTATAAAAGACCATTTCGATGGGATTTTAATTCGTGGATTTAGCATTTCAGGTAATAAATACAACTATCAGAATTATTGTTCGATGGGATTTGATACCGTGGCTAAAAGTGAACCACGAAATCCGTGCAATTTAATCCCCTGCTAAAATTAATGATTTAACAGTATTTTAAATAATAGCGGAAACTTATTTTAATTGGATTAGTCCGTCTTATACACAACCGAGCCTATGTGCGTAATTGCTCTTATAAATTAATATGTCGAATATTTTGGAGGCCCCGCTAGGTGTCGTCAAAGGTACAGGCACTTTTGAACTACAAGACACAGAAGTGTATAACACATGGTGAAACGGAATCAGAAACAAATAATAAAAAAAAATATTAATTGGGTGAAAACGTGCTTCTTAATATAACCCCTATACACTGTTTCTCATTTCCGGCTCTGACGGAACTAAAAGTCGATGTACCTAAAGCTCGGGTTGAAACCAAGAATGAAATGTACTGCAGAAGTGTAAATTTATATATGTAATACGGAGCAAATATGTCGAGGCTTTGGAACTTGTTCAAGATATGCTGAGTGTTTGTAATATCGATGTTTGTCATTGTCACGTTTTCTGTAATAATAAAAATTAAACACTACTTTTCTCTCCACAGATCACAGTTTTTCTTCAGCTGTGGTAGACAGTCAGTTATATGGCGGGTAAAATCTGAAGCCAAGGAAGCACAGACTACTGAACGTACTCAAGTATTAGCAGAACCAAAACGAGCACATAAAGAATACAAAGACGATCGGTAAGTCTAATGTTTAGGACTTAATACACACTATACCACAGGTTACAGTATCATTGAAAAAGAAATTTAAAAAATGAAATTGAAAACAAATGGAAAATTGGTTTTCTCGAAAATTAGGTTCGCTTTGCTGAAGAGAACATAAATTTCGAAAACAAACCCCAATTAATTTTTTTTTAAATATCTTTTTCAATGATGCTGTTACCGTTGGCACTTTCACTCTTTATTAAAGAAGCTGCACAAATAGGTACACATGGTATTCACAAAGCATCATCGCACCATCCTCATAAATCAGTGGTTAGTCTAGACTCCAGACTATATTTCAGATGAAAAATACGCTGGTTGAACGAGAATGCATAGTAGGAACTAAGATGTTTTCGTAAAATCTCAAAATTTACTTACGTGAAGTTAAGTGTAAACAAGTCAGACAAAAATATGTATTTTCTGTATAGGAGTTTTGTCTATATAATGTAGCTACATGGATCACTAAAGATAGGTTATATTCCAATGTGTGTAAGATTATAAATCTATGACAGGCACAAACTTCTAACAACGTTTTACGTTTTCTACTAAGATTCTTTGTGAATACCAGCCCAAATCACCCTCAAAATACGAGATTTGGAATCTCAGTGCAAATATATTTTTTTTATTGAAACCACTTTTTCTATCACGTAAATTACGTTAGATTACTTTTTCACATTATCAAGTAGACATTATTGATCAAGTAGACATTATTGATCAAGTAGATATTATTGATCAAGTACACATTATTGATCAAGTAGACATTATTGATCAAGTAGACATTATCACGTATACATTACAGTACATGTATTTAGCATACAACATATTATCAAGCAGACAGTATTGTCTATAGACATTATTATATAAAGTATACATTATAATATCAAGTAGACATTATAGTATCAAGTAGACATTATAGTATCAAGTAGACATTATGGCACAAAGTGTACATTATAGTATCAAGTAGACAGTATAGTATCAAGTAGTCATTATTGTAACATCAAGTATATTTTATAGTAACAAGTAGACATTATCATATAAAGTAGACATTATAGTATCATCAAGACATCATAAAGTAGACAATATATCAATATTTCTATTTTTACAATGTTACCCTTTCAGTGGAAAAACCTACGCCGAGATGACGACATTTCCTAACATGTACGTTAGTGTGACATTGTGAACGTCCATAATATATGAGGCTCCTTCATTTAATTGTGTCAGAATTTAATGTAGGCCTCCATAGTACGATAATTAAGCGCGCGCAATTTGTTTTATTTTCACTGGGAATCGGTTTTGGTTTAATAACGGAATCAAAGTTTGCAGTTATCTATCCATTCTTTCATAAGTCCGGTTGCAACTGATCGTATCTTCATCCTTAACTTTTGTCAGAATGGTGTTGCTACTTCATAGAACAAAGCTAGTCTTGTAATAAATGTCGAACATTGCCTTTATTTGTCAGTCAGCCTTCTGCTGAAATATGACAGGCATATATGTATGTGCCTCCGCCCGGATTTGATACTTGAGTTTGAGCAAAAGCAAAAATGACTTAATTCCGCGTGTAAAAATACAACAAAATGCACGCGCTGATACAACTACGTAGTACGGAGGTCCAAAAGTGACACAATTAATTGAACGACCCTCGCAAGCAATAATCGCTGAATTATAACCAACAGTCGCAAACACAATGATATAAGATCTGGTCAACGTATTTTATTTAAGTCACGCTTCTGTATGACCATTGCTATGTACATGCTGACTTTAATCTGTTGAACAATCGTTTTAAATATTTCAAAAAACCTTTATCAACATGTGGGTTAGGCTAATGGGTCGTACCATTGACCCAAGTTTAGGTAGACTTAGACGTATAGTTTTACCTCAGATGGCGGCTGAGAAAAAGTTGGGGGGGGATTCGGGGATATATTTCATTTCTTCTTATTGCCTTAGCGAAAGCAACACTATGACGATGAATGACAGAAGTTCTCCACTTACTATTATATGATATATACATATACACAATTCTGATAAGCTCCCAATGCAATGATTGTAAGTGCTATATGCGTCTCTTTGATCAGATTTATAGTACAAGCTGAAACCCATATGTTGCACGCTGTATATCGCTGGCTTACAATGAGGAGGTCGTTAATACCACTTACAGCCTTTCAAGACTGATACATATTTAAAATCGGCATCACAAGGCGCGCCATATGAGTATATTTCAAAGAAAAACGGAACTTGTCATGTTGACCAAACTGAAGTTAAAACAGCGAGTTTTATCATAAGTAAAGAGTAATCAAGTTTCAGTCAGTTCTTGTTTGTTTTCTCAAAATATTGATTTTGTACTTACGACCTTTTCATTTTAAGCCAGCGATATGTACATTGTTTTTAAGTTGATACCATTTTCTTTTACTCACATATATTCAGTTATTGTACATTATGTAACATGCATAATTATTATGTATTTACTTGAGAAAATTAGTAAAAAAACCTAAGGGTGTCACCCAAATAAAAACATGTTTGACAAACGACTGAGTAATATGTTTATAAGACATTCCAATTCATTGTATAATCATTATAACTTGTTGTCTTATAATTATGGCGGACATAAACACAAGTAGCGATACCGTATGAATTTTAAATTTCAAAAAAAGTTTTATAACCGTTTAATGCTTAAGTTACACACATGCATTTGTGAGTTTAATCACTGCCGCGTATTGAACGCAAATTGCAACAAATAACATTTTAATGTATCATTAATAATTCAAGCTTATAGTCGGTGATAAGTGGATTATTATGAATGTTTAAGTCGATACACAGGGCGAATTAAAATAACAAATCTGAGCTTACACAATCGACACAATCTAACGTAATATTTAATTAGATATGTCTATCGTTTTATCATGCATAACATTTACATTGTTGATAAGTGTACTCAGGTCTTCCATTTATAGCAGCATGTAAAGGAATAAAACATTGTATATACAAGCCAAGTATTGCTGCTTATAACAGGCGCCTAATAATAATAAATTGCAAGCAATACAAAAGTCCCCTACCTGGTTTTCAGGTTTCAATGTTTCTATTGCCATGATAACCTAACTTTTTGTACGAATCTAAACAAACATTAGACGTGCATAATCTCATTATTGTTCCCTTTCCACATACTAAGTTTCATTAATCTACATTGAAAATCGTTTGAGTTAGGGCAGGATCTAGATTTTCTTGACGGACGGACGGGCGGCTTGTTCGACTGGCTGGCTGACGGACGGACGGAGGGCAAACCAAAAACGCCAATATGCACCATGGTTATATGCTCACAGTGACGTATTATCCCTGACACAAGATCTTTGGGTGCCAGAAAAGAGTGACTATTGTGGTCAAATGAAAAAAGAAGTGTCTTCCGATCCAAATATACGTCTTAACCGGCATCCAAGCGAATACTAACATACTTATTACTTCAAGTTCTGCTTTACGACCGGTCCGAAAATACGCCTACATAAATACGTGTACTTTGTATAGCAATATCAATAAAGCACAAGCTTTACCAACGGTATGACCTATTGCCAACACATGTCATTGACCCATTATGATAAATTACCTAATCAAAGCTACTTAATTTTTCATCCTTCGAGATGAATTTGTATTTTGATAAGATAGTACAATAGACTATCGACTAATTTAGCGTAAAGGGGATCATATAGTTAATCCCAATATTTGGCCAAACTTCAAAAATTGAACGGAAATTAGATTTTCTCTAGATTACTAGTATTTGAAATACTAGTATAATTAAAACATGACATTCGAAATTTGTTTTAAAAATCTTGAGTTCCTTGATAGTCAAGTGTTTCATATATGAAAAATTATAATTGATTTGGACGACAAAACTGCATTAAAATCGGGTAATAGATTGACAAATAAACGTGACCTTTTCGGATATGTTCTAACACTGGACAGAGAAGCAATTACTCAGATACTTTATAATGAGGTCAAACCCTTCCATGACAAAAAAGCTAACAGCAATAGTGATTCCCCCCACATGTGAAGGAGTTGCTGGTTCCATGTACTGAATAGGGAAAACTGGTTGGTGAATCAATTATCGTACGACAGCTGACTATAGATGATTAGGTAATTAGGAATTGTTAGCAATACAGAAGTCCCCTACCTGGTTTTCAGGTTGTCAGTGTTTCTGTTGCCATGATAACCACAATTTTGTCGGAATCAAAACATAATAATTATACTTGCATGGTCTCCTCATTGGCACCTGCCTACATACCAAGTGTCATAAACCTAGCTTGAAAACTACATATGAGTAATGGCAGGATACAGAGTTTTATGTATTTTCACTATTTGCAACATTTCGATGTCCAAAGCAACCACAAATTTTCTCCAAATGAAAACAAAATTTTATCAACCTAGCATAAAAACTTTTTGAGTTATGGCAGGAACCAGATTTCTTGATGGACGGACAGCAAACCTATAGCCCCTCCCGTTAAAACCGGTAGGGGACTAAAAACGGTGTTAACACCGAATAAACAGTGCAGTAGTAGGCCTACGCAATTTTAGAAAAACTAGTTGCGTATTTAAGTTTGAATTCGTTTAAAACATGTCTTAGTATTATGTGGCAAACACGATTTCGATTAAATCGAAATAAAATAGGAATAAATAATAGACGAAACGAATGCTGTCAATATTCAGAAACGTACTATTACATGAATGCCAGTGTTGAACCATGATAAAACAACCTTTAGACATGATTTGATTAAATTATCATACATAATATGAGTACAATAATTTTCTGGCCCAAACAGACCAATTGGAGCAGCATCTATACGGTAAAGTATTCATTCTTTCAAACATTATAGAACTCATCATTTGTAGCCGTTACATGTGCATGTATAACACTTTATTGGACAGCATTAAAACAAGAACATGCACCAATAGAATATCGATTATAGAATATCATTTATTAAAATGACAGCATTGATGCGCCTATGGCTACAAATGACACGTACAAAGAATACATAATACTTATCAAAATGAACATTAATGCTATACAAATTGAAACATGATACACTTCACAGGTAACTGCACCTTTGACAAAGAATAAAAAAATATTGAAATTTATTTTTCATATTTTTTATATATATTTTATTAATGGTAGAGTTACCTGTGCTATAACTTTTGGTTTGCTGTGAGAAATAATACATTTGCTTTTTTATGAATAGTTTATGATGCTTATATAAATATAATCTATAAGCACTAACCGTGAGCAATGACTTTATATTAATGTTTCTTTATAACTATTTTGAATTTCTGATGCAAATAATACGTGAGTTTCCTATTGCTTATCATTAAACCCATCATATATTCATTCTTCTACTTTCATATTCATACGTCGTTCACTAAAATTAATATTCCCGTCGTTAATGGCATAGTAAGCACTCAATCGAACGACGTGTACTACTTCATTGTTGCTGAGCAACATTTCCTGGACATCAACATTTCTTGGACGCAACATCTTAATAAATAAGTTATCATAAAATATTAGCCAACAAATTGTCATACTAGTACATTATTAAGCAAATAAAAGGTACGTGTAGTTGTGTTTATAAATATATAATTGTTTATTTAATCAATCAATTTGAAAGCTTGAACATATCATACATCACGACGGTGGAATCTCCCCTCCAACAGAGTCAACACATTAACCTGCAGTGTTCTATATTTTAGCGCCCAATTCAAGTACAGTTGTGGTCGTCAGAGTCCAATCTGGGGTGTAAACAGAAACGCTCTGTCTTGTGGAGATAGACCATTAACCAATCAGCTGGCTCGACACAAAACGCCTCACAGAGAATTTAAACCGGAAAGACCAATTCGAACACCAATAGCACATGCTGCTCTCAAGGCTGAGGCCACAGAGCGGTTACTAACATTATCAACACCTAAACCACGTGATGAAGGTCCATTTAGAGAACCAGAATGGGGTGTAAGTATAATATATTTAATAGTTGGTACTGTGATTCTTTTAATGTCCTAATCAGAACTCACCAGAACGACTGCATTTGCATTACCAATCTTTGCAAACAGGGAAGTGGAGGCAACCTATTGGTAGACTATAGAGTAGTAAACAAAGTTATGAGGAAATCAGACAGGGAATGTAGTACTCAACCTAACCAGCCGAGCACAGAAATCAGAAACACCACAACACGACCACACTGAGCAATGTCCACACATAAGCCAAAGAAACATAAAAATCCAAGTAAGCCCGGTTTGGTAAACTACAGACGAAATAACGCAAACCTTTCTGTTTAACCAATTATACATGAACACAACATTGCACCAATCAATTATAGTCCCTTGGCGAAAGTAGTCTTGTTTACAAATAGACATTGACAATCAAACCCATTTCGAAATGCAAGAATTATAATTACATTATTTCAATGTACACTTGACACATGCGACCAACTAAACGTTATTTCAATGTATACAAGTAAACAATGTTTACACAAGGTCTGCAACACACGCACGACTCCAAACATTGATATTGACAGTGGAAATTATGGTGGAAATGAACCTTTTGTGCATTCATGCAACTTTATTTGCACACATGCTACGATGTACGTACAATTGTATACATCGATTAATGTATGTCGATGTGCTGCTTTACCAGCTTGACTAGTATGAACTTATGAAGTGATCGAGCATTTATAATAGCGAATTCTTCAAATGTCAATGCATTGATAAATGCATTACAGATTGACTTTAATGGTAGAAGTAACGTTACATTGACATGTATGATTGCCTTACGTACAAGAGCATGTGAATATTCAAGATATGAAACATAAATAAAGAAGACATTTTTTACATCATTCCAAAATTATATAAATTCTTAGGTACACTATTGATGTACAAATATGGTCATAATTATTCAATGTAACTCTCCTTGTGGCCAATGATTGATTTGTATCCTTTCGGTCAATAGTCTCGTCCTGTTGCTAGGCAACTGCGCAGATAGACTGGTTGCTCAGATCTATTCGTAAACACACTACATGTATGTTGTTCTTTAATAAAAGCCTATTATCTGACTCATTATTGCAGGTCACTCCAAGTGCTAAGAATGCCTCGGCTACATCACGTTGTTTAGAGTTGGCGCGACCCAAACCAGTCGTAGATGATTACAAGTTACCACGTGACGAACAATGGCCCGTAACACGTGCAGCGAAACGTGCAAGCACAACTGGAAGGATTGATGAATTGTCGAGACCAATAGTAAGAGCAACTATGGACCATGTGCAATTTAATCCAGATGCCTTCCTTGTTAAAAAGTTAGCTCTAAAGGGATCGTTCCCATCGAGAGTAGAACAACTAGCCAAGGCTATTGAACGCTAGAAATTTAAATTCAAAATCGTGTTGTGGGATCTTTGACTACAGTTGGTGATCAAAAATGGTTTTAAATAAAACACATATTCAATACAGACACTGACGTTTTTTATAATGTGTACTCACCGCTCTTAGGTGACTAAAGTGACTTAAAGTTACTATTTGAATCCATATAAAACACCAAACTAGTTCACCAACTAAACCTAATTGAATCAAATAAATGGAATAAATACGGAATCCAAGTGATGAAATAGACAATCTACATATGAACCAGTGTTTTAAAACGAAAACAGCTTACAAAGGAACTTTACCAAATAGGTTTCTTACACGTATGCACATGATTTAAGTTCTTACACATTCAAGAACCATTCAATGAACCAAACTCCTTATATAGGGTACTGTCAGGTAATTAGAAACCAAGTAATTTGGTATAGAGTACCCTATGTGGTCTTGCAGCGTAACGACATCGAAGACTGTTTAGATTAAAAAAACACAAACATGTTAACTTGGAATCGATGAACGTCGTTAATCACAAGTGAAATCATGTGTACCACTTTACAAGATGCGTTTTCAAGACTCATGAAACCATTAATCAGTGTCTCAATGGAATTGAGATTATATTGTAAAGTGACAATATTTTTTCAAAGAAAACATGTGATACAATAATCAGTATTATATTTTATAGTGCGTTGAATGTTTACATATTGATTTAATTGTGCATAAACCCATATAGTGGGATTAAGGTACACAATTGATTAGAATCATTAATTTAAGTTACCACAGTTTTGTGTCTTACACACAGGAGTTTGTCTCGAATTATCTCCCTTTCTCTATGTGTAGAATTGAGATTGTCTGAAATTGTCTCCCTTTTTAGACACATTTGTATAAACATAAAGCAAATTCGACAAGTTCAGTCCTCTTTTCTGGGTAGTTTTTCAGATCTCTTCTCCTTTCTTTATACATAAACGTAGAATATAGTTAACTTAGATTTTGTTTCCATTTCTTGAGCATTATGAAAAGGGAGATAACTGAGACAAATTGTTGACGACAAATCGAGGGCTCAGTGCTATTCTACTGTTACTACATCAATTTATAGAGGCACCAGTTTTGCACTAAGCCCTCTAATCCTCTATACGTTTTTGCACCTTAAGGATGAAATCACAAGATCAGCCATGAACTTATGAACTGAAACGAGTCAGGACTATGTTTTGCAGCCATCCTTCCAGTGCAAACTACTTATGTGAATGTATGCAGTTTACAGTCAGTATTATATATAATCTGTATCATTGTACCATTTATATCAGTGTGATGTTATATTGTACAATTTTATACAAATCAAAATTTGAACCTACAGTACAACCTCTGTAGAGCACCATCTTTTGGAAGCTACATAATTACATTGGCTGTTGTATATAGGTTGTTGCTTTGCAGAGGTTGAATTAATAGGAATTAAAGGCTTCGTGTTGCTCTTTTTCAACCATTTTCGTACGATTCATTTCGACCATTTTCCCCCTGGCTTACAATTGGTGCCTGTGGTGGGTCTGACTGTGGTGTGCGTCTGTTAGAAGCAACATTGGCATATAAAAACTGTTTGGATGCAGAATTGTTTGTACATCAAATGCATGGGGACTTTTTGGGCTTTTTAACAACATTTAGATGACCAGAAACTACCCTGACTTCACGAGTGTGTTGTTCTGTTATGCGTTAATAACTGCCAATATTATGTGTCCGAGTGTTTGTGTCCAGTATGCAAGTTTTTGTTCATTTTTCTACTTTCACTGTTATAATCAACATAAATTAAATTTCAATATTATAGTTCAAAATGAACTTTAATATTGACAAAACATTACTCTGCTGTGACATGGCGCCAGTTTTTAATCAATTACTTTTAAAGACATTTTAAAGGTAAATTATAAGCACATGTTGGTTGCAATGATTTTGCTTGGAGCGCCTTTATAATGCAGATGTCGACTCGGGCGTTTTGTTAATTACTGAATAACAAGGGGTGTTCAAAAAGTTTCAGGACAAGTGCAAAACTTTTGTAACACCCCTTGTATGTTACATTTCATACAAATATCAATTAGTTTATCCGTTAGATGTGTATTATAATGACAACTGTATGAAATAAGATTGCTGTATTGTTGTGTTTGGATTTTCAACATTTATGAAATGCTGTTATTCTATTATTATGATTATATACATTTGGAAGTTTTATTTTCGAATAAACAAGAAAAAAATAACTTAGTATTTTTGTTCATATGTGTATCTATTTTGAGGACCAGTTTGTTCTTAACCACTGATCTATGAGGATGAGCATTATTATTCTTTATTGTTTTAATGAGACCAGAGAATTTGACAGGATCCTTGACCTTCAATTAACATAATTTTACATCTGTCTTGTCTATATTTATAACCCCAGTTGCATTTCTTGGGAGTGGGGAGTATCACCCGTTCAATCGATGTGTAATACAACCACACATTTAAAATACCGATATTGCACAATTTGCTGTGGGAAATTTATTTATGTATTATGTATTCAACTAACATATTTGTGGTAAAAGTTCAGGATCAAGTCAAATTCTCTGTGATATACATGCATATACAATAATAGGACATGGTACATATCCCCAAACCCTATCATACCATACAAATGGTAGGGTAAAAGGTATCATACCAATGCTTCTACCTATCGCTGGCTTAGGATGAGATTGTCTTAAGTGCCACTTACGACCTGATAAGACTAATGCATATTTCTAATCTACTTCATAAAGCGCTTCTTATGAGCCTACTTTCATGAAAATCCGAACTTGTCAAGTTGACCAAATTGAAGTTGAAACAAGACTGCGCTCAATAACGCTTATGCCCCGGTGGAAGCCATGTCATTAAATCATTAATTAAGTCCAAAATTAGGTCAAGGTGAAGATAAAAATGGAGTCAGGTGATACAGGCGTGTGGAGAGTGGTCATATACAACATCCATGCAAGTTTAAAAGCTTTGTAGCAAGCCATATTAATGCTAGAAGAAACAGTCAATTTGGGTTAACCAGGCTAGATACAGAAACGGACAGGTGAATCACTATATGCCTCCCCCTCTATCGATACGGGGGCATAAAAACTTGTTTTCATAAAAGTAAAGAGTGATTGTCAGACATCAGACAGTTTTTCTTGTTTTCTCAAAATATTGATTTTGTAGTTAAGACCTTCTCATTCTAAGCCAGCAATATATCAAACATGAGCCCTGCAGGATAACCTAGTGACTTCACAAGAGATGAAATATAACAACAACAACAACAACTACAATGGAATAATGAAATATTTATTGCGATACAACATACATATTTTTGTGATCATAGTTGATGGCAATTTTAACGTACACGTCATGTTTCAGCTTAAGATGCTATCACTTATCTGACCAAATCAGACATTCATCCAAAAAGGAGCCGTTGGTCTAGAAGACAATTTGCATCCCCTGTATTAGGGGTGAACCGGATTAACTTATTTGTTTTATTATTTTTGGTAATGATATTTTTTCTGAAATTATCCAATCACATCAATGTTCATAAAATATGATCCAATCAGTTACACGCTACAAAAACAATACATAAATGCCTTATTTGATCGACGCAGATAACTCCAGAAGTCTGTTAGTATATGGGCACTTACATGTGGCGCCTTCAAGCACAGGTACACCAACGCATTAAAATAAGCACACCAAATTAAATTTCACAGTCAAAGTGAATAAAATCTATTTTGAATGATAAACTAGAGCTTGAATATTCAGTCAGACTTAACACTGACAACTCTCAATCGCAGTTGTTTTCGTTTCGGAAATCAGAGAATGTTACAGCATTAACATCAATTTTATCCAGATGTCTGTTTCGAATCGCCAAGAACAATGTTAAAAAAACGCGCCCTGGTGGAAGTCTTCCGAAGACTTATCCATAATTAGTAGCTAAGTCCATCATGAGCCATTGATAATTTTGTTGAGGTGCATTATGGTGTTGACAATGCAAGGTGTTTATTATGGCAAACAATTATGCTTAGTTTGAAAGCAATTTATTGGTGGACTCAGTGGATGAAGGGTCATAAGTTAAAACAAAGTCTAACAAATTGCATATTAATACCTCAAAAGGCAGGGCAATTCCTTCTACCATAACCCAAACGGACTAAAAACTTGAGAACTGTTCATGAGAAGACTTTGCTACATCCATGTATTCAAAATTATCACAGATTCCAGTCATTGCTGTTGTCATATATTCCAGCGCCCTGATCTGTCACTAGGCTAACCCAACCATGCACCGCATCAGTCTATCAACCGTTCTCACCTTTCAACTCTAAGTAAGCCTCATATTGAGCTGGAGTGTTTTTAAACATATTAATTTTCTTCTTGATTTGTTTAGGTGTTTCCTGGTAGTGATTCTTAGGATCTCGAGCCATTGCCTGCAATACATATATAGACATAGATTAGTACAATATTACAGGAGTTCCACTTGACTCGAAAGTATAGGTTTTTACCCTTGAAATAAAAAATAAGACATGGAAATATCACGAAAACCTGATTTTCATGGCAGCCAAGCATAATTTGCCAGAGACTGTTTATCTATTGTTAGTAATGGAGATCTTGACCCCACTAGCCCAACTTTCACTCTCATGCAAGCTTTTCGTATAAACAACATACACAACAAGCTTCATCAGGAACTCTCATTCCAAACTCAAGTTACTAAATGGAAAACAAATTGTGGACACCTGCCCGCCCACCGAAATTACCACTATAAAAGAGAGCAGTATCATTACCATATTTAAAATGTGTTGTAAAATAAAAGAAGGAGATAATTAAAATGAGATGATAAGTTTCAAGGAAACTCCTTGCATCATTTGGAGATAAACTCAGGAAAAAAACAAGTATGAAAATATGTAAAGGGAGATAATAAAAACATTAAGATATATAGAATTAGGTTTCTTGGTCACTGCACTTTTTCACCTTGTCGTCTGTTTAATATTATTTTAAGTTTGAAGTCGATATCTTCAGTGGTTTGCAAGATATGCTCCAGACAAATAATTATTATTAAAGTACTAAAGGAGAGATAATTCAAAATGTAAGACAGACAGAATTTGTTGGTCACTGCACTTCTTCATGTTGCCATATATTCATATTTCAAGTCATTATCTTAAACAGGTTTCAAGATATGCTGTGGGCAAAATTTGTGACATTCAGACTGAATCACATAATTTCTTACCTTATAGTCATCGTCATATTTATCCAACATATAAACACAATACTGAGCCTCCGGTTCTGATAGTTTGTTGTTTTTGTCCACAGCAACATTGGCACTAGCTTCCAGAGCTGAAACAATACAAGTTTATTTTAAATCAGAGTTTGCGAGTTCCATATTGAAGCAGGTTAGGAGTTTTTCTCCTTATATAGCAGAGGCCTGTAAAAGGCCCCTTCCAAATTGGAAATTTCTTGCATTATTCCCAAAATTCCCAGATTATACCTATTTTTAGTTTCCAATAACAGGTAATGCACCGATATTTTTCCCAAAATCCAGAGGCTAAGGCCCCTTCCCAAAATGAACAGAAAAAGCCCTGCAAGTTGAGTGAATCGTCCAATGTATACCACTGAAAAGCAGTTGAGAAATGGCAATAAACTCATTAAACAAACCTGTATGGTTGTCTTGGACAAGTAATTGTTGATTTGGGCAAATAACTTTTGTAGTTGTATAGGACCTGGTACATACAATCATGTATGATAAGAAAAGTAATTTTCAATCCTAAATTCAGGGACTGCATTAACAAATATCACTTTTCAATTGTGTTGTAATGAAAAATCAGGTCATGAAATTTCAAACAACTATTAAATTTATGATTGATCTGTCAGATGCGTACATAATTTGTAATTGATTTAAATTAATTTAAAGACTTTTCTAGAGAAGGAAGCCTTTAAATGATCCTGACTGAAAAGGAAAATAGCCTGTTAGTTTGACAGAGTAATAACAGTAGTGCACAGAAATCCAAAGCCACACATTTATGGCGGCATCGCTTAGCCACCCACACAAGAGTCAGACATATAACAAATCATTCACATCCTCAAAAATGGAATGCTTCAAGCAAACCTAGATTCTCACTGACTTCCAAATAAATGGCACACTGCGGACTTTTGTGCATAATTAGCTAAAGGGAGGTAATTATGTATGATACTTACATTGTATAACATATTCCTTGGAGGGTCTCACTTCTTCCTCTTCTACAACTTCCATGTTGTCCTCTCGATGTTTAGACCCCAGAGATTCCTGCAAATAGTAAAATACATCAGTCAGTATATTGTGTCACTCACTAACAAACTAAACTCTTGTATACAATACATGGGTATGTACATTCAGGCTTTCTACTGCCCCTTCAAAAAATAGTAGGGCAAATGAAGGGCAGATTTTGTTTAACAAGAGCAATGGGGGAAACGTATTGGGGCGGAAGTGGATACACCGACTATTTCAATGGCCGATTTACGTCGATTCGGTAAGTAAATCTTGACTTTTTGTTGCTTAGAAAGGCGTTTGAAATAAAAACAAGCTGACCAAAGTACCCGGCCAGGTTTCTAGTTTGCGACCCATGGTTGTTTTCCCTCCAAGCACCTATAATTAAGCAGAACACTCGCGCAAAGTGCCGTTTTGGTTACAAATACCCTGATTTGAGAATATTTTTATCTGTAATATTTCCTATTTCTCCCGATTTTCATGGTTTATGGATTGTTTATGGGCCTAGTTTCATTATTTATATGATTATAAGTATGCATGTGCAAAAAAAATTGCGATTCCATATTATATTGAGGCAAAACACACTAAAGATCCGCTATGATACCCCTGATTAATGCCGTTTGGGGCAAACACCCCTGACACGTAGGAAATGTGGTATAATAAAAACAACATTCGACTTGATCATTAACTGAATATTACGCGCAAATGATAAAAAATGTACATTGTGAATACTAGATAAGTTTATATAATGCCAAAACAGGAATATGTTTTCAAGCTATACACATATATCTACTTGCCATACACATTTAATCTGCCACTGTGTTAAATTGTAAATTATATATTCACAATGTTTATGGTCATTCTAAGAGTGTTTTCTTTTTGCAGAACAACCCGTAGACTGATCACGTGATGTAGTTGATGCTGCCTGCTAAGACCTGACAAAGAACACATACCTACAACAGTGGATTCAATGATAGGACCAAGCATTTCAACGATTAAACAGTTGACAATGACATGGATGATGGAGTTCGATAGAAAGTGTGAAATTCTATACTAACATGAGAAATATCAAATAAAACCCTTAAAAATCCACTTTGTTTTGATAATAGCATGTACATGCTTGTGTGTGAGAACGGTTCACGGTGTCTACCCGTATTGGCACCCTCTCGACAGGAGAGGTACGAAAACCGACGATTTTGCCAAAGATACAGAAAGTCCTTGAACCAATCAGGCCTCTAAATGCTTTAAATATTGCAACTTTCATGAAATAACATTAAAAAGAGCCTACTTTCCGTTTCGTTGTGGCACAGGAACCCTCTCTGTTCTGGCACCGGCACCCTCTCTGTGCTATAGTTACTGTGAACACAGCGAGGATTCCCGTGCCAATCAGCTGAACCACACAGAGAGGATGCCGATGCCACAACAAAACCGAGCGTAGGTATTTTTCGTAATTTGATAGGATACAGCGTTTTGCAGACAGTGTGCCAATACGGGTAGGGGACACCGGGGCAAGTGAGAACGGACATTTGTTTTTTAACGAGTGCTTTTCACAAATTCTGCAATTGTGCAAATTAAATGCGTATTTTTTTATCAAGCATGGACTCTACTCACATAATATAGAGGCACTTCATAGACTGGACGATTCAGGTTATCAAAATATGAGCATCCAAATTGACGGGGCAAATCGGAACACGGTCGGGGTTAAGAGAAAAATACTTAAATCATACTCTGTCCAATCGTGTATCTACTCACACTGGACAAGTACCTATTCATTGTAGTAATAGGTACTCATCAGAACAAAATACAGCAATCCCTGGCGTATTCGGATACTCACCACCACGGAACTCAAGTAAATACACCCTCATAGGACATTCACTCCCGAGACTGGGTACTCGCAAACATCAACTTCAACCATATCAGACTCGAAGGGGTCTCACAACAACCATATACTACCCATTTTTTAAAATCAGTACAACCATACCTTATGCATATTTACCCACACAAGAATAGCAATACCCGACTACACATATATGGAATAGCTACCAACCATGCTTGCGGTACTTCCTCTTTCTACAGACAGGAACATAACAATGCATACATGGTTTGTAGCTAGTCCATATAGTCGGGTATGGTTGTACCTAAAGGAATAGGTTGGCTAAAGTCGGTGGTTGTTCGAGATTGAGAACCCTTTCTTACCTAGATGGGTTAAGTGTGTCGAATAATCACCACATAAACCCGGGTATGGTTGTTCTCGGTGGCAATGACGACCTGGTGTAGCTATAGCATGAGTTGATTTTAAAAAATGGGTATTATATGGTTGTTGTGAGACCCCTTCGAGTCTGGTATGGTTGTAGTTGATGTTTGCGAATACCCAGCCTCGGGGTGACTGTTCTTTGTGGGTTTGAGCACCGCATTGGACCTGATATGGCTGTATTTGTTGGTGGTGAGTACATTAGTTGTATATTTTTATAGCTAGCATGTGAGTGTGTATGTGACAGTGGCAAGAACGAACCACTAAAATAGGGACTGATAAAACTGTTCTCTAGGGTGGCAACGACCTTGTTCGGCTGTATCCCGTGGTTGTAAATATTCGTAGGACATATTGTGGCTTTAGTTTAATGTGCTAAGTACCAAAATGAGATATGATATGTATGTATTAAGTGGTTGTGTGAGTAGTTATATTTGGTGGTGAGTATCCGAATACGTCAGGGATTGCTGTATTTTGTTCTGAAGAGTGCCTATTACTACAATGAAGAGGTTCTTGTCCGGTGGAAGTTGATCGATACAGGATAGGACAGAGTATGATTAAAGTATTTTTCCATCATAACCCCGACCATGTTCTGATTTGCCCCGTCCATATGTATGCTCATATTTTGATAACCAATCGTCCAGTCTATGAAGTGCCTCTATATTATATGAGTAATGCCATGCTTGATAAAATACGTATTTAGTTTGTACAATTGCAGAATTTGTGAGAAGCCCTCCTTCTGACTTGCCCCGGTTTCCCCTACCCGTATTGGCATCCTGTCTGCAAAACGCTGTATCGTATCAAATTACGTAAAATACCTACGTTCGGTTTCGTTGTGGCACCGGCATCCTCTGTGTGTGGTTCAGCTGATTGGCACGGGAATCCTCGCTGTGCTCACAGTAACTATAGCACAGAGAGGGTGCCGGTGCCAGAACAGAGAGGGTTCCGGTGCTACACTGAATCGGAAAGTAGGCTCTTTTTAATGTTATTTCATGAAAGTTGCAATATTTAAAGCATTTAGAGGCCTGATTGGTTCAAGGACTTTCTGTATCTTTGGCAAAATCGTTGGTTTTCGAACCTCTCCTGTCGAGAGGGTGACAATACGGGTAGACACCGTGAACTGTTCTCACACACAAGCATGTACTGTACATGTTATTATCAAAACAAAGTGGATTTTTAAGGGTTTTATTTGATATTTCTCATGTTAGTATAGAATTTCACACTTTCTATCGAACTCCATCATCCATATCATTGTCAACTGTTTAATCGTTGAAATGCTTGGTCCTATCATCGAATCCACTGTTGTAGGTATGTGTTCTTTGTCAGGTCTTAGCAGGCAGCATCAACTACATCACGTGATCAGTCTACGGGTTGTTCTGCAAATAGAAAACACTCTTAGAATGACCATAAACATTGTGAATATATAATTTACAATTAAACACAGTGGCAGATTAAATGTGTATGGCAAGTAGATATATGTGTATAGCTTGAAAACATATTCCTGTTTTGGCATTATATAAACTTATCTAGTATTCACAATGTACATTTTTTATCATTTGCGCGTAATATTCAGTTAATGATCAAGTCGAATGTTGTTTTTATTATACCACATTTCTTACGTATCAGTGGTGTTTGCCCCAAACGGCATTAATCAGGGGTATCATAGCGGTTCTTTCGTGTGTTTTGCCTCAATATATTATGGAATCGCAATTTGTTTTGCACATGCATACTTTCAATCATATAAATAATGAAACTAGGCCCATAAACAATCCATAAACCATGAAAATCGGGAGAAATAGGAAATATTACAGATAAAAATATTCACAAATCAGGGTATTTGTAACCAAAACGGCACTTTGCGCGAGTGTTCTGCTTAATTATAGGTGCTTGGAGGGAAAACAACCATGGGTTCGCAAACTAGAAACCTGGCCGGGTACTTTGGTCAGCTTGTTTTTATTTCAAACGCCTTACTAAGCAACGAAAAGTCAAGATTTACTTACCGAATCGACTTAAATCGGCCATTGAAATAGTCGGTGTATCCACTTCCGCCCCAATACGTTTCCCCCATTGAAGAGGGCCCTATGCAGTGATTTTTTTACCTGCGAGTCCCGAGTCCTGGACTCACAAAAATCAGTGAGGATGCAGAGTTTAAAATTATGTGAGTCCCAAAACTGTATTGATATTTTAACAAAAACAATTTTGAAGACTGCTCCATACAATCATACCTTAATTATAATCAGTACTCTGGTTTTCAACTACTAATAGTGTTAAAAGAAGCAAGGTTTCCACATTTTTTAACAGGTTACTTTAATAATAAAGGGGAAGACGCTGGGCGCTGGTCAAAAGGGAAAAATCACACGAAAAAAAAAGTTATTATAACCCAGCGATCTGGGTTGGATTCCCAGTCACAGCAGGTCACATTCTTCCAAAAAAATTTACAATGTTGATTTTGACGCTGACCAACCAACATCCGAAGTATTTGCATCCTAGGGCCAAGCATTGTCGAGTTATTGACAGGAAGTGGTTTGATTAACCGACTGACATGAAGAATGACCAACATGTGCACAGCAATATTATACACCGCTCATCAAAGATGGCACTGGGTAAATAATAATTATCAATCCATGTATCCATATTTAAAATGTAAAATGTCAAGAACAAAAATCATCTACCCAGTCTACCTGAATGTAAAATTCTATTTATAGACAGTATCCATTGCCACCATAAACAATTGTTGGTCAGAAAAGGTGTGAAAACTCTATAGTAAAGTTAAATATGATAAAATAAGAGTAACAAATGTCTGGGGTTGATTGGTCTAGTGGATAAGGTGTCTGACAGGTAAGCTGGAAGTCGTGAGTTCAACCCCCACAGCAGGTAAGTGGTTTATAATATAAATAAAAATTGTAATAAATTGTAACTAGAAATTGTAAGATTACTAACACAAGAGGGTCCAAAGGGCCCTGGGTCGCTCATGATCATTGTGATCAATTTTCACAAAGATTAGTCACAAATTGTGACCTCTAATGTGTTCACAAGGTTTTTCAATGATTTGGCCTCGTGACCTAGTTTTTAACCCCAGATGACCCAATATCGAACTTGACCTAGATTTTACAGAGATGATCATTGTGATCAAGTTTCATAAAGATTAGGCTCAAATTGTGACCTCTAATGTGTTCACAAGGTTTTCCTTTGATTTGACCTAGTGACCTAGTTTTTGACCCTAGATGACCCAATATCGAACTTGACCTAGATTTTATAGAGATGGTCATTGTGATCAATTTTCATAAAGATTAGGCTCAAATTGTGACCTCCAATGTGTTCACAAGGTTTTCCTTTGATTTGACCTAGTGACCTAGTTTTTGACCCCAGATGACCCAATATCGAACTTGACCTAGATTTTACAGAGATGATCATTGTGATCAAGTTTCATAAAGATTAGGCTCAAATTGTGACCTCTAATGTGTTCACAAGGTTTTCCTTTGATTTGACCTAGTGACCTAGTTTTTGACCCCAGATGACCCAATATCGAACTTGACCTAGATTTTATGGAGATGATCATTGTGATCAAGTTTCATAATGATCAGGCTAAATTTGTGACCTCTAGTGTGTTCACAAGCAATTGTGAACGGACGACGGACGGACGACGGACGAAGAGCGATCACAAAAGCTCACCTTGTCACTTTGTGACAGGTGAGCTAAAAATAACCATGAACTACTCACACTAACACTGTACTAACTTGAATTTCTTATCTCCCTCACCAGAACTAACCAACTAACTTACAAGTACTAACTGAACTAACACCGCACTAACCTAACTTGAACTAACCTGAACTGACTAAGCACCAGATTAACCTGAACTATGCAAACACTGTACTCGCCTGAACTAACTGAGCACTTCACTTACCTGAACAATGCACTAACCAGAACTAACCCGAGCACCAGACTAATTTAAACGAACTGAACACTGCACTAACCTGAACTAACTGAGCACCAGACTTACTTGTACTAACCCGAGCACCAGACTAACTTGAGCACCGCACTAACCCGAACTAACCGAGCACCAGACTTACTTGAACTAACCAAGCACTAGGCTAAAAAGTAGGGCAAAGTAGGAATTTCTGACATTCAAAAGTAGGGCTAAAATAGGAACTATTAATTACCGTTTAAGTTGAATATTATCTGCAGCATATAGAGAGTTCTAGCATTAACAAGCCTAATAAATATCAATACCACCAAAACCGGGATGAACAACAGAACAAATAGGCAACCAGATAATATACATCCTTGTTGTAAGCTAATTGGCGAATGCAGCGAGCCCAAAAAATGTGTCATATATTTGGTGGAGACTGATACAAACCTTTGTTTTCTTGATACGTATGGTTTTATTAGGGTCCGCACTAATACCCATGTCAGCTAAATTTTTCAAGACACTCTTCCTCCTGTCCCAAGATTCTGCAATCTCTGTACTGAAAACAAAATATGCCATGGATGATTAGGCTGAATTTACAGACCGATTACAGACCGATTTAAAAAAAATTGCTCCATCTGTGCGTTTGCATTGGGTACGTTATGTACTAGGTACGTTAGTAACGTTACCATATGTATTTTGTAAAACTTATTTTGATTGGTCAGTAATAAATTAGTAATCAAATCGCACAGTATGAACCATTTTTCTACGTTCTTGTACTCCTCATTTGAAGAGTCTCTTCCAATTAATGAATTATCTGATTATGTGTAGGAAACATAAAAGTATGGATAAAATGGAATAAATTATCGGTAATTGGCCACCGGACAACAAGTGTAATGCTGATTTCTTGATGACAGCACATGGAAACGAGGAAAAGCATCTCTTACTGTCTGTATGCCGCCTTAAAGGGAAATTGAAAATATTTGCTTTTTTGTTGATTTTAGCGAACAAAAATTGGTCAGACAGAATTCCTTCTGGTGTCACAGTTTCTCCAAGTCAATCGGACCATTGGTACGACAGATTGTCGGCGACAATTGGAAGTCGGTGCTATTTTCACCACTCAGATTTCGGAGAAAGTGGATCCCCAATCGTGAAACCACATGAACCTACAGTTATGCAATATAAATTATGATATATTTGACGAATACATGTACACAATAATAATAGATAATAGGCATTAACAGGGAAAATAATTTAATCATTTGATTATTAATAATTTACATTTTACAATTCTACAAAAAAATACAGGGTCGAAATCGCATGAGACGAAACCTTAGAACATCCTGACATAAACAATGATTACTTACCACTGAATAACTGGCATCTTCTTAGATTTAGCCCAAACTTTTTTTCTGTTAATATCATAATTATATCTGGCTTTTCTTTTTCTTGGCCTGCCCATTTTCTTTATTTTTTAGCAATATTTTGATGTAAACTGTACTCTGCATTATGGTCGTAACAACCCACATCATACCTACTATTTGGAGGAAGGAAGTATCAGACATGAAATAAGCAACAAATTGTGTGAACGTGATCTTGGTATAACCTTCGATACTAACTTGAAATTTCGTCAACATATAAACGATTGTATTAATAAAGCAAACAGAATGACAGGATTTGTACGTCGCTCATTTCTCCATATTACTACTAGAAATTTCCGTAAGCTGTATAAGTCTATTATTAGGCCTCACCTGGAATATGGAAACATCATATGGTCTCCCAGATTTAAGATGGATATTGATGCTTTAGAGCGAGTTCAAAGGAGAGCAACAAAGTTGGTGTATTATGTCAGGAACTTTTCCTATTTTGATAGACTTAGACTGCTGAAAATTCCATCCTTATCTTATAGAAGATTTCGTGGGGATATGATCCAGGTTTATAAGTTAATAAACAACAAGGAGGACTTGTCATATGAACTATTCTTTAAGAAATCACAACATCAAATCACTCGTGGTCACAGTCTTAAACTTGACATACCATCCTGCAGGAAAGATATTCGAAAATACTTCTTCTCAAACAGGGTTATTTCTGACTGGAATGCCCTTCCTGAAAATATTATCAGTGCACCGTCTTTGAATACGTTCAAAAATAGACTAGATGACTTTATGGATGACATGAAATATACAGTTCATCCGGAAAATACCTGGGTATCTGTACAAGAGGGGGTTATATAAGTTTACCAAACTTGCGACCCTACAACGATGTAAGATGTAAGAAAAACACGTGTTTATCTTTGACGAATTTAAACGCCTAGCTCCGAAGCCACGCACACGCATTTACAAATATGTAGTTATCTACCTTAAACTGATCATTGTTGTACAAATTGTCAATTATTATTTACTAATAAAATACACTCTATTTTATACGATATCAAAAACATCGTTTTGATTTAACTATTTTTTCACTTTTATACGAAACTACGACCAAAACAATTGCTCGGGTTTGTTGTGTAAGTTGACCTTAGAGTTGGCTGCACTAAAATACCAATCGGAACGTCCGTACGGCATTTATCGGTTCCTGACGTCGCTAGAAAAATATTTACGATTAGTCATATGGCCGAGGTTGTCCGATTGCTAAAATACTTGCCAAAATGGAGAAGCCGCCAGAGAAGTCGGACAAAAACAACTCGTCTGCTGCTGAAAGGGAGCAGCTATTTTATTTACCTCCAGATCGCAAAAAACATGCAGGGTTTAGACCACAGTTGATTTCGGACGAAGAGAAGGCAATTGAGGAAAAAGGACAGACAGGGTTTTTCTGGAGCCGTGTATGGCCATCTTTCAAAGAAAATCCTGTTGCTCCCATAGGTAATGCGCCAGTCAATTAAAACCTTGTTTCCTTCCCCATCCCCAAATGCTGGGGGGAATGGTCTTGGGGTTTTCCTTTCCGATTTCCCTCACTCCCAGGTGAATGCTGGGTTTATTGGAATTATTCTGATTAATTGATGCGGTGGTATCACAACTTTTGTCCTGTATCATAACTAAAGTAAATTAGGGAGCGATAAAATCCTGGCCCTAGCAGGGATCGAAACCACGACCTCTAGCATTGTAGGCGGACACTCGACGTCATCACTAAAGAGTTAACTCAACATCAAGGCTGTTGGAAGTGGCCATATACCTACAATCACTACATAACGGTACCGTAATCCTAGACACACAGGTTGGATTACGGAAGTTCACATTGGCACTTGGTGAATCATACATTTAACATGGCTTCTGCAGTCTCTCAGGCCTTGTAACCCTATCCAACATGTCAACAAATTATGGCCCCTGATTGACTTAGCTAGTTTTGTCTTGCTTTCAAACTTGCTTATCACCATAAACATTGTTAAAGCAATTTAACACTATGCAATATTTAAACAGAGTAATGGCCCCTGAATTACCTAGTTATTTTTTGTGGACAAGGTTTCCACTTGGGTATAAGTGTTTACTGAACACAGTCTTCTTTCACTAATTGTTTCACTTAAATTGTTAAAAGTACAAAATCTCTTTCAGGTCTTACATTGACGTTGGGTGCTCTTGGTTATGGGGTATATTGTATGGGAAGTGGACAACAACGTAAATCACATGCGATGATGAATTATCGTATCGGATTTCAATTTATAACATTTGTAGCTATTGTAGGCGGATACTACCGCAGAGACATTAAGCATTCTTTAATGGCCAAGTTAGAAGCTGACGCTGAAAGCAATGCCACTGTTGCGGCAAATAGTCCTGTTACAATTACAGCAAATAGCCCAGTGACAGATTCTAAAAAGTGATTCAATAATTATGGGTTAACACTGTTATGATAATTTTTATAAATTCATCTGTGAAATTCATACATGTATGTGCAGTGCAGCTGAAATTCAACTAAAAATTACGCGAAACAGTATATCATACCATGATGCAGTAAAATATGAATTTGAAATACAAAATTTGAAACAACAAGGGATCCTATCATAGATTGGTCTGACTAACATCCCCTGAATAGAACTTAAACTGTCTATGTCATTTCATGAAAGGCACTTTAAATTTGTTTCATATAGAAAAGAAGTGGACTTGTGTAAAATGTGATAATTACGATATTCAGCTTGCTGTGTTCATCCAGTGTTGGTGTGTTATCAAAGGATGATTAAGAAATGATGCAGATTCTATATTAATATTCACTAACCAGACACATCATGCTGCAGACAAGGCACAGGTCACTTCCTTCAAGAATTATGCCTCCTGTAGATGTCAAAGACAAGGTGTCCGCGTATACAACTTCTTACGAATATTCTTGTCTTGTTACCTTATTTTCATAATATTGTTTGAACTTTCAAAGTTACATCTATTATATTTAAAGTTTAATTCACCAAACATTTCATTAAAATGAGACCCATATTACGCTTCACTTATTTATGCTGATGTATATGTCTAACTGCGTAAAGGAATGAAGCAAATATTAGGATCTGATGTTAATGAGATTGTTTCACCAACAATTGTGATGTAATTTGAAGAAAAGTTAACAAGTGCCTTTGGTATGTCAGAAAATACTTTTGGTGGTGTTTACTATACCTATATATACTTAACTAAACAAATGGTAATTTTCTGAAGAAATTAGTTAAATACTTTTATGTGACCATTTTCTTGTTATGTCGTTGTTCCTGCTCCAATCATGTCTAATTATTAGTTTGAAAGGGAGACAATCCAGTTATGAAAATCAAATCACATTTTCAAGGGTCAAAATATTCATAATAGAGAATCCGACTGATTTTTTAAAAGCACAATTTCTTGACAAGTCAACTTGCCTGGTACCTGTTGTTGACATTATGATGTTTTAGCTGAATATGTTGGTTACTGTTTTATGTTTATTGTACATTTGAAAAAATAATATATGAACTTGTGGTACTAGTATGAACCACTAACTAAAGGATATGTTTTTAGCTCACCTGACCACAATGTGGTCATGGTGAGGTTTTGTCATACCGAGATGTCCGTCGTGCGTCGTGCGTCCGTCAACAATTTCTTCAAACGACTTCTCCTCCTAAACCGCTTGGCCAAATTTGATAAAACTTAGCAGGAATGTTCCTTGGGTGGACCTCTACCAAAGTTGTTAAAAAAATTCCAGTCCGTCGCATAACTAGGTCACACAGGCTAAAAATAGATTTTCAAAAAGGAAACTTCAAAAATCTTCTTCTCTGAAACCGTAAGGCCTAGAGCTTTCATATTTGGTATGTAGCATCACCTTGGGGTCCTCTACAAAGATTGTTAAAATTATGTCCCCGGGGTCAAAAATGGCCCCGCCCTGGGGGCCCTTAGTTTTACATAGAGTTATATAGGGGAAACCTTTAAAAATCTTCTTCTCCAAAACCGCTTGGCCCAGGGCTTTCATATTTGGTATGTAGACTCAGCTAGAGGTCCTCTACAAAGATTGTTCAAATTATGTCCCTGGGGTCAAAACTGGCCCCGCCCCGGGGGCCCTTAGTTTTACATAGAGTTATATAGGGGAACCTTTAAAAATCTTCTTCTCCGAAAGCGCTTGGCCCAGGGCTTTCATATTTGGTATGTAGACTCAGCTAGAGGTCCTCTACAAAGATTTTTCAAATTATGTCCCTGGGGTCAAAAATGGCCCCGCCCCGGGGGCCCTTAGTTTTACATAGAGTCATATAGGGGAAACCTTTAAAAATCTTCTTCTCCAAAACCGCTTGGCCCAGGGCTTTCATATTTGGTATGTAGACTCAGCTAGAGGTCCTCTACAAAGATTGTTCAAATTATGCCCCTGGGGTCAAAATTGGCCCCGCCCCGGTGGCCCTTAGTTTTACAAAGAGTTATATAGAGAAAACTTTAAAAAATCTTCTTCTCTGAAACCGTAAGGCCTAGAGCTTTCATATTTGGTATGTAGCATCACCTAAGGGTCCTCTACAAAGATTGTTAAAATTATGTCCCTGGGGTCAAAATTGGCCCCGCCCCGGGGGCCCTTAATTTTACATAGAGTTATATAGGGGAAACCTTAAAAAATCTTCTTCTCCGAAACCGCTTGGCCCAGGGCTTTCATATTTGGTATGTAGACTCAGCTAGAGGTCCTCTACAAAGATTGTACAAATTATGTCCCTGGGGTCAAAAATGGCCCCGCCCCGGGGGCCCTTAGTTTTACATAGAGTCATATAGGGGAAACCTCTAAAAATCTTCTTCTCCGAAACCGCTTCGCCCAAGGCTTTCATATTTGGTATGTAGACTCAGCTAGAGGTCCTCTACAAAGATTGTTCAAATCATGCCCCTGGGGTCGAAATTGGCCCCGCCCCGGGGGCCCTTAGTTTTACATAGAGTTATATAGAGAAAACCTTAAAAAATCTTCTTCTCCGAAATTGCTTGGGCCAGGGCTTTCATATTTGGTATGTAGACTCACCTAGAGGTCCTCTTCAAAGATTGTTCAAATTATTCCCCTCGGGTCAAAATTGGCCTCATCCTGGGGGTCACCATTTTACTTAGACTTATATAGGGAAAACATATAAAAATCTTCTTGTCTAAAACTACAATGTCTAAGAGCTTTGATATTTGGTATGTAGCATCATCTAGTGGTCCCCTACCAAGATTGTGCAAATTATGCCCCTGGGGTCAAAATTGGCCCAGCCCCGGGGGTCACCGTTTTACATATACTTATATAGGGAAAACATATAAACATCTTCTTGTCTAAAACTACACTGCATAGAGCTTTGATATTTGGTATGTAGCATCATCTAGTGGTCCTCTACCAAGATTTTTCAAATTATGCCCCTGGGGTCAAAATTGGCCCCACTCGGGGGGTCACCATTTTACATAGACTTATATAGGGAAAACATATTAATATCTTCTTGCCTAAAACTACACTGCCTAGAGTTTTGATAATTGGTATGTAGCATCATCTTGTGGTTTTCTACCAAGATGTTCAAATTATTCCTTTGGGTGAAAATTGTGCAGGGTTTATAATCAGGTGAGCTATATTGGGCCATCATGGCCCTCTTGTTTCTTATATACTAGGAGGTAGCCAGGCTTGAATTGATGTTATGCACATAGCCTTTTGGTTGATGGTCAGCATAATTTTGATTTTTGTCTTGCTTTAATGCCATTTTGACCATATTAAAATGATATTAATAGTTTCCCTTTCCTCATGCATACATCCCCATCACTGGCTACGCCCTTGATTTATTAAGGGGTGTAAAAGGTTTGTTCACAAATGTTTAAGTCTATGGCATTTATTTATTCTAATTTCTTTATTAATGTTGAACATTTTTCGTGGCAATAGTAAAAGTTGAACTAGTAATCGTCCGAATCACACTACATTGTACATTTGTGATTCAGTAATTACAAAAAGATAATAACAATGTGGTAGATAACTAACATCAGTGTCCGATCTCCCTAAACGTCTCAATCAGAGCTATATCTCATCTCAAATATTGCCATGTGTCATTTAGATCATTTCCTTGTGATACAGGACACAAAAGTTGCATCACAAAACTAGAAACTCTTTTTTTAGTTAATTACAGAGTAAAATAAAGAGCTTGAACTTCAGATATATCGCAGGCTTAGAATGAGAAGGTCGTAAGTATAAAATCAATATTTTGAGAAAGCAAGAAAAACTGTCTGACAATCACTCTTTACTTTTGGTAAAACAAGCTTGTCAAACATGACACATTCCGATTTTTATGAAAATAGGCTCATAAGAATTAGCGCCTTATGATGTAGATTTCGAATATACATTAGTCTTCTAAGGTGCACTTACGACCTTCTCATTCTAAGCCAACCAATATCATAAATTCTGATTTGAGCAAACTCAATTTGAGATGAGATTACCACTTGAGATGCTTCGAGCTATCGGGGCCGGAAGAGAAGAGGAAAAAAGGAGCACTATAACATGCAGGAAAATTATTTATCACAAGCGCAAGTCACAATGAAAGAACCAGAAAGAATGAAACTTTTAAACAGCTAGGAAACATAAAACTACTCTTGGACAGTTGCTCCAGTCTGCCAAACACTACCAGAGCTAGAGTGAGCAAGGAATCACAAGGACCACCACACACCACAAGGCCAACTTCCCAAAAACAGCACCTAACGCTTGCAAACGTACAGTAACATCAGATCACTGTTTTTCTTTCACTGACGTACAAATCCCACTACAGTCGGCGTCTCTGTGTTGTATATGTGTGTATACGAGGGGCGTTTCAAAAGTTCCAGGAAAAGTGATCTATAATGTTTATTGTATGTTCAAATTACGTCAAACTTCGCATTTAAATTGAACAATTCATGATACATTTTGTACCATGATTCAAACGCATGTGGGTGTGTTGTGCAAAATGACACTGCTGTCATAGTAACGTCAGTAATGGCTACCCGGGGCAAATTTGACGTCACGACGAAGAAATCATCAAACTAACCTACACATTGCTCCCAACCAAACAGCTATCAATTAACATTGACCAAAATTACTGCATGGAACATTTGCAAAGGGCGGTATAACATCATTTTGGTCAATTTATGCCATATATTGAAAAGTCACACAGTTGTGTTCAGGTTTATTTGTCGCCGTATTAGAATCACCCGTCAAATATCAGTAAATCATTGGAATTTGACCAGTTTTTGTCTTTTGGCAGGAAAATCAAGATTTAAACCAATATAATTTATAAACAATGCCTGTTACGAACTCTGTATGTCACTGGGTAGGATGTATGAATAGTATGACATGTCCAGACTGCTAGTGATATTGCTGCAGATGATAATAGGAAGGTACGACCTGTTGTGAACCAGACGCTAGACGTTACGTTGGACGTTTCTGCTTGATTTTGTGACACTTTCGAATGCTTTCAAAAACGGACCCTGGAAGTGCATACCTTCAAATTAGGCATTTTTTTAGAATATAAAGCATTGTTGCTATTGTAGCAGGTGTATTTGTGTTCCCTTTGACTGAGTGAGTGACATGTTAATAACATACATCCAAATATAACATTGCCCCGGGTAGCCATAACTGACGTTACTATGGCAACCGTGTCAATTTGTAGGGCACACCCTCATGCGATCAATTCATAGCACACTATGTATCATGAATTGTTCTATGTAAATGCAAAGTTTGAATTATATTGAAAATAAGATAAATACTATAGAGCACTTTTCCTGGAACTTTTGGAACGCCCTACGTATATGTTAAGATTTTGTAAGTAATTTAAGCTGGTATCTCTGTAACCACTGGAGGGAATGGTTTGACACTTTACACACTTGTTCACTGTGAATATCTAAACTCATACTCATAGAGACAGGTCCCATAACTGTGATTTGTTTTTATGCCCCCGTATCGATAGATCGGGAGGCATGTAGTAATTCACCTGTCCGTCCGTCCGGCCTGGTTAACCCAAATTGACCGTTTCTTTTAGCATTAATATGGCTTGCTACAAAGCTTTCAAACTTGCATGGATGTTGTATATGACCACTCTCCACACGCCAGTATCACCTGACTCCATTTTGACCTTTTCCTTGACCTAATTTTGGACTTAGACTTATTGAAAGGCCAAATTCTTGGTTAACCAAAATTGACCGTTTCTTCTAGCATAAGTATGGCTTGCTACAAAGCTTTCAAACTTGCATGGATGTTGTATATGACCACTCTCCACACGCCTGTATCACCTGACTCCATTTTGACCTTCACCTTGACCTAATTTTGGACTTAGACTTATTGAAAGGCCAAATTCTTGGTCAACCCAAATTGACCGTTTCTTATAGCATTAATATGGCTTGCTACAAAGCTTTCAAACTTGCATGGATGTTGTATATGACCACTCTCCACACGTCTGTATCACCTGACTCCATTTTGACCTTCACCTTGACCTAATTTTGGACTTAGACTTAGTGAAAGGCCAAATTTTTGGTTAACCCAAATTGACCCTTTATTGACGTCTTTCGAAAATCTTATAAATACCCTTGACGATTTTGGTAAAACATCTGGGCTTAAACTCAATAGAAACAAATGCTCAGTCCTGCGCATTGGAAGGCTAAAAAATACAGATATTGTCTTTGACAACGAATTTGAATGGACTTCGTTGGAGGCAACTACGTTAGGAATTACCTTCAGTAATAAGTTATCTTCAATGTATGATCTAAATGTAGCAAATAAGATAATTGAATGTAAAAATGTCCTAAAACAATGGAAAAAATGGAACTTAACTCTCATTGGAAAAATAACAGTTCTAAAAACATTTGTTCTTCCAAAGCTTATTTATCCCCTAACTGTGTTACAAAACCCACCAGCACATTTTATAAAATTGATCAATAAAATTTTCTTTGATTTCTTATGGAATTCAAAACCTGATAAAATATCACGTAAACAAATAATTCAAGAATACAAAGACGCAGGTCTAAAAATGATAGACATGGAATATTTTCTAGATTCATTAAATATAAGCTGGATAAAAAGAATTTTTAATTCAAACGCCAACTGGAGTTTTCATTACAAGACCGAATTAGATAAGTATGGAGGATTATTTCTATTTAAATGTTATATTACTGAAAAAGACTGTAAAAGTCTCAATATAAAATCAAAGTTTTTAAAGGATATATTGATTTCGTGGTCTAAGGTCAACACCCTAAACACTGAAATCGAAACATCCAAACAAATCATCTGGAATAATTCAAGAATAAAACATATAAATAAAAATGAGTTATTTTACTATAACACATGGTTCAGTAAAGGAATCCAATATTTAGAACACATATTTGACTTCAGACACAAAATATTTCACAGCTTTGAGCAGATGCAATTTTTATATGATATCCCTAATGGGGATTACTTGAAATACTACACTCTCATCAAAAACATACCGAAAGAATGGAAGACACAAATGAAAAACGAAATTATAACATATAACCCACCAAAGTACCTAATTGATAGACTAAATGGAAAAAGCAAATTAAGTAAGACTGCATATAATTCACTAATCAAGACTAAACTACCAACAGAACCAAAATACAAACGAAAATGGAATCTTAGGTTCACCATAGAAGACACAGAATGGGTTAAAATTTTCCAACAAACGAATATAATTACAATAGACACTAAACTTAGAGAATTTCAGTATAAATACCTCATGCATATAGTACCTGACAATTCATTTTTACACAAGTGTCATATAACCCAGTCAAGTTTATGTGATTTTTGCAATAGACAACCAGACTCTATATATCATATGTTCTGGGAATGCCACATTGTACAAAGTTTTTGGGCTGAAGTTAGGTCATATCTAGTACAAAAGCTCTCAAAAGACTTAAATATCACATTTCAGAATATTTCTGTTTGCAACATTATAAAAAATACAGAAGAAGATGGGCTTATTACCAACTATATTATAATGCTTTCAAAATATTTCATATTTAAATGTAAATGCAATAAACACACACCGACAATTCAGTCATTTAAAGAATACATTAACTATCGAAAAAAGATGGAACAAACAATCGCACTATTAAAAAACAAACTCCAAATCTGTAACAGAAAATGGCAGAAGTTTTCATAACTTAAATGGTGATATTGTGCAAATTCCCCGAACCAATAACCATTTCTTATTATCTTTCTCTCACTTTCCTTTTTTGCCCTCTACAATCATAAATTCTCTTCTAAGCGACTGTCCTCATAACTCTTCCCCCTCCCACATATATACTACAACACTCATAATGACAGTAAAGAATAACATCATGAGTAGTGAATTAGTTTAACAAAATTTATTTTGACAAAATTGTTTGTATATTTTGTGTTGTATGTAGCTGTATAATATGTGTTATGAAAATAAAAAAATGTTAAAAACGAAATTGACCCTTTATTCCAGCATTAATATGGCTTACTACAAAGCTTACTACAAAGCTTTCCTTCTTGCATGGATGTGGTATATGACCACTCTCCACACACCTGTATCACCTGACTCCATTTTTACCTTCACCTTGACCTAATTTTGGCCTAGACTTATTGACATGGCTTCCACGAGGGCATAAGCGTTTATTGAACGCAGTCTTGTTTGTTTCAGAATTATGCCCCTTTTTGGACATAGAATATCAATGTTAAGATTAGGTATCTGTATAAACACTCGACGAAAGGGTTTGGAACTTCACTCACTTGTACACTATGAATATCGAAGCTCATAGGGATAAATCCCGTAACTTTAATTTGTGTTTTTGCAGAATTACGCCCCTTTTTGGACAAAGAATATCAATGTTAAGATTTTGCATGTAAGATAGGTAATTGTACAACTACTTGATGAAAGGGATTTCATAGCCCCCCCCCCCCATAATTCTTGCCTGGATTCTGATAGAACTTTGGCCCAGTTTGTTTGATTTTGCTTTAGGCATTTGTAAGCTCAACTACTAGTATTTGAAGAATAAGGGGAACTATTGCAGTCAACCAAGCGTTGATATAATGCTCCAAATGCCATTTTCAAAGAGCAATAGCTTAGTAATCTATCTGCAGCACGATGCATTTTCTGGACTTTGAAATCCTTGTTTTATTTCTGTCCAATTATCACCTTTTATCATTATAGGTCGCATGTGATATGGGTTTATCTGGAAGTAAAAATAAGGTCACCGAATTCATAGAATCACTTGGCGTACATTATATATTAGTATACAGGTCAATATTTAAGCCTAATCTTGGTGGTCAGAATATGTGTCTACATGTACTTTGAATATGGGTCAACAGGAGTAAAAATATCAGTTCACATACATGTACATTTTAATATCAAAATCTTGTACGTGCCTTAGAGCAGCATGCCTATTTTTATTTTACGAATCTGTCAGAAAGTCCACAGGATTGTTCAAGGGATATATTATAGACTATTATATATATAATCTACCTTTAGTACTACAACATATGAACTTCCAATGGACCTTTTGGTCTTGAACTCTTGTGGTGAAAATATGCTATACCTAAGAAACCAAGTTTGTATGCACAATTTCGTTGGGACTTGAATTCGTGGATTTTACATTTCATGTAATAAAACAGGGGTCAACATTAATGTTCGTTGGGATCAAAGTTTGTGGTTGAGGTGAAGCACGAAATCCACGAAATTTAATCCCCCACGAAAATTAATGATTTTACAGTACCTGAAAACATATATTTGAATCCAGAAGTTTCCTTATCAATCTAGGATTTCCGATGTGACAATGGCAGCTATTTACCAGGCCTGAAAATACCTGGAATTTATTGTAAAGGAAAGAATGCCCTTTGGTCTGCACAGTTGAAGGAGCTGTTCTATAAATCCAGTATAGTAAACTCCCTGACAGCTGTCACTTTCGTTGACTGATAAATGAAATAAATGTTCCTATAATTTATAATAGTTTTGTAATAAAGGTCACTGTATTATTGTCACCTTGAGATTGCCGGTAATGTTAACTGATAAGGCTTCGTTTGAATTGCTTGGTACATTTGTACACTACATTCATTTCTTGTATTAAAACCTTTAAGGTATCATGGCGCTTATATTGAATTTGATTAGCGTGTTTGTGCTTGGAATCATTTTACAAGGTATCATTCTATTATATTTAAAACTATAACGTTTATACTGTAAAATTGTTTAATTTCGATAGGGCGGACTTTCGTGGTTTTGGAAAAAGACCATTTCGAAGGGGCGTTAATTCGTAGACTTTCATTTCAGGTAATAAACACATGGGTCAAAACCATTGCTCGATGGGAACCACGAAATCCATGGAATTTAATCCCCGCGAAAATAAATTCTTTTACAGTAGTAGTTTTCTCCTCTCTATTATGCTATTAAAGCAGGCTCTCAGTTCTGGATGTTAATTTTTTTTTATAAGTTTTATTTGTAAAAAAATATCTACATGTATACTAATTTCTCGGAGTCGGACATATGTTCACGATCATGGCTAGCAGTAATGGATAGTTTAGCATGCATTTCATCTTCAACAACAATATTTGTGCATGAACAATTAAAACCTATTCTATTACAAAGATCCTTATTTTCAAACGACCTGTTTCTAGTGGTGCCACACCGCACCTAAACATTACAACTTTGCAAAGGCACTTTCAAATTGATACTTGAATGGTCTTCTACTTTTTACTTAATTTTCACTTCCAAATCGCCTTAGAATTGATACATCCCCACTAATTTAGCACAAAACAAAAGCTGCACTCCCACATGGCAATGCGGGAGCATCGGGCAGGTAACACACGCGGGAGTGTCAACGCTTCCCCGCTCCGTGGTTGTTGACAGTGGTTTTAACTAACTGATGCATAAGTCGTACAGTGGTTTGGTTTATGCGTTGTGTAAAAAAGCACAAGTACTACATGTAGTAAGTCGGTTGGCTTCACTTCTGGTGTATGAAAATTAAACTCAACTGATATACAGGAGTCAGTAGTGGACCTTATTGAAAATTGATATTAACTGTCAAATATGTAATCCACAATAAATAACGTCGTTATTATTACTATTAGTCAGAGTGCTGCATGTTTTCTGAATATTACAGAATCGTTCGGATGTCCAAACACATGGACAACGTTCAATGGAATGTGTTACACGTTTAACAGGACAAGGATGAATTGGTTCCATGCTGTTGTGAGTAGTAAATTGTACTGTAAAATGATTAATTTTCGTGAGTGATTAAAGTTGTAGATGTCGTGGTTCACCATCGAAATGTTATTTTTTACCAGAACCATGAAATTTCGTCCAATCAAACTAACTCGGTTTACAGTATTTGGTGTGTTGTGTTTTCGTCATTTTATAACTCAAGTCACGGTTCCCCAAAATCGTGATAACTCGGCCGTTTCCGTTTATCTCCTGTAAATAGTGTATTGTAATTTGCTTTCAAGTATAAAGGCCGAGTTCGCCCCATAACGTTTTGGGAGTGATACCATAGGTACTAGCACAAACAATCGATACATATATGTATACATGTTGAGTTGGAGAAAAACAAGAATAAAGTTGGCGTGGGTTCATTTGACTAGTGCATAAAATATGCTGACTTCTCACGTTTGAATGATTTTATTCCAGCATGCATGCAAAGAGCAAGGCGCGTGGCTGGTTGATGTGATGACGAAAGATGAGGCAACGTTTTTAAAAAATACAATCAATCTTCTACATGTTAATGAAGGTAGGTGAAATTATACTGATACTCATACTAATAACTTACACACATGTACAGTGTTTTTGTACACCTGGGCACTGTTTTATCAAAGCATTTACGGTAATCGTAAACTTACGTTCAAATTTGAATCCTTTATAATTATTTGACTGCTTCAAATTCTGGAAAATCTAAATAGGTAAAATCATCAGTTAATTAATTCAGATAATTATTTTAAACAATGTGTTTCCCTCATTTGCAGATGTAAGCGCATTATAAGGAATTTAAATTTGAGCGTAAGTTTAAAATTTTCGTAAGTCCTTTGATAAAACGGTACCCAGATGCCTTGTCGTGTCTATTATAACATGTCGGAGACAGTTTCATCAACATGTTTTGGTGTGATCATATGTTTGTTGTTAGTCCCCGACATACGTGTACATATCATTATTTTAGTTACTGCTGAGTACTAATTACGTTACATTATGGTGAAAACACGTACCATACACCATGGTATGGGTCCCCCCTCTGCCATATGTAAACCTGTCGCCTGCATGTGCACTAGTCAATAATTAGAACGCAAACTAGATAACTTTCTTATTCTACAGTCCGGTGCGGATCAATTCTGCCTCGCTTAGGTTCAAGTGATGAGGTATTGTACACGTATTTGTAATTAACGTGGATTGATGAACACCGACTATACCATGATTATGGTTGTCACTTCAATTGCGATCGCCGAACCAATGAACAATGTCACACCATACGTTTTGTACTACGTACATCATGCACATATCGCTGGCTTAGAATGCGAAGGTCGTAAGTAAAAAATCTGTATTTTGAAAAAAAAACCAAGAAATTATTCAAAATTACTCGTTACTTATTGATAAAACAACCTGTTTCAACTTAAGCTTGGTATACATGTCAAGTTCCAATTTGCATGAAAATAGGCTCATAAGAAGCGCCGCTTGATGCTGATTTTAAATATTTGTCAGTTTAATTCTCATTGTAAGTCAGCAATGTATCATGCACAGCTAATATTTCGGCAACATTGAATGTCTACTTCACTTGTTACGATGTTTGTTTTGAACAGATCCTCAGCAAATTGGATATTGGAGCGGTGGTAACGACCTGGATGTAGAAGGCCAGTATGTATGGGGATACCCATCCCAATCTGATATGTCCTATACTGACTGGTTCCCAGGAGAGCCTAACAATCATTGGTATAGTGATAGGTGAGAACAGTCATATTGTAAAGTCCATTTAATATAAAAATACAATGACGTCACTGTCAATTTATCCTAACTGGACTACATGTTTATAAATACATACATATACATATTCCTAGACGGGGAACAAGATTAGCAGACATATCTATGGCCGTCACTGGTACCAAATGGTGGAACTATCTACCTAATTATCTGAAAGACATTCAGTGTGAAATTATCTTTATTTTACCCCCTCGAGCTAATGCAATTAGTAATCAATGAAAGTTGTTGAATAACCCGCCACCTGTCCTCAGTAAAGCCACGTGCTCGTAACATTGATGCTCGAGATATAGCAATAAATTCAAATACAATATAGATCGAGAGCAAATCCGACCATTTTGTGACATTTTACTCTTCAGAGAGGAGGATTGTGTAGTATTATGGGGACATGACAACCATGGTTACCAATGGAACGATCAACCATGTGACACCCAGGACTATTTCATCTGTAAAACTGAGTAAGTATTATACCCGCGTCAGGATTGCTGCACTAACTCATGGGACGCGCCAACGACTATCTTGAGTCTCCGATAACCTTCAACATTACAGTTTAAAACACCAATCATAGAAAGTAGAGAATTAATTGTTCACTCGATTAAAATTGTTATTTTCACTTCTACAATTGCCGAGCGAAGCCTTTATTTGCCAGTCAAGTTTCGGTTGAATATGACAAGCATACGCGATTACGCGTGTCTCCATCTGGATTTCACACGTTTTAATGACTTCCTCTAAAAAAGATATGATGGTAGAATGCACTCAACTTAACCAGCCGAACACACAAATCAGTAACACCAAAACACAAACATACTGCTTCTCCTAAAACACGAGGACCCTTTTCCTCGGTGCATTCCGATGCCCATCTTAATCAGGTGTACATCGCCGAGGCAAAAATGTTCAGTGGGACCTAGGCATCACTCAGCATCTTCACGTGTTGATACTGTGACTTCTGTTTTCAGGGATTCGTCGGGAGGTATTGTTGGATAACCTCGTACTACAGAATGTGTCGAAAGTTGTACCTTTATGTTAACAGATATACAAGGCTTGATTTGCTTATTTAAATAAAGATTTTAAACATGTGTTTGTTTGTTTTCAGTCTCTCTCAACTCTTTTAACCGCGTGACCTATTTTCCAGGGGTCCTATACAATCCCGGATTATCATGGAAATCCAATGCATTGGAAAGAATGACCCTTTCTTTACAAAATAAAAGTTGTTTAATAGAAATACTCAACGAATTGGCAAAGTTATTGCCATTTGAAGTTTTAAACTCTGAATTTTTACAAAAATACGTTACAATAATTAAAGCCTTGTTTAAGTGTTGGGACACGTGCTCATGGCACCCAAAACAGACTTTTGACCCATTTTCAGGATTGGGCATTATGCCTCAGTAGAACCCCTGACTTTTATATTTCTATAACTATAAATTTCATTTACTATACAGGGTGTCCCAAAAAAACGGGGACCTACCTTAAACTCTTATTACTCATTCATAGTTTAACGAATTAAGCTGATATTTTGTGAAAGTGTATGAAAGGGATCCCCACTTCTAAAAAGGGTACTTGTTTAAATATGGTGCTTCAAAACAGGAAGTGACGTCATCATTTTCACTATGGCAACATTTCACGTTATTTTTGCTTAATCACCTGAAAAGTGGCATTATAAGAAAATGGGCATTTGTGTCAGAGCATTTATTGTTAGAAAACAACATTTAAAGTCAAAGGGGTGATCAAAATCTTGGAAAAATAAAACAAATATGACAAGAAATGGCAAAACAGAGGAAAAAGTGGCGAGTTAACTGACCAAAGGGAAAGTGGAAAACCTTCCAAAATAGCATCAACAATCATTCAATGATCAAAAACATAAATATTGTCAAGGACTATTACCAAAAAAAGCTTAGACTATAGAAAGGAGCTAAAAGTAAAGTTTTATCCAAACAAACAGTTCATAGATATATTTTGGAGTAATTGTGTATGTCAAAAATTATAAAATAGCATCATAGCAACTCTTCTTGCAGTAAATCAGCAGCTAAATCAGAATGTACTTGCAAAATATTAGTGACAGCTTACCTCATATCACAGGCCATATGACCTAAAATTACACAAACTTGATCCAAATAGTTAACCTGTTTGCTATACATAATGAACTAATGTATCACAAACCATAAACAATGATTTGGAGCACATTGGAAGATGTTTGAGGTCAACATGGAAATATATCTCATTAAATTCTGGAATCTGAGCTTCAGTTTATGGTATTTTACTGAAACATGCGATTGCAAACATGGGAGGTAACTCTGGGTATTGAACTTAATAATCACGACAGTGATGCTAGTATTTTGAACAGTGTTCTTCCCTTATTGTTTTGACATATTAATATTGTGATATCTATGGTAGAGAACAAAGTTACAAGTGATTATCCTAGGTCCCCGTTTTTTGGGACACCCTGTATATTGCCAAATGTTCTATTCGCTCTCATGTTGTTTTAAATATACCGCTTTTGGTATAAATTGGTAAATATGTTCAGTGGGATACCACAAATAATCAGATTAAATTCCACATGGTTAAATCTAATTGTTAAGAAATGGCAGTGGTTATAGATTTTGTCAATTTTATGTCTAAGTCGTAGTTTTATTAGACTTATAACGTTGGTGAATAAGGTCCAGTGTCTATGTGGTTATTGCACACATTTTTAAATAATTCAACAATGGTGTAGTACAACAGCTACTGCTATCAGCATGTGGTTCTGTTTTTAAACCGGCATAAACTTGTTCCTGATTTGTAGGTCGATGTCACGTCATAGTATTTGGCTGAAAGAATAGATAACGGTTGTTGATTAGATTTAATTCATGTTGTTCTCTTACGTATGTTTTTTGTGTAAAACCATTTAAATATGGCTCTTACATTGAATTTGATTACCGTGTTTGTGCTTGGAATCATTTTACAAGGTATGTATGCTGGTTTAATATAAATTCAATATACTAGTAATTATGATAAAACATTCTTTTCAAATATACTCGTACTGGCAAGCGTCCTAGAACCGGACGCTTTTGTCACACTTTTAACGATAAGTCGGAAAATCAAGTCATTGAAATTTCACCTGAACGAAGCTAGGTTCTTTTTTGAACTGAAGAGTTTATTTGTTTACTTCTAAAACCAGATCAAGTGTCTTTTAAGGCCAAGAAGGGGTCACTGTACAATGCTAGTATATTGTGGCGCCCGGTCAGTTAGATTGATGAGACATGCACCTACGTTGTAAGTACGGATTTGAGATCTATATGGCGGTAGATTCAAGATCTTTAGAAAGTACGAGTACAGGCACTTACTGTAGAATGTCTGTCAGAAAACATACTGATACTAGTAGCACAACAGAAAGTTTTCAGAAGCTTATTGGCGAGGACAGGTGACACTTCAAACGTGTTGCAATAAACTGCAGTAAAACTTCGTTAAGACGAGCATCGGCAAGACGAGCGCACGGCTTAAGTCGAGGAAAATTTGAAAGTCCCGTCGAATTTGCTCTATAATGTTTATGATTTTTATTGCAATATATCGAGCATCAATGTTACGAGCACCTTGCTTTACTCGAGCAAAGGTGGCGGTCCATTCAACAACTTTCATTGTTTATTACTTGCATTATCTCGATGCATTATTATTTTAACATTCTTCAAACTTATTTCATAACACCTACATCAGTATCGTTGGCTACGAACCTGATTTCTTTCACTTCTAGGTTATTAAAATTAAGCTCTACTTATATACAGGAATCAGAGTGGTGCATTCTTTGAATTTCTTTCTGAATATTACAGAAGGGTTCGGCTGTCCGAACTTATGGACTACGTTCAATGGAATGTGTTACACGTTCAATACCACAAAGATGAATTGGTTCCATGCATCTGTGAGTACATTTAATTGCATCTTCATTGAATAACTAGAAATGTGTTCAAATTTGATAGTCACTTGTCCCATTAAAATGTAAACATGATAGATTTTCTATTTCCAAATCAAATTACAATGTACGCCACTTTTAAGTAAATGTCCATATTACACTACCCAATTCCACCAATCGTCGGAACCCACATTGAAGCCATTACGTTATACTACATATTTAATGTAGTTATGTGCCGTTTGTATCCGACGATGAATTTCACCAGACAATGGCAATCGTAACTACTCGGATATTTCCGTAACTGAGAAATACGCCTCGTACATAAATGTAGTGTTACACATTTTGGTTAATAGTATGCGGTTTCCGGTAACGGTAAATCATCAGTTGTTCAATGATATCAAGAAGCCCTTTAATTACCGGACGGGTATCCTCTTAGGAGTTGATGCCTTCCCAGGAGTAAGTAACCTTTCGGTTCTTTTCGATTCTCATGAGTCATGTTGTAAAGTAGTCCGTGATATCATAATGACGGCTTCCCTATCATGTCCGAGGCACTTTCGTTAGATATTTCTCAGTTACGAAAATTACGATTGGAAGTTCCATGTCTTGTTACAGGTTTCTTATGCGTTTTAAAAACAGTCTGACATTGATCTATGAACTTGAAAAGATTGTGTGTGAGCTTTTTATTTGTAGTTTCCCTCGAAAAGAAAATACTGAAAGGAAGTACATGTACGGATAGTTCTAAAATTTTGTTTGAATTATTTTGTTTCAGCATGCATGTAAAGAGCAAGGCGCTTGGCTGGTTGATGTTATGTCAAAAGACGAGTCGGCGTTTTTAAAAAATACAATCAATCGCCTACATGCTCACGAGGGTGGGTGAAAATTTACAAACTACATTTTTGTATCATATTAAACAAATGTTTTTGCTATATGTAGTGCCCTTGTTTAAACTTTAAATATCATAGACCGCTATACACGTACACCACAGATATGGATTCTAATACATATCTGTGACGTACACATACTATCAACGGCATAATGGACATTCATAAAGAAATATCGACAGCTTATTCACATTATATACATACCTGTATTCCGGGTAGGATTCGAACCCGCATCGGTTAGGGCCAAGCAGGCGGTACGCAGCTAAATTCACATGAAAATTGGGCTAGTATAGGTAACTGTGCGCCTGTTGCCAAATGATTGGAAATCCATAATGTTCGCGCGCTCATACTTTTAAATCACAAACATGCGAGCATAATGTGCGAGCATTGTGGTGGTATTTTTAACAACGAAGCTTTCCATGACATATGGCATGTACTTGTATTATACTGTTTATGTTTCGGCAAACTGGAAGGTTTTCTTGTTGAGTTGTTTGTTGAATAGTTTGTTTGTTTTGAACAGATCCTCAGCATGTCGGGTATTGGAGCAGTGGTAACGACCTTGACGTAGAAGGCACGTGGGTATGGGGATACCCATCGGGAGATGTTATGTCATACACTGACTGGTTTCCAGGAGAACCAAATAACGTCTGGTATGATAGAAGGTGAATACATACATAGTCGTATTGTACAGGGTGATTCATAATATCTGTTACACTTTCAACAGGATGTTATAAGAAAACTCTTCATGCTTTCTGATATTTTTATATACCAATGGAAAGCTTGTGTATTTATGTACGTCAATGCATATTACCACGGGAATTTTAGATGATCTCCATCAAATATCATAGAAGTCGACCTATTCAAAATCGCTCTGTAAAATGACTAGGATTGCATCTAGCGTTGTTATTATGGTGGCCTGAATAAAGTGGAATACAAAAGAAAATGGTAACGTGTATAATGTGTTCTTATTAATTTTACATTGACCTTTATCATTTTGCTGTAAATAATTTTTATTGTACTTTAATCAGTATAATGCACCAGTCAGTTGCATCCCCGGGAATGGGCGGGGACTTTTACTTTTGGGTTGTCAGAACCCCCGCCATTCTCTCGCCCTGCGGAGGACAGCTGATAGTAAAGATCCGGTATTTTCACGGCCCCTGGCAACTAAATATTGTTCCCCGGGTATTGGTTCGGATAAACAATCCCCAACATTTCCTCGGCAGTATGGGGGAAAATGAAAGGTAAACACACGCCCATTTCCTCGGCTGTCCACTGGTCATCCCCGGGGATGGTGGTAACTTACTGGTGCATACGTCTATTAGACATTTTAGTATTACGTGTACTCTTCAGAGAGGAGGATTGTGTGGTATTATGGGGACATGTTAACTATGGTTACCAATGGAACGATCAACCATGTGACATCGAGGACTATTTCATCTGTAAAACTGAGTAAGATTTTATAAGTATCAGTGTTGAAATGCGCCGACTCCTTGTATTGAAAATTGAAGATGTACGTGGGGTGTTCCACAATTAATCGGACTTTTTTCATAACAGTGCATCCAATCAGATATTAAGAAAACTAATTTGCTAGACATAAATTTTGATCTGTCACTGACAAATAAGCGAAATATCAAAGTAATTGGTTGAAAAATAAGAAATATATTAAGCATTAAATATGCCATGTACCAAGGAGGTGGGTCGCACCGTGATGTTATTATGACGTCGCATTTAAAACACAACTATATTAACAGAAAGAAACACTCAATATATTTAGTCACCCTGACGTTCAAAACAGCTCTAATACCACTGTTCTCATTGTTTACATGTGATTCTGTACCACTATTCACTAAAATGTGTTACAATTATGTTAGAAATGGCTCTTACATTGGATCGTTCATCAGTGTACGAACAGTCTTTAGCAACGTCAAACTGCTTTATTTGTCCTGGCCTGAGTTTAATTGTAAGCTCATATACCTCTACAAACTGTTCACAATTTAAGCCGACAGAACTGGTGCCACTACATTCTACGTTTGTCATCATTTCAATGGTTAGCACTGTTGTTTTCCTAATGTATACCATTACTTAACAATCGCGCGGCTTCTGATCTTTTGGCGTTGACGTCGTTTCATCCATGACGCAATTGGATACATACATTTGGTTACTGACTTATGATCACAAACACTGATTGATTTCTTCAAAAGTTTGCATGCGCACGTCAGTGTCATCCACGAAATATCGCACAATTAGGCGATATTATTTATCGAATGGTTACTGAGATATTCACATTTTCAATAAGGCGGGTAATGACAAATAAAAGTGTCACCCGCCCTGGCGTTACATAGTTACTATGACAACGCTTTGTATGAGCATCATCAACAATAACACACAACTATTGCTACCAGTATATAGAGCATAAGTAACTATGCATATGGAACACATTTTATTAAAATGTAAGTGTTGAGTAAAAATGTATGAGAACAGTCCTATTAGTTCTGGAACACCCCTCGTACATTGTAGTGTCAATTTGATGTCATGCATATAATAATCTTTCATTATTGTATTTTTTCATTATGGAGTATTAATATAACTAACAATCTGCACCACCATGTATTGATACTATGATACACAATTGAAACTCCTCTGCGTTTATCTAACGAAAGTGCCTCGAACATAATAGGGAAGCCGACATGATCACGGATTACTTTACAACATGGCTCATGAGAATCAAACGATGGAATCGAAGGGAAATGAAAGGTTACTTACTCCTGGGAAGGTATCAACTCCTAAAAGGATACCGGTAATTGAAGGACTTACATTGAAAAATTGATGATTAGCCGTTACCGAAAACCGCATAACCAAAATGTGTAATCCTACATTTATGTACATGGCGTATTTTTCATTTACGGAAATGCCCGGGTAGGTACGACTGTGTGATAGTTTGTATGGATTCTGTTTTCAGGGATTCGTCGGCAAGTGTTATTGGATAGCATCGTTCTATGGAATGTGACGAAAGTAGCACTTTTATGTAAACATAGATACAACATACTTAGCTTGTATATTTAAATAAAGATTTTAAACATAAGTTTTTTCTCTTTACTCTTTTAACCTAGTGACCTACTTTCATATTTCTCTAACTACAAATTTCAAAGCACCAAATGCTAAAGCATGTTTTGTGTACTGAATAAAACTTGGACCATGTCATTCATCTATAATATTGGTCTCAACATAGTTATGTGTTTTGAAACTTCAAAGTCGGACTTCATGCATAATTAATTTCGATTTTGATGTTGAGCTAGTTACTTAGCTTCAATTTGGTTTTTTTGTGAATCTTATGCACCGCCTACCTACCTATCCTCTTCGTCCCATGTGGGGCATAAGGCCACAACAAGCAACACAGCACCAGTCACAATCGTAAAAGCTCGGCCATTTCCGTTTGTCTCCGGTAAATACACATTGGATAAAAACCGAGGTGATCAGAATGCACCAGTCAATGGAAGCCCCGGCCCAGCCCCGGGAAATGAAGGGTGATAGCGCTTTACTTTTCAGATGTCCACAAACTGTGAGGTGAGTGCCAGGTGACATTTGTTCCGCTCCAAAATAGCGGGAGAAATATTATAGCCGGGAACATATTGTACTGGTTATGGACGGAGAAAATGGGTGGGTTTTGAATCTTCTGTATGTCCCTGGGACACGGATTTTACCCGGGTTTGTAAAACGCAAAGTCTATAATGTCCTCGTTCTTCCCCGGGGTTCTTATCACCGGGCGGTTTTTTTAAGCCGACATAAAATAGCTCGAACTAGACTGTAGGTCAAAGTCATATCATGGTATACTATTGACTGAAAGGACAGATAACGGCTGTTGATCATATTTCATTTGTGTTGTTCTCTTACGTACATTTCTTGTGTGAAATCATTTAAATATGGCGCTTGCATCGAATTTGATTACCGTGTTTGTGTTTGGAATCTACAAGGTAGGTATTCTAGTTAAAGTAGTTCTAAATTCAACAGATTTTAAATCTATGGAGCATGCTATTTTCTTCTACACACCTTTAAATGGCAACCACCTCTAGTTAACCATTATTCACAACTGGTATAAACGTTTCACCTTCCAGTGTTCGTAATAAGTCATACAAGTTGAATTGTATAATCTCACAATAAGTCATACAGTGATTAGGTTTATACGCTACATATGGTATTCGGCTTATCGACTTTCTTAAAAGGTGACGGAAACCCGACGATAAAATTATTATTTGTAACATTTGCAAACGCGTATATACACGTACTAGGTCTTACTGAAATACAATTGGAAGTCCGACAATACAAAAAGTACAACAGAATTTAGAAAAATATCATGGAAAATCCAACTAGAGCTATCAGTAGGACAGCACGCTGGACTATCGAGTGCTTGATAGCGAAACAGGAAACCAAACCCTTTGTCGGTGTCATACAAAAAGGACCATATTAGTGTCATTCAAATTCCATGCTAGAATTATGGGCCTTGGGCAGTGTGCTCATAGTATAATCCCATTAAGTTTCAAAACATACCTTCAAAAAGACGCCAGGTTGACTGTAATAGCTCTCATTAAACTAGTCGAGTCTACCAATAGGGCCATTGCGCAGGTTTGCCTTGGCCCCACTGAGTTTTTTGTGCTTAGATGATGTACATCCGATTTAATAAATCGGCTTCGGGAAAAGGATCATCATGGTCCAGGGAGCTTCTAGGGGTAATTATTAGAAATTTTGTGATATCCCTGTTCCCGATGCCACACGAAGTTAATTTATTTAACTCGGGAGTACATCGCAAGGCCAAAAATCTCAGTTAGAACAAGGCATTAGTGTACTTTCTAAACTTTACAGAATCATTTGGATGTCCAAACTCATGGATAACATTCAATGGAATGTGTTACAATTTTGTAACGACGAAGATGAATTGGTTCCACGCATCCGTATGTATTTTATTTAAATGCAGGTCTCGACACCACGTCGATGTTACCGACATTTAGTGTTTGTTCTAACATCTGACCAGAAAAATAGTTATATATTATATCACACGATAGTGTTCGATACCTCAAATATATTTTGTTCAAACCAGTTTAGTTTATAAAACATCAAGAGACAAGTGTCTGGAAGCAGTTTGCCTGCGTGTATGATTCAAAGTTAAGTGGGTTGGTGCCGTGGCCCGATGATCGACTTGGGTATGGCTCTGTTTATAGACACTGTTACACACTCCAGGCTCTATATTTTAACTTAAGTAAAATATTTAAGTTTTCTCTTAAGATGCTTTGTGAATACCAACCCTGGCTCAGACATTGTTTGGTTCAATACTACAGCAACACCAGCCGTTTCACCTGTACCCATGGATGCGTTAATCCTTACTGCTACGTATTCAACCAAAATCTGAAGATAAAAGCTTTATAAAAAGACAAAATAAAAGTGGAAAAACAAACGACCACATTTTCACGTTTGATACGTCCGCCATCTTGGTGTGTCCCGACCGGTTCACGGAAAAATTCCAACCGTCGAAGTTACACGACAGCGAGTAAAGGTGTTAGTATACAGGTCACTGCGGTATAACGTACACCGGATATTGCTATTAAAGTGAGTAATATTATTTATTTTGAGGAGACCAGGGTGAGTTTAAATACGATATTTTCCAAATTACCGACTACTTATGCACATCTCAATTAAATTTTAACTTCTTCGGGCATTTTTGTAACTTTATAGCCCACTATTGTATATCAGATATTCAAAGAAAGGTTGAAATGATCCACTGTTATGCCGATACTCACTCGCAAATATTGACAGCTGTACTGTACAAGCTTCTGTAATGACTGTATTATCAAAATGTAGATTTTTTGAACAGGCCATTTTGTTTATATTGAACACAAATGTGTTGTGACCAAATTTCATGAACATTGATCGACAAACAACGAAGATACACATCAAAATAGATTCAAGCAGGTGTACAGAGTATTGCTGTTTAGTGTACAGAGTATTGCACATTAGCTCGACGTTAGAGTACGGAATTTTGCTTATTAACGTGAGCAAATAAAGACAATTTTATCGTATTATTACCTCTGTTCGTCAATAAGATCATGTCTTATTAGCTGCATGATATAATAAGAATATAGTTGTATGATAATGCTAACGTATTTCAATCTGTCAGGCCGATGAATGCAATGTACAAAATAGTATGTTGATTTTCATTCATAAAATGTTCTTATGACTAGTGCAAAGTGATATTTATCTTGGATTTATGCAATTCGTTGAGAGTCATGCTTATGGTCAAATGGCAAATACGTACATTTGTCTGCATACATACACGCGAAGGTTTATCTCTCAACTAGTTCAGATGCTGCAATGAGCTTCCTTTGTTATAACTTACAAACTTACTTATAGGTCTATCAATTACATTAAATGTGTATCCGAAATAATTGAGAGATATTGTTAAGAAAACTCTCTTTGCCTGAAAAACATAACACACAGTCATATATATGTAGTGTTAATAAACAATGGAGAGTTATTTTTATGAAATGTGTTAACAGGTAATGGAGAATTATTGTAAATAATGTATAATTCGATGGCTTAGAACCAGAAGGTCGTAACTCCTACTTACGACCTTAAAAGACTCATACATCATATTTGAAATCTGCTTCACAAGGCGCTTCTTATGAGCCTATTTTCATGCAAATCTGAAATTGTCATGTTGACCAAAATGAAGTTTTAAAAACGTGTTTTCCCATAGCTAAAGAGTAAATTACAGACAAAATTCACTTGTTTTATCAATATATCGATTTTGTAGTTACAACCTTCTGGTTCTAAGCCAGTGAGATGCATTCATTGCCCGCCATCCCAAATAGATGGGTCGGGAAATTTACTTTTGGGTTACATTGCCCCAAAGGTATTGGTTCGGTGAAAAAATCCCAACATTTCACCGGCCGTGCGGGGGAAGCTAGAGGGTAAAACGCCGCAGTCATACGCGGGGGTTTGGGCCGTGGATGCAACTGGCTGGTGCATTGCAAAATGTATGTGTTCACAAAAAGGGCATTACAATTTGCAGGAAAAGCGGCAATCAACTGAAAGAGCCGAACACAGAAAAACGAAAACAAAAGACAGATAAAAATGCTCAAACCACAAGGAAATTAGAAAATGAAATCAACCCGCTCTTACTAAATAGCTTTTAACATTAAAATATTTTCAGCTATTAAGGTGGAATGTGCGCAAGAAATAAACAAATCAAGATGATGCTAGTGTGATAAGATATTAAATACCGTTAATAATTTGCAATTTCGCGCGATCATGACCATTCAATAAGTTCCAATTACAGCTTTTATACATTCATAAGGGCCAACATTATCACTAAATCATGACACCCGTCTTCAGCATTATACTGAAAATGAAATAATCGACCTTTGCCTACATTAAAATGTCCATAAACATTGCAACTTAGGCAAAGTTTGTATTAATTTTGGAGTGTAAGAAAAGAGTTAAGTTCCCAATTTACGAGGACTGTTTTCAGCTGTTCAGCCGCTAAATCAATCTTTGACATTAACTTCCCCTGATCATTGGACTACCCAATGAAACATTCGAGTCTCACGGAGAGACTTTTTCTCTTTTGCGGGCGTGACAGCCAACATCGAACTGCGGCGCCTAGGAATAGACACTGCCCTTTGAGTACATTAATTAAAATTGTGCAAATACAGAGCTATGCTTAAAAACAACATGTTAAAAACATTGTAGTTATGTCCATCAAGTTGCATATCAATTATAAAATATCCATGTATAGTTTATGCACGGAAATATATCCTCTGACTGAAACAAAGTCTTAATAATGTCCACCGTGTTATACCACCAAGTGACACTGGGTAAATGACCATTGATTGATCGTGTAACACATAACTCACAACATGTGTTTGCATGGACTACACAGCATTATAAAGTAATGGCGAGTTATTGTATTCATGAAAAAAGCATGATCTTCTCGCTCAGTCATGTTCATATTTTTTGTCTTCTATTTATAAGAGGTACATCAGGGGAGACTTTTTAGGAAAAATGCATTTTCTTTCACTTTTGACATTTACAGCATCTTTTACATTTGACAGTATTGGTGTATTTCAAGTCAGAGAAAATCCGCGTATCTGTCCATTCCTGAGAAATAATAAATAACCGGCCCCTTCGGGGCCTCGTCTCCATTATTTCTCAGGAATGGACAGTTACTGGGACTTTCTCCTTAACGTCAACAGTTATACCTAGGGGGTTCATAAATCTAAGGGTTCTGGTTGGCAAGCATGCATTATATTATTGTTTTATCCAATTAGACATTGTTAGCAGAATAAATGCTGCAATGAGTGCCAAATCCCCAAACAGTTTATTTTATAACATTTTCTCTGAAATGTTAAAATATTTCTAAAAAATGCACATGCTTAAGAATAAGCTAAGTTATATGCTTTGTATTTTTGCTCAACAACAATTTAGTATGAATTATAATTAGTTTTCCTAGCTACAGACATTTTTCTCAAGGGGATCTGGCATTTTCTTCACAGCAAAGGTTAGATAAATTAGTTTGCTCAGTCGTGCAAAGAAGGTATTGTTCTTATGAAAGAGTACAGACCACATTCTAAACCATGTAGAATTGGTGTACATGTTTAATACCACAGCATTTAAAATTCAGGTGAATGGGTTCTTGGAGCTAGGATTAGCTTGTTACATTATTTTTTCATGTAGTACATACAATCTAAACTTAATAGGTACAGATCTTTACAATAACACGTTATTTTTTACCAAACAAACACTGATTATACCTTGCATTTATTAATTTTATGTTACAAATAGTCACTGCACTTAAAAGCAATACTCTGTACACTAAAAAGCAATACTCCGTACACCAGTGAGCACCTATAAAGCAATACTCTGTACACTAACACCTGTATTTATTGTCACATTGCACCGTCATTTGCGATTTGTTTCGAATACTTCGTTTACAATACAATCTTTGTAACAGGAATGACAATTCGCTCGATTCAAGTTGTGAATTGTAACGACGAATATAAACAAAAACATCTTAGTTTGACAGATCGAACTTACTTTTTGCGTGAGTAACGATACGAGTTTTGTCCTTAAATCACCCATTTAATAAATTCATGGCAATTTACCGGTTGCACGGACTAGGAAAATTGATGGAAGAGATACGTTTGTATAAAATATATATGAAACACACTCAGAAAGACTTAGAATCGTCTCTGAACTTACCCTTGTCAACACTAGAATGTCGCGAAAATTTATAATTTTACTCATATTGCTAGCAATATCCGGTGTACGTTATACCGCAGTGCAGGTGTTAGAATGACTTTTGGTTATTATATTTATACTTGTTTATAAGGAAACATTAGGGTATCGTCTTCCCCAATTTTAAATCAATTTGGCATTGTTTTATATAGCATGCGTGCAAAGAAAAGATGCTTGTATCAATTTGGTATTGTTTTATTTCAGCATGCGTGCAAAGAACAAGATGCTTGTATCAATTTGGTATTGTTTTATTTCAGCATGCGTGCAAAGAACAAGATGCTTGTATCAATTTGGTATTGTTTTATTTCAGCATGCGTGCAAAGAACAAGATGCTTGTATCAATTTGGTATTGTTTTATTTCAGCATGCGTGCAAAGAACAAGATGCTTGTATCAATTTGGCATTGTTTTATTTCAGCATGCGTGCAAAGAACAAGATGCTTGTAACAATTTGGCATTGTTTTATTTCAGCATGCGTGCAAAGAGCAAGAAACGTGTATCAATTTGGCATTGTTTTATTTCAGCATGCGTGCAAAGAACAAGAAACGTGTATCAATTTGGCATTGTTTTGTTTCAGCATGCGTGCAAAGAACAAGAAACTTGTATCAATTTGGCATTGTTTTATTTCAGCATGCGTGCAAAGAACAAGATGCTTGGTTGGTTGATATAAAGTCGAAGGACGAGGAAGAGTTTTTGAAAGCTACAATACATCGACTGCATGCTCATGAAGGTAGGTAATCATATCAACACTACTTTATGTTCTCTGTATAATATGTTTTAAAACTGCGAAGTTTAATGTGTGCCAAAGAGTGACCCAGTGTTCGCACCAGTACAAGTGGCCGTATTTTATTAATATTTGTATTATGCATGTAAATAAAGTTAATAAACGCATTTGACAATGCTTAGATATAGTAACGGCTGCACTATTTCCATCCACGATGTGCTGTTAAATTATGTGCCTATGCTGGGTTTTATGACCTATAGATGAAACTGCGTTTGTGTTAAAATAAATTGTATATGATATGACATGTGTTAGATGTCCGTGACAAGCATAACTTGCTCATATGATGCAGTTAAATTATGACAGAATGTATAGTGTAGTTCATGCGTTTGTTTGATTCGAACAGATCCCCAAAATATTGGCTATTGGAGCGGTGGTAACGCTATTGATGTAGAAGGCAAATGGGTATGGGGTTACCCGACGGGAGATGCAGTTAGCTACACGGACTGGTATCCCGGAGAGCCGAACAACCATTGGTACGATGGAAGGTAAATATAGAATATAGAACAGAATAGAATAGAGTTTATTGCAGGGCGATATTGCCCATGAACATGTAATACGATATGTGTTTTTTCAAATTGAGTACGGCTCATTTGTATTGTAAGTTACTTTTAGTATGTTCGAACTTTAGTGATGTTATTATTATTGAGATGGTCTTTGCGATCATTCGACGGGTTCATTATGGTTTAGTCATGCTATTTTTATTGAGGTGAATTTTGCAATGTTTTTGTGTAAAACATATTTATTTGACCGTGACATTTGTACTCTTCAGAAAGGAGGCTTGTATAGTTCTGTGGGGACATAGTCACCATGGGTTTCAATGGAACGACCAACCATGTGAACTCTTGGACTACTTTATTTGCGAAACTGAGTAAGATTATATTTCGAGGGATCGGTACAAAACCGGGGTAACTACATCAATATATCGCTGGCTAAGAATGAGAAGGTCGTAAGGTCGTTAGTACTTACGAAGTTATAAGACTGATACATATTTTAAATCTGCACCATATTTGCGCTTCATGTGAGCCTATTTTCATGAAAATCTAAACTTGTCATGTTGACCAAACTGAAGTTGAAACAGCTTGTTTTCCATACAATTTATTCTTGTTTTCTCAAAATTTCGAATGTTTTACTCATTTTGTACATTCTCATTCTAAGCCTGTTATATAGAGGCATGTACCATACGAGTATGTACTGCACATAGTCCTCCATTTGTAAATACGTGTAGCATATTTATATATGAATATATAACAAGGTTCTTGCGTTGAAGGTATTCTGGTTCTTTGTCCTAAAGCTTACAGTAGTTTAGGTCAGATAGTATCCAATAATCGATAACTCTAGTGGTCAAATCAAAAGGACGGATACATGGATACGGAAGTGTCTAGGCCAAACAAAATGTTGTGGTAAAGGTTTCCCTACCTGTCCTATTATTTTGCTGCTACCCTACAACATTTTAATGGAAGTCAAAAGCCCAACTTGAAACGAAAAAGAAAAGTAAGAAAGTATTGAACAAAAAACTCAATAAAATAATATTAAAAAATAAAATGTTTCTCCTACCTACCTACCCTAATTTTTTTGGGGCCCGTCACCTTAACCACAACATTATTTTGTCTTGGCTCTACACAGAAAAAGTGTCCCTGTTTGATGATGTTTATTGGTTGAAAGTTGAATATACACTATGCATACAATGTGAATTTTAGATTACAGCATGTAAAGTAAGTAGAAAAAAGCAGATTTGATATATAAACTGAATGCTAGATTTTATATATCAGTGGTTCGTGACTTTGTGAAAATGAGCTGAACACTACACATGGCGTAGGGGGATTCGAACCTGCAATATTTACATTACTAGTTCTACAAATTGAGCTAACCGGGCATTTGAAATCAGATGCGATTTATATGCACTATATACACGCTGGTACAGAAATTGTCTTAATTTAATTTGCTTTTTTTAGTACATATCAGTTGTGTTGTTTTAATGAAACCTGTTTAATTGAAAAGAACATACATTTTACCATTTAATATACAAAGTCTTATCAAAACGACACACACACAACACATACTTTAGGGTGATAATTCAAAATTCAAAATTCCCTATACATTTGTATTATACTAACGTGCAACATTCATCTCCTTTAACCCATGGAATCGTCCATCTTAGCTAGATTAGGCCGGATCTAAACTGTGCATACAATTTATACCATGATCAGAAAAACTGCAATATAATTAAATTGGAAGCACCAGTGATTACTCAATGTGTCCGATGACTAACAACTCTTAAGCACCCAAAATATTACGTTGTGGTATTGGCATCGCAAATATTAGTTGTATATATATATATTGTTGGTGTTATATTATTTTTAATGATAATTATGTCATTATATACCATCGGTCATAAAATATCGAGTGTGACTGAATAGTATGAAGTACTGTAAAATCATTTCATTTTGATGGGGCGAAATTTCGTGGTTTTTGCATTTCAGGTTATAAATACAAAGGTAAAATATTACTGTTTGTTGGGATTTAATTTCGTGGTTGAAAGTGAACGAAAATCTCCCAGGAAAATTAATGATATAACAATATGCCTATATGTATGATATGGTGTATGCATTCTGTTTGCAGGGATTCGTCGGCAAGTATTATCGGATAGCACCGTACCACAGAATGTGGTCAAAGCTGCATCTTTATGTAAACAAAGATAACATTCTTTACTTGAATAATATTAAAGATTTTAAAATTTTAAAGTCTTTTTGTAGTGTTAAGACAAGCTTTTTCGTGCTATTACATCTGCAAAGTCCCGAGGGACGGTTTGTGCCCAAGCCCGACAGAGGGACTCTATATAATTATGATATAACGCGATGAACATGAGTAATCGCTATTATAGCATACAGTACAACAGTTTATGAGTATAAACATTATGCATTTCAAAATACACGTAATAAAGGGGCATAGTTACGTAATAAAGGTTTAACAACTTCATTTTGGTCATCATGACAATTAACACTGAGTAAAAATGTGGAAATAATACATGTATACATTTGATGACAAAGCACTGTTATAATCATGCTAAATATAAATTGAAAGCTATTCCTTTCTTTCCTTAGTAGCGAAAAAGATATACATGTACATGGATACATAGGTAAGTTACGGCCAGCGATAAATGAACTGCTTCCATGAAATCCTATGTTTTCTTATTTATGCCACATTGATAAGGCATGTTCGAGGTCTCGTTGGTAAGCTTTATATGTAATGCTACTCGACATCTGATAATATCATCTAAACATGGCGTCTACATTGACTTTGGTTAGTTTATTTGCGTTCGGAATTGCTTTACAAGGTATGCATATTGCTGTATTTAACTTTAACTATGAAAAGCATATGTCTTAGTAAAAAGTTCCAAACCATTTTAAGCCAGTAAATTGGCAGCAATACCATGGATGCATAGTCCGAATGACGAGAGAACGTTGCAACTAATCCTATCAACCTTTCGCTGATCTATCTTTTCTTTCATCCATGTAATTTACAGGGCCGACTCTGGGGCATTATAGCAAATTTTAGAGACAGAAGTGACATTCAAGGAATCCGGGTGCTATACCCTAGCTCGTTTCGAAAAGATTCTTTGGTTCTTTAACGCACCCGGTGTAAAGCACCGATACACGCGAGACTACCTCTTGGTTTCCTACCAGGATCGTTGTTGGTGATCACAGGTCAATGAATAGAGGCATCTTTATTTGCTTTTCCCTTAAGGTTGTATATTTTATGTCCAAGCGTGTCGGCCACTCCGATCACATTGGCCTTTAGGAATCGCGATAGTATATTTACTGAAAACAACCGAAATAGCCGAGTGTGGATAGGATTGACCATGCATCAAAGTTTCATAAAGCATTCAGACTTGTTGTTTTATGTTCGGTTTATACTATAACTGATAGTTTTCACATTGTTTTAAGCAGATGGGTATTCTTTAACAAATCATACAAGCTTTCCGTAACAAAAAGTGAACGTCAGAATGTGTTGTTCTGGTCGCGATCTCCAGAAGCATCTCAGGTACAAATTGCATCTCAATTTGAGATTTTGCTGAAATCAAAATTTGAGATAAATCTGAAGTTCAAGCTATCTAGATTTTTCTGTAATAAATTAAGAAATGTGATTTCTGTTTTAGGATAAAACTTTGACTCCGGCCTCCCAAGGAAGTAATCCAACTGACCATGGCAAATTTGAGATGAGATTTTTCTCAGATTAAGATGCTTAGGGAGATTTGGGCCTGGATGCGCAGGCGCATTGACTCTCTGACAGTCTTCAAAAAGACTTTAAAAACACATCTATTTAAAAATGCATATCAGTGAATCAAGTGAAATTGTTTTAGACTTTTAATGAACTGTCAACTGGCTGACTTTCGCGTGTTAAGCGCTTTAGAGACTTGTTATATAAAGCGCTATATAAATATTTTCAACTATCAACTAAAAAAAATATTTTCAACTATTTCAACTAACTATTTTCAAGTATGCTTAGAAATTATAGTCATCCACGTAGATTTTGAAAAAGTGTCAATTACTTTCTATTTTAATTCTACCAGAGAGTATGGCATGCCCGAACACGTGGTTAACGTTCAATGGAATGTGTTACTCCTTCAACCAAACCAGGCTCAACTGGTTCCATGCTACGGTGAGTAAGACCATGCCAAATAGTTTCTTCGTTTTAGGATCCGAGAAAAGATAGGTTCGTTCGGCCAGCAGGGCCATGCCAAATAGTGTCTTCGTTTTAGCATCCGAGGAAAGATGGATTCGTACGGCCAGTAACGCCATGCCAAATAGTGTCTTGGTTTAGCATCCGAGGAAAGATAGGTTCGTACGGCCAGTAAAGCCATGCCAAATAGTGTCTTGGTTTAGCATCCGAGGAAAGATAGGTTCGTACGGCCAGTAAGGCCATGCCAAATAGTGTCTTCGTTTAGCATCCGAGGAAAGATAGGTTCGTACGGCCAATAAGGCCATGTCAAATAGTGTCTTCGTTTAGCATCCGAGGAAAGATAGGTTCGCACGGCCAGTAAGGCCATGCCAAATAGTGTGTTCGTTTTAGCATCCGAGGAAAGATAGGTTCGTACGGCCAGTTAGGCCATGCCAAATAGTGTCTTCGTTTAGCATCCGAGGAAAGATAGGTTCGTACGGCCAATAAAGCCATGCCAAATAGTGTCTTGGTTTAGCATCCGAGGAAAGATAGGTTCGTACGGCCAGTAAGGCCATGCCAAGTAGTGTCTTCGTTTTAGCATCCGAGGAAAGATAGGTTCGTACGGCCAGTAAGGCCATGCCAAGTAGTGTCTTCGTTTTAGCATCCGAGGAAAGATAGGTTCGTACGGCCAGTAAGGCCATGCCAAGTAGTGTCTTCGTTTAGCATCCGAGGAAAGATAGGTTCGTACGGCCAGTAAGGCCATGCAAAATATCGCTTCATTTAGCATCCGAGGAAAGATAGGTTTGTACGGCCAGTAAGGCCATGCAAAATAGTTTCTTCGTTTAGCATCCGAGGAAAGATAGGTTCGTACGGCCAGTAAGGCCATGCCAAATAGTGTCTTCGTTTTAGCATCCGAGGAAAGATAGGTTCGTACGGCCAGTAAGGCCATGCCAAGTAGTGTCTTCGTTTAGCATCCGAGGAAAGATAGGTTCGTACGGCCAATAAGGCCATGTCAAATAGTGTCTTCGATTAGCATCCGAGGAAAGATAGGTTCGTACGGCCAATAAAGCCATGCCAAATAGTTTCTTCGTTTAGCATCCGAGGAAAGATAGGTTAGTACGGCCAGAAAGGCCATGCCAAGTAGTGTCTTCGTTTAGCATCCGAGGAAAGATATGTTCGTACGGCCAATAAGGCCATGCCAAATAGTGTCTTGGTTTAGCATCCGAGGAAAGATAGGTTCGTACGGCCAGTAAGGCCATGCCAAGTAGTGTCTTCGTTTTAGCATCCGAGGAAAGATAGGTTCGTACGGCCAGTAAGGCCATGCCAAGTAGTGTCTTCGTTTTAGCATCCGAGGAAAGATAGGTTCGTACGGCCAGTAAGGCCATGCCAAGTAGTGTCTTCGTTTAGCATCCGAGGAAAGATAGGTTCGTACGGCCAGTAAGGCCATGCAAAATATCGCTTCATTTAGCATCCGAGGAAAGATAGGTTTGTACGGCCGGTAAGGCCATGCCAAATAGTTTCTTCGTTTAGCATCCGAGGAAAGATAGGTTCGTACGGCCAGTAAGGCCATGCCAAATAGTGTCTTCGTTTAGCATCCGAGGAAAGATAGGTTCGTACGGCCAGTAAGGCCATGCCAAGTAGTGTCTTCGTTTAGCATCCGAGGAAAGATAGGTTCGTACGGCCAATAAGGCCATGTCAAATAGTGTCTTCGATTAGCATCCGAGGAAAGATAGGTTCGTACGGCCAATAAAGCCATGCCAAATAGTTTCTTCGTTTAGCATCCGAGGAAAGATAGGTTCGTACGGCCAGAAAGGCCATGCCAAGTAGTGTCTTCGTTTAGCATCCGAGGAAAGATATGTTCGTACGGCCAATAAGGCCATGCCAAATAGTTTCTTCGTTTAGCATCCGAGGAAAGATAGGTTCGTACGGCCAGTAAGGCCATGTCAAATAGTTTATTCGTTTAGTCTCCGAGGAAGAATAGGTCCTAGTATTTTTCGGGGGGGGGGTGGGAAACTCTGGTATCTTAAAAAACACACTGTGATATTGCTTTCCATACTTGTTCACTATTATGACTATACTTACACACAGTTGAAATCAAATGCCTAGTGTCATGGTCCTCATCCCTACACATGACAATGGGGGAAACGTATTGGGGCGGAAGTGGATACACCAACTATTTCAATGGCCGATTTACGTCGATTCGGTAAGTAAATCTTGACTTTTCGTTGCTTAGTAAGGCGTTTGAAATAAAAACAAGCTGACCAAAGTACCCGGCCAGGTTTCTAGTTTGCGACCCATGGTTGTTTTCCCTCCAAGCACCTATAATTGAGCAGAACACTCGCGCAAAGTGCCGTTTTGGTTACAGATACCCTGATTTGTGAATATTTTTATCTGTAATATTTCCTATTTCTCCCGATTTTCATGGTTTATGGATTGTTTATGGGCCTAGTTTCATTATTTATTTGATTATAAGTATGCATGTGCAAAAAAATTGCGATTCCATAATATATTGAGGCAAAACACACGAAAGATCCGCTATGATACCCCTGATTAATGCCGTTTGGGGCGAACACCCCTGACACGTAAGAAATGTGGTATAATAAAAACAACATTCGACTTGATCATTAACTGTATATTACGCGCAAATGATAAAAATGTACATTGTGAATACTAGATAAGTTTATATAATGCCAAAACAGGAATATGTTTTCAAGCTATACACATATATCTACTTGCCATACACATTTAATCTGCCACTGTGTTAAATTTTAAATTATATATTCACAATGTTTATGGTCATTCTAAGAGTGTTTTCTATTTGCAGAACAGCCCGTAGACTGATCACGTGATGTAGTTGATGCTGCCTGCTAAGACCTGACAAAGAACACATACCTACAACCGTGGATTCAATGATAGGACCAAGCATTTCAACGATTAAACAGTTGACAATGACATGGATGATGGAGTTCGATAGAAAGTGTGAAATTCTATACTAACATGAGAAATATCAAATAAAACCCTTAAAAATCCACTTTGTTTTGATAATAGCATGTACATGCTTGTGTGTGAGAACAGTTCACGGTATCTACCCGTATTGGCACCCTCTCGACAGGAGAGGTACGAAAACCGACGATTTTGCCAAAGATGCAGAAAGTCCTTGAACCAATCAGGCCTTTAAATGCTTTAAATATTGCATCTTTCATGAAATAACATTAAAAAGAGCCTACTTTCCGTTTCGTTGTGGCACCGGAACCCTCTCTGTTCTGGCACCGGCACCCTCTCTGTGCTATAGTTACTGTGAGCACAGCGAGGATTCCCGTGCCAATCAGCTGAACCACACAGAGAGGATGCCGGTGCCACAACAAAACCGAGCGTAGGTATTTTACGTAATTTGATACGATACAGCGTTTTGCAGACAGTGTGCCAATACGGGTAGGGGACACCGGGGCAAGTGAGAACGGACATTTGTTTTTTAACGAGTGCTTCTCACAAATTCTGCAGTTGTGCAAATTAAATACGTATTTTTTTATCAAGCATGGACTCTACTCTCATAATATAGAGGCACTTCATAGACTGGACGATTGGTTATCAAAATATGAGCATCCAAATTGACGGGGCAAATCGGAACACGGTCGGGGTTAAGATGGAAAAATACTTAAATCATACTATGTCCTATCGTGTATCTACTCCCACCGGACAGCAATCCCTGACGAATTCGGATACTCACCACCACAGAACTCAAGTAAATACATCCTATTATTTGAAACAAATACTCACACAACCACTTGATACATACATAGCATATCCCATTTTGGTACTTAACACATCAAACTCAAGTCACACTATGTCCTACGAATATTTACAACTACTGGATACAGCCAAACAAGGTCGTTTACGGTAGGTTGCCATCCTAGAGATCAGTTTTATTAGTCCATATTTTAGTTCTTCGTACTTGCCACTACCACATACACATGCTATAAAAATATACAACTAATTGGTACTCACCACCATCAATTACAGCCATATCCGGTCCAATGCGGTGCTCAAACCAACATAGGACATTTACTCCCGAGACTGGGTACTCGCAAACATCAACTTCAACCATATCAGACTCGAAGGGGTCTCACAACAACCATATATTACCCATTTTTTAAAATCAGTACAACCATACCTTATGCATATTTTCCCACACAAGAATAGCAATACCCGACTACACGTATACGGAATAGCTACCAACCATGCGTGCGGTACTTCCTCTTTCTACAGACAGGAACATAACACTGCATACATGGTTTGTAGCTAGTCCATATAGTCGGGTATGGTTGTACCTAAGGGAATAGGTTGGCTATAGTCGGTGGTTGTTCGAGATTGAGAACCCTTTCTTACCTAGAATGGGTTAAGTGTGTCGAATAATCACCACATAAACCCGGGTATGGTTGTTCCCGGTGGCAATGACGACCTGGTGTAGCTATAGCATGAGCTGAATTTAAAAATGGGTATTATATGGTTGTGAGACCCCCTTGAGTCTGGTATGGTTGTAGTTGATGTTCGCGAGTACCCAGCCTCGGGGTGACTGTTCTATGTGGGTTTGAGAACCGCATTGGACCTGATATGGCTGTATTTGTTGATGGTGAGTACATTAGTTGTATATTTTCATAGCTAGCATGTGAGTGTGTATGTGACAGTGGCAAGAACGAACAACTAAAATAGGGACTAATAAAACTGATCTCTAGGATGGCAACGACCTTGTTCGGCTGTATCCAGTGGTTGTAAATATTCGTAGGACATATTGTGGCTTTAGTTTAATGTGCTAAGTACCAAACTGAGATATGATATGTATGTATTAAGTGGTTGTGTGAGTAGTTATATCTGGTGGTGAGTATCCGAATACGTCAGGGATTGCTGTATTTTGTTCTGATGAGTACCTATTACTACAATGAATAGGTTCTTGTCCGGTGGAAGTTGATCGATACAGGATAGGACAGAGTATGATTAAAGTATTTTTCCACCATGTTCCGATTTGCCCCGTCCATATCTATGCTCATATTTTGATAACCAATCGTCCAGTCTATGAAGTGCCTCTACATTATATGAGTAGATGCCATGCTTGATAAAAATACGTATTTAGTTTGTACAATTGCAGAATTTGTGAGAAGCCCTCGTTAAAAACAAACGACCGTACTGACTTGCCCCGGTGTCCCCTACCCGTATTGGCACACTGTCTGCAAAACGCTGCATCGTATCAAATTACGTAAAATACCTACGTTCGGTTTTGTTGTGGCACCGGCATCCTCTCTGTGTGGTTCAGCTGATTGGCACGGGAATCCTCGCTGTGCTCACAATAACTATAGCACAAATAGGGTGCCGGTGCCAGAGCAGAGAGGGTTACGGTGCTACAATGAATCGGAAAGTAGGCTCTTGTTAATGTTATTTCATGAAAGTTGCAATATTTAAAGCATTTAAAGGCCTGATTGGTTCAAGGACTTTCTGTATCTTTGGCAAAATCGTTGGTTTTCGTACCTTTCCTGTCGAGAGGGTGACAATACGGGTAGACACCGTGAACTGTTCTCACACACAAGCATGTACATGCTATTATCAAAACAAAGTGGATTTTTAAGGGTTTCATTTGATATTTCTCATGTTAGTATAGAATTTCACACTTTCTATCGAACTCCATCATCCATGTCATTGTCAACTGTTTAATCGTTGAAATGCTTGGTCCTATCATTGAATCCACGGTTGTAGGTAAGTGTTCTTTGTCAGGTCTTAGCAGGCAGCTTCAACTACATCACGCGATCAGTCTACGGGCTGTTCTGCAAATAGAAAACATTCTTAGAATGACCATAAACATTGTGAATATATAATTTAAAATTTAACACAGTGGCAGATTAAATGTGTATGGCAAGTAGATATATGTGTATAGCTTGAAAACATATTCCTGTTTAGCATTATATAAACTTATCTAGTATTCACAATGTACATTTTTTATCATTTGCGCGTAATATTCAGTTAATGATCAAGTCGAATGTTGTTTTTATTATACCACATTTCTTACGTGTCAGGGGTGTTTGCCCCAAACGGCATTAATCAGGGGTATCATAGCGGATCTTTCGTGTGTTTTGCCTCAATATATTATGGAATCGCAATTTTTTTGCACATGCATACTTATAATCATATAAATAATGAAACTAGGCCCATAAACAATCCATAAACCACGAAAATCGGGAGAAATAGGAAATATTACAGATAAAAATATTCACAAATCAGGGTATCTGTAACCAAAACGGCACTTTGCGCGAGTGTTCTGCTTAATTATAGGTGCTTGGAGGGAAAACAACCATGGGTCGCAAACTAGAAACCTGGCCGGGTACTTTGGTCAGCTTGATTTTATTTCAAACACCTTACTAAGCAACGAAAAGTCAAGATTTACTTACCGAATCGACGTAAATCGGCCATTGAAATAGTTGGTGTATCCACTTCCGCCCCAATACGTTTCCCCCATTGACATGAATAGGTTTCAAACAAACATGTTTTCCGTTATTTCAGTTAGTTGGAATAATTCACAATGTATGAAAACTAGATGTGTTAGCCATAAGATGAATGTTGAGGACAGAAGTCGTTATGAAGTTCTTCTTTTTTGTTTCATGCTAGCTAGATAAGTTTTCAAACAAAAATACGATTTGGTATGACCAAATATTGTGACAGAAATGGCCTTGTGCTATTTGATAAGAAAAACTTTATTTCACGTCGATTATGCTCTCAATATGCATGTTCATCATTACTAATTTTAATACTGTACATAATATGAATACATTATGCCCCATAATACATCATGCCCCTACCCCAAAAAGTCCAAAGAACTTCTTTACCTCACCAAATAGTGTGGGATCACATATTCGCCCCTCCCCTGTCCGTCCACCCGTTCCAAAATTCTCTCGTCTGTAACTTGAAATGTATATTCATATGAAATGAAGTCCAATCTCAATTGAGTTGGAAGTTACGACACAACTATTTTGATAATATCAACACAGTATAAAACATATCATTGAAACCCAAAATTGGCGGTACTTGCATTTGTCGACAAATTGTAATGTCACTTAATTTGCTGATAGATGCCCTTTTACAGTATGCTTCTTTTTCCAGCGTGTGTGCAAAGAACAAGGCGGTTGGCTTGTTGAGATCAATTCCAACGAAGAGCTGTCGTTCTTAAAGAACGAAATCAAAATGCTTCATGCTCATGACGGTAAGAGGTTGAGCATTCTTCTTAAACTTCAATAAAATATTCACTGGGATATAACGCGTGGATCAAAGTGACATTTTTAACAGGCTGTAATGCAGAATAAGGACGCCTAAGTACATAAGTGCAGGTCTAATCTTATAAGATATTCATTTTACGAACTTACTTACTTACTGGCGTTCGCTCTACACGATCCCACCAGTATCTGCAATCAATGATGTGGTCCGTCTCAGGTCATCGACATCTCCATAGAGTTTCTGTTGGAGGGTTGTCTCTTGATAAAAATATATTCTTGTATTTTCTATAAAGAACCTAAATTTCGAGAAAAACAAATTTTCCAAATTGTTTTAATCATTTCATTTTTTTAAATTTCTTTTTCAATGATACTGTTTTCCTGTGGTAGAATCTAAATAAATGATAAACTATGTCATGTATTCAGATCCCATGCATGTTGGTTATTGGACCAGTGGAAACGACTTGGAGACGGAAGGACAATGGGTATGGGGATATCCGAAGAAGGCTACTATGAACATTACTGACTGGTCTAGTGGAGAACCTAATAATCTTTCAAATTCGTTAAAGTGTATAAGGTAAAGTAAAATGGTGCCATATTGTGTGAAATCACTAGAAAAGTATACTTAATTAACCTCCAGATTGTGGAACATTGCAATTCGTTGTTTCAGCATAAAATACGGGCACTGAAGGAAAATCGCTACACAAGTCATTCAAATAAACTAAAAGATATTCGTCCTTACCGAAAATCTTGTTCAATTGTATCTTATAAATGCGAAACAGCAAAACAGTGTTCCTTTTTAACTGACTAACTGAGGTCATTTTATTTACGCACTGGCTACCCGCTTCACTCACACTATCGTAATTATTGTTAGGAACCAAGTCTATTTTTTGATGCGGTGTTCCACAATATTTGGACATAAGCATATAGTACGCTTTATATTAGCTCAGTGACCGATTTTTCCCCCATTTTTTTTTTCATTTTCCTAACACTGATACTGCCACCTGTGATGAAAACTGGTTACATAATTCTGTCATTTTATGGCGATTTTTCCTTTAGAGGAGAGGACTGTCTTGTGATGTGGGGACATGATAATTATGGATACAAATGGAATGACCAACCATGTGACTTACTGGACTACTTTATATGCGAAACTGAGTAAGATTTTACAAAAAAATTTACACTTTATAACTTTATATTAATAACTAGAGTGTTCGTACTTTGCGGACACGGAATAAAAGTGTTACACTCTGTGTTATTTACATATTGAATCGAGTTTATGGTCCGCAGAACTAACGCACTTATCAAATTTTTACTCTAGTCAGGAAAATAGATTTTTGTTCACCCTCGCCACCGGATAATCCATATGTGCGAGGCCCATAGAAGAGTTTTAGTAGTTTTAGTTTTTATTGGGGGATAGTGCATGATACAGAAGATGCCCCAATTCCAGAAGCATTCCTGGTTCTTATACATGCCAGATGTATAGCACCCATGCATGGGACATCGGGTCTCATCCGAAAGACTAGAGCACTTTGAGTGTATGGTTATATTTCAGAGATATGTCGACAGGTTTGATTGGCTGATGCCATCACGTGACTACAGAACATGAATAATTATGTAATCAGGGATATGTCGACAGGTTTGATTGGCTGATGCCATCACATGACTACAGAACATGAATAATTATGTAATCAGGGATATGTCGACAGGTTTGATTTGCTAATGCCATCACATGACTACAGAATAAGAATAATTATATTTTCAGGGATATATCGGCAGGTTTGATTGGCTGATGCTATCACGTGACTACAGAATTTGATAAACAACGTCATACATAGAGATTAAACTCTCATTAACTTGTACATTAATAAAGTGTTTGTAAATGCATGTTTATTCGTTGACTTTATACTTATCACATAGTATATTTTACTTCGCGAGAATGCAATAAGGCAATTAATATTTATATATATTTATAAATACGATAAAAAGTTTAATTATTTGACGTGACGTCTTTAACCGAGATATTAACGCAGGCTTACTATTTTAATTGTACAAATAATTATTACATTGTTGAACATGTTTTGCATGGTATGCTTAACTGTCCGTTTCACAGGAAAAACCCTATTTTTGAAAATTGATATTTTTCTTTCAATGTCCATTTTGTAAAGAAAATCACGAGCCGGTCCAAGAGGTGCACTATGTTTAAAAAACACTGCTTTATGCATACCAAATATCTATAAAAGGCTATGTGTTTACACAAACAATTTTATGGGATGAATGCACATAAGCATAAAATTAACTTCATAAATTATAAAGTCCATTGCTAAAACGTTTAGATTTGTGTTGATTGCACCACAGTGATCGGGTATGAAACAGTACATGTATCTACATTTTATAATATAACTTTTTAACTGTTGGATCAATTTTGCTACGATCTGGCATGTAAACAGTTTAGGCATTGCTGTACATGAATATGATTAGTTTATGGAGATATTGATAGTCAATTTTTGTTTTTGATTGGTTTAAATTCTGGTCACTTTAGAACAAATATAACTTTATAACTGTTACAAAAAAAATTAATTTGAAAAAGAAATTGTTTCGTTTTCAAATTGTCTTTGTCAACGACACAGTTACATGTGATCCGTTTATAACGTTCGTGCATGGTAACATATTAAATTCCCACCCGGTACAATCCGATGCATCCACGGCAGAGTGATGTCTCAACGACAGAGGTTAACACCGATGACGTGTAAGTACATTGTAGTGGGCTCTATTTCTTATCAGCAATTCTCAATGTCGATATTTCTTTTGGATCTACTGATTTGTGAAAGGACAACATTCTGTAAAGTTTCAACTCTGTCTGGGCTATTAAACTGACGATTGGCCCTTCCAAAGAGACCCCAAGTATACACACAAATGATGATGTTTACCACCGTGCAGATTTTGTGATTGTCACGCGAACAGCATAATAGACTTATGAAAAATCGGGATGACCTTCACGGCTGAAGAAATATACTCAATAAAATCGGTCAATTTCAGTTTCATAGTTTCCATCGTTTTAACCGGTAAATCATTGAATCTTCGGAAGGGTATGTTCTAATGAGCATTTCATCATCAACAATAGGATTGCCTTACACTTGTTTTATTCCTATGTTGTCAATTTAAAACGCCATTTCTGACATATTGCCATACAAAGTTCTGCCTAGTTCTGTTCCGATATGTTCTTGCATAAATTTACGTTCAGTTTGACGTCGTAAAAATGAACGTCAGTTTGTTACTGTCGTGACTCGCAACTTTTGACGGTTCATCCATCGTGTCTTTCATGTAACCGTACGTTGTTCATGAATACGCATGCCAGATTATCTACTTAGTGGCAGTAGGGCTTACAAGTGCTCACAGGAAACTGTATCATAGAAAAATAAACATTTTTTTCGAAATTTTTATCCTTTATATAGAAAATATAAATTTTTCATTATTTTTTTGTTTTAGTCTTTATCGTTGAAACAGTTACCTGTGCTTGTGTTTGATAACTGCTATATTACACCAACAGATACCAAGCACAAGCACAGATAACTGTAACGTGCATCAACTGCATGGTGTCAACTTACAATTTGTCACATTAGAATCAATCTCACACATTCTTCCCTGAGAACGGTAACTTACTGGAACAGACTGCCAGAACCTGCAACTATAGTGTAAAGGAACTACCCCCTAATGTACAGTGTATTTGTGTGAAAAGACTATTTTATCATGATTTTTTGTTTGTTTCACGCATGAGTATTACCCTCGTTAATAAATGTCCAAGATCATTTTGACGAGTATACAAGTTGAAGTCGAAGGGAGGCCACCACTATACACTATAAGCTTGTGAAAATTATTTACATTTTCATATTTTGTCGCTTCCGTTGGCACTATCTTTCTTTCATTTCTTTTCTTCGTGAATTTTCCCACTGTCAGATAGTGGCACTCTCAGAAAGTTCATCCGAGATTTAAACACAATAATATGAATTAAGGCACCGCCTAAATGAGGGATTAAATACACATTGGATATCTGCTAAGCTATGTTTCAGATAGAAACTGACTAAATATGAGTTGAATTTAGATGTTATAAAATATACAAAGATAGTTATTGATCAGCAACTGATCACTTTTCCTCTTTAAATTTAAGACCAGAAAGAATATTTATTCAAAATTTTAATTTGACTAGATTTCTATGTATCTGTGGTTTATGTTTGGAATAAGTGTAGGCATCCCTAACCTGGAGTTTTACCTATATTATACTGATTTGTTATATTTTGCAACGTAACGTCATTAGTCCATTTGGTGTACTTTTGGTATTACGTCATTTCCTGTTATTTGTGACGTCATTACATCACGTCTTGTATTGGCGCCGTGTATCCAGTACAGTAGCGTATTTCTTACCTCCCTTTGTTTTTTTAAATAGTTTGTTTTATTTATTGAATATTTTTAAAGATGGTTATAATTCGAAAGAAAATGATAGGGGGCAACCGTTTACAGATTACTATTTTTTTATTTTCAAAGGACCATTCACCTCGGTAAACTGCCGGAAATTTTTGACCGGAAATAACTTTTTCTGAAAGCATTAGTACCTGCAGAGACTCGACGAAGACACGCACGTGGACATTATTGGTATGGCTATTTAATCCCCTATAAACTGGATTTCTACAAAACACATTCACATGCCTTTTTACATTTATATACAACACCTATCACATCAGCTCAGTGTTTATGTATGTTAAGTCTATTAATTCACATGTAATAGGAGCCGTGCCAACCCAGGTTCTATCGTGGTTTTGGCCAGGTGTGTTCGTGTAATCCTTCCAGCTGATTATTCTGCTGAATGAGACCAACTCAATATAGAGACCTTACAATGTCAAGGTCTCAAGGGTGGGTCTATTATTGAGGCTGTCTAAATCTAATTATTAAATATAAAACAGACGAAATGTTACACTTATTCAATTTAATTTGCGGTATACTATATAATTATGTATTGGTATAGTTATCTAAATGATTTATAGTATAATACAGTGAGAAATTACAACATATTGTACAGTTTAATTGACAAGTTTGGAATAAAATGAATATGGTGCTCTACATGTAACCTATCAGAAAATATATTAAAGTAATTAAATGGTGATAAAATGACCAGTCAAATATAAACACGGAAACGTTACCTCTAGCGTCTAAATTGAAAGGCAATTGTTTATACACCCATTACGTCTTATATAGGGAAAGTTCCCGCCAAAACCCAATTATGCACCATGTATCATGGGGAACACCAAATTCACATGATAAACATGAAATATCTAAAAGTAAGGCATCGAACATGACCATGCTACATGATAACATAATGATTGTCTTACATAAAGATTAAAAGTGTACTGGAAGACTCAATGATCGACCAGTCTGTTTGTTTAACACATCACTATACTACTGTATGTCCATTGTACAATTTAGAGCCAATCAATAAAAGTATAGGAGAGATCTGCATCTACGTCACTGTTATCTGTGACGCACTTTCCTGGAGGTCGGACAAACATTTGTTACTAAGGGCTACCTTTTAATCATAAAAGGTTACAGGTTTAACAATATAGCAGACGAAAATAACCATATGCTCGTTATATATACATTAGCACTATATGGTATACATACATTTAGAAATTTTGGATTAGAAAAATACACTGGCTCAGTAGCATTACACTATCTATATAACAGAGGAAAATGCAACCTAACTTACAAAACACGAGTCGACACAGCTGTGAGGCACAGTGTATAAAAAATCCTTATTAAAACTCAAAGGGAAGTAACTGCTGCTGCACTAAAGATCCGCAAATTTAATCAGCTGAGTCGCGTAGTAGCTTTTAAACAAAAAACAAATAAAAAATATCTTCCTGTTTCTTCGATTTACTGATGTTTTGAAAGTTCTATCGTCTTTGAATGACAATCACATGTTGAAATAGTATCATATCGATCCCTTCTGACCAGGTAAGTCGCTGTTATCTAGATTAATCCGGATAAATTCAGCAATACGGTTGTTATTGTTGCAAGTTGAAATATATTCGGACAGTCATTTATGGATATTTTGTTGAATGTGTATCATCCTTATTTTGTTCTCAGGATCTAATCTAAAAAAATACTGTATTGTCAGTCACAAAATCTTTTTCAGCTAAGTACTGCTGACAAGCTCAAAATGCCACTTTACGGTTATTATTGGCAGGTGCCTGTGGCAAGGGTAGTCCAGAACTTAGACTTCAACTTCAATGTTATACTCTCCAACGCCACTAGGGCATTTACTGAAGACATTAACTGTTTAAGGATACTGAGATACTTGGGCAATGTCAGAATTGATTCGGTTTGAAAATGAATGTCAAAATGTTAAATCACCAACACGAAAGTCATATTTGCAAGGACAGAAATGAAATCAATGAAGAGTAGAAAGACGTTATAAGGAATTTGGGTGCTATACACTAGTATACACTCTTTTTGAATAGATTCCTTGCTTCTATATATTCTTATACCTATCTGGTAAATAGCACCAATACACTTGAAACAACTACTGGGTTGAACTTTCCAACCAGTTAATTCTAGTTGGGTGGGAACACGTCAAACAAAGGTTTCTGAAATGACCCTTCTGAGGATGAAACCAGGGACCTGTCAATTTGACAGTATACTGGCAAGAGAATTATCCGCTTGACCACCATGCCACCCTATACCTGCATGGTGAAGACACTACATTCACCAAATTTCCTATATACCTGTTTCCAGGGACGTTACCATGATATATACGTGGGTATATCCAAAAGTAATGTCACTGATGCTATAAAATCGTGTATAATGTCAGTGAAACCACGAAATTTTTCACACCGTAACTTCAGTCTGATTTGAATATGATGACCAAATTTCACAACAATGCACATAATAGTTCTGGAGATATGAACATTTACATGAGACATACTTACGAACATCGCCGCAAGTCCGACGTCAACGACGTCACAATGACGTTACTTGCTGACACCTACTCATCCAGCAGAAGTTCATCCCTGGTGATATTTAACGACTCATAAACCATACAGTCATTTCCAAGACCTTTATAAATGTGTAACCCACCCGACACGTACCCTCTGCAAAATCAAAATATTTTTAAGTGTCCTCTAGGTTGTCCCAAGGCAAAAGTTTTAACTCGCCACATAATTATTGCAGTTGTGAGTGTCGTTTGAATTGACGGCGTCAAAAATACTCTTGGTGTTCTTTTCGGATCTACTAGAAACCGTTCATATGACTCTCTATCGATAACGATTTGGTGATCAATGTCCCCTTAAAAGCTTATACTACATGCACATGAGCCTTTGTTGCCGCCTTGTGTAACTTAAGTTTCAGTAGGTAACTTTCATAACTTTTAGGAAAAGTGCATTTCTGCGCGCAGCGTCTTTTTGTCGCAAATCTGCCGTGTTGTCGCTAAGTATTCAGTACGTTGAAAATATATGGCGAGTTTCAAAGTAGAGTGACGTTAATGAATATTTAGCAGCAAACACAAAACATTTGCTTCATCACGTCACAAAAGTATTGTCTGCTTTCAATAAGTATTTTTTATAAAAACGCATAAAAGAAAATTGTTATGTTAACGAAAAAAATTGTAATTTCGTGTGCGGCGATATGACGTCATAGGTATATTTTAAATGTTCATATAATCCAGTTATGAAATTCGAATAATGCAGCACGTTGTATATTGATCAGAATTGAATTGCTGAATATTTTGATATCATATTTATGCATATCGGCCTATAAACAAATAAACCACGGGGAGAGTGACATTACTTTTGGATATACCCTCGTATATATGGTTTCTACTTTTCATATTTAATTGAGCAGTGTGGGCATAGTTCCTGATGTAGACGTCTAGACGCATGATATTCCGGAAGAATGGAGACAAGAATTAGTCAGTTGTGCGGGTTGATGAAGATAGAGGATAATCACCATAAGTTTCAAGATTCAAGATATTTTCTTCTTGATAAACCAAATGGAAAGTTGAATATTTATTATGAAAGACCAGAAGTGAGTTGTGTAGATCATTTTTCATCCTTTTTTTCCAAGTTACAATACTCTTAACAATACCAGATCTTGTTGCCTAACCAAGGTGCTATCAAGTGCTTTTCCCCCACGTATATAAATAATTTCTATAGTATATATATATTTTAATATATATATATATATATGAGTATGACTTAGAGGATCAGATATCCTTGAAATTACATCCTCTAGAAATGGTATTTTCAACAAAACCGCAAAATTTTGTCCTATTGAAATTAAATGATTTTACAGTAATACATATAAATTTTTTTATTATACACCAGTTATCTTATTGTTACACATTGTTGCATATTATCATTATTCTCTATGTTTCAGCATCTACCTAAGACCAGTTGTGTTCCATATCAAGTGATAGACTTGAATATGATTTCCAAGGTCAGTAGGAATTCTCTTAGAGTTGAGTTCACCAAAGTACCTTTCTAATATCTTGTACATGTAATTATAGGGGTAGTAAGTTGCTTCATGAGCTAAATAAGTCCCGATCTCCTGATGCATCTCAAGCAGAATTCTCATCTCAAATTGATATTTTACTCAAATCAGAATCAAAGCTCAAGCTGATTAAATGTTGCTGTAATAAACTCTGGAATAAAAGTAAAAGACACATGCCAATATTTGATTTATCTCCAATTGAGATATTTCGGGAGTTCGGAGCCTGAGGCTTGGCTTCATTGGTTAGGATGCTGGATAAAAATTTGTAGCCTGCCAGTTGTACCCTTCCATGAATGTTTTAGCAATATGAAGAAGTTGCTGGCTGCTTGTGGAAGATTTTGTTGTTGTTGTTGAAGTCAAATAAATAAAGTTACAAACATGTGAAGCTAAATCATAGCAGTTAATTGACTTGCATGTTGTTTCAGTATCCGTTAAATCTTTATCATGATACCTTGTTTTTTTGTGAATAGTAATATTAAACTAGTAACTAGTACTTGGAATATTTTCTTTAATGTTTTCAGGTTAGTGATGGCAGAAAGTCTCGACCGAAAGCCAAGTTCTGCTTTTGTAAGTACTGATGTAGCATTTTGTCAATTTGTATTCAATGGTCTAGAAAAAAGGTACGAGGAAATCGGACATCGAAGGTAGCACTCAGCCTAACCAGCCAAGCACAGGAATCAGTAACACCACAATACAACTACACTGAGCAATGCCCACACATAAGCCAAAGAAACTATTAAAAATCTAAGTCCTCAGCGAAAAATGCAGGATTCATTTGTATCTTTTTAAAAGAAAAAAACAAACTTAATAGGAATTTTCTTCAAATCACTTTTTTCATAATAAACTAATATGCAAACATCCATCTTAGACAAACAACTTTATTTTTACAATATTATAAATGATAAAGCAAACTTAAATAACAGATAGTTTCTATGTTACTACAGGCATATTGAATGTAGTAAATTCAACAACAACATGTATTGTTTTTAATTTGTATCGGTAATAACGTTTCGGCATTTAGTCTTCTTGAATGATACAGGTATAACCCATGCAGGTGATCAGTTTTACATCGAGGCTAACAATGAGTATGAAATGCAACAGTGGATTGAACAACTCAACGAAGCCTGTAGAATATCAGTAAGATTAAACTTCTTTCTTTCTCAGTACAATTATAAGTCCCTTTTCAACCAGAGGCAACTATAGTCAGTCAGTCAGTCAGTCAGTCAGTCAGTCAGTCAGTCAGTCAGTCAGTCAGTCAGTCAGTCAGTCAGTCAGTCAGTCAGTCAGTCAGTCAGTCAGTCAGTCAGTCAGTCAGTCAGTCAGTCAGTCAGTCAATTTGGAGCCTGCCATAACTTAAATAGTTTTCAAGCTAGGTTCATGAAACTTGGTATGTCATAATGATTTATTTGGACGAAAATTGTTGTTTCTAGGGCAACAAAAACACTGAAAACCAGGTAGGAGATTTCCGTATTGCTTGCAGTTCCTAATTACTTGTTATACCTCAAAACCTTTTCAATGCTTTATATGCTCCAACCTCTTCTGATATGGGAGGCATATTGTGATTGTCCTGTTCATTTGTTCGTTCAATTGGAGATTTTAACCAAAACCTTTCATGTTTCTGAAATGCAAATATTTTCAAATTCCATCCACATTGCTTTCGAACTCTGCACACTTGTTAACCATCATATCCATCTTTATAGTGTCCTTGTTAAGTCAATTTGCCACAATTATATTGTGTTTCCACTTCTTCTGTTTAAGATACTAGTATTCACAATTTAACAATCTCAATATTGCAATTTTCACATGATGGGAGGGGTGGTATATTGATTTGCACATGTTTGTGTTTGTAGGTAGACCAAAATGGTTTACATCACTGTGACCTTTACCATTTTCAACAATTAGACTACCATGTGGGCAAAAAATGTTTTACAACCATGTTATGTTTTATTGTATTGTAGGTCCCTGAAAAGAAATCTACGAGCATGGCTCCTTTAAATTGTAAAACAGAAGTTGCTGGTGGTGTTGTAATAAGAACAATGGCAGAGGTTTGATATTCCATTTATAATTTGCTTCTTTGACTTTGTTAAATAAAATAAATTGTGTAGTGTTTTATTTATAACAACTTTTGACAGCATTGGCAAACAATATACTAGCACAAATGTTGTTAGTTTCTATGTGTTTACTGAGCTAGAGGAGTCCATACTGACTAGGTTAATAACCCTGTGACCTATATGTATTGAGTTATCTGCCCTTGTTACTATCAAAAACGAAAAAGTCGAAAGTTGTAGGCGGTTCTCTTGTTTATTACAGTATGTGACGGCATTGGCAAACAATATACTTGCACCAATGTTGTTTGTTTGTTCGTGTTCATTGAGCGAGTTATAAGTGTATGGTCATACACTGTTCTCAATGCCTAATGGTCAGTGATCTCTGCCTTTGACTTGCTTCATTTGTACATGTAAATCACAAAAAAGTTATTTGTTTAAAGGTATACTTTGCTGCTTATTTTTTATCACCCAAGTTAAATTGATTCTCCCTGGAGAGACTATTATTCTCATGGTGGTTGTGCAGCCAACATCTATGTATGGTGCCCAGGAATATTGATCATGTACAGACACTATCATCACATGTACCAATGTACACCTTGGTAGGGTAAAGCATGTGGATTATTCTTGCTCAGAGAAATTAACCAGTGGTCCAGACGGGGTTGAACTCGGGACCTCTTGCTCCCGAAACATGCACCCTACCTGTATACCTCCGCTCCCCTTTAAACGATGTTACTGGTGTATTACAGAAAGATGACAGTGGAGAGGATTCCGTGGAACACAATATGCCGGCCTTATCATTACCTAGCTATATATCAGGATATGCTGTCAAACAAGGAGCTGTGGTAAATATATGTTTGTTTTATACAGTAAATGATGCAATTTGAGCACATTAGTTGATTCCCAAATGTAAAGCACACCATAAGATGGAAGAAAATGTAATAAAACATCCAGATAGTTTGTTGACAAAATGACAATTTGTAAACAACAATTGCATGATTTAAAGTCTAAGGGAAGCAACTCTTGCAAAATGAGTATTTTGTTCACCATGCAATTTGCTAAATATGATATTTGGTCTACTATTTCGACATATATAGTTAACATTCTATCTTCGAGTATTGGTCATTTGTTAAGAAACAGCTTAAAGGTTACATAATTCATTGTATGTAAAGGATGATTGGGAAAAACGTTGTGGGAGCAATAATGGGACTTTAATGAAGGCCCTGCGTAGCGCTTTGCTTAGACAACGGACACCAGATCAATTTGCACTGTTTTGCTAATTTTATTTTGTCATTTTGTCCATAATTATTCAATTACTGTGTATATATGGCAGCCTATAATTCATATCACAAATCATGATATTTTAAAAAGATATATATATTAATTTTGTACATTTAATATTTCAGAGAAAAAATTGGAAAAAGCGATATTTTCTATTAGACGCAAATGGCCTTTCATATTACAAACATGACCAGGTATGAATTGGTTGTAGTTATCTTGTAAAATAAATTGTTAATTTTCTGTATCTACACATGGGGCCTTATTCACCAACGTTGTAAGTCTAAAAATCAGACTTAGACTTAAAAATGTCATTATTCATAATTACTGGTATTTCTTTGAAATTCGATTAAACCGTGTGAAATTTTATCTGACTGTTTGTTGTTGCCCACTGAACATGTATACCAATTTATATCGAAATCCCTACATTTATAACAATATGAGAGTGAATAGAACATTTGACACTGTAAAGTCTATGTTTTAGACTTACAAGGTTGGTGAATAAGGCCCCTGCACTAAACTTTTTATGTGATTCAAAATGTTTTATGAAAAAATACTATATATTAATGCCCCCCCCCCCATTTTTGATGAGGGGGTATATTGTTTTGCATTTGCACTCATTAGCTTTTGAAAATTACCTGCCATTTGGGCGAGTTATCCTTCATATTGTAACTACTTCTATGGAAAAAGTTACTCACCTAAACAGGAAATCAGCCGAAAGTTACTCACCATAGCCTTTGGGCGAGTGCTAATTTCAATGACTGCGCATGTCAGTCGACTGGTCAGTCTGTCTGGCAGGTTTGTTTGGTTTCCGTTTAGTAACTCAAGAACGCTTTGAAGTAGGATCTTCAAATTTTCGATGGTGGTTAACCACCATCAGGGGCCTTATTCACCAACGGCATAAGTCTCAAATTCAGACTTAGACTTAAAATTGACAACATTTACAATAACTGCCATGTCTTTGCAATTTCTATTTAACCATGTGAAATTTTATCTGATTATTTGTTGATATTCACGGAACATGTATACCAATTTATATCTAAATTGGTACATTTTTAACAACTTGAGAGCTAATAGAATATATGGCAATCTAAAGTCTAAGTCTGGATTTTAGACTTACAACGTTGGTGAATAAGGCCCCAGTAGAAGAATCCTATTGATATTGACGTCAGTAGGTCGAAGGTCAAATTGTTTTACAAAAATCTCTTTACTATATTTATCGAGCCAAAGAATATTTACCCCCCCCCCACACCAAATCTTGCATCCTTTCCCTGTACTTTCATATTTTTGTGTTTATGGTTTTGGGGTTGCTTATTATCTTATTGAATGTATTCTCTACTAATACTTTGCATCCACATTTCAGGATAGAGAACCAATCAAAACTATCCGATTATCAGATATAGTAGAGGCTAAACTTGTTGCAGGGTAAGTGTTTGTATTATCAGATATAGTAGAGGCTAAACTTGTTGCAGGGTAAGTACTTGTATTATCAGATATAGTAGAGGCTAAACTTGTTGCAGGGTAAGTGTTTGTATTATCATATAGTAGAGGCTAAACTTGTTGCAGGGTAAGTTCTTGTATTATCAGATATAGTAGAGGCTAAACTTGTTGCAGGGTAAGTGTTTGTATTATCATATAGTAGAGGCTAAACTTGTTGCAGGGTAAGTGTTTGTATTATCAGATATAGTAGAGGCTAAACTTGTTGCAGGGTAAGTGTTTGTATTATCAGATATAGTAGAGGCTAAACTTGTTGCAGGGTTAGTACTTATATTATCAGATATAGTAGAGGCTAAACTTGTTGCAGGGTAAGTACTTGTATTATCAGATATAGTAGAGGCTAAACTTGTTGCAGGGTAAGTGTTTGTATTATCATATAGTAGAGGCTAAACTTGTTGCAGGGTAAGTGTTTGTATTATCATATAGTAGAGGCTAAACTTGTTGCAGGGTAAGTGTTTGTATTATCAGATATAGTAGAGGCTAAACTTGTTGCAGGGTAAGTGTTTGTATTATCATATAGTAGAGGCTAAACTTGTTGCAGGGTAAGTGTTTGTATTATCAGATATAGTAGAGGCTAAACTTGTTGCAGGGTAAGTGTTTGTATTATCATATAGTAGAGGCTAAACTTGTTGCAGGGTAAGTGTTTGTATTATCATATAGTAGAGGCTAAACTTGTTGCAGGGTAAGTACTTGTATTATCAGATATAGTAGAGGCTAAACTTGTTGCAGGGTAAGTACTTGTATTATCAGATATAGTAGAGGCTAAACTTGTTGCAGGGTAAGTGTTTGTATTATCAGATATAGTAGAGGCTAAACTTGTTGCAGGGTTAGTACTTATATTATCAGATATAGTAGAGGCTAAACTTGTTGCAGGGTAAGTTCTTGTATTATCAGATATAGTAGAGGCTAAACTTGTTGCAGGGTAAGTGTTTGTATTATCAGATATAGTAGAGGCTAAACTTGTTGCAGGGTAAGTTCTTGTATTATCAGATATAGTAGAGGCTAAACTTGTTGCAGGGTAAGTTCTTGTATTATCAGATATAGTAGAGGCTAAACTTGTTGCAGGGTAAGTTCTTGTATTATCAGATATAGTAGAGGCTAAACTTGTTGCAGGGTAAGTACTTGTATTATCAGATATAGTAGAGGCTAAACTTGTTGCAGGGTAAGTGTTTGTATTATCAGATATAGTAGAGGCTAAACTTGTTGCAGGGTAAGTGTTTGTATTATCATATAGTAGAGGCTAAACTTGTTGCAGGGTAAGTTCTTGTATTATCAGATATAGTAGAGGCTAAACTTGTTGCAGGGTAAGTGTTTGTATTATCAGATATAGTAGAGGCTAAACTTGTTGCAGGGTAAGTGTTTGTATTATCATATAGTAGAGGCTAAACTTGTTGCAGGGTAAGTTCTTGTATTATCAGATATAGTAGAGGCTAAACTTGTTGCAGGGTAAGTGCTTGTATTATCATATAGTAGAGGCTAAACTTGTTGCAGGGTAAGTGTTTGTATTATCATATAGTAGAGGCTAAACTTGTTGCAGGGTAAGTGTTTGTATTATCATATAGTAGAGGCTAAACTTGTTGCAGGGTAAGTGTTTGTATTATCAGATATAGTAGAGGCTAAACTTGTTGCAGGGTAAGTGTTTGTATTATCAGATATAGTAGAGGCTAAACTTGTTGCAGGGTAAGTTCTTGTATTATCAGATATAGTAGAGGCTAAACTTGTTGCAGGGTAAGTTCTTGTATTATCATATAGTAGAGGCTAAACTTGTTGCAGGGTAAGTGTTTGTATTATCATATAGTAGAGGCTAAACTTGTTGCAGGGTAAGTACTTGTATTATCAGATATAGTAGAGGCTAAACTTGTTGCAGGGTAAGTGTTTGTATTATCAGATATAGTAGAGGCTAAACTTGTTGCAGGGTAAGTGTTTGTATTATCAGATATAGTAGAGGCTAAACTTGTTGCAGGGTTAGTGTTTGTATTATCATATAGTAGAGGCTAAACTTGTTGCAGGGTAAGTTCTTGTATTATCAGATATAGTAGAGGCTAAACTTGTTGCAGGGTAAGTACTTGTATTATCAGATATAGTAGAGGCTAAACTTGTTGCAGGGTAAGTTCTTGTATTATCAGATATAGTAGAGGCTAAACTTGTTGCAGGGTAAGTGTTTGTATTATCATATAGTAGAGGCTAAACTTGTTGCAGGGTAAGTACTTGTATTATCAGATATAGTAGAGGCTAAACTTGTTGCAGGGTAAGTGTTTGTATTATCAGATATAGTAGAGGCTAAACTTGTTGCAGGGTAAGTGTTTGTATTATCATATAGTAGAGGCTAAACTTGTTGCAGGGTAAGTTCTTGTATTATCAGATATAGTAGAGGCTAAACTTGTTGCAGGGTAAGTACTTGTATTATCATATAGTAGAGGCTAAACTTGTTGCAGGGTAAGTTCTTGTATTATCAGATATAGTAGAGGCTAAACTTGTTGCAGGGTAAGTGTTTGTATTATCAGATATAGTAGAGGCTAAACTTGTTGCAGGGTAAGTGTTTGTATTATCAGATATAGTAGAGGCTAAACTTGTTGCAGGGTAAGTACTTGTATTATCAGATATAGTAGAGGCTAAACTTGTTGCAGGGTAAGTGTTTGTATTATCAGATAGTAGAGGCTAAACTTGTTGCAGGGTAAGTGTTTGTATTATCAGATATAGTAGAGGCTAAACTTGTTGCAGGGTAAGTGTTTGTATTATCAGATATAGTAGAGGCTAAACTTGTTGCAGGGTAAGTTCTTGTATTATCAGATATAGTAGAGGCTAAACTTGTTGCAGGGTAAGTTCTTGTATTATCAGATATAGTAGAGGCTAAACTTGTTGCAGGGTAAGTTCTTGTATTATCAGATATAGTAGAGGCTAAACTTGTTGCAGGGTAAGTTCTTGTATTATCAGATATAGTAGAGGCTAAACTTGTTGCAGGGTAAGTACTTGTATTATCAGATATAGTAGAGGCTAAACTTGTTGCAGGGTAAGTGTTTGTATTATCAGATATAGTAGAGGCTAAACTTGTTGCAGGGTAAGTGTTTGTATTATCAGATATAGTAGAGGCTAAACTTGTTGCAGGGTAAGTGTTTGTATTATCAGATATAGTAGAGGCTAAACTTGTTGCAGGGTAAGTACTTGTATTATCAGATATAGTAGAGGCTAAACTTGTTGCAGGGTAAGTGTTTGTATTATCATATAGTAGAGGCTAAACTTGTTGCAGGGTAAGTGTTTGTATTATCAGATATAGTTGAGGCTAAACTTGTTGCAGGGTAAGTGTTTGTATTATCAGATATAGTAGAGGCTAAACTTGTTGCAGGGTAAGTGTTTGTATTATCAGATATAGTAGAGGCTAAACTTGTTGCAGGGTAAGTACTTGTATTATCAGATATAGTAGAGGCTAAACTTGTTGCAGGGTAAGTTCTTGTATTATCAGATATAGTAGAGGCTAAACTTGTTGCAGGGTAAGTTCTTGTATTATCAGATATAGTAGAGGCTAAACTTGTTGCAGGGTAAGTACTTGTATTATCAGATATAGTAGAGGCTAAACTTGTTGCAGGGTAAGTGTTTGTATTATCAGATATAGTAGAGGCTAAACTTGTTGCAGGGTAAGTGTTTGTATTATCATATAGTTGAGGCTAAACTTGTTGCAGGGTAAGTGTTTGTATTATCAGATATAGTAGAGGCTAAACTTGTTGCAGGGTAAGTGTTTGTATTATCATATAGTTGAGGCTAAACTTGTTGCAGGGTAAGTGTTTGTATTATCAGATATAGTAGAGGCTAAACTTGTTGCAGGGTAAGTGTTTGTATTATCATATAGTAGAGGCTAAACTTGTTGCAGGGTAAGTACTTGTATTATCAGATATAGTAGAGGCTAAACTTGTTGCAGGGTAAGTGTTTGTATTATCATATAGTAGAGGCTAAACTTGTTGCAGGGTAAGTGTTTGTATTATCAGATATAGTTGAGGCTAAACTTGTTGCAGGGTAAGTGTTTGTATTATCAGATATAGTAGAGGCTAAACTTGTTGCAGGGTAAGTGTTTGTATTATCAGATATAGTAGAGGCTAAACTTGTTGCAGGGTAAGTACTTGTATTATCAGATATAGTAGAGGCTAAACTTGTTGCAGGGTAAGTTCTTGTATTATCAGATATAGTAGAGGCTAAACTTGTTGCAGGGTAAGTGTTTGTATTATCATATAGTAGAGGCTAAACTTGTTGCAGGGTAAGTTCTTGTATTATCAGATATAGTAGAGGCTAAACTTGTTGCAGGGTAAGTGTTTGTATTATCAGATATAGTTGAGGCTAAACTTGTTGCAGGGTAAGTGTTTGTATTATCAGATATAGTAGAGGCTAAACTTGTTGCAGGGTAAGTGTTTGTATTATCAGATATAGTAGAGGCTAAACTTGTTGCAGGGTAAGTACTTGTATTATCAGATATAGTAGAGGCTAAACTTGTTGCAGGGTAAGTTCTTGTATTATCAGATATAGTAGAGGCTAAACTTGTTGCAGGGTAAGTGTTTGTATTATCAGATATAGTAGAGGCTAAACTTGTTGCAGGGTAAGTGTTTGTATTATCATATAGTAGAGGCTAAACTTGTTGCAGGGTAAGTTCTTGTATTATCAGATATAGTAGAGGCTAAACTTGTTGCAGGGTAAGTGTTTGTATTATCATATAGTAGAGGCTAAACTTGTTGCAGGGTAAGTTCTTGTATTATCAGATATAGTAGAGGCTAAACTTGTTGCAGGGTAAGTGTTTGTATTATCATATAGTAGAGGCTAAACTTGTTGCAGGGTAAGTGTTTGTATTATCAGATATAGTAGAGGCTAAACTTGTTGCAGGGTAAGTGTTTGTATTATCAGATATAGTAGAGGCTAAACTTGTTGCAGGGTTAGTACTTATATTATCAGATATAGTAGAGGCTAAACTTGTTGCAGGGTAAGTTCTTGTATTATCAGATATAGTTGAGGCTAAACTTGTTGCAGGGTAAGTGTTTGTATTATCATATAGTAGAGGCTAAACTTGTTGCAGGGTAAGTGTTTGTATTATCATATAGTAGAGGCTAAACTTGTTGCAGGGTAAGTACTTGTATTATCAGATATAGTAGAGGCTAAACTTGTTGCAGGGTAAGTGTTTGTATTATCAGATATAGTAGAGGCTAAACTTGTTGCAGGGTAAGTGTTTGTATTATCATATAGTAGAGGCTAAACTTGTTGCAGGGTAAGTACTTGTATTATCAGATATAGTAGAGGCTAAACTTGTTGCAGGGTAAGTGTTTGTATTATCATATAGTAGAGGCTAAACTTGTTGCAGGGTAAGTGTTTGTATTATCAGATATAGTAGAGGCTAAACTTGTTGCAGGGTAAGTGTTTGTATTATCAGATATAGTAGAGGCTAAACTTGTTGCAGGGTAAGTACTTGTATTATCAGATATAGTAGAGGCTAAACTTGTTGCAGGGTAAGTGTTTGTAGATTTATTGATAAATGCTGGCAAGCCTTGATTATCATCTTTGAACAGAGATGATTATTACAAACCGTCTGCATAGGCCACACATATAATCTGTCATCAGAACATTTTCAGTTACTGTAAAATCATTAATTTTCATGGGGGTTTAAAGTTTGTGGATTTCGTGGTTCACCTCAAACACGAACTTTAATCCCAACGAACATTAATTTTGACACTTGTTTTATTACCTGAAATACAAAATCCACAAATTCAAGTCCCAACGAAATTGTCTTTTTTACCACAACCACGAAATTTCGTCCCAACAAAATTAAATGATTTTACTGTATATGTAACCTGCTTAGAGAGACCATTTGTCATCAACGACCAACTTTTGTTGTACTAAAAGTCTGTACCCACCATGTGTTGTTTTGTAATGATTAACCAGTTATTATCTATATTTACAGGCAACATCATCCGCATCGACAAAACCTGTTTGAAGTTTGCACTGCTGAAAGAAACTACAATATTCAGGTATCATGTATTGCCTAATAAAAACATGTTTGTTTGGGGCAAGAGTTAATATCTCATAATTATTGATAATGATATGTTGTTGATATAAGTTTCGATATATGGATACGGAAATTTCTATCAATGATGTGAATGTTTTGAATTGAATTCCCTCTATTTCTATGTCTTGTCTTTGATGTATGGTTGACAAATAGTTTGTTATAACTTCTGGTTCACCCGGTGTCATAATGATGTAACTAGGTAGTCTCCAGATTACTAAAATACTGTAGACATGTGGAAAAACGAAAATAATATTTAAAAAAAACCATTTACATATTTTAAAGTTGACTTTCATCTATTACAGTGCGAGTCCCTGAATGAGAGTGAAGAATGGATTTCTAAAATCAATAAATTTGCAAAACAAGTCGTCTCATCTAATGTAAGTATGCAGCTCACTGCTTGTTGTGATTCTGGACTGCTATTCAAATAATGTAACTGTATATTTGTATAATATTGTGCAGAATTATTCACCTGTATCTCAAGGCCCAAATTATTTGCATAGTACTTTTTCTCATAGGCAACTGTATCATTTGATAACAACAATAAAAATTTACGATTATTATTTTCATTGTACTGTTTCAGTTAAACAGTTAGCAGTCTTTACTCAAGGTTAGGGATAATTTAGGATATTAAAGCCTGTTGCCACATCCCATTGCTTTTGAAATGAAATATATAATAAATTAGAATTAAACTGCATGCGCTGTCGTAATTGTAGAATCAACCGTTAGAATTTTTGACTTGTTAAATTAACAAATCTGATGGGGCAATTTATAACCACAGAATGTTCATGAGTTTCAAGTATTAAATGGTTTTGCACATTAACTTGTCACCTTGTAAGGTATTGCTCACTCAATCTGTCAAAGTGAAATTATAAAAACTCATTATAGAAACACTAGAGTGTGCAATTTTCTAAATTGAGTGAATTAATGTCATTTTTAACAGAACAGAAGACACTAGCAAAGAAATCATTAAATGTAACAGCAGTTTGTAATGAGTCTACTATTAGATTACCGTTCTTATCATCAATAAAGTATGTCTAATTAGGTGTTGTTTTACCTGATCATTCTTTGAGGTTATTCCAAAGTATTTTAGGATTTCTGTGGTTGTTACTAAAGTCTTATAAAATGTTTTTTTGTACAATTTAAAGCATTCATTCAACTTTTTGCCGATGGTATCTTTCTGCAATGTAGATTGCTATGTAAATAATAGTATGTCTTTATAACCGAGTTTTACTGTCTGCTTAGTCATGTGATCTATGTATTGTATTGTGATAGTGATGTGATGTGATATATATATATTTGAGCTGTTCTTCAAGAAACCAGGCTAAGTTACATTATATGTATATCAGAAGACATACCTTGTGACGTTTTGGATAAGTTGGCAAGCAAAAACAAAAAGTTATAAGCAAGTTACCATAAGTAGCTTATTTTTTTACCAATTTTCAAAATATATGTTTGACGCTCAAGCCTAGAATGAGCACTACCCACACAACTTAATTGTTTTGTGACTCAGGGCAGTGTTTGCCCCAAAACCAACTTAACTGAATGGATAGCAGTTGAGCAGGTTTCGGGCTCAAACTGTGACGTTTTGTTGAAACAAACTTACTTTCAAAAACTATTTTAGAAGAGTCTTGTCTTTCTACCACAGTGATTATATTATCATGTTTTCCAAAATATTGTCAACTGATTTGTCAATTTTATCAGTTTGCCTGAAGAACGACTCATTTACAATATAGTGAAATGCATGTATGTAGGCTATTTACACGTATATATCTGTATACACAATGTGACATATAGACATATACATACACAGGGTGATCATATACTACAGTAAGTAATCATCGACTATCTGTTTGCATTCCTCTACACTTCTTCTATTCTGTGTGACAGACAGTCTAGCTCAAATATTAACCCATCTATACCTAGTCTACTAGAATGGACTCTTCAATCTTATTTTTGGGACAGTTTGATTTGCAAAAGCAGTTTTACCTATTTTTCTGGAATGGATACTTCCATCTTATTTTTTGGACTGTTTCATTTTCAATCCTAAGGGTCAATTTGCATTTATACCCATTCTATTAAAGTAGATTCTTGAATCTTGATTTTAGGACAGTTTGATTAACAAAAGTAGTTTTACCTATTTTTCTACTTCCGTCTTGTTTTTGGAGAGTTCCATTTCAACTTTCTAGGGTGATTTGCGAGATTCTTCTAGAGTGGATTTTCTAGTTTGGCGACGGGTTCATTTTAAAGTTTAAGGGTAGATATGCAAAGGAATTTTAGACCTATTCCACTGGAATGGATTCTTCCATCTTGTTTGTTGGACTGTTTCATGTCAACTTTTAGGGGTGGTTTCTACACATAGCCCTTTTATGTCTATTCTACAAGAGTGCATTCTTCTATCTTTTAAAGGGGCTAAACTCGATTTCGATGATAAAAACACATTTTGTTGACGTCTAAATCATAAAACTATGTTTTATGAATACATAAAATATTCTTACAACTTGCATTACGATAAAAGGCACTATTGATGAAAACTCACAAACGAATTTTACCGTCTGTTAATTATGTTATGGCTTTTCTTGGCATTTATATACTACCACGCTATAGAACAATGTTAAATATATATTTTACTGTGTTAGTCACACATTATATTTTAGGTGTTTAAAAGGTAATAACCCGACGTTATGCAATTATTTATCTTCTAGATGAATAAGTTCAGATTCTTATATAAATGTATTATGTCTGTCAAGCCAAAATAATATGATTTTAAGATAACTTTTTGATAAATTTTGGAATTTACCAACTGGAGTTTAGTCGCTTTAAGAGGATTCTTCTATGTAGTTGATAGGACCAGTTCATTTGAAATTTTAAGGATATGTGCAATTGTTAAAGATGTTTACTTTATGATAAATTGTGTGAAAGTAAGTACATTTATATAATATAATTTTCATAGCCGTTCAAAATTCACTTACAGTAAACAGTCTACTGATAAAATGTCTTGTTTCTGCAGTAATTGGCAATTTTTGCCTAAAAGGGTAAAAATAAAAGTTAAACTGATAGATAGGAACTAACCTTTTCAGCTATAATGTTGAACACATGTTAAAGGTACTACATCTATATTTCATAGTCTAAGGTTGTACCCACCTGGGAAATTTTTCAAAACATTGGATTAATCAAGTGCATTCTGGGCATTCTGAGATACCTTATTGAATATTTAGCAGGACATGATTTATTACAAACAAAGCAATTTAGTTATTATTACTTGTTCTTGCACATGCGTCACGTTTGGGATTTAACCTGGTTGGGAAGACTAATGTAGGTCGAAAATTATAAAATTTGTCTGAATTATTGGGGAAGGGCAATAGATAAGTTGGTACCCGTCTTGACTTTTTTGGACTGATATCCCCCCTGCTCATATGACTGCATGGATTTTGGTAGAACTTTGGCCCAGTTTGTATGACCTTACTATAGATTTTGAATTATTGTTTCACTATCAATAACTCGTAAGTTCGAGCGTGGCTGTCCTTGGACAGCTCTTGTTGCAGTTTACCTTTCAACATCCCTTATGCCAAATTTACAAAAGTAAAAGCTCTTCCATTTAGTTCACATTTCAAAATCACTTTGTTAAAAGACCAATAAGGCAAATAGGTATAGATGGGTTTATGTTTTAGCTATGTGTTGCTGGAAATTTAATTTGCTCGAAACTTTGGTTCACTAAAACAATACATAACTATTACTGTGTATCATGTTGTGCTAGTTGACAATCTTAAGAATCTTGGCAAAATAGTTTTAAAAACCCTTCACAACATTGTATTTCTCTCTTATCAGGGATTAAGGTACAGAGTTAAGGATTTAACCTGATGATCATGGGTCTGTGTTATAAATGTCAAGGTCATGAACTGGCCTTTAAAATGTCAAGGCCACAAACCAGTCTTTAAAATGTCAAGGCCACAAACCTGTCTTTAAAATATCAATGTCACAGACTTATGTTTTTATTCCCATGCCAAGGACATATCTACTTTGGATCATTGCTTACAATGAAACAGTAATATATCTTTAGCTTGGTTCCACAGGTAACTGTATTATTTAAAACAAAGAAAAAACAAACAAAAACTGTTTTTGAAGAAAAAATATAAATTTAAAAAAAAAAAATGTTTTTGTTTTCGTTTTTTTTCCGTTTTCAATGATACAGTTACCTATGCTTGGTTTTAGTAATTTTCTAGACTGGAGAAAAAGTTGTACAAAAATATTGAACCAAGTTTGAGAGCAAATTAATGAGGTTCCAACAATGTGCATGTACAGTTATAAGGGCTAGTTTGTGTACACACCTTTTTATCATTGTTGAAACATAACAAAATAATACAGTGACTATTGTATGAACCTTGTATGTTATATAGGAAATTTGGTCGGGTATCTGGGAATAATTTTGTATACTTTTCTAAACCTGCTTTTTTTGATACTGCATAATTTTGTTTTGAAGGATGCAACAAATGTCAATATTTCACCATATTAACTTTTATATCTTTTTGTGTTATATACTTAATACATTCACTTATATTTATAAAAATATGATAAAAACAAGTCAGGGAAGGCAGCACTAAAAGAAGAGCAGAGAACACCGCAGGCACAAAAAAGAACTGCATACAAACAATTTGTAAAGCCTTGTGTCACATTGTTTGTCCACTCATGAAACTTGTATGTAATGAGCACTCCGGCAAGATCCTCTTTTCTATGCATCACTCAAATAAAGTTTGAGAATAAGATTTTTTGAATCCTTCAAATGAAGTATTCAAACATAGTTTGTACACATGATGATTTCATCCCTCAAATGAAGTATGTGGAAGGTTGGTCTTAAAGTTTGTGTTAAGTAAAACTTAGAGACTGGGGGTTGCTTTGTTTGCTGTGTTCCACTGAGACAGTCTTAAATGCATGGTCATTCAATTGGCCATTGACCTTCTGCTTCGAGGGAAGAGACAGCTGTGTGATACTAGGCATCAAGGTTCGATACCTTAGCTATTTCTGAATAACTCTTAGGTTAACATATCTGTAGTCCTGTCTTTTTGGATGAGAAACACAAAGTGACTGATTAGTTGTTGAAATGACACGTCAAGCGATCTGGTGGAGTTTCAAACCAAGAACCTTTTATCTGTTTGTTCTTAGCGTTTATTAACCAACTCTACCATTGTGCTACCCTTTCTGTTAAATGATAGTAATCTACTGCCGGACTTCGACACCTTCCACCATTAATATATTAATACAGCATAAAACTTTATAATCACACAATTTTATTTTAATTTCAATTATTGGCACCAAGGTTAAAATGTAATGTTTCACTCACTCATTAACAAAGTTTATTACCAGAATGGTTTAACTTAACAGGTTTTTGGGGAAAACTTTTAATTATGGTTATAAAATATTATCAATACAGTGAAGCATATATTATTTCCTTCAATTTAAAATTTGAAAATATTGTGTATAAATTTTTAGTTATACATTTTTTTTCAAATTTATTAATAGTGATGAATACATAATGTGAATTGTTCTACTGAATAGTATGTGCAAAACATGCTCTTATTGTGTTCAAATGAAATATATATACCTTTTATTGCCTCCATTTTCTGGAGATATCACATAAATATGCATAACATATCAATACGAAACTAAATACTATACAAATGGAAAACATTATTAACACAAGGAACACTCTCACAGACACACAAAAGCCCGCGCTCACAAACATACATGCACACCTGCACGCACACACAGACACGCACCCTCACGCACACACACACGCGCGCTCGCACACACAAGAATACATGTTTTATATCTTAAGTTGTCCACACAATCTATCATACTCGCGCATGCACACTTATGTACAATGTAAACAATTTTTTTTTTCAACATACGATTGTCAGCATTTAAAGGATGATTGAAAGCACCAGATAACACGTGAGGATATAAAACGACCACACCTTAACAAGGAAAGGAGGGGGAAGACGCGAATATGTCCACAAAAAAGTTACATTTATAAATAAAACCCACGATGATACCGTTTACTTTGAAATAGAAAATACTATTTACTTACTGTAAAGTCATTTAATTTCAATTGGACAAAATTTTGTGGTTTTTGTGGAAAGACCATTTTGTGGGGATGTAATTTCAAGGATAAATTATCCTCTAAGTCAGACACTAGAATCATGATTATTTGTGGGGGATTTAATTATATCATTGCTGGTCATACTCCACAAAATTAAATCGTGATGCATATAAATGATTAACAGTATTCTAAAATTTAAGATTTTTTGCATTTTTGTTTTACTCTAGTAGGGACAGACTTTAAGACTCTGAGGATCATTAGGTACTTGAAGCCTTCCTTAACATTCCTCCGCTTCTGAATATTACATTACCTTCTAGCATTTACCAACACCTTTCCTCTGAACGAAAAGTATACTTTATCCACACCAATTTCCAACTGCTTTCTGACATTGTTGACAAGCCATTCCATAAACTGAAACCATTGCTTCATATTCAGATTTATATATTAATTTTCTATATTTTTGCACTGGCTATGTTTGTTTACCCGACACTTAACCTGGTCCCTTGTAGATTGGTGTCCCTCTGGAGGGGACCAGAATGATAAATGTCAAATCATGAAACACTATCAAAAATTTCGACAGAATTATGGTCCCTGAATTACTTAGCTTTTTATTATGGACAAGGCGTCCACTGGGGCAAAAGGGTTTACTAAACGCAGTCTTGTTGTTAATTGAAATAATTTTGCTTGTAAAATGCAGTTTAACCATAATGTAAAATGTATTAATTGTATGTGTTGTACCAAACAAAACTTCCTGTCACCTATGCAATGCATTTTCCCCCCACACTTTACACTTTTCTGATCAGAGATGAGCCAAAATGTGTACACACCTCTTGTGCAGCTTATTGAGACAAATATCCAGAATGACCTCCCTTGATGCGCTATCTTGATAAGTCCATTAATGTAAACTGAATTGTCTCCCCTCCTTACAGTCATACCCCCTGCACATCATATAATGTAAAGGGGTATACTGTTTTCAGCTTGTCTGTCCGTTGACAGATTCTTGTGGACACAACTCCTCCTACAGTTTTTGCAGGATTTCCTTCAAACTTTCACACATGAACAACCTCAACTTCTAGATGTTCATGAAGGAAAGACTTTGTGCTGATTTTTGTCAGAATTATGGCCCTTTGTCGGCAGGGGGTATATTAGTCTCCCCTCATTTATTGATTGGTAAATTATTAGTGTAAGACAAAATATAGGGGCATGTTTTGACATACCTATTGAGTGAAGAATCATAAACAAATCAAAAGATAACTGTTTTAAAGTTGCATCCTTATAAATCAGTGGTTAGTCAAGTACTAATAGACAGATGAAAAATATGCTGGTTAAACGAGAATGTAAAGTTGTGGTTGCACTGTGTTGATTCTTAAAAACACACAATTACTGTTATAAATCCTCAAAACTTGTAAAATTTTCTGAAGTCATGGTAAGAGTGAATGCAACTTGAATGCTGCTTGAATGCAGCTTGAATGAAGCTTGAATGTAACTTGAATGAAGCTTGAATAAAGCCCATGCTTTGCATCTTGATCTATTTGCATTATCTACAAGGGGTATTTGGAAAATTTATTATCCAGTCACTTTTGCAAAAATATCGGCGTGATAATGGGGTGCCTGATAAACTTTGCGATATCATGTCAAGTGACTACGTGACTTCCATGACACTGACCTATTATTTTCTATGTAATTGTCCAAGTAGAATAGTATAATTATTCATTATCCAATTAAACATATAGCTATATAAGTGTAGAAAAATATCATTGAAAAATATAAAGAAATAAATATATTATTACACTTGTTTGAACACCCCTTGTACTTGTATATATAGAGAACTCTTAGTCTCTTACTGTGCTTGGCTTTTCTCAGCAGGCTTGCTCTTGCATTGCATAAAATAGGGATGAACTTGCCTCATGTATAATATCAATACAGTGGTCTTAGATTAAAGATTTGTATTTGGAGGCCAGTCTCAGAGTATCAAGTGTCGGATTGGTGGAATTTGAATTAAGTTAAAAATGACCAATGAAATTGCTGCTTTCTTTGGTAATTTAAAGAATTGACCAATGAAATTGCTGCTTTCTTTAGTAATATAAAGAATTGACCATTAATATGGCTGCCTTCTCTGACTAAGTTACAAATTAACCAATGAAAAGGCTGCTTTCTTTGTTGGATTTAGAAAATAGACCAATGAAAAAGCAGCAGCTGTAGTCTTTGGCTAGTCTCCAAACTCAAGTTTGATAAAAATGGACATATTAGGCCATGTGGATAAAAGAAGCAATGATTCATAAATATAATGGAGCATGATGAAGTGTATTTTTTAACAATTTTCTTGATATTTCTTTCAGGATTACAGCCCTTTAACTAACCACTCAAATGTGCAGACTCAACAACGACCTTCATCACAGGAAGCGATTAAACCTAGCAAAGCAGTATGGGTATGACCTTAGTGACTGGATGGCATCATTCTTTGAACTTTGCATGACCTTTTGACCCCTGCATCTTCTACTTCTAACATTGTGAATGAACTGACATCTGGATGCTATTTCTTGTTTAAGGGTGTATACTCTTGTTTCAAGGTTTATGCTCTTGTTAATGGGTGTATGCTCTTGACTGGAGTGTAAACTATGCTCTTGTTTAAGGATGTATGCTCTAGTTTAAGGATGTATGTTCTAGTTTAAGGATGTGTTCTGTGTTAGTTGCATGTTTTAGCAATATTGTTTCTCTCCTATTAATTTTTGGAGAATTATTGCCAAGATGGACTAAACTTTCAACAAATGGAGAATGTTGTTAGCTTTCTAATTATTTTTTAGGGTTAAGGGCAAAATTGGATCAAGCGATTGAGACTAATGAAAATACTCATTTTTTGCCTTCATGTCAAACACAAAAGAAGTCCAGGTCCTGAATGCATGCTCTTTTTGACTGTTTTACAATAATTTTTATGGATCTTAGTCTAAATATTTTAATGATCCTGAGTATTATTCTAAAGTTTTGCTCACATAAATTTTAATGTTGGTCTCCATCAAGGACTTAGCTTTATGGTTTTGGTGCTTGACTGTACTATAACCACCCTAAATATAATAAATATGACCACCTTTATATGTGCATATTAGTTTTAAAGGGTCCCTATGCAGGTATTTTATTAAGGTTTTATGGTATAAATAGCTTGGCAATTTTGACCTGAACTTGACCTTTATGCATGAATATTATTAAAAGGTTCTTGCTTTGAATATAATTTTTATCAATTTCCGCAAGCAAATTGTGCAATATGGGCATTTCAATTTTGTGTATTGTTTACATCTTGAGCATTTTTGTGATATTTACTGACTATGAAAACATACAACCAGAGTAATAAATATAGGCAATATATTGACCGTTAAATTATGCTAATTAAAAAGTCAGGGTCATGTCAAATTCGCCATGCTTTACATGTATTTTGGTGTTCTACAATTCATGTGCTATTGAATATTGTTCTTTTCAAAGTGCCACAGAAAAAACAACAATTAAACCATAATGTACTTTTTGACATTCCAATATTTGTACTATGTATTTTTTGTGCTGACTAACAAATTTTAAGTTCAATTCTTGCCAACCTGTTTAAAATCGTTTAATGTTTAATTTCAATCGGACAAAGTGATATGTTTTTTTGTGTGAAAAAGACCATATCGTGGGGACGTAATTTCAAGGATACATTATCCACTAAGTCAGATACTACTTGTATTAGAATCAGTACTTTTTGTGGGGTTTTAAGTTTGTGGTTGATGTCATCCATGAAATTAAATCCTCTACAAATATTAATAATTAACAGTATTTAGAAATGCTTACACTTAATGTAAACTTGGTATTTGAAGTTGTTAACAATGTCAAATGTTTTCAATTTTTCAACTTCAAAGGGAACTGCTTTCTCCATCTTGTTGTTAATTCATTTGTTTAGACAATAAATCCTTCAGAAAATTCCTAGTTTTACTGTAAGGTTTTTCCTAATTGTAATCTGTCTATTTTTATAATGAAGCAAATTTTTCAGATTTTTAAAAGTTTTTTAACCCAATTCTGTAAATTTATTGTCCGCAAAAGTAGTTGAGTTTACAGTAGCTGTAAATTGGTGATATCTTTTATTAGCTCTCTAGATGTTCTCGAGCCATGGGCTCGGCCGCTGCTCCGTGGAAGTTGCTAACCGGTAAATTTCGAAATCAAGTATTTGTATATATTTATATGTATTAATTTTAGTTTTTAAAATGTGAGAAATCATGTTTTGTTTTGTTCCTATATTTATGTAAATGTTTATATAACGATATGCTAGTCCAGCGCGTAATTGTCAATATTTGGTTGCTAAGTTTATTGTGAAATAAGATGCTATTGTACACAATTCTTACTTTGTATTTTAATTGTATCATTTATTACATGCAATCCATTGAAATACTGTGTTCCCCAGAATAAAAGCTCCCTCCCCCCCTTTTTGGAGAAAAATTTCTTCATTAAAAAAAACAGACATTCGCTACGATTTTTTCAAAATATTTATATATTTTTTCAAAAACTGAAAATTAAAACCCTCAAATAACACCCCCCCCTGCTTTGGCAAAATGCATGCCTCCCCCATTGCCTTTATTCTGGATATACAGTATGTTAAGTTAGGATACAGTAGCCTAGTATACTCTAACCTAAGATTACATAGACATATTGCTTCTCATGAACTTCCATATACAAAATATATTTATAGGTGATGCTCAGGTTAACATCGGTGGACACTATACATGTCATATGATTCAATCATTATTAGCAAGTCTTGTAGATCTTTATTATCATGTCAAATTTAATTTGGCCAGTTTTTGTTTTAAACAAAACCACAAATTTTAATGCTTTATTATTGTTGAGAAGTAAAACTAGTTTATAAGTTTCATTGTACTAAATACTAATACCGAGCATAGCTGTTATTTGCCAGTCAGCTTTCTGCTGAAATATATGGCAAGCATATGTGTGCCTCCACCCAGATTTGAACCCAAGTCGCCGGATTAGACGCTCTAACCACTGAGCTACGGAGGCTGTGAACTTGTATGAACTATACTGCCCTCCAAAAGTTCCTTCACACTTCTCAAAATTCTAAAAATATTCTATTTATTAACTCTGACAAACACAAGTGTAATTGCATTGGTATTTAATCAATGATTATCTGCAGTAAAACATTACATTTTTACTGTCATTTTGTGAAATAATATAATTTTTAGAGTGTGAAGGAACTTTTGGAGGGCAGTGTATGCCTGTGCCCCTCCATCTCTAGCAGAGAGAAAGGAAATTTCCATAAATCCACAAAATCAGAAGAAATGTTACATTTAGATTGTGCCATGAGGCAGCTAGAGTCGTCACTTTGAGGACAAGGTTTTCTTAAAAATGATCCTATGATAGCTGTTTTCCAGAAATCCACATTGATGCATAGAATAGATCAAGATTGCATCTACATTTATATATTACAAGTTTACGACTTGATATGATAGAATATGACTTTGTTTATTTATATATTTTAATAAGACCTATTAACTGAGGCAAAGACGTCCAGTCTTTGACTGAGGCTATATTTTCCATGGAATCTTCTTACTGACTGTCAATGTTTAATACCGGTATATGAGTTACAATAAGTTCATTATTTGATGTTGTCCATGTATGTTGTACAAGTCATTCTTAATTGCAATAATTTTTATGCCCCACCCACCATATTGTTTGTTTATAAAATTATTATTTTAATGTTTTTTATTGTACCATGAAAATGTAGTATGTTTTGTACATACAGGGTGTCTCAAAATACATGTCCGCTTGTTGAGGACATATCACTCTGAAACGTATTGCTTTACATATCTGATTTATATGTATGACCAAAGGGCATTCAAATCAATGTAGAAATTACGAAACATTTATCCAAAACAATGCATACAAAACCTATAGAATGCATTTTGAGTAGCTACCCCCAATTCGGTAAAACCCTGTGTTTGACGTCATTTGACGATTTTAATGACGTTCACATAATTTTGAGTCGGGTGTGATGTTCCATTTCTCCACAAATTTGATGTTTTGATGTTGTTATATATCTTAAACTGTATATTCCCGCTATCAAATAGTAGCAGAATAAATTAATATTTAGGATATTTTTGTTCCTTTTTCCTGATTTCAATAAAAGTAGCATCACCAAATCCATTATCCTACCAAAACAGGTTTTTTTGGTGATTGATACTTTATTAAGTACTATTTTATACTTTCAAGTTACATTATACGATTATTTTGAACTTGTGGAGATACATTCTGTAAACTGGACATATCTCTATACATTCAACCCAGTATGTTCATTCGAGGTGCATCTTTTCGGGATATGACATGCTTTGAAATGTGAGAATATCAAATTTTCAGTCCCAATTGTATTTAAAATGTGTTCCTCTATTAAATACGTCCGATTCCATTTTCTAGTGACACCTGATCAGTTTCTCAGTCAGCGTGGGCATAATTCGGCACGACTGACTATCACTATGCCCACATATGATATAAATATTACCCGTGTTACCGTACAACCATGTTTTCTGCCTCTTCGGACATTTTAGAACGTCCGTTGCTCATTTCGTTAGTATAACATATATGACGTCATCAGTTGTTCGAGTATTGACACATGATATAATTCGCCACACAAATTTTTAATTTAGCTTTCATATGAGACTAAGATTATCCATTTACTAACTTATTTCGCAAAGTTATGACGCTTCAACAAGCGGACATGTATTTTGAGACACCCTGTATATGTCCTGTGGTGAATGCAATATTTGTCGGTATCTGTACATGAACTACTCTCCGGACATTCCAAACATTCACAAACAGCTGTTACAGATATACCCTGTGAATGCAATATTTTTCTTTATCTGAGGATCACTGTACTAGAACCAATCTCCGGACATTCCAAACCAGGGTCTTCATTGTCATATAAGTTATAGGTTCCCTGATGGTTAGGTAGGCTGGTTGTGCTGATAAAAATGTCCCTTTGTGGGAGACACGTTTTTGTGTCAAAATTACAAAATGATTTTTTAATATAATAATTTGTGAGTACGATTTAACGTGTGTCCCATGTCTTTTAGAAGCACCCCAAATAAGGGTATGAAATTTGGCAAGAATCGGCACTTATATATACATGCATGTTTATGGTTTTTTTTGTCCAGACAGTGTTATAGTAGAGTTATAGTCCTTGTTTGAAGACTAGACGAACATTGTATGTGAGGAAGTTCAACTCTTTGCTAAAGACTGGTTTGAAATTCCAACTTTGGACTCAATGGTCTTGTACAATGGTCATTGACAATAACCTAAGGGACTCTCTGATCACGGGGGCTTGCATACTTCCTCCTAGTTCTAAGGTTTGCTTATATTTGGGAAGTAACTGGTGCAATACACTGTATTTTTTTTTGTAAATTCAAAACCAATGTCATGATTGTGCAGATTTGTTTAATTAATCATGACTCACCGAAAGCCTATTGGCAAGGAGAGCATAGTTTTGTGTAAATTTGCTGTTATTTTTCTGGTAATCATAACACTATTTTTTGTGCTCCATCACTTATTTATAAGTAGGGGCATATAGCATTGGTGCTATGCGTCCGTACATAACACTAATCTTGTGTGTTGAACATCTCACAAACTGTTAGGCAGAATTTCCTCAAACTTTCACCAATTAACAACCTTGATACGCAGTTGACCATTACAGATGGAATATTGACTGCAGCAATTTTACTAGAGTTATAGCCCTTTGTTACATTGTACTTTTACTATATACCCCAATAAGGGTATCCATGTTGATGGACATATTTTTTCAATCATGTTTCTGAATTGTATTTCATATTATCTCATGTGTTAATTGTTTCATTTACAATGTGCTAGTACTTGAACATTCCCTTTTAATGAGTATGTTTCTGTGTTCCAATATCTCGAACATACTTTGCTGAAAATGTGTCCGTCAAATGACATAAAAACATCAAAATATCGGCCATTGGCATCAATCTGCATAGAATGTCCTACTTAAACCACCACTCTCCATGCTTTAGGTTATACCCCTTGAAGGCTTGAACAAAGTGCATGTTTATTATAAAGTCACAGGTTATATTTCTGCCCTGTTGGCTTCGGCTCTATGGCATGAACATCCAAGCATGTTGTGCAAATTCCAGAAAAAACGGCCAAAATCAGAACCAACTTTAATAGGCATAAGGGGCTGCTATTATATGAAAGGGTGAATTGACTTAGCTATTTAACTACTATGTTACACTTTGTCAGTCTTCTGGGTGACTTATAATTGTTTTGTATTATTAGAGTGTGTTAACTTTCTTAAGCTTTTGCCTGGTGATCTTAATTTGCCTGATTTTGTTGTAATAACAATACTTTTATCAATGTCTTTTGATGCATGTTTAGTGTAATAATTCCATGTTGCTATATTAATACAAATTTTTCATCCCCCTTTGTCTTGGATTTTAATACGTTCATTTAGCTTGTCGGGACTTTTTGACTACACAGACTTCTATTACATTTATGTAGCATGCATCTATAAAATTGATGACAATATAAATTTACCGACCGGAAATTTTTTTTTAGCTCGACTATTCGAAGAATATGAGAGCTATTACAGTCACTTGTTCGTCGACGTCGGCGTCGGCGTTGGTTATATTTCAATAACCAGTGCATATATTGGATTGAAACTTTGCACTGGCTTTCCCTGTCATGTAATCAACCATGTTAGATAACTCTTGCATGAATTTAATGCAAATTATGGCCCTTTTTTACTTAGAAAATTTGGTTAAAGTTTTGCATGCAAGTTACTAATAAGGCCATATCTCAAATAGTATCTGTGCTATGGCATTGAAACTAACAACACTTACTAACCATCATAAGGCAATGGTACCGGTCATGGGTAATAGCTCTATTATGATTATTATTTGAGTTATGCCCCTTTTTAACATAGAATTTTCTTGGTTAAAGTTTTGCATGCAAGTTTCATTCAGACCATATCTCAGCTACTATCCATGATACTGCATTGAAACTTACAACACTTGTTTACCATCATCAGTCAATGGTATCAGTCAAGGGCAATAACTCTATTATTTTTTTATTTCAGTTATGCCCCTTTTTAGCTCGACTATTCGAAGAATATGAGAGCTATTACAGTCACTTGTTCGTCGGCGTCGGCGTTGCATATGGTTAAAGTTTTACATGCAAAACTTTAACCTTGGTTATATTTCAATAACCAGTGCATATATTGGATTGCAACTTTGCACTGGCTTTCCCTGTCATGTAATCAACCATGTTAGATAACTCTTGCATGAATTTAATGCAAATTATGGCCCTTTTTTACTTAGAAATTTGGTTAAAGTTTTGCATGCAAGTTACTAATAAGGCCATATCTCAAATAGTATCTGTGCTATGGCATTGAAACTAACAACACTTACTAACCATCATAAGGCAATGGTACCGGTCATGGGTAATAGCTCTATTATGATTATTATTTGAGTTATGCCCCTTTTTAACATAGAATTTTCTTGGTTAAAGTTTTGCATGCAAGTTTCATTCAGACCATATCTCAGCTACTATCCGTGATACTGCATTGAAACTTACAACACTTGTTTACCATCATCAGTCAATGGTATCAGTCAAGGGCAATAACTCTATTATTTTTTTATTTCAGTTATGCCCCTTTTTAACATAAGAGTTTATTGGTTCAAGTTTTACATGCAAGTTCTATTCATGCCATATCTTAGTTACTATTTATGATATTGCATTGAAACTTATAACACTTGTTTATCATCATTAGTCAATGGTACTGGTCAATTGTAATAACTCCATTTTTAGTTTAATTCGAGTTATGCCCCTTTTAACTTAGACTTTCCTTGGTTAAAGTTTTGCATGCAAGTTACATTCAAACCATATCTCACCTACTATCAATGATATTGCATTGAAAAGTTTAACTACTTTAAACTCATCACTGATTTATTACATGACTGTATCCTCTACATTATTATTTTAATTTGTCACCATTGTTTTAAAATTGACTCCTTTAACAAATCATATCTTACTCATATGATTATTTTGTAGAAACTTTGTTATGTCAGTGGATGTATACAATTCCCTTTAAACATACACATTTCTTGAATAGAGTACAGTGCCGCTTGAAGTCTTAAAATCATTTTCACTGACAAATATTTGTTAATAGTCCAGTGTTGAGATAATTGCCATGCCTCAACAACCATTGTACATTAGCTTTCATTGCCATGTAGTCAACTAAGTAGCGTAACTCACGTTTCAATATAATACAAATTTTAAATGGCCTGCTTTGAACTTATATTTTTTCTGACAAATGGCTGCGAATAGTCGAGCGCGCTGTCTAGTGACAGCTCTTGTTTATGAATATTCTTTTTGGTTTAATATTGAAGGATCAATGGACTGGTGATTGGGTCCTGTGGTTTAACTTTTGTCAACTGGAGATGTTTAACTCAGGTGCCTGTTTATTGAAGGTGTTTATTAATATAAAAATTGATTATTCTAATTTGTTTCTTGGCTAATGATTTGTCGGGCTAGACCTTAAGTGTGTGGTCATTTGGTTTTACTGCAATACATTCCTTTATAATCTACGACTTTTAGGAAGTAACCCAAGTTTGATTTAATGATATAGTGCACCCAGGATAACGAGAAAGGCGGGAAAATTTGGTATAAGCCATATAGGTAGAAAAATCATGTGTGCAAGTATGTCAATGCTCCAGAGTGTGCCCTGTAATTTAACAGGAAGTAGGTGCACAATTTATCAGTGTTATTTAGTATACACTTGACTAATAGTATGTGTGTATTTAAGTTACCAATTTTGCAACTGTAGACCAATCCTGTCAATGTTAGTAAACATCACATTAATTAATCAGGGCTTTCATTTGACTCTTCAAACTGCATATTCACATTTGAATTTGACTGAAGTGCCCATTTTGACTCTTGAAAATTCGAGCCCAAGAGTCAAATTTACTAAACTTACGATACAACTTTTTTGCAATATTTTGAGGACTTGAGAAATTGAGAGTCAGGAATCATTTTGTCTCTTCACTTTTGGAGGCTAGTGGAAGTCCTTATTATCCTAGGTGCACTATACCAACTGCTAGTAAGACAGATGGCTGCTTAATTCATCTGTTATACTGTATCATGATAAATACATTGTATACCACGGAACTTACATATAAATTTACTAATTTGTTCTTATTTACCAAGAAATGTAACTTGATGTAATTTTGTGTTAAACAGAATGAGAAATCATATAATGGTGAGATAATTATGTGAACAATAAAATGAAAACAATCCTACGTTTATCATGTTGTTTATGTTTCTAAGAAATTCTCCTGTTATATGGCGTCCTATAGGTTTAATAACCCACCTGGCCCCTAACTCTTGAAGCATCTCAAGTAGAAATCTCATGATTTTGTTCAAATTAAAGTCTGAAATTTAGATTATACAGGGGTAAAAGTTTTCAGTCTAAATACTGATTTTAGGATTTTTAGAAAAAAGTGTACTATGTAATTTATATGAAAATCATCTAGTTCAGTATATTGACAAGCAGTTTTGAGTATTTTGAAAATTTTGAACTTTTACCCATGTAGATAGATCTGAAGTTTGAACTCTTGAAGATTCACTGTAATAGACTGAGAATTATGTGTCTACCTTGTTATGCCAATTTTGAGCCTATTAAGACGACAAATGACAATATTTGAGATGACATTTCAAATCTTTCTGGACGCCTTCAACTCTATTATACATGTACTATGAAACTGTTTGTTCTAAATCTAGCATGTGTTTGAAACGCATGATTGCATTTGTAGAATTGTTTCGTTATATTATATACACATGTCTTTAACCAGCATGGATTAAAAATGCCAAGCATAGCCTTTATTTGCCTTTCAACTTTCTGCTGAATATGGCAGGCTGAATATGGCTGGCATATGAGTGCCTCCGCCTGGATTTGAACCCAGGTCACCAGATTAGGTGGAAAGTATGCTAACCAGTGAGCTACTGAGACACATTTGAGCAGTGTTGTGTGCAGGGGTTTGTAATCTGGCAATCCGGGTTTGATTTCCTGATTGCAGCAGATCATACCCAGTAATTAACCCTTCTATGAAAATGTGTATGTGAAAGATATTAATATACTGAGTTCCAAAAGTTCTGCATCTTAATTCAAAATTCATTTTTTTGGAAAAGTAAACCTAAAAGAACTTTTTAGGAACACTGTCCGTTTGCGTACCCTTAGTGTTTATGTTGAACCTATTTCCGTTGGATTTCGTCATGCTTGAATGATCACACCATCACAAATGGTAAAAACGTCTATTCAAGCACGCATAATTTGGGCTCTTCATTTTTGACTTTAATTTCACTTCCAATTTACTTGCATCGTGTCTGTGTTACGAAAAAACACAATAAGTTAGTCAAATAAGTTAGAAATGTACGCTTAATTTGATTGCAAAAATTGATAATTGAGAACGACTAGTGTATATAAGACTCATTAAAATTATGGGAAACTTGCTTTATTGTTGCATTTTTATGTCAAAGCGGATGTTTCTTAAAATCTGGCCTGTTGTACAGACTCTATTGCAACATCATTAATTGTCTGTGGTCAAAGAGAGATAATTTTCGGTATTTATTACCTCCCTTCCACTACAAAATGGTAGTTTATCGTTGTGTGTACTTTGGAATCGTGGGGTGGTGTCACATGTGGTTTTATTATGGATCGATACATATCTTCAAATCGATAACTGTCATGGATTTATATCAAGTACACATTGCTCTACACATGCGCATTTGAATTATCATAAATAAGTTGGAGATTCTAGTAAAACAGACACACCGTCTATTGGATGCGGAACTTTTGGAACTCAGTATATATTTTTTCAATCAAATAGCATAAAGTTTTTTCAATTTTAGCTAGATTTTATTCTGGACTTGATTATCTATGTTTGAGGGTGCAAAGGGAATTAATTTCATGAAAAGAGAGTAGATTGAAGAGTTGTCTCAGGGTATGTTAGACATACTAGTCGACAGACAGCATGTCGCTAACCACTGGGGTATGGAGACAGAGGTAAGTGGTATCATGGAGTTGTTTATATATCTGTGATATTTGGTATTGTAAAGATGCTACGGGACCTGCAGTCAGACATGACGCACCTAGGTGAGTGATATACTTGACTAATTTAATCTATGGGGCACTGTTTTACTTTTTATATGCCCGTTGGCGGGCGGGCGGGCAGGCTTGCGTGCGGGCAGGCGGCGGCGTCCAATATTTGTTTGTACTCTAACTCAAACAGTTTTTGTCCGATCGTCTTCAAACTTGCTGACAATGCTTATGGGTGTAATATCTAGGCCAAGTTCGATTATAGGCAAAATCGGTGCAGGCCTTCTTGGGTTATGGTCCTTCTTTTACCAAAAAAAAGTGAAATTGGCCTTGTCTGTACGCTAGCTCATTCAGTTTTCATCCGATCGTCTTCAAACTTGCTGACAATGCTTATGGGTGTAATATCTAGGTCAAGTTCAATTATAGGCAAAATCGGTGCGGGCTTTCTTTGGTTATGGTCCTTCTTTTACCAAAAAAATGTGAAATTGGCCTTGTCTGTACTCTAGCTCAAACAGTTTTCATTCGATCATCTTCAAACTTGCTGACAATGCTTATGAGTGTAATATATAGGCCAAGTTCGATTATAGGCCAAATCGGTGCAGGCCTTCTTGGGTTATGGTCCTTCTTTTACCAAAATAAATGTGAAATTGGCATTGTCTGTACTCTAGCTCAAACAGTTTTCATCCGATCATCTTCAAACTTGCTGACAATGCTTATGGGTGTAATATCTAGGCCAAGTTCGATTATAGGTTAAATCGGTGCTGGCCTTCTTGGGTTATGGTCCTTCTTTCACCAAAAAAATGTAAAATTGGTCTTGTCTGTACTCTAGCTCATTCAGTTTTCATCCGATCATCTTCAAACTTGCTGACAATGCTTATGGGTGTAATATTTAGGTCAAGTTCAATTATAGGCCAAGTTCAATTCGGGCTTTCTTTGGTTATGGTCCTTCTTTTACCAAAAAAATGTGAAATTGGCCTTGTCTGTACTCTAGCTCAAACAATTTTCATCTGATCGTCTTCAAACTTGCTGACGATGCTCATGGGTGTAATATCTAGGCCAAGATAAGTTTCAAGATGATTGTTCAAAAATGTTTTGACATAATATGGGCTTTTATTTCATAATCAATATTTTTTGTCACTAGCACAACCAAGACGGGCGTATTTTGTGACATTTTGACATCTTGTTTAGACATATATTTATATGAATTATTGATATTAAAAAAATGATAAACTTTTTATGCCCCAGCATCTACTAATGCGGAGGCATAAGTGTTGCACCTGTCCATCAGTCTGTTTGTTACAATATACTAGTAAGTCAATCTACTTGAAAGTTTTGTAAAAATAGTAAATGGCGCCCCATACTAATCTTGTCTAAACAGGTAATTCTATGGCCATCAATAAATCATTAAGCCTTAATGTTATTTTAGTACACAATGTTCTAGTTCGCGAGCTCCACAAAATAGCAAGAACATGTTTAATTTCTCAAATGTTTATTCTTATATTTCAGAAGGAAGAAAAAGAAGCCAAGCACCATTCTCTTCCTGCAGACGGTAGAATGAAGCAGAATTTACGTGGTTCAAAGAAGAGTTGGCACCTTCTATAGTTTCAGTACTTGGTTTATTTAATACTACAAGAAGTAGTCTTGGACAGCAATATCCCCGTCAAATAGAAGATAATCAATAAAGGGCCATAATTCAGACCACAGACATATAATACAGAATATAATATATAGCGCTATGCCCTGACAAAAAATATTGAAGCACAAATTCCTGACAAGGTGCACTGCCTGTCCTGATAGTAGTTATTCTGTGAAAGTTTAGACAAAATTCCTTAAGAAATGTAGGAGGAGTTGCACACAGAAGCTCTAACTGACTGACGGATGGATGGAATGAGGTCTGCCATTACTATATCCCCTTTGCCTCAGTGGGATTAACGATGATGTTGTGTGCTGTGTGTTTAATTTAATGGTTGTTATTTTCAGATTCATATATTTTCTAAATATGACTGTTAATGGTTAACATAAATGAGGTGCATGGTCTAAAGCTCACAATATCAGAATAAAAGGAATAAGTTGTTTTTAATGCATTTGAAACTGATAAAATATTCCCTTTGTCATGTTCCCTCAGTGCCACTTAATTAGCCATATATGGTGGGATAGAATTAGGAATTTTCAACTAGAGGGGGACATAGAAAATACTTTATTCATAAAGAGCACATGGTAAATTAACATGACTCCACTATATGTGTGGTTAATAAATTATTTTCTATGTGTGGTGTATGACACCATAATTGTGTGTTAATCTTTGCCAGTCCATAAGCACCAGTATTTGCTTCTGTTTGGCATTATTCTCATGACTTTCATGTTTAATTTCATTATTTTTATAATTTGTATAATCAACATGTATTCTTATACACAATTATATAAGCAGAAGCATTTACATTCAACATATTCTAGTATTTGAATTTATTTCATTTTATACTTCTTTTATCGTATAAAAAATAGTGGGGAGCGGTGGCCTAGAGGTAGGGCGCGCGCTTCGGGATCGAGAGGTCCCGGGTTCGATCCCCCTCTGGACCACTGGTCAAAAGCTCTGAGCAAGACCCACAGCTCCACTCCACCATGGTGTAAAATGGTACCTGTGAGGGCAGTGTCTATTCCTGGGCGCCGCAGATCGATGTTGGCTGCCACACCACAGGAGAGAAATAGTCTCCCCAGGGAGACACGAGTGTAGGTTTCCATATGTAGCCCAATGACCAGGGGAGTTAAAATGTCAAAGGGTGCTTGAGCGGCCTAACAGCTGAAAAGAGCCCTAGAAAATTGGTAACTTTTTTTTTATTTTTTTTAAAACCTTAGGAAACAGTTTGAGTGTGACTTTTCTCTCTATGTACTAGTAATTCCTCTTCAGCATAGAAAGAAAGATAGATATATCGATGGCTTAGAACAAGAAGGTCATTACTACCTCTAACGACCTTATAAGACTCATACATATTTGATAAATGCTTCACAAGGCCCTTCTTATGAGCATATTATCATGAAAATCTGAAATTGTTATGTTGACCAAAATGAAGTTTTAAAAATGTGTTTTCCGATAGGTTAAGAGTTAATTACAGACAGTTTTCTCTCGTTTTCTCACTAAATAAATCGATTTGGTAGTTACGACCTTCTGGTTCTCAGCCAGCAATATATAGAGAGAGATAGCATTAATATTTTTAAATGTAAGTTCTCTGGGTGAAAGTACATAATATTGTAACGTTGTAGACAGAAAAAATTCACATTTAATTGCTCCCTAATGAAGGAAACACATTGCCATTGCTGTATACCAGTATTTGTGTTCCACTAAGTTGCGGTGTCCTCGCTATTTCTAAGTAGCCATAGTCCAGTATTTTTTGGAAACTTTAAAATTTGAGGCTTTACTGTGAAAAGTAGAATCACATAGTACTTAAGTGTATATTTGTTCAACGATTGTTCACCAGCAGGTGCTTATCTTCCTTGTATACATTTTTAAAAATAGTCTCCCTTTGTATAGGCTACAGGAAATCTCCCTTAGTTAATTCTTCAAAGAATGCTATCTCTATTGAGAAAATTTCCACCCTTTATTTTTTCTATAGAGAAAATTTTCTTTCTTTATTTTTCCTATCAAGAAATTTACCTCCCTTTATTGTTCCTGTAGAGAAAATTACCTCCCTTTCTTTTTTCTATGCAGAAGATTACCTCCCTTTATAAATTTTGTAACTAAAATTCCAAAGAGAGGTAATTTGTAAAAATAATGTATATAAGGGAGACAAATTTCTGTGGTTTTATGTATAAATGTGTAGTGTATTTATTTGTTTATCTATTTATAGACGCTTGCAGTCATTCCCGGCATTTAATGTAATATTGCTGTGTTATAGAAACCTCATTAGTGTATGCATGTAATGTGCAACCTCTTTCTAGAGAGACCTTCTACTGAGTGGCAACCAGGGGTGTGGAAATTCTCAATGGGCAAGTTGGACGGAAAAATCTACTTGCTCAAAGACTCAATCTACATGCCAAAGAAAACATAAAAAGCAACAAAATTTCAGTTTCAATAATTCATTTATCTTGCCAAGCTTGATAGTACTTTGTATATGATATTTAGATCATTTTCAGTTAGGATTAAGGGAATTACTCTTGTGTATAGGTAAAATAGGCACTCAATATTATTTTTTCACGACCATTTTGCACTTGCCCATGGGCAAGCTCGATGGGAAAATCCACTTAGCCCGCAGGTCAAAAACCTGAAGTCAGACACTGGAATTCCACACACCTGCTCTCTGTTGCAGCCCACTACTCAGCAACCTCACTTAGAGTAACCACTCTAGAGACCAGGGAACTCCTGATTGTTAGTTCAGAGTGTTAACCACTGGGCCACGGCGCCACCCAGTGGTTGCTATAGAGAGGTTCCTATGATAGCTGTCAGAGTATTCTCACATTTCTGTATCAAATACACAAACATCAATACATTGTTGCTTCAAGGCAACATTTATATTGTAGAAATAATGCCATTACTAAGTAATTCATTGTAGAATTAAAATATTTTTTTACTAGTTTTTAGAATTACTTGTGTTTTGTTTTAAATGTTGTTTACTAGTTTATATGTAGGTTTAGTCACTAAGTCAGCTCCGACAAGTTACAGGTGCTTTTGCTTGCAATAAGTCATACAAGTTAAATTGTATAGTCTCCCAATAAGTCATACAGTTATGATTATAGAAACCAATTAGTGCCAATTAACTATGCATAGTAATAAATTATTTGAAATGTCTTCAAGAGTTTTCTGTTTTCCTTAAGGTAGTAAAGTACGAAGATTTACACCTGATTCTTGACGCTGTAAAATCATTTAATTTCAATGGGACAAACTTCGTGGTTTTGGTAAAACAGACGATTTCGATGGGACGTTAATTTGTGGATTTTGCATTTCAGGTAATAAATTCAAGGGTCAAAATTATTGTTCGATGGGATTTGATTTCCACGAAATTTAGTCCCCACGAAAATGAATGATTTTTCAGTTATTAGAAAGCTGATAATTTTTGTCTATATTTATAACCCTGGTTGTATGTTTTCAAAAGCAATATGAGTATCTCAAAGACACTGACAGAAAGTGTAAAACAAACACAAATCTAAAATATTACGATATTGCAGAATTTGCTTGCAGAGATTGATATATTCAATGCAAAAACTTGTAATATACTGTAAAATCATTAATTCCGTGGGGGATTAAATTTCTTGGAGTCTGGGTTCGCCTTTAACCATAAAATAAAATCCCATCGAACAATAATTTTTACCCTTGTATTTATTACCTGAAATGCAAAAGCCACGAATTAACGTCCCATCGAAATGGTCTTTGTTACCAAAACCACGATATTTTGTCCCATCGAAATTAAATTATTTTACAGTATATGCTTGCATTAAGGTAAGGATCAAGTCAATATATCCATACAATATACATGTAGCCAATTAATTAGAGCTACACTGTTTCAGAAATTGCCGTTAAGTCGCAAGCAATAGAAAGAACTAGAGCCTAATTCACAAACACTGTAAGACTGCGACTCAGACTTTATCACTGCCATTTCTTTGCCATTGAATTGAACCCTGTGAAATTTTGTCTGATTATTTGTTGTTGTTTTTTTGTCCTTTTAATTTTATTCATTTATAAATACATTTACATTTATGCCATACATTATAAACATATTAACAAATAGTATAACAATAAATGAATTTATAAATTATTTTTCGAGAGAGAGAGAGGGTGAGAGAAAGAGAGAGAGGGGGGGGGGGGGGGAGAAAGAGAGAGACATAAAAGTAGAATGTGCACCATCTCTTCAATAAAACATATTTGTGTTTTCTTAATTTAATAATATTATAAAATCACTCCATTTATTCTCAAACATTTCACTTTGATTCTTTATTTCTGATATTGTTTTCTCTATTTTTATTCTATGTATCAGGTATTCTTTAAAAGATTCTATTGTTGGACTAGTTAGTGTGCATTTTGATTTAAAAATGAAATATTTTGTAAGAAGATTATTTGTTGTTACGCATTGAACATGTATACCATTCTATATATATTAAAATCGGTACATTTATTACAACATTACCATGGAAACAATGTAGAACATTCAACAATTTAAAGTTTAAGTCTAAATTTTAGTCTTAAAATGTTTGTGAATAAAGTCCCAGATATCCAGTACAGGGACCTTTCCTTGTACTTGTTGGTCGTAGATCTCAGGTACAAATTTCAAGATGTATGTCTTGTCTGTAGATAAATGTTCGCAACCATAGGAAACTGTATCATTGAAAAATAGTAAAAAAAAATTTGGAAATTTATATAAATTTTACAATTTTTTTCTGTTTTACTTTTTTTTCATTGATACAGTTACCTGTGTTAACAACTATACACATTGGAAGAAGATAGACAAGGTCATCCTGAATTCCTATGCCATATCTCATGTATGCAGTCTGTTGTCACTTATTTACAGGGCACATCAATTTTAGTCCATTCCATGTCACAGCAGCTCATAGCCTTCAATAAATATTTGAAAACAATGTTGAATGTCCACCACATGTGGAGAAGTTGTTGATTTTCCTCCACCTGTGAAAAAATGTTGAGAAATGGTCGATTTTCTTCCACATATTGAGTACCGTAGTTGTCAATTTTCCTCCACATGTAGAGAAGTTGATTTTCCTCCACAGGTTAAGAAGTTGATTTTCCTCCACATGATGAGAAGTTGATTTTCCTCCACAAGATGAGAAGTTGATTTTCCTCCACAAGATGAGAAGTTGATTTTCCTCCACATGTGGATAAGTTAACTGATATATCAGCAGTATTGAAGGATAAGTAAAAGCAATAAACCTGACAGTAAATATATAAAGCATTACCAAAGTAGTATGAAAGTAGTTTATTATTAACAACTAAAAGTACATGAAGTGAAATAAATATAACGGTAAGTAAATAAACTATGTAATGTTTGAGCAATAAGAGATCACAGAATTATGTACGTATACTAGTATGTGGCGTGGAAAGTTAATTTGGGGCTTCTCGCTGTTGGTGTCGTTATTGAGAAAATGCGTGTTTTTTATCAAATATTTTTGCATGAATTTTCACATAGTTTCTCAATTGAGTCTATAAAGCTTCAAACAATCATTTTTGGATATTGTAAATGAGTGTATCTCGTTCGACAATCTTCTGCCCCTCAAAATCCATTTTTGGTCCAGAAGCCCCAAATTAACATTCCAAGCCACACAATATGGATTATAACACAAAAAATTACATCTCCCACAATGGTGCCATAACAGCAGCAAACCCAATATGCACAATATGGCTTATTCAAAGTCACATAATTCCTATGAAGTTGGATTAAAATCCGTACAACTGTAAAAGGAGAACAAGTACTGATTAACTTTGTAACATCCATCCAGACATAGAGCACAAAATCAATAAGACTCCACCAGTCTACTTTGTGGGAGACATAAATCTTTATATAAATAAGCTTATTTGTAAACTTCAACATGCAATAAACACATGGTGGTCATATAAAATTTTGTATGAAATTAGTGTTTGCTTACTTTGTTAATTTAATGGTCAGCTATGGGTGATTATCATAAATTCCACTTGCGTATTAATATCAGCCTACAAAGAACACTATACAAAGATAGAAATATACATGCTAAATGTCTGAATATCTTTTCCACCTGTGGAAATATAAAATTAACCCCATTCAATATTATGTAAAAATGACAGCAAATAACAACAAAAAAAGTTGATTGTCAAAGCTGTGGTCAAAGCTGATGTTAATACCCTTAATGTCCAAGAGTCTGCAACAGAAATGGTATACTAGTATATATTGAAGTGTATTATACATTTGGAGCTAAAATTAAATTACTAACACCGGACACAATTCGAATTAAATCACTACTTCTGTATGGTATTTGTGCCTTCTTTGTTAGTATTATTTGTAATCTTTGGCTTCTTTTCCATCTTTGGCATCTTTCTTTCATCTTAACTTATTTGCATTCTTTGGCTTCTTATTTTTCTTTGGCCTCCTTTTCCATTTTGCCTTCTCAATTGTCTTTGCCTTCTTTTTTCATCTTTGCCTTCTTAATCATCTTTGGCTTCCTTTTTTATCTTTGTCTTCTTTTTCATCTTTGCCTTCTTAATCATCTTTGGCTTCCTTTTTTATCTTTGTCTTCTTTTTCATCTTTGCCTTCTTAAACATCTTTGGCTTCTTTTTCATCTTTGCCTTCATCATCATCGTCTTCTTCATCACTGCTGACAATCTCGGGATCAGAGTCTGGATCACCAGGTTCCTCAGGTACAAATTTACCGTTCATTTGTACGGCCTTCACCTTGATCGGTTCATCAGACGCGGCTGTAATATAAAGGTAAAGTATTTGTTTATTATGTACAGTTTCACCACTATGTATCTCCCTTATCCTTTCTCGTAATGCCAGGCGCCTAGCGGAGATAGGCCTATGGTAACCATCATTTAACTAGCTGGCGGCTAGTCAACCGGTTGCATCAGTTCTAACCCTGCTTCCGCCGAGATTCGAACATTCGACCTCCCGCCCCGAAGGTGCACACCCTAACCACTTGGTCATGGGTGTAGAGTTGGTATCTTTAGAGTGTCTTATCATATTGAATTTATTGAGCAAATCAAATAATATAACAAAATTGGACAAGGAACACAGCACTCAACAAAAATAATTGTACATGAAAGACATAAATAAGGGTACAAATAGCCAGCTCTGTATTGAATTAGTCCCCAAAATTACAATAATGAGATTTAATAAGTTTTAAAGTAAACCAATTATTTCTAACTTATGTACATGGGTTTGAACATGCTGGGGACTATCGCTGGAAGAGACTTGACCATGTTAGGTGAGAATATACGATAATAGCGCTTTTCCATATTTCCAGTATTCTTTGTTTCCCTGGGACTAGTCTAATCTAGAGGGTTCTATGTTATTTTTATTTATTTATTCATCCCTTGTTTCAGTCGATACATTTATTCGTTGATTTATATGTCATTTCATGTGACCCATGATTGGAATAAACTTTATCTAATCTTTAAAAGAAATTAGGTAATACAATTTAGTGGATAAAATTTCCTTGAAATTAATACTTCCCCAGGAAATGGTTATTGTCACCAAAACCACAAATTATTGTCCCATCGAAATTCAATGATTTTACTATATTTGATTAAGTCCCTAGACATGAAAAATACGGAGGTTGAACAAGAATGTTAAATTGTAAAGAAATTAGGTAAATTCTAACTTACGAATGGGTTTGAACAGATCTGAGATCTGACTGGCAGAGCTTTGTCCATGTTGAACCTTCCAGAGAATAACATTGGAGACACTCCCGGAACTTATAGATACAAAATATTCACCTCCACTTATCCAATGTAACTGACTTATCTGAAAGGCAAGATGATACATCAAATTTAATTTTTTGGGCCTTGAATTTTTCAGGCTTGTGTCTGATTTCAGGTTTAACTTAATGAATAGTGAAATAGCCCTCTTTGTCTATAATTACGAATGGGTTTGAACAGATCTGGGATCTGACTGGTAGTGACCCGTCCATGTTGAATCTTCCAGAGAATGACATTGGAGACACTCCCGGAACTAATTATAGATACAAAATATTCACCTCCACTTATCCAATGTAACTGACTTATCTGAAAGGCAAGATGATACATTAATTTCATTTGTAGGCCTTGTATTTTTCAGGCTTGTGTCTGATTTTAGGTTAATGAATAGTGAAATTGCCCTCTTTGTCTATAATTATAGAAGAAATTGGAATTTTAGACCTTGAAACTTGTATTTAGGCTTGAGAATGATTGTTAATTACCAGGTCTGTTGATAATAGCCTTGTCCATCTAAGTCACCACCTTAAAGCAACATACATGTAAACTAGGCTCATTATTAAACTAGGAACCAAACTTCCAACCGTAATTTATCTTTGTAGGAGTGCTACCAGAAACAAATACTGTAATATCATTAATTTTCATGGGGGGATTAAATTTTGTGGATTTTGTGGTTCACCTCAACCACGAAATCAAATCTCACCGAACACTAAGTTTGACCCTTGTATTTATACCTAAAATGCATATTCCACGAAATTTCATCCCATCGAAATTAAATGATTTTAGAGTATTATTTGACTATGGTACTTACAGTTTTGTCCAAGCTGTAGGTTGCTATTTGTTCACCAGTTTGTTTGTCCCAGATCCTTATACAATCTTCCTCTAAAGTCGAACCATAACTGAGTATATAAGGTGATAAATCATCCAACTGAAGATTCACAGATGTTGTATGCCCTTCCAGTCGCTTCAGTAGTTTTCCTTCAAGTAAAAAAACCAGATACTGTCCGATCTCTGTAGAGTAACACCTTTTGGCACGGCAAATGTTGGCTTTTATAGGGAGGTTGTTGCTCTACACAGGTTAAATATATTGTGTTGTTATAGAAAGGATCACTCACTCACTCACTCACTCACTCACTCACTCACCACTCACACATTACTCACCACTCACTACTCGCCCCTACTCACTCACTCACTCACTCACTCACTCACTCACTCACTCACTCACTCATCCTGATAAAACAAATGGAACAAGAGATGTTTGTAAAACATGTATGCCCCAATGGCTCAATAGTCAGAAATAGTGAAGGTCACAGTGACCTTTAACTTCAAAACTTTTGACTTCAAAATGAATAGGGGTCTTATCTACTGTTGCTGACCAAACTCAAAAAGTTTAATTATCCTAGGGCATAACAAGTATTCTGCAGTTATTGGACCGAAACCATTTTGAAGGCTTGGTGTGAAACAATGGTAACTTGGTATCACATGACTTTCCTTGTATACATCCAGGTTAGTATAGCCAGTACGTATAAAGTTATACCTACCATGTGTTGTATAAGCTTTTGAGTTTTTCCAATAAACCAATGCGTTTTTTGCGTTTTTTAGTGTCATATGATAAAAAGAATCTATCACTCGTTGTCAATTGATATATTTATATTAAACTCGTTCAGGAAATATTATTAAGCTCGCCAGAGGCTCGCTTAATAAAATTTCCAAAACTCGTTTAATATAAATTTATATCAATTGACAACTTGTGATAGATCGTCTATATATACACTACATCAATTTATAGAGCGCCATAGTTTTGCACTAAGCCATCAATTCGGTCTACAATACACAGCAAACAGAAGACTGACCAACATGTGCAAAGCGATATACACCCCTCATCAAAGATGGGGGACATAACTATAGATCAATTAATCTTAGTGAAATCAGGGTCAGAAGATCAGATCTCTGTATATCAATAGCTCCCTTATTTGACATTATGCCAGTTGTCAATCTATAGCCTTTAAATCAATTTTAACGGTAAATGATTAGCACATGGTCCAATGGATTAACTTGAAAACCTTCGCAAAGCAGCCTTTGACAAACAACCAGGTGGAGCGATCTCTTCTCTGGCGTAATGTCAATTGTAGGCAAAAAGGAGCATGAAGCCAATGAATATATAAATCAACAAACTATGTGCTCATACCAGTATGCATGTCGTAAATACGAACGATGTCATCATAGCACGTCATGATTAACCTGTTCTCATCTAACTGAGAGATCTCATCCACAGATGTCGTTTTATCACTTTTGATTGCTGCGTATTTCTTCTGGTAGTCAATGTCGTATAATCTGTACATTTCCTCTCCTGAAAAACCAAGTAGTGCAGCGTATGAATCGTTAATATCTGAAACTCTGTGCAATTAATAGATACAATCCGGAATGTACAATATTGGTGGTTTTCCGCAAATTTGCATGCGGTACAAATAATGTTGACCTTAATCCTTTGCTAAAGCTATTGTGATTTAAATAAGCATCGCTCATTTCAATGGTTCATACATGAATATTTATCGAACGAAAACATGGACAACGGTAAAAGTTGTTTGTACCGCGGGATTAGTGTGGAAAAACCAGATTGCATTGAATTCCGGAGTCTATCTATTTACATGTAGGTACAAACAAATCTGGCCTAGTTAGTCTGGTTTTGTATTCATACGCAAACATTACTGACCCCAACTCTATTGTCCAGATATGAATATTCAAGTGTCACAGGGATTATAACGGTAAACGTCTATTTGTACCTACAGATTAGTGGAGATCTGGCGTAGGACTATCAAGGGGTATGTGCCACATTCCGGGGTGGTATTGGCATAAACCATCTTAAGTGAAAACTTAGAATTTCCTCAAATTCTTACAATTTCCTTAAGTGTATGCAGTTAAACAGGAAAAATAAGATCGTGAATTTTTCACATTATTTTGAAGCGTAATACAAAGTGCTTCAATAATAACTTAGATATTATGATATTATTTCTTGCACAATATATGCAGTTTAATTTTTTAACTTAAAGAGGCATTCCCTATAACTAGCATATTTTTCTCTACTATCACATTAAATTAGCTAAATGTACTAAGCGCTATCAATCATCATAAATTGTCAGAAGAAAGTGAGCGCAAATATGTCTCTATAATGTCAATAATATATTCAAATCACCAATAATAATGTATCGCTTCCCTTGTTTAAAGTATCTTAATAAGTCTGTTTCTGTACTGGGATTGTCTCCCCTCTATATGTATATAACTTGAAAAAGAATTAATTAGTGATGAACTGTACAGGGGGGGGGGGGGGGTCAATTTTCTGGATATATCAAGAAATGGCAAATTTATGGAAAATTCAATCTGCTCAAATGGAGTTTATGCAATAAAAACTAAGTTAAATATGGAAATAATGTCACTGAAGGCCTCTTGTTTGGCGAAACTGTTGGGCTTTATAGGATTTTCATTATTTTTATTTTGGCCAATTGACATCCCTCACTGAACAAAAGAAATGATGGTCAAGATGTATCGATGGAGTTGACAGAATGATGTGAAAACAATACTGCGTTCAATAAACACTTATGCCCCCGTGGAAGCCATTTTAATCAATCTAAGTCCAAAATTAGGTCAAGGTGAAGGTCATAATGAAGTCAGGTGATACAGACCTGTGGAGAGTGGTCATATACAACATCCATGCAAGTATGAAAGCTTTATAGCAAGCCATATAAATGCTAGAAGAAACGGTCAATTTGGGTTAACCAGGCTGGATGGACGAATGGACCGACAGGTGAATCACTATATGCCTCCCGATCTATCAATACGGGGCATAAAAAAAATTTGTTCATTATATCATAGATCCTATTAGTACCAACGATACTTTCACCATCTTGAGTCTTACAAGAAATGTGTGCCTGATAGAATGATATTCATCAATTATCTTTAAAATGTAAGTTCATATTACAATGTTATATTTCATTATATTTCACTTATGTTCAAGATTACATGTTTTTCTCTTTTAGTTATTTGTGTTTACCTATCATCAATCAAGCCTTTGTAATGTAATGACCTTATTTCATACACTTGTGTATTTTTTAAATGTAATTTTACGTCAGAAATGGCCCATAATTGGAAATAAAAGATATTCTGTTCAATGTATACGTACGACGTTCGATATCCCACATGACACAATGGTCAACATCGTCCGACTTTCCTTGCATACCAGGTAAAGGTTTATCTATGTTGAAGAGAAGTCTAGTACCATCATCATTGATCCATTTATGATAACCAAAGAATTCTCCATATTTTTCACCTGTATTATAACAAAAGATAAAGATGTGTGTTACACATGTATGCTCCCATGACAGCCCAAAAATTGGAAATGGTAAATGGTCACAGTGACCTTGACTTTTGACTTACTGACCTTAAAATCAACAGGAATCATTTACTGTTGCTGGCAAACTTCCAAGTAAAGTTTGAAGATCCTAATATATAAGGCTAAGCGTTCTTGAGTAATTGAACAGACTTATATCATTAATTTTGGTATTCTGACCGACCAACTGACCAACCCAACCACTGACCAATCCACTGACAGAGAAACAAATAATCAAAATGATTGCACCCAGAGAAATAAACAGCAATTAGTATCAGGTACATGTATAATGGTATAGTCAATAAGATCACATTGGTTATTCCATGTTAACTTGCTTGCTTCTATGTTGTACATATGTTTCTGATTCACCAAGTCATACAGTATCAATGGTCCCTCATCAGTTTGAGCACACGCCACCGTTCCTGTACGATTCACCTGTACAATGTAGCAACAACATGTAGTTAGGAATTGCAAGCAATACAGAAGTCCTCTACCTGGTTTCCAGGTTGTCAATGTTTCGGTTGCAATGGTAACCACAATTTTTGTCTGAATCAAACAATAATTAGATGTGCATAATCTTTTCATTAGTCCCTATCCACATACCAATTAGTTTCATAAACCTAGCTTGAAAACTGCTTGAGTTATGGCAGGATCCAGATTTTCTTGACAGACGGACGGAGGAAGGACAAACCTACAGTCCCCTCCTGTTGAAAACCGGAAGGGGCCTAAAAATAGTGCAGCCACATCTAAGATTGCAACTCAGACTTAAAATTAACAATATTAATTTTATAATTACTGCTTATTCTTTGTCACTGGATCGAACTATGAAAAACTTTGTCAGATTATTTGTAGTTACCCACTTAACATATATAACAACATGAGAGCAAATAGATTATTTAACAATTTAAAGTCTAACTCTGACTTTTAGTCTTGAAACATTTGTGAATAAGGTCCCTGGCATATTGTCCGACTATATCAACCTTATCTCTTAATACATGAATATCAGTCATGTAGGTATCATTACAGGAGAGTATGACTAAATTCACATGATTCGCATCAATTTGTATACCCATGTAGCTAAGTGCTTGTCATATATAAGCTAGTGACTTGGGTTCAAATATGCTAAGAAGCATCCATATGTCTGCAATATTTGAGCAGAAAGCTGAATGGCGACTAAAGGCTATGCTTGGCATCAGCAACAAAAAAAGTACTGACAACATAATCCTAATCTTGATCTTTACCTGTGAATATATTACATGGATCTTGTGCGAAATAGCAAACTGGTCATAAAGGGGTCATTTATTGTTGCTGGCCTACCTCAATGTAAACTTGGAAGATCCTAGACAAAGCGTTCTTGAAAGGAAACCATCTTGGACAAAGCGTTCTTGAAAGGAAACCATCTTGGTCTTTCGACCGACAGACGGATGGACTGACTGACATGTGCATTTAGCAATATATACAGTGTATACTGAGTAAACTGAACACCTTCCGGACCACATATACTTTGTTTGGAATTTACAAAAGTTTGGTATTTCAAAAATACCCTTATTTAGGCGATTTTTATTTGAAATGTATACTAGTTGGACCTGATTGATATGTTTTAATACTGTATCCAATGGCATAGGCGGATCCAAGGGGGGGCGGACCCGGCGTACGCCCCCCCTAAAATTGCCCAAGTAACGATTTTTTTGTCTGAAATAGTCTAGTTATATGTAATTTGCCTTTATTTCTTCGTAAAAAATATCAAAATGTGAAATTTTTGTGCTCGCTACGCTCGCTAAATTAAATTTAATCTTTAAAAAAGAGGCACATACCTGTTGGAAGAGTTTTGCATTTGAGAAAGAGATTGCGAGTCAAAGTTTGCGTTAGTTTCGATATTGCTATTGCAACACTTATTTCAATGTTAAATAGCATCTTACAATTTAAACCCCTTCCCATTTAGGTTAAAACTCAGAATTTTCCCATGAGAGGGCATGCCTCCCCGGACCCCTACTCTGATTCAGTGCAGATAACTAACGTCAACTTTTTGATATTACTTTTTTTAGTAATTTGTTTTGCTCGCTTTGCTCCCAGAGTAACTGGAATCTATGAAAATATATAAAAAACTTATACACTCATTAACAACATTTTTATATTTATAAACATCTACCACCTCCTATATTACTTTTACAGATTGTCAATTATATACTATGCCATTAACACGTCGTCACATTAACCTTCAATCATTACGATTAATCTAAGGACTTAAATTGTCTGTATTTATTATTCTAACACTGTCTATTTTTAGCACCGTGTAAACGTATAGGGCTGTACCGTGGTTAAATTTCCGGTATATCACAGTTTTTGCCGTACTACTTTTTGGCTGTTGAATTACCTCCCACGTATAAATAACGCTTGTTATGAATGGAATTTACGTCTTGTTTATCAAATGACGTCATGAATTTATGACGTTTGTTTGGCGTCAACGTAAACGTGACGTTGTGCGAACTTTTATTTGCGTAGCGTTCTTTCTTAATTTATTTAATTATATCCGTATTATTGCAACAGCAATTGCATTTATCGATTCATTTTAGTTTTTATGAAATACATAGTTTGGAATGAGCTCTAGTTATGCCTCTGTTTAAATGAAATGAGCAAAAACAATATTCCAGGGGTGGAGGTTTTATACTTTAAACAGCGGAAGTTGGTCTATAGCAACACGACAAACAACGCATCACTCTGCAACAAAAATGAGTCCATATGAAATTGCGCATATTACACGTGTTAGAATGCAAATAGATCTTAGTTTTCCATGATATACCGGCCAATATATGACGGTTTGTCGTTCACATGCATAGTTATTAATCACTCAGGCCTACGGCCTTCGTGATTAATTCCTACGCATATGAACTCCAAACCGTGATATATTGGCCGGTATATCAAGGAAAACTAAGATCTATTTCCTAAATAAAACGTGTCATGTTAGATACCATAAGGTATCTTAGAACACCCAGAATACACCAGATTGATCTATTGTTTAGAAAATATTCCCGGGGAGCATGCCCCCGGCCCCCCCTTCTTCAACTGATCAACTTCCAGTTACCTCATAATTACAAAATTGCCAGAGAACTATAAACTCAGTTGTTATATATATAGATATATAAACCAAGATACTCTTCGATGAATGAAGTATTGCTATTATGTTAAAGATGCTCCTATGCCCATAGTATTACAGGATTTTGCCCTGGACCCCAGTAAATTTCTTACGCCCCCCCCCCCCCCTAACCGGAAATCCTGGATCCGCCCATGAATGGAAGGCTTTGGAATACAAATAGTTACCTGATAATCAAATCCTAATTGCATGGCCACGATAGGGAAGGAGAAAAAAACGCATAGTAAACTTTGGGCCTTACTGTTGTATACTTACAGCATATGTATCAATATTCTGTTTTTGTCCGGCTTTCAGAATGTACAAAACTCTTCCCGTTGTGATATCATATACTTTCAGGTTCTTCTGACCTTTGGTTGAAGTCAACATCTCTGAAATATCGTTCTATTCTGTTCAGTGATTAAATACAAATTGATTGATTGATAACTACTGGGTTAAGTAGAGGCCCGTCTACTGGGTTAAGTAGAGCCCCCGTCTACTGGGTCAAGTAGAGCCCCCGCCTACTGGGTTTAGTAGGTCCTACTTTTATATTTTATGTACATTATATACTGTTTTTACAATGTATTAGTCATGATTGTACAGCACTTTTGAATGTGCGTATACATGAAAAAAGGGCTATATAAATATGGTATAATAATAACTACAGTAGCTCAAACAATCAAAGGTAACACATAAACGGTGTTATAGTACTGTGCCCAGGATAATGTGAAAAGCGGGAAATTTTGGAATAATCATGGATATAGGTGGTTTAAGTAATTGTGGAAGATTTATCCATGTTATTTTAGTGTATGTTTGTATGTGTTTACTTAAGAAACCAATATTTCAACAGTAAGTATAGTCTGCCGATGATAACTCTAGCCTTGGCTTACAATAAAAAATGAAATAAAATGCATTTTCGGTAACCATTTTTGTACACTCTTGTAAGAAATTACTTTAAATACATTTAATTTGTTCAATCTTTACTAAAAACAAGCGACCTGTTGACCTGATTGTGTTGTTTTTAGACATGTTATGTTTGTAAAAAAAAGCTAGACTTATCACCAGCGATCTATAACTCTGGTCAATGTTTGTAAACATCACATTATTCTGGGCGCACTTTAAACTATGTTAATATGTTCCCATTGTACAACATCAATGTAAATGTATTTATAAAGGAATAAAATTGAAAGGACAAACAAAACAAGGAAACTGTGCCATCATCTCGCTATAGCTTGGCTATTTTGACCTGAACCTCACCTTTATGCAAGAATATATTACAAGGTTCTTGCTTTGAATATATCAATTTCCACAAGCAAATCGTGAAATTTGTGTTCGTATTACATCTCGAGCGTCTTCGTGATACTCCCTGACTATGAAAACATACAATCGGTGTTGTAAACGTAGACTATATATTGACTGTTAAAATATGCAAATCAAAAGGTCAGGCCCAAGGAAAATTGGCCAAGCTATACCAAGGCAAGAGTGAGACATAAAATCAACCATCCATATCTTCAAACGTTGATATTTCAAGCAAGCATATATACTCAGTCTGCAATGGATGATGACCATATTGAGGAATTTGAATTTCATGTATAACTTTTAACCATGAAGGGAGATAACTACCCTTTATAAGTGCGAAACCATTGCAGTATTTATATTGTCACTGCCCGTAATACATCAAATTCAATCCCTATTGGACAATGGTTTGTATAACAAGTTTTTATTGGCTGAGCCCAAAACTCAGTCCCTATTGGACAATGGTTTGTAAACAAGTTTTTATTGGCTGAGCCCAAAACTCAGTCCCTATTGGACAATGGTTTGTAAACAAGTTTTTATTGGCTGAGCCCAAAACTCAATCCCTATTGACCATTGGTTTGTTAACAAGGTTTAATTGGCTGAGCCCAAAACTCAGTCCCTATTGATAAATGGTTTGTTAACAAGAATTTATTGGCTGAGCACAAAACTCAATCCCTATTGATAAATGGTTTGTTAACAAGAATTTATTGACTAAGCACAAAACTCAATCCCGATTGGACAATGGTTTGTAAACAAGTTTTTATTGGCTGAGCCCAAAACTCAATCCCTATTGACCAATGGTTTGTTAACAAGATTTTATTGGCTGAGCCCAAAACTCAATCCCTATTGGACAATGGTTTGTTAACAAGATTTTATTGGCTGAGCCCAAAACTCAATCCCTATTGGACAATGGTTTGTATAACAAGATTTCATTGGCTGTTGTCAAGTTAACATAAAACACTGCACTTACTGTCTGGTGCAATAAACACTTGGTCCTGATTATATTTTGGGAAGTATCCATGTAATTCTACAGCTTTGTCCATTGTTTCAAGGTTGATGATATATCCCTTCCTTCTATCAACTTTCATCAGGACATGTGTCTCATCCAATGGATACAGAGCTCCCATATTTTCCTGCAGAGGTATCAATGAAAAAATGTGTGATAAAAACTAAAGAACTGGCTTATAGAATGAGACAGAGACTTATTTAAAAGCAGCACCACAAGGCGCTTCTAATGAGCATATTTTCATAAAAATCAGACCTTGTTATGTTAACAAAAACTGTAGATTTTACCATTCTTTAAGAGTAACTTTCAGAGAGTAATTTCTGGTTTTCTCATAATATCAATTTTGCAGTTATGACCTTCTCATTCTAAGCCAGTGCAATACCTTCAACAGTACAGCTTATTTTAACACATCCAACAGTTTCACCTATACAGGGTTTCTACTACGACTTAACGCCTAATCCTGAAAACGAGTCGCAAGTCTGTTTCAGGTGTCATTAGCACACATTCCTACACCTTAATTAGGTTTCAAACATTGGTTTATTGAGAAAATTTAGATAATAGAACTTCAAATGGCAGTAACTTTGTCAATTCTTTGATTTTTTTTCAAATAACTTGTGTTTTGTGCAGAAAAAATAATTCTTCCTAATGCAGGCAAACAGGATTTCCGGAATTGTAGGTCCTCTGTCTATATAAACTTAAGAGAAACCAAGATGTGCATGAATTATACCTATACTGTTAACCCACAGCTACTGCAAATAACTCAAAGCATTCTGAAGAAGAAGACAGCATAGCCGTAATATTATGCATTGATGTGCTAGCGCTAGCTGTCAAACACGGAATATTGGTGATGTTAGAATCAAAATAATGAATCATAATGTACCAGTTTTTAGGCTGGCGATTTGCGCCAGACTATTACAATCCTAAAAAATGAAATCCACTAAGATGAATTTACTCCCGAAACTGACAACACAGAATCTATACACCCAATGCAAATAGTTCCTCCTCGTTAATCAGTTTGCAAGATAAGAACATTCAACTTTCCTTGTTTCATTTATTCTGTTTCGATTGTAATATTGAAATGGAAGGAAATTGTATGAAATTAAAAGAAAAGGTGTTTAAAGGCGTTGATAATTATTACTACGCGTTCGTATACTACGCGTTACGAACGCGATATAGCGCGCGCATAAATGATTTTATTATGTTAAATTATTTAGGTCAGTATTCTCCAACGAGATCGTGGTCGAGTGGATGAGCAACTCGCTTAGTAATTTTCTGATGCTAAGGTCCAGCAATCGAATCACGGCGGCTCCAAAAAATTATTTTTTTTAATTTTTTTTTTTTGTTGAGTCCAGCACTTACCTCTCTTTCGACTTGATGTTATATTACTTGAAAAGCTATTGTTCCTTAGCAGTTCGCCAGCCTGTCAGTACTTTCAGTACTTTGATTAAAGTAAAGAATGGCAAAACATATACATAATATTGATGCCCCATCATTGGTGATGTTTGAGGAGGTGTATTGCTTCGCTCATTTCAGTCGGTCAGTTACATTCAATAACTCAAAGACGCTTTGCCCAAGGATCTACAAATCCGTAGGTTGATCAGCATTAGTAGATGACCCCTATTGATTTTGAGGTCAGTATGTTATAAAGGCCAAGGTCACTGTGACCTTTACCATTGTTTTAAGTCCAAATGGTTTCCGTTCAATAACCCAAGAACGCATTGTCCTTGAATAGTCAAAATGTACATGAAGGTTGGTCAGCAACAATAGATATCATGACCTCTATTAGGTCACTAGATCAAAGGTCAAGGTCACTAGATCAAAGGTCAAGGTCATTATTTACTTTCACTAGAGTAAACTTACAATGTCTGTCATTCTGACATATTTCTGTGTGATCACATCATACACCCCAAGTTTGCCAACATCCTCTTTCACATCTCCTTTTACATAAACATATTTGGTATTCGCTAGGGCCACGATTTTTCTGAAACATGCACATAAACATGGTGACTAAAGGTCTGTAAACATGGAGACTAAAGGTCTCGAAACATGGAGACTAAAGGTCTGTAAACATGGAGACTAAAGGTCTGTAAACATGGAGACTAAAGGTCTGTAAACATGGAGACTAAAGGTCTGTAAACATGGAGACTAAAGGTCTGTAAACATGGAGACTAAAGGTCTGTAAACATGGTGACTAAAGGTCTGTAAACATGGTGACTCAAGTCTGCGTCACATAAAACTAGGAAACTAAAACCTATGTGACATAAGTCAATATGTTATTATGGTAAAGTTACAACCATGCCGCTGCCAATATTATTACTATGAATTATTACTTACGAGATCTTGCCAATATTAGTCAGCTCTGATGTTGTGTTATTTTCTGTAGTTTTTTGTTCTTCTCTCGTTCGGTCCCAGATTCGTAGATTACTGTCATCCGCAATGGTTACAACAGTCTTCATATCTACAGTTTTACCATTGATGACATCTTTACTGTGTGTTAATGTGTCCACTACCTTCAATTTAAATACGGTAAATCCTTAAAAGCATTACCTCTATTAATTTGTACTTTCTTACAGAGGAAGGCTCTTGGTTCTTTTTAAAGTCACATTATTGTTCCCACAACTATTTTTCGATCATCCATTACAAACAATGAATCATGGAACCATTAGGCTGTTTCTTAACAAATGATCAATACTCAATGATATAACGTTAACTATGTCTGTCCAAATAGTAGATCAAATATTGTATTTAGCAAATTGTATGGTGAACAAATACTCATTTAGCAAGAGCTGCTTCCTTTAGACTTTAAATAATGCATTTATTGTTTACAAATTGTCATTTTGTCAACAAACCATCTGGATGTTTTGTTACATTTTCTATCATCTTATGGTGTTTTCCACATTTTGGAATCAACTAAAGTGCTCAAATTGCATCATTCTGCAAAGAGGTTTCCAAGTTATAGAAGTAATTTTGCCAATATTTCCAATTCAACATCTGAATCACTGTAATTGTGTAGTCAACATTATGTAATAGATACAGAACTTGAGGTTATCATAAAAAGTTGTTGCTCCGTTTGTGATTTATATAAAAGTTAAACAGAAGTGCCACACCCAGTGCAGTGATACAGTTATTGCACACTTTTTCCAGTGCAGTATTACGTTTATTGCATGCTTTCCCAGTGCAGAATAATTACTGTATTGCAGTAAGGACACATTTTCCCAGCATTATGGGTATTGCAATATTTTTTCATGATAACTCTGACATACCAGCCAAGTGGAGTTACTTCTATTTGCTTTGTTTATTTTTGACTGGTTTTCCAACTTCACCTAACTTCGAACAAAGGTACATTTGATTTATTTTATGATCTGCTGCCCATATTTATAACCACTAGAATTAATACATTCCTTGTTTATGCATCTAAATCCCTTTTAAATCACATTTAACTAGCTTGGCAGTTACTGTAAAATCATTAATTTTTGTGGGGGACTTAATTTTGTGGATTTTGTGGTTCGACCTTCAACCACGAAATCAAATCCCATTGAACACTAATTTTGTCCTTGTACTTATTACCTGAAATGCAAAATCGACGAATAAAGGTCCTATCAAATTGGCCTTTTTTACCAAAACCACGAAATTTTGTCCCATCGAAATTAAATGATTTTACAGTATGATTAATAATGATACAAGTGATAAAAATGTTACCTGTAAAGTGTTGGTATCAAAGAATATCAAGTCAGTTCCATCATTGAGGTATATAAACAGTCCATCCGGGGAGAAGTTCAAAGTCCGAAAATTCCTGTCTGAATTTGCTGTAGAGTATAAATAAATGATTATACTTATAATATCACATATTGTATAGTATTTAGGGCTGTTGATTGAAATAAGGTAATCATATTTAAAATATTCTGAGCGAGCATAGTGATCGAGGATTTTTTTCAGTTATTAATATTGTCTGCATAGGAAATGGCACTAATCAAGATCTTAATGAAAAATTCCCTGACTTTTCCCTGACATTTGCTCAATTGCCAAATTTCCCTGACTAATTTCAAAGTTCCCTGACCTTGAAAAAATTCTATTTTTCTCTCACTTTTCCCTCAGACCATGGGAACCCTAATGCAGCTTACCTGGTATACTTCGTAATCTGTTTCCCTCGAAATCAGCGAACACGACCTCACCGGTGTATATGGTTGTATAAGCGAGGAATTTCTCGCCAGGTTCAATCGTAACAACTTCCACTTCGTGTTCCTCATCATCCCCGTCCTCGTCCTTGACAACCTCAAAACCTCGAAACTTCTGTTTAAAGGTCATGGTTTGAAGGTCAAGGACGGTGATAAACAGCTGATTCTCATCACACACAGCAAGGTAGTTTTCTCGACCTGATTGTAAAAATTGAACATACAGAGTGACCGGAACAGTAGGCAGTACAAGTGATACTAGTGTACTGTCGCTAAGTTATATAATATTATAATTTTATATTGATGCATAGATAGCTGTAGAACCATACAAAATACTCACTTTCCCTGCACTTAACACTACTTGAGTCTTGGTTAAAAGGAATTTACATTTTCAAAAAGCATAGAAATAGTAAAGTGATTCATGATGGCTCGGCCATCTTCATGAGCTTATTGATATAATCCATTAGGAATAAGACTTGTCTCTCAATACATTAACATTGTCCAATTATGCATTAAAATTGAACCAATGACAGCTCTAGTAGGCAAATATTTTTTTTCAAACATTTTACCAATGTCAATCCATTTCTATGTAACTGACTGACGGACAAAGGTACCATTCATTGAACAAATGAAAGACAGGAAATCATTGTATGCCAAGAGGCCGGGTATAAAAATGGTAAGAGGGGAATACAGTAAATTCATTAATATTCAAAGGGGGGGGGGTAATTTCGTGGATAGTGGATAACTGCGAAATTAAATCGATAATTGATATCTGCAGTATATTATAATGTATCCTTGACATTATGTCCCCACATTCTTTCCCACCAAAACCATGACATTAAATTGTCCCATTGAAATTACATTTGTTACAATAGATATACTCCGGAATTCAATGCAATCTGGTTTTTCCACACTAATTCCGCAGTACAAACAACGTTTACCGTTATCCGTGTTTTCGTTCGATAAATATTCATGTTTGAACCATTGAAATGAGCGTTGCTTATTTAAATCACAATAGCATTAGCAAAGGATTAAGGTCAACATTATTTGTACCGCATGCAAATTTGCGGAAAACCCACAATATTGTACATTCCGGATTGTATCTATTACAATGTATAGGCAGTATGTTTAAAGACTTACCACTTGGAATACTCAAAGAACCAAACTTCATTTTGTCTGGGTGTACGTGCGGCTCCATTTTGGGCAGTTCATCATTCAAGTTGCAGACGGCATAGAATTGTGGAGTAAAGAGGAATATCAACGACTTGCCCTTTCCAGCCACACAGAATACAGTAGATGAAAATGACTTCAAGTTGAATGGCAACGTCAAAAACCGAATACCTAGAAATTTTATTACATGTTTAGAAATTATACTTTGACTATAATTGAAAGTAATTGACTATAAGCTAATATGTTAATTATCGCTGGCTTGGAATGAGAAGGTCCTAATAAAAATAAAAGTAAAAAATTAATGCTATTTGAAAAAAAAAACATCAAGAAAAAGCTTTTTGAGGAAACAAGCTTTTTCAAATTCAATTTAGATCCGATTTTCATGAAAAAAGGCTTATAAGAAGCACATTGTGATAAAAATTACAAATATTTTCTAAGTTATTCCTGCATAGCATGTGCATGAAGTTCAGGATTATGTCAAATTCTCGGGGGCCTTATTCACTAACGTTGTAAGACTCATACTCAGATGTAGACTTAAAATTGACAACATTTATAATCACTACCACTTTTTTTGCAATTAGATTTAAATTTTGTCAGAGTATTTGTTGTTACCCACTGAACATGTATACCCACTTACAAATATCAAAGTTGGTACATTTATAACATGAGAGCGAATAAAACATTTGCCAATATAAAGTCTAAGTCTGAATTTCAGACTTAAAATGTTGTTGAATAAGGCCCTTGTACTATTACTTATATACCCATACCTGTCTCGACCTCTTCTATAATCAGTTTCTTCAGTTTAGGGTGTAGGTATACAATATATTTGTCGTTCATACAGAAATACGCAGTTTCACAGTTACCCGGGTTTCCCACGCTACGTTTTAACTGAGCCGTCTCAACGTCCCAGATCTTGATTTCTTGCTCTTCCTGGCAAACTGCAACATGAATACTCTTTCAAATAAAGGTAGAAAAAAGAAAGACAATTACATAGGAAGGATAAATTCATGGATTCAAAAATTAAACTTTTAAAAATATTGCTTGAGATGTTTGTAAAACATGTATGCCTCATGGCAGCCTTATTGTTATAAATGGTAAAATTCACAGTGACCTTGACCTTTGACCTACTGAACTCAAAATCAGGGGTCATTTACTGTTGCAGGCCAACCTCTGTGTACTGTTTGAAGATCCTTAAAGGGTAAAGCGTTCTTGAGATATTGAAGGAAACATATTAGTCTACTGACTGACCGACCGACATGTGCAAAGCAATAAACCACCTCATCAAAGATGGGGGACATAATTAGACAATTTTGTAAGCTTGTATAGCGCAAGTATCCATAAACTTATCTTATTTCCAAATATAGCAAAATTAATTCCTTGCTAAATGTTTGGCTTTATATCAATTTTGTGCCCTACAAGCATATATTCATTTTAAGGTACTTGGTACTACATTTATAAAATATCATTTACTACTGATGTAGCATTTTCCAATCAAGTTTCAATATACACTTATACATGTATGTAGGTAAAGATCTAATAACCCAAATGGTAACCACAAAGCAGTGTTTGAAGTACAGATGGGACTCGGCTTACCAGGGCTGTCAACAGAGCCAAATTAAAAATCCTGATATCATATGTGTATGTGCATACATGCCATATTTTCCTGAAGTCTATGATGGAAATGCAGAAGATTTTTCCTGCTTAAATTTTAAACTTAAATTAAGGAAGTTGATAAGCAGTTTTCACTTATTTTACTTCTAGGACATTGCCATGCATGCTTCATAAAGCTATTGAAATTAATATTTTTTATCATTTTCATCATGCAAACAAAAAATGTCAAGGTTCCAGTATTCCAAGAAATTCGTTAGATTTGATCAATTTGCCAAAAATAATGCAAGAGTAGAGTATCAAATGCAGAAGATTCCTGCATGATGCAGAAGATCTGGCATGTATGTGTGTGGCCGACCAATTTTGCCAAACAAAAGGCCTTCAACAACCTTGTTTCCATAATTACAGTAAAATCATTTATTTTTGGAAGTGACGAAATTTCATGGTTTTGGTAAAAAACCACCATTTTGATGGGACGTTCATTCGTGGATTTGCATTTCAGGTAATAAATACCAGGGTCAAAATGATTGTTCAATGGGATTTGCTTTCTTGTAAAAAGGTGAACCATGTAATTCAATCCCCAACAAAAATCAATGATTTTACAGTAACCCAGTTTGTATTGAATAAACTCCTTCAGAAAAGGTTAAATTTAAAACGATAACTTTGTCATTTCTTGAGATATGTCCATCAAATAGCTTTTATTTTAACCTGGAATCAAAGCACTGTCAGGAAAGGTGGATAAGTGAGTGAGTGTGTATGAGTTACCAATCAAACTTGCATATTACCTGTGAGCACGTATCTACCATTCTCTGTCATGTCCATCATATCAAAGTCTGTTTTGTGTGCAGCTATACAATGTACTAACGGTCCTCCTGGTTTGTCGAGAATATTTGAGGAAGGTTCAAGATACACTTTACCATGACTTCTCAACGATGCAAGAAATTCTTTTGTGACCTGTAAATTTACAATAAAATTTCAGAGAGATTTCCAATAAGATTTTGAACAAGACTGCTTTCAATAAGCGCTCATGACCCGTGGAAGCCATTTCGATCAACTCTAAGTCCAAAATTAGGTCAAGGTGAAGGTCAAAATGGAGTCAGGTGATACAGGCTCGTGGAGAGTGGTCATATACAACATCCATGCAAGTATGAAAGCTTTGTAGCAAACCATATTAATATGCTACAAGAAAAGGTCAATTTGGGTTAACCAGGCTGGACGGATGAACGGACAGACAAACGGACAGGTGAATCACTATTTATCCAGTCACTTCGGGCAAAATCGGCCCGATAACAGGGTGCCGATTAACAATTTCAATAAACCGTCAATAGGTCATGTGACTTGCAATAAACCGTCAAGTGGTCATGTGACTTGCAATAAACCGTCACCTCATCACGTGATCTGACGGACTTCTTCTTAAAGCGGAGTCGCCGGCTGAAACTCTGTACCGAGGATGAGTTTTCCTATTTAAAATAAGCTTTGGTCGATCAACAACTGTTCTACGACTTACCTGCATGTACATGACGTTATCAAGATGTCCGACGTTGTTGTTTTGTTGTCGTGATGTCAGTGAACGAACGTGACGTTACGCATAAATAATGAAAAGGCAAATAAATAGACCCGATTTTTATTCCCTTTTTAAAGCAGATGTAGTGACTGGATAAATAGAATAATAGGTTAGTGCCGTGAGTAAAAGTTTATCCGGCTCGGCTGCAGAAATTAGCGGATTCGCCTACGGCTCACCCGATAAATTCCTCTGCCTTGCCAGATAAACTTTCTCATCCACGGCACTAACCTATTATTCTCTATATGCCTCCCGATCTATCGATACAGGGGCATAATAAAAAACAATCCAAGCTATAAAAAAGTTAGTTGACAAAATAACAAATTGAATACAATAAAGACTTGATTTACAGTCTAAGGGAAGCAACTCTAGCAGAACTGGTATTTTGTCTCCATAACATTTCGCTACTTAATGTGATTTTGGGATACTATTTGGATAGATATAGTTAAATTATGTCATCAATTAATGGTCATTTGCAGAGAACATCCTAATGTCTTGTATTTACACGATGATCAAAAAATGTTTTGGCAGCCATTTTGAGGCTTTAAACTCCAGGGGTGTCAATAGAGCCAAATTTCAAATCAGGAAAATCATATGCAGTCAACCATTTTTGCTAAATTAAAGAGGCCTTTAAAACCACATTGTTTCCATATTTAACTCAGTTTTTATTGAGAAATTCCTTCAAAACTGACTAAATTAACCATAGTTTTGCCATTTCTCAAGATATTTACTTGAAATAACTTTTATTTTGATCAGTTTCAAGGCTCTTTCATCCAGTGTAAATCCAGAATTCCGGATTAATCAGAAAGATTGACACCCCTGAAACAAGGACACAGCTGTCATACCTCGTCCTCATCTAGACGACCTAGCATCTGTGGTATGAACTGTTCAGCATCGGTAACCAGTCCTTTCTGTGACAGTAATAAGGCATCATGAATCCGACCAATCAGAGGAATGTCAGAAAATATGGCACGAGATAATTTGAAGTCATCTAAAAGTGAGCTGTAAAGAAAAACAACAACTTGTTTGATTTGTGGTATAGTAAAACAAACCTACTGCTGGAAGCCGTGTCCATGATTAAGTTTAATAACAAATTGAGTTAATCAGGGGTGGTATTCACAAAGCATCTTAAGTGAAAACTTTTTTTTCTAAAAATCTCAAAATTTTATGAGCTAAATGGGAAAATCAAGACTAACAATTCGATGGCTTAGAACCAGAAGGTCGTAACTACCACTTACGACCTTATAAGACTCATACATATTTGAAATCTGCTTCACAATATGCTTCTTTATGATGAGCCTACTTTCATGAAAATCTGAAATTGTCATGTTGACCAAAATGAAGTTTTAAAAACGTGTTTTCCCATAGGTAAAGACCAAATTACAGACAGCTTTCTCTTGTTTTCTCAATATATCGATTTGGTAGTTACAACCTTCTGGTTTTAAGCCATCAAATTTTTTACATTGTTTAGAAGCATTATGTAAAGAGCTACAATAATCACATATAAAACATGGATTATTATTTGTTTCTTGGGAAATATGTTCAGCTCAATATTTAAACTTAAGTCAAAATATTTAAGTTTTCACTTAAGATGCATTGTGAATACCAGCAGGGGGTCATAATTATATTCAAATGCTGGATAGTGCTATAATGTCTATGATGATATAATGTGTTTACTATTGTTAACAAGTAAGCCTAGTTGGAAAGCAATGCCTTGATAGAGTTTCAACAACTTGAAGTTTTACTAAAAAAATCAAATGAATGGACTCAGACAGACGAACAGACTGAACAGACTGGACAATCACTATACTATAAAACAGTCCGTGTACTCCAAAGAGAAATATCCGCCAAACACGTTATGCCTCCACATCAATAGATGGCAGGGCATAAAAATTCAAACACAGGATTGGAATGAACCTGTCTGACAATCTCAGACAATTGATCGAACATTGTAAAATTGCAATCCATGTCTTACGTTAATGGTTGAGCTTCTAGTTTTGCCAGTAGGAAGTTGACATTGGCTAGACATTGTTGAAGTAACAATTCACCCAGGTCAGCGTGTATTCTGTGATACGGTAGATTGTTCATGGATCGTATATTGTACTCCTTATCCCCAAACTTTAGGGGCTGTGCTGACACATGACGGTCCTCCTTCAGCTTATCACCTTTAGCTGTTGTGTACGGCTTCTTTCTACCTGTAAACATATTTATCGATAAGCAATTTGAAATTATCAGACACGGTGTCATTTCAAACAGGGAAACTTTTTGCTGATTTCGTACTTGATTATTCATAAATTGTACACGGAAGTAAGGAACAAGGGGTTTACTATAAATCTTTCACCATCTACAAAATTATGGCCCCATCAAAGCATGAAAGATCAAGTCATGAAAGTATATTTGACCAAAATCCACGAAATTAAAGTTTCACTAAATTAAGTGAGTTTACAGTAATGAATACACAGTGGAACCTTAGCCATGAAAGCATATTTGACCCAAACCCACCAAATTTAATGTCCACTAAAATAAGTGAGTTTACAGTAGTTAATACAAAGTGGAACCTACCACCGGCCCATGTTCCGTTGAAGAAGTCAGCAAGATGTGCATGACGTAGCTGATTCTCCTCAGCATCCGAGCAATATCTAGCTAGTGCTGCCTCAGTGAACTGTCTATGGTACCAATATAACACCCGTACACCATCAGCTCCTCTTTCCACTGCAAGCCAAGTAAGTACCAAGTTAAAGTCTATTTTCAAACATGATGGTGTATATATATAATGATCAAACAACTGTACATTAACTTTCTGTCCATTGAGATGAAATAATAATAATGATAACAACTTTATTTATAGTGGATGACATATTTGGTTCTAGACCAATTTTCTATATGGTCCGCAGATGAAATTTGGCTGCTAAACTCTAAGCAGCTGACAAACAGGTTAAGAAATATTTTGGGTAGGTGACTTTTCGCTCACGTTATAATGGAAGGGAAACTTAATTTTTTTTTGGCCTTACCTAAATACTGATCTAGATCTGTACGTATGCGAACCAGTAATAATGGCGGTAAACGTCTGATGGGTGGAGTCCAGTACATGTAGACATCATTCAATACATCATCATCACATGATAGGATATCTTCTAACTCCGCCTCCGTCGCACCATTGTATGCTAGAAATATAATAGGTCAGTTATAGAAGATTACATAGTATTCATTAATCACGGACACTTCATTGAATACAAAAAATATAGAATATGTAAATTAAGTTGACAGATGGAAATTATGTTCAAAATAACATGGACTTATGCTATAATTTACGTATATTGCAATTGATAATTTCCAAACTTATCTATCAACATTAATTGGAATATGTCACAGTCCAGCATATTCCTGCTAAATTTAAAGACAAAATAATCATTTAGCGAAAAGTTACATGGAATACTAAATGGTCACTCACTGTCAGTTGACGTTACGCCAGAGCAGTATTGACTCAGCCTTATTGTTTGTCGTATGTGCTTGGCAAAGGTTTTAGAGCTATTCCATTGGACCATGTGATTATAATTTACTGTTAAGATTGATTTAAAGGGTATTGATTGACAACTGGCGTAATGTCAATTCTCCACATGTGGAAGACATGACCATAGGTAATGTCATTGAAGAATATACTGTAAAATCATTAATTTTTGTGGGGGGGGTAAATTTTGTGAATTTCAACCCTTGTATTTATCACTTGAAATGCAAAATCCACGAATTAAGGTCACATCGAAATGGCCTTTTTTATCAAAAACCGAAATCTGTCCCATCAAAATTAAATGATTTTACAGTAACTTAAAGGACAGTAGGGGGTCATACTACATACCCAGTGTGAGATAGGCGAGTGATTGTGAGAAGAGAATACGTCCATGTAACTTCTCCAGTTTCTGGAAGAGATGATCAATACTAGCACGAACAGTATCTTGTAGTACAGATCTATCTGGTGGTAGGTACGATGTCCATGACATACTCTCCTCAAACGACAGCTGTGCATGCAAACAAATCGAGGGGTTAGAGCAAGAACCAGTTACCACCCATTTTTGAAAATGTTCAGGAGAAACGTTAAATGTCATAAAATGATTTCTATTTGGATCTTTTTAATATAGTTGCAAATTTATGCTTCTTTTATAGAGGTGTAACTAATGTAAAGGTTACAGACTAATATCTTTCTTCCTCTAGGAGAAAAAACACAAAATCTGTTATTGCATACTAACTTTAATGATTATCTACAACATATGTACAGCAAAAACAGGTTATCTGGTGTTGGCTGATTTTTTCACAAACGTTACTGATACTTCATTTCAATAATGTTTCTGCAAAAAAAGGTTATCTTGAAATACCTGGTTTTTCCATAATCCTAGTCAATTTAATAGTATAATATTACTCCTGCAAAATTAAGTTACATGGTAATAGTGGCTTTTTTCACAAACATTATTAACACATTTTTACAATGTCATTTCTGCAAACAAAAGTTATCTGCTTATAATTGGTCTTTTCGCAACAGTTAGGCAGCAATACATCATATTTGCACTGATGAAACAATTTATGAACACATAATAGCTTATTGCAGGAAACATAACTAACCACAAATGTGGCTATTTGAGCCAAATGATGTTATATTTAGATAACATGTATTTGCAGATAATAAAATCTTCTTAATGTTCATTAATGTTTTAAATGATACTTTAGATTATAACTACTGTTGGACAAATAAGGACACAAGAAGGTTCTATTTAAGCTATGAAGTAAGATTTGAAGAATATATTTATAACCTGTACATTAACATTTGGTTGAAATAATTCTCTGCTGACATGTCATCATATTGAACCATTATTTATATTGTATGTATCTTAAGACAAAACGCATTAGTACATTAAAGTCAATTAAAGTACATTATGCCAAAAGGTGATTGTCATACAGTATTACGGTACAGAAATTCCAACAATGTTAACATGTTCCTTTTTGGGAACATCATAAATTCAAATAGTTTGGGGATACTATTACTAGTACGTTTGTATAGATTTGATTACAAACTAGTGTATGATTCTGATAATGCACCATTTTGACTGTCAGAAGTTCAGTTCATTCAGCATACAATGTACGCTTAGACTTACACATCAATGTCACTATCACTGTCTGATTCCTCTGCATCTGGCTGTGCCAATTTATCAACAATACAACCACTGGAAGGTAAGGTTTTATAGTAGTCATGAAACTCTTTTGGGATTATTCCACTTTTGCAAAGAGAGAGATCTTTTTTTTTGCTACTGAAATTGGAAGCTTCTGTTTATAACTTGGTTTAATACTCTGTGCAAGCTGCTCACTTCTGAGTATCTCAGCTTTCTGAAACTTGTCCCGCATGTCATATTTTAAGTACATTGTTTTTGTGTCTTCTTTTACGAACCTTATGCGCCTCATCTGTCTCCATAAAATCTTTTGACCAAGATTGGTCTTGATCAAGGATTTTATTTGATGCGTTTTCATGCTTTTGTAATCAAGGAAATCGGTGTGTTTCATTGGAATAACCATGTATGGATCGTTTCTCCTGGCCATGCTGATTACCGTTTCCCATTGACTTGGGACGATTATCTGTGTTTTCTTTTTTGCGAACTCTATGGCTGAGTGGATGCTGTCACATTCCATATGTGTATGACCGCTTTCTAAGAACTTGTGATCGATTATCTTTAAATTTGGTATGTGTGTTATGGCATGCAGCTGTGAGAGGGCAACAATCTGATTCTTGTTTTGGCCTGCACTTGAATCTGAATATAAGATAACATGTTCTACTTCAGAGGGCAGTGCAAGCAAATACAGTCTAAGGCAAGAAGCAATTTCATTAGAACCTCTCATGCCGTTGGTCTCCGACCAAAGACAACAGGACCCCTTCCCATATCCTAGGTCATAGACTGACAAGTTATATACACATAGCTTTCTCATGTAATACATGACACTCACAAGCGAACAGGGCGTATATAAAACAGCTTGTAGATCAAATGTGCATGTATGTATTTTCGAGTTCTGCTTGGAAAGCCGCTTGTCCATAGTTTTTTCTTCCCGCGATTACTTTTCGGTCTTGAAGCTGGTTATATTTCTGCTTCAAGTCTTCAGTTAAAGAGCCCTCATTTTCAGCAATTTGGTACTGTGTACATACATTGCACTGGTCGTTCTTTGGGGCATGAAAAGAAAGATTAAACTCTTCGTTGAACACTCCACGGTACATTGACACTTTGACTGGTTCACATCCATTAGATTCACACTTTTGTTTATATAGTTCGTACAATTTGGTAATATTTAATTCCCACCTAGATACTCCTGATTCGAATCTTTTCTAGTGTAGTGTCCTAAAACTCTTGGGAAGGAGTTAATGTGCTCTTTAACTAAATTTATTGTGTCTCGAGGTATTTTGTTCTTCGGTGTTTGCTTGCCTCTTCTTTCTGTCCCCTCATAGTGTCTTTGGTTTTTATGATCCAAAGCATGGTCTACATATACAATACTTACAGCCAAAGTGGAACAAAAAAACTGTTTGCACACTTCAGTAAAGAAAACGTGTATTTTTTTTGGATATACGCCTTTTCTTTTCCACTTTTTCTGTCGTATTACTGTCCTGTACACTTGACGACTCCTTCACGACATTATCAGTATTATTTCTGTCCTGTACACTTGACGACTCATTCACGACATTATCAGTAGTATTACTGTCCTGTACACTTGACGACTCATTCACGACATTTATAGTAGTATAACTGTCCTGTACACTTGACGACTCATTCACGACATTATCAGTATTATTACTGTCCTTTACACTTGACGACTCATTCACAACATTTTCAGTAGTATAAATGTCCTGTACACTTGACGACTCATTCACGACATTGTCAGTATCGTTAAAGTCCTGTACATTTGACGACTCATTCACGTCATTATCAGTATTATTACTGTCCTGTACACTTGAGACGACTCATTCACAACATTGTTAGTTTCATTTCTGTCTTGTACACTTGAACTTGTCACGGCATTGTCATATTCATTCCCGTTTTCTGTGCTTGACGACTCATTCACAAGATTGTTCAAATTTATGGATAGATAATGCTCATCTTCTGTATCGGACCACATCTGTAAAATAAGATAAGTAGATACTGATAGACAATAATATTCATGTAACCCTAAAGCAGTGTAATATAAATATATATATAATTTCAAAGGATACCATCTTCAGAATGTTTTACTTAAGTTCTAGTCATTTGTTTGTATCCTTTACAGACAAAAAGATGAAATATTTTGAAATCACATCTGTTTTGCTAGTCATTCAAGCAATAATGGTTGCGAGTTATTTATTTAAAATACATGTACAGTAAATCATTAGGAGACCATAGTAATAAGTGCATAACAATTGCTTTAGAATGAAGAAGCCGCTGGTGATTGCAAAACTATAATACTTTTGGCGGCACTGTATAGATTCTGCTACAGTCAGATCTCAATAAAATGACACCCGATATACTGACAAATTCATTATACTGACATCAAATTTGGGGACAAACGTAATAAAATGCTTTTTGTATTAATTCAGCATACCGACATATTCGTTACGACATTTTTCTAGGAAACAAACATCGTCGTTGTATCGGGATCTGACTGTATTTGTGTGACGTTAGCATAACATTACGTACAGGTAATGTAACTACATGTGTTTTGTCTGGCTATACTGTATTAAACCCTATTTGAAAACTACTCAAGAATCTATTAAAATTAAATTATTGCATTATGAATACTGAAAATACGTTTTTAAATATAATATTAAGAAACAGTATTGATAAATAAATCAAATGAAACATACTTACGTTTAACAATTTGACATCAGAATCCACTTTTGAACATGAACATTCATTCTCTAACAATGCTCCTATGACACTAAAGTTTCAACAAAGGTGTTAGAATTCTTCAATGCATGGTTTTGACCACTCAACAGGTCACAATGTTATCATTACACTCATTGATAAAAGCAATTATAACCGGGTGAATTGTTTCTGTATCTGAAATGCTTAAGTTATAGACTGGTCATTGTCTGCTAAAACCCTGCATCAACTGATAGCCTGTTTTACCTCTAACATAAGATAACAATATTAGGCGTCTGCTAGTTTGTATCTCTCTATAGCGTGTTTTTGCTGGTAGAAAAATTGAAATGTGTGAGATTTACATACCTGCAAAATCCATGTATAAATCGCTACATGGTTCTTGCAGAAACGGTAATAAGAAAAACAACAACTAACATTTCTGCAAAAATAAAGTATTGACCCCTAAATTGTTTTAGCTCCATGCTGTACCAGTGCTATAATTAAAACTTGCAAGTTATATCATGATAACTGGTTTTTGCTTAAACCAAAGTCAGTGATAATCGATAACTGGTTTGGTCACAATTCAATATCTTTAAAAGTAATTACGTCATGATCATGATTTTTTTACACATTTTGTATTTTCAGTAATGGCATCCAATTCAATAAAAAAGTCATTTTCGGAAATTTGGCCAGATAACTGGTTCTTGCTCTAACCCCTCGAAATGTTATATTTTAATATGCAACGTCATAATAATAATACATTTGACTCAATTACACTGCATGATGAGGGACGGTCAAGATGCAATAAAGAATATATGACTGTAGGATAAAATGTTAAATAAATGTGTACTGATTTATAAATTCTATCTAGTGAGTACAATAAATTCATTAATTTTCATTGGGGATTAAATTTCGAGGATTTCAAGGATAACCTGCAGCCACGAAATTAAATCCCATCAAACAATGGTTTTAACCCTTGTATTTACTACCTGAAAGGCAAATCCACAAATTAATGTCCTATCGAAATCGTCCTTTTTACCAAAATCACAAAATTTTGTCCCATTGAAATTAAATGAGTTTACAGTATCTCTTACGGAATAGACCTCGGTTCTTTAACTTGCTCAGTGTATTATGAGCACAGGTACATCTGAAACTACGTCTGGGTTTCCTACCAGTTCATCTCTTGTTGGGTTTGAAACACTGTTAAGTGTTTCTGAACTTTCCGGTGGTTCGGCCAAAATTACCAGAGACCTTTTGGATTGGTAGTTGTTAGTGGGGAGTGTTGGCCTAAAGATGGGGTACGCACTTCAGGATTGAGAGGTCCTGGGTTCAACCCCCATCTGGACCCCTGGTTAATTTCTCTGATCAAGAATAACCCACATGATTTACTCCACAAAGGAGTAAATTGGTACCTGTGAGGGCAGTGTCTATTCCTGAGCCCCACAGATCGACGTTGGCTGCCACACCAACAGGAGAAAAAAGTGTCTCCAGGGAGACACAAACGTAGGTTTCCGTAGGTAACCCAATGACGAGGGCAAGTCAAAATGTCAAAGGTCGCTTGAGTGGCTTAACCGCTGAGAAGAGCCCTAGAAAATTGGTAACTTAACTTTTTTTTTAGTGCAAAACACTTGTTCACTGTGCCACACTGAAACTACCAATATATTACTTTAATTCACAATAACCAAAGAGGAATGAATCATACACTGAAAAATCATTTATATTCATGGGGGATTTAATTTCATGGATAACCACATTTTGTGGATGATATCAAACACAAAATTAAATCCCCACGAATATATATTATTTATAATTATAGTATATGGCTTAGTGGATAAGTTATCCATGAAATTAAGTCCTCACGAAATGGTCAAAATACTCATTTTCACCAAAACCATGAAATATTGTCCTATTGAAATTAAATAATTTTACAGTAACTAACTTTAAGAAATAGTGGTGTGGGACATTTCTCAAAGGCTTGAAGTACAACATTCATCTGATGTTCCGTCAACTTTCTATGCCGACCTTGTAACCAGTTGTTTAATATAGTCTTCACATCATCATTTATCAACACAGGAACATCAATAAATTTATCTTCTTCTTTGTGAAACTCCTGTAATTAACAAAGGAACTTGTTTATTTATTATAGAACAATCTGTAATAATGCCAGATCTCATACCTGCCAAGTACTCCTATTAAAATGGAGTTACTCCTATCTTTATATATCTTAATAAATTAGTATGAGGTTAATAAATTAGTATAAACTTAATAAATTAGTATACACTAAATAAATTAGTATAAAGTTACTTACTTTCAATGCAGGAAAACATTCATATTGTGGTTCAGGTAGAGTGGATACAATGATCTTTATGCTTGGTGGTAGCACCAAGTTAAGCCATACAAGTTTACGAGCGTCATATGCCTGGTCTAGTTGATCCAACGAGTCCAATATCATTACTAGGGGCATACTGGGGTTGACTTTTGTTAGAGCAACTTTGAAGTCCCCAATCTGTGCATCGATTTTCTGTAAAAAAGACAAAATTTTAGCCATCTTCCAATGAATATTGGCAGTACCTGGGGCCTTATTCACCAACATTGTAAGTCTCAAAATCAGACTTAGACTGAACATTGTCAAATGCTCTATTCGCTCTCATAAATGAGTACCCGGTTTGTATATTCAGTGGGTAACAACAAATACTATTGTAATCCTACAAATTTTCTTATGTTTAAATCTAATTGCAAAGAAATGGCAGTGATTAAATATGTTGTCAATTTTAAGTGTAAGTCTGAGTTTCAGTCCTACAATGTTGGTGTATAATGCCCCTGCTTTGTCTGTTTGTATTTGACTTAGACTGTTAAAAGAGTGAAGTAACCAGTTGTCGAAGTCTGCTTTCTGCAGGTCAGCCACTCAGTCATCTGTAACATTTCAATTTACCCTTGTCGTTGGGCTACCATAGAAAACCTGCATTTAATTCTCTTCACAAGACACAAAATATAAGACTCAAACCCTTGACTTTCAATAATGACCTTCACCTTAAGCTTGAACTTGTGGTCGGAGCGTCGTCTTCATAAGTTATATATTTGCTATGAGTTTCATGGAATTCACTTAAAGTATTACTGTAAAATCATTAATTTTCATGGGGGATTTCTTTCATCTTCAACCACGAAATTTAATCCCATCGAACAATAATTTTGACTCTTGTATTTATTACTGGAAATGCAAAATCCATGAATGAAGGTCCCATTGAAATGGCATTGTTTACCCAAACCATGACATTTCGTCCCATCGAAATTTGCAATTCGGCCCAGGCCTTATAAAGTTATGTAATAGACGAGTTATCTACAGACAAGCATGGCCATTCTTATTATCCCAACCAAGCACTTCATGGTGGGGGATTAAATACAGCTGATTAGACCGTCTGAGTACAAAAGCTGGTCAGATCCTTCCTTGAAAAAACTATCTGGTTGTACCACAGGTAACTGTATCAATGATAAAGACTAAAACAAAACATATTTTTTTTGTAAAATTTATATTTGTCTATGGAAATATCAATTTCGAAAAAAATAAATCTTTTTTTATTTACTTTGTTCAATGATACAGTTTGCTGTGGGTTGGACCCCTCTAAGAAGAACTTCTAATAATACCTGGAATCTTTGAGCTGGAGGTGCATTATATACCTTCCTAATCTGCTGGCTCATACTATACAGTAGTGATAGAAGGTTAGAACTGTCTGGTGATGTACCCAAAAACCTACAATAAATACAAACATAAGTAAATAAACAAGAGATATTTGAATTTTTGCCCCCTGGCAGCCCAATAGTCAGAAATAGTAAAGGTCACAGTGACCTTGACCTTTGACCTACCAACCGTAAAATCGTCATCTACTGTTGCTGGCCAATCGTCATTTAAATTTGGAAGATCCTAGGGTAAAGTGTTCTCAGCCAGGAGTTACCATTTTGGTCTACCAATAGATCAACAGACAGACTGCCTGGCTGACATGTACAAAAAAAGTTAAGTTACCAATTTTCTAGGGCTCTTTTCAGCTGTTAGGCCGCTCAAGCACCCTTTGACATTAAGACTTCCCCTGATCATTGGGCTACATATGAAAACCTACACTCATGTCTCCCTGGGGAGACTATTTCTCTCATGTTGGTGTGGCAGCCAACATCGATCTGCGGAGCCCAGGAATAGACACTGCCCTTGTAGGTACCATTTTACACCATGGTGGAGTGGAGCATGTGGATAATGCTCAAAGAAATTAACCAGTGGTCCAGAGGGGGTCAAACCCGGGACCTCTTGATCACGAAGCGCGTGTCCTAGGTCTAGGCCACTGCTCCCCACAACAAAGCAATTTACCCCCTAATCAAAGTTGGGGGTGTGTAAGAAATATACCATAATGGAAAGGATCTTTAAGGGGAACAAGACTGCATTCAATAAACGCTTATACTGTGGTGGAAGCCTTGTCTATAGTGTAAATCAGGGGCCATAATTCTGTTGAAAAGTTAGTTAGTGTTTCATGGCTTTGGCAATGTGAGCTGTTTATGATGGTAAATAAGAATGGTACAGTAAGTATGAAATAATAAATGTCTTGATGGAATTGAGTTTCAACAACTTGAGTGGGACAGACAAACAGGACAAACATATACACATACCGTAGAATAATTGTTGGTCGTTGTTTCATCCATGTTCTGGCTAGTTTTGCAGCCATTGCCATTATAGATGTTTTACCCGTACCACTGGAGCCGTATAATACCAATGGTTTACCTTTTGTTGTACTGTTCAGGTAATCCTTGAGTTTCTGTGAAAGAAAATAATCCAAATAAACAACAGTTCAAGAAGCGGTCATAGAAAGCCATATCCCCGCCAAAGAGAAGATAATCAACAAAGGGCCATAACTCTGACAAAACTTGAACCACAAAATCCAGACAATATGTGCTGTAGGTCCTCATAGTAGGTATTCTGTGAAAGTTTCATCAAAATCCATTACATAATGTTGCAGGACTTGCACACAGAAGCTTGGACAGACAGAAAGATGTACAAACGGACTGAGAGACTGAATGGCGTCTACCATACCCCCTTCAACTAGGCGGGGGATAAAAACAACAAGTGCAGAGAGTATGCAGTACAACCTCTGGAGTCTCAAAGCACCATCCTTTGGGAGCTGCAAATATTGTCGGTAGATGTTGTTGCAATAGAGTTTACCAAAATAATGTCAGCTTGGGGATAAGGTAAAGCGTTTGTTTATTATAATGGCACCCCTTTTTTAAAGGGCCAGCCAATTTGACTTATGAGACACCTATTTTTCATGAGCTGCCAGTACCTCCTGAATCCCTTCTAGTATTGCCGGGCACCTGGCAGAGATGAGCCTACGGCAACAATTCTTTAACTAGCTGGCAGCTCACCAACCGGTCGCACCAGTTCTAACCCAGATACTGATGGGATTTAAACATTCCACCTTCCGCTCCAGAGGCGGACACCCTAACCACTAAGCCACGGTTGCAGAATATTTTGAAGTTGTTGAAAGAGAGGTTGTTGCTCTATTGACTTACATGAACACAAGTTTGAATACCAGAGTACCTCAGCTGTACCAAGACTTAGTATGTACTAATATCCATTTTATCTTACTGTACTGCTGTAAATCAATTAATTTTAGCGATTACTAACTTTCGCCTTTTGCCATCCATCAGCATTTTCATGACTACAAACTAAAAAAATAATAAAAAAACCAAAACTTTTTACCTTTTTACGTCTCCCGCAATGTCAATATTAATATTTTGAACCCTTCCAGGGCTACTCAATTTCCCGATTAACAGTGTATTTTATAATGGAAGGGGTGCAAATGAAATACAGAAAGTGACTTAACTAGGCATTAATAAAGGATGATCATTCTTTATATTTGTCACAAAAGCTGTAATAATTTTAAATGGCCCCTAATAAAACCCTTGACTTACATTTAAAGTTTCCTCTCTTCCAGCAAACCCCTCAACTTTTGTTTGAGCAAAACGTAATTGTTGGAAACATTCTGCTATTAACGCGCTTTCAATGAGTTTTTTCTCAGCCACTGACTTGTCGATCATTTCTATCATATTGCTGACAAAATCTTCACACAGTTTGTCCAGGTAGATACGATGGTCCTGCTTAGAGTCTGGATCTATACCTATAAATATAATTGTTTTATTATGGTTTTTGCAAACATATTTTTTCATTAACATGACTGTGTCACTCACTCTGACAATCGGAACTCCTCAGCGTTTATCTAACAAAAGTGCCTGGGACATAATAGGCAAGCAGCCATTATCACAGACTACTTTACAACATGGCTCATGAGAATCAAACGATGGAATCGATAAGACAAGCAATCACATATCACAATATTAAAGGTCTATTTCCATATACATATATAGAGGATCTCGCACGAGTCCTTATTCCTGACATACAAGTTTCATTATACAAGTGGACAAAATAATATTAAACAAGGTTTTTGAGTATACATAGGAAACTCGTATCATGTATGTTGTCGTAAAGTTCTTTGATAATCATTGTTAATACAGAGAGGGTATTAAATGAGTGGTCATTTAGTATAATTGGATTTTAATTTTAATAGGGAATAAGTTGAATGAAATTGTATGAAGTGAACCTTTGTGAATATAATATTTTATTTATCTCATACCGTACAAAATTAACATTAATTCAAATATCATGTACTATAAATAATAAAACCAGGCTATTCTTCAACATAAACTATTATCAGATGTAGGCGCAAGAAATACTTCGGGTAAAAAGATAAACAAATCCTGAATTAAAGAAAATCAGCAGCAAAACTATATCATTAAAATATCATTAAAATCAGCTAACATGTTGGTTTTCATCATGAAACAAGAATATTGCTAAACAAATGTGAAGCAAACATTTTCAACACTGCATTCAGTGCTTTTTTCATCACAGAAAAACTGCAAAGTGAAGATTAGATGGGATGAAGTTAATGTTACTGTTAATATGGTTGATGTTGATGTTGAAATCACTAATGTTGTTTAATGTTGCTCTTGATAATGTAACATTCCCGGAGACAACAATCCCCATCAATGGAAAAGCATGCTGATGTTGTTGTTGCTACTACTGCTGCTGTTGTTGTTGTTGTTGCTCCTGTTGTTGCGGTTGATGTTGCTACTGTTGTTGCTGCTGTTGTTGATGTTGCTGCTATTGATGCTGCTGTTGTTGATGTTGCCGCTGTTGTTGCTGCTGCTGTGGTTTTTTCTGATGTTGCTTCTGTTGTTGCTGTTGCTGTTGCTTCTGTTGTTACTGCTGTTGATGTTGTTACTGCTGTTGTTGCTGCTGGTGGTGTTGTTGTTACTGCTGTTGATGTTGTTACTGCTGTTGTTGCTGCTGGTGGTGTTGTTGTTACTGCTGTTGATGTTGTTACTGCTGTTGTTGCTGTTGCTGTTGTTACTGCTGTTGTTGCTGCTGGTGGTGTTGTTGTTACTGCTGTTGATGTTGTTACTGCTGTTGATGTTGCTTCTGTTGTTGCTGTTGCTGTTGCTTCTGTTGTTACTGCTGTTGATGTTGTTACTGCTGTTGATGTTGTTACTGCTGTTGTTGCTGCTGGTGGTGTTGTTGTTGCTGCTGCTGGTGTTGTTGTTGCTGCTGCTGGTGTTGTTGTTGTTGCTGCTGCTGGTGTTGTTGTTGCTGTTGCTGCTGATGTTGTTACTGCTGTTGCTGCTGCTGGTGTTGTTGTTGCTGTTGCTGCTGATGTTGTTACTGCTGTTGCTGCTGCTTCTGTTGTTGCTGCTGTTGCTGCTGATGTTGTTACTGTTGTTGCTGTTGCTGCTGATGTTGTTACTGTTGTTGCTGTTGCTTCTGTTGTTGCTGCTGCTGCTGTTGTTGTTACTGCTGGTGTTGCTGTTGTTACTGCTGTTGTTTTTAGATTTGTTATCAACTGACTTTTAGACAATTTATGTCATTAAGGTTAAATGTATGTGCTACAAAATGGTTCTTGATTTAGTAAAATATGTTGTTTGGTCAGATTCATCATCAATGACTAACAGACAATTTATGACATTTAGATTGAAGGTATGTGCTACACACTTGGGTTCGGGCTTGTGTACTTACCAGGTCCGGCTAGAAACATATAACAGTTGCATAGAAATATACATATCGCTGTAACTGCTACTTACGACCTTTTAAGACTCATACATATTGAAATCTGCATCATAAGGCGCCTCTTATGAGCCTATTTTCAAGAAAATCAGAACTTGTCATGTTGACCAAAAGGAAGTTATTAAAGCTTGTTTTACCATAAGTAAAGAGAAAGTTCCAGACAGTTTTTTCTTGTTTTCTTAAAATATTGATTTTGTAGTTACGACCTACTCATTCTAAGCCAGCGATATAGTTCTATTCCAGGGCCAGTATTATTATAAAGCAAATTTATAAAGTAAAAACTTAAATATTTTGACTTAAATTAAAATATTGAGCTGCCCATCTTTCACAAGAAACGAAAAAAAAGCCAATGTTTTCTATATGATTAATGTAGCTCTTAACATACAGTAATGCTTTTAAATAATGTAAATAACTGTTAATATTAGTTTTCCTGTCTAGCTGATACACTTAACGAAAATTTTGATATTTTAAGAAAATTCAAAGTTTTCACTTATTGTATTACTCAGGGTTGTAAGAACCAAAAAATGGTCATTTTGTTCACAAGGTGTATAAAGCACCAAACTTTCACAAAATAACAATCAATATATTGGCTTCCAAAAAAGTGAAAGAGACAAGCTGTTCAGCCCCTTCATTCGCATATATGAGGCCCCAAAAAGGGTCCATCAAATTAAATTGCTTTGCACACTAAAAATATGAAAACGCTGAATTTTTTAAAAAATATATAAAAATCACCAAAATTTCAATTGGAATGTCTAAATCAAGTACATATATGATATATTGTATCATGAATTCCACTATCATACATGTTTTATTACAAATATGAGGCCCGAAAGGGGCATTTTTGAAATTTTCATAGAATTAAAAACATTTTTGTATACTTAGTTTTAGTATTATGAATAGTTGAACAAGACAACAATAGAATGCAGACCAGTTGACCCAGTGATGCTTATGATATAATTTAATTCATTTAAAATACAACTTATTTATTGATTGAGGCCCTTAAAGGGACATTTTTCAATCATGAAAACGTGGATGAATTTAATATGTTCACGATGCAATCTGTAAGACATATAAATGTCTCTAAAATGTGCAACAAATGATTTGTAAAAGTGAATTATATTTTGTTGTATATGAAAATTTACCATATTGATACTTTATAACAGTTCCAATGTGAAAATGAGGCCCCATTAGGGGTACAAACTAAACACAATACTTAATATAAGACACACTAGAAATTAAATCAGTACATTGATTCAATACTCAAATACAAGACATATTTTATACCAATCGTAAATAATAATAAAGTAATATAAATATACAGTTAATAACTAATATTTGATTACTTTTACTGAATTGAGGCCATATAAAGGGTTAAATCTATTTTGAAAAAAAATGGATTGAATTCATATGTACAGTAGAGAAACGATAATAAAATATTTATATTTACTTATAGATTTAATCAAAGTACCTGTAACAGAAATATAATTTATATAACTGTGTTGAAAGTTGGTATATAAGCTATACCGTATTGCAAATAGTAACTGTGGATATGAGGCCCTGTATGTGGTTTAAACTTCACTTAAGCCCATTAGCGGGTAAATAGCATATATTCAGCAAAGTAATTAAAAAATTGCATACAATATTCATAATAATCGATTTAACATGTCGCATACATGTAAACACCGAATATTCATTGCACAAATCGATGAGATAAAACATAATATTGTGTTGTATAGTGAATGCGAATGTATATCAATATTAGTTCAATATTTGCCTGGTTATGTTGTTATGTTTTGTAATAGATGTTTGTATCGCGTATACTTTAAAACAACATTTAGCACTAGCATTGCTCTTCCTAATGATTGTATTTGTGTTTGAAAGTATATGTCGATGAAGTTGTTTACTAGAGGTCGATTCCCCACAAGGAATGGTTGTATTTTTAGGGCCTAGAATGACCCTTCTTTACAGACACTCCATGGAACCATGGCTTCGCAGTACATGGTTAAGTATTTATGAGGTAACATGTATCCCATGGCCATGAATTACTGAAGTAGTGCCATGTACCCCGGTACCACAAAATTCCATGAAGTTTTACATTGGCAGTGTACCTACTAATGAATTATTTGTCATTACACGAACCCAGAATATCTTTACATGAGGCCCTAACTTTTACTCTTAGAGCTAGGACTGATTTAACAGGGCAGGTTTACCCACCCCATTGAGCCAGATGTAGATGTGACAAATTGAATAGGTGGCTAATAAAGCTTGTCCCCCATTGAATTCAGAGTTAGGACATACCAAATTGTTTCTTCGTTTAGCGTCCGTCCTAAGTTCGAAAACCTATCTAGCTATCCTGAGACAAGAACAGAACACTCGTAAAAAGACATAACGACTTATTTGCTCATTATTATATGGCTAACAAATATATCGTTCAAACTGAAAACTGTTTGTGTGAAACCTACTGCTGTGTAGGGGTAGGGTGACATCTTGATATGATAAATATGAAAGCCATATCTCAATGGATTTTGAAGATAAAAAAGGTTACAATGTTTGTTGGTTATTTTTCTTCCCAAGATGCTCAAACCTATCCGTCCTCGGACGCTTAACGAAGAAATGGTTTGGTATGGCCTTACTGTGACAATTAATGTTAGGTTCCTAGCGTAGACAAGAAAATATGTGACCATTAGTTTTAAATACCCAATGGAACCTGAAATATATGTGTCGATGAGTGAAAGGTTACCCCCAGCGCCAGAGTATGAAATAATGTGCCAAACATTTGAGGTACCTCAAGAGGCATGGGTGTGACTAGTACAGTTAAACATTAAGATATCAGTTTTCAATGGTCGCTTTAAGCAGTTCAGCCATAGGACAACATTTTAACGGCCATTTTAACTTCCCCTGATCATTAGCCTAAGGAAACATGCGTTCGAGTCTCCGTGTTGAGACTAATTCTCTACTGATAAGTGTGTGTCCATCATTGAGGCCCACTGCCCTCACAGGTATCAATTCACACACTGGTATCCATTAGAAATGGTTGAAAAGGAGGGTGGTGATTACTTCAAAGGACCAACTATACTAGTAGCTTCTATTGTCTGCTTTGCTCTCTAGATAGAAGTTAGTTACCAATAGGACCTGAAAGGACTGTATTATGCCATGAAATACACATATGGTTTTGAGTACACGTACCAATGTAATTGGTGGATGTAAGTATTTTATTGGGACAGGCAAAGCTGTAGCTTGAACAATTAAATCACTTCATAGGACTTCAGTTTACCACATCAGATCTGAACGGCCTGTCGTGAGTTACTTTTAAGATCTGGATTTGACGTAATGGGCATTACGGGTACACAACAGGTCTTGGTATTATTGTACTTTGTGATGTTAACTGTATCTTAGTACATTAAATGACCTTGCTCGGCAGTATTTAGTACCTCAAATGACTAAGGTCGCCATCAGCTTAAATGAATACAACATTTTAACAGTAGTTGAAATCAAAACAAAGACCAAACTGAAATAATGTATCGGATTAATTGTGTACATCAGTCTATAACAATGGCTTGGTTTGATGCTATAACAACACACATCATAGTTCAGCTGTTTAACCACCCTTTAACATTTTTAAGCTTTTCCTGGTCATTGAATTACCTTATGAAACCCGTCCTGTGCGTGTGGCAGCCAACATCTATCTGCGGTGTCCAGGAATAAACCAACCCTCACAGGTACCAATTTACACATTGGTTGAGTATAGCATGTGGATATTTCTTGCTCATAGAAATTAACCAGTGGTCCAGATGAGGATTGAACCCAAGACCTCACATTCTGCAGCGCGCGTCCTACCTCTATACCACCGTCCCCCCATCGACCACAGTTTGATAACTGCATGTTTTTGCAGTCTCTCATTGACTTATCGGGCCAAAACCGAGCTAATACAGAATCAGTACATGTACATGCATAAAAAAGAAAGAAATGAATCCCTTATTACGGGCCTCAATAAATTCTTTTAAAAAAGTCGATTTCCACAGTATATGTATCTAAAATTAATGTTCTGAAGGTGTTGATGCGGATTAATTTATAAAAAAAATATGTTAAGAAATCATTATAATGTATTAGGTCATGAAAACATTTGTACTCGGTAAGAAAACATTCAAAATATAGTAATTGGCACCATTTTCACATTTAAATTTAACTTATAATGACCTCAAGTTATGTTTATCAATTCAAATACACATTCTTCAAACCACGACAGGGCCTCAAATTAACATTTTACAGTTATTAGTCATAGCACAGCCGATATGCCTACAATCAAATGCACTGTGTATATGAGCTTGCTTAAATGGAGAGAAAATAATACCAATTAACCGTTCGATTTTTGAAAGATAATTACTTCATTCTGTGATTTTCTGATAGAAATTTACCCTATTATGACCTCGTTTGTATTATATGAAATAGTTAAGTATATAATGCAGATTGTTTATACACTGTACTTACCAATGACTATGTAACTCAATATTTATCGTTAATTATCAACATTTGTTGCATTTCTATATAATATATGACTGTGTAGTGTGATGGTGAGTCTAGTAGGTGGTTAACACCACTAGCGGGGCCTCATTGTCATATTTTATTATTAATTAAGATTGTAAATTATGATAACCAATTCAACATAATGTACAAAACCGTTATAGATTATTTGCGTAACAATTGAGAAAATAATAATGTGTACATTATATACCGATGAATTTGTGAAATCAAGTACACATTTGGGGCCTCATTTGTACAAAACATGGGCCTCACATACATGTTTTATTGGTTTTTATATAGGTGGTCGACTTGATGTGCAACTATGCTATGTTTGGTGATTTATATACGTAATGTGAACATCAATATGCTCTTATTTTATTTTTCCTGAATTCGGGCCTCATTTTGTGTTAAAACCACCAATGGGGCCTCTATTCCAAGTTTTATTATTAAAAAAGCTGCAGATTTCAAGCACTCACATTAATCACTTTATATATTATGACTCAATGTGTTTGCTTCACAATCAGGAAAATAATCATGTATTTATACTGACGGGTAGGTGGAGATTCTCATACACTTTCGGGGGCTCATTTGGGCAGGAGACAGGGCCTCTCATGGTTGTCTCCTTGGATTTTTTTCATCAGACTGACTTATAGAGCAACTGTGCCAAATTTGGTGCTTTATATATCATGAGAAACATTCATGGCTCTTACAACCCTGAGTACATTATTTAGTTTTTTATTTTCACGAATTTTGGCCTCATTTTTTGTTTTAACCACTCGCAGGGCCTCATTTTTGTGTTTAAGTATACCAAAAGGCAATATATTTCAAATGTCACCATTAATCATAATATTTACCAAGGTTTCATATGTTTTGCTTCGCAATCAGATGAAAAAAACATATATTTCTACCAGGGAGTATGTACACTCTGAGGTACCCCTTTGGGGCCTCATTTCAGCAGGAGACAGGGCCTCGATCGAGTGTCTCTTTGGATTTTATTAATCAGACTGACTTATACTACAACTGTGCCAAATTTGGTGCTTTAAACGTGCACCTTGTGAACATTCATGGCTCTTACAACCCAGAGTATATAGGTTAATTGCTTTACAAATACCAACCCAGGTCACAATATTCACCTATTCCTCCCCCTTTACAAGAGTATAGGAAAGATTGCCTATACATCTGATAACAACATACAAAGACCAGGCTCAGATCTTCCTAAATATCTCAATCAGAGCTAAATGTCATTTCAAAATAATTTCTACATATGTTTGAGTAATTATTTAAACAAGGCCTTGTTAGGACAAATGCAACTTTTGCTAAAAAAATTTACAAACATATTTTTTCAATGATACAGTTACCTGTGAACTATATATGCGTTGCACTTTCTGTTTTGTTCTAACTAATATTACCTCCGTTTGGATCCCAGAGTATGTTGTAATTTAAGATGGTTTTTGGATCGAGTTTTTTCATCATTTTATCTTCCTTAAGTTGTTTCAACATTGTTCTTGCTTTGTTCACCTTCTTCGTGGAGCCCAAACATTCTGGAAGTGGAGAATATATTACAAAGGCGGATTTAGCCTTTTCATATGAATCAGGGGTTGTACAATTTCCGAAGAATCTGGAAATCTGGATTTGCTGCATTAAGAAGAATTATCTTTACTTCACAAAATAAAAGTTATTTGATGAAAAAAATCAAAGAATTGACTTGAATAAGTTATGGTCGTTTGAAGTTTCTTAATCTGAAATTTTACAATAAACCAGTGTTTTGAAACCTACTGGTAGTTAAGGTGTAGAGATGTATGCTGATGGTACCTGAAACAGACTTACAACTTGTTTTCAGGATTGGTCATTACGCCTCAGTAGAACCCTTGTAGAGCAACACCCTTTGGAAACGACAAACAGAGGTGGTTGCTCTAGAAAGGATTAATTAAGAGTAAATGTCAACTTAGGAAAATTTTGAAAGTGTTGTTATAGAGAGGTTGTTGCTCTACAAAGGTCCAGTCAGGAGATGTTATACAGCACTATACATGTACTTTGAATAATTACATACATGTTCTTACTCTATGAAAAGACAATTTAAAGTTGTAACAGCTAAATAGCTGCTGCGGCTAATAACATTTAGACATGCAGAGGGCTAATTACATTTATTTAGACATGCAGAAGGTCTTCAACTTAAAAAAACTCTACTTTTTAAAAAAAAAAACTTCTGACTGTAACAGGGTAAGGAAAATTTGCAGCCAGACCAGGGCTTAAACACGGTACCCTTCGCTTACAGTTGGAATGCTGTACAGACTAAGCTATTGGCTGCCTACACAAGTGTCCTCCATTATAGTAACAAGAATTTCAGACGGTTACAAGAAGATAGGTGGGAAATGGGGGTTGAACTTTCACGGTCCCAATGATTGTAAAATGAGGACCCTGAATGATGTCATTTGAACGTTTTACTAACTAACCTTAGTTCACAAGCATAGTATAAGAATATTCTTTTTTTATACTAACCCTGATATAAGGAAAGTCATGTGATATATAGAGGATCTATCAGGAGTTGTCAATTGATATAGACTTATATTAAATGAGTTTGGGAAATTTTATTAAGGGAGCCTTAATAATGTTTCCTTAACGAGTTTAATATAAGTTTATATCAATTGACAACGAGTATTAGATTCTTTATATCATAAGACTCTAATAACACGGGAAAAGCATATCTTTTAGCTCAAAAACCGACTCTCTATATAAACAACGCTGAACGCAAACGTCATTTTCAGCACAAAATGATGTCATTAAATTTTAGGAGATAAAATGAAGTCATCTAAACGTTATACTAAACTGGTTACGTATAGAGTTATACGTACTGGTTATACTAACCCTGATACAAGTAAAGTCTTCTATGTATAGATTTTTTAACACATCGTCAGTCAAAATACAACATTATATCTGTTTACAACTATTTTTGAATATATATATGTTTTAACAGTTTATTATAATTAATCAATGCATATTTGTAAGGTGGGCAAGGGATGGTTCCCCGACCCTCTCCCACCAATGACGGGGACTAATAAATGTGCAAGATCAATATGACAAAGCCGAAAAAAACAAAAAACAAGTAAAGTCTTATGATACAATGATTTACCCATAAATCTTGAGAGAGCGTAGCTACTCTCCTGTTTCTCTATGTCCTCTATGTTCCTCTTCAACCACAAACATTTATTGTCGATATCCTTCACCTTTAGCAAGCCTTCCTGTACCTCGGTCTCCGTTACTAAATATATATAATAATGTCATCATAGTGTATATGTAACGGGGAAGAAATTGTGCAAACAGACTGTGACATACTCCCCGTCAGAATGAAATTCGTCCTCAAATTTCTGACAGGTCTAGAGAACATAGTAATATGTTCTCAGAGCTAATACAGTCACAGTCCCCTGTTGGGCGCCAAATGTAACAGGGGAAGAAAAATGTGCAACCAGACCAGGACTCGAACCCGGGACCCCTGCTTACAGGGCAAATGCTCTACCGACTGAGCTAGCCGGCTGCTAACATAAGTTTCTCCCCTATTAGTTATTTTAAAAATCCTATACACCCGGCTACATATAAATGAGTCGACTTTTCAGGTATTCGAGGGGCTGTCTGCTAGGAGATTTTTTAAATTTCAGACTTTTATCTCCAACACATAGTCCCTAAGTCGAGATTGTTTGAATAGTATGCATGATTGAAACACTGAGTGTATAACTTACCAGACATGAATAACTTACCAGACATGATATATTTTCTTGCAGAAGCCTCATCAAACACGACCTTGGCCGTCTCTTCAAGGGCATCTTGCATCGTTTGACATTCCTCCCACCATTGGTTCTTGGCAACCTTCTTCCTGTCCGGGTCGTTACAGATAAAGTCAGGTATATGCGTACTGATGGAGGCCAGGGTATACGTGGGTGGTACGATGTTGTCATCACGAGTGTACCATCTGTTAAACAATCAGTAAAGAACAAAAATGATGATTTTGTTCATATAGTCGATTCAATAAGTAATATTAATGAGGGTACTATTCTATTCAAAAGAATAGCGGTGAATACCGTTAACTCAGGTTTATCCATTTAAACCTAGATAAACAAAGCTTACCTGCAATGATGGTATATTTACACCCGTTCTGGATTGACTTAGGGTTCTTAGTAATCTTGAGCTGAGACCCTTAGACCTCAAATTTCGATGGGACCTTACTTCGTGGATTTTGCATTTCAGGTAATAAATATAAGGGCGAAAAATAGTGTTCATTGGGATTTGATTTTGTGGACCTTAAAGGTGAGCCAGAATATCCACGATATTTCATCCCCCACAAAAATTAATTATTTTACAGTATTCACATATTGTAACATTAGGGTACTCACTTCTGGAAGAGGTCCTTAACATTTTCTTGCTGAATGTTGTCAAAGATTTTCTCGAATTCGACAGCATCAATAGTTCTAGGGAAAGCAGTGTAACCATACTTGTGGGATAATAATGACTGAAAAGAAAGAAAAAAATCGTAATTAAAAGGGAAGTAACTTCTCAAAAGAGTTTGGATTTAAAAGTCTAGAGTTGTCTTTCTTGCGTAATGATGGCAGCTGAACTGAGGAGCGAACTTATAACTACACAGGCTATATTCAGTAAACTTGAGACTGTGCTGAATCAAAATTGACTGCGTTATAACAGGTGATTCAATTTGGAGTCAAATCAAAATTAGTTCAATATAACCTAATATTAAACCATCAAACGTGTTTAAAGACCATGACAAACTACTGAGGTGAGGTTGAAAGACTACGACAAATGACTGAGGTGAGGTTGAAAGACTACGACGAACCACTGAGGTGAGGTTGAAAGACTACGACGAACCACTGAGGTGAGGTTGAAAGACTAAGACAAATGACTGAGGTGAGGTTGAAAGACTACGACGAACCACTGAGGTGAGGTTGAAAGACTACGACGAACCACTGAGGTGAGGTTGAAAGACTACGACGAACCACTGAGGTGAGGTTGAAAGACTACGACGAACCACTGAGGTGAGATTGAAAGACTACGACGAACCACTGAGGTGAGGTTGAAAGACTACGACGAACGACTGAGGTGAGATTGAAAGACTACGACAAACGACTGAGGTGAGGTTGAAAGACTAAGACGAACCACTGAGGTGAGGTTGAAAGACTACGACAAACGACTGAGGTGAGGTTGAAAGACTACGACGAACCACTGAAGTGAGGTTAAAGACTATGACAAACGACTGAGGTGAGGTTGAAAGACTACGACGAACAACTGAGGTGAGGTTGAAAGACTACGACAAACCACTGAGGTGAGGTTGAAAGATTAGCTACGACGAACGACTGAGGTGAGGTTGAAAGACTAAGACGAACCACTGAGGTGAGGTTGAAAGACTACGACGAACGACTGAGGTGAGGTTGAAAGACTACGACAAATGACTGAGGTGAGGTTGAAAGACTACGACAAACGACTGAGGTGAGGTTGAAAGACTACGACAAACGACTGAGGTGAGGTTGAAAGACTACGACAAACGACTGAGGTGAGGTTGAAAGACTACGACAAACGACTGAGGTGAGGTTGAAAGACTACGACAAACGACTAAGGTGAGGTTGAAAGACTACGACAAATGACTGAGGTGAGGTTGAAAGACTACGACAAACGACTGAGGTGAGGTTGAAAGACTACGACAAACGACTGAGGTGAGGTTGAAAGACTACGACAAACGACTGAGGTGAGGTTGAAAGACTACGACAAACGACTGAGGTGAGGTTGAAAGACTACGACGAACCACTGAAGTGAGGTTAAAGACTATGACAAACGACTGAGGTGAGGTTGAAAGATTAGCTATGACGAACCACTGAGGTGAGGTTGTAAGATTAGCTACGACGAACGACTGAGGTGAGGTTGAAAGACTACGACGAACGACTGAGGTGAGGTTGAAAGACTACGACAAATGACTGAGGTGAGGTTGAAAGATTAGCTACGACGAACCACTGAGGTGAGGTTGAAAGACTACGACAAACGACTGAGGTGAGGTTGAAAGACTACGACAAACGACTGAGGTGAGGTTGAAAGATTAGCTACGACGAACGACTGAGGTGAGGTTGTAAGATTAGCTACGACGAACGACTGAGGTGAGGTTGAAAGATTAGCTACGACGAACGACTGAGGTGAGGTTGAAAGATTAGCTACGACGAACCACTGAGGTGAGGTTAAAAGATTAGCTACGACGAACCACTGAGGTGAGGTTTAAAGACCACCATGCATTATCATAGAACCTGTCTCCAATGATCAACAAATTTCACCCCTACTATACCAGACTATGCTCAATGATGTTGTGACAAAGATATTTTTTAGGAAATAGCATGTCAAATGTTTTATTTGTACATTTTCCTTTTTATTTGAATGTGGTATTTTGTTTAATTATTATGTTATATTTTGCTATAAAGTGATTTCATTACTTAATCTTTTAAGAGAGGACACCTGTGAATAAAGAACACTTTTTATATTCTTCGGTAGGCCAGACCTATCTAACTGTATGTATACTGTAATGTCAGTGTTTTTGTGAGAGTTTTTCGCAAATTTACTACTCTAACAGAAAAACAAACTTTAGCCTTGCGAAAATTTTATGTCATGAAAATTTATGATTTTGTTATAATATTTAAAATTTTAAACAATTAATTACCACAAAGTTTGGTCCTGTAGAGAGTTTCTGACATAGTTTTAACTCCTTCAGACAAAGTTCAGTACCCATATGATCATCCGTGGCTTCATCCCGTACCCCCCAGCGCATGTCAACTACTTGAAACTCATAACCAATCTTGCGACAATGTTCTTTTATTTTCGGATATCCATACCTCATCAGCATGTTGCGTTCTTGTTTTGTATCTGAAAATATATATATATATGAGCCGTTCTCCATGAAAACCGGGCTTATTGACATAACAATAGTAATTATGTAATAACATTTAGAAATAGGTCTAAAATGAGAAAAAAGTCATGTTCAACGATTTAATCTCATGTAGTTGGATAACATAGTACTATCTTAAAGATTTAAATTTTCTGATAAATAATGATAAAATTACTTCCGTCGTTGCTATGGTGATCAATTTCCGTAAACTACCCGAGTTGAGAAAAACAAGGGGTTAGTGGTTAAAAATAGCAGCTACTTGTCCCTTTAATATTGAAACCTAAAATATATGCTTCTAATTGTACACTGAAATCAGTGACTCGTTATAACATTAAAAAAGTCAATTATGCACATGATTTTCCCTGACAGTTCATTAACAGTTGTACTGTAGAAGTGAGTAAGTAACTATCTTTTAAAATATAACATAAAATGTATTTGCTTCAAGAATATGACAAAGGGAGATAATTTCAAACCAGTAACAAAGAGTAAGTACAAGAGTTGCCTCCCATAATGCATCTCAAGTAAAAATCTGCCAACAAAAAAAAATCGTGCCTAGATGATTACTCTATAAAACATTGACTAAACATACCTGTAAATGTACTGCTTGTAAATATGCGGACTATCTTTGCTGGAGAAGGACACTCGGTATCAATCTGGCCTCTCACAGCACATTGTTGAGGGGTAGGTTTTGGAGCTTTCGCCATAGCCTAAAAAATATGATTGATCACAATATAAGTAAAATATACATAGAGCATCTTTCTTATTTCCTCAGAGTTAGAAAGATGAAAAAAGAAGTATAGACACTATTTGTACACCTACACTAGTATTTTTAATGCATCTCAGCCAAAACCATTTTAAATTCTGTAGCGTCACTTCTCAACAACAATCATAACTACTAGGGCCTTTCTGTAACTGAGAAATACGCAATCATAACTATACTCGGGCATTTCTGTAACAGAGAAATACGCAATCATAACTACTCGGGTATTTCTGTAACTGAGAAATACGCAATCATAACTACTCGGGCATTTCTGTAACAGGCAAATACGCAATCATAACTATACTCGGGCATTTCCGTAACAGAGAAATACGCAATCATAGCTATACTCGGGCATTTCCGTAACAGAAAAATACGCAATCATAAATACTTGGGCATTTCTGTAACTGTAAAATATGCAATCATAACTATACTCGGGCATTTCTGTAACAGAGAAATACGCAATCGTAACTATACTCGGGTATTTCCATAACTAAGAAATACGCAATCGTAACTATACTCGGGCATTTCTGTAACAGAGAAATATGCAATTGTAACTACTCGGGGATTTCTGTAACTGAAAAATACGCAATTGTAACTGTACTCGGGCCTTTCTGTAACTGAGAAATAAGCAATCGTAACTATATTCGGGCATTTCCATAACTGAGAAATATGCAATTGTAACTACGCTGGCATTCTGTAACTGAGAGGCACTTTTAATAGATAAACGCTGAGGAGTTCTGATTGACTACTTCAGTGACAAGTGAGTGTTCCAACTAGTCTGGCCCAGCTGAACGTTAAATACGAAGTTGTTCACCTGTAATATCATGGCTTGCGTTTCATTTGCCATCCGCATTAGGTCATCTAATTCTTTCAGCTTTCTAGCTGTAAATAAAAAATGACCATTGCTCTTGATACTTGCAAAATATTCATAATATTTTGAATTACAATACTAAAGTGTACCCAGGATTACGAGAAACACAGCAAAATTTGTTATAGGCCACATAGGTGGAAGAAGAAAGCGTGCATGATTTATCAGTGTTATTTTAGTATGGACTTGAAGTTGACCATATGTGTTTATTTAAGCAACCAATTTTGCAGCAGTAGACCAATCCAGTCAATGTTTGTAAATATCACCTTATCCTGAGCGCACAATAGTATTGTCATATTCGTAATGTTTCGGGTAAATAATTAGGTACGGACCATACCGTGTATAAGATATGATGAGAATATAAGTCGCTAGAATATTCTCTATCAACATGTGAATGATGTATGTCACATCGAACAACAAGTAATTAGGAATTACAAGCAATACAGAAGTCCCCTACCTGGTTTCCAGGTTCTCAATGTTTCTTTTGCCATGGTAACCACAAATCCAAAGAATTAGACAGACAGACGGACTGACTGCCTGTCAGACTGACTGTCTGGCTGGCTGTTTGGCGGGGAGTGGGCATGTGGGTGATCTTAGGGCTGGCTGCCTGGCTGGCGGGCGGGGGGTGGGCATGTGGGGGATCTTGGGGCTGGCTGCCTGGCTGGAGGGCGGGGGTTTGGCGTGTGGGTGATCTTAGGGCTGGCTGCCTGGCTGGCTGGCTGGTTTGCGGGTGTGCAGGTGATCTTAGGGCTTGCTGGCTGGCGGAGGGCGAACTGTTACTTTTACTTTGTAAATTGATGTTTAATAATCAGAAACTGTTGAGCAGAATCTTGTCTATCGATGCAACATGATCATGATTTTCACATTGTTCCATGAAGCCCAGTTATTCTATAAAATATTACTGTAATACCATTTAATTTCGATTGGACAAAATTTCGTAATTTGATAGGACAATAATTTGCGGATTTTGACTTTCAGGTAATAAACACTGGTAGGGAACGTACACCGGATATTGCAGCTAAGCGAGCCGCGATTTGCTAAATCGGATGGAAATCGTCGTTGTCAAAGGTTAGTAAAAGCGATATTTCTCTTACTTTATTGGGTTTCTGTAAGTGATAGGTTATTAATATGACTATGTACATAATATATCAATCTAAATGTGTACATTTTTCGATGTAAAACGTTGTTTTGTGGGGGAAATATCGTCATTTGTGACGCGGACTCGCACAGAAAAATACGACCCTACCGCATATTTTGTGATTTATTTTACTAAAACTGGCAGAAACAAAAAAATGTGAACTGGGCGATCTCTTTGAAAATCATTCATCTAAGTATACTGAAAATTTCAGATTCGTGGCATACTTCTTGGCGGAGCTATGACCTAAAATCGAGTGCATGTTTATCAACATTGGTGTACTGGGGATTGAATATTTGTGTACTGAGGATTGCAAATTATAAAATTTTGGTGTACCGAGTATTGCCAATTGAACGTTGATTGTTTTTCAATTTTAAAACAGGTTATTAGTAGAATTGATGTATATTTTGAGTATTATTTAATTTATTTAGTATTATCTTACCAATAAAAGGTAAATCAGTGTGAAAGATTCAAGTGGTAATTTTAAAATATCGAAATACTTTTAATAAACAATGTTAATTACGCATGCATTTGGCTCTTTCAAGAATCAACTAATAATAATGATAAGGATAAAAGTATTCAAAATAATAGATATTGATTATAATAACAGTTATAACTTCTATGGTCATTATGACATTCTTATATTTCTGCACAAGTATACAATATCAAAATGTCGCTGTTAAAATTCAATTAACTTCATTATACTATCTGACATTTTGATTTTATACTTACTTTCTATATTTCAGATTCATGATGATGTTCCAGTGTATGTTCTGCGACTTCACAAATGGAAGATATAAACTCATGATAGACTATCTCATAGAGGCTCACTCGAATGACGAATTAACATTTAAACGTATTGATGGAAAGAAAAGCAAGTGTATAACATATAAAATTTCACCTGAAATGTGCAGGGAACAAGGAAGGACAATAACTGTTGATGAAATCCATACAAAACTGCATGTATCTAGGAGAGATACTATTCCCAAAGAAAGTCCGTTAAAAAGATTTGTAAGATTATAGATCCAATGAGTACCATCGAAGAGCCTGAACTTTTCGCTGAATTATACATTGAACCAGAGACAGACAGCGAAATAAAGAAGTGCCTTATTTTGAATTCCTATCTTTAGTTTCAAGCTTTAGTATATACATTTGTTTGTATATGTGCTTTACTTACATTTGTGACAAAAATAAGTATAAGGTATTATTTCAGTCTTATGTGTCACTGTCTCGGTTAGATGCGTCAATGATGATATTTTTCATTCCTCATCTTACTTTGTACATTCAACATGATTTTCTCTCGTTTAATCGATCAACATATTATACACCCTGTCTGTAATTAAAAAAACGTGGTGTTTAATAAAAAAATATGTATTGAAGGCGTGCAATAGTTATTTTTATACACTATAAAATCATTAATTTCGTGGGGGTAAATTTCGCGGATTTCGTGGTTCACCTTCAACCTCGAAATCAAATCCCATTTTAAAACACTAGTGTTGACCCTAGTATCCATTACCTGAAATGCAAAATCAACTAACAAACATCCAATCGCAATAGTATTTTTACCAATACCACGAAATTTCATTCCAACGTAAATGATTTTACAGTAACCAGTTGTTGTATTTCAATGACTGAAATTTTCAGTCGGCGGTCTTTATCTGATCGTTCAGATAGTTTTCGACGATATATAACTTGTCATCCATAATAGACACCTTTTAGTGCTTGTGCAAAATATCCTCCAACTCCAACACTATATAAGGCCCCAACATAATTTCAGCCAGCAGACATCCAGTAACATAGACCTTGGCTTACTAACCGACCATTTTGAAATTAGAAAATGTTTCTGTCATAAAATGTGTCACGAAAATAGCACCCATTGCTTTACTTGTATACTTTGCAATGAAATAACCACTACGATAACGTATCAAAGAAAACACTTTCTTCTACATGTTACTAAAAACATGACGTAATTCGTACTATTTGTTAAAACTTTATTGAAATAACAATAACATAACAAGTTTAAAAACAACGAACAAGAATAATAGAATAAATCATTAGGCACCGCCAATATGTACTAATTATTTCACAAGTGTTCAATGTTATACTTGTACATGTATAGCTTATTTTAAATAACTACTAGAATTTACCAAAAAAGGAGTCTCTATTTTGACTAGTTATCTTACTAGATAAACATTATAATTAAATACTCAGCCGACAAAATCTAAACTATTTAGCAAATCTATATCAATGTGAACATGATTATATCTAAATAAAAAACAAAGCAATTACAATAAGCAACATGTGTACGACAATAACGACATTCGACTATGTCAACCATGAAACATCGCTAAAAAGAAACTCGTATATGAGAAAGTAAACTTGTGAATTCAAAGCAGGTAAAAATATGTTATGGTAAAACAAACAAAAGAAAAAACAACGGAGCATACACTTTCACATCATATGAGGTAATAACGATTGTCTACTATGTCCTCCATTAAGCATTCATATAGCTTAAACAGAGCTAATATATGAAGTGTAAAATGACAGAAACAGATTCAAACAACAAATAAATAGAAAAATCACCACATCTGGGTAAAAATTGTCTTCTTTTTCAACATATAAATAAGAGTATACATTTAAAAATGTAAATGTGTCTTCAAAATCGGCTGATATAAATTGTGATAATGACCCAAATTAATAAAGTTCTCATTTACAAATCTTCCTATGAACCTTCAATGATGATCTCCATGAGTATTAAGTCCCGCATACAGGACAAGAGTACTTCTTTGGCCCATGCTTGCCATTTCTATGGTAATTTAGTCTGACCTTTGTCTGAAAATCCTTCAAGCATACATCGCATATGAAGTTATTGTTTTCGTCTGCATTTTTTCTTGTTGGATTAGAAGGGCATATTAACAAGTGATGTGATAATGAACTGTGTCCTTTTAATGATTTCTTGTAATGTGAACATTCCAATAGTGTAATGTCAACATGTGAAGTCACATGGAATTTATATATTTATATTGGATCTTCTGATTGTATCTCTTGCCACACACATCACATACGTGAGCATATTCTGCAAGATGTTTGTTTTTCTTGTGTAGTTTTAGGCCAAACAAAGATTTGAACAATTTCCCACACTGGTCACACACATGCTCTGTCTTGGCTTTAATTGGTGTACTTGTTAATGTTGATGCTTCGTCACCTTTCATATGTGTTTGACGGTTCCTTTTAAACTTTGAACCTTTGTTATTTGTATACCAGCAGATATCACACTCGTAAAGTGTAGTTGATCAACCTTTTACAGCTGAGCTTTCTGTCGTGTCTTCAAGAACGGAGGTTTCCACTTCCTCAATCACATCGAATGAATGATCCGGTAATTCCATCTGCAAAACATGATAAAACATTCACGTTAATTAATGATATACGAGCGCTTTATTTCAATCACTAGACCCTAACTGCATTTTTATTATATTAGGCCTACTGGAGTCTTCCAAATTGATGTCTATGTTCTTTCTTGGAATAATAAAGGAGCAACAGCATTTATAAGAAAAAGAAGAGCACAGGCGTAACTTTAAACTCATATAAAGACAATGGTATTTATTTATGTAATATAATACTCAGTACACCGCAGTTGCAATACTCCCGTACACAAAAATAATGAGATATCAATCCCCAGTACACCAATGTTGATAAACATGCACTCGATTGTAGGTCATAGCTCCGCCAAAAATTATGCTACGAATCTGAAATTTTCAGTATACTTAGATGAATGATTTTCAAAGATATCGCCCAGTTCACATTTTTTAGTTTCTGCCAGTTTTAGTATAATAAATCACAAAATATGTGGTAGGGTCGTATTTTTCTGTGCGAGCCCGCGTCACAAATGACGATATATTCCCCACAAAACAACGTTTTACATCGAAAAATGTATATATTTAGATTGATATATTATGTACGTAGTCATATTAATAACCTTCCACTTACAGAAACCCAATACAGTAAGAGAAATATCACTTTTACTAACCTTTCACAACGACGATTTCCATCCGATTTAGCAAATCGCGGCTCGCTTAGCTGCAATATCCGGTGTACGTTCCCTACCAGTGATAAATACTAGGGTAAAAATTAATGTTTGCTGGGATTTGATTCCGAAGTTGAAGGTGAACCACAAAATCCATGTAATTTAATCCACCACAGAAAATAATGATTTTACAGTATTCTATAAAATAATAATTTGTGTTTTTTTCACTTACCCTTTGTTTTTGCATTCTCCTCTGCACTGGAATGTACAAGTTTATACATAAAACACAAACAAACTAATCTGACTCCAAATTTTCAGTTGATAGCAAAATTAAACTTGTCAGCACCGCCTACGTCGTCGAGTGCTTGATGCTCAAAGTTATTGAACATGTTAGTACCCTGACTCACTTGAGAGCCAACATTCAAAGTATAAAAAGGGTAATAACCCTTTAAAAATCCTTGATAGTGTTACCTCTTATTGTCTACCAAATGGAATCGTCAGCCACCAAGTGTATCGATTTAAGATAATTGCAAATTGGATATGTTTTAACTCGTTTTTTTTGTGATAAAATTTCTTAGGTCTGTGGTCAAAGCAAAGATCAAACTTAAACAGGGGCAATAACTCCATCAATTTTTACAGAATGAAATCCTCAGTCACTCATCATGATCTTTGAATTATCAAGTGCTAATCAACATATCTATTATTATTTTGAGAAATATATATATCCCAAGGCACAGAACTCATTAGCAACAGGGAGTGTACACAAGCACACGGTTTCATCGATTTAATAAACTTGCATAAAACAAAAAAATATTTTCTGACTCTCACTGTCATGCTGTGAGAGTGGGGATCTACTCACAGGGATTAGGCTCACTGAGTCGAGAAATATGATCATATAATTATATACAATATATGACCATATTTTTCCACTCAATGAGCCTAATCCCTGTGGATCTACTCAGTGTAAACAAGTACAGTTATGATTCTTTTTGTATAATATATACAATGATTACATGTTTCCTTCATAATAAAAGTTCAAACAAATTATATAAAAATATTGAATAAATTATGAAACCACGCTTTTAAACTTTTTAACTTTACTGCAACAAATATATAATAAATTGAACATGTACGTACTTTTTTGCGTCTGTATTGCTTGCCGTAGTTGAACTAACACCAGAATCTCCCGCGTCTTTTATAGGGACCTTTCTTCCGGTATATGTAACTGGGGGAACAGGGGGAACAGGGGGAACAGGGGGTTTACTTCCGGTGTCTATTTCAGTTGAAGTTCCGGGCACAGCATCTGTAGATGACAGACATGGAAATTGTTTGTATACGTGTATCCCACAGGTAACCGTATCGTTGAAAACGAAAAAAAAACGACACACAGTTACCTGTGGTGTATCCCAGTGCACAGGTAACAGTATTGGTCAACGAAGAAGAAATTTCAAACAAATGAAATTTAAAGAGAACCTAAATTTCGAAAGATAAATCCCAATTTTGTTTTCAATTTTATTTTTTTTTTCAATTTCTTTTTCAGTGATACTGTTACCTGCCTGTGCCCCAGTGGCGTTTACCAAATCTCTCCCTTTTAAGTGACACGTGAAACCGTAGGCGTCATGGAATAAGTGAAACGTACCTTACAGTTGACTAGGCTGTACATTTCGTATCGTGCTTCGAAAATACTTTTTTTCTAGAAATATTTTTGAACAATAAGATAGCCAAATCCTTCTTCTTTCAAAATCACATCACTTTGTTTGAAACTGGTATTAATTAATGCATACTTCTACAGGAGGAGTAACAGTGACGTCACTCCATAGGTCAGTAGCTGGATTTTAGGATAAAAATAATACGCCATGTGGCACTTGTAGTGTACGGTCTTCCGTTAGGACATACGTATTTTTCTTTGTCTCCATGAACCGCGATGCACGATGTTTCGATGGTGAAAATAAGACGTTTCGTACTATGATGAAAACGCGATGCACCGTCGTATTTTCGCCATTGTGTAACATCGTGTTTTAATCATCGTACCGTCACGTACATGTATACCATCGTGTTTTCAAATAAGTTCACGAATATTTGCTTCCCAACATCTACATTATGTTATTCTTTTTTGTCGGATTGATCAGCTCTTTTCATTTAGGAACTCTAACCTCTACCCAGAAGAAGGTAATGTTGCGGTTGTAAACCATTTTGTTTTGAAAGTTATTTTGCCTTCATATAAACATGACAATATAGCTCGCTGATGCCGAGCATATAGCCTTTATTTGCCAGTCAGCTTTCTGGTAAGATATGTCAGGCATATCGATGGCTTATACTTAAAAGGTCGTAACTACCAAATCGATATTTTGAGAAAACACGGAAAAACTGTCTGACATTTACTCTTTACTTATAAATGGTAAAACAAACTTTTACAACTTCATTTTGGTCAACGTGACAAGTTCAGATTTTTATGAAAATGGGCTCATAAGAAGCGCCTTGTGATGCTTATTCTAAATATGTATGAAACTTAAAAGGTCGTAAGTGGCACTTACGACCTTTTAATTCTAAGCCTTCGATATATAAGTGCCTACATCCGTATTTGAACCCGTATCGTCAGATAATACTAGTGTTTGATAACAAGCGCGCTATATAACCACTGAGCAACGGAAGACATCTCGCTGGCTTAGAATGAGAAGGTGCAAGTACCACGACCTTATAAGACTAATACATACATGCATTTGAAATCTACATCATAAGGTGCTTCTTAAGAGTCTATTGTCATGACAAACGCGACTTGTCAAGTTGACCAAACTGAAGTTGAAAAAGCTTGTTTTACCTTAAGTAAAGAGTTATTGTTAGAAAGTTTTTCTTGTTTTCTAAAAAAATAATATTGATTTTGTAGTTACGACCTTCTCATTCTAAGACAGCGATCTCTTGTTTTGTAAATAATGCACTCACTTTAAGGTTTTCAGCAGCAAGTTTCAAATGCTGTTACTAAGGTCACATATAATTCAATCACCAGACAGCATGTTTTGGTATGACAGGGCCTGAGCCGACGGACATCGGGGCCGATCACCAAGCAGCGGTCGGATTATACTACTAGTATTTCAGGCACTTATGTGCGGTTAAAGTACGAACGATGGTATATGAGTGGAATTATTTTAGTGATATTCAACACTGTAGTTATTGCGCTCATTCCTTTGAAAATGAAGACGTGTACACTTCAACGATTATCATTGAATTTAGTGCCACCCCTTCAGTTAACATCACATAGCCGTGGTATAAAGTTTTTTGCTGCATGACCTGTGTCCACAAGATGCCTATACATCGGGTACACACATCGTATACATGTATATTGTCCGGGTGCTTTGTGACTCAAGTATTATGAAGAAGGATGTTTGCATCTTAAAGTTTGTTATCACTACGCCTAGCTGTACATATCAAATTATATGCAGTGGCACAGGTTCCTAACTAACGTAACTAATATTCGCTATATCGCTGGCTTAGGATGAGAAGGTCGTCAGTGACATTATGAGAATAGTACATATTTGAAAATCTACAACATAAGGCGCTTCTTATAGGGCTATTTTCGTGAAAATTTAAACTTGTCATGTTGACCAAACTGAAGTCGAAAAAAGCTTGTTTTACCATAAGCAAGGAGTGATTGTCAGACAGTATTTAATGTTTTCTCTCAAAATATTGATTCTAAGCCAGCGAGACGTATTAAGTATAGCTATAATTATGTTTGTAACACAGTTAGTAAAAGTACATTAACTATTCAAGTTCAAAAATAAAGTGGTCATGTCATTTCAATGTGGTTTTGTTGCCATAAAAGCTTATTTAACCGATCCTATCGCAACGATGTATAATTATTTGGATAAATCATATTTGGTTAAGAAAACCTTGAAGTTACTATACAAATATACAACGGTTGTGAAATGTCTTATAACTAGTTCATGACGACGAATAGGTATTGGAGAAGTACAATAGCACAACAAATGAGTGGGGTTCTACTCGAGGTACAATGCCCAAGCCTAAAAAAGTACAAACAAGTCACAAGTCTGTTTCGGGTGCCATACGCACACATCCCAACACCTCGACAAGGTTACAAGCACTGCTTTATTGTCAAAATTCAGATTAAGGAACTACTAATGACCATAACCAATTATTGATTTGTTTCATCAAATGACTTTTATTAGGATTAGAAAAGATAATTCTTCCTACTGAAGCAAATTCAGATATCCGAAATTAATCCGAAATTGCATATTCCTGGCTATTCTGTACTATAGGAGGTTCGAATGCTTTTATCCTATGTCTTTGTTTTCAACTCTGATTTTATCGGTGTATTATATTGCTAATTAAAGGGGGAAGCCCATATTTATACCAATCTTGGGATATGCCTAACATATATTTAAAATAAATAAGAAAGTAACTTCGCTATAATTTATGTGTAAAAATATATGTCCGTCCATGTCTGTCTGTCTATAATTTATGTGTAATTTAGGTAGAATAAAATATCTGTCCGTCCGTCCCTCTCCCCTCCGTCCGTCCATATGTCTGTCGATCTGTTAATACAAAAAAAAACGTATGAGGAATCACAAATATGCATGAAGTATAAAAACAAAACAGACAGAAACTTACGTTTGCATGCATTGGTACTAGTGTCATCATTTTGTTTCGCATCATGTATAGCTGCACATTCCCTCGCCTCCTTCTTCAGAACCGATGCCTTATATTTCTTATACATGTCTTCCAATTAAAATCCAATTACATGTACATCATCATAGTATATATTTACAAAACCACGTGCACCTTTACTTTCCCTTTACAATTAAAATATTATATACCCACATGTATAACCCGATATTGTTGACAGTTGCTATAGATCAAGTGAATTCCACATTCTACTACATTTGTTATGACAAATGCTATTTTTAGTTTAACGTATATTTGTGTATTGATCATTATCGATCATCAAGGTAATATTTACATGTATTTGGTAGTAACGGGTCGATGCCTTTAATCACTGTAGTGGCTCTGCTACGCGGTGATATATCGTGACGAGTTTATTATTTTTGTTGGCTACGTTCGTCGGCAAAAATCTCTAGTCATCCGATTTTCATGAAAATTGACAGGCACGTATCCACGGTATGAGTCGTGTTACACGACTTATCAGTTCCGTCAGACAATTGCTCTGACGGAACTCGAAACTGACGTAACGCTCGGACGGAACTCAAATATCATGTATCCTGAGTTCCGTCAGAGCGTTACGTCGGTTTTCAGTTCCGTCAGAGCCATATGAAAACAGAGCAATTCTCTGACGGAAATGAGAAGTCGTGAACACGATAAATACCGTGGGATCGGATCATCCAGGCACTGGGCAAGTTTTTATTCTATGCCATTTGAAGAATGTGATGGCACTGACGATAAAAGCAACGTTTCTAAAAATTTGACTGATAAAATTCTGTCTGGAAAAGAAAAATATGTACATAGGTATCCTGACAGTATGTTAAAACTTATACATACGAATTCAGGAAGAATCTAAACCCTGTTCCTGTTAGATTGTTTCTGTAAACTGTAACTACAGATCTTCTTAAAGATTTCACCAGAAATAGCCGTGCACTTAATTATTGACTAGGCAAATACGCGCTTAAAATATACGTAAAATGCTCCTGAAGGCCACAAGTCATGGGTGTAGTAGTCGTGGGACAAGGGACCAGTTCCTCAGGAGAAGAGACTCTTGCTGACAAAATTTGTCTTCGAATATAGTTATTCCCCCCCCATCATAGTTTGAGGCACAAAAGAGTAGTTGTAAGTGCCAGTGTTACTTGCTTTTTCTACAATCGATTTTGAGTTTGAATGTCTTTGTTGACGTCGGTTAATCTCCAGGATGACATTAGCGGGGACGGCCACCTGGGCCCAAAATTACAATCAATACTTACACTCTGCACACAGCACTCAAATATTGAAATTCCCGGAATGGAATGAAATATGGAATGGAGGGTCCATATATCTTACAGAATATATTTGAGCCGTTCTCCAGGAAAACCGGGCTTATTGACAAAATTGTGAAAATGTTCTTAATTATATGATTAGAAAGAGGAGACGTTTATGAACAGTTACTGAAAATTTGAACAAATTATTCCATAAACTTACAAAGTTAAAGACTTGTTAACTCAACCACTACCGCCAATTTTATGAGTGACGTCGCGAACGTCATTATTTACGTTTTTGACGTAACGTAACGTAGCATTTCAATGATCCAGTGTCTGATACATTTTTGACGCAAACTTTTAAAATTGTGGCAAATTTTATAGTCATATTCTTATTTCTATAAAACGTGTCCAGTTTGTGAGTATTTGTCTCAAGGGAAAAATAGCAAGTGTTTTAGCCCCTAAACCCTTGTTTTCCTTGATATCAGTATTTTTTAGAAATTGATCACCATAGCAACAACAGACGTTATTTTAACACAATTTTAAAGAAAACTCGAAGCTAATGGATAGTACTATAATATCCAATTACTTAAGGACACGATTTTTTCTCATTTTAGACATTTTTATAACTCTTATTGCATAATTACAATTTGCAATGTCATTAAACCCGGTTTTCCTGGAGAACGGCTCATTTATATGTATCACATACAACGCTGAATTTGTTGGTATAGACATAGTAAGTCCAGTAATAAATAACAATGGATTATATCGACTATACATCTACAATGACGATATTGACCTCTCCGTCAAAGCAGGGCTTGTATTATCCCGGTCAAAGGCATTTCACATGCCGATTATACCAATACAACCGTATGAATTATTGACCTCTCGGTCACCATCCGGACCCTAGCATGTAGAGATGATCATAACGGTCAGCTGGGTTACCCTAGTATAACCATGATAACTCAACAAAATGAAAAGTACATCGAAAGTGTGGAGCGTAGTGCTACAAACAATTCTGGTTTTAATGATGGTGGCATTTTTATCAATCCAAGTTCGGACTAATTTATTCTCTTCTATTCTGTGGGATATGGACAGAACGATTCCACGTCCAGCTAAGTGTATCTCAGAGGACAGCAAAAATGCTTGTCAGCCTACCGTTTTATCTTTCTTGAAAAAACCCCCAACTTTTCGTGGCGTTAGCGAGTTTCCCAGGCTCGGGAAACACGGAATTGCTTGAAGGACTAACAGGTAGGACTGGATTTATTTCTAGATAATGCAGTTTTGTTACACTATACTTTCAGCGGCATATTAGCTAAAATTATATGAAGTGTAGAGCTCTTTTTTCTACGGGTGTTTATACCCGTGACGTCGCAATAATCGCACGTTTACATGTATATTTTAATATGGCGGTTTCAACATGCATACTTCTCCTACAAATGATGATTTTGTTTAAGTTTATTGAACATGCTTTGAATGAAACACGGCACTGGTTTACGGTGGTTTTTGCATGCTGTTTGCCGATGGCTTAGAATAAGAAGGTCGTAACTACAGAATCAATATTTTGAGGAAACAAGAAAAACTGTCTGACAATCACTCTTAACTTATGGTAAAACAAGCTGTTTCAACTTCAGTTTGGTCAATACGACAAGTCCCGATTTTCATGAAAATAGGCTCATAAGAAGCGCCTCATGGTATAAACTTAATAGGGTATTTATCGGCACGCGTAGCCAAACATAAAAACTATGCAAAACTCTTAACACAAAACGAAATCAAATAATAAAACAGCCTGAAACTATTAGTGTCTATTATCATATATTTATTTTGATAATGCTTATGTACAATCAGATTTCAGTGTATTGTGGATAATGCTGAAGGTCACAGAAACAGTTCCCATGGTTGCATTTGTATTTTCTAACATACACTTGCGGACTTTGAAAACGCACCATTTATTCAAACCTCGAAATTTAATAGTTAGCAATGTTTAATTGCATAACATGTTTGTCTATATATTGCGTGTTTGGTGTGTTCACAACAACGGGTACTGATCATTACAATTGCAATCCGCTTCTAGCGATTGTTCCTCTATTCAACATGATCAAAGGTTTGGACAACCTTGTGGACAGATCGAGTCATGGAACTCATCTGGACTCAGGTTTGAAAGAAAATTTCATATGTTTTCGTTGTGTCAAAATCTAAAATATTCCATCATGCAGATATTGTTTTCTTCACGAAAAGTGTCTGTTATGCGTTATTGATGCGCATTGTTATATTCATGCTGTCTAAGGTCAACACCCTTGTCATCCGGAGACAGTAATACAAGAGGATCGTGACTGTATGTTGAAGCACTTGTTTCGGGTTAGATCAAAGACCTGTAATTTAGGTCTTTGGTAAGATGAAACACAAGTTATCAGGGTACTAAATGAAATTGTTGCATTTCATAAATATACGCGTTTCATAGTTTTATGTGATGATTTAGCATATCTATTGACACCGAGCATTCGTCTGGCAGATTCGGTTGCTGACCGGAAGTCGATTCTTTGGCGGAGCTTGCACATTAATTTATCCAAATTAGGTGTCTTTTTAGGCCTTTTATCCCTTTTTGAAGATCAGTGGTGGTATCAGTTGGCAAAGACGCCATTGAAGACGAATATTTATTGTTTCATGACAATGAAATTGCACAAAAACCGCGTGGTGCCTTCTTCCGCTTTGTAACATGTCTTTGCCTCCAGACTCACCAGTTTCGGATTTACGTGGAATGTAAACTTTTGTTTTAGGAATACTGGAAATGTGTTTTATTGGTATGCTAATGAATCATTTACACATAGTCATTGACAACGTTCTGACACATGAACAATATTACATTGGTACAAAACAATTTAAAATTTATTTCATATCATACAAAAATACGGACCCCTGAAAAGTGGTGCGATTTCAAAGTCCGTAAGTGTATTGTATTAATCACAATAAACGAATTTATCAAATAAAACAATTCGAATATTAGTTAAATCTCTTTTTGTACAGATTTGTAAATTCTTGTATTTCCAGGTATTTACACTGGAAGCCTTTATACGGATAACATGACGTCATTAATTGGTTCCAAGAGGTGTCCATTGCACGGTGAAGTGTACATCCTTAAAACTCACAGACCATCTCCATTTATCAACCACCCGTATTGCAAGAACGAAACTAAAAACGACGCACATTTTGAAAAAGCCCTATTTATACTAAGAAATCCATACGACGCATTAATGTCTGAATTTAATCGACGTGAAAGTGGGAAAGTATCAGTGGCGGAGCAATCTAAGTACACATCTGAGAGTAAGTAGACCCTCTATCTAAATATGGTGTTATCATGTATATTTCTACACTGCTAACTTGAACACAATTGAATATATCGCTGGCTTAGAATGAGAGGTCTCTTACGACCTAATAGGGGATTAAATAGCCAGCGAAGCTGGCTATTGTAAATACCCATACCAATAATGTCCACGTGCGATTCTTCGTCGAGTCTCTGCCGGTACTAATGCTTTCAAAAAAAGTTATTTCCGGTCAAAAATTTCAGGCAGTTTTCCGAGGTGAATGGTCCTTTGAAAATAAAAAAATAGTAATCTGTAAACGGTTGCCCCCTATCATTTTCTTTCGAATTATAACCATCTTTAAAAATATTCAATAAATAAAACAAACTATTTAAATAAGCATAGGGAAGTAAGAAATACGCTACTGTACTGGATACACGACGCCAATACAAGACGTGATGTCATGACGTCACAAATAACAGGAAATGACGTCATACCAAAAGTACGCCAAATAGACTCATGACGTTACGTTGCAATGTATAACAAATCAGTATAATATAGGTAAAACTCCAGGTTAGGGATGCCTACACTTATTCCAAACATAAACCACAGATACATAGCCAATCAAAATTTTTGAATAATTATTATTTCTGGTCTTAAATTTAAAGAGGAAAAGTGATCAGTTGCTGATCAATAATTATCTTTGTATAGGCCTATTGTATAACATCTAAATTCAACTCATATTTAGTCAGTTTCTATCTGAAACATAGCTTAGCAGATATCCAATGTGTATTTAATCCCTCATTTAGGCGGTGCCTTAGTTCATATTAAGGCTAATGCATTTTTAAAATCTACATCATAAGGCGCTTCTTATAGTTTACCTTACTTCTTTGTCCAATCAAAAGCCAGGGATTTTCAAATTTTGGGACCACTTATTCATTTATTTTTGCAATGGGCATAATAACTAGTTAGTAAATCTGTATATTAAATCCCCTATTAGGACAATTTTGCTGATTCCAAATATGGAAAACTAGACCCGCCTACCCTCATTATTTTACTGTTAATCTATCAGCAATCATAAAAGGAATTTTGTGCAATTTCACTCTCATTATCCCATAAATTGGCATGCTATTGTTTGCATACAAAGGGTCACTAAAAGTGGGCGGGTAAACTATAAGCCGGTTATAGATCACTTATTAGAATTATAAACAAATTAGTACTGCGGTCGCTAGCGCTCCCTTGCACTAATTTGTTTATAAATCAAATATATGATCTATATACACTTAAACGAATTTCTAATTGGCCACCCAATGAAATATTATATTATGCCATATATTCTATCAACATTTCTACAATTTTGGCTATTTACATTCCCTGCACTTATCTATCAGTTTCAAGAAATAAATTAGGCATGCATGTATAAAATCATCCATGCGGAACCATTAGTGCAAAATAGCTTAAGTGCACGTGGTTCACGTGCCCGACATGTTTGATTTTTGAAATTAGTCAGAATGTATTCTCTATCGATTGGCTTTTAATTAAAAGTATTGATACTGGCGAAAATAAGTAGTTTGGGGCGCGCTGGGGCCGTTAAAATGTCGAGTACCAGCACCAAAATCCAGACATGTACGTCAAAACGTCATTTTGAAAAAGCGATATTTATAATAACGTGGGGTTTAGCTCGAATTACTGCGAAAAACATATTTTCTATCAATAAAAATGGACAGTATCGGGGTTTCGATTATTTGTATTCTTCTAAAAGCATTTGTTTGAAAACTAATTTATAAAAACACGTGGCCAATCAGAAATTCGTTCAATGTATGCATGCATCTGACGCCATGAGCGCGTTCGACATAGCTCATTCTCACAAATTAAAGTGTTTTAAGAAAGGTCAATCAACAGGGAACAAAGTCATATCAAGAACGATACTATTCCAAGATGTGCACGAGGCCAACGTGCAAAAAAGCAATTTCGCACCAACTGTTACGCATGGATGATTTTGCACATAAATACGTCATTTCTTTCGGGAAGTCGATAAATTAGTGCTTGGAATGAACAAATAACACAGCCTAAGATTTATTGATATGATATATCAGATGATAGAATATTTTTTAGGGTGGCCAATTAGAAATTCGTTTAATTGTATAATCTATACTTATGAGCCTATTTTCACGAAAATCGGAACTTGATATGTTGACCAAACGAAAGTTGAAAAATATTGTTTAACCATACGTAAGTAAAGAGAGATCGTCAGACAGTTTTTCTTGTTTTCTCAAAATATTGTTTTTGTACTTACGACCTTCTCATTCTAAGCCTGCGATATATATTAACCCCCTAACCCACAGGTAACTGGATCAATGATAAACAACGAAACCAACATTGTAAAATTGATATAATATAAACATCTTCAGCACTTTTTTTGTGTAAATTTATGATGCTGAAAAATATAATTGTTACATTTTTCCGTTTTTTCTCTTTATCGATGATACAGTGATTAATTTTTATTTGTGGCTTGAACCTGAAACACCACATAACTAGATAAATTACTACTTTTGTCTCAGTCTTGTGGGTACTGATCAGGGTAGTTGTGTTGTGGTGTTTCTGATTTCTGTGCTCGGCTGGTTGTGTTGAGTGCTTCCTTCCCTGTCGGATTTTCTCATACCCTTTTTGTGAGTGTAAGTTCGCAGTAACTAATCCATACGACCGGTCAGTCTATACACTGGACATGATTAAGAACCAAAATCCATAATACAAGAGATATTAAACGTAAAGGGACTAAACTCCATTTCGATGATAAAAACACCTTTTTATGTAGACGTTTTAATCACACAACTATGTTTAACGAATACAAAAAATATTCTTACAATTTACATAACGGTCAAAGGCGTTGTTGATGAAAACTGCCGAACAGTTTTACCGTCCGTTAATTAGGTAAAGGCTTTTCTCGGCATTTAAACACCACACTACGCTACCATGGTTACACAACGTTGAATATGTATTTTAATGCGTTAGACATGCAATATATTTTTTTGTTTTAAAATTAAATAACCGACGTAGTGCAATTATGTTTCTTCTAGATGAATAAGTCTAGATTCGTATATAAAATTAATGTATTTGGTAGGTCAAGCTAAAAAATGCGATTTTAAAATAGCTTTTTGATATTTTTTTTTAATTTACCAATTGGAGTTGAGTCCCTTTAGAGGTATTAAAGAGTCATTGTATCATATAACTGTCTCTGACTGACTATTTGTAAATCTAGCAGGGATGGACATATATAATCACCACACACAAGTTTACGACTGTCTCAAAACAAACAAACTAACAGCTGATTCAATTTGTTGCTTGAATTGTATAATTATTTCATTACAGAGTGGAGATATTTCGTTAAGAGCCAGATCAAACGATGGGCTCGAATGGTACGGTTCTGGACTCAATCATTCAAGAAACCGACTCACCTACTGGTATATGAACGCCTCAGGACTGAAACAGTGAACGAATTAATTCACGTAGCACGTTTTCTACAAATTGAAGTCACTCACCACACGGTCCAATGCCTTTTGGAAACAGAACAACCGAAATACAAACGCACCGGAAAACCAGATTGGTTAAACAGGGAGTCACTATATGATATAACATTGCGGCAAATTGTTAATAAGGAAATTGAACAAGCGTTAAAGGGTGTCATTAATCATGAAATTTTAAGACATACATTAGAAAATTACTTGCTACCATAAAGTATGTACCGGTACATGGAATAAAGCAATTTGTTTCTGCAAGTAGATCTACGGATCAGTGTAAGCGAGTGTATATTCAAACAATAATGCCAACGTGCACAATATAAGTAGATATCTAATGCAACGCAATTGTACTCAGTTACATGGCAACATCCATGATGTCCACATTTCATGACAACGCACTGACCAGATGTCGAGGCATTTCCATCTACACCGGATATTATATCGGACGATTTGTAATGGTTTGGTGTTATACCCCCATTACTGAAGCTAACAACAGATAAACCGACCTAAACCCAAAGTGAACTGAGTTCGATGGCGAAACTATTACCGAAGTTGTCTCAATCGCTAGCCCACACGTACATGTATATTATTTCCACTTGTTCACATGTTATTCTACATGATTTCATCTTGAAACATTTATACAACTATGATAAAACTTCGTTAAGACGAGCATTGATATTACGAGCACCTGGCTCATGTCGAGCAAATTGATGTACAAAATATAACGAAACGTAACTTCATAATGTTTATATTTTAATTTATACGTCTAATTAATTATACAACTTAACAACATCAGAATTAATATATGTAAGAACGAAGACTGAAAGCACTTAGCATGTTGAAGAGACACACCCAAAATGTGTTACTATATAGTTTTATTGTTTGTACAATTGAACATTACACCGCAGTGGTTTTAAGCATAGGCCTAAGAACTTATATCACAAAAAAACAGAGTCTAACATCCCCAAAATTTAACTCATTAATTATTGCGATATATTTCGGATTTGTTCTAATGTGACCCTTATAACCGTTTCATTTGAATTAACAGTCAATGGTACAGGCTATTGTCGATGGCGCACAGTTCGGTTTGACAATGTAACCCAGCCCGAAACGTTGCAAACCTGTCAAATATTTTCTATATTGAATGGATGAAAAATTGGGGAAGTAGAAACTGTAGTTTGTGATATATCTTCTTAAACCTGTGGTTTTAAGTACATGTATACTGAAAAGGAGAATCAACATTGGTTACTGTCGGATATGTCGAACATACACATCAATGATCTCAGACTTACAGGAGCGAGTAAATACAACAATCATCAAATAACCATTAAAATACAAAGAACAGCAGCAGTCGGTGTTTGTGGTCAAATACTATTAACAACGAGTTAGTTACTCGTACACATATCAATGCATTATTGGATGAATATGTATAAACAAGGACAAGTTCGTACATTTAAGATAAATAAAGTTTATGGCGGTATGTTCCGCGCAGATATGTGGAAATGATTATGTTGTAAATATGTGTAAATATGTTAATTTGTTGGCACAATAAAATTTGCCCATTTTCAACTCAACATAGTGTTGTCTTATATTTCCACATACTAGTTGCTTGTGATCATCTTGTCCGGGTTTATACAGTGCACATAAATACACAAACTTCACTTTATGTATAGAGAACACATACACCATTGTCCATTAATTTACGTTACAATTATCAATATATGAAATAAAGTGCCTTGTAATTTACTAGTGGTCAATTTCAATAACCAATCGTAATTTACTTATTTACTTAAATTACTTTACAATTTAATATGAAACAAAGTGCATTGCTATTAACAAATGGCGCATTTTGAAAACCTAATTGTGTAGAATAAGTTTGAATCCATTTCGTATTGTCAATATAACACAGTGTACAAATGTAAAGAACAAAACTGTGTCCAATAAACGCTTACAAATGCCTCCGTGGACGCCTTGTCCATAAAAAGTATTTTAACACTATGACTATATGAAACCACAGGTAACTGTATCGTTGAAAAAGAAAAAAAAAAGATTTTTTTTGTTGAAAATTTATATTTTTCTATCAAGGTCAATTTGTACAGAAATCCACGAGCCGGTTCAAGAGGTGCAGTTTATTTTTAATAAAAAAAACTGCGTTATGCATACCAATTATCTATAAAAGGATGTGTGTTTACTAAAACAATGTTATGGGATGAATGTAAGCCAAAAATCAACTTCATATAATAAAATCCATTGCTTAAAGGCATACTTTAACTGGCGCTGGTGTAACACATTGTGGGGGACGGCCATATAGATTTGTGTTGATTGCACCATATGAATCGGCTGTGAAACATTATCTACATTTTATAGTATAACTTTTTAACTATTTGATCAATTTTGATAAGATCTGGCATATAAGTACTTTAAACATTGCTGTGTATGAATATAATTAGTTTATGGAGATAGTGATAGTCAAATTTTGTTTTTGATTGATTTAAATTCTGGTTCATTTAGAACAAATAAACCTTTATAGAAAAATATAAATTTTCAAAAAAAAATATTTTTTTTTCGTTTTCAACGAGACAGTTACCTGTGTATGAAACAGTCGATCCATAATGATTATCATAGAATTCAGCATTTTCCAAAGTTTAAGTCCATACATGAAAATGTGCTCAACACTAAAATGGCGTCAATAAGCAATGCCTGATAAGCATACATGATCATGTAATAACAAGTGAAAAAAATAACGTGTAATAACAAGTACACATTATATCGTATTAAGTACAGGTAATATCGTGTAATAACAAGTACAAACAATAACAAACAGTTCTAACGCGAATATATAATTATTAAATTAAAAACAATCATAGGCCTTATGAGAAACAATTTACATTAATTAGCAATATCCTGGATATCATTTTCACTTCGAGAAAAGCAATACTTCGACTTTAACATCAACTTTGGCAACAACATGTGATAATTAAGCGAATAGTTTTTATCACATGACTTTCCTTGTATCCAGGTTAGTATAGCCAGTACGTATAAAGTTATACGTACCAAGTGTAGTATAAGATATTGATTTTTTTTCAATAAATCAATGCGTATTTTGCGTTTTTAGTGTCATATGATAAAAAGAATCTATCACTCGTTGTCAATTGATATATTTATATTAAACTCGTTCAGGAAATGTTATTAAGCTCGCCAGAGGCTCGCTTAATAAAATTTCCAAAACTCGTTTAATATAAATTTATATTAAATGACAACTCGTGATAGATCCTCTATATCTAACCAATGTTCTACATGAAAGTATGTTTGTACAACATGAACATGCAAGTTTATCATGACTGATCGTCAATTTGAGTTGTGCAATGATGTTGGTCATGGATTGTCATAAAATAACTTATAGTTTACCCTACTTCTTTGTCCAATCAAATGTCAGGGATTTTCAATTTTTTGACAACTTATTCATTTATTAATTTTGTTCAATGGGCACAATGAATATTAAGTAAATTTGTTTATTAGGACAATTTGAATGTTTCTAATTATAGGAAACTAGACTTTTAATAATTTTACAGTTATTGTTTCAATAATTTATCATCTGCTTATAGACTTGGGGTGTCCCCCTTCACTGTCATTACTCCATAAATGGGCATGTTATTGTTGGCATACAAAAGCATTGGAAACCCCACCGAAAGTGGACGGGAAAACTATAAGCCGGTTATGGATCACATATTAGAGTTATAAACAAATTAAGTGCAGCGGTCGCTATCGCTCCCTTGCACTTAACTTGTTTATAACTCTAATATATGATCTATAACCTATACTAAAAGAACCTATTTTGTGCTAAACAGTGAGTTGATTCGTCTATAGATCATGAAGGAAATAGAGAATGTGTAAATGCTTTATTTCTTTAAAGGTACTATAAATTTATTAGATATGTAAAACAAAAGCATAAGACCAAATTTGACTATAGTTTTTAACAAAAAAGACAAAGATGCTATTCATAAGTCTTAAATTACTTCTATCAGTGTATCAGCTAAACAAAGATTCAATAACTATAAATTTAGTTATTACTTCACTTTCAAGTATTTTGTAAAGAGCTTCTACAATCAATTACAAAACATGGCTGATCTTCATTGTGTGGGAAATATGCGCAACATATTTTTAAAAAATACATTAACTTAAGTCAATGTTCAGTTATTCAAAAACTGTTTTGTAAATACAAGCCCAATAGATTTCTTACCATTCGTCAACACAAACAAATTGTAGACTAGACGAACACATACTATTATATAATAATGGTTTAAGTTAAATTTATGCAATACATCGCTGGCTTAGAATGAGCAGGTCGTTAGGTCGTAACAGCGATATTTTGAGAAAATAAGAAATAACTGTCTAAAAATTACTCTTTAATTATGTGAAACAAGATTTTTCAAAGTTAGTTTTGTCAACATGACAAGTTCCGAGTCTCATGAAAAACGGCGGATTAGATGCACCTCATAATGGGGGATTTCGAAACTGCCGTATGTAGTAAAATATGTTTTACGACCTTCTTATTCTAAGCCATAGACATGCATACTTGTATAACGAAACACATAAATACGCGACGAATAATCATAGCAATAAAAACATCAATGCCTTTGTTAATTACATAGTTACTATGATTCCTTTTTCTCTCGTACGTGCATATTATCTGTATAAAACATTTCTTACTACTGAATAGGTATATATACACGTACATCCTAAGAAGGACCCACTTAATTGTTAATTAGACTTCCATTTTCCTCTTCTTATGCTAAATTGTCTTTGTAATGTATACTTAGCAATAAATACTGTTTTCACCAAATGAATTCTTATTCCAAATAGCATTCCAATGATATAACAGTAAATAACAACAATAACAACAACAACAATATCACAAAATTGAGTCATAGATATCTTATAACTCACTACATGTAACAAAACAATATCGACATTACAACAGTAGAAACAAGTTAGTAAACTGTTTATTATTGCCTTTTACTTCGGCTGAATCTTCTTTGGTTGAAAGAGTCCTTGCATGTTGTACTGGAAAATAAAAAGAAGTCACGTGTTGGTATTTTTTTTAAATGGTAGAATATGTCATCAGTCACTGATTTAAATTATTAAGTAATTACTGGGCATACAGGTGCTCGACCAAGCTCCTAAATGCAATGACGTCATTTGTTACATAACACAGCATAGTAGCAAAGTGAGATAAATGCGCAGGAGTTTGGTGCATGGTGTGTTGCTTGGTTGAAAAAAGTTCTTTGCAAAAATTAGTTCCCATTCTCTTTCCAAATTAATTTTGAATCAATCAACGCACCTGCCATCTATGATTGAATGATTTTTACATAAAAATATTCTAATATTATTAACAACATTTAGGCGCCAAAAGTAAGCAAAGCAAAATGGGTGTTCGAAAGGGGATAGTGCACTATGCATCGTATTTAATTAGTACAATCCGGTTGCTTTAATGCGAATCTTTCAAACAAAGAAGCCATGGCGTGCCGAAATGTGCACAAAGCACTAAAAGCTGTAAATAAAACAAACAGTTCTATGCAGACATGAATTATACTGACTCCAGTCAGAAACAGAACAAAAGTTGTAACGAATTTTAAATCTACATGCAACTATGCAAAATTAATTTGGCATATAATAATACATAATTATATTGACAGACCCGTATTATGTAATCACTAAAGAGTAGGCCAGTAATGAAGTTTTTTTATAACTGTAGGCAAACTGCACCATTAAAGTGTATAGAGCTATATCGGAAGATATTGTTTTAAAAAGTTTCAAAAAATGAAAAACAATTATGCTTTCATATGCATTAGATTATTTTTCGCTTCAGTTTTAACAGAAACTCTCTCTGTGATTTATTTGAAATGCGAATTGTCCATTTTCATACGAAAGTGGTCTAGAACACTCTATGAAACTATATATAAGAATCGTCTATTTTTCGACGATTGAATAAAAGTACAAGGAACCCATCCAAAGTTTTAATTTGCAATTAAGATACTAAAAACGATGCAAGTAATTATTTTGACATTGAATGACTGTTAGAATATAGCTCTATACACTTTAATCTATTTAGACCAGGACAAAGCATCCCAAATCTCTTGCTAGCAAATCAAGTCTCATTTTGTTCTAAATCTTTCGAAATGATTAACCCCACTCGATTTCAATTTATTAGAAACATATCTCATCAGCAGAAATATTTGGTAAACAGTTACAAGAAATAGTTATATCAAACGATAATAATGTACACTATCTTAAAACAATAATATAAATTAATGTATTAAAGTTATAAATAATTTAAACTATTTACAAGAATATTTTATGAGTTTTAGACCAATAATACATAATATTATACATGTATTATCTTACAGTCTGTCACACTAGTTGTTAAAATATTACGTATTTATTTAATAAAATATCTTTCACATGGCACATACTTGGAGAATTTCAAATATGATATACTCATACAAATACTTTGGTAATTGGTATGATAAAAAAACTTTAAATGAATACTAAAAATACTAACAAGAGGGCCATGATGGCCCTATATCGCTCACCTGATTATAAATGAAGCCCTGCACAATTTAGACTAACAAAGGTAGAGCGTAAATATAGAAACTGGTGACCCCCGGGGCGGGGTCAATTTTGACCTCAGGGGCATAATTTGAACAATCTTGGTAGGGGACCACTAGATGATGCTACATACCATATATCAAAGCTCTAGGCATTGTAGTTTTAGAGAAGAAGATTTTTATATGTTTTCCCTATATAAGTCTATGTAAAACGGTGACCCCCGGGGCGGGGCCAATTTTGACCTCAGGGGCATAATATGAACAATCTTTGTAGGGGACCACTAGATGATGCTAAATACCAAATATCAAAGCTCTAGGCATTGTAGTTTTAGAGAAGAAGATTTTTATATGTTTTCCCTATATAAGTCTATGTAAAACGGTAACCCCCGGGGCGGGGCCAATTTTGATCTCAGGGGCATAATATGAACAATCTTGGTAGGGGACCACTAGATGATGCTACATACCAAATATCAAAGCTCTAGGCATTGTAGTTTTAGAGTAGAAGATTTTTATATGTTTTCCCTATATAAGTCTATGTAAAACGGTGACCCCCGGGGCGGGGCCAATTGTGACACCAGGGGCATAATTTGAACAATCTTGGTAGGGGACCACTAGATGATGCTACATACCAAATATCAAAGTTGTAGGCATTGTAGTTTTAGAGAAGAAGATTTTTATATGTTTTCCCTATATAAGTCTATGTAAAACGGTGACCCCCGGGCCGGGGCCAATTTTGACCCCAGGGCCATAATTTGAGCAATCTTGGTAGGGGACCACTAGATGATGCTACATACCAAATATCAAAGCTGTAGGCATTGTAGTTTTAGAGGAGAAGATTTTTATATGTTTTCCCTATATAAGTCTATGTAAAACGGTGACCCCCGGGGCGGGGCCAATTTTGACCCCAGAGCCATAATTTGAACAATCTTGGTAGGGGACCACTAGATGATGCTACATACCAAATATCAAAGCTCTAGGCATTGTAGTTTTAGAGAAGAAGATTTTTATATGTTTTCCCTATATAAGTCTATGTAAAACGATTAGTAAGGTTGCATAAGACTATAATTACAGCTTAATAATTGTTTAATAGTTTGTAAACATACAATCACTGTAAACGATGATAACCCTAATATCAACATTCTGCATTTAATTTAAATTAAAGCCTCAAAGCTGCTAACAAGTACACATTTCGTAGTTCTACAACTAAAATATAGTAAGAGAGACAACTCTTACATGATCACAACCAGTATAATTACAGATTACACTCCCTTTGATACAATGAAAAACAAGGTTTTTCTATTACTTGACCTAGTAGCCTAATTTTTGACCTCAGATGACCCAATATCGAACTTGACCTAGATTTTGTTAAGATGATCATTGTGACCAAGTTTCATAAAGATTAGGCCAAAATTGTGACCCCTAGAGAGGACACAACCCAATTGTTGACGGACAGACGGACGGACGGACGGACGGACGGACGGACGGACGGACGACGGACGAAGAGTGATCACAAAAGCTCACTCTGTCACTTTGTGACAGGTGAGCTAAAAATATTCTTATCTTTGGCTAGAAGCAACAGCAGCAGTTCTCAATGATGTTAAATAAAGCAATATCGGTAGTAAAAATATTACGAAAACATCTAATGACGTTTGTCGCAGTTTCTTGTATGGGGTTAGTGACAAATAATTCATAATAAAAGAATATGTTCAAAGTTTGTATATGAACAGAAAAATACAACATATAATCATGAGTTACAGTTATTGTTTAGCAGAAAGCTGTTATCAGCCCTTGGATACCCAAATTTGGACAAAACCTAGGTTGGTCAAATTCTATTATAAGGGCAATATCCCCAAATCTGTCATACAAGAAACTGCGATGAAAGCATTTAATTTCAACAATATCAGCAATACAGAACATATTGGAATATACATAAATACATTTATCTACTATATACTTGTACATAAAGATCTTTGGCAGTAATATCAGTGGTATATAGGTAAAGTGACATAAAATAATAACAAAGAAACAGAAACTGAACACTTCCTTTATACAAACAGTTTCAAAACTATGCTAAAAACGTAGCATTCAACATGGAAATAGACATGTCTGAGGTATACAAGAGTAAATAAAGATAACAATACAAATGTAACAGCACCGGACAGCAACTTGTATAAACAAAAAAAAGAACAATAATAACAGTTCTACAAAATGTAGCAGCAAGTAACTATGTTATAGTATTATTATTAGAATATAACCACAAGTATTTTGATTAGCCGATAGAATATACCGTCAGCACTTTATGACATTATGCATCCAATCTCATTTGAATCGGACCCATATTAGCTCAACTACTTTTCATAAGATTGTTACGTACTGGAAGCCATACATAACGACAGCATCACTTGGCCATCCAGACAAGAGACGCAGGCCATACAATTGGTGCCACCTCAAAATGTTTCAAGTAAACCTATGTACTACACACAAAGAAATATGTTATGTCAGTAAATGTACATGTTTAAGGGAGGTCAGTTATTATTTTACCAGATATACAGCATATATATCGGCGCTTTAAACAGCTCAAAATATAGGTTATATCCTTCATAATATAATGAGCAAAAAATGAGCAATGGCATACACATTTTTGGCATTTGTCCAAAAACCAACAATTTTGAAGTTGTAGCACCACCTGGCCACATATACGACACATATACTAGTACAGTCAGCATACAACACGAATATTCTGTTGCTATAGAGCAATGATATGCTTGAAATCAAATGCATAAAACACCGAAACACAAAAATAAGCGGAAGCTAAACACAAGTCTCTGTGGCAGCATAAGCAAAAACACGTGTTTCTGGTGTGAAACTAACACGTACATTTCTCACACGACGAACAATCGTTCCAATGTCGGTCAAACAAGCAACATTCTGCGGTGGAGTTTTCGGCGAATTCGAACCGTCTGGATCAGAGTCGTTTTCTTCCATCATGCGTCTTGGTGATCCAGACGGTGACATGCCTCTAGCGAACCTGACGGGACTGCTTTGAATGCGTCTAGGTGACATCGAAGATCCACCAATTTCTAGCTTGTCTGTTGCTACTTTCATCGACTTGTTCGGCGTCTCTCTGGTACTGGTCACGGTGATGGTCTCGTTTGGGAATCCAGTCTCGACATAATCCATGATATCCGACAAAGGTGACGGAGTGGCTTTATCAACATACTTACTGTTAGTCCAGATATGCAAAATAACAATAGAATTTATTATTCCAATGTCTCCTATTATAAATAATTGGCCACGATGTACATAAAGTTGAACTGTCATAAACACATACAAATTGAAATTAATTAAAAGCTTTTTGACAATTAACGCTCAATGCGCACAATCCCCATTGCAGCGAAATGGTAAGACTTATTTTAATTCATATTTATTTATTTATTCATAGGTACCACGGGATTGGCATTCGGCTTCAAAATCCTAATTGAGAATTTACTGTCAGATGTCAATACAACAAAGTAACGTATATATCGTTGGCTTAGAATGAGAGGTCATAAGTACAAAATAAATATTTTGAGAAAAACAAGAAATAACTGTCCGAAAATTACTCTTTACTTATGATTCAACATACAGTCAAGTTGTTTCAACTTCAGTTTGGCCAACATGACAAGTTCCGTGTTTCATTAAATTTAATTGGTTCATAAGAAGCGCCTTGCAACATGTACTGCTGATTTACTAGTATCAGTCTTAAAAGCTCGAAAGTACGACCTTTTCATTCTAAGCCAGCAATGAATTGAAACATTCGTGAACAAGTCGACATATTTATCACAATTCTATGCACTGATAATAAGGCAAACATGGAAATAATATGCGCTGATATGTTGACATACAAATGCACACACATGTATACACCCTATTACTGTTTAATTTACTTATCAATTTTGTTTTTGTCCAGATGTTTCACAAAATGCATTGCGGTGTTTTAGAAGAAGTATAATGCTCGACATAATAATCCTGGTAACATACATGTAAATTACACATTATATATGACCAACATGCTGTTGAAGAGGAACCGACTATGCATGTACAAGTAGATGTTTCACAAAATGCATTGCAGGAGAAGTATAATGCTCTACGTAATAATTCTGGTAAAATACAAGTACATTGTACATTATATATGACTAGCATGCTGTTGATGAAGAATCTACTATGCATATATCAGTATACAAAACAGTAAATCATTTCATACAGAACGCCAGATGAGGGGCATCAACTTATAGACAGTATGCATATTATACAGTCATTTTAAGATGCATTAATCAAACAATTGTGTGAAGTTTCCAATAAATCGAACCTAGAAATAAAGTAGACCAAGCGCGAATAACTTTGTGAGATCCATTCAGACAGACATACATACAACACAAAGCAATATCGCTGGCTTAGAATGAGAAGGTCCTTCTCTGATACGTATGTATAGTTGGCTTTAATTTTCATGAAAATCAGAACTTGTCATGTTGACTAAACTGAATTTGAAACAGCTTGTTTACAATAAGTAAAGAGTATTGCGTGCGGACAATTTTTTCTTGTTTTTTTTTTCTCTCAAAATATCGATTTTGTACTTACGACCTTCTCATTCTAAGCCAGCGATATGTCCCCCACAAGGAATAGGAGCTTTTTGCAAGCTGAAACATAGACTTTCAGCGGGCTGTTTAGTTTCATCTTCTTGTTCTACTGCGTGTGATAGTAGTCAATGTTATTTCTGCTTCTGTTGAATATTACCGATGTTTAATTATCTTTTGGCAACAACATTATATACATGTATGAGTCCGTAATTGCATTAATGGTGTATGTAACCTAGATTTAACTATACGTGTACATATTTTGCTCATACGCGACATTTTAACAGGATTTGTGTATGGTGTTTCCCCTAAATATTTGGCAAAGGCTTTTTTCCTTATGTTTGAACAGTGAGACTATGACCTTTGCGAGGGACATTTTAGCAATAAGCATCTACTGGCAATACCATACTCTTGTAGATGTTTGTTTTACTCATACCATAGACTAAACGATTCATGCTTGTGTCAGTCTTATAGAGCACTGGAGCTGCTGTGTGTTAAACTTTTATGGATACTAAGAGAAACATAATCAGGGTTAATATAATGAACCTCGTAATAAAGTACTTGCAAGCATTAGTTAGAACAGTGTAGTATCATAAGAAAAAATAGACGACATTAACGTCCAATTAAAATTAATTTAATACGTGCAAGGGGTTCTTGAAGCGCAGTATTAAATGTTACAATACCGATAGTACAGATTAGAAGTTCATTCCGATATAACATGTTCCTGTAACGACAGCTTGGTAACGGTTGTTATTGTTTCTACCAGCCTAAATTCGCTTCTGAATATTAACTAAAACGTTACTAGGACGACACTAGCAATTTGTTTTGTATGAGCAACTTCTCGTACAAATAGCTAAACAGAGGCGTAATTGAAGCTCTTGTTATTTTCGTTTATTGCTTCCAATTTGGTATCTAATATATGTTCCATTTTCAGAACTCTGATAAGTTTACAGTGTGAATGATAATAGTTTTCGCTAAATTTAATTAGGTAGACTTAGTACAACATCCTCTTGTAAAATGAATGACGCTAAAAAATATGCAGTGGAAGATGGAATTATCGTTTCTAGTGCAGATGACTGGAAACCATACAGTATAATATTGTTTGTTCCGATATATCCTAAATCGAATAACAAAGTACATTCTTTGAACGGTACTATAAACAAACTAAGGTTCTGTTCCTGTGTCGTTACATTATCGTTCTTTTGCGTTCGTCCAAGTTTGTTTTGTTCTCAGGTGAAAGTAAACTAGAAAAACCTTTGTATTGGCTTCAGCATGAAATGTACTGTCCTGTCTATAAAACATGCTATTGTTATTGCAGTTGTATGTCCGTATGGAAGGCACCATTATTGGACAACGCCTGACCCTAACATAGTGGTATGCAGACAATTTAGACTAACTGTTGAAGGTAACGTCTAAATGAGTGAGTACATTAATTACCATATATATTACTACCTCTATCGAAATAGCAACACCCTTTGGGAGCAGCATAATTATATTTGATTCTTGCAACTCAAAAAAGTTTTTTTTTATTATTATAGCATAAAAACGGTGATTTTGCTCATACTTAAAGGGGGAAAAAAGGTACGTTATTGTAAAGATTCTCGCGCGCTGTTGGTGTTCAGTTTTAAGCATGCTCATTTCAGGACCCAGCCGACGAAAATAAATGATTTACAGCGTTATATGAACTTTAATTCACATTCTAATTGTAACTTCTAATCAATTTTTCTATAATAGTAAAATAATAAAAGTAAACAAACCCCCCAATGTCACTGTTTTCTTGGTATTTGCCGATACCGGAAGCCGACGCTCATAACAAAAACTTGTATGTGACGTAACGTTTGCTAAGCGACGTCGCGTTTGTTTTCCCGACGTCGGCCAAAATGACCCGCCAAAATGTCATAATATTGAAAAACATACTAATAAAGTGTTGTTTTTATGCTATAATAGCGTTTACGCATGCTTTTTCAAGCTATTACATCTGCAGAGTCCCTCGGGAGTGTTGGTGTCCTCGCCCTGACGGGCTTGGGCACCAACCGTCCCTCGGGACTCTGCAGATGTAATAGCACGAAAAAGCATGCGTTAACCCTACAATATCACCATAGGAAAGATGTGAATGTGTTAAATAATACAGAGAGGCTGTTACTCTACAGTGGGAGGTTCTAGAAAGATTGTGCTGTGCATGATCCCACAATAAACCTTTATAAATGTTTGAAGTCATATGCAACTTTAAACTGTCAATATGTTTATAGAGTAACTCAGTTAGATAGTTGTTTCTTTTGAATTTACACAATGTGATTCGGCGAATTCGAAGAAGAGTTTATACATGTATATAGTGAAAGAGGGTATCCATGTATTCGAAGATCCAAACAACAGTAACTGAGATCAATATGTAGCATTTGGCAGGTTTATAAGATTCAGACATGTATCTGATGCAAGTCATTTTTATCAGATAATCAAAAGACTGTAGGAAAGACAGCATATAGTTGAGTTCATTCTTGTTATAATTTGGCAGAGTTTACCTGGTCAGTTCAAACGGTTAAAGCTTTGCAGAATACCTGAAATATGTCTTGATACTTAGGTTGGACTGACAGGATGTTTAACGATTTCTTCACTTTCAGGTTTTGCAGTGAATTCATTGATGGTTCGGACATAAAGGAAAACTGTAGTAACTAGAATATGTAAGTTAAATATAAGTCCTAGTATATGATTCTGTCTTTGAGAAAATCATCTATAGATGATATAATGAATGGCACAAATGTACCAGGTATGGCTCACAAGGTAACAACACCAATATTATTGACAATATTAATAAACCAAATTTCGAACATAAAAATCACTGAAAGGTAATGTAGCAGCATTTTTTCAAGTCTCAATAGTTGAGTAACTGTACGGTTATAGCTGGAGTATACTATAATAACAAAACTGAAAAATAAAAATTATTTGAATGGGGATCTTTAATAACAAGTGCATTTCAGAAACTGAAATTCATCGGTTAATTTTAGTAAATAAATGAACATTTCAAAAATTGATTAAGTATGCCAAAATGCAGCTACAGTCATTTCAAGTTTTTAATTCGTATGAGGAAAATAAAAATGTAAAACACAAGAAAATAATAGAACAACAAACACAGTAAAATTATTTGATAATTTATATACGATAACACAATAAAACAAATACTATTTTGACTGGTCAGTTTGTATATTGGGTAACAACATTTCATTAAACAAACAATCAGGCAAAGATAATACTAGTTATTTGGTCCTCCTGGTCGCCCACCTTGGTCATTAGTTTGTCGAAGATATGCGGAAATCAAATGAAAAATGAAGACTTTGTTTAACCTCAGTTTTATCTCTATCCAGGATTATTTTCAAAAATATCATTCTGACCAACTTTCACAAATATCTAGTGAAAGATGGGGCCTTAACGACACACACATGTTTGTTCTGTGGTTAACAGGGTCACTTAGTTGTTTTACTATAAATGAACTAGAAGTGCAGAAGTTCTACATTTAACAGAGACAAACATTGACATAATACTGTAATTCATACAGATTTTGGTCAATGACCTCTAAGAGTGCTAACAGCTAACATGTTGATAACAGACATAGGGTGATCACAAAAAATACACGGTGTACTCTGTACTTCACCGCCGCGCTAATAATATAAAATAAACACACAAAATGAAATGAAATGTTCCGCATAAAAACTGACCTGTCACTAAAATGTCTCAACTAGTATTACAATAGTCAGCAAGCAATATGCATACATTTATAAATGCAGATATAAGAAATATGAGAAACCAAAGAAAAATGCTAGAAGGTAGATATACTAGTTGAACAAAAATACTGACATTTTTTAATTAACCATATATATTTTGTTTCAATGCATGTAACCCTTTACTCAACGGAGATGCATATTAACATTATCTTTTATGCTGTTGGTTCGCAACATATAATCACAGGGTTTTTAGAGTAAAGGGTTACAATGCTCTAAAAATGCTGGTTGACAGATTGGTATTTTACAGAAAATACAACAGAATCACAACATAATTTAAAACAAAATCAGACAAAACAGACCTTTAAAAATGATTGTTTTTGTACCCTTTCATATTATTACATAATCAACATTATTATGAAATATGTGTTCTTGTTTATCCTTTACAAATGTAGCATGTTTTACGTTTTAAAGCCCTATATGTCTTATCCCATTGACCCAATATCACAATATTTTTAACAGTAGCCCCTCGAAACAGTTTGTTTAATTTGAACTGTCTTGGTGAACGGACATTTAGATACTGACCCATGCAAGTAATGTAAGTTGTAGGCTTTGCACTCCAAAAAAAACTCATAAATCACAGACTAGTTGAGAAGATATCTGTCCATGAATATGCTTATTTGAAGAAAATTATGATTTAATAGCACATAACTCCTAAATGAGCATGGTGACCTATTGGTACATGGTAACTGCATGTATTATTGATAAAAAAGAACAAAACTATAGAAAAATATTAATTTCAGAAATTCTTTTCGTCTCACACTTGAATACTGATACAGCTACCTGTGACTAGAAATAGATGATAAAAATAGTGTCACAGTAATGTTTGATGATGGTTTCATGCACAACAGTCAAGCACAATGTTCTTACTTGTCTTTATTCACACCATATAATCCATGGTCCTTTACATAGTCTATCACTGAATCTTGTAGTAAGTATTTCACACTTTCATGTCGACGTAAAGCAGTTCTGAAACATACAGATTAGTAATGTAACATACACTTACTTGCGGACTATATTGATAATCTTCTGTCAAAGCACTTATTTCCAAAGGGGCCTATGTTTTGCTGAAGGGGACAGCAAGTAGTGATGTGATAAAGGAATCCGGGCGCCCTGTCCTAGCTCTTTCAGAAAAGACTCCTAGGTTCTTTAATGTTCCCCATACACAGCACTGGTACATGAGAGACTAATCAGTTCATCTGTTTTTAAGATGGGGAATATTTAAAATCGTTTCTGAAACGACACCTTGCCCATTGCTCAGTGACTTGGAACATATCTTAAGCTGAGTAAAGAATGAATAGTACTTTTCGTTATAATTCTGGGTGGACACGAGTATATGCAATTTTACCAAGTATATGCAATTTATCCGTATACAATGCAGTTTTTTCGGAGTGGCCTTCCATAATTTTAACAACAAACTTTCTGAAGAAAAAATAAAACACAGAAAACAGGTCCAAGTGAAGAGATCAGTGCACCCATGTGCCTCACCAGAGACATTGAGGATTAAGTAAGTAGATTTAGATCCAGCAAAGATGTTTCAGGAGATTGGGACCAGCATACTGGTAAATAACAAACCTAATTTTTGTTGAGCTGATATCTTGTTGTATCCACTCTGTAACGATGGTTATACTATCCTGCAATATAACAGTGAAATCATATATTATCCTAAACACAAATTTGCAACTTTTCTATTTGATGTTGTTCATGGGCTTTAGCTAGATACATATTTAACAGACTCAAAAGTATGACTTTTCACTAATTCACCAAATCAAATATTGAAAATTAAGAATTAGCTCAATATACAGAATGTTTAAAAAGTTTGTACACGACGTCAGTCTTTCATTGAGTGGGCAAAAATTTGGGGTAATCAAAACTGTTGTTTTTAATATAATGCTGTAGGCCTGTGCTGCATTTAATGCAACTTAAACATTGCAAATAAACTTTTTTAAAACCCTGAAAACAATGGAGATGGATTTTAAGTAGCCTACTCATAACTTCTTAGCTTGCAATCTTTTACCTGACAATAGCCATTTGTGTAAGAAGATCAGGGGTGGTATACTCACTAAGCATTTGAAGGAAAAAAATTATAACTTTCTTAAAATCTTAAAACTTCTCTAAGTAAATCAGCAAAATAGGAAAATCAATATTAACTATTTTAGCATTGGTTATTCTTTGTGTCTTTAGAAATAAGTGCAGCTTAATTGTTTTTACCTTCAGTCAAAATAGTTAACTTTTCCTTAAGATGATTTTTGAATACCAATCAAGCCTTTTGTTGTTTTAAACAGATTATCTTCACAATGAATTTCAATTAATCAATTTCTAATTTCCCAACTGATTCTGTTCACTTACAGCCAGACCTGCTGAATTTCTTATCAAAAAGATAATTATATTTTCTGTTAATAAACTGATTAAAACAGTCATTAGGTTCCTTTACCTGTAGCCGTGTCAGAACATCAGAATCATAAATAAATTTCCTTGGATCTGATCCGTGTCTCGTTATGCAAACTAAACCAAAGTTTTTGATGATTTCTTCAATCTGAAATACATGTAAAACATGCTGTCAACATTCTCATTGTTTTGGACTTGCAATATTATTAATTATACAAGAAGACCTATGCAATTTACCTGATAATTAACCTTGGTATTATATAATGCTCTTACACATTGCCACCATGTTTAAATAGATAGAGTAGATAGAAACTGTTTGGATTCAAGTACAAACAATTCATTGATTATCCACCTGATAGTATCCACATATCCCTGGCTTAGAATGAGTAGGTTGCAAGTACAAAATCGATATTTTAAGAAACGAAGAAAAAACTATAAAAAAACCCATGTTATTTTAACTTCAGTTTTGTCAACATGACAAATTCCGATTTTCATAAAAATAAGCCCAAAAAAAGGACTGCCTGATGCAGATTTCAAATATGTAACAGTCTTAAAATTGTTTAAGTAGTTCTTATGACCTCATTCTAGGCCAGGGCCATTATGTCCCATTTTCAATGTTTGTATAAAAATAATGCACAAGCTTGGGAAAAACAGACTAATTTGCAAAGCCTTTAAAATGATTGACTGTAAGAAACATTCAGATAATTGTTTTTACATGTATCTTTCAATCAGTTTGCACATTTAACAACCAAAAATGTTCTGAAACAATCAACAAGAAGAGGATAAACTATTTACATTGAAAGCCAATTCTTGTATTCTCTGCTTGTATGCATATAATTATACACATTATCTATAATCTCATGGTTAATCACCTTTGGCCAAAACAAATTAATACTGTGGTTCATGGTAACATGCTGAAACAAGGCTGTGTTCAGCAAATGCTTGTTCCCGTATCAATAACAAAGAGCTAAGTCATTCAGTGGCCATTATTATAACTTCAGTTGGGTTGAAATGTTTGATAGTGTTACATGGCTTTGATAATGTAATGCATTTATGATGACAAACAAGTATGCAAGTTTGAACGCAAGGCATTTATGGACTTCAAAAAGATTTGAGTTTCAGCATTTTGTTAATCAACAAACGAACCTCCAGACAGGACAATCACTAAATGCCTCCTGCATAAAAAACAAGTCAAATCGACATGTTTTTTCAAAATTATTTGTTTGATTTGATGCATTTGAAAACAATCAAGGATCTGCAATGGTGCATGAAAGCAGCCAGCAAGATGCCAGTAGCATGTAAAGGGTTGAAACTGACAGTAGGGTAGGTACGGTAACCAAACAATGGCATTTTGTGAAGACCTACGAGGGGCAGTCAAAAATAACTGAGAGTTGCTAAATAATGCTTAGGAAATAAAACATTTGAATCTATTTTCTATTCATTATCTTAAAATATGGTATCCCACTGGTTTTACGACAGGGCACCAATCTTGGTTGGGACAATTGGATTCTTGTTGGCAGGTTATTTTTGACTGACCCTGGCAGGTTATTTTTGACTGACCCTGGCAGGTTATTTTTGACTGACCCTGGCAGGTTATTTTTGACTGACCCTGGCAGGTTATTTTTACTGACTCTCATAGATGCACTCTGTTAAATAGATTTTCCTGATATAATGTATTATGTGAAGTTTGGGAAAAACGGGAATATTTCTTGCATGCTTAAAAGCACAAATCGAGAAGGCAACACCATATTTCATCAAGGCATATATTGATTACCCTATTATGTCTATAGCTGGAAGTGTCTGGGACGATATAATCATTTCTTCATTGAAATATGTCAGACATAATTGTTCGTACATACCACTTTGTTATATTTGAGATCAACAGGTTTGATATAAAATTATAAGGGGTTTACATTTGGTTATATTTTACTTACTGAACCAATCAAATTACATGCATCTGTTTATATATGGAACAAAGAAGAAAAAGTCAAAGGCCAAATGTAGTCACAAGAGTATATTCTCAATTTTCTGTGTCCAGGATGAAGCCAATATCTGCATGTAATCATGAATCCAGTTATGGTACACAGTAATAATGAAGTTCAATTTTTTTAAGATCAAAGTGTGGGGAAGGGCAAGAACCGTTACAGAATCTTCTTCTTCCATTTAATTTGCAGGGCCCACTCTGGGGCATTATCGCAAATATAAGAGACAGAGGTGAGATACAAGGAATCCGGGTGCGATACCCTAGCTCGTTTCGAATAGATTCCTTGGTTCTTTAACGTGCCCGGTGTAAAGCACCGATACACACGAGACTACCCCTGGGTTACCAACCAGGATCATCTCTAGTTGGGTGAGAAACACTAAATAGCGTTTCTGGAATAACCAAGTGTCCCGGCCGAGAATCGAACCCGGGACCTCTCGATCAGGAGTCTAGCGTCTTACCACTAGACCACCGTGCCACCAGAATCTGGCCTTAAGAATAGGTTATTTTTTCATTTTTAACCAGATTCTCCAACTACAGATAAAGTAAGGATGATTTAATAATTTAAATTAGAAAATGAAGATACAGACCTAGTTTTAACCCCAGATGACCCAAATGTCCAACTTTACCAAGACTTTGATGATTATAATAGTGACAAAGTTTCACGAGGATTAGGCCAAAATTGTGACCTCTAGTGACTACCAAAGCCATCGTGGACAGATGACCGATGAAGAGTGATCACAAAAGCTCCTTAATCCACAGCTAGGGCCATGCTGCTGCAACAACTAATCTATCAATACTAGTAATCAAATTACAAAATGTATACCCAAGAGTAAAGCATTCAGTGATTTATATCCTGGATGCATAATTTGATTATCATGCAGTACTGCCCTGTAAAGTTTGAGAATCTTAAGTCATAGCATTCTTAAGAAATTGTTTAGAAACACTTGTGCCTACTGACTGATTAACCAACTGGCCGGCCAAACAACATGTGCAACAATATACTCAACATCCGTGTTGCTAAGTGGCATGCGTTTCGGAAGGACGTATCAATTTATTTTAGAAACAACCAGAAATATGCTTACGTCTTCATCTGCCCACAGATTAGGTTTAGCAAAAGATTCCAACAGATCGGCCCCACACAGCAGCTTTAATTGTACATTATCTCTCACACTAGCATCCTTGTTGTTACTGGTCACTGGTGAACCTTTCTCTATATTATCTGTGGATAAGCAACAGTAGAAAACATTAACATATACAGTAAAATCATTTAATTTTGATGGGACGTAAGTTCGTGGATTTTGCATTTCAGGTAATAAATACAAGGTCGATGGGATTCGATTCCAAGGTTGGAGGTGAACCACAAAATTTAATCCCCCACGACAATTAATGATTTTACAGTTAAGGGTGTCCAAAAAGAAAGTATAGAGTTTCAGTGTATTGATATCAAATTTCTACGTTCTGCTATCACAAAGAAATCTTGCACATGGCTAGACAAAACATGTAAGTTTATAGTCTAAGTCTGAGTTTTAGACTTACAACTTAGGTGAATAAGGCCCCTGGTCTACGTACCTTCATTCTTTAAGTCTTTCTTCCGCTTTTTTGATGGTGTACATTTTATTGTAGTGTTACTTTGATTATCAAGTATAGTTTTGTGATGTCGTAATACTTTTACAGTCTGTAGCCATGCAGGTTGCTCGCTCTCCCAGGTGTCTAATCTACAAAGGAGGCAAAGATATAATTATTGCTTTTTTACAAACTATTGATCTATGTGCAATTAGAATATACATTGAAATGACTTTTCCTAATTATTGCTCAGGGCCCGCACTGTCGAGGGCCAATCGACCCAATGGCCCGAAAAAAAAAAAATTTGGCCCGAAAAAAATCAAATTGGCCCGAACTATCAAAAAGTATGACTTTACGAATATTGGAAAATCCTGTTGCTTAAAATAGTACGACTGAGACCGCTCGGGGATTTACCTAGACTGGTTTTCTGACAAACGGTTTTGCTCAGCGCTAAGTGACCGATAACTGATATGCAGTATTATCTTATCTATAAAGGTTACATTTGTGTTCAAGTCTAGTTTACTGTTACCTTGTTAACCGCTACCTTATAATTGTGTCAACTGAATATCAGTGTTTAATATGAAACCAAGCGATGCTGAAGAAATAAACAATAAACAGCTTTTAGTTATTTACTGAAGCATATAGCCCTCAAAGCAGTCTAGATTGACAGTCACATCAACAAAGTTAATATCATTTATTGTATACATTGTTCTAAATCGTAATATCATTTTTCAAATATTGTTCTAACAAAGTCCCACCAGTAAGTCAACAGTATAAATGGATGATTGGACACTACTCAGATTGGACACTACTCAGATTGGACACTACTCAGATTGGACACTACTTGGATTGGACACTACTCAGATTGGACACTACTTGGATTGGACACTACTCAGATTGGACACTACTCAGATTGGACACTACTCAGATTGGACACTACTCAGATTGGACACAACTGAGTCACATTTTATTCTGCAAACCAGCAGTAATTGAAACATGTAAAGTTTTATAGATTATCCAGTGTATGTATGTCATGCAAGGGCGATAATGCCAGTGTGTACCATTTTAACGACTTTGGTATATATGTTCACCTTGAACTGAACCCGAGATCTCCTATACTCAAAGCACATTAAAACTGATCCTCTACCACAAGGTTAGTTTATTTGGGACAGACCGAGATGGTCTACACTCAACCTAACACAATGAAGTTTGTATGTTTGACAAATGTAACAAACCTGATCCATCTGGATGTTTTCAGTGCATGTTTTACCATTGCACATCTGTGGTGAGACGGAGCTAGATCCTGAAATATAATAAAATTACTTGCTCATAATCTTTTCATAGCTTACAGTTATCCATATATCAGACACAAAGGCTCAGGACTTCCATTTAACTCAAGTAGAGTCATTGGACTGAGACCCTTGAAATTTTCAAAATGCCACATTTTGGCTGGTATGCAATGAATGATAATTTTTCTTAACATCATGGATAGTTTGTCTATAAAATGGTTATACTTAGTGAAAAGAACCAAAATGACCCTTCTAGTTGAGAAGCTAGTGGAACCCCTGAAAGCTTGGTAAATGCATCAATTGTCACACCAAGTTATCATTAACAATTCAATGGTCATTTAAGGTCAATCTAGCTGAGCAGTAAGTATACATGTATGTAATTTGCACTTAAGCCACGGGGTTGGAACTTAATTTTCACCTTCAGAACACTGATCATTAATACATGATATACATGCATGAGGGGTGTTTCAAAAGTCCAGGAAAAGTGCTCTATAATGTTTATCGTACATTCAAATTACTTCAAACTTTGCGTTTAAATAGAACCAACCATGATACATATTGTACCATGAATCAAATACATGTGGGTGCGTTGTACAAAATGGCACTGCTGCCATAGTAACACCAGTAGTGGCCTTACAAAGAACTTCTCCCGGAACTTTTGAAACGCCCCTTGTAAATGAATATATCTTAGAACATTAGTGCAACTCTTCATAATGTCCTTTGATTAATATGTAATCAAATTTATCAATATATCAATTTAATTCTCAGTCAATACATTAAATGTTGATACAATATTATGGTTCATACAACAGTGAGACCTGACATGAAATACAAAAGTGTAAAAACATTTAATTTCGATGGGATGAAATTTCGGTACCCACAAAATCTAAGGATATCTAGCTTGAAGAATTTGACATTACTCTATCATAATTTTAAAGCCAATATATTATCCGTATTAATTTATAGATTTATTCTCAACTTATTCCTGGGAAAAATCCTTGTTAGAGAATAATTGCTGAATGATGGATAATTATCCAAGAGACATGCTAACAACCATCATTATGTTCCCACACCATTATATTGATTAGAATCCCCCTTACCTTGCCTAATTATAAACCCATCTCTATATTAACCTGACCAATCTCTGTATTTAATTGACTAGGAATTGTATTCCCTAGTTGGCCTAATTATGCCACAGTTTTTGTTAGATTCACATATTTATTGGAGTTCTGATATTGGGTCTAGTGAGTCAGTATTTATTTTTATTGTAGTAGGAATGATAATTAAGCAATAAATGGATTAATTGCTTAGGAGGTATGGTCTTAGTGAACAGTACACACAATAATATCATATAATTAAATATTATCTAAATCAGTGTTCTCCATAATATTATTGAGTTTTAACATATCAGGCTGAAATGCTTAACCTGAACAGTCAACAGGTCTGATAAGGTCATTAATGCAACAATTTTCTTCAAACTGTGTAAGACAAGTTTCACATTTTCAGCTGGCCCCAAATAGTTTTTAAGCAGCAAATATTGCCAGCAGCCTATTGTTATTGAGAGCTCTGCTAAATTACAATACTAATTAAAACCCTTATAAGTTATATGATGCTTGAAGGGTTCTTGACACAAAAATGTACATGCATGTTTCCCACAAAGGGCTATTTTAAGTTCAAGCTTGATCAATTAACTTTAAATTATTGACAGTAGGCAAAACTTAAGCCTTGGTCCCAACTATTCGACATTTAAGAAGTTTCATTGAAATTCGAGCAGTCACACACATGTTTAAAGGAGAACAACCATCGACAACTTTATGACATCCATCCATCAAGCACAGAAACAAAATTATTGTCTTCCCACTAACTAGTCAAATATATGTAAAAATCCCTTCCTAAGATCAAGCTTTAGGCAAATGAAGCATAGGTTAGATTACGATACAATGAACAATCAGTATAGCCAACATTATTGGCAATCAAATCTTTCCTCATGAAGTGCCAAAACATCCACTTATCTAAATACTTGACTTGCCAATAAACACAACAAATCCATTCATGTACATGACAGTTCCACAAAAATAAATACAGCACAGCTACTTTAGCAAATCGATATTATATTTACGATTAACAGTAACAAGGATGCATTATGGCCATTGCAAGGAGTGTTTTCCCACTAACATTTTACTTGGAGGTTCAAACAGGTATTCTTATAATTCTGTAACCCTTGAGTACTGTAACAGTAATATAGTACAGTGTATCAAAACTGGGGGTACAGCAAGCCATTTTGGGGGTAAAAACCCCTCATTTAGGGTTTTGTGGGAATGCTGTGCAAGCCCTATCATTTAGTATCAATATTGCTCATGATTCAGATTTTAACACACAAAGGAGACAAGAATGAGCCCTTTCAAAATTGCTTGAGAAAATAAGTAACATACTAAGATTCACAAAAATAATACAGTGATAAAAGACGCAATCAGGGTACTATTATTTTCATATCTTTTAACCTGGTGACATATATCTTGACCCCAGGTGACCTATATACAAGCACATATCAACAGCATGCTATACAGTCTGCAAAATTAGCAAATGTCCGATTGTCAGGGACAATTAATTGTTGATTTAGGAAAGTAACTTTTGCAGTAATTATGTATAGAGTATACTGTAAAATCATTAATTAAATTTCGTGGATATCGTGGTTCACCTCAACCACGAACTTTAATCCCCCACAAACATTAATTTTCACCCTTGTTTTATTATATGGAATGCAAAATCCACAAATTCAAGTCCCAACGAAATTGTCTTTTTTACCAAAACCACGAAATTTCGTCCCAACGAAATTAAATGATTTTACAGTAATAGAGAAACTATTAAATTTCACTGATTCTGGCAACAAGTTTCAAATTCTTAATTCACAGACTGCATAACTCCAAAGAATATAATGATACCGTCTGGGAGTGCTATCGTACGCGATGTCATGCCCCGCCAGACAGATACACTAACACCTTTCAATGTGATGATATGCAAATACTTTCTTTGCATGTCCATCTTCATAGTGATCGTTCAAACTGAACTGCCAATTAGGGTAATTACCGCGCTGGATAGGCCAACAATTTGCCATGGTGAAATTGCTTATGTTACAAGTTTATATTGATTAGGCTAAAGAAACGATTGTACTCGTCTGTAATTGAATTAGTAAACCCGCTAGCATGACGGACAATCTCTATATTAGGGCAATCAATATCTAGATACTAGACATCGTTATCACTGAATATTCACACAGATTTTTATAGTTCTTTTATAGTAATTTATAATACTGACGTTGACACTTCAGGGTTCTTAATAAGTTTTAACCCAGCTACCCAAAATACTTCACCAATAGGTTTGATTAGCTCCTTAGGGCAACTAGTTAATTCCTTAAAATAGTGTATAAATTTCATATTTTCAGCCGGCCCAAAATTATTTTAAAGCAGTCAATTTGGTCTGTAGCCTGCTGTAATTGAGAACCCTGCATTTTATGACATTTTTAATTATTTTTTTATTATTTATGATCACTGTCTAAGTCTGTTGACTAAGATTTTTGATGCATCTAAATTCATTCTCAGTGGCATAAAATCAATATGTTTCCAGGTTTCCAAGGCAACAGGGTACTATTTTATCAAAGCACTTGCGGAAATCTTAATAAGAAAGTTAAGTTACCAATTTTCTAGGGCTCTTTTCAGCTGTTAGGCTGCTCAAGTACGCTTTGACATTTTAACTCCCCTGGTCATTGGGCTACATATGGAAACCTACACTCGTGTCTCCCTGGGGAGACAATTTCTCTCCTGTGGTGTGGCAGCCATCATCGATCTGCAGCGCCCAGGAATAGACACTGCCCTCACAGGTACCATTTTACACCATGGTGGAGTGGAGCTGTGGGTCTCGCTCAGAGATCTTAACCAGTGGTCCAGAGGGGGATCGAACCCGGGACCTCTCGATCCTGAAGCGTGCGCCCTACCTCTAGACCACCATTCCCCACTAATCGGATTGAAATACTTTATATAAATGATATATAATTCTTTATTATAATTTTTCTATGATATAAGCAGATTGGGAACAAATATCATGTTTGTAGGAGTTGTATTAAATGTGCATAGCAGATCCTTGCAAAAACATCAAATTGAATGTTATTTTATGATTTCCGTAAGCCGCTTAAAGCGCTTTGTTAAAACAGTGAACCCTGGTTTTCCGGAAAACATGTAATCTCATGGTCGACTGGAAAAACAATTTGCTATAATATTCAATCCTGACAAACAATTTCAAAGACTGTTTTGTCAATAATTATTGATGTTATATTTGATGCAATCTTAATTGTATGGAAATGTTCAGACATTTATTACTTCTATCAATCGCCAATAATCACACACAAAGTTGAATACAAAGTCATGAATTGATCAGATAAAGCGTAGAACAAAAACTGAAACAATCCGGTGATTAAACATCAAGAAATATTGGAAAATGATAAACAGAATAATTATCGTAACTTTTGTTATAACTACATTCTATCTAAGAATGATTGAAAGTGAATACAGCAATAACATTAAAGTTATAATCAATATTGTAAGCAAGGCGGGTTCAGTTAAGTAGAGAAGATCACCTGGGCTTTCAGGAAATCTAACCACAATGACGTTACTAGTATAGGTTATTCTTATATGTGATCTATAACCGGCTTATAGTTCACCCGCCCACTTTTGGTGAGCTTTCCAAAATTCCAATGCTTTTGAATGCAAACAATAACATGCCCATTTATGGAGTAATGAGAGTGAAAAAGTATATAAGCAGAATATGAATTGTTGATAGATAAACAGTAACATTATGGGAGTAGGCGGGTCTAGTTTTCCCAATTAGGAAACAGTCAAATTGCCCTAATAAACAGATTTACTAAATAGTTATTATTATGTCCATTTCACAAATAAATGAAAATGTGGTCCAAAAATTTGAAAATCCCTGGCTTGTGATTGGACAAAGTAACTATAATTCAACTTATAGTTTACCCTACTTCTTTGTCCAATCAAAAGCCAGGGATTTTCAAATTTTTGGCACACTTATTCATTTTTTTTGCAATGGACATAATATTAACTATTTTGTAAATCTGTTTATTAGGACAATTTTGCAGATTCCAAATATGGAAAACTAGACCCGCCTACCTCCTTATTTTACTATTATTCTATCAGCAATCATACAAGCAAGTTTGGGCAACTTCATTCTCATTATTTCATAAATGGGCATGCTATTGTTTGCATACAAAGGGTCACTAAAAGTGGGCGGGTAAACTATAAGCCCGTTATAGATCACATACATTGTACGAGGGGCGTTTCAAAAGTTCCAGGAAAAGTGCTCAATAATGTTTATCGTTTGTTCAAATTACTTCAAACTTTGCATTTAAATAGAACAATTCATGATACAAATTATACCATGAACCAAACACATAAGGATGTGCTGTATAAAACGGCACTGCTGTCATAGTAACGTCAGTAATGGCTACACGGGGCAATTTTGACGTCACGTCTTAGAAATCGTCAAACTAACCTACACATTGCTCCCAACAAAATCGCCACCAATTAACAATGACCTAAAATTATTGCATGGAACATTTACAAAGGGCGGTATAACATCATTTCGGTCAATTTATGCCATAATTTAAATAGTCCCACTGTTGTGTTCAGGTTTATTTGTCGACATATTCGAATCGCCCGTCAAATGTCAGTAAATCATTGAAATTTTACCAGTTTTTGTCTTTTGGCAGGAAAATTAATACTTAAACAATAAGAATTGATAAACTCTGCCTGTTAAAAACGTTGTTTGTCATTCGGTATGATGTATGCATAGTATGAACGCTTCCAGACTACCAGTGGTGCTGCTGCTGATGATAATAGGAAGGTATGGCCTGTTGTGAATCAGACGCTAAACGTCACGTTGGACGTTTCTGCTTGATTTTGTGACACTTTTGAATACTTTGCAAACGGACCATGGAAGTGCATACCTTCTAGCGAGGCATTCTTTAAGAATATAAAGCATTGTTGTTATTGTAGCAAGTGTATTTTGAGTGTCCTTTGACTGACTGAGGTAGATTTAGTCAAAACATGTTAATAACGTACGGCCAAATATAACATTGCCCCGGGTAGCCATAAGTGACGTTACTATGGCAGCCGTGTCGTTTTGTACGGCACACCCTCATGCGTTTAATTCATAGTAAACTATGTATCATGAATTGTTCTATGTAAATGCAAAGTTTGAAGTATATTGACCAAAAGATAAATAATATAGAGCACTTTTCCTGGAACTTTTGGAACGCCCTACGTATTAGAACCAAATTAGTATAATTAGTATAAATCTTATACATGATCTATAACCTATACATAGTGTTCAGTAGATCACAGGTACAAGACCTTCTCAAGCCTTATGCACCAATCAATATATTTTGCCGGGGGGGGGGGGGGGAAGCAGCAGGCAGTCCCATGGAAATTAGACATTTTTTTAGATGGGATCTACATCCCCAGCCTAGAGTCAAACATTATGTTATTCCCCACACTGGTAAATGCTTAGGGCATCAAATGACTATATATTTAAATGGTTGGCAAAATGTGTACAAGTGCAATTTAAGAACTTGTTAGCACATATTTTCTTAAACCATACTTTTGCACAAAAAATACATGGACATTAATGCATCAAGCAAACCTTCCCATTTCTACAGACATAGAATAATTTTACATCATTCATTTATCATTTCAAAGATCTTTGAAGGTCATAACTCACCTTTTTCTCGTAAGCATCATTGACAGGGGACATAATTCCAGCTATGACATCATATTTACCCGCCCTTTGTAACTCATCTCGAGCTAATTCTGAAAAAAAAGGAGAAAAAAATCACCAACAGAACCAATAAATGAAAAGTCAATGAATATTAATGTGAAATATTCTATTATCATTCTCATTCAATCAGCGTATATTTTTGTCCGAAACATAGTTAACATTTAACTTCTCATTTAATCAGCATTTATTTTTTCTGAAACATACACTCACAGTCAATTCCGAGCGATATGAACGGAAAAATCAACCAATTAAATCAATTTCGTTTTTTACATAGTAAATTGTAACCAATAATAAAGTATGTAGTGCTAACAACTGACAACGGGTGTATTTTATCTATTTTATTTTTACCAACGTTTCGGCTTAACACTAAGCCTTCATCAGGGTGAAAACAATAGTGAATTGTAGTAAGGGCACATATTGCAATATTTTATATTAATGACAATGTCCCATTTGGTCCCAAATTATTCACCATGTTCAATTAGGACATTAAAGCATATTTAATTGCCTTTTTGAATTCACAGCCCTTAAGCATATATATCCCGGTATGCATTGTGGCTTAGCAATTGCAGTTTAGATAATTCTATTTTAACCTTAACTTAAGACCACATGATCATTTACAACAATGAAAAGTACATTGTTGGTTTTATATAACTAGAATTGCGCTTCGGCCAATGAAAGTTTTGCATTTAGAGGTTTGCAATAGTCAATTGTTTCTAGTGCAATACCTTCTCCATAGTATTAAAATCAACATCAACTTCATTCTTGTGTCAAATAGATTGACAAATCCTAAGACTTCTAAAATTGCTGATTTTACAAAACATTTTGTATAGGGGTTACTCACGGCTCCCCATCCTGGGGATGGGCGGGGGATAGCCAGGAAAACAGCATTAATTTTACCATCCAGCTTCCCCGGGTTTTTCCTCCGAACCAATACCCCAGGGACAAGTCACAATATTTAGTTGTAAGGGGCTGTGGAAATACCTGCGATTTTAACATCAAGTGTCCCCTACAGGACCGGGGGAATGGCGGGGATTTTGACAACCCGAAAAGTAAAAATCCTGTCCATCCCCAGGGTTCACAGGAGATGTGGATGCAATTCTACGGCGCAGTAGTCTATGATTACGCACCAGTCAGTTGCATCCATGGCCCACACAACCCCGGTGTTGGGCGTTGGATAGCCGCGGTTTTTTACCTTCCAGCTTTCCCGGCACTGCCAGGAAATGTTGGGATTTTTTCTCCTAAATGTAGTACGTAGGACTGAGTTGTCCTATCGTCTGGTGACCTATTTTGACGACATATTTGTTTTGATCTCGTTTTCGATTATCGGCTTTCCCATGACGTCATTTTTCCCACAGATTATTTTCAAGGAAGACAGTGGGAGTCGATCATGTCAAATGTGCATGTCAAAAATCTTCAACTTACTTTTTCTGATAGTTTATGGCTAGGTGATCAAAAAATCCTATTTTTGTTAGGTCCAATAATACTTTGTCTATAAATGGCTAAAATTGATAGAAAAACAGAAAAGAGAATGAAAAGGACAGCAGATGACAATGCCCCGACGCCAATTTTAACAAGTCATGTGACAGTCATGTGACCAGATTATTGTTTTTGTCTGTGTTCCAGTTTCTAGTACGATGAATGCGTTATATTATGTAATATATGCATGAGTGCCTGTTATTTGTAATTGAAATTTAATTGGCTATCTTTGATGGCTTGAAATTAAATTCATAATGAATGAATTAAAAAAATAGGTTTGGTTAATTTATTTCACGTTCTTCAAACATTCATTCCCGTATATCTATGAAATCAGCAATTGCATACATTCAGATAAATTTTTATTAAACATGTTTCCATTGTGCACACTGCTAGGTTTTAGTGTGACAGAGGACAATTCACAGCAATATTTCCTTAACCTGATGCCAAAAAAAAAAATTCTTTATCCTTTATTGTCACATCGACTTTTTTCAATTATGCTGCATAATCAGTGTCATTGAGCATGCATGCGGTCAATACACAATTAACATGCTTATTGAGCGTGATTATAATCTCTAAACTTATCAGCCAATGAAAAGCATCGTTTTAAGTACCTCTCAAAAAATGGCTGCCCCATGTAGGGTTACCGAGAAATGACGCTTGGGTCAATTTAAGCAGTAAAATTTTAAGAAAAGTAGTCTGTAGCCAAACTTATAGCCTATTAAATCAATTGAATAATTAATTTCATTTACAGGGGCATATTTCATCATTTGATATGCTCCCGATCGCTTAAGTGCTTCGGAACTGGTCACTGGAGGATATACTTTTAACCCCATATTGATTTTGTACACTACATGTATCATTGGGTAAAGGTAGACAAAATCAATAAGTTGTCAGGGGTCGGTGAAATACCAGAGGTTTTGTCATCAGCTGTCCCCGCAGTGCCGTTGAAGGGTGTGGTTTTTGAAAACCCAAAAGTAAAAATCCTGACCCATTGATGGTGGGGGCCGTGGATGCAACTGACAAGTGAATTAGAGAATGTGGTCCAATAATATGATCCGTAGCCATCCACATTTATATCAAAAGGTGTGGGATTTCAAATTAATTGAGTGTTCCTAGTTTCGATTTTGGGTGAACCAGGAACATAAATTGGTTCCTAACAGGTGAACTTTTGTCTTGAAAATATCCAATTATTTTATTGTTAAATTATAACAAATAAAATGACACTTACCGAAAAGTCTTAAGTGCATAATTGTTGGTGGATTAAATGATCCACAAGCAAGTAAAACAACTTTCTGAGGTGTTGACATCTTGAAAATAAATTATGCGATCCGTGTTTTCTGAAAATAATAATGAACTGACGTTTCGGAGTCTGAAGAGCTACTGTGCGCCGTAAGAATAACACACCGTATAGACGACTAGTGTATTAGGCACGAGACCGCTAAAACTAGATTCTCGCCGCACTGAAGTCAATAGCACCCGTACATCTTTTTTATTTGGATTGATTTGAATTTGAAATTTGGTAAGTTCTACATCAGAACTTAGGCAACTGAATGATTGATAAAGAAATAACGGAATAAAAAACAATGTGGAATTTTAAAGAAAAATATAAAGTTTAGCAAATCTACATTTAGTTTAAAAGTTATCTGTTTATATACAGACACATGGAAATCAGAACTAAAAAAAAAGTTTTTTTTAAATATGCAGTATAGTTTTAACACGAAGTAGAAATAGAGTTATTGTGTGAGGTTTTCAATAAAAATAGAAACTTTAGATCTTTGTACTTTAATTGCTAGTCGGGTAAATATTGCCGTTCATACTTTTTGTAAGAAACCCAACTCAGGTAAAAATAGACTAGATTTCTACAAAGACCTAAATTTAGGTCTTTGATTTCTAATAGAATAATCTCTGGCTACGTGGCTGCATGCTTATCGATTAAAAGTTATCAAATGTACTACATGTTTTGAAATATATGTAAACTCTATTAACTAAGTAACATTAGGCTAATTATCTTATGTGATCAAGAATATTCCTGCAAATTCAAGCTGTTTATTAGTCGGCATATAGGATAGATCAATGTCAAATATAGAACAGAAGTCAATGGTAACCACCTTTTTGCGATACAACTTCGAGATGTAAAAACATGCCATGTTAAAAACTTAAACATCTTAAGAACAAACGAAGTCGGTTGTAAAGAATGCCAATTACTCATTTGTGTGATTGACAAACAAAATACTAAAAGTATATGTAACATATGGTAACCAAACTTATTTCACAAATAATAAAAAAAACATTAATTAAGACATTCCAAAAACGATATTATTACAGTCCGTTCAAAATGAATTGATAACGGTTGTAAAAATTAACTCGTCCGTCAGGTTAACTATGTTGATCTAGGTTAACTTATTGGGTATACCTGAGTTGACGATATTACCCGCTATTATTTCGAGTGGGACAGTTCCCTCATAAGTACCGGTGAGTGTTATTACTTATTAAATCGACAGTAATACCACAGCGGATAAACGACTGTATGTATATACCGGATGTTGTCGATGGATTTCGATGGTGGACGATAAAACTACAACAAGGTTGGTAGAATAATTTGAAATACTTAGCATAAACACAAACGCAAAATTGTAACTTGTACATATTTATTATCATGATTAACTTGCTTTCGTTCGCATATACTCGATTCCGTGCTGTTTGCTCATGCTATCTAAAATCATTGAAAATCGTTTTACTTTTTGGAGAAAAATGCACACCGGTCACTTTTAAACATTATTTACATCGTGATTCTATACGTTTCAGTCCAGTAATTGTACATATTATAATAGATATATCATTCATACATAATTTGTACGTTTCAAAATGTTTTCAAATTGTGTTTTTATCGAGATTGAGCCAAAAAAGAGTTGACTATGCGCTGCCATCACTGTATCCTTTATTGCATCGATACTGTATGTTTATTGCAATTATTAAAGTTTGATTTGTATCATTTATTGCACTTTTATATCGTGATTTGTGCAAAGTATAATGCTTTACTTTTGTTTCTTTCAGTTACAATGGACGAATTTCGGTGTTTATATTGCTCGTTTTCAACCGAAAACTTCGGTACCTGCATTATCCATTACACTGAAGTCCACGAAGACCGTAATTTGAAAATCCATATTACGCACCACAATTCTGAAACAAAACAAGCGTCGTCATTTTCTAAAGATTACAACATTGTCCCAAGAGATATAAAAGCATCAAACAAGACCATAATTCCTAACATCGAATCAAGTTTTATATGTTTTCCCTACATAAGTCTATGTAAAAACCTGACATCCGGGGATGCGGCCAAGTTTGATCCAAGTGGCATACTTTGAGCAATCGAGGTAGGGGACCACTAGATGATGCTACATACCAAAGTTCAAAGCTCTAGGCACTGTTGTTTTAGACGAGAAGATTTTGTATGTTTTACCTATATAAATCTATGTTAAACTTGTGACACTCGGGTCGGAGCCAATTTTGACATCAGGGGCATAATTTGAGCAATCTGGGGTAGGGGTCCACAATATATTATAGTTTATAGACATTGAAGTTTTTGACAAGAAGATTTTATATGTTTTCCCTATTTAAATCTATGTAAATCGATGATACCTGGGGCGGGCCAATTTTTACCCCTGTGTCATACTTTGAGCAATTACTAAATCCCCCAATGCCACGAACAGTCATGAAAAAATTCATCAAAATTGGCCAAACCGTTTAAGAGCAGAAGTTATTTGAAAGTGTGAACGGATGGACGGACAGACAGACGGACGTACATACGGACATGAGTGACTGTGTGCATGGTAAGTGGCGCATATAAAAAGTAAGTTGAACGTGCGTACAATGTGTTTGCAGCCAAAAACCTAAAGCACATGATTTAGGTTTTTTTGCAACGTACGATGTCCGTTGTATCGCACGTACGCTGCCTAATACGTGTTACATTGTCGAAAGACAAACAGGAATGGGAACTGAATTCCATTGTACATATGCGATATTACAAATAAATTAAATAAATTATTCATAAGATATATACGTACTTTCAAATAAACCTCCGTTTGAAGACAACTTCAATCCTAAAATGTTCTGTTTCGTACTACCTAAATAAGAACTGACCGAGTAATCACGTGAAAAACGAGAACACCGAGAACGTGTAGCCGTCTATTTTTAGAACGGTACATTGATACTGATTGAACGCTTCAATAACCTAAGGGTCTCAAAATGGCATTTCAAACTTTTGATTAAATAATTGACGAAAAACATTGAAGAAACAATGTCAAATCACTGCAATAATGAATACACATTGATTGCAATAAACATACAAATCAATTTACCACTAATTTCAATAAACATACAGTGATGGGATAACATAGCCGTATCACTTTTGGCCTCTATCTCGATAATAACACAATAAACACGATTTTTTGATACGAACTATTTGTGTATGAATGTTATATCTATTATATTATGTACAATTACTAAACTGAAGCGTATAGAATCACGATGAAACAATGTTTTAAAGTAGCCGATGTACATTTTTCTCCAAAAAAGTCAAACGATTTTCAATGATTTTAAAAAATATGAGCAAACATTACGGAATCGAGAATATGCGAACGACAGCAAATTTAATCATGATAATGATTATGTACAAGTTACAATTTTGCTTTGTGTATATGCTAAGTATTTCGACTTTTTCTACCAACATTATTGCGTTTTTTTCTTCATTGATTGAAATCCAACGACAACATTCGGTATATACATACAGTCGTTTATCCGCTGTGAATACTGTATACTACAATGTTAAATCCCAGTAAGGCTATGTACGAATCGCAACATGTACATTTCACAGTTCAGTTATTGAACATATTTTCACTCCCAATAGTTTTTGGCTGGCTATAAAGTATAGCAATACGTATAACATGGTCGGATAACCCAGGTTAACTGTCTATTTTTAGTGCGCCTTGTTTAATCAATAAACTATTAAAGGTAAATATTTATTATTTTGGCACGTAGTAGCTCTTCAGATTCCGAAACGTCAGTTCATTATTTTCTTAAAACTTGGACTGCATGATTTATTTTCAAGATGTCAGCACCACAGAAAGTTGTTTTACTTGCATGTGGATCATTTAATCCACCGACAATTATGCATTTAAGACTTTTCGGTAAGTGTCATTTTATTTGTTAAAAACTTAACGATTAAATAATTTGACATCCTCAAGACAAAAGTTCACCTGTTTACCAGGAACCTATTTATGTTCGAAGCTATTTATGTTCCTGGTTCAGGCGAAATCGTTTGTAACAGGAGCCATATCAACCCAGGTTCTCTCGTGGTTCCGGATCAGGTGTGTTCGTGTAATTCAATTCCAGTCGATTGGTTAGCCTGAACTCTTGTCACAGAGAATATTTTTCCAGAACTATTGTAAAAGAGAATTTGATATGTACCAATCGATTGGTTACTATTGTGTTAGAGCACCTTAATAATGAGACCAACTCAATATAGAGCCTTAGTTTCAAGGTATCAATGGTGGGTCTATTATTGATCCTTTCTTAATTTTATTAATCAAATATCAAACAGAAAAATGCTAACAGTACTTTTTATTCAATTCAATTTGAAGGATTATTTTATACTTACACATGTATATAGTTCTGGCAATGAATTACAGTTTTACAAAATAACAAGTTACAACTTAATCTAGTTTAATTATGAAGTTACTGTATTAAATGAGTTTGGTGCGCTACATGTAATCTATCAGAAAAAAAATTAAGATAATTAAATAGGGTTAAAATGACCAGGCATCCAGACAGGTGTACATTACATTCTACCTCTTCGTCACTGTCATCTTACCCTAACTGGACTATATACTGGACTACTTGATCGATAAGTATGTTTGTTTAACACATTACAATACTAATACGTGTATATGTCAATTGTTAAACAATTTAAAGCCAAGCAATAAAAGTATTGGTTAATCATAACCGACCAGATTCAACAATATAATCTTAGCAGACGAAAAAAAACATTCCTGCTACACCCCGTCTTAAGACCTAATTTTCCAAAGTATTATAAATGAAAATTAGTAAAAATGAAAACATCATATACGTTAACATTAAAACAATATACTGAGCAAAACAGCTAACCGAACACTTTTTAAATTTGAATATTTCAGTATCCTGTAAGTTTACAAACTTAAAATTTTGCATAACTATTTCAATATAGATTGTGCACGTTATGCAGCTACCAAATGAAAACGCATGCCAAAATCACTCATTCATAACGAAAAAGCTTCAAATCACATTTTTGCACGTTGTGATCGATTGCTCTCGAATGGCACGAGTTTTGTGTGTATGTTGTGTAGCATGGGTGTTTGTCAGTCGGAAAAAACAAAATGTTATGTCAAAAACATGGCGCATTTGTCAAAGGTAGGCCGCTCACTGGAGGGTATCAATCAGACAGATCAGTTTTACACATATTTAAATTATCACAAACATTATTTCCTTTTATTTCACGTATGTATGAATACCAATGCACATAAAATTACCTAAAACAGTATATTGGGAATCTCAGGAACTAGCAAATTCAAGTGGGATAACTCTTGCATAATTTTACATCTTTGTAAGTTCATTCACTATATTTTCCTATAAAATTGTATTGTCATGCATAAGTGAAACACGTTGACTTTAAAACATAATAAATATTAGTCCTGAGGGCTTTTTTGTATGTGTTTGAAAAAACGTGTTTTTCTCTCCATTCAGTATATAAGACACTTTTGAAGTGCGTTCATCAGGTGTTCGACAAATTGTAATGCAGCTATATGCCCGCTTTGGTAATAAAGATTGTTTTAAGTGTATAAACTGATAACGGAAACAAAAATAAATATTAAATTACTGAGAATAAAACCAAAATTAAGTCACTAATTACCCTCATTTATCCACAGGTAACTGTATCGTTGAATTTTTCGTTTTTTGTTTTCTTTTTCAACGATACAGTTACCTGCGCATTTATCCACACAAAAGATGTTCGACCAAATTACCTCCCCTTGACTACTGAAAATTAAAATCATAATTTTGAAAAATAAAAAAATCCATGTTTTTGAGACCAAATCGCATGATATCGAGTTTGACTATTTGTTTTATTGATTTTTAAAATGTGTACGGAATTAACGTAAAATTTTGTATTATTTAACGCTTATTTATGAATTTCAAGTTTTTATGTCTGGTTCTGTTATTTCATGGTTCTGTGAACTCCCGTTTCGCATTTTTGAAAATAAAACTACTTAAATCGCACCTCAAGATCGTAAATAACAAGTACACACATGTTCGTGCAAAAATATTTATAAATAAAAAAGATGTACGGTAAAAACCGCTGCTCATTCATAAAATATGCTAATTGTAAATTTTGTGAATTTCATCTTGATGGGTGATGTCATTAAATACATATTTTGACGATGATGCAAATTAAATATTTTGACGAAATTTTACCACCAGCCTTCTCATGCTTGGATTATACTTCAGGCCAAGTTTAAGACAATTCCTATGGATAGTTCTACAAATATACATAAAAACATAAGCGTTCGGTTAGCTGTTTTGCTTAGTATATGATTCAAACACCTTACTTTTCCTATAGATAACTCGTACTTATTAAGTTATAGATATAGAGAATCTATCATGAGTTGTCAATTGAGCCAGAGGCACGCTTAATAAAATTTCCAAAACTCGTTTAATATAAATATTTCAATTGACAACGAGTGGTAGATTCTTCATATCATATGACAGCAACAACACAAAATACGGTTCGTTTTAATCGAAAAAAAACATATCCAAGTAGAAAAAAACACATCAAAGTATTTAACTTGTTATACTTATAATATAATACATACTCGCTATACTAACCCGGATACAAGGAAAGTTATGTGACATAAAACAATATCAAAACATGATTTATACTTATAGATAAAATTATATCAAAACAAAATTTAAATTAGCTCCAGATAGAATGATATCACACAAAATACCCTGTCAATCCTCTTTAAAGAAATAATGTTTATTCATATCAATTTTGATCAACAAATAACTATTTGTTTGTTCTATTAATAATATTTTTGTTTTCCGTTTGATTTTCAGAGCTAGCACGAGATGAGCTACAAAGGGCGGGTAAATATGAAGTCATTGCAGGAATTATGTCCCCTGTCCATGATGCTTACGAGAAAAAGGTCAGTTATGCATTCAAAGATCTTTGAAATGATATATGAATAATGTAAACATCTTCTGTGTAGAAACTGGAAGGTTTGCTCGATACATTTGACGATGATTTGTGTATCTATGTATGTTTTATGCAAAAAGCTAGGTTTAATAAAATAAGCACCCACAGGTTCTTCTATAACGTTGATGTTATTGCTGTATTCACTTTCAATCATTCTTAGATAGAATGTGTTTATAACAGTAATTATTCTGGTTATATTTTTTTCCAATATTTCTTGACATTTAATCATGGCTTGTTTCAGTTCTTGTCCAACTTTTAAAGTATATAGAGACAATCTAACGGTCATTTAATGTCAAAATAATTAATTGCATCGTTTTAAATATGATGCTAGACTACCTTAATTGCAAATTAAAACTTTGGATGGGTTCCGTGTATTTTGATTCAATCGTCGAAAAAATGTACAATACTTATAATTTCATAGGGTGTTCTAGAACACTTTCGTATGAAACAGACAATTTGCATGTCCAATATATCACAAAGAGAGTTTCTGTTAACGCTGATGCGAATAATGATCTAATACTAGTACATATGAAAGCTTTTTTCAGTTTTTCGTCAGATATAGCTCTATACACTTTAATCTGATGAGCGTCCTTGCTTAAGTATTCAACTTTGTATGTGATTATTGATGATTGATTGAAGTAATGATTGTCTGAACATTTCCATAACTTCAATCAACAGTCTTTGAAATTATTTGCAGGATTGAATATTATAGTAAACTGTTTTCCAGTTAGACCATGGGATTGGTTTGCGGGATATATATTTTGTTGGTTTATGAGTCTAGAGATATGTTTGGTACTGTACAATTTGATTGTTCTATGGGGAAAAATCTAGCCCCAATATCATTAAAATCAGATCATTGCGCTTGCTCCATTCCATTTTATAAGCAAAGTTAGCTTTAAAGTAACCGATGCTTTTAAAATAAAATGACCATTTAAACCAGAATCCTGCTCGCCAGTCAAAAGGTGGCTTTTTGAAAATCCAAGGGTCAAAGTCCATACTCTTGTGTCAAAATATCGACCCTGAGCCTTTGTGTCGGATATATGGATAGTGTAAGGTATGATTACAACACGAGCAAGTATTTATAACTGTTATATATTCAGGATCTTGCTCCATCTCGCCACAGATGTGCAATGGTAAAACTGGCACTGATAACATCGAATTGGATCAGGTTTGTTACCTTTGTCAAACAATCAAACTTCATTGCCTGGTGGAAGAGCTTCAGCTTAAATTTGTTTTGACTATAGTAGGTGCCGGTTTTGATTCAAAACATAGCAAAATCGTTAAAGGTGCAGGTATTATTCCCCTTGCGCGACCGAAGTAATAAACACTTCCAAGTTTCAGTACTGTAAACCAAGTAATTATTTCAAGTAGTCAAAACGGAAGTTCTGTGTTTAAAACATTAATATTGATATAGAGAGAGACTTGTAACGCAACAATTTGTAGTCAAAAATGTGCTGAAGATCAGCACAACAGGAAAGTTAATATTTGCGAAAATAAATTGGGTTACAGTAAATGCTGGTTTGCAGAATAAATGTGACTGTGTCAGTCTCCAATTGTTTGATATACTGTTGAATTGATGGACTTGGAACAATATTTAAAAACATGATATTACCATGTATTGTTGATCCTGAGATGACTGTCAGGTTACACTGCTATGAGCGCTAGTTTTCTGTTTATGCCTGAAGATGTTCATTAGATTAAAACATGGTTCATTCAGCATCGCTTGATTTCATATTAAACACTGGTTGACACAATTATAGGTTGTGGTTAACAAGGTTATAAGACTTGAATACAAATGTAATCTTTATAGATAAAATAATACAGAAGTGAGCAGGATCAGTCACATTATGTTTAAACAAATTCAATGCATAAAAATTATTCTAATTGCCAAAAAGACCAATAATTTGTACAAAAGCAATTTCTATATTGGTTAGATTGTCGAATATGAGTTATGCCAAACATTTATGAATACAAAATATCTTTGCCTCTTTGTGCAGGTTAGATACCTGGGAAAGCGAACAATCTGCATGGCTAGAGACTGTTAAAGTATTACGACATCACAAACGTATACTTCATAATCAAAGTAACACTACAACAAAATGTACACCATCAAAAAAGCGGAAGAAAGACTTAAAAAATGAAGGTAGGTGGACCAGTTCATTGTTTAAACAAACACCTTGTTCCAACTTAAACTCTTGAAGAAAGCTCAGTTACAGGAGATTTTGATACTGATGGCGGCTCTGTATAGCGCTGTATAGCACTTTCCACTGGGATGTTATCCATGTTTGCTCTATTGAATTAAACAGGGGATTACTTAAACTGAATGAAGGCATTAGCTTTGTTTAGGAAACGGACAACTGTATTTCCTGTCTTTGATGTAACATACTGTTTACCGGTGTTCCTTTGTTATACTCATGTTCAGCTGATAATGCTCTATCGCAGTTGCTGAGCAAATCAAGCTCCACAGGCTTGATAGTTATCTACAAAAGAGACGACATATAAATAGTTACCATGCAGTATACATATTTCAATGCAATGTTTTAGTTGTTTGCCATTAAAAGGGAGAACAACTTCGTTTCCGTCATACCCTTCTTGTGATTGATACCACGGTAAATGAGGTGTAGTCAATACCAGTAATGTAATTGTAAAAATTAGTTGTTACAATCTACCTAACATTAGACATAATATGTATGACTAACGTTTGTGTCTTTGAACATTACTATTCTTATTAATCTTATTATTGTTTGTGTGCAGTCAATTTCATGGATGTTGGTATAATGACAAATCTGTTGGTGGTAGATGTATGGTTTAACTAATGGAAAAAATACTTGTTACATTGTAATTAGTTTGGAAGTCATATAATTGTAACAGGGGTTCTACAATCCCAGAATAATCCAGACATCCATTTGTTTTGCTGAACTGGAAAGGCTAAACCTATATAAACACTGTAAAAGTTATTTGATGAAAAAAGTACCATGTATTGAATTTGTTACAGTCATATGAAATTTATTAACTGAATTTTAGCTATAAAACAAGGTTTGAAACAGAGATTTTTGTAGGGGTGTGTGCTTATGGCACTTCTTCGATTGTTTTGTCCACAAAAGCAAATGACATTGGACAAAATATCCTTTTATTTTTGTTAATCTTTTCTATTGCAAGTGCTCGATGCAACTCTATGACAACTGCATGTACCATAGTTTTGCACTGATCTATGAATTGTTCTTCCACAGATACTTTAGAGAAAGGTTCACCAGTAAGCAGTAACAACAAGGAAGCCAGTGTGAGAGATAATGTACAATTAAAGCTGTTGTGTGGTGCCGATGTGTTGGAATCGTTTGCTACACCAAATATGTGGACGGATGAAGATGTAAGCCTATTTCTGGTTGGATGTTTCTTATATAAAGTTTTGCCTCGAACCTTCACAAACTTTTGCAACTTAGCAACAATTGTATTGTGTATATTGTTGCACATGTTGATTGGCCGGTTGGTTGGTCATTCAGGCTGTTGACACTAGTATTTCAGATTAATATTGACCAACCGTTCCACATGTGTTTCAGATTGAAGAAATTATCAAAGACTTTGGTTTGGTTTGTAAAACGAGACACGGAACAGATCCTAGGAAATTTATTTATGATTCGGATGTTCTAGCACGGCTGCAGGTAAAGAAATTCTACGACTATTTTAATCACTTTCCTTAGAGAAAATATAACTATTTGATTGATTAGGAACTTCAGCAGACAATTGGTTTGGCTGTAGATGATCAGAATCAGTTTAGAAATTAGAAACTTCTTAATTGAAATTCATTGTGATTGTAATCTGTTTTAAACAACACTAGACTTGACTGGTATTCATAAAGTAATGACTAACGTAAGGTAAAAAATGCAAACTAGGAAACATGGTTAGTCTACATAAAATCCATCTCAATTGTTTACAGGTTGTTTAACAGTTTATTAGCAATGTTTAAGTTACAATAGCCTTATTTGCATTAAATGCAGCTAATAGTGTAATAAATTCATATTGTACACTACATAAATAGCTGAGTATTTAGCTACTTATTAATTCTCAATACATGTATTTGATTAGGATGAATTAGTTGAAATTCATATACTTTGTATCTAGCTAAAATTTGATCTCGTAACTTCTTCAACAACATCAAATAGAAAAGTTGCAAATTTGTGTTTTTTTTTTGATAATATATGATTTCACTGTTATAACATGTGTATAATTGCAGGATAGTATAACCATTGTTACAGAATGGACACAACAAGATATCAGCTCAACAAAAATTAGGTTTGTTATTTTATTAGGTGCTAATCTCCTGTAAATGATGTTTTAGTTGCTAACTATGACAGGTGAGCTACCTAATGCTCTATATGCCCTCTTGCTAGTATGTTCTGCCTTATTCCTTTCATGCCCTGTTATTTCTGTTGAGTTCTGCCATTCCTGTCATAATTTATATAATCTTTTAAGTCAGTTTCCCTTGAGAGGTTGTAATGTATACTGATATATAATTATACGGGTAATTGATTAAGTCATTTGATAATACAATGTACTTGTTTTCAGAACTGCTTTACGAAGACATGAAAGTGTAAAATACTTATTACAAGATTCAGTGATAGATTATATAAATGAGCAAGGCTTATATGGTGTGAATAAAGACAAGTAAGAACATTGTGCTTGACTGTTGTGCATGAATACATCATCAAGCATTACTGTGACACTATTTTCATCATCCATTTATAGTCACATGTACATGCAGCTGTATCGTTATTCAGGTGTAAAACGAAAATAATTTTTGAAATTTATATTTTTCTATATTTTTAAATATTTTTTTATCAATGATAAAGTAACCTGTGTTTAAAGTACCATATTTTTGTACTCGGACCAGAAAATTGTTTGTTTGCTGTTTCATTTTTGAAATATATATTTTTCTATATTTTTAAATCTTTTTATCAATGATAAAGTTACCTGTGTTTAAAGTAATATATTTTTGTACTCAGACAAGAAAATTGTTTGTTTGCAGTTTCATTGACAGTAATATACACTTGCACATGTTTGTGACAACATTTTTAAATGATAGAATTTGTGTTAAAGCTTGTACGTACACATTAATACTTGAGCACATCTTCTTTTGAATCGAAGGTAAAAGAATATTTTAAAGTGTGTTAATAATATTTCAATGTTAGTATATTTATATAGTTCTTAAGTATACTGTGATAGGCATGTTTAACTTAATATCATATTTGTGTTTAATTCACAATCAGCATTATCATACTTAATACAATATAACAAATTGGATTAATGTTTTGCTCAATCTTAGTACTATTTTTCATCTTTATCATATTTCACATGTAATATGTATCTTTACATAATAGCAATTTAACTGTGATACATAACGTTATTTATTTTAATAAATACCTTTTTATTTAATATTACTATCTAAATGTGATATCTTCCTATGTCATACAACACTTTATATCAAGGATCACTATAGAAATAAGGGTTCCTTTGAACCCTTTTTGTGTTATCTCTGATATTTAATGTTGTTTTGACATGACTATTTTATTAACTCATGCCTACATGTACTGTATTTGTATGTTTAATATTATGCTTGCCATTTAAATGCTCATTTTATGTCGAAATAAATTTATCTTTTGATGTTGTCATCTTGTTAACCCTATCTGGTACATTTGTGTCATGACTTTTGTCATGTGTATGACTTTTCAAACATTCATGAAGGTTTATTGTAGGTACATGTACAACCCCTCTTTAGAGCCCTCCGTCCTCTGTACAGTAACATAATACATGTACCACACCGTTCAACCCGATACATAGAAAACAGTTGGCACATAGAAGACAGTTGTCAGTGTTTATGTACGCAAAACTCGCGGAAGTAAGTATTGCTTGTTTTTATATTCTTTTTGCAGGGTCTGAACAAAACAAAGTGTGTACATTTATTCGCAGTTAAAGGAGGTATCAGTACACAAAATTCTGAGCAAAACCGTGAATTATTTAGGGAGAAATCATGAAAAATGTATGCGATTTTTAACAAAAAACGCGTTATTTGAAACTTTGATCCCCAAAAAGACATTTTTGACAATTCCTTACCCTTTGACTTATACCATGACGAAATTACATCCATCCCCCGTCTATATGCAGATTTACACACTTTCATTCGTCGTTTTCGCCGAGATATAAGAGTTTAAACATGACATGGTGCCATATTTTTGAGAACAATGGAGACAGTTGATGATTAAAAAGGATCACATAGAAATCAGTCGCAAGGGTATAGATGATAACAATGAAGACAGTTTGAACGCATCGTTTTTTGGAGCGCAATAACATTGAAATAATTACGGTATACTTAAGTGCCAATGTGTATAACTGGATTTTTATACTGCGCTACCAAAGTACCAATGCTCTTTTTTGATAAATGCCATTCACACTCTTCGCGCATTCTCAAAATTTGAGCCAACTGCCTGTCACCACTATAATAATGTTTATAAAAACGAATTATCGAGTATGAGAAGTCTTAAATCAATTTCTATCACTAATACTATATAGTTCCTCAAAAATAAATACAAATGATATTAGAAATAATGAACTTAAAAAAATATACTCAAAATCGGCTGTCACCCATATATAATTTAAATGCTTCTCATAATTAGTAACTAGTCAAAACATCTTAAATGTGTTGTTTATATGTAAGCAAATAATTTGGAAAATGAACCCATAAATGCACGAGAGTGCTATGCACTTGCTGCTTTGGAATTTTTTCGACAGAGTTCACGTCGCCCACAAGAAGTATTTTACGTGACACTGTTTTGTGGATGCGATAGCAACGCTTACGCTTGTGGTAATTTATTAATTATTTGAACCAGTTTGTTTATTGATATAAGCACTTTCGATAAATACACATATTTTTTATCAAAATACACGAACAAAAACTATACGTCAGTGTATTTCAAGCCTGTACCTTTCCGGGACATTTATGTTGTATTCTTACGTGACAGCCACAACTCGCTTATTTATTAAGGAATGGTCATTTATTCCTTGTAATATGTCTGGCACATGTCGGATTTAACTACATGTATATAGAAAAGTTCATCATCGGTAATAGACAATGAATGAAGAAAAAATGAATCTAAGTGCGAAAAAAGTTTTACGTGACTATACTTGAGTGATGTTTTTTTTTTAAAAAAAAACGTGATTACAACGATACAAATGATAAGGAATATATCTTATTCTGTGCCATTGTGACACATTTGATGTTTACAGTCAATATATGCATGGAAATACCACATAATTAGAATGACATTGAATTTTTACGGTACATATACCACGAATGGTCTATTATTTGCTAATCAACAGAAATGGTCAACCATTGCCATTTGGGGCATAATAAATATTTACTCTTGAAAGACATTGGTGTACCTAAATTTATATTCTAGAATTATTCCGATAGTGTATTCTATTGCTTGGTCAGCATGATCTTGTTCGTCTCGTAAAATACAATTTAGTGTCACGTAAAATTTTGATTTCTTTATGAACCTACGTTTGATTTTTACATTTGATGGCTTATAACATGGTTTTAAAGTGTATTACATTTAAACAACTAGTATTTGTGCAATCTACATGTAAATCAAGCTAACTATTTGACATTTGATATTAGAAGAGTAAAAATGTGTATAATGTTTAGTCTGTGCAGTTACATAAAGTGTACTAAATTACTACAATTATTGAGTTTGATGAGAAGCAATGCTATCTGTTACATTTATAAAATATAAATTAAGTTATTTGTTTTCACAACTTGGCAAAAAAGCGTAAATTATGACAGCAATCATGTGTTTGATAACCGTATAACTTTCGTCACGTAAAATACAAATAAAAATCCAGAGTTATTTGAGTCAATATGACAATTAATTATTGGCATGCTGGCAATGCTTTATTTAATATTTACTCAAGTTTTTTATCACTATATAATATTTTCTTTCATTGGATTTGAATAAAAACGAAATATTCACTGTACAATTTGGAAGAGCTCGTGTCTCGTTGGAAACAAATGAATTTTTTCAACTTTCCAGACGACTGCACATGACTTTCTTGGAAGCACAACAGAAAAATAACCATAATTAGTTACTGGATATATTTCAGAAATAATGTGTGATAAAACTGAGTTATGTGTACACAAGTTTTGCTTCCAGAATAAAGGCTTGACGTTTGTTAATTGTTGTTGAAAAATATGTTTCAAGACTGGTATTTTACATGGCAGTATATATATGTTCAATGATGAAACTATATGCCATGCTTAAACAACCTTTAGTTAGCATTAGTTTTGTTCCAAATTAGTCTTTCATGCTATTTCACCCATACAATAGTATTTTACGTGACAATATTTCATTCCAAACGTAATCTTATCCCTATAATCACTATATGCATTGATTTTGTTTTTTGTAAATCGTTTACCAAAAACTGTAATAACATGAGGTCAGAATTGTCTCTACTGCACAACTTGTAGCATTTTATTATTGTATTTATGGATAAGTTGCTTTCGTATTTTACGTGACGAACACGTCCGTACAATGCATGTACCAACACATGTATATTTAGCCGGGTTTTATTTAGATGCATATTTCAAATTATAAAGTAGTGTCATAGGTTCCAAGTCAGATTGGTGACAGTAACAATAATACCCACACGCTTTTCTACTTCTAATTCAAAAATGATTTAAGATATATAAAGTAAAATATAGTATAAACGAAATAGCATGTTATGATGTACATACCGGTTTCATAAATGTATTGATAGTAAATTGTTTTTGGAGAGTTGGTATATGTCAATATGTAGTACTGGAGTTAAAAAATAACACAACCATTAATTAACTTCTTTGTTGTGTTCTCTAGGGTAATACGTATGCTGTACATGCTATCATAACGTAAAATACACAGGCGAAAACACAGGCTTCTTTCCAACAGCGACATAGAAAAACACGCAATCTTGTTCATGGTGCCATGCTTGAAAAATGTTCCTAAAGGGGTTCGACTTTCATGTCCGATAGACGTTTTTGATATATTTAAAGGTCAAATTTACATACGCTTCTTTATAGATCTAAAATGTCCAAATCATGACAAATCGTTGTCAATCGGAGAGGATATTTGTGAACGTCGAAAAAACGTGACGGAATTGCGTTGGTCAGGAAGCTCTCCGACCTTACCACGTTTATTTTAAACATGTTCAAAACAAGCATATATATTGCGTCCCGATTCATACGTTGAGTCAGGTCTGTGATGAGTGTGAATGGCATTTATCAAAAAAGAGCATTGATACTTTGGTAGCGCATTATAAAAATCCAGTAATACACATTGGCACTTAAGTATACCGTAATTATTTCAATGTTATTGCGTCCAGACTGTCTTCATTGTTATCATCTATACCCTTGCGACTGATTTCTATGTGATCTTTTTTAATCATCAACTGTCTCCATTGTTCTCAAAAATATGACACCATGTCATGTTTAAACTCTTTTATCTCGACTAAAAGGACGAATAAAAGTGTGTAAATCTGCATATAGACGGGGGATGGATGTAATTTCGTCATGGTATAAGTCAAAGGGTAAGGATTTGTCAAAAAATGCCTTTTTGGGGATCAAAGTTTCAAATAACGCGTTTTTTGTTAAAAATCGCATACATTTTTCATGATTTCTCCCTAAATAATTCACGGTTTTGCTCAGAATTTTGTGTACTGATACCTCTTTAACTGCGAATAAATGTACACATTTTGTTTTGTTCAGACCCTGCAAAAGGAATATAAAAACAAGCAATACTTACTTCCGCGAGTTTTGCGTACATAAACACTGACAACTGTCTTCTATGTGTCAACTGTTTTCTATGTACCGGGTTGAACGGTGTGTGTACTCTCTGTATCATATAACACCTTCCCATTTTTCCAAGGGGATATTCATGAAAAAGGTACAAAAATGTATATTGAGCAAGAACCAATTATTTGCTGCTCCCGATAGGTGATGCTCTACAGAGGTTGTTGTCATGTAAATGGTTATCAAAGTAATCACTCATTTAGAGTTAATGATGAAATGCATGTCTAACACTATGTTAGGATCAGGCATTGCCCAAAAATGGCGCGCTCCATACGGACATAAAATTGCAACAACAACAAGTTTTATAGACATGGGAGTACAAGGAAGTGTAGCTAGTTTGCTTCCACCTGAGAACAATACAAACCCGGAACACATGAGTGGAATGTTATAAAGTAAGATTTATTAAGGAACACCAAAATACAACTCTCAGAAACGAACGCGAAGTACCGTAATAAGAATGTTCTTTGTAATTTGATTGGATACGTAAGAACAAATAATAATGAACTGTCATATTTGTGTGATTCGACGATTTTCAGTAATCGGCACAAAAACGTCCATGTCACATCCCACAAGAGTATGTTGTAGTAAGTCTTCTTAGGTAAAGAACCACTAAATGCCTCCGCGGACCAAGTGGTGATACACTCAAGTAGTCCTTAAAAAAACTTTGGTTTGCCTGTAAATGGAGATATTTCTTGACAAATGTGGAGTTGAATGATGAAATTGAGTTTAAATGGTTGGTAAATATGCATGTAGTGTAGTAAAACTGTAATATTTGTATTATTCCACTAGTTTGTTCTTGATACCAAAGTGAAAGTAGACTAGGGTAAAACCCAGAACTCATAAATCCGGACATGCGTAAAAACGGATAGACCGTGTTTGAAGGACAAAAATTTTCTTAGAAGATACATGACCCCCCTTTTTTATTTCATTATTTTGAAGCTTAAATGCCCCTCTTTACAATGATATATGTGGTCCAGGTGGCCATAGACTAAAAGAAGTTGAAAATTGGGGCTTACTATGGCCAATTTACATTGAGCTATAGAGCAAATCTATTTGGTGGTTTCTAACCTCTTATTAGATTGAACAAAAGCTGTTTTTATTCACACTGTAAATGTATTAGTGTTAGGAACACATAATATGAACTAAGGCATCGCCTAAATCGGTATTTAATAAATATTAGATAACAGCTAGGCTATATTTGAAGATATACAAACGGGTTCCAGTTGCTACTATATATATATGCTTTATCCAAGGGAGATAACAAATGTATGCAAGCATTGTATATAGTCTGGAGTTTCTTCCCTTACCACTACGTTTGTAATCAGCAAAACCAGTATATCATTGTACAAATCAATTCAATGCATTGAAATTGTCATAATTTGATTCAAAATCAATAAAACCAACGACATACCTATACTGTACTGTAATAGTGTAGGCCTACTGTATGAGGTTTTATTTTGTCCCGAAATATAGATAATTTCCAGCCTCCCAGGCCTACCTAACCATGTTTGTCTTTCGTCCATACTGTATCCGCTTGGAAAATCGAAGATATTACAAAAGCGACACCGTACGATATTTGATGGGGCCAAGGTATATATCACTAGATCTAGACCCACAACAAATATCACACAATTGTGCTTCGCAGCTTGCATACAGTGAGTGTGTAGACTCTCGGACTATCAGCTCATCCGGAACATGATTTCGCGACTCTCTTTCCAATTTCGATCGAAGCAAATTTACAACAACATCGAAGTGCTCAACCTGGTTGACGATTAATCCGGAATCAATCCATATAAATAAATATTTTATATACTTTTTCGTTTTGGTTACTTAACGTCTTAAGTTGGCTAAAGTTAACTGCAGCACACGATGTTTTTGTTTTGTTTTGAAAAAGGGTACGGTCTAAAACTCGTCGCTCCGCTTCTCGGAGTGTTTACTTCCCTTTGTTGATTCAATAATTTTGTTTCATTTCATAGAATATTTTTTAAAAATTGAAGAATACAAAAGAAAACATTTGGGCTCAACCGTTTCGAGATTAAGAATTTTCTTATTTTCCAAGATTATTCACCTCGGAAAACTGCCTGAAATTTTTGACCGGAAATAACTTTTTTTGAAAGCATTAGTACCGGCAGAGACTCGACGAAGACAGGCACGTGGACCCGTTATTGGTGTGGCTATTTTCAATAGCCAGCTTCGCTGGCTATTAAATACCCTATTAGATACCAAATTGGAAGCAATAAACGAAAACAACAAGAACTTCAATTAAACCTCTGCTTAGCTATTTGTGCGAGAGGTTGCTCATATAAAACAAATTGCTAGTTTTCGTCAATGGTAAAAGGACGATCATTCCAGTATCGTTTTAGACTTATTTAGAAGCGAATTTAGGCTGGTAGAAACAATTACAACCGTTACCAAGCTGTCATCACAGGAACATGTTATATCGGAATGAATTTCTATATAGGTATTGTAAGATACTAGTACTGTGCTCCAAGAACCCATTGCACTTTTTAATAATTTTTATTGACCGGTACTGTTTAATTTTACTAATACTACTCTGCTATTCTAAACTAACTCACGAGTGTCATTATATTAATACTGGTAATGTTTCACTTAGTATCCGTAGAAGTTTAACACACAGAAGCTCCTGTGCTCTATCAGACTGATACAAAAATGAATCGTTTAGTCTATGATATGGGTATTCCAAACATCTACAAGAGCATGATACCGCCAGTACATTTGCCAGTGTATTTCTAAAATGACCCTCGCAAAGGTCATAGTTTCACTATCCGAGCCATTCACTTGATAAACAAGCAAAACGTATTGTTGTGTATGTTACTGCCAAACGATGATAAAACAAGACAAGACATGGGAAAAATAGCATTGACCACTATCACATACAGTAGAATAAGTAAACTAAACAGCCTATTGAAAGTCGTATTTCAGCTGGAAAAAGCTCTACACACCTTGTGGGGCATAAATATGATGCCGACATAATATCAGACGTTGCCGACTTTGGTAACCGCGGTAACCGAATCTCTAACCACTTCCTTCGAGGAAAAACTTCAAAATTACACTGTAGTATTTTAAGACCATAGATTGAATCGTTGTATAATCTTTTTTTATGAAAGGATTAGTGAATGATCAAGGCATGAGGCGTTTGATCACGATTCGTCGATTTTGTGATTAATCCGTATACCACTGGCTGCTACAAGGATAAAAAGTGCGTCTAATTGCCTGGTGCATGGACAAGATAAGACGACACAAGTTCTGTATTATTACGCGACAAAAGTGGTAGTAAATGAACATTACTAAGCACGTTTAAACCCCTAGTATGAAGTTCTTTAATAATCGGTGGTGTATCAAATCCTGTAATCACTAACTGTGAAAGGAAATTCATCAAAGTGCATGTGACAAATGAAACACATTATATAACAATACGTCAGCTGAAGAAACATTATAACAAATTCATTCAAGCACACATGTTTATTTGGCAGACACATTACATTTATACGTCACTTCCGTGTAGCATACATGTACGGTATATAAGAATAAGGTATGTTTTACATTAGTATTTTCAGCGTAAATAAGTGAATGGTATTGAGGGTCTAGATTAATTATTTCCGTTGTAAACTGACGAATTTGGTGTTTCAAATATTGCAAATATCTGCGAGATTAAAAATAATTTAAGTGGTTTTATGATCGAACGTTTGCTATACTTGTATCTTCAAACACTCTTACATTTCCTGCATTGTTTCTACGCATTTCCTCATGAGCCATCACCTTTAAATGCGCATGTCTGTTACAAAAACTACGAAACTACCACATTCATTATCCCAACCGGGTGAGGGGTAATATGCTATTTATACACATTCATTAATGTTCGTGATAAAACGGAATCGTGCGGCTGATGAAAGCACGAATATATCAATGTAGTGCGTTTTCGATTGTCGGTTATATTTCGTATTTTCCCGTTTATATCCACAGGTAACTGTATCGTAAACGAAAAAACAATGTTTTTTGAAAACTTATATTTTTCTATCAAGGACAATTTGTACAGAAATCCACGAGCCGGTTCGAGAGGTGCAGTTTGTTTTTAATAAAAAACTGCTTTATGCATACCAATTATCTATAAAAGGATGTGTGTTTACACAAACAATGTTATGGGATGAATGTAAGCCCAAAATTAACTTCATATCATAAAATCCATTGCTTAAATGTGTATTTTAACTGTCGCTGGTGTAACACATTGTGAGGGACGGCCATATGGATTTGTGTTGATTGCACCATATGAATCGGCTGTGAAACAGTATCTACATTTTATAGTATAACTTTTTAACTATTTGATCAATTCTGATAAGATCTGGCATATAAGTACTTTAAACATTGCTGTATATGAATATAAATAGTTAATGGAGATATTAATAGTCAAATTTTGTTTTTGATTGATTGAAGTTCTGGTTCATCTAGCACAAATAAACCTTTATAGAAAAATATAAATTTTCAAAAAAATTTTTTTTTTCGTTTTCAACGATACAGTTACCTGTGTTTATATCCTCGTAATTTCGCATTTTATCACCATAGCCTATATTCGCCTTTTCATTTTTTGCGTTTTGTATAATTACGCGTTTACGTCTTAGACTATTATCGTAGTTTCATGTGCTCAAACATTTCGATGGCCCTAACATAATTCCGTCGGCTGCAAACATGTAACGTTCAACGATAAAGGCATGACTTTGCAACTATAAACTGTCAACTTTATATTTTGTATTTAATTTGTTTGATATGTTCACATCAATCAGCATGCATTAAAATGGTGCAACGTTAAGTGCCAACCAATTTAAAGGCATAAATCCTTAAGTGCCAAAAATGTACCAACGGCGCATTTCATGTTTTGTTATCTGAATTATGCAAATAACTTAAACTCACTCCTTTCATTTAAAACGTCACTTAAATAAATAATAAAAGCCAAACTTAGTGATAAGGTATATACAGTATTATCACAATTATCTACGAATGGAAAGCATTTGTTTACGTGGAGAATTCATTTTTGTTTCAGTCGCAGTCGTGAATGTTAAATAATGTGTCTATTCAATAAAAGTGGAAATTTTATCATTCTTGAGTAAAAAGGTAAGACATTGGACTTTTAGTTTTGATGTTGTCCATTTGAGTCTTGTTTGGTAACCTGTTTTTAAACTCTGTTGCAGATACTGTACCCTATGAGTCTGAAAATTGTTTGTTTTACTTTGGCACTTCGTTCTTCTTTTTCATACATTATCGTTTGACATAAATAACGTAACATTTCATATTGTATGCACTCAACGAATGTTTTAAGAAGACAGGTCTTAAAATACTTAACCACAAGTAACTGCCAACTCGCAAACATGGACAACATTCAGGGTAAAATAGTCTCAAATCTGGTTAATTGGTGTAACTTTTCATACGAAACTACATACAAAAACAAAATGCTAATGTGAAATGTCTGATCAAACAACATATCACTTACTTTAGTTTTGTCACAGCCGTAAAATGTATGTGGCCTAAACCAACAAAGTTTGAGAAAAAGTTCTTAGGCAACAAAGGGGACCTCAAGAAGTCAGCTGACCTTGTCTCTGTGATCGGATGACAGTATGGACGTGATTTAAAGGATGGAGAAAACGGAAAGAAGAATCTAACACATGGCCATATAGCTGGCCTACAAGACTGGTGCATATCTAAAATCAGCATCAAAGGGCGCTTCTTATGAACCTATTTTCATGATAATTGGAACTTGTCACGATGACAAGAACCAATGTCTGCATGAAGTTCAATTAAAACATTGTTGTAGTGTTTTCCGAGAACTAATGTCTGCATGTAGCTTAATCTATACATTGTTGTAGTGTTTGCCAAGAACCAATGTCTGCATGTAGTTCAATCTATACATTGTTGTAGTGTTTGCCAAGAACCAATGTGTGCATGTAGCTCAATGTAAACATTGTTGTAGAGATTTCCAAGAACCAATGTGTGCATGTAGCTTAATCTATACATTGTTGTAGTGTTTGCCAAGAACCAATGTGTGCATGTAGCTTAATCTATACATTGTTGTAGTGTTTGCCAAGAACCAATGTCTGTATGTAGCTTAATCTATACATTGTTGTAGTGTTTGCCAAGAACCAATGTCTGCATGTAGTTCAATCTATACATTGTTGTAGTGTTTGCCAAGAACCAATGTGTGCATGTAGCTCAATCTATACATTGTTGTAGAGTTTTCCAAGAACCAATGTGTGCATGTAGCTTAATCTATACATTGTTGTAGTGTTTCCAATAACCAATGTCTGTATGTAGCTTAATCTAAACATTGTTGTAGTGTTTTCCAAGAACCAATGTCTGCATGTAGCTCAATGTAAACATTGTTGTAATGTTTCCAAGAACCAATGTCTGTATGTAGCTTAATCTAAACATTGTTGTAGAGTTTTCCAAGAACCAATGTCTTCATGTAGCACAATGTTAACATTGCTGTAATGTTTTCAAAGAACCAATGTCTGTATGTAGCTTCATCTAAACATTGTTGTAATGTTTTCAAAGAACCAATGTCTGCATGAAGTTAATTCAAACATTGTTGTAATGTTTTCCAAGGACCAATGTCTGTATGAAGCACAATGTAAACATTGTTGTAGTGTTTTCCATGAACCAATGTCTGCATGAAGTTCAATTTAATCATTGTTGTAGTGTTTTCCAAGAACCAATGTCTGTATGTAGCTTAATCTAAACATTGTTGTAGTGTTTACCAAGAACCAATGTCTGTATGTAGCTTAATCTAAACATTGTTGTAGTGTTTTCCAAGAACCAATGTCTGTATGTAGCTTAATCTAAACATTGTTGTAGAGTTTCCAAGAACCAATGTCTGTATGTAGCTTAATCTAAACATTGTTGTAGAGTTTCCAAGAACCAATGTCTGCAAGAAGTTTTTTCAAACATTGTTGTAGTGTTTTCCAAGAACCAATGTCTGCATGTAGCTCAATGTAAACATTGTTGTAATGTTTCCAAGAACCAATGTGTGCATGTAGCTTCATCTATACATTGTTGTAGAGTTTTCCAAGAACCAATGTCTGAATGTAGCTGAATCTAAACACTGTTGTAGTGTTTTCCAAGAACCAATGTCTGCATGTAGCTGAATCTAAACATTGTTGTAGAGTTTTCCAAGAACCAATGCTGTATGTAGCTTCATCTAAACATTGTTGTAGTGTTTTCCAAGAACCAATGCTGTATGTAGCTTAATCTAAACATTGTTGTAGTGTTTTCCAAGAACCAATGTCTGCATGTAGCTGAATCTAAACATTGTTGTAGTGTTTTCCAAGAACCAATGCTGTATGTAGCTTAATCTAAACATTGTTGTAGTGTTTTCCAAGAACCAATGCTGTATGTAGCGCAATATAACATGGTTGTAGAGTTTACCGAGAACCAATGTTCAATTACGATGTAAATATAATCAGTTTTGTTTGGGCGATGCTATTTATTTATAAAGTATTCCTTAATTAGTAAACACGTCACCTTTCTTGTCTGCGAATAAGGAAATAATAGTATTCCTACTGACTTAAGACTTAAAGATAATAAAATATAATTTGCAATTTTCATTTATGACACAATCGACAAAATTAATGTTTTGAGAAATTATTGCTCTTTATAATGCCTTCTCTTGAACTTATTAAGTGAAGCACATTTATAGGCACTTTGGTAAACACTTGACAGAACAGAAACGTGACGAATTGAAGTGCAGTATGCAGAATATATTGCTTTACGTGCAAAACTTTGATTACTAGTACTTGACATTTATGATTCTTGATTCTCTTTCTGTTGGACATAAGTTACTTTTGAGTCATGTTTTATCGGCTCGATGGTAGAGCGTCCACTTCGAATGCGTGAGGTCCAGTAAGTGGTCGATCGCAAGGCCGTGTCATATCAACGACATAATATGTAAACCTGTACTAGTTTCATATTCATTGCCATGACGCTAACCATGGTTCTAGGAATACTGTTAGGTAGGTGTCAATATGATTAGGTTTTATAGTATACAACATACGTTTTATGATAAAATGTATGAAATATAATTATGACACTCCAGTGAATATCCACCTTACATAGTGTCATTTAAAATAAAGAAATTCTTCTTGCATTTTGCATTGACTTTGTGGATTATTGCAGAATTTTACATCTGAGGATTAAGGGATTTTAAGAATTCAAGTCTCGTATTTGTAACATATCTTCCTCGTCTTCATGGTATTGAGCAGGGGTCTTTCTATGCCGTAAATAGCTCAGCGACAATTGGTACATGGTGATAGCGAGCAAATTTTCAAATCTACTTAAAATAGTAAAGTTCATGAATAAAACTGTCAGTAGGATTAAAACTTCGTGCATGGCTGGATCCACTTATGTTGATCCGACACTGAGGAGAGACTGGAAGTCCTCACATCCTGACTTGTATATAAAAAGCTCAAAGCACAATCATCAGTCAGGGAAGTAATTGCTTCGGGGAGTTGACAGTATGAAATGTCAGAGTACATTCCCTTATATGTTATTGTACAATGGTTTATTATGCACCAAGCACTAATTGGATAAAAAACTATTATAACTATTATATAAGCGTTGTAGAACATTTTGTTTTTATTTAGTAATTCTTGACTAGCATGTGTATCGTCTTTCTGTCTAGAGCATAAAGTAAATTGCACATAAAGTATATTAAGCATCTATTGGAATAACAGACAGACCTCCATTCGCATGAAATAGTTATTGTGCCGTACGTTTGTTTGGTGGCGCTTTCCGAACACCCATCGAATTCTTCTGGTTCGCACGAGTTGTCAAATTTATGAAATCCCGAATGTGCCATTAGTTTAGTCTATTTTAGAAAGATTTCAAGCTAATGTTTCTCAGTATGTAAAACATTAACTGAAATCGATATGACAAACTTAATAAAAAAGATGTTAAGTCGCAATTTATGTACGTATGAAATTCAACGACCAGACAAAAAGCAATTTACTGGATTGGTCAATGTTGGCTTCATTTCATTTTTATCGGCCGTTTTCTGATAAATTGGCGCAAACTCAAAACAATGATATGTTTTGGAGAGTTTGGTTTTCCTTAGACAAACTGGTGTTATTTTGGAAACTCCATGTTACACATTGGCGTTGGTCTAGTATGTTTATTCCACGTAATGTGTTTATACAATTTACGCTAATAATGTGCGAGTGGTATTCTAGACAAAGCCCAACTGCTTTTTTATTGCTATCAAATTATTCATTGCACAAGTCATGAACTATATGCTCTGCTTGCTAGTTTTCTGAACAGTTAAGACATTTGAACGTTATAACAATAACACCATGCATGAAACCACACAGCAGGGAAACAATAAGGGGGAGGGTGTAAAAAGAATAACATTGTATGTTTGCAAAATATCTATTCCATACTATTCAACTTTAATAGTCTCAATTGATGCCTAGACAATTCAAAATCTACATGATCTAGAAATGAAGGCGTACTTATATTTTTTAAATGAACACAATGTACTTGTCAATGGAAACACTTAAAGTGACATGGTAAATGTTATGCACAATATGTACTTTTATAAAAGAGAAAATATTTTTTTGTGTCACATTTTTCCTTAGATGGGATTTATAATAAAATTGTCCGAGATTCGAGAATACTGGCATAGCCGAGTACTAGATTCAATAGTTTATGGTAAACATTTTTCATCAGTGGAGATAGGCACTGTTTATTTGTGATATCATTCAATTAATAATTTTATCGTAACTACTTGATTTTCTATAATAAGTGATTTAATGGTATTTTCTATCTCATTTATGTTATTCTATTATTGATATAGTCGTTTGGCGAGTCATTATTTTGGTTAATATTTTAGAAGTTCTTCGACTAAGTTATTGGATTCATCGGTGTTTTCTAATTTTAGACAATGGAATAACTTTAAACGCGACATCGATTAAAAATTAGAAAATGAACTTTCAGTCACCATACAATTCATTTATTTAATAAACGCCTCCTTAATATGACTTGTGATAATTATAACAAATTGATAAACAGTACGCAATTCATTTAGCATGACATACATCATAAGCATTAACTTTAATGCGTATTTAGGCTAGTGTTGCCGTAAACACTGCGTTAGATTCATTAGAGATTAATTAGAATTAATTAGAATTACATACATTTTTTATCACATCATAAATAATTAAATCTATTTTGTAGATAATTACCAGCATGATTCCAGGAAATATTTGGCCTGGAATTAATCAACATTCATATAATTACTTATATCTCGTAGACAATTACCAGCATGATTCCAGGAAATATTTGGCCTTGAATTAATCAACATTCATATAATTACCTATATCTCTTAGACAATAATCAGGATAATTCCCGGAAATATTTGGCCAGGAATTAATTAACATCTGTCAAATTAATACACACCGTATATGGCGTATAATGTACCAGTTTGTTCTTGTACTGATGAGATTGTAATAAGTCACTAATAACACATCCAATCAATCTTGGTATCCTCTCCTAATTAGGTGATAAGGTGATATCCACTGGTTCAGTTTTGTTGGCATCATAAATCCATTATGCAGCGAAATAAGTGATTTATAAAAATTAAAATGCATGTACTAGTTATTCAAAATCTAAAGCGTTCAGTCCATGTATTAAGCTTGGCTCACGGTATTGGCACGAACATGGCTGTGAATTTAATTCAACAATTATCTTTGTGAAATTGTTTTGTATTCTTGAAGAGTCGATATATTTTCTAACACTGTTTAGAGTAACTATGTTTACTTCGCTGGCTTAAAATGAGAAGGCCGTAAAGTACAAAATCAATAGTTTGAGAAAACAAGAAAAAATTACTGAAATTTACTACTTACTTTTGGAAAAACAAGCTTTTATAACTTCATTTTGGTCAACATGACAAGTTCCGATTTTCATGCAAATAGACCCATAAGTAGCGCTTTATGATGCAGATTTCTAATATGTATCAGTCTCATACGTTCGTAAGCAGTACTTGCGACCTTCTCATTCTAAGCCAACGAACATTGTCTTAAACCGCATCGAGAAATTTCCCATGACCACCTGGCAATAAATGTTAAATCAATTTAAGTATTTCTTCTCCTGGGACTCGCTTCGAGTCTTTTATTGTAAAACCTTTCACTCTGATTTTTAAGACAATTTACAATTTGTTTTTCATGATGCCCAGAGGAGTATGAATTGTTGTGAACGCTGTTTTTGTTAGCAAATTGAAATGTTAGTTATATGACAACACTGACAAACACTAGTACCATAGTCGCTGTAAATATTTTTTCTGCAAGTCATTGATTACTGTGCCATTGTCTGAGTTTTTTGTTGTTTTATAATTATACGAGGGGTGTACCAGAATTACGTAGACTTTTGTCATAACTTTTTTATTTAGGCATGTATTCTCATCAAATTTGCCGTAGGAAAACATCAGACCATTTTCAAAAGAATCGGTAAAAATAGTTTCTAACAGAATGTTAGAAAGCCATTTGATCTGTCGCCATAGTAACCAATAGTTGGATAGGCGGGACAGCTAAATTAAAAAATATTTTTGACATTTTTCAACTGCTTATACCTCACAGATACCAAGTCTTATTTTTACGCGACTTCATGACATACAAGCGCAATATCTCTGGAACGTACGCCGTTAATTTCGTCTTTATAAAGGTTACCGTTGTTGATTTTTGGTACAAAACAAGCAACAGCTGCTGTGCGTAACCACTGAAAATGTGACGTCAGCGAAATACGCTGGAAATCGAACCATCATGAAGTTTTGTGTGAACCCCGGGGAGACGCCAGAACAAACGCTTTAAATGGTGGAACCTGCTACCTCTAAATCTCTTTTATCGAGTTACCTGATTTTCAAACGACACAAGTGCATCATGCGTTGTCGATACTGAATTAAATGACATGGACCGACGGCGAAAACCAACGGCGAATGCGACGTCACCAAGCGTTTTCTAGGACCACATCGACCTGAATCGACGTTCTATTATAAGGGTTATATGGGACATTACTGGTAATATATTGGAACTGTTTATCACATTTAATGTAGTAAATAATCATTCCTAAGTTTTGTACGGTTGTGCCCATCTTTATAGCTACAATGTACACAGTTAGGAGCTTCACTTATCCGGGAAGTTTCGCCGACGTCGTGACGTTCCGTTGACGTGCCCCGCATACCGTATCCCTACCTATCACCGGAAGCTGCAGAATTTGATCCAAATAAGATACGGCTTTGAAATTTCACGTACTTACGCAGTACATATTATTTGCACCCCACACAAAAGTATGTGTTCGTATGATGAATGGTATGGAACGTATGACAAAAGTCTACGTAATTCTGGTACAACCCTCGTACATGTATTTATCAGTATAGCTTAGGTCCCACTGAGCAGGTTTGCCTCGGCGATGTACTCTCGATGGGTTTTTAAACACACACAAAGAGCAGTGCATTTGTGGTCTATGTGAAGCTTCGAGGAAGTCATTAGAAAATTTCTGAAATGTCTGTTCCCGATGCCTGCCGAAACTTATTTATATAAATCGGGGGTACATCACCCAGGCAATCATTTCTCAAAGGGACCTAGGCTTAAATGCAATATCCTTTGTTACAATGTTCATTGACGATCTTTGTTAGGGCCCTAAATGGTGGTATATTGTATTTACAGAACGTATATACCAATCTATAACCATATTTATATTTATATAAACGTACAACATACGTTATTTATACCGATACAATCTGAAAATCTGAAAGTTGAAACATCGCCCAAATGGAATTGTATTTAATGGACTTATGCGTTTCCCGAATTCATAGATTCATAAAACGATATTATTTTTTGAGCAAGGAGAAATTTATCTGTTGTTATGTTCTCTTTAAGTCTTTTATCATGTTTTGAGTTAGTGCTGTTTCTCAATGTTTCTTTTGAATTGACCCGACATTTGGAACTGTAAGTGATATTGTGATTTTGGAGAATGGGATAGGATTCATACTGATTTGATTGTTTTCATGCATTTCATTTAGCAAATTCTGACTTTTGAGCAAAAACTTTTATTATCATCCATTATCGAACGATGTTAATTTGTCAAATTGCTTTTAAAATTTAAATCGTCTTTTAAAATTATACTGTAGTGAAATGGTAACGTAATTACGAAGAAACATTGCGATTTGGCAACGGAATTAAACATCAATTTGGTACTAAATAATCAGTAATTATTACAGTAATTGCGATCGATACAAATGTAACATGCATAAACCCGCCTCTAATTTTACAAATTGGGCAATGTTTAAGTTTTTACACATTTTCTAGTTAAAACTTCTGCCCCAAAGAGAGTCATCATAAATAAGAAATATCTTTTAATATCTAATGCCAGAACCAACTTATTGACAACATATGGCAACGCTTCCTTTCAAAGTTAATTGTGCCGACCTTTTCTTATTTTGTTAGGAATGGAGATTTGCCCATGTGATGTGCCAGATGATTCATTGCTGTTTGATGGCTTTTACTCAGGTTATATTTGACTTACTGGGAAAGTAGACTGCTGAGTGGGGTCTGTATTTTTGTCGCTGTCGTCTCATGTTTTCTTCTTCATGTTGATAATGGCCCTTAATGTAACATTTCACTATCCTTACGATTTGTTGCTGTCATTTTATGTGTGCATCGTATCCTTTTGTTCGTTTCCTTATTACTATTGTGATGTGCTTTATGTGCTCTGTCGTTTTTGTGGCTTTGTTTACTTCTTTCTCTGTCTGATTTGACTAAGATCTTTTTAAGTAATTTTGAAAACATCTCTGAACATGTTGTTGTGTTTCTCAGCATGCGTAATTATAATTTGACATGATAGAAAACGTGCAATTCCTATAATCAATTTTTGAAGTTTAATTTTAGACACAAAGCAAAATGAGTTATCCCAGTATTACAACGGTTAGTGGAATGCAAATATTTCAGAAAGGCAAATTGAATAGCATTGGTGAATTCGTCACACTTTCTGTCGACCTTAAAGTGTTCCATTTCTTCTGTTATATTTCCGATAATATGCATATAGTTCGCTATCATAAGATGCAGTCTAAAGTGATTGATTGGGTATTCAAAATGACAATGTCTGCGTCTTTAAGCAATGCGTTGGTTTATGGTTTTATCATGATGTAATTAAACAATTCACGATAATTATATGCGCACCAAGTATTGAAATACGTATTAGATCCGTCCTTTTGGAATTGCATTCAGTTTGATTGAGAATTGATCGTTAATGAACACAACTGTTTCCATACAATTTTCACATATTTCGTGCATGTATTGTGTCTGATCACTACAAAGGAAGTAAAATATTGACCTCGTCTAGATCATTCAATGAACCATGTTAGAATGAATACTGTTCCAAATGAACTCAATATGTTCGTTATCAGAAATATCATTTGATAACTGTCTAAGACGATATCCAAATGTATTATTGTATGTTTAATAATTATTAGGAATTTTATGGAGCTTAACATATCTGAATGCTGTATTTACACACATAGACTCCATCAATATTCATACGAATTACGCTTACGAATTTTTGTTAAGTCATGTCTGCCTTAAAATCGGTTTGTTGATTGCATCGTTTATGAACAAATTAATCGACGACACAAAGTTGAGATGGAACATACTTGTAAACGAAGTTTGTTCTGTATTCGAACAATCGTTCATGTTTGATTATCGTTCAACGTGCGTCTATGAAATGTATCAAATAATTAATTATATAAATATATGGCAACAGTGTTAGCACAGATGGAAATCTGACGACGTGTCATCAAGACATATTATGAATGGAATACCAAACCGAACAATGAAACTTAACAGCAACTTGATACTATTTTCATTTGCCAATCTCTTAAACATATGGAAAAGCTGGCTATCTTGTCTTATTTCCTCGTGGCGATAGTTTCATATTGTAAGAGGAGTTTATTTAATTACAGTTAAAAGTTGTCCGAGAAAAAAACTCATTTCCTTATAACAATTATTATTACATCAATTGACATGTCTCACACAGCTATTTTACCAGTACATTTATAAATACCACGATGACTTTTCGTGCATACGAAATTATATTGTTGGGCGCCATTACAACGCCTTCAAACGTCATACACAATGTGATATTACTTGGCACATAACATACTAGTATGGCAAAAGGTTTCAAGAGTATATTTGAAAATATCTCGTTTCATCCTCTCGTTGTCTGCAATAGCGATATTATATCATTGAATGACTACTGAAGAAAACATCTATAAAGTTTATTATGTATTAGGCAAAAACGATGCAATATTTTGTCTGTCCTCGTATGGCACTACGCCAAACATAATCGTGTATGCGGACAATATTTTAAACATTTAGAAATTAGGATTTTTAGATACGTCATTGTCCGTAAATGAGAGTTTGAGTTTGTTAAATGTGTTATAGGAGTAGACTATCATAAGATATGTTTCTACCATAGCTGAATGCACAGGCGGAATAATATCTGTGATTAGACATGATAGGACTAGTTTGCAACTTTTGTGGTCAAACTATGTCATGACATCAATTCTCAACGTTTGCGAACTCCGAAAACGATATACTGTCCTGCATTGTACGTAATACGTGCAATATCTATTATATATGTACACTATAATATAATATGATAGCTATTATGTCGCATACACGCAAAACAATAATATGTTTTGGAGAGTTTGTGTTTCCTTAGACATACTGGTGTCATTTTGGAAATTCCGCATTATACACTGGCGTTGGTTTATAATAGTTATTACACGTATGTGTTTGTACAGTGTGCACTGATAATATACGACTGGTATTCGAGACAAAACCGGACTGTTTTGATTGCTACCAAATTATTTATTGCACAAACCTTGAATTATTTAACCTGCTTGCCTTTTCCTGAACATTTGAGTGATTTGCACGTTATTACAATGACACTGCGTGAAACGATGCAATAGGTAACCGATTGAGGGGGGATAAAATGATTTACAGAAGTTGTTTGCATAAGCATCCCGGACTGATTTGATCACCGTTGAAAAATCTTGTACTTTGAAAGGAGAAAAGGTTTGGATTACGCGAGTACTAACTTCGAATTTCCTTATGTTACCTTTAGTTTTGTACATGTAAGTTATTATACCAATGTTAAATGATTCGGGGATAATCCCATTATCGAATACAGTATTTTAAAACAGTTTATGGTAAATATTTTTCATAAATGGGTAAGGATATTAGATTTGTTCACTGACAATTTTATCGTATCCTCTTCTTTTATTTGTTTTATCTAATTAATGACATGTTCTATCTCATTTTGTACTGTTCTATTATTATCTTTCGGCAAGTCATTATTTTATTTAGCTGTTCGTCGACTAATTTATTGAAATCCTCGATGTTTTCTGATTTTAGACAATGAAATAACTAAAAGCGACATCGGTTAAAATTACGAATGTATTAGTATTCATTCAATTCATTCGTTTAACTTACGCCCCATTAGTGTCATTTGTGATAATAATAAAAAATAAGTAAACAGTTATCAATTCATTTAGCATGGCATGCGTCTTGAGCATTAACTCTAAAGGCTAGTGTTGTCTTTAACACTGTGTATTAGACTCATCAGAGGTTAATTGGAATTATTTATAATTAAACACATTCCGTCACACCATAAATAATTACCCGTATAGCGTAGATAACGATCAGCATGATTCCATGAAATATTTGACCAGGAATTAATCAACATCTATCGCATCAATACACACTATGCATTGCGTATAGTGTACCAGTTTGGTTCGTGTACAGAGAAGATTGTAATATCCAGTATGCAGCGAAACAAGTTATTTATACATTCATTTACTGGTAATTCAAAATTTAAAGCTCTGTAAATGCCTGAAGGTTTGGCTTACAGTATTGGTACAATCATGGTTGTGGATGTAATTCAACAATTATCTGTGTGAAGTCGTTTTGTCGTCTTGAAGAATTCAATATATTTCTCACATTGTGTTCAGAGTATATCTATTTCCTTGATTTCGCTGGTTAAGAAGGTCGTAAAGTACACAATCAATATTTTGAGAAAGCAAGAAAAAACTGTCTGAAATTCATTCGAATCTTATGGAAAAACAAGCTTTTACAACTTCATTTTGGTCAACATGACAAGTTCGATTTTCATGCAAATAGGCTCATAAAATGATAAAGATGTCAAATATATATCAGTCTTATAAGGTCTTAAGTAGTACTTACGACCTTCTCAATCAGAGACAACAATTAGCTGGTTGTATTGTCTCGGGTATGTCCATACTCCTTTGTCTTTTCGTATGTTTCCCTAGTATAATTACTTTGATTCACTGCTAGAAGAACATTTTCTTAAACCTCAGCGAGAAATTTCTCATGACCACAGGGCAATAATTGTTAAATCAATTTAAGTATTCTTTCTCCTGGGACTTTCTTTGAGTAATTTATTGTTAAACCTCTCACCTTGATTTTTTAGACAATTTACAATTTGTTTTTCATGATGCACAGGGGAGTACGAGAATTGTTGTAAACGCTGTTTTTGTTAGCAAATTGAATTGTCAGTTATATAACAACGCCGACAAACACAGACACGCCATGATACCATAGTCCATGCAAACATTTCTTAAAATATCAACTGTAATTTATGAATGTAGCGTCCATTTTATAGTCATGTGACTGTGTTTTGGGGTTTTGCGTTTTCTTGTTTCCTGTCCGAACCAAACCAGTTACTGTCACAGTTTACTGTGGTTCCGACAGACCATTGAGTACTGTAACATTGTTGTTTGAAAATTATACATTTATCAGCACATGCAATATCCAGCGTTCCTTTGTTACAATTAAATTGACGACCTTAGTCAGGACCTTTAATGATGGTAGAATGTATCTACATAATCATATACCAGCGTACTATATAAGTTATAAGACGGATACATAATTGCAATCTGCATCATAAGTCACTTCTAATGAGCCTATTACATGTACCATGAAAATCGGAACTTGAAGGACTTGAAAATGAAGTTGTAAAAGTCTGTTTCGATAAGTAACGAGTAAATTTCAGACAGATCTGTCCTGTTTTGATGTTGTACGACCTTCTCATTCTAAGCCAGCGATTTCTATTTCTATATACAGACAAAATGCATAATCAATGATGATAATGCATTTTTAGGGCATATGGAAGTCTTGAAGTTGGAACATCGTCCAAATAGAATTGTATTCAAAGGACTTATGATTTTCCTGAATTCGTAGATTCATACAATAATGTCAGATTTTGAGCCAGGAGAAATGATTTATCTGTTGTTATGATCCCTTTAAGTCTTGAATTACGTTATTCGTACTAGTTTAAACTAGTGTTGTTTCCGAATGTTTCTTTCGAATTGACCCGGTATTTGGAACTTTAAGTGATATTTCGTTTTGGAGAATGGGGTTTGCTTTATACTAATGTGATTGTTTTTATGCATTTCATTCACCAAATTATGACTTTTGAAGAAAAACATTTATTCTCATCCATTATCGCTCTAAGTTAATTTGTAAAAGTGCTTTAAATCGTCGTTCAAAATTATACTGTTGTGTAACGTTAAAGTAATTACGGACAAATATTGCGATTCAAAATAATCAGTGAAAAGAAATTTCAGTAATTGCAATAGTTACAAGAGTAACACACTTAAAAACGCTTTTAATTTCACAAAATGGGAAATGTTTAAGCTTTCACACATTGTCCAGTTAAAAATTGTGTCCCAAAGCGTGTCGTCATCAATAAGCAATATCTGATCGATATTAGTAATTCCAGAAAAAACTAATTGACAAAAGATTTTTTGAACATAAGTTATTCAAAGTTAACACTCATGTGTTCCGTCCGGGTGTTTGTAGCGTAGATGATATAAGCTTTGGTACAAGTTTCAAGTGAAGCAATCAGTCCAAGACCTGAGGGACATTTATTTACAAATATTCTTGTTCAGATATAATTGGTATAAATTGAAAGCTTATATAGTTCAGTTTCCCAAAATCTTTTACTTACAAATTTCTGCTTTCACATCGCTTAGAAATCCAAGATGACCACCAAGAGTGCCACCAGTATTTTAAACCCAGTGACACAATACACATACTGTACTAATTATTATGTCTTACATTTAGTCTTGATCGAAGATTATCCATGTGATGTGTCGTGGTAATTCCTTCTTGTTGTTTGGTGCTTTTACTCATGTTATATTTGACTGACATGGGCAGTAGACTGTCGGAATAGGGTTCTGTATTTTTGTCACTATCAATTAATGTTTTCTAGTTCATTTTGAGAACGGTCCTTAATGCAATATTTCACTATCATTTGAATGTTGTTGTCATTTTAAGTCCGTATCGTGTCCTTTTGTTCGTTTTCCTTAATACTATTGTGAAGTGCTTTTTGTGCTCTATTGTGTTTTTGCTACTTTCTCTGTATGGTTTGATTAAGATCTTTTTAAGAAATTTGAAAACAATCTCTGAACATGTTGTCGTCTCCCTCCGAATGCATAATGGGAATTTAACATGATAGAAAATGTGCAATTCCTATCATCAATGTTCTGAAATTTAATTTTAGACACAAAACAAAAAGAGTTTTCTCAGTATTACATCTGTTGGCGAATTGCAAATATTTCGGATAGGCATATTGAATAGCATTGGTGAATTCGTCACACTTTCTGTCAACTTAAAGTTTTCCAATTCTCGTGTTATATTTCCGTGAATTACTTATCGCTCGCTATCATTGGATGCAGAACGCTGTGATTGATTGAGTATTCGAAATGAAACTAACAACTCATTCAAGCAATACGTCGGTTTAATAAAGCCTTTTGTCATGATGCAATTAAATAATTCAAGATGATTGAATGCGTGTATATTATTTATAGAATAATACATAGCTTAGCAGTGCGTTTGAGTGATAAGTGCCCCGGTAGGCTGATAATTGTCCGAGGGCTTTAGCCCGAGGGCAATTATCACAGACCTACCGGGCGATTATCACCCAAAGGCACTGCTAAGCCATCTATTGTTCTGTATAATATTTATGTAGCAGCTTTTTCATTAAAATAACACATTAAAAAACAATAACGTGCTCAGTAATTGGTAGATAATTTGCGATTATAGAGATTTATTGCTGTCAAACTTGGATCTAGGCGCGCAATGCACATCTACAAGAGCTGTAGATCTAACACTAAAATGATCGTAACTTTTTTATTCTTGAACGGAAACCTATCATGTGGGTATTCATTTTCTTCATTGGATAATTTGCTACACGCTGATGTTAAGTTAAATGCAAAATTCTGAAAAAAATATTTTTTCACATTTTCCAAGATTATAGCATAAAAACGGTGATTTTGCTCATACTTAAACGGGGGGAAAGGTACGTTATTGTAAAGATTCTCGCGCACACGCGCTGTTGGTGTTCAGTTTTAAGTATGCTCATTTCAAGACCCAGCCGACGAATATAAACGATTTACAGCGGTAAATGAACTGTAATTCACATTCTAATTGTAACTACTAATCAATTTTCTGTAATAGTAAAAAAATAAGCGTAAACAACCCCCCAATGTCACTGCTTTCTTGGTATTTGCCGATACTAGAAGTCGACGCTCATAACAAAAACTTGTATGTGACGTAACGTTTGCTAAGCGACTTCGCGTTTGTTTTCCCGACGTCGTCCAAAATGTCCCGCCAAAATGTCATAATTTTGAAAAACATACTGATAAATTGTTGTTTTTATGCTATAATAGCGTTTACGCATGCTTTTTTGTGCTATTACATCTGCAGAGTCCCTCGGGAGTGTTGGTGCCCTCGCCCTGACGGGCTTGGGCACCGACCGTCCCACGGGACTCTGCAGATATAATAGCACGAAAAAGCATGCGTTAACCCTACAATATAAAAATATTGATCTCGTCTAGGAAACTCGTTGTTTTGATCATAAATTAAAGGTCTAGTAAATAGGTCATGTACATTTCATCGAAGCTTGATACAAAATATATTTTAAATGTGCTATACTGTTTCTCCAAAGCCATCAACCGTGTTTGCAAGTGATTCTGGTAGAAATAGGCCTACGATCAGTGGCCGACGCAAATGACGTAACGTTGCGCGTGAACGTTTTCCGAGGGTGATTATTTTTGATAATCGCCCCGTTGGGCGCGTGGCGAGGCAAAAAGCTGATAATACTTTTGAAAGGCCGATAATGCTATTTTTCGAAGGCAAATTTGTTACTATATATACAGTAGTAACAAAAGTATTATTGAAACGTGTTAGATCTGTTCTTATATCCGTCTTTTTGGAATTGCATTCAGTTTGATTGAGAATTGATCGTTAATGCACACAACTGTTTCCATACATATTTCACATATTTCGTGCATGTATTGTGTGTGAATCTATTCATAGGAAGTTGAATATAAACGTCGTCTAGATCCTTCAATAGACCCTGTTAGAAAGAATACCATTCAAAATCAACTCAATATGTTCGTTATTAGATATAATATTTGATAACTGTCTAAGATGATATCCAAATGTTTTATTGTATGTTTGATGATTATTAGGAATGTTATTGAGCTTTACATAATCTGAATGCTGTATTTACATACATAGACTCAATCAATGCCCCTATGGAATATAGTAAGCGGCACGCCACTTCGAGCCGTTGTAAATTACGACATATTGTCAAAGAGGCGTTTATCAATATATACGTTAAGCCATTTAGTATGTCTTCATATCAGTTTGTTGATGGCATCGTTTATGAACAAACTAATCCACCACTCAAAGATGAGATTGAACATACTGTCTTGTAAACGATCATTCATTTTAAACAACCAAAGTTAGCAAGAAAAGCATCGAAATGTAAAGATCTGACTACTATAGTTAAGGTTGGCATTTTTTACTTGACCTTTAATCATTTGTTTGACCCTGACGTGGGAATTGCTCCGTGTAGTTGTGTTGTGGTGATAATGGTATCTGTACTCGGCTGGTTAACTTAAGTGCTGCCTTCCCTGTTAAGATGTATTGATCTTGTTAATGCTTGTGACTTGTAATTATGGTATTTGAGGCTTCTACAAGTGTGTTCATATTTACTGTATCATTCTTGCTCTGTTGCTTTTGTGCTGCCTTCCCATCCTGATGTGTCATTATTTTTGTGTCTATACATTCGTTTCTATCTAAGTAATTTATGGAATCCATTTTCTGCTCCTGATGCTGTGGATTAAATATAGAGTATGTTCCTAGTTGGTTCGCAATAAACGTAAATCAGATTATAGATAATAGTATCTACGTCTTCTAGATTCATTCGCTTCCTATCAAATCGATATTATTTATAAAGGACCGACTATTGTCTCATATAATGGTGTAGTTCATGAATAAATATATATTCTTATAGTAAATAATACAGAATTCAGTGGGTTAGAAACAATATCATATTACGTCTCGTTTGTCAAATACATTTTTTTCATTGATTTATGTATTACTTGATTTACCTTTCTCTCTCATTGTATGTTATTTGTGTACCTCAGACGTTTGCTTTGTGTTTCGTGGTTTAACAATCGTTTATTTTTTATTATCGTTCAGCGTGCGTCTATAGAATGTATCAAATAGTTCATTATATAAATATAAAGCAACAGTGTTAGCATAGATGGAAATCTGACAACGTGTCATCAAAAGATATTATGAATTGAATACAAAACCGACACAATGAAACTTAACAGCAACTTGGTACTACTTTCATTTGCCAATCTCTTAAACATATGGATAAGCTGATTCTCTTGTTTTATTCCCCGTGGCGATGGTACCATATTGTATGAGGAGTTTATTTTATAACAGTTAAAAGTTGTCTGAGAAAACACTGCTACAATCCCAATCACGCGAACGTGCACGTGCCAGTAAGATATACGCCTCCCATATACACTGAACATCTGTGACCATTTCCTTATAATAGTTATTATAACATTAATTGACATGTCTCCAACAGCTATTTTATCAGTTAATTTATAAATGTCACGAGGACTTTTCGTGCATACGAAATTTTATTGTTGGGCGCCATTGCACCGCCTTCAAACGTCCTACATAATGTAATATCATTTGGTACAGAACATATGGCAACAGGTTTCAAAAATAGCTTTGACAAAAACTTGTTTCAACCTCTCGTTGTCTGCGATAGCGATATTGCGTCACTGAATAATTACTGAAGATAAGATTTAAAATTTGAATTATGGATTAGAAAAACAAGATACAAGATTACAAGGACTCTTGCCATTCTATCCTCGTATTGCTTTACGTCAAACATAATCGTGTATGTAGACTATATGTTTAACATTTAGAAATTGGGATTTGTAGATACGTCGTTGTTTGTACGTAAATGAAAGTTTGAGTTTGTTTAATGTGTTATAGGAGTAGACTATCATAAGATATGTTTCTACCATAGCTGAATGTTTAGAATGAATAATATCTGTAATTAGAGGTCGCAGTTTTAATCTGTTATTCAGATATGTATGGACCTTTGCCACACTGTATGTGTCTGCAACGCTAGTAAATAGAACGTATTGGTCATATTCGCAACTTGGTCATATGGTCAGATTTAGTCAAAACATAAATTCTCATTTTCCTTTAACATTCTAAACTAGCGCTTCAAGGTTAATGAACCACCTTTTTCTTATCAATTTTGCTGTATGACAAACCACATAGCCTACAGCAACGTTACTTGTAACCAGTGGTTTGTTTGTGTTTGTTGTGCTATGCCATTGCCGTTGGTGGTGCTACCTTACCTATCCGATTCGTTATTATTCATTTCCTGAAATAATCTGCCAACAAACACCTTCACTACATAATGTGTCTGAAAGACGACAAACAGTATCAATAATTGAATAAGGAAAAGAGGGAATATGGTTTCTTCTCTATTTCCCTATTGGCAATGAAAACCATATTGTATGTTGTATTTATTTAATTACATGTATAATTTGTCTGAGAAAATAATACTATTATCCAAACTATTCAAACGTCAGATAGGTGTATGATAATCATTTATGAGCTTTGGCCATATATGTGTAATTACATTTGTATTTCATTAATTTAGTTGAGATTTACTCACAGCTATTTTTCTTTAGTATATTGATCATTTTGTATTGCTTTAAAAAATCCTGAATTGAAGAATTATATCCCGGGGTAGAACCGTGAAACTGAGAATTTATTTTAATCAAAGTGATGATCATTGACCGCTAAAACAAAAATGGTACGGATGTCATTTTTACAAATGTATTTGTTGGTGACCTTTTCAGTGTGCAGAATACTTTGTTACTTGAATTTGTGATTTGTTTTTTTTGTATGTTGTTTCTGATATTTAGTGCTATGAATTTTGGGTACAAGTCCATTATGGTCATTTTACAAGTATTTCAGAACAATATAGTTGGTCTCTTAGAAAGCATAGTGGGTATTTGACATGATCGAATGCCTTCTCTTTTAAATACGAAACTACATCTTAGTCACCTACCAGATAATCTATAGTTTTTTGGGAAATATTAAAAAGCGATTTAGAAATACTATTCCCTTACTGCGTTTCCTTCAATATTTTACTTATTGTCCAACACCTGTAAATAAGTATTTCGTCATTTATCGAGTATTCAAAATGGAAACAACGGTAAGCAATAAACGTTGATTTAATAAATCAGTTTGGTCTAAAGTAATTAAACAAGTCACGATTATCGAATGCTAGTATACACATTGATGTGACTTCTTTCTCTTTTGTATTAGCCAGTATTATAGCGGAATGATTGAGAAATGGTCTGTTATTTCTCCTTTTGGTATTTGTCCTTCCACATATTAGGTCTGAATAACTACATAGGAAGTAGTCTACCTCGATCAGTTCCATCATTTATTTATGGTAGTCATTTTTATGTTTAGGACTTATTTTGTTGATTAAGCACCGACTATGTGCCTTGTTGATTTGTAATAAACATATATCAGATTAGATAGTGATATTTACCTCGATTGATCAGCTTACACTCCAATCGATACGTAATGAACTGACTATTTTCTCACGCTTTGGTGTAATGCTGGAATAAATATATAATTAAGCGTTAGTACTATGACATTCGGGAGTTGTTTGTGCGTACTGGTATCACATCGAGAGTCGCTTACGTCTTGTCTGGCCATTCCAGACTATCAGTCGCAATGTATCATTCACCTTTTGTCCATATATAAACCACACACTATAAAGAAGGAATCGTCATTACGTATTAGACAAAAACTAGCATATTATTCCGCACATTATGACGTATGTCGAAAGTATGTTAGCAAATACGTCATAGTATGTAAATTATAGTATCGTTTTGTTCCAAGCGTACAGGGAAATAATTGTCTTAAGAATAATTTCTTGATAGCATTGACTGTACAATTAAAATACATTTACGGAGTGGTACTTCAAACGAAGAAGGAGTGGAATCCAAAAGAAATCACTCACATACGTACATGTTATATAACACAACATATTTATAAGGGTAAAATAAATAATGTCCCTTCTGATTATATGGCAAATCTATCCAAAATAGACAAATAAAATTTCCAGAAAGCATAATGCTATATCAGTAATGTTGTCAAAAGAATTTAAAATATGTTAAAATAATTGTTGCCATAATAACTGCATTTCCATCGAGTAGTAACTTGGTAAAACAGTTAAACAACGAACATAAATTATACTCATGTATACAAGTATGTAGAGTAATATTGATTCCATTCCATTTTCGCAGACTGACAACCGAATGATTGAATAGAGACCAATAACGTCACCTATGTTTTGCAATCCATCCAATTAGAGATAACATGGGATTTATTATCCCTGGCACGTTTTGTAACTTAATAAAATAGAGACTTCTACTGATATTGGTCACTTCAATTAATTTGATTTCTACCCTCTTTATTTTTTTGTGGAACGGTTTCAGTAGTCGATGTACGTATGTTATATATAGAAGTTTGTTCATGTAATCAGTTCCATCTAAGTTGGCTTAGACTGTCATTTTCTGTTCAGGACTGATTTTAATGATTAATTACCGGCTATGTGCCTTGTTGGTTCGCAATAAACTTATATCAGGTTAGATAGAGGATATTTGTATTTTTCCGTGTATGATCGGCTGATAATTCACCGAGTGAGCAGCTGATGTAATATTTTCACGAGTGGCATATGGAACTATGCAACCAGTCACAACCAAAACGGACTATCAGTCTCATTGTGTCATTCGCCTAATTTACATATATAACACAAGCTAAAAACGAAAAGGCACATCTTATAGGTTGGAACATCAAACCGTTTTGTAAAAATTTATGATACTCCAAAAGTGATCAAACAATTATGATTATTCATCTTTGTTCTCTTAATGATCTCCAAATTGGGTACGATTAAAAATATTGCTAGCTTAGAATGATAGGAAGGTAACTACTACTTATGACAATGCAAAACTGATACATATTTGTAATCTGCATCACATTGCGCTTCTTATGAGCAAATTTCCTTGACAATCGGAAAATGGCATGATGACCAAAATGAACTCAAGATATCGATTTCGTACTTACTGTACGACCTTTTCATTCTAAACCAGCAAAATATCAGCACAGTTTTATGTTTGAAAAAAAACAATACACTAGACAGAGAATTAACCAAATCAGTAAATTCGAAATATTCGCTAATATTTCCACGTTGCCATCTTAACCTCTTATACATAATGTGACAATTTGACCTCGAAGAAGCATTGCAAATTGAATATGGAAACGTTTGTTACCTAGCAGTATATGACACGTTGACAACTAGTAACGAAGAACGTTGTAAATTGAACACGTAAACACAGTTACACTAAATTGGTTTCCTAGCAAGCTGTGGCTCAAAAGTACAAAATATCAAGTAGAATTTGGCATGCAACATGATTATTCATATTGAAGATAGTAAACAAAACTGAAGTAAATAAAATCAAAAGGGTTTCCAAATCTGCAACATGATTATTCATTTTGAAAGCAGGTAAACACAATCTAAGTATACAGTATGTGACAATTTGACAGCTCGTCTGGAAGAAACGTTATAAATTGAACGCCGCAACACAGTAAACACCAATTCGTTACCCAGCAAACAATGGCTCGAAAGTATTCAGCATAAAGTAGAATTTGACATGGAATAACAATATTAATTTTGAAGACAGTAAACAAAATTCAAGTTAATAACATTAAAATATAATGTATTGAATTAAGTTCGAGTCATTTTCCTTGAATTTGGCTGTAACACTTAACTGCATGAGGATTGCGATTGTTTTGGCGATTGCTTTGGCTCAATAATATAGTATATACATTCAGACCTTGCGTGAGCGCTTTTTGGGACAGATGAACGTGTTTTATTATTCATTTCTATGTTTATCTTACAGTATTTGTACTTGAAGTATGTTCTCTTCATGCAATCCGTGCTATGTTGTCGCTTTCCGATTCGCTGTAATATTTTATGGAATATTTACAATTGCCTAAAATAGTTAATTTGTCTGAAAGCAACTGTTTAACAATATTTAAAGGGAACAACTACTTCCTTCTTTACTACCCATGCCCCGAGTACAGCCATCTTGAATGAGGTGTTTGTTAAACCACAGTTCAATGTGTCTGAGAAAACACAATATAACTGTGTACGTACGTACCTTTTGCTAGTCATTTATATGAAGATATATGATGTTCATGTACACTGAACTAATGTGACCAATTAGTAATATTTATTTCGTTAATTTTACATTTTCCCACAGCTATTTTATCATAAGTATATTGATTCTGTAAATAGCAGTAAGACTTGAGACGTCGTGACATCGTATATCATATGATGCTGATAAATGCATCTTAATTTAATCCTCTTGTTGTCACAAACATCGAAGTTATATCCAAGAATAATTACAGGAGAAAAATTCTATGAATCGCTTAGCATATTGCGTATTAGACAAAAACTAGCATATTACACCGCACATTATGACGTAAGTATGTTAGCAAATACGTTTTCGTAGGTATTCGTAGAAAATAATTGTCTTAAGAATATGTTCTTGACAGCATTGACATTTACGGAGTGGTAAGGAATCCAACAGAAATGCGTCCTATACTTACATGTAATATACAATAAAATATTTATGAGGGTCAGTTAAAAATGTCCTTCCTGATTGTATTGCAAACTTTTCCAAAATAGAGTAATGAAATTTTCAGAAAGCATAATTTAAAACAAATGTTTATTTTTTGTCACAAGAACTGCCTTTTCAATGAGTCATAACTTGGTAAAAGATATAAGGAAGGAACAATCATATACTCTGTAGTATAAGTATACATGTAGCAGTATTGATTTTATTCCCTTTTCACAGACTGGCAAAAATGATTCAATAGAGACCAATTACGTCCCCTATGTTTGGCAATCCATCAAATTAGAGATAAGATGTTATTCATTATCCCTCGCACGTTTTGTAACTTAATAAAATAGAGATTTCTGCTGGTCTTTGGCTACTTCAATTGATTTGATTTTTTCCCTCATAGGTCCTATGAAACGACTTCAGAAGTGGATGTAATATACAGTGCCCACCAAAAATAAGTATCCAGACGTTATTTCCCCATTTACCCGTCTGTATAACACTATTTGCAGAACAGAGAAACACCAAAGTGTTTTGAAGATTAGGAATAACTAATTTTGTGTTGATCAAATGTAAAGACAATATATTGATTGCTGCCCTACATGTAAAATATCACGTTTTTTTGCCTGGCTTGAAAGACAACTTGGTCATAAAAATGTGGAAATCGCAGCCCCTTTGACCCATTGGTTATTTGAATGCAGAACAAATTCTATCCTATTTGTACTTGTTTATTAACTGCATTTTCCGGAATTACTATGGACCATCTGATAAACCGATATTGAGTTATTTAATACATTATAATTCTGCATCTGTCATAAAGTGTATACTTTTTTGTGTGCACTGTATTTTTTTGTTACTATTGATTTAGTATGTCGTATTTAAACGTAGAGACTTCCTCACGTTAAGGCGTATTGCAAAAATAAAATTAGATTGTCAAATATTTACTTCAATCAGGTACTAGTATATCCTGTAAATGAGCACACTGATATGAAATATAACTTGTGAAAAGTCAGGATTTTGTAATTATTTAGCATACTTACATCATAAATGCTATACTGTATTAATACGATATAGAGTTTAAACTACTATCATTTAAATTGCCTGAAATGTATTCGCAAATGATGAAAACGAATTAAAAAACGAACCGAATGCGCCATAGATGTTAAGGCTGAAGTTCGTTTATTTTACAGATGGATCTAGTAAGAATAGGATACAAATCATGCTGAAAAGAAAAGCTGCGCTTTTTTAAAGAAAACCTAGTGCCCGATATTGAGAGTGGTTTAGAGTGTATGGAAATGAATATTTTCAAAGCAACAGTCAATACTGTTCTATTATACGAGTATATATACTTGATTTGGCAAACCATTTATACAATCGCTCCATTTGTGAGGCAGTCCCTTTTTAATATTCATTATAAGAATACCTCATTTCCTGTGAAAATCAAGTCCATACTTCACTTCAGTGTTAATATCGTTTGCAAGAAACGCTCCCTTTAAAAGTAATGCATTGCCCATTCCTTGTGGGGATGCAGTCTGCCTGAATGTATGCCTGAAAAAGCCAATTAAGGTGATACTGGTGATACGATCTGTATCTATCTCTTATGTGGATGACAAGATGCTACAATTGGATTAAAATTAGATCCTCATATTTGCTACATACATTGACACTGTTAGTTAGATCTGACTACACTACATCAGAGGTTACGTTCAAATGACCTCTCTAGTGCATGGTGTATTATGGCTATTCACCTGTATGTATAGAGACAGTACTAAAGTCAGTCTAGGCTTAGCTCTCTATGTATAAAGTTCACCTCTCTCTATGTAAACTACAACATAGAACATCTGCACTTTCAGATCTGTGAAACAAGGGATTTGATTGAATGATCCATGACGGAGTGTCATCACATTTAGTCTATTATCAGTGTAAAGTAGTGGAGCATCGAATGGGACTAATTAAAATGAGACTGGAGGCGCTGGTGCCACTTCTGGATGGTTTTGAGTTATGTTTGTACATGTATACGATTGGCAAACATAAATAAACCAGTTGCATACAGACGGACTGTAAATATGATCAGTTAATGTTGGAGTTTGGTGATTTAATTAATCAGCCGCATTCAAATTCGGACGGTCGCCTGTCTGAACTAGTTGTCCCTAGATAAACTACTGTGCTAACGCTATTGATAACTTCTCTAAATGATGAGGACATGCCTCATGCAGTGAATTGGACATACGAACATGATTAAACATTGTACATAATTAATTCAATTCAATGAAAGCTTGAAAGAATCTTATTGTGCTGTATATGTCTGACAGTTTCATTGTGTGAAAAACGCCGTAACACGAATAGAAATGTCTTCACATTCTAACACACTGGTTATGCTTAATAAAAACGTATGCAGGACAAATATAACGAAGTGATGAAATCGGACACGCAGCACTCAACTTAACCGGTCGAGCACAGAAAACATTAACGACATAGCATAACACAACTACACGAGACAATGTCTATACATAACCTAACGAAACAATTAAAAGCCCGCTAACAATAAAGACGTTATTTCTTCTTATTATTTTTATTATTTCTCGCTTTGTAAAATCGTCATGATAGAGTTCCATTCCAATACAAAATAATACTTTATTTTCAGGATAAGTGTACGATTATGTATCGAGTATCACGGAGCAGGGAGGGTACATTATATGGTATCACGACACATTGTGAGGATAACAGCAGTAACACAGAGGTGGGTAATCGTGTCTTTGCCAACTTCAACCCCTCGTCACAGAGACTTACAACACGTAGCTTACTCACACAACGAAATAATGATTACATGAAATTTTCTTGGGACCCAATGCAGGTAAGTACGACATGCATACATTATTTAAAGTACAAGATATTCCATTTGTTATCATTTTGTTGTCCATGTGTTGGCCTTGGTACTTGTACTGCATTTATGTTTTTATTTGCATTAAAGCTTTGCTGTTTACATGTCCGTTGAATAGCGTTATGCCTTATCACAAAAGATAAGATTCCGTAGAGAATCATTATTTAACCAATCACGTTGGTTTTTGTTTGGTTTGAACCAGTTAACTAGTCTAAATTGTATAAAAAAGACGTCGGGTTTTAAAAAGGAAGCTAACTCATTTCAAGCTTCTTTCCTTCTTCTAGCAATTCCTGGCGTTTTATATCGAATTCATGTTTACATGTCAGTACTAAATTCCTTGACATTTTACAATTCACAATATGCTACGAAGTACATTAACAATTCTGAATGATCAATCAAAATAATTCGTCATTACATTTTCTGTTCTCGACTACGTAATTCAATAAAACCGGAAATCACTTTTCTGTAAATAAAATTGTGCCGAATACTTGTGTTATTATGCAATATCGTTATCGTCTTGACGATTTTCAATCGTATAACTCAGAGTCTGTCCTTTTAAAATGATTGACAAAATTTTGCTTACTTCGAAAGGAAATCGTCATTATTCCCACGATGGTGTTACGCGACAATATAATTGCAATGATTACTAGTAAACGAAACAGAAATCCTTTGAGATGTCGTTGTTATTGTTCTCTTACCTTTCAGGCTATGAATATTGATCTACAGAAATTTAAGAGTCACCATAAGCTAACAGTTCTGCAAATGATTCTGGTTGACTGTGTCCATGGGTGTATTAACAATAGATTCAATATATAATGTCCCAGTAAATCATATAAACATACGTTAAGGAGAAAGTCCAAGTAACTGTCCATTCCTGAGAAATAATGGAGACGAGGCCCCGAAGGGGCCGAGTATTCATTATTTCTCAGGAATGGACAGATACGCGGATTTTCTCTGACTTAAAATACACCAATACTGTCAAATGTAAATTTGATTTTCTGAAAAGATGCTGTAAAAGTCAAAATTGAAAGAAAATGCATTTTTCCAAAAATATCTCCCCTGATGTACCTCTTATAAATAGAAGATTAAAAATATGAACATGACTGAACGAGAACAGCATGCTTTTTTCATGAAACCCGTGAACCAATACAATAACTATCCATTACTTTGTAGTGGTGTGTAGTCCATGCAAACACATGTTGTGAGTTATGTGTTACACGATCAATCAGTAGCCATTTACACAGTGTTACTTGATGTTATAACACGGTGGACATTATAAAGACTTTGTTTCAGTCAGAGGATATATTTCCGTGCATAAACTATACATGGATATTTATAATTGATATGCAACTTGATGGACATAACTACACTATTTTTGACATGTTGTTATTAAACCTAGCTCTGTATTTCAACAGTATTAATTAATGTACTCAAATTGGTATATATACTTGTGAGGGGCAGTTCCTAGGCGCCGCAGTTCGATGCTGGCTGCCACGCCCACAATAGAGAAAAAGTCTCCCCGTGAGACTCGAATGTTTCATTGGGTAGCCCAAGGATCAGGGGAAGTTAATGTCAAAGACTGATTTAGCGGCTGAACAGCTGAAAACAGCCCTCGGAAATTGGGAACTTAACTTTTTTCTTACCCTCCAAAATTTATACAAACTTTGCCTGAACTTTAATACAAACTTAGGCGTCCAATCGAACCGTGTCTTCCTCGACTATGAGCCTTGTATGACCAACAACAATTAGAAATTAACTTGTACGTAATATTATATTCAAACAGTTTCATCTGATCATCTCAAAACCTAAGTTGCAATGTTTATGGACATTTTAATGTAGGCCAAGGTCGAATATTTCATTTTCAGTATCATTCTGAAGACGGGTGTCATGATTTAGTGATAATGTTGGCCCTTGTGAATGTATAAAAGCTGTAGTTGGAACTTATTGAACAGTTGAATGGTCTTGATCACGCGAAAGTGCAATTGCAAATTATTAACGGTATTTAATATCATATCACGCTAGCATCATCTTGATGTCTTTATTTCTTGCGCGCGTATCACCTTAATTGCTGAAATTATATTAATGTTAAAAGTTATTTAGTAACAGCGGGTTGATTTCATTTTCTATACTGAGTACATCTAGAAACGCAACACTGGGGTTTCTGTCAACACTTTTCAAACTTTGTATGATTAGCAAACCAAACTGTATTTACTTGATGACATTTTATTCCATGAACAATGCAACTTTAACATTGTTTTCATATAGTGCTATCGATGCGATTGAACAACGCTTGTGTGTATAGTGCGGCTAAAAAGTAACGGAACACAAATTGGTAAAAACTCATTTTTTTAGAATCGTTGTTCTAAGTGAAAAGATAAAATATTGATTAATTATTGGTTGATTACATATGCATGACGTCCAACAAATTGATTAGAAGTGTATGAGCCGGGTGTGAACTTTGCCTAGAGATGTTACATGTGGAGTTACTAGTCCTGTCGGAGAGTTGTTTAACATGAATGACCTGGACATGGGTAGTTGTAAACTGTGCCAAAGAGCTAGTAGAGTGTCTCCAGATGAAACATTGTCGGTTCATGGCAATTTAGCCAAAGTGAAACCTCCCAGTATACGTCTCCGTCAGAGGCACCCGAATCGCTTGATTTGGCCCATGTTCGGACTATCCTGATATTTTCATTCTGAAGCTTAGAACTTTTCTTTTGTGCTTTTCTTTCCATTGGCACATCTTACAAAGGATTCGAAACAATTTACACCAAAATTTATCATGCATAAATGGTGCACGTGGAATTCGTGCGTTTTTTCATTTTCTTGACGTACGGGAGTTACGTAATCCGATCGATAATTTTTTTACAATAGCCAAGTTTCTACACGATATTACAATATTATTACACAAAATTAAAAAATGTATGATTACTGGAAGTAAGAAAAAAACAAGGATGAAAACGTTGCGTTTCTAGATGTACTGAGCATAGTTTCGTTGTGGTTTGAGCATTTTTATATTTTGTTTTCTTTTTTCTGTGTTCGGCTCTTTCAGTTGAGTGCCGCTTTTCCTGCAAATTGTATTGTGAACACATACATTTTGTAATGCACTTGTCAGTTGCATCCAAGGCCCCAACCCCCGCGTATTGCTGCGGTGTTTTGACCAAAATGAAGTTTTAAAAACGTGTTTTCCCATAGCAAGGGGTATAACCTAAAGCATGGAGATTGGTGGTTTAAGTAAGACTTTCCATGGAGATTGGTGCCAATGGCCGATATTTTGATGTTTTTTGTCACTTGACGGACACATTTCCACCAAAGTAAGTTCATTGTCTTGTTTTATATGCGGCGTGTATGCGATAACCACCTAGCCATAAGTTTAAGCCACCTATCGGCGGTCTGTTTTAGTCCGTCAGTGCAGCGATAAAAGCCTGAAAGAAGGGATGGTGACATCGGGTATCCGTAGTCCGCATCTGTTTTTATTAATTCTGAGGAATCCGGGGCATTCTGGCTGGTTTTATTGTGTTTGCTAGGTACTTAATGCATGTTTTTATGGTTAAATACTGTTTCTGCTTATTTATGAGGCTCCATGTGTATATGTTTAACGTTTAAGACGATTTCATGGAGATTCGTCAACTTTAAGACCCTCTCCATGGAGACTTGTTATTACTTTGTAAACAATATGTGATGGTATTATAATCATGGAAGTAATTTCTATTTTTACCAATTTCAGGGCTACTGTCTTACAGAGGGTCTTGACTTGGCGAGTAACATATTATTGGAACCAAATAGTATACAGTTACAACACCACCTGGCTGCAATAATTGTTGTGATTTTCTTATTTGTACTTCAAAGATATGCATATACAAAATGTAATAATAAAGGATGATTTTTTTATAATTGTGTGCTCTGTTTTTTATGCACCAGTCAAATCAAACCCTGACTCCCCAACCCCGGGTTATAGACACGAGTTTTTAACTTTTGGTGTCCCCTCACTGGTGAATGAGAGCAGGACTTTTGTTCCGCACCGAAATACGTAGACCGGGAATATGTTATACTGATAAGGGCGGTATTTTTACCCTTTTTAAGGTTCTCGGGCAGGGATTTTACTATAGTTTAAAAAGTCAACCCCTCCTTTCCCCATGCTAAGGGTTTCAATGGACTAGTGCATTGTGTATCTGTAATGATATTCAGTTGAACTGACAAAAGGCCTAGTAGTAGCCATCTTCTTTACTAGATGGATATTATCTTTATCGGAAACGTGTGCTACAGGCAACATCAATTTGGTAGATTGTGGTTTCAAATATACATGTATTTGAAACACCCACCGTTTTCTGCATCGCATTTATGATATAGAGGATTTGGAATCAGTTTTCGGATCAGTATTCTTTCAAGCACTTACGTACAATCCACAAGGAACCAACAACTTCTCAACATGTGGAGTAAAACCAGCATTGACAAATTGAAGCAACTAGGAATCAAACCAATATTGGTGGCTACAAACACTGCGCGTTAACCATTGCAGAAGTTTATAAGTGGCATGTCAATGTTCAAAACATCACAATGAAACCTCACTTATCCGACCACCCTTATTTATTTTAAAACATACTTATCATCGCTGTTTATATATTAATAAAGGCTTATCATACTTGAAACTGTCATATTTTAGAGTTGGTTGTATTATAAATCAAGAGTACAAAATGTAATCATTGGAACTGACTTCGAACTGGAGGTTTTAATTTTAAGGTGGTCTTTAAGTGAAGTTTTATTGTTTGCTACATTCATAAGAGTGAAATTCAATATTCGCTCTCATCTCTATAATGCATTCATCTTGTTAAATGCATTGTACCTTTGACACTTATTTCAAATAGGTCATTTGTTTTTGCTTAAGAGGCAGCAAGTAGAGAACACAGTATTGTGTTACCATGTATATGGGCGCACTGCCCTTCAGACATTGGTTCTTTAACGTACCTGGTGTACAGCACTGATACATGCGATACTACCTCTCACAGGTAACAGTATCGTTGAAAAAGAAATTGAAAAAAAAAATTGAAAATTTTTTTTTTCTCGAAATTTAGGTATTATATACAAGGTATATTTGCCCTAAAAACACAGATTTTCAAAGTATCAAAAAACAAAAATTAGCTTTCGATACATTCAATAACTAATTATATTCTTACGCAACATTGTTAAAACTACTCGCATGCAAAATTCCATCGAAATTGATCAACTTATTAAAAAGTTATGTCATAAAGTTTAGATCCCTGTGTCCAGCCGGTTCGAAAGGTGCATTCCAATAAAACCAAAAATACAAATTTCGAGGATAAAAACCTTCATATTTTGTATTTATCGTCATGAATAAGCATAATAATGCGGTAGAATTGAAGGACGCAACAGTTTGAACAAATTTACCGTGGTGAAATATGCGAGCTTCCGTATTAGCCGCGAAACGAATCATCTGCACATTTTATTTAGTCAAAATGTTTTTATTTTCACCATGTTTGTCCGAAAGTTGCGGATGATATCCATTTTGTGACAACGACTTTCATTGGTTATAAAAATACATTCGGAATATCTCTAGTCGTCGGACACTCTAAAAACCACACCGGCCGTCCTTGCAGCGTAATTCGAATTACGCCTTCGAGAGTTAAAATAAAAGTTTAAACGATGCATTTGATCGTTTTGAGGTAAATGTAAAGCATGATTTCAAATGTTTGCAAGGCATTATGCTGTATTTGTCCCCCACACAGCCTTTTTGTACATGATCAACTCGCGTAAATGCCGTAGTCTATGAAAACAAATTGCACCCTTTCGATTTTGCTCTCAATTTCCTTGCAAATATACCTTGTAAATAATACCTAAATTTCGAGAAAAAAAATTTTTTTTCAATTTTTTTTTTCAATTTCTTTTTCAACGATACTGTTACCTGTGCTACCTCTGTGTTACCTTCCAAACAGATCATCTCTAGTTGGGTGGGAAACACGGAAAAGCGTTCCATGAATAACCAAGTGCACCGGCCGAGGTTCGAACCAGGGACCTATTGATCAGCAGTCAATGTGTGTTTAATAGACGACCTTAATTAATAATATAAGGGTACATTACCAGGTACATTGCACTTGTAGAACAAGCTTATTTATACGATGACTTTACACATTATTAACTTCATTACCTTCGAGCGTTCCAGCATCTCGTATAATAAGCCAGTAGAAGGTTATTAACAAAGTTACATGTACTTCCCATAGCACAAGAACATCTCTCCACTGAACTAGAATCGTACTAATATTTAGTTCAATCTATCTTCAGCGTACCTTTATAGAAGCCAAGTCATGAACACTACCTCATTGACATGAGAACGTACCATGGCTCATTATGTTTCTTATTGTGACGTGAAACACGGAATTACTGGGAGACATTGGGGACATTTGAAAATGCGCAATTTGTGAATAATTGGTTTTGTTTCATTAAAACATGTTATTAACTAAATGTATTTTGTACATGACTATTTAATGTTGTGTCTTTTATTCTCCCCTCATATACTCTCATGATTAATTATTGAGTAATACTTGAACTTTATAAATACTGTGTAACAACGGTTTTGGTCTTATTCTTAAATCGTTTGCAATCATGCCGTTGTTGGGGTTAAATCAATCTAGACTTTCATAGTTATATACAGGTTTTTACACTACAAGTACCGTGTTAAGAAATATCACTGCATAATTCCCTCAGATGTTATGAAAGCTCAAAGGTTGACCAATGTAATTTCTCTGGTAACTAGTGGTAAGTAAGTTTTTATGTCGACAATTTTGCAATAAGCCCTTAGACGTGGGTGTAACGTAGTCGTAAACATCTTACATGTATTTAATTGCGAAACGATAAACGACCTTTCTGACTATTCAGAGTCAGGATCGAGATTGTATCGGTTTCTTTATCCATTATATCGCATTCATTTATTGAAAATCTATTATTGTTTCAGAACACACCCATTGTGCTTATGTTAAGGTAAGAATAATAATGTAGGATTGTCATGCTCTGCTCCATCCGTACATTCAATGACTGCATTTGTATTCCTTGTTTAGTGTACAGGTTATTTTTCTAATAAATACATGTACGTGGAAGATTTAATTTAAAAAGTCAGTGCATGTTAAATTAATTGACTATTATAATGTTATGAAAGTGATCATGGCATTTGTTTTTTTATCCGACATTCTTGAAATTACGTCCCACGAAATAGTTATTTTAACCACAACCACGAAATTTTGTCCAATTGCAATTAAATGATTGTAACAGTCTAAAGAAACGGCGGCGGCGCCAAGCCGCACAACAACAATACATAGAACGTAGCATAAAAGGTAATTTCAAGCAAGTCTACCTGATGACTTCATTCATTTATGAATAATTGTAAAATGATAATTCATTTATCATACTAATATCAAATGACCCCCACCTGTTTAACCTGGTACCATGATTTCGTAAATTGTTTATGAATTTCAATGATGGACCCGGTAAATCTGGTTCTATGAGTAATCATACGCGAATTTTATAGATGGTTGATAATCTTAATGTATACATTGCGTGCCTTAGAGGTCAACATTAGGAGAAAATAGCGTGTATTACCCATTACAAAGAATTTAACTTAGACTGAAAGGAAAATGTTGTATTTAATATCCAACAATCGCCAGTTATGGGTCTGTAAGATAGATCTTGAATGAAAAAATGAATATCAACACGTTTGTCCAAACATTTTGTCATTTAAGCTCAATAAGGTCAAAAGAGTAAGTAAGAGGTCGAAAAAGCGAGATCACGAAAGTGTAATAACGAAAACACGTGTGCCAATATATAACACAAAGCAGAGGTTAAAACCCATGAATTAGTTCTGGTACCTATTTTAGCAATGCACGTAGGCTGCTTACAACCGATCATGTCAGTATTTACTTAACAAGGGTAAATTACCAGGTACATTATACTTGTAGTACAAGATTATTAATTAATACTCGTAATGTCATTCACATCACTGTAAACCTAGAAACTATTTCGCGCAATTTGAGTTCACGAAGTTCGCGGTTTGTAAAAATCCACGATAGTAAATAGCCGCGAACATGTCCAGGATAAGAAAAACGCGAAAGTTTCTCGTTTTTTGAAGGAAATCATTCATTTTGGTACGACGTTTATAAGACCGTATTAGAACGTTATTTACATTACGTTATTTATTTCCCATAGAGCCCGAATATCTCTTCACTGTGCTAGAACCGTAATAATATTTCGTTCAATCAAACTTCAAATTACTTTTTATAGAAGTCAAGGCATTAACTCTACCTTTTTGATATGAGAGCATGTCGTGGTTTTATAATGCCTTTTAATATACTATTATAATACTAATCTATACATATTAAACGTGAAAAATGGGGGGAAATTTACAGAAAATAAAAGACACACTATTGAATAAACATGCACAAGGACTTAGCAAACAAATTACACCTAATAAAACAGTTTAATGAAACAAACTCCATTTATTCACAAATTGAAATCAGCGTTGGCAAGCACATGCATTTTCTGTTTCTATTAGTATTCGTTGATTTGCAAACCTTACGCATTTGTCAATCAAATTCCTGAAAGACGAGATAGTGGAAATTCTTATTACCTAACATCAATTCCGTAACAGTCACCCTAGGCATGTATTTAATAATGAGTGTAGCCGTCTAACCAGAACAAAAAAAAAACACAAATATAAATAAAAACCACAAATAATTAACTTCGTCCTTCAGGAATTGACAACCAATTTATTGCCTTCTAAGACGTAAATGAACGTATTTACTTTACATTCTGAAGACTTTTGGAGACATTTCAAAATGATTTTTTTATTACAGATGTGGTGTCTTGTCATAATCGCAATCCTTTTGTTGACTGTGAAACTACATACATGGACAGCATCTTGGCAATACTACGGGATATTATTGTTTAAGTGTTCGTATTCATTTTGCTAACAACTCTGGAAACTGTTTGGTTAAGCAGGCTTAATCTTGCTTTTCATGAAGGTTGAATAAATCATGGATCTTATTTTTACACGTTCATAGTTTTCAGGCGCTGTACATGTATTAAGAAATGTCACTCAATCGTTTGATGTTATGAAAGGTCATACTATGCCAAGTCACCAATTAATTATTTCCCGCTATGGAAATAATTATTGACCAATATTATTCCCTGGTAAGTGACGAGTGTGTAAAGGTAATAAAACTGCAATTAATACAATTAAGTATGACTTCGATTACTTAGTTACATCTATGATGCAAATAGTGTATTAATGTCGGTTATTTTGCAATGAGCCTTTGGACGTGGGTGTGGCGAAGTCGTAAACATGTTATTGAATAAGGATACGATACACTAGTACGATATTCCTGAGTATTCAGAGTCTGGATCAAGTTTGTATCGGTTTAATTAGATCGCCTACATGTATTGAACATCTAGTATTGTTTCAGAACACACCCATTGTGCTTATGTTAAGGCAAGACTAGTAAAGCAGGATTGTCATGGACTACTCCATGTGTACATTCATCGGGTTAATTGTTTTTCCTTGTTTAGCGTATATACTGTCTTACTAATTTGATTCGTACACCTTAAATGTATTGCGTGTTGTTATGTTCTGACCTCTCAAAGTGACATTGCCATTTATTCCGAAATCCGACAGCTTTGAAATTACGTCCCCATAAAATGGTCATTTTAACCACTACCACGAACTTGCATCACATTGTTTCGTATCAATGACATCAATTATCTTTTGTTTGTCATCAGTTTTCACTTTTTAAAATAATAAAAATTTAAAATTGATCCCGAGTTAGAAAAGCATTGCTTTGGATATTTTTACAGAATTTACTATCTGATAGGCATACTTATTTTATCGGTTTTAGAAAGATAGGGCTATCATTTCATCCGTCTCGTACGTGTTTATTTCAATGCTTGCTTTGTACACTGTACTAAATGTAATTTGTCGTTAGTGTATTATCTATTAATCAACATATGGTTTTGACATATTTTGATATTCGGGGAGAATTTATCGTTGTGTTTTATATTTGTTTAGTGAAGTTGAAGCATTTGCAATTATTACATTTTACGATTTATTTTTTATAATACTTTCACACTTTCTCGAGAAACAGTATTTCTAATGTCTAATTTAAATCTAAAATGGGAATATGCCAAATCCTGACGGCCCGGAGTAGTTCATTATTTGACAAAATGGGAAATGTTAGAAATTATCCAACTATAATTTGTTAAAATTTCTACAAAAACAAAACTTAAACGACGTAATTTAAATAGAGGGAGTTTTATAATATCTGCGGCTATTTCATCATGAATACATTGAACTGCCGTTTTGGGTAAACATTTCTGCAATCAATTTTCTTTGTATATTTACACAGTGTCAACTTGGAAAAATGTACCAAGGAAACAGTACAGGTCATTATACGTGTTTACAATTATCTGCTCTTATCAAATAAGTTTTTACAAATTACTTAACTCAATCGGATACTATTTACGAACAAGCACGGTAAATGATTGGTTTGATGCATTGGTTTGATGTATACAAATTCATCGTTTGATATTCTTGATATTTAGTAAATTAAATTTGAATATTTGCTCAAGTTTGTCATCATCAGAAAGCAGTCGTGGATATTAGTGTATTAACCCTTATCAACGTTTAAGCATCATAATAGAGAACCATTAAATCATTGTAATTCCCTTACGGATCAACTTTACATTAACATCTTCTGGTCAGGATCACTTCTTCATTATCCGAGGACTTCACTTGCGTTAGACTGATACTATGATGTATCTTATTTTGACCCATATAATCGCCCTACAACTCAAAGTATAAGTTTACACGCTTCTTAATACTCCTTTCCTTATACTGAATCTGTGTTTGGAGAATTAATAAATCCATCTGTGAATGTTGGTGGGTATTGTCTGTGTTCCATTAACATCAATACTATCATTGTACTCATATAAACATAACAACTAGCAAAGAAGTTAACATCAGAAACAGTACACTTGCATTTCTTGAATAAGCGAAACATCCAAATCCTGAACTTCAAATTTGCAAAAGGTAATTGTAATGGACAATTAATAAGAGAACATAGAAGCATGCATATTGAAAAGGGAAACATCATTTAACAGAAAAAGCACAAAATGCACAATTTTAAAAGAACTTACTGATTGTAAATGCAGATCACAAGGAGTAAAGCTTTAGTACTGGCCGTTTCCGTCTGTGACATTGTCAGTCTAACCGGCAGGTATTTGTTACGCATCATTGTACTATATTTGAAGACTTTTTAGATGTTTCTGTAAGAAAATGAAGTAGATTCCGGCACAATGGCAACCTACGAACTAGAAGTATTGTGTATATCTTAGAGATACGATGTAAACTGTATTTAATGACATATTTCTGTATAAGGAAATGAGGCATATTCCAGCATAATGACAACTTAATAACTAGAAGTAATGTACTTATCTTCAAGTTACGATGGCTATCAACTGACGCATACCGAAAACAAGTACTTATGTATGGATCTGATGTGACCGGACCAAATGTTGACAACAAGATTCTGCCAAGGGCATCTATCACCATTAACATCTAACAATGTTAGCATCAGGTCAATACGCCTAATGGTTAACACAGAGCTTAGCAAATAGTGACATGATGAGTAATGGTGTACTCATTGTTGAGCAAATAATGGTATGGTCGGTGGTAAGCAGCTCCACGACAGTACATTAGAGATAGTAAGTGATGTATTCATTGTTGAGCAAATACTGACATGATCGGTGGAAAGCAGTCTTCGTGCACTGTGACAAAATAGTAAGTGATGTACTCATTGCAAACTGTGGCATGTTCAAAAGTGAATGTACGGCGACAAAACAGCGATAGTACTAGTGCTGTGATCTATTCATTTCCATTGCTAAAATAGTGAGACATGATCGCTGGTGATATCGCGAACTAGAAGTCATCTTACTTCGTGGCAGAATTTTATTTTATGTACCGCTGTAACAATACCTATTTTACTGACGTCATCAATGTCAATGTACGTTATGTTACCATAGGAACTGTAGTTTAAATTTATCCATGTTGTTTTCTATCACAGGTATTGGTCTCTCTATTACTATTGCTTGACTATCTCAGTTAATGTAAAAGAGCTTTAGACGCTTTAATTAACGCCCAATTATCACTATATTTATATAAAACACCTTGTGACATGACGACATGATGATGTATCAAGTTTCAGTATAGCATGCTGGCAGTATGTAATAAGGTTCAAAATGTCAACATTAATCAATTATTAATTTAAGGAAACACGCGGATGACCGTGAATACATCCTGTGAGCAATTTTTTACTAAGCAGAGTATATTCTCAAAGTAGATGGGATCATACTATAGAGAAAGTATATGTCAACTTAGTCATGGACCTGTGGATGTGTTCGTTGCCTCTCACTCAGGCGAGCTTAGTTCAGATATGTTGATGTATACGCTTTAACAATGTCCTCGGTAACCTTAGAGTCAGATGATCCACGTATTATGATAAATGGTCTGTTTATGGAGATAATCGTGGTGTTTATGTTGAAGCAATTGCACTAAATATACCCTTCTCCCAGTGTGACGCATAGCTATGTCAGATACAGAATAACATGCTAGTGCATATGTATAACTACTTCATACCTCGAAATGACATATCCAGTTCCATCGTATACATGTATATGCCTGCCATATTTCAGAGCTGGCTAGCAAATAAAGGCTATGCACGGCGTTCAGTAACGTGGTGTACACCAGGGTGTACACGGTAAATGAACTTTGGTCACACCGTAACTAATGTCCTGTATATATAGATGTCTCTTCGGTCAAAGTCATGGACAATTTATAAAGAACAGCCCGTATTTACTATTTTTGTTCATTTTCCATGTTTTTAAAGCGATTAGTCATGGGTATTTCGGTACCGAAGAAACAAGTATTGGAGGCTAAAATCGGTAGACACTTTCGGTGTTATCCCTGTCTAATCCGACTTTGAAGAGAGATACTTTTTGTTTGTGTGAGACAAGGAATCCGGTCTTTTCGAATAGACCCCGTGGTTAATTGAACGTTTCTAGGTAAAGAACCACTAAATGCCTCCGCGGAGCAAGTGGTGATACACTCAAGCAGTCCTTAAAACAACTTCGGTTTGCCTGTAAATGGAGATATTTCTTGACAAATGTGGAGTTGAATGATGAAATTGAGTTTAAATGGTTGGTAAATATGCATGTGCTGTAGTAAAACTGTAATGTTTGTATTATTCCGCCATTTTTTTCTTGATACCAAAGTGAAAGTAGACTTGGATAAAACCCAGAACTTATAAATCTGGACATGTGTAAAAACGGATAGACCGTGTTTGAAGGACAAAACTTTCTCAGAAGATGCATGACCCCCCTTTTTTATTGCATTATTTTGAAGCTTAAATGCCCCTCTTTACAATGATATATGTGGTCCAGGTGGCCATAGACTAAAAAAAAGTTGAAAATTGGGGCCTACCATGGGCAATTTACATTGAGCTATAGAGCAAATCTATTTAGTGGTTTCTAACCTCTACCTATTTGTTGATGGTTTTTGAACAGGGAGCTTTAGCGAGTCGTTCAGTGCAGGCGATAAAAATTCACGTTTAAGACTGCGAGCTAAAAATAGATGAATTTGCGTATTCCGCGGGATGACTTCGGACTTTATCGCATAATCTTTAGCCGATACAGTGTTTATAATGTTGCGTGATGACTTAGCACTTTATCGCAAGAAACTTGGTAAGCATATCGAGACAGCGATTGTATTATGTTATGTTAGCTAGGTTACCATCCGGTCAGTGATAAACGCTCAAAGTTTTAATACTGCAAGTAGTATATGCAGTAGTGGTAATAATGTATTAACTAGATGCTGGAGCATACGTATGGCATTGGGTTGTCATATGCCCTCATTTGCTTTGTGACTGGAAAAAATATTTTTCTGACGACAGGAACAATCCCTGTTCTTTCAGTGCAATCGGCGCTTTGATTAAACATTAGTGTTGGTTACTATTAGACCGAACTTTATTAATTCGTACACTATTATTATAGACTGTACGAATAAACCTGTTTGATCAAAACAGTCGACATTTGAATATTCACTAAAAATGCTGGATGTAGCAATACCTTTTAAACATGTAGATACTTATGGTGGCAATGTATTATAAAAGGAAACCATATGTTTATTAGAAATACCATAGTAAGTTTATTTTATCACTAAATCAGTTCCCAGGCTGATTGGCTCAATGTCATACTGAGACTCTATTAACTTTCCGTATAACTGATTCACTGACCCTAGGCATACAATTGTCATTTTTCTAGTTAGCAGTAGTTCATTACAATTGAAATGTAATGACGCTGTCTCAGTAGTAGTGTAAGGTTTAAATTAACTAACTCCTAATAAGGCTTTTAGCGAGAGTCATGCAATTGCTTTGGAATGATTTTAGAGTATAATTCTGTTATTTTGACCTGAAATCTGTGTACGAACGTGAATACAAATATTCTTACAGAGCCATTACTCTCGAGTGTTGGATATACAACATGCTACTTACAGTCAGAGTTAAATGTCGTGTAATGGACAATACACGCTATTCTCTCTTAATGTTAACCTCTTAGACACGTAATGTATACATTAGGCTTTTCAATCATCTCATAGAACCATATTTCCCGGGCTCATAATTGTAATTATTACACAATATACAAAAACATGGTACCAGGCTAAACAGGGGGAATATCTTCATTTGATATAAGTATGATGATGAGGTTATTTTCAAAAAATCATAAATGAATGACGTCAGCATATAGGCTTGCATGGAACAGTCGTTTTTGTGGAAGCAGTTGATACGGTATAGCCGCTTATGTATACTATACAGTCGTTTAATTTCAATGGGACAATGATTCGTGGTTGTGGTTAAAATAACCATTTAGTTTGGACGTCATTTCAAGGATGTGGGATTTCAGAATAATTGGCAAGTTCACTTTGAATATCCAGAACATTACAATTTCCAATGTATTTAACCTGCACGTATCACATTTTGCAAGTACATGTAGTTATTCGAGGAATAACCTGTGCGCAAAACAAGGAATACAAATTAGCCGATGAATGTACACGTGGAGCTGTCCATGACAACCCTGCATTATTAGTCTTACCTTAGCATAAGCTCAATGGTTGTGTTCTGAAACAATAATAGATTTTGAATACATATAGGCTGACTAATGGAAACAGAAACTGATAATTCTTGATCTCTGAATAGTTAGCAAGATAGTATATCGTTTCGTTATTCAATAACATGTTTTCGACTACACCACACCCACGTCCAAAAGCTTATTGCAAAATAACCGACATTAATACACTACTGGCATTGATTTAACCAATTAATCGAAATCATATTTACTTAATTGCATTAATAATAGTTACATTACATATTATATACACTTGCCACTTTACATGGAACTAACATTGGACAATAAATATTTCCAAAATCTTGAAGGAATAATTTGGTGACTTGGTGCTATATGATATTTCATAGCATTAAACGAATGAGTGACATTTCTTAATACAACCCTGAAAAAACCCTAACCATGAAATTCATGATTGATCTCATCTGTGTTTAACAACTTGCCCATTTTCTAATGCCCCCAACGTCTTCAGAATATTAAGTAAATACGTTCATTCACGTCTTAGAAGGTAATAAATATATTGGTTGTCAATTCCTGAAGGACGAAAGTAATTATCTATGAACCTTGGTATAATCTGAATTGTTTTTGTTCTGGTAAGACGGCTATAATTATAATAGACAGGACTAGGTTGACCGTTACGAAATTGAGGTTAGGTAATAAGAATTTCCGATAGTGCCTCTTCAAGGACTATGGTTGGTCAATGAGAATGGTTGACAAATCCACGAATAATTGTAGAAGTAGGTCATGCATGTTCTTGCAAACACTCATTTCAATGTGTGAAAATTTTGATTTGTTACATTAATCTACCCTTATTTGCTTCCTGTAATCCCGTATTTCACGTTAAATATATTGATTAGTAGTGTCACAGTAAGAAACATAATGAAACCATGAATGTCATCGTATTATAGTTATTAATAATCTTGTTCTACAAGTACACTGTAACTGATGATGTACTTTTATATTATTCATTCAGCTCCTCTATTAAACTCTTGCGTTATGCCTTCACACCAATGTATGTATTATGTCGTGACACCAATCTCTTCCTAATGCCGTGACACCACTATATGCCGTATGCCGTGACACCACATCATACCTTATGCCGTGACACCAATTACTACCTTATGCTGTTTGTCCGTATGTCCAATTGTCCATATGATCTACTGGGAACATAATATATTGAGACAGATACAAGCAGATACAAAGTAAAAAACGCTTGACTGAATCATGGAAATCACAATCGTTAGCAGAACTTTCAGCTTACGATGACTCTTAATTTTCTGCAGATAAATATTCATAGCCCGAAAGGAAATGGAATAATAACAACGACATCTCAAAGGATTTCAATCTCGTGTAATTATTGCTATTATATTGTCTTGTAACATCATCTTGGGAATAAAGACGATTTCGTTTCAATGTAAGACAACATTTTGCGAGTCATTATAATAGGAGAGACTCTGAGTTAATCGATTGAAAGTCGTCAAGACGATATTGCATGTTCATACATGTATTTGTCACAGTTTTATTGCAGCCACAGATCGTTTCAAGAAAAGTTATTTCCAGTTTATTGAAATACGTAGTCGAGAACAATAAATGTAATGACGACTGTGTTTTGATTCATAAGTGTTAATATACTTAATAGCATATAGTGAAATGTGCAATGGCAAGGGATTTAGTTCATGTGAACATAATATTATTATTTATACCACCGAAGACCACTTTTGATAGATAACCAAGAAAATACCACTCATTTGCAAATGAAATTAAATTACAAATCTCAAAAGACAGATATTGCACCACTTACTTGCGGACTTATGTTCTAAATGCTCATTATTATGCACGCTCGTATTATGGGAATATATCTAGACTTAACATGTAATTCGTAGTTCAAATTGCAGATCCCCTGACCATCATCAGTATCATTAAGTATAAGTGTCTACTAACAACAGACATACTACATGTACGATTTTATCACATTTTGTAGTTCTAATCACTTGACACATTCAAATATTTGATGTATAAACATGATTACTCACGTGGGGCATAAGGCTGCAATGATCTCCCTCCACTTTTCCTCATGTCTTTCGTTCTTGTGTAACTTTTCTTTGCCATACAATTTTTCCTTTTCCCAGATGGTGCCCATCGTAAAGCGACCTTTGTCATGTAATTCTGGATTGGTCCATTCTGAACGCATGATTTAGCTACCTTAGACTTCTCTACTTTATTTCTGTTAAGATGTTGTTACAAACTATTTTCTTGAATAGCTCTATGTTTGAGATTTTGTTTCGGCCAAAATATTATTCATATCTTGCGCAGGTATCTAGTGTAGAAAGCTTCTATTTTCCCCATGTCACTTTGTATTACACACCACCAATTCGAACTGTTTAGTAGCACAGAGCTTTGTTCGGTTTTTGAAAAATATTGAAAACATCAAATTCCATATCGAGATTTTTTAGTATAAATCAGTAAAAAGTTTGTAGCACAAATAATACGCTACATAGATGATACGTTTAGAATAGCACCAAAAGTGGTACCACAAGTGTAGCTGCACAAAGGTTTAACACCAAATATTATACCGCAAAAGGTTGCCCTTCAAAGATGGTAGCACAGAGGTGGCATCACTGAATTCGAGAAATACAATCTATACCACAAAGTTAGAAGTACAAAATTAATTTGGAACCACAAGTATAGTTGCACAAAGGTTAAACACCAACTATGGTACGTCAAAATTGCTTTTCAAAGTTTGTGAAATAGCGTTTGCATCACACAGATGGGCACACAAGGTTTGCACCTCCAATATTGCAAAGCAAAATTAGGAGCATATATCTGGTGATTTTAAAGGTCACAACACCAAACCGGCAGTTCAAGTGGTGGTGGAATAATGATGGTAGCACAACACTGACCAGCCATTCATGCACAACATTATAATCTCTGACTCACTTTATTAACCAAAGTGCAGAATCACATTCTGTTATATGCTTCTATTTACCCTCTTGCCTTGAAACGACATATCCAATTCCAGCCAGCGACGTGACGTACATAGTGTTCGAACTTTAGTCAAACTGTACGTAATGTCCTTTAAATATACATGTATCTTCGGTCATATTCACTAACAGTTTCTAAGGAACAGTCCGTATTTACTATTTTTGTTAATTTTCCATGTTTGCCCGTGTGATTAGTATTGGGTAATTCGGTACCGAAGCTAAAATAGGTACCAGAACTAAGCCATGGTTTTTAACCTATGCTTTGCGTTATATAGTGACACACATGTTATCGTCATCGCACATTCGCACTTTCATCATTACACTTTCGTGATCTCGCTTTTTCGGCCTCATATTTTCTGCTTCTTGTCCGTACTGAGGTAAACTGACACAATGCGTTCTTTATTCAAGTACGTTGGACAAACCTATAGAAATGAATGTTGATGTTCATGTTTTCATTCAAGATATATAATATCTTACAGACGCATTACTAGCAAGTGTTGATATCAAATACAACATGCTCCTTCCAGTATAAGTTAAATGTCTTGTACTGGAAAATACACGCTATTCTCTCTTAATATTGACCTCTTAGGCACGCAATGTATACATTAAGATTATCAACGATCTATTCAATACGCGTATGATCACTTATAGAACCATATTTCCCGGGTCCATTGTTGTAATTAATACGAAAATATTAATTTTAATATGATAAATCAATTATTACACTAGAAATGAATGAGGGTATCATACAGACTTGCTTGAACTATCCTTTTTGTGGGTACAAATGATACTTTCAATGTACGGTTGTTGTGTGGCTAGACGGCACCGCCACTTATGTGTACTTTGAAATAATTTGGTTTCAATGGGACAATGGTTTGTGGGTGTGGTTAAAATAACCATTCCGTGGGTCGTCATTTCAAGGATGTGGGTGTTCAGATTAAGTAACAAGGTCACTTTGAATAGTCAGAACATTACAATAATCAATGCATCTAATATGCACTAATCAAATCTAGCAATAAGATATAGTAATAAGGAGGATAACATGTACGCTAAACACGGAATTAAATGCAGCCGATGAATGTACACATGGAACAGCATATTATAATTCTGCATTATCATTCTTACCTTAATATAACCATAATGAGTGAGTGTGTTCTAAAACAATACTAGCTGTTCAATAAATGTAGGCAATCTAAACAGAAACAGATATAATCTCGATCGAGTCTCTGAATAGCCAAGATAATTGTAAATCGTTTCGTAATTCAATAACATGTTTACGACTTCGCAACACCAACGGCTAAAGGCTTATTGCAAAATAACCGACATTATTACAATATTGGCATTTATTAAACCAATTAATCGAGGTCATACTTACTTAATTGCATTAATTATAGTAACATTATATAAACTTGCCACTTACCAGGGAGAACATTGGTAAACAATAATTTCCCAAAACATCAGAGGCAAAAGTGTTGTGATATTTCGTAACACAGTCCCAGTCCTGTAAAAAGCGTAACCAAAAAATTCTAGAAACAAGATCCATGATTAATTCAACCCTCCTCAAAGGCAGGATTACATACGATTGAAGTAGGAGACCAACACTGTAGTAACACAGCATTAATAAAGTACAAGTATAACTCAATCATTGATCATGACTTTGAATAACTTAGTGCTTGAAATTGTAATTACAATATTTTTGAAGCGATTTTCTCTGGGGCTACATTTACTATCTAAGTAGGTATGCTTCTTCGAAAAACCACTTTTCTTTTTTATCAGTAACTGTTATTGTTAGTTTTTCGCTGATTATTTTGACCAATATTCAGGAGATTTGGGTGATTGATACCGATCTGGAGGCTTTCAAAGAGTGTGGGATTTCGCCTACTTAACCACATAAATTTCAAGAGTTGACAGGAAAATGCACAGTTAAACAGTAACAATGTCCAAAAGTATCGTCAAGCGTCTGTCTATGTACGTTTTTTTCACAGTTAACAAAAGGTAGGCGATTATCACAAAACACCTCTTCTGTGTTAAACAAATTGATCATTTTCAAATGCCCTCAACGTCTTCAGAATGTGAAGTAAATACGTTCATTTAGGAGATAAATATATTGGTGGTCAATTATTGAAGGCCGAAAGTTAATTGTCTATGAACCTTGATATAACCTCGTTTGTTTTTGTTCTGGTAAGACGGCTACAATTATAATAGACAGGACTAGGTTGACCGTTACGAAATTGAGGTTAGGTAATAAGAATTTCCGATAGTTCCTCTTCAAGGACTTTGGTTGATCAATTAATTAATTTTCTGCAGATAAATATTCATAGCCCGAAAGGAAATGGAATAATAACAACGACATCTCAAAGGATTTCAATCTCGTGTAATTATTGCTATTATATTGTCTTGTAACATCATCTTGGGAATAAAGACGATTTCGTTTCAAAGTAAGACAACATTTTGCGAATCATTATAATAGGAGAGACTCTGAGTTAATCGATGGAAAGTCGTCAAGACGATATTGCATGTTCATACATGTATTTGTCACAGTTTTATTGCAGCCACAGATCGTTTCAAGAAAAGTTCTTTCCAGTTGATTGAAATACGTAGTCGAGAACAATTAATGTAATGACGACTGTGTTTTGATTCAGAATTGTTAATGCACAACTTAGCATATAGTGAAATGTGCAATGTCAAGGGATTTAGTTCATGTGAGCATATATTCTATCAATCTATTTATACCACCGAGTATTAATGACATGTGTGTATGACAAGACAGAAGTGAAAAACAAGGAATCCTGTTGCGGTACCCTAGCTCTTTTCGAATAGATTCATTGGTTCTATATTTGGTTGCGAAACACTAAATAGTGTTTCTGAAATGATCGAGTATCGAATCAAGGGACCTCTCGATTTATTCTACTCGATCACCGTATCACTCTTAAACGTCGCAAGTCTTATAATGTATCTTACTCTGACAATACTTAACAATATACTTAATGTGAAATCCGGGATTTCTGAAAGCAAATAAGGGGAGAATAAAAGACACACTATTGAATAGCCATACACTATGCTCCTTATTAAATAATTTGATTAAACAACATCTAATTATTCACAAATGAAAATTAGTGTTTGCAAGAACATGCATGTTCTGCTTGATCAGTATTCATGGCTTTGAGAAGCATACTCATTTGTCAATCAAATTACTGAAAGATGAGCAAGTGGAAGTTCTTAATTCCGTAACGGTCACCCTAGTCATGTCTGTAATAAGTGTAGCCGTCGTACCAGAACAAAAAAATTAGGTTATACCACCATTCATAGATAATTACCTTCGCCTTCAGGAATTGACATCCAATATATCTATTACTTTCTAAGAAGTAAATGAACGTATTAGCTTTAAATTTCGAAAACATGTGCCGCCATTTTAAATCCGTGAAACTGCATGGATATAATCTGGAGAATAATACTGGATGTATTCACCTTATAACAGTTCTTGTCATATTACTGCCCGATTTTGAAAAAAAAAATCTTACGTAGGTGAAGTTCTGAAAGCTTTGAATGCTATAAGATTTGAACGGACCGTCAAAAGTTCCTGAATATTAAGGAACATAATAAGTCATGTGATTTAATAACAATAACAGTTGCATGCATTTATAATTAGATGGTTCGAAGTGGTATGCTCCTGGCAATAAAGCTATTCCCAGAGGCAAACACTTCAAAAAAATATTGTAAATACAAAAATTAAATTCATGTATTTCCACAGTAAACATAATCCTACATTAAGTCATTTTCAAAAATGTTATGATCAATGATTGAGTAATACTTGGAACTTTTTTGTAATTATGGGTAATTAGTGTTTTTGGTCTTTTACTTAAATCGTACGGTACCCTATCTTTGTTGACGGTTGAATAATTCATGGATCTTGTTTCTAGACTTTCATACTAACGCTTTTTCAGGAATTGTGTTAAGAAATGTCACAGCGCTTATGCCTCTGATGTTATAAATACTCATAAGGCACCAACACATATTTTCCCGTTTTGGGAAATTATTATTGACCCTGGTAAGTGGCAAGTTTGTATATGTAATACCACTGTAATTAATGCAATTAAGTAAGCATGACTTCGATTAAGTGGTTATGTCAATGCCAATAGTGTATTCAAGTCCGCTTTCTTAACCGTGGGTGTAGCACAGTGGTCAACATGTTATTGAATTACGAAACAATATACGATATTCCTGACTATTGAGAGTCTGGAACAAGAGTGTATCAGTTTCTGCTTCCATTATATCGCCTACATGTATTGAACATCTAGCATTGTTTCAGAACACACCCATTGTGCTTATGTTAAGGTAAGAATAATAATGCAGGAGTGTCATGGATTGCTCATTCATAGGCTGAATTGTTATTCCTTGTTTAACGTATATACTATCCTACTAATTTGATTAGTGCATGTTAAATGCATTGTCTATTGTAATGTGCTGACTATTCAAAGTGACCTTGACATTTATTCCGTAATCCTTCCCCACGGAATGGTCATTCTAACCACAAACTCGAAAATTCGTCCCACCGGTAAATTGAGTAAGAAAATTATTATTTTTGGATAGTTTTACAGAATTTACTCTCTAATAGGCTTACTCGTTTTATATTGGTTTTATAAAGATTGTAATATATCCATCCACGTGTTAATTTATTTTGTATGTACAAAGTACCTGATATAATTTGGCGTTTGAGTAAATGCCGTTTGAATGTCCTTTGACTGAGTCTGTTTATCAACCTATGGTTTGACATCTATTAGAATTCGGGGAGAATTTCCCACCGTGTTTAAAATTTGTTTTCTATGATAGTCTGGTTGCCATTATTACATTTTTTGATTTTTTTTTATAATTTCCTTCACAATTCCACCAGAAACAGTATTTCTAATGTCTCATTTAATTCTAAAACGGGCATATGCTCAATTCCGATGGCACAATAATTATAGTCCACTATTTGACAAAATGGGAACTGGTAGAATGTATTTGTTAAATTTTCTACAAAACAAAAATAAAACGCCGTAATTTAGATAGAGGGAGTTTTATCATTTCTAAAGCTGTTTCATCGCGAATACATTGCATTGCAGTTTGGGTAAACATTTCCCCAATAACTTTTCTTAATCTTATATTAACATCTTATGGTCAGGATCATTTCTTCATTATCCGAGGAATAGAATCGTATTAGACTGATGCTATGATACATCTTGTTTGACCCATTTATCGCCCTAGAACTCAAAGTAGAAGTTTTACACGCTACTTAATACTCCTTTTATTATACTGAATCTGTGTTCTGAGAATAATATAATCTGTCTGTGAACGTTTGTGGGTAATGTCAGTGATAAGGTATGATGTTTCATCAACTTCAAGACTATTGTAGTACTCATATCAACACAATAGATAATAGTCAGAATGTAACACAACCAATATTAAGTGGCGTTCAGAGGATCCAAAAGGGAACATATTGATTGATGGGACGATATTTATATTACTATGGAACGTGATATTAGACACAGTGTACAATGTTGGACATGTCATTTTTGCCTAACCGATGAGCTAGGTCAGTGTGAAGTTGTAATGTCATATTGGTATTCAATGAAGTACAATATCAACCACCGTCTCCTCCTCATCAATGACCTATTTTCCGATCAACTTCGAGGAGTGAAGTCAGACCTTCATGCTGACCGCCTTGTGCTCTGGTACCACTTATACTATGTAACTCACACATTGCAGACAAGCTATTAGTTAAAATTGTTTGACACACAATAGTTATTTCTTTTTTCTCTTTTATACACTTGTTTAAATCGGATAGTGAAAGAAACATTAATCAGAAGCATTAGAGCAAATGGCACAATCACATACAAAAGAGGAACTAAGACCATCAGAAACAGTGCACATGTCTTTCTGAAATAAGCGAATAGGCTGAACTTCAAACATGAAAAATGTAATTGTGATGAAACATTAACAGAAAGGTACAGAGTCAACCATAACGAACACATAGAGCACATCATGTGCAGTTCTAAGAAAGCAAACTGTTCGTAAACGCAAATCACTTGAGTGACTAAATAGGGTTTAGTAGTTGTGCCTCTTTAGGTCGCATAACGTTAGGTCACTGTCCTTGTGTTTTATACTAGGTCACGCCCCGGGGTTGTTGTGCCTCATTTGGTCGCCGTTTTGGCATGGGTTGCTGTGGGAATTGTTCAGGGTAGTTGTGTCGCGGTGTTTCTGATTTCTGTGCTCGGCTGGTTGGGTTGAGTGCTACCTTCCCTGTCGGATTTACTCATAACTTTTTTAGGTATCGACATTGTCCGTTTCTGTCAGTGACATTGTCAGACTAATCTGCCGATATTAGTTACACATCATTGTACTGTATTTGATGACATATTTCTGTCAGTAAATAAATGAGGTGCCGTATGTTCCAGCATAATGACCACCTAATAGCTAGAAGTAATGTGCTTATCTTCATGTCATGATGGCTCAGTACTAATATATAGATCTGATGTGAGCTCTTCAAATCTTGCCAACAAGATTCCACCAAGGGTATCTATCACCATTAACATCTAGCAATGTTATCACCAGGCCAATACGCTTAATGTTTAACACAGAGCTGAGCAAATAGTGACATGTTGAGTAATGGTGTACTCATTGTTGAGCAAATAATGGCATGGTTGGTGGTAAGCAGCTCCACGACAGTACGTTAGAGATAGTAAGTGATGTATTCATTGTTGAGCAAATACTGACATGATCGTTGGAAAGCAGCCTACGTGCACTGTGCCAAATAGTAAATAGCAAACTGTACTCATTGCAAACTATTGCATGGTTAATAGTGAGTGCACGGCGACAAAACATTTAGCGATACTATATGGTGTAATCATTTCCATAACTAAATATAATGACATGATCACTGATGATATCGCGAATTAGAAGTCATCTTACTCCATGGCAGAATATTTTATGTACTGCTGTAACAATTCCTATTTTACTTACGTCATCAATGTCAATGTATATTATGCTACTATAGGAACTGTAGTTTAAACTTTGCGGTATTGTGTTCTATCACAGGTGTTTGTCTATTTACTGATACTGCTTGGCTAGATCAGTTAGCGTAAAATCGCATTAGACAGTCATTAGTATATAATAGTATGTACACGGCTGATCTAGGAGGGGGTCAATGGCAATGCACCACTGTCTCATCACATCACAAGCGTCATAGCAATATGTCTGACGCTTTAATTAACACCCAATTATCATTATATTTATATAAAACACCTTATTACGTTTACAGAGTTGACACGATGATTATCAAGTTTCAGTACATCATGCTGGCAGTCTGTAATAAGGTTCAAAATGTCAACAATTATCAAATATTAATTTAAAGAAAGAGATACACATGCGGGTGGTATTATGTAAAATTCATTTTGTCATCGAATTTGTATTTTGTGTTTCAACAACCTAAGAGGTGTGACGAACTACTCTAGTTATGATGCTACGTTCCTAAATACATATTATACACTTTCTAACTTTTTACACACAGTTTTAAAGTTCTTGATACTCATAATCGCATTTCCCAAAATTGCTTAAAGGACTTATAGTGTTTTGTAATAATAATTTGTCGACTTGTAATAAATTATTCAACCACACAGTCGAATTACAAGTGTATGTTATTCAGATATGTCGATGTATACGCTTTAACAATGTCCTCGGTAACCTTATAACCAGATGTTATCGTATTATAATAAATGGCCTGTAAATGGCGACATCGTGTTGTTTATGTTTAACTAATTGCTCTAAATATACCTTTCTCTCAGCGTGACACATAGCTAGCAATGTCAGGTACAGAATTACATTCTGTTACATGCTTCCATTTACCCTCTTGCCTTGAAACGACATATCCACTTCCAGCCAGCGACGTGACGTACATAGTTAACGAACTTAAGTAACACCGTACGTAATATCCTTTATATATACATGTCTCTTCGGTCATGGAACAGTCCGTATTTACTATTTTGGTTCATTTTCCATATTTTTTCCGTGTGATTAGTATTGGGTAATTAGGTACCGAAGCTAAAATAGGTACCAGAACTAATTCATGGTTTTTAACCTCTTCTTATAGTGATAAACATGTTATCCTCATCACACATTCGTACTTTGTCATTGCACTTTCGTCCTCGTATTTGCTCCTTTTTGTACCTAATGAGGTAAAATGACACGATGCATTCTTTATTCTAGTACATTGGACAAACCTATAGAAATGAATGTTGATGTTCATGTTTTCATTCAAGATCTGGCGAGTGTATGATATACACCATGCTCCTTCCAGTCTAAGTTAAATATCTTGTAATGGGTAATACACGCTATTCTCCCTTAATGTTGACCTCTTAGTCACGCAATGTATACATTTTAAAAGTTTATAAACAATATATGAAATCCTTGTATGATCACTCATAGAATCATATTTCCAGGGTCCAGTATTGTAATTAATTCATAATTTACGAAAACATCGTACCAGGTTAAACAGGGAGAAATGTCTTTATTTACTTATAAGGATGATGAATGAATTATCATTTTTCAATTAATCATAAATGAATGGGGTCAGCATATACACTTGCTTGAAATAGTCGTTTTTGTGGAAGCAGATGGTATGCTCGAGGTATGGTTGACCATCTCTAGGGGACATCATTTCAGGGATGACACTTTGAATATTCAGAACATAACAATATGAAATGCATTTAACACGCACTAATAAAGTACATGTAGCTATAAGAAGGAGGATAATATGTTCGCTAAAAAAGGAAATAAACCGATAGATGTACACGTGGAGCAGTCCATGGCAATCCTGCATACCTTAATATAAATACATCGGATGTGTTCTGAAACATTAACAGATGTTCAATATAAATGTAGGCGATCTAATGGAAGCAGAAACTGATTCTTTCTCTATCTAGACTCTGAATAGTCAGGGAGATCGTAAATCGTTTCGTAACTCAATAAAATGTTTACCACTTCGCCAAAATACAATTAATACACTACTGGTATTGATTTAACAAATTAATCGAGAATATACTTACTTAATTGCATTAATTATTGTTACATTACATATTATATACACTCGCCACTTAATAGGGAAATATCATTGGTCAATAAATATTTCCAAAAACTGGAAGGCATTATTTGGTGACTTGGTTCTATATATATTCAAAGCATTAAACAAATGAGTGACATTTCTAAACACAAACCCTGAAAAAGCCCATTATTATGAAATTGAAGAAACAAGATCAATGATTGGCCACATCTGTGTTTAACAAATTGCTCATTTTCAAATACCCCAACGTCCTAAGAATGTGAAGTAAATACGTTAATTTAGTCTTTGAAGGAAATAAATATATTGGCTGTCAATTCCTGAAGAAAGAAAGTAATTATCTGTGAACCTGGGTATAATCTCGTTTGTTTTTGTTCTGGTAAGACGGCTACAATAATAATAGACAGGACTAGGTTGACCGTTACGAAATTGAGGTAAGTTAATAAGAATTTCCGATAGTTCCTCTTCAAGGACTTTGGTTGATCATTAAGAATGGTTGACGAATCCGAGAATACTTGTAGAAGTAGGTCATGCATGTTCTTGCAAACACTGATTTCAATGTGTGAAAATGTTGATTTGTTACATTAATCTACCCTTATTTGCTTCCTGTAATCCCGTGTTTCACGTTAAATATATTGATTAGTAGTGTCACAGTAAGAAACATAATGAAACCATAAATGTCATCGTATTATAGTTATTAATAATCTTGTTCTACAAGTACACTGTAACTGATAATGTACTTTTATATTATTCATTCAGCTCGTATATTAAACTCTTGCGTTATGCATTCATACCCATGTATGTATTATGTCGTTACACCAATCTCTTCCTAATGCCGTGACACCACTTTATGCCGTATGCCATGACACCACATCATACCTTATGCCGTGACACCAATTTCTACCTTATGCTGTGACACCAAATTCTACCTTATACCGTGACATCTCATTCTACCTTATGCCGTGACACTAATTTCTACCTTATGTCATGACACCAATGTCCTACCTTATGTCGTTACACCAATTAAATTCTACCTTAAGCCGTGACATAGATTTTTTCATCTACACACATTTTCTTAGACATTAAACATTGAGCAACGTTTGCCTGTATGACCATATGATGTCCATATGATCAACTGGGAACATAATATATTGAGACAGATACAAGCGGAGACAAGTCAAGAAACGCTTGACTGAATCAAGGAAACAGTTGATCACTATCGTTTTCAGAACTATCAGTTAAGATTACTCTTAATGTTCTGTAGATAAATATTCACAGCCTGAAAGCATATAGAGCAATAACAAGGACACGGTGACAAGGCGATTACCACAACTTTTCCGCTCACCATCGAAATTTCATACTTCTGACAAATGCACCGCATCCTTATGACGAAATCACAAATGGCACAGGGGCCTAAAGCAAGTAAGCGGGTGACAAAATATTTTATTATAAGACATTGCAAAATGATTGCCACTTATGAAGGACTCCATCGAATTTCTGAGACATTATGCCATACCTTTGGAAGTTTATCAGTCGTACAGTATGTAACATGACTTAGAAATAGTGTTTACAAAAAGTAGTGTAACGCTCGACACAATTCGCACTCGTAAAGAAAATGTAATATTCTGATGATTATCGATGTGTCATACCTGATGTGACCGTCTTAAATCATTGTATATGTAAGAGTGCGTGTCACATGAACCTGCTTGTTTCTATTTCTCATTGAAAGTCTTGTTTTTTGATGAAAACATACAAGTAAACAAAAATATGGGAGCACCGCACAACACTGATAATTAACACCGCATCTCGATTCCGTTTCACTGAAATCGGTGACACCGCTTATTTCTGCTTTTTGTTTTAAACGATGTGCTCAACACGCTTTAGATAAGCAACCGTTGGCTGCATTTACTTACGATAATCCTCCATTTATCTTAGTTATATGTCCAAGATTTTATTTCGAAAATAATGGCATCAAAAGGGTTCCTGATCACATAATCGCAATCACGGGTAACTGTGTGTTGAAAACGAAAAAGAAACGAAAGTTAATTTTAGGCTTACATTCATCCCATAACATTGTAATGTGTAAACACACAGCCTTATTTAGATAATTGGTATGCATAAAGCAGTTTATTTTATTAAAAACAAAGAGAACCTTTTGAATCGGCTCGTGGATTTCTCTACAAATGGACCTTGGAAGAAAAATATAATTTTCGTTAGTTTTTTTTCATTTTCAACGATACTGTACAGTTACCTGTGATCGCAATGGAATATTTTGTATTGTTTTCCAGTAGGGATACATGGAAGGCATATTAAGTCTCGTCCATTTTTGTATTATTGAATGAACTAAGCGTGTTGTTGTCAACGCATATCTCTTGTGAAGACAAGTACCTTAAACTAGTCAGATGAAGCTTTTTCTCTGTTTTTGGTGTTTATTTGAGGACCATTCACGTTACAGTGATACGTTTCCATAGTTGCATCCAAACCACCTACCCCTGAGGATAGGTCGGGATTTTTTCTTTTTGGTTGTCACAACCACCTCATGTGGGGACAGCTTATCGTAAAATCACAGGTATTGCCCCGGCCCTTGACAACTAAATATTGCCCCCGGGGTATTAGTTTGGGGGGTCTCAACATTTCTCCGGGAAGCTGGGACGCAAAACATCCCCAGTGGACCCCGGGGTGGGGGAGTGCATGCTACTGACGGGTGCGTAATAAGAGAAATATTTTTAAAGTCCATGGATAGATCTTTATTGCTTTGAGGTACTGGGCGTTAGGTGTCTCTATTACAGAAGATGAACAGGTCGACGCTGATTTACGTTGACTGTAGACGCACTGAAATCATCGTCAGCACCAGTATGAAAAAGTCGCATTTTCTTGCCTTTTTTCTTTTCAAAGGTTTAAACTTCTCTTTTTTCTGAAAGACAAATGATCAAAATTACACGGTGCCAAAATTCATAAAGATGTGGTGCTTTTACGGACATTATTGAGCGGTGCTTATATTTCTACAATGTCAGTGTTGAGCGGTGCATAACTGCGAACATGTTTTCATGTAAAAATAGCAGTTATATACAATAAAGCATGTTAAAATGTGTTGTAACTTGTTTATTCTACCATAACATACTATTTCGCAAACGGAATATTTCATTGAATGGGTTTAAACTCTGCAAAAAGGCGATTTTTCGCGTCATGAAAGTCACTTCTTTCACGACTTGCTCAAACTGTTTTCACTATTTTGAAGTTAATAGCTACTCAATTTCGATGCGGTAAACGGCAAATAGATCTTAAATATATACTCCATTCGATGGAATATCATTATATTACCAACATACCTGTTTTTCTCGTTTTTTGGGGGTGATTTCGTTACTTGCCAAAAATGTGCATCCATTATTTTGGCAGAAGGATGCGGTGCATTTGTCAGAAGTATGAAAATTCGACGGTGAACGGAAAAGTTGTGGTAATCGCCTTGTCACCGTGAAGGACATCTCAAAGGATTTCTATCTCGTGTAATTATTGCTATTATATTAGACGATATTGCATGTTCACACACGTATTCGTCACAGTTTTATTGCAACCACAGATCGTTTAAAGAAAAGTTATTTCCTGTTTATTGAATTACGTAGTCGAGAACAATAAATGAAATAACGACTGTGTTTTTATTCAGAATTGTCAATGTACTTCATAGCATAAAGTGAAATGTGCAATGTCAAGGGATTTAGTTCATGTGAACATATATTCTATCTATCTATTTATGCCACCGATGACCACTTTTTCGAGTATTAATGGCATGTGTGTATGACAAGACAGAAGTGAAAAACAAGGAATAATGTTGCGATACCCTAGCTCTTTACGAATAGATTCATTGGTTATATATTTGGTTGCGAAAACCTAAATAGTGTTCCTGAAATGACCGAGAATCGAATCAAGGGACCTGTCGATTTATTCTACTCGACCACCTTGTCACTCTAAAACGTCGCAAGTCGTTCGGAGAAGGTCGAAATGATTTACCTTCCGTCCTTTTCATACATTATAGACCAAATCAACTGATGCAAAGGGTTGATTAAACGTATTAACTTAATACACATGTTAATATTGGTGTACACTTGTGATTTGACTGTATGGTCGAATAATATATTACATGTGGTCTTATGCTTTCTCCAAGACACAGGTAGTCCTGCTTTTGCAATTTTAGGAGTATCAAGAACTTTAAACATGTTTGTTTCATACGTATCTCTATAACAAATCAGTATGTATATGATACATACGTGTATATGCCTCTCTGAAGTTGTTGAAAAACACAATACATGTACATTACTTTGTGATGCAAAGTAATTTACCGAAATAATCGGCACATATGACGCGACTGGGAGAAAGTGTTAGACTTATGTAATTGAGTCACAACTAACATTGATCACTTTTGATAGAGAACCGAGAAAATACCACACATTTGCATATGTAATTTAATTACAAATCTCAAAAGACAGATACTGCTCCACTTACTTGCGGAATTTTGTTCTAAATGTTCATTATTATGCATGCTCGTATTATGCATTAGAAAATATATCTAGACTTAACATGTAATTCGTAGTTCAAATTGCAGATCCCTCGACCATCATCGGCACCATTAAGTATATGTGTCTACTAACAACAGACATTATATATGTACGATTTGTTTCACATTTTGTAGTTCTAATCACTGGACACATTCCAATAGTTGATGTATAAACATGATTACTTACTTCACTTAATCCTCTTCGTCCCCGATGGGACATAAGGCTGCAATGACCTCCCTCCACTTTTTCCTATCGATAGACTCATGTCTTCCAGTTCTTGTGTAACTGTTCTTCGCAATACAAGGTTTTCCTTTCCCAGGTAGTGCCCATCGTAAAGCAACCTTTGTAATGTAATTCTGGATTGGTCCATTCTACACGCAGGACTTAGCTACCGTAGTTTTCTCTACTTTATTTCTATTGAGATCTTGTTACAACCTGTTTTCTTGAAAAGCACTATGTTTTAGATTTTGTTTCGGTCAAAATATTATTCATACTCGTATCTTGCGCAGGCATCCATTGTAGAAAGTCTCTATTTTCCCCATGTCACTTTGTACTACACACCACCATTTTGAACCGTATAGTAGCACAGAGCTTTGTTCGGATTTTGGAAAATTATTGAAAACATCAAAGTCCATATCGAGATTTTTAAGTATAAATCAGTAAAAGGTTTGCAGCACAAATAATACGCTACATAGATGATACTTGTAGTATAGTACCAAAAGTGGCACCACAAAAAACGTAACACAAATGTAACACCATACAGTTTGTAGAACAAAGTGGGTACCACAAGTGTAGCTGCACAAAGGTTTAACACCAAATATTATACCACAATAGTTTGCACTTCAAAGATGGTAGCGCAAAAGTGGCATCACTCAATTTGAGAAATACCATCTGTACCACAAAGTTGGAAATACAAAGGTAATTTGGAACCACAAGTATAGTTGCACAAAGGTTAAACACCAATTAGGTACCGCAAAATTGCTTTTCAAAGTTGGTGAAATAGCGTTTGTTCCACAAAGATGGTAACACAAATGTTGCATCACACAGATGGTAGCACAAGGTTTGCACCTTCAATATTGTAAAGCAAAATTAAAAGCATATAACTGGTAATTTAAAAGGTCACAACACAAAACTGGCAGTACAAGTGGTGGTGAAATAATGATGGTGGGACAACACTGAGCAGTCATTCGTAAACAAAATGATAATCTCTGACTCTCTTTGTTAACCAAAGCTGGCTTTGTCGTATGTTTGCCAGAACCAGTATCAAAAACACAAACGGATGTATCAAAATGGGCTGACCTTCCCTTATACTCCTACAATTATATTGACTTTCCAAAAATATAATAGAACATCGGACAGGAAAGGTATTACTTAGCTTAAACAGCCGAGCGCAGACACGTAAAACATCACATACCACAATTACACACGACTAAACATGTACTCAAACATATCACAAGGATAATTTGAAAAGCAGTTAACGTAAAAAACAGTAAATATGCATTCATGAAATAAGCGAATCAGCCACATAATAAAGGTTAATGCCGTTTGCACGAAATCAAAACCCCGTAAATGCAAAGGATCCAATTAACGCGAAAATTGTACCCCATGATATATAACCGCTACAGTTATGAACTTCAAACTTGCAAAAGGTAATTGTAATGAACACTTAACAAAAAGCCATAGAGGCAAACATACAAAACAGGCAAACAACATTTAACAGAAACAGCAGAGTACATAATGCACAGTTCTAACACACTGATATTAAATGTAAATCACAAGATTGACTAAGTATGGGTTTAATACTGATATTGTCCGTTTCTTTACGCGACTTTGTCAGACTTACCTACCGATATATGTTTAACACAAATCAGTACCTGTATTTCTGTAAGTAACATAATGGCACCTAATAACTTAGACGTAATGTGCTTATCTTCATGTCATGATGGCTATCATCTGACGATTACTGATACTTAGTACTATTATATGGATGTGACCTCACCAAATGTTGACAACAATATTCATGCAAGGGCATCTATCACCATTAACATCTAACAATGTTATCACCAGGTCAATAAGCTTAATGTTTAACACAGAGCTAAGCAAATAGTGACATGTTGAGTAATGGTGCACTCTTTGTTGAGCACATAGTGACTTGTTGAATAATGGTTTAGTCATTGTTGAGCAAATAATGACATGGTTGGGGTAAGAAGCATACGTGTTCTGTAACAGTAGATGTGGGATAGTAAGTGATGTATTCATTGTTGAGCAAATATTGACATGATCGGTGGAAAGCAGTCTACGTGCACTGTGACAAAGTAGTAAATGATGTACTCATTGCAAACAATGGTACGATCAATAATGAGTGCGCGGCGACAAAACATTACCATTACATGTAGAATGTGATGTATTCATTTCCATTGCTAAAATAGTGACATGATCGCTGCTGATACCGCGAATAAGAAGTTATCGTATTCTGCGGCAGAATATTTTCATGTACTGCTGTAACAATACTTATTTTACTAATGTCATCAATGTTAACGTCCATTAAGTCACCATAGGAACTATAGTATAAACTGATCCGTGTTGGTTTCTGTCAGAGGTATTTGTCTCTTTATTGATATTGCTTAACTATATCAGTTAGTGTACAAGAGCTTTAGATTACAGGCTGTTGTATAAAAAAATTAGAGTTTATATATAAATAAAGAAAGGCTTAAATCAAATTTTGGCCATTATTTTTATGAGCTGATTATTTTTCAAGCAATCACATACAATGAAAAACTGTATTACTATTGCAAACAGACGTATCTCAAGTTTAACTCTGCAAAAAAAGATTCAATTAAGACAATCCATTGAAAAGATATAGACTTACGCATCTCAACAGAAGACAGCGGTTTGACGTAACCTGGCAAATACAATTAGTCTGCTACTGACGCTTAGCCGCATGACATCAATAAAGGAACAACGCCAGTTGAAAATTAGTATATAACTCTGTGTAAATCCCTAACTAATTTGGTAAACAAACACTTACGATTGTTTTAAATCGGTTTTTTTCCTAAACAAATGCAACATAAACAAATTTTGCTTCCATCTTGTATCCTGTGTACTTGTGCGCATGACACTGTCAAAAATGAAAGGAACGTTTTCATTGGCTAATATCTGGTGCCCAGCTTCGCTTATATAAAGCGAAGGTAAGCCGGTATCTATACACACACCCTTTGCGTGGACATTTTAATGAACGAAAAGGAGAAGAACAGAGAATAAGGAATGGCCCTGTTACATCAAATGCTTAGCACTGTCGGTTGGCTCCTTTTGCTGCATTGCAAATCTTTTTGCTCAATAACAAAACTATCGACCAATCAAATCGCCCGTAATAAATATCGGAAAAATCACATAATAAACATGGTGGACGGCGTCAGAATTGATAGGAAGTAGCGGAATCATTTGACAATTTTACGGTGACGTGGCTTTAAAATGTACAGTTAACTATACAGTTTGATGCATTATAAGTTCGATCATTAGATAGGCGTCTTAATCGTTGCAGGATATAACGGATTATGTCCGTACCTGACTGATTTGTAAAAATAACATTAACAACATAACAACCGTAGATATCTTCAAAGATAATTTCATGATTTAAGCCTTTCTTTATTTATATATAAACTCTAATGTTTTGATACAACAGCCTGTGCTTTAGATGCTTTAATTAACATAAAATACCACTATATTTATATAAAACACCTCATTACGTTTACAGAGTTGACACGATGATGTATCAAGTTTCAGCACAGCATGTTGGCAGTCTGTAATAAGGTTCAAAATGTCAACAATAATCAATTATTAATTTATAGAAAACAGATACACATGCGGGTGGTATTATGTAAAATTTATTTTGTCATCAAATTTGTATTTTGTGTTTCAACAACCTAAGAGGTGTGACGAACTACTCTAGTTATGATGCTACGTTCCTAAATACATATTATACACTTTCTAATTTTTTACACACAGTTTTAAAGTTCTTGATACTCATAATCGCATTTCCTAAAATTGCTTAAAGTACTTATAGTGTTTTGTAATAATAATGTGTCGACTTGTTATAAATTATTCAACAATATAGTCGAATCACAGTGTATGTTATTGAGATATGTTGATGTAAATTGTTTAATAATGTCCTCGGTAACCTTACATCTAGATGCTATCGTATTATAATAAATTGCCTGTAAATGGCGATATCGTGTTGTTTATGTTTAACTAATTACTCTTAATATACCCCTCTCTCAGCATGACACTTAGCTAGCAATGTCAGATACAGAATTAACTTCATGGCTTGAAACAACATATCAAATTCAATGCAGCAACGTAGCGTACACGGTAAATGGTTTTTGGTAACACCATACGTAATATCCTTTATATATAGACCCCTTTCACCAAATCTCCACCTGACTGATAAGCTCATGAATTATTTAGTGGAGGCAGAAAGCATCTGCTGGTGATAAGCCTCCAATAGTAAATTCAGTATACATGTGGTAGTATTTGCAACAATATGGTACATAGCTGGTGCATTGTTGGTTGTGTGAACCCGCCAGAATAAAGAAAAGGGAGTAGTATTGCATAGAATTCCTTAATATCTGATGTGGAGGAGAGAAGCATTGTTTAAAAACATCAACTGACTTCAAAAAGACTCAACTCATTCAGAGCAAAATTCATGGACAGATACTTTGTTTGTAGATCAAATATATATTTCATAGAAGGTGTGTTTGCACTTATACTGCATTTACACAAATCTTTTTATTTATGCATTATTATTTTATATTCCGTGTTCATAGTATAGTATTCACATTTTCAATTAAAACAACCTAGATCTTATAGCAAACAGGCATACATGTTTTGTACTTGAAAGCTTCCTGAAATGTTGTGTTGATTAAATGCCTACCTAAGATCACATACGGCAATGTGCCAAAATAGTTAGCACATTAGCAGGTTGTCTTTGATTTTATCTATTAATTCATTATAATAATCTACATGCATGTGGTTTCAGAAAGACAAACACATGACCACTTCCTTAATATCATCACTGTCAATTATCTATATTAGAATCAGTATTTAACACATTGGTATAACTAGTACAAGTGGTTCATTATATGACCACATCAGTGCGTTACATTTTTATAAGATTCAAAGTATGAATAAATAATACTTCATGAATGATTAGATCACAGGACTTATTGACTAATTTACTACTGTATGCTAAATTCAAGGTTTACCTTACAAGGTCTATCTGAGGCAAACGTATTCTTTTATACGGGCATATTATAATATCGTCAATTTTGTACTGTTGGATATTCGATCTAGTTGAATCATGCATCAAAAAGAAAGACTATTTTAATCTATAACGCCTAAGGGCCATTTACTATAAGTGTTAACCAAAATCAGACTTGGTTTGTGAAATAGGGATCTGGCATATAAATTTTAAATTTCGGATGCAAGCATGTCAAGGATATGGAATGACATGGTGCAAATGCTAAGTTCCCTTATTGTGTGGCCTGATCGAGGTGTGGCTAGGTTAACCATTCCAAAGTGTTTCAAACCGGAATATAATAAAGTTATATCTTGCATTGACTGCTTTGACATATCTACTGAACGGCATCTGAACCTTACTGCTAGAGCTCAAACATGAAGAAATTATAAACAGAACAATATAATTAAATACTTAATATATATACATCACCTTCTGGGTCAGTAAAGTACATTTCCCAGGTTTGGGGAGGACGGGTGTCAGATAAACAGATCACCCTAAATCTGGGTACATGTTAAACCTTATACCAGGTGATGAAGTGCTGACGGACCGTGGATTTTTAGTGTTGGATCCCTGTCGCTGGCTCGGAAACACATATGCTTTGAGTAATACCATGTCGCTCATCTTTGGGACTTGGAACATGACCCATTGTACATGTCCTCATACAAAGTATTGGTACCCATCTAGTGACTTATAACACTTCATGTCAGACATGGAACAGTAACTTGCACTTTCTGCAAAGTAATGACAGATGTCGAAGTGTGACACATCAGGCCAAAGTTTCCCAATATCTACCCACACCGAATCACTCAAATTGAAGGGGTCAGGTAAAGTCCCATATTCAACTGACAGTTTGTCCAAATACCCTGCTAAATCATTAGAAGGTAACTTCCTTGCGTGATCAGAACGATCAACATGTTTAAAAGCCTCAAAATCAATTAAATCTGCCATTAAACACAAATAATCAACACAAAATATAGATCTTCTCATACTAACTTCATAGGTATAATATGGCTTATCAGTCAATGTTTTGCCTCCAGCTGACCATGTGGTCAAGATAATGATATGCATAGGGCTATTTTTAGTAACGGTGAAAAGGGTCTATACATTTTTAGATGTCGCTTCGTTCATATTCACAAACAATTTCTAAGGAACAGTCCGTATTTACTATTTTCGTTCGTTTTGTATATTTTTCTGAGCGATAAGTTTTCGGTGACTCGGTACCGTAGAAACACATATTGGGAGCTAAAACAGGTACCAGAACTAATTCATGGTTTTTAACCTCTGCTTTGCGTTATATAGTGACACACGTTTTATCATCATCGCACATTCATGGTTTCGTCATTAGACTTTCGTGATGTCGCTTTTTCGTCCTCTTATTTTCTCCTTTTCCCCCTAATGAGGTAAAATGACATGATGCGTTTTTTATTCTAGTACATTGAACAAACCTATAGAAATGAATGTTGGTGCTCATGTTTTCATTCAAGATCTATACTATCTTACATGCGCATTACTGGCAAGTGTTGATATCAAATACAACATGCTCCTTCCAGTCTAAGTTAAATGTCTTGTACTGGATAATACACGCTATTCTCTCTTAATGTTGACATCTTAGTCACGCAATGTATACATAAGGGTTATAAACAATATATGAAATACTTGTATGATCATTCACAGAATCATATTTCCCGGGTCCAGTATTGTAATTCATTCACAATTTACGAAAACATCGTTAAACAAGGAGAAATATCTTTATTTAATTATAAGGATGATGAATGAATTATCATTTTTCAATTAATCATAAATGAATGGGGTCAGCATATACACTTGCTTGAAATAGTCGTTTTTGTGGAAGCAGATGGTATGTTCTAGGTATGGTTGACCATCTCGTGGGGACATCATTTCAAGGATGACACTTTGAATATTCAGAACATAACAATATGCAATGCATTTAACATGCACTAATAAAGTTCATGTAGCTATTTGGAGGATAATATGTTCGCTAAACAAGGAATTAAACCGATGAATGTACACGTGGAGCAGTCCGTGACAATCCTGCAACCTTAATATAAATACATCGGATGTGTTCTGAAACATTAGCAGATGTTCGATACAAATGTAGGCGATCTTATGGAAGCAGAAACTGATTCTTTCTCGATCTAGACTCTGAATAGTCAGGGAGATCGTAAATCGTTTTGAACGCAATAAAATGTTTACCACTTCGCCAAAATAATCGACATTAATACACTACTGGTATTGATTTAACAAATTAATCGAGAATATACTTACTTAATTGCGTTAATCATTGTTACGTTACATATTATATACACTCGCCACTTTACAGGGAAATAACATTGGTCAATAAATATTTCCAAAAACTGAAAGGAATAATTTGGTGACTTGGTGCTACATGATATTTCATAGCATTAAACGATTGAGTGACATTTCTTAGATAAACCCTGAAAAAGCCCTAACCATAAAATTGTAGAAAGAAGATTCATGATTGAATACATCTGTGTTTAACAAATTGTTCATTTTCAAATGCCCCCCCCCCGATGTGTTCAGAATGTGAAGTAAATACGTTCATGTACGTCTTAGAAGGAAATAAATATATTGATTGTCAATTCCTGAAGGCCGAAAGTAATTATCTACCAACCTTGGCATAACCTTGGTATAACCTCGTTTGTTTTTTGTTCTGGTAAGACGGCTACAATTATAATAGACAGGACTAGGTTGACCGTTACGAAATTGAGGTTAGGTAATAAAAATTTTCGATAGTTCCTCTTCAAGGACTTTGGTTGATCAATGAGAATGGTTGACAAATCCACGAATTCTTGTACAAATAGGTTATGCATGTTCTTGCAAACACTGATTTCAACGAGTGAATTTTTTTTATTTGTTTCATTAAGCTAGTCTTCTTTGCTTCCAGTAATCCCGTATTTCACGTTAAATATATTGTTTAGTACAACATGTATTGTCACAATAAGAAACATAATGAAACGTGCTCATGCCAATTAGATAGTGTTCATGACTTGGCTTCTATAAAGGTACACTGGAGATTGTTTGAACTAGATATTAGTACGATTCTTGCTCAGTGGTGAGATGTTCTTGTGCTGTGAGAAGTAACTAACTTCGTGTGATTAACCTTCTACTAGCTTATTATACGAAAGAGTGGAACGCTCGAAAGTGATACTTATTAATAATGTTGTTCTACAAGAACAATGTACCTGGTAATGTATTCTTACATTATTCATTCACGTCGTATATTAAACACTTGCGTTATGCCTTCACACCAATGTTTGTCTTATGGCGTGACACCACTTTATGCCTTATGCAATGACACCTCATTCTACCTTATGCCGTGACACCACATTCTACCTTATGCCGTGACACCACATTCTACCTTATGTCGTGACACCACATTCTACCTTATGCCGTGACACCACATTCTACCTTATGCCGTGACACCACATTCTACCTTATGTCGTGACACCACATTCTACCTTATGTCGTGACACCACATTCTACCTTATGTCGTGACACCACATTCTACCTTATGTCGTGACACCACATTTTACCTTATGCCGTGACACCACATTCTACCTTATGTCGTGACACTAATTTCTTCCTTATGCCATGACACCAATGTCCTACCTTATGCTGTGACACCACATTCTTTTTTATACCGTGATACCACATTCTACCTTATATCGTGACACCACATTCTACCTTATGCCGTGACACCACATTCTACCTTATGCCGTGACACCAAGCATTATCCTATGCCGTGACACCACATTCTTTTTTATACCGTGATACCACATTCTACCTTATATCGTGACACCACATTCTACCTTTGCCGTGACACCACTTTCTACCTTATGCCATGACACCAAGCATTATCCTATGCCGTGACACCACACGCTACCTCATTTCGTGACTCCGAGTTCTACCTTATGCCGTGGCACCGATTTGCACGTATGTCTTTTTCATGCATGTATACTTGTTTGTTCTTCTTACATTGAATTTTCGCACTTATTCTGTTATAAATGTATATGTATGGTACGTGTGCTCTTCAATTCCACTTCCATGGTGATATACATTGTATATCGCCGTGAGGGTGGAATTGAAGAGCATATATATACCACATCCGTAAAGTTATAATAACATAACTGAGTGACATAACTAAATGTTATGTTTTAATGTTGTGTTATATTTTAAAATAAAGATGTCTCTCCCGAACCCGGACCAAAATTTGTCTACCGTGTTTCACACATAAACGATTTCTCTATGTTTGATATAATATAATATGAATACTTTCTCGCCATTTATCACCATGCTATTTAATCAGTTGTATTATTGTTGTTTTGTAAACATTCCTTTTCAGGACTAAATATGCAAATAAAATCTATTCTATTCTATTCTGATGTGACCTCACCAAATGTTGACAACAAGATTCCAGCAAGGGCATCTATCACCATTAACATCTAACAATGTTATCACCAGGTCAATACGCTTAATGTTTAACACAGAGCTTAGCAAATAATGACATGTTGAGTAATGGTGTACTCATTGTTGAGCAAATTCTACCTTATACCGTGACATCTCATTCTACCTTATGCCGTGACACTAATTTCTACCTTATGTCGTGACACCAATGTCCTACCTTATGCCGTTACACCGATTAAATTCTACCTTAAGCCGTGACACCGATTTTTTCATCTACACACATTTTCTTAGACATTTAACATTGAGCTACGTTTGTCCGTATGTCCTTATGATGTCCATATGATCTACCGGGAACATATTATATTGAGACAGATACAAGCAGATACAAAGTAATAAACGCTTGACTGAATCATGGAACTCACAAACGTTTGCAGAACTATCAGCTTACGATGACTCTTAATTTTCTGCAGATAAATATTCATAGCCCGAAAGGTAATGGAATAATAACAACGACATCTCCAAGGATTTCAATCTCGTGTAATTATTGCTATTATATTGTCTTGTAACATCATCTTGGGAATAAAGACGATTTCGTTTCGAAGTAAGACAACATTTTGCGAATCATTATAATAGGAGAGACTCTGAGTTAATCGATTGAAAGTCGTCAAGACGACATTGCATGTTCAAACATGTATTTGTCACAGTTTTATTGCAGCCACAGATCGTTGCAAGAAAAGTTCTTTCCAGTTGATTGAAATACGTAGTCGAGAACAATTAATGTAATGACGACTGTGTTTTGATTCAGAATTGTCAAAGTACTTTATAGCATAAAGTGAAATGTGCAATGTCAAGGGATTTAGGTCATGTGAACATACATTCTATCTATCTATTTAAACCACCGAAGACCACTTTCTTTAGTATTAATGGCATGTGTGTATGACAAGGCAGAAGTGAAAAAACAAGGAATCCTGTTGATTCATTTGTTCTATATTTGGTTGCGAAACCCTAAATAGTGTTTCTGAAATGACCGAGAATCGAATCAAGGGACCTCTCGGTTTTATTCTACTCGACCACCGTATCACTCTAAAACGTCGCAAGTCTTATAATGTATCTTACTCTGACAATACTTAACAATATACTTAATGTGAAATCCGGGATTTCTGAAAGCAAATAAGGGGAGAATAAAAGACACACAATTGAATAGCCTTACACTATGCTCTTAATTAAATAATTTGATAAAACAACATCTAATTATTCACAAATGAAAATTAGTGTTAGCAAGAACATGCATGTTCTGCTTGATCAGTATTCATGGCTTTGAGAAGCATACTCATTTGTCAATCAAATTCCTGAAAGATGAGCTAGTGGAAGTTCTTAATACCGTAACGGTCACCCTAGTCATGTCTGTAATAAGTGTAGCCGTCGTACCAGAACCAAAAATAAGGTTATACCACCATTCATAGATAATTACCTTCGCCTTCAGAAATTGACATCCAATATATCTATTACTTTCTAAGAAGTAATTGAACGTATGAGCTTTAAATTTCGAAAACATTTGCTGCATGGATATAATCTGGAGAATAATTCTGGATGTTTTCACGTTATAACAGTTCTTGTCATATTACTGCCCGCTTTTGAATTTTGTTTTTCTTAAGTAGGTGAAATTCTGAAAGCTTTGAATGCCATGAGATTTGAACGGACCGTCAAAATTTCCTGAATATTAAGGAACATAATAAGTCATGTGATTTAATAACAATAACAGTTGCATGCATTTATAATTAGATGGTTCGAAGTGGTATGCTCCTGGCAATAAAGCTATTCCCAGAGGAAATCACTTCAAAAATATTGTAAATACAAAAATTAAATTCATGTATTTCCACATAAGTAAACATAATCCTACACTTAGTCATTTTCAAAAATGTCATGATCAATGATTGAGTAATACTTGGAACTTTTTTGTAATTATGGATAATTAGTGTTTTTGGTCTTTTACTTGAATCGTACGGTACCCTATCTTTGTTGACGGTTGAATAATTCATGGATCTTGTTTCTAGACTTTCATACTAACGCTTTTTCAGGAACTGTGTTAAGAAATGTCACAGCGCTTATGCCTCTGGTGTTATAAATACTCATAAGGCACCAACACATATTTCCCGTTTTGGGAAATTATTATTGACCCTGGTAAGTGGCAAGTTTGTATATGTAATACCACTGTAATTAATGCAATTAAGTTAGCTTGACTTCGATTAAGTGGTTATGTCAATGCCAATAGTGTATTCAAGTCCGCTTTCTTAACCGTGGGTGTAGCACAGTGGTCAACATGTTATTGAATTACGAAACAATATACGATATTCCTGACTATTCAGAGTCTGGAACAAGAGTGTATCAGTTTCTGCTTCCATTATATCGCCTACATGTATTGAACATCTAGCATTGTTTCAGAACACACCCATTGTGCTTATGTTAAGGTAAGAATAATAATGCAGGAGTGTCATGGATTGCTCATTCATAGGCTGAATTGTTATTCCTTGTTTAACGTATATACTATCCTACTAATTTGATTAGTGCATGTTAAATGCATTGTCTATTGTAATGTGCTGACTATTCAAAGTGACCTTGCCATTTATTCCGAAATCCTTCCCCACGAAATGGTCATTCTAACCACAAACTCGAAAATTCGTCCCACCGGTAGATTGAGTAAGAAAATTATTATTTTTGGATAGTTTTACAGAATTTACTATCTAATAGGCTTACTCGTTTTATATTGGTTTTATAAAGATTGTAATATATCCATCCACATGTTAATTTATTCCAATGTTTTGTATGTACAAAGTACCTGATATAATTGGGCGTTTGTGTAAATGCCGTTTGAATGTCCTTCGACTGAGTCTGTTTATCAACCTATGGTTTGACATCTGTTAATATTCGGGGAGAATTTCCCACCGTGTTTAAAATTTGTTTTCTATGATAGTCTGGTTGCCATTATTACATTTTCGATTTATTTTTATAATTTCCTTCACAATTTCACCAGAAACATTATTTCTAATGTCTCATTTAATTCTTAAACGGGCATATGCTAAATCCCGACGGCACAATAATTATAGTCCATTATTTGACAAAATAGGAACTGGTAGAATGTATTTGTTAAATTTTCTACAAAAACAAAAATGAAACGCCGTAATTTAGATAGAGGGAGTTTTATCATTTCTAAAGCTGTTTCATCACGAATACATTGCACTGCAGTTTGGGTAAACATTTCCCCAATAACTTTTCTTAATCTTATATTAACATCTTCTGGTCAGGATGATTTCTTCATTATCCGAGGAATAGAATCGTATTTGACTGATGCTATGATACATCTGGTTTGACCCATTTATCGCCCTAGAATTCAAAGAATAAGTTTTACACGCTACTTAATACTCCTTTTATTATACTGAATCTGTGTTCTGAAAATAATATAATCAGTCTGTGAACGTTTGTGGGTAATGTCAGTGATAAGGTATGATGTTTCATCAACTTCAAAACTATTGTAGTACTCATATCAACATAAAAGATAATAGTCAGAATGTAACACAACCAATATTAAGTGGCGTTCAGAGGATCCAAAAGGGAACATATTGATTGATGGCAAGATATTTATATTACTATGGAACGTGATATTAGACACAGTGTACAATGTTGGACATGTCATTTTTGCCTAACCGATGAGCTATGTCAGTTTGAAGTTGTAATGTCATATTGGTATTCAATGAAGTATAATATCAACCACCGTCTCCTCCTCATCAATGACCTATTTTCCGATCATCATCGAGGAGTGAAGTCAAACCTTTATGCTGACCGCCTTGTGCTCTGGAGTTCAGATGCACTACCACTTATTTTCGGAACTTCCAAAACTCAAAGACCAACCAACTACAGCTATCCCTCCACTAACAATAAAAGCAAATGGGGTTGAGAAGTTGCTTAGAAACATCAATGAGCACAAAGCTATTGGACCAGACAATATACCCAATATTGTTCTGAAAAAGTGCGCAGCAGAACTAGCTCCAGGCCTAACAGAAATATTCCAGCTCTCTATAGACACAGGCCAACTACCATCAGATTGGACAAACGCTAACATCACACCAGTCTTCAAGAAAGGGGATGTCCACCTCCCGGCAAATTATAGACCAGTCTCGCTCACCTGCGTAACATGCAAAATCATAGAGCACATAATATGCCGACACATCCTTTCCCATCTAGAAAATAACAAAATTCTCACGGATTTACAACACGGCTTCCGTTCAGGCTATTCTTGTGAAACCCAACTACTGTCTACCGTACACGACCTACTGCAGCGGTACGACACCAAAGAACAGATAGACATGGTCATCCTGGACTTCTCGAAAGCCTTCGACACTGTACCTCACGAACGACTCCTACACAAAATGAAAAACTATGGCGTGAATGGACACATCAACGACTGGCTGAGACAATTCCTTACCAGTCGCCACATGCAAGTCGTAGTTGAAGGTGAACACTCGGACCCTGTCACAGTCGACTCAGGAGTACCCCAAGGAACAGTATTGGGCCCACTCCTATTTTTGTGCTACATCAATGACCTACCGAAATCAGTAAAATCACAAGTGAGATTGTTTGCAGATGATTGCCTCCTGTACCGATCCATCAAATCCTACAGAGACCACATCCTCCTCCAAGCAGACCTCACAGCACTTGACGAATTGGCTAAAACCTGGGGTATGAGGTTTAACGCAACTAAATGTTACATCATGAGCATCAATAGTAAATCAACACACCTCTACTCTCTCGACAACACATTTCTACAACAAGTCAGTCAAAACCCCTACCTTGGTGTAACTCTATCGGAAGATATGAAATGGGACGCTCACATCTCTAAAATCACTAAAAAGGCAAATTGTACCATCGGATTTCTCAAACGCAACCTCAAATATTGCCCCAAATCATGCAGGAAAACAGCGTACCTAGCTCTCATAAGATCAACTCTAGAGTACAGCTCAATCGTATGGGATCCACACCTATCAAAAGATATAAACAAACTGGAAAAGGTCCAACGCCAGGCGGCACGATTCATATCCGGGGACTATAAATCAAGAGAAGAAGGCCGTGCAACAAAGATGCTCAATGATTTACAACTTCCTCCACTCAGTGACAGGCAAAAGAAGAATCGACTAATATTCTTCTACAAGGTGGTCAAGGGGCAGGTCCCAGCTTTTAGCTCCCAAGACATACTTACACCTCTAAGAAATACCAGACGTATTAAACCTAAACGCCACTCAGGTTTTGACACTAAAAACATAGTTGAAAATCAGACCAGAAACAATTCTCAGTGCTATAAAACTGTGCAGTGCAACACACAATTATATAAGAACTCATTTTTCCCTAAGACCATTGTTGATTGGAACCAACAGGAGGACAGCATAGTGTGCGCCAAATCTGTGGAGAGCTTCAAAACAGCTCTATCCAACAGCGATTAACTGAGCACTCTCTCCCCGACGTGTACATGCCGTAATAGGCCCTACGTCGTACAAATTCAGAATTCAGATTCAGACTTATACAATGTAACTCACACATTGCAGACAAGCTATTAGTTAAAATTGTTTGACACACAATAGTTATTTCTTTTTTCTCTTTGTACACTTGTTTAAATCGGATAGTGAAAGAAACATTAATCAGAAGCATTAGAGCAAATGGCACAATCACATGCAAAAGAGGAACTAAGACCATCAGAAACAGTGCACATGCCTTTCTGAAATATGCGAATAGGCTGAACTTCAAACATGAAACATGTAATTGTGATGAAACATTAACAAAAAGGTACAGAGTCAACCATACCGAACAAAGAAAACAACATTTAACAGAAACAGTAGAGCACATCATGTGCAGTTCTAAGAAAGCAAACTGTTCGTAAACGCAAATCACTTGAGTGACTAAATAGCGTTTAATAGTTGTACCTCTTTAGGTCGCATAACGTTAGGTCACTGTTCTTGTGTTTTATACTAGGTCACAACCCGGGGTTGTTGTGCCTCATTTGGTCGCTGTTTTTGGCATGGGTTTCTGTGGGCATTGTTCAGGGTAGTTGTGTCGTGGTGTTTCTGATTTCTGTGCTCGGCTGGTTGGGTTGAGTGCTACCTGTCGGATTTACTCATACCTTTTTTAGGTATCGACATTGTCCGTTTCTGTCAGTGACATTGTCAGAGTAATCTGCCGATATTTGTTACACATCATTGTACTGTATTTGATGACATATTTCTGTCAGTAAATAAATGAGGTGCCGTATGTTCTAGCATAATGACAACCTAATAGCTAGAGGTAATGTGCTTATCTTCATGTCATGATGGCTCAGTACTAATATATAGATCTGATGTGAGCTCACCAAATGTTGTCAACAAGATTCCAGTATGGGCATCTATCACCATTAACATCTAACAATGTTATCACAAGGTCAATACGCTTAATGTTGAACACAGAGCTTAGCAAATAGTGACATGTTGAGTAATGGTGTACTCATTGTTGAGTAAATAATGGCATGGTTGGTGGTAAGCAGCTCCACGACAGTACGTTAGAGATAGTAAGTGATGTATTCATTGTTGAGCTTATACTGACATGATCGGTGGAAAGCAGCCTACGTGCACTGTGACAAAATAGTAAGTGATGTACTCATTGTCAACTATGGCAAGGACAATAGTGAGTGCACTGCATCATTACATTAGCGATAGTATATGATATATGTATTTTCATCGCTAAAATAGTGCCATGATCACTTGTGATATCGCAATAAGAAGTCATCATACTCTATGGTAGAATATTGTATGTACTGCTGTAACAATACTGATTTTGCTGACGTCATCAATGTTAACGACCATTAGGTGACTATAGGAACTGTAGTTTAAAAATGTCCGTTTTGTTTTCTATCACAGGTATGTGTCTCTTTATTGATACTGCTTGGCTAGATTATTTGCGTAAAAGCGCTTTAGACAGGCATCAGTATGTAATAGTATGTACATGGCTGATCTAGAAGGGGTCAATGTCAATGCATCACTGCCTCATCCCATCACAAACGTCATAGGTTTATGTCTGACGCTTTAATAAACACCCAATTACCACTATATTTATATAAAACACCTTATTACTTTTACAGAGTTGACACGATGTTGTATCAGGTTTCAGTACAGCATGTTGGCAGTCTGTAATAAGGTTCAAAATGTCACCATTAATCAATTATTAATCCAAGGAAACAGATACACATTTGTGTTTCAGCAACCTAAGGAGTGTGACGAACTACACTAGTTATGATACTACGTTCCTTAATACATAGTATATTTTTAACACACAGTAGTAATGTTCTTGATACACTTACTTCGAATCGCATTTCCAAAATAGTGTTTTGTAATAATAATGTGTCTACTTGTAATAAATTATTCAACCACATAGTCGAATCACAATTATATGTTATTCAGATATGTTGATGTATACGCTTTAATAATGTCCTCGGTTACCTTACAGCCAGGTGGTTAACGTACATGTATTACAATTAATGGTCTGAAAATGCGATAATCGTGGTGTTCATGTTTACAAATTGCTCTAAATATACCCCTCTCTCAGCGAGACACATAGCTAGCAATGTCAGATACAGAATATCATTCTGGTGTATGCTTCATGGCTTGAAACGACATATCCAGTTCCATATATGCCTGCAGAGAGTTGACTGACTGGCAAATAAACGCTATGCACGGCGTCCAGTAACGTGGTGTACACGGTAAATGAACTTTAGTCACAGCATACGTAATGCCCTACATATATAGATGTCTCTTTGATCATGTTCATAAACAATTTCTAAGGATCAGCCCGTATTTACTATATTTGTTTCCATGTTTTAATTGTGCTATTTTTTAATAGTCATGGGTATTTCGGTACCGAAGAAACATATATTGGGTGCTTAAATCGAAAGGCACTTATTGCAAGATGCCAGACCTAATTTTTGTTTTAACCTCTTCTTTGCGTAATAGAGGCGCTTTTCGTCATTACACTTTCGTGATTTCGCTTTTTTGTCCTCTTATTTTCTCTGTTTTTGTCCTTATTGAGCTAAAATGACAAGATGCGTTCTTTATGTTGGACAAACGTGTTTATATTCATGTTTTCATTCAAGATACTGTCTTACAGACACATTACTGACGAGTTTTGGATATATAACATGCTCCTTCCAGTCTAGGTTAAATGTCTTGTAATGGGTAATACACATTATTCTCTCTAAATGTTGACCTCTTAGTCACGCAATGTATACATTAAGCTTATTAACCATCTATGAAATACCCATTTGATCACTCTTAGAATCATATTATCCGGGACCAGCATTGTAACTAATCACAATTTACGAAAACATCGTACCAGGCTAAACAGGGGAAATATCTTAATTTGGTATAAGTATGATAAATAAGTTATATTTTTCAATTAATCATAAATGAATGAGGTCAGCAAATAGGCTTACATGGAAAAGTCGTTTTTGTGGAAGCTGTTGGTACGTTCTAGGTATGGCCGCTTCTGTATACTATACAGTCGTTTAATTTCAATGGGACAGTGGTTCGTGGTTGTGGTTAAAATAACCATTTCGTGGGGACGTCATTTGAACGATGTGAGATTTTAAAATAAATGGCAAGCTGACTTTGAATAGTAAGAATATTACAATATTCAATGTATCTAACATGCACTGATGAAATCTCGCAAGTACATGTAGTTATTAGAAGAATGACATGTACACTAAACAAGGGATAAACATGAAACCGATGAATGTACACGTGGAGCTTTCCATGACAACCCTGCATTATTATTCTTACCTTAACATAAACACAATGGTTGTGTTCTGAAACAATAAAAGATGTTCAATACATGAAGGCAATCTAATATAAGCAGAAACTGATATAATCTCGACAGAGACTCTGAATAGACAAGATGATTGCAAATCGTTTCGTATTTCAATAACATGTTTACGACTTCGCAACACCACGTCTAAAGGCTTATTGCAAAATAACCGACACTAATACAATAGTGGCATCTATTTAACCAATTAATGGAGCTCATACTTACTTAATTGCATTAACTATAGTAACATTATATAAACTTCCCACTTACTAGGGAAAACATTGGTAAACAATAGCTTCCTTAAACATCAGAGGCAAAAGTGTTGTGATATTTCCTAACACAGTACCAGTCCTGTGAAAAGCGTAACCAAGACAGTCTAGAAACAATATCCATGACTGATTTACGGCAGGATTACATACGATTTAAGTAGGATATCAAAACTGTAGTAACACTGCATTAATAAGGTTCAAGTATTACTAATAATTGATCATGACTTTGAATGGCTTGATCTATTTTGTCCCATAGAAAATATTGTTCCAATATTACAATATTTTTAAGCGATTTCCTCTGGGTTTATTTATACTATCTTATTAGGGGTGCATTTTCCTTTTATGTCAATAGAAACAAGTATAACTGTTATCGGTAGTCATATGCTGACTATAATCCTCTATATTTAGGAGATTTGGTGATTGATTCCAATCTGACGGCTTTGAAAGGGTATGGGATCTCGCCTACTTTACCAAATAAATTTCAAGAGTTGACAGAAAATGAATACGATACGAACACACTAAACATGTCCAATAGTATTGCCAAGATTCTGTACGTAGTTTCAGTTAACAAAATGAACATCTATGTCAAAAAAACAAATTGTTCATTTTCAAATATCCCAAAAAGTCTTCCGATTAAAAAATAAATACGTTCATTTACGTCTTAGAAGGAGATAAATATATTGGCTGTCAATTCCTGAAGGACGAAATTAATTGTCTTTGAACCTTGTTATAATCTGATTTGTTTTTTCTGACAAGATGGCTACACTCACCAGTCATGATTAGGGTGACCGTTACGAAATTGAAGTTGGTTATCCAGAATTTCCAATACGTCAACTTCAAGGAATTTGGTCGATATTCGAGGGACGTTTCAAAAGTTCCAGGAAAAGTGCTCTAAAATGTTTATCTTATTTCTCAAATGACTTAAAACTCTGCATTTAAATAGAACAATTCATGGTACATATTGTACCATTAGTCAAACGCATGAATGTGTGTCGTTCAAAATGGCCCTGCTGTCATAGTAACGTCAGTAATGGCTACCCGGTGCAAATTTGACGTCACGTCGTAGAAATCGTCAAACTAACGAACGGATTGCTCCCAACTAAACAACTATCAATTAACTACGACCTAAATGTACTGCATGGAACATTTGGGAAAAGCGGTATAACATCATTTTGATCAATTTATGTCATATAAAAATGTAGTTTAAATCTTCGCACTGCTGTGTTCAGGTGTATTTGTCGCCGCATTAGAATCGCCCTTCAAATGTCAGTAAATCATTGCAATTTGACAAGAATTTGTCTTTAAGCATGGAAATTAAAACTTGAATCAGTAGAATGTATAACCACTGCCTGTTATGAACGTCGTGTGGCACTGGATATGATGTATGAATAGTAATAACGCTTCCATACTGCCAGTGGTACTGCTGCAGATGATAATAGGAAGATACGGCCTGTTTTTAATCAATTTCTGCCTTGTGCCGTGACACCAATTTCTGCCTTATGCCGTGACATCAATTTCTGCCTTATGTCGTGAGACCAATTTCTGCCTTATGTCGTGAGACCAATTTCTGCCTGATGCCGTGACACCCATTTCTGCCTTATGTCGTGACCCAAAATTATGTCTGATGCGGTGACACCAATTTCATCCTTTAATGTGACACTTATTTCTGCTATATGCCGTGACACCAATTTTTTCATGTACACATGTTGGTTAGACATTTAACATTGACCTACGTTTGCCCGTATATCCATATTATGTTCATATGATCTACTGGGAACATTATATATTGAAACAGATAAAAGCTAATGTAAATTAATAAACGCATGACTGAATCATGGAAACAGTTGATCATCGTTTGCAGAACCATCAGCTTATGATGACTCTTAATTTTCTGCAGATAAATATTCATAGTCTGGAAGGAAATGGAACAATAACAACGACATCTCAAAGGATTTCTATCTCGTGTAATTATTGCTATTATATTGTCATGTAACATTATCTTGGGAATAAAGATGATTTTGTATCAAAGTAAGACAATATTTTGCGAATCATTATAATAGTTAATCGATTGAAAATCGTCAAGACGATAACGATATTGCATGTTCACACACGTATTCGTCTAAGTTTTATTGCAACCACTGATCGTTTCAAGAATTTTTTTTCCAGTTTATTGAATTACATTACGTAGTCGAGAACAATAAATGTAATGATGATCGTGTTTTGATTCAGAATTGTTAATGTACCTCATAGCATATTGTGAAATGTGCGATGTCAACGGATTTAGTAAATGTGAACATACATTCTTTCTATAGCGCGCCCAGGATAACGAGAAAAGTGGTAAACAGTGACATCGTCCATATATGTGTAAAAACATGCATGCACGATATAGCAGTGATATTTTGGAATACAATCGATCATAAGTGTTTATTTAAGCAACCAAATTTGTAACAGTAGACCAATCCGGTCAATGTTTATAAGCATCAACATTAGCCTGGGCGCACTATATCTATTTATACTACCGATCGCCTCTTTTTCGAGTTTTAATGACATGTATGTCGGACAAGGGCAGGTATAAAACAAATGAAGAGACAGAGGTGAGAAATAAGGAATCTGTGTGCGGTACCCTTACTCGATTTGCAATAAGTACCTATCAATGTTAGCTCTCAATATGGGTTTCTTTGGTACCGAATTACACATAGAGACACCTACGTGTATACGTAAACGACATTACGTACAGTGTGACCAAAGTTCGTTAACTATGTACGCCACGTGGCAGTGGTTGCTGTGTGAATCTGTATCTAACATAACAAGTTATGTGTCACGCTGAGAGAGGCGTATATTTAGAGCAATTGGTTCAACATTAACAACAGAATTATCACTATTTACAGACCAATCATTACAAAACTGTTCCGTTCATTACTAAACGTGAAACATGTCATGTTTAGAAGGTTACCGAGGACAACATATCTGAATGACGTACAACGATGATTCGACTGTCTGGGCGAATTATTTATAACCAGTAACCGCATGCATTCTACAAGACACTAATAGTCCAGTTTTTGCAATTTTAGTATCAAGAACTGTAAAAGTGTGTCTTAAAAAATCAGACAGTTTATAATATGTACGTGTATGCCTCTATTAGGTTATTTAACCAAATACATTACTTTTTGGTGTATAGTGAATTACCGAAATAATCGGCACAGTTGACGCGACAGGGAGAAAGTGTCACACTTATGTGATTGAGACACACTTTATTTACATTAATCACAGTTGATAGAGAAGCAAGAAAATATCACACATTTGCATGTGTAATTAAATCACAAATCTCAAAGGCCCTTTACTGCTCCACTTACTGTTCTAGATACTCATTATTATGCATGCTCGTATTGGTGCGTTAGTGAATTTATCTAGCCTTCATCAAATTGATGATCCCTCTACTATCATCGACAACATGTAATATAAGTGTCTACTGACATCATTGTCTGTACCAATTGTGTCACATCTTGTAATTCTAATAACTGATCATATTCCAACATTTGGTAGAATATGAATAAATATGATTACCGTAAGGAATTGTAGAGAATTCGCTAAAGTGAATGAAAACATCATATTCCATATCGATATTAAGACAAAAGCCGACAGCTTTATAGCAAAAATTTGTAGCATAGATGGTAGCACAAAAGTGGCACCACAAACGTTGTAACATAAAAGTAACACCACAAAGCTGAACGAACTAAATTGGTAGCTGCACAAAGGTTTAACACCAACGGTGGTATCGCAAAAGGTTGCCCTTCAAAGATTGTAGCGCAAAGTTTGCATCACTCAGTTGATAAAATAGCGTTTGTACCACCACAAAGTTGGAAAACACACATCGTACAGCACACAAATGGAAGCACAAGGTTTGCACTTCCAATATTGTAGCGCAATTGTTGTTCCACAAAGATGATTGCACAAAATTAGAAACATACAGGTGGTTGCATTGATAAATGACACGTGCAACGCAAAGCTGGATGAACAAGTTTGGCACCCAAATGATAGTTAACACAAATGCTGAACCACAATGACGATGGCAAAACACTGACATCAAACTGGTAATAGAATCATGACGGCACAACAACTGAGCAGTCATTCAAGCACAAAATGGTAGTCACTGTATTAAACAAAACTGGGCATGACATTTGTCTGCAAGAACTAGTATCACAAACACAAGCGGGTGTTTCAAAATGTGTTGACCTTCCGTCCTACAATTATATTGACTTTTCAAAAATATAATAGAACATCGGACATGTATCACTTAACTTAAACACTCGAGCACAGACACGTAAAAATTACATACCGCAATTACACCACACAACTAAACGAAAATATATACTTAAACATACCTCTAAAAGATCAAATAGCAGATGGGAAAAGTCTGAAGACCAAGTCCCAGCTGTCAAAAGACTGTAAGACATATAGGAAGTTAAATGGCATAGCTAAACACTCATGGTAACTAACCACTTGAACATTGGCATGACAATAACGTTGATGACGTAGTGTTATTTATGTTTCTGTTTGTTGCGACGTCACGACATTGATACTATTGCTATATATGGACGTTCTGTCCAGGATTTAGTACACATGAATGCACCAGACGTTATCCAAACAGATGTGCCAATAACAGAACATCTATTTACATGTATCCAGTAACTCAATTGAGAATTAAAGTACAGAATTAAAATTCTCAAACATGGCATTGGATTTTTAATTCCTAGACTAGAAAATATAATGTACTTTCTCTAGATAAAAGATAGAAACCTTCCTGTAGACGATTATAATACTTGGATTTTTGTCCCTCTCTGTTGCCATAGAAACAGAATTTTTTCTAATTGCAATAAAAATGAATAATAAGAGTAGTCAGAGAAACCGTGTTGCACTATGTTGACTCTTGCTTAGTCGATTGTTATACTAGTAGTCGATTTAAATATTGTTATTTAACCTTATAACCAGCAATCTATACTAGGTAATTGTTCCTAAGAGGCAACTTATCGTAAGGACAAAGTTTATTCAGCGGAGATTGAACACAATGTACTACAAGTACTAGACGCTAATTGGGTTCACTGTAAAGTTAAATAACGGATAATTATCATAAAAAAATTGTACATGTATTTATTTCTGTTATGGTATTTATAAATATAGTAAGTTCCTCCTTTACAAAGTAAAGTAAAAACGCTTTTATGTATCATAATATAATGGAGCAGTCTATTTGACTGAATTGTCACAAACTTTTCTGAACATTTCACTTTTTACCCGCCGCTACCATGATGTCTTACCTATACTTTAACATTCTTATGGTATTCTAATCACTGCGATATAACGTACACCGGATATTGCTAGTATAGTAAGTAATGTTATGAATTTGGGGGACATGAAATGGATAACAGGGTCAAAATAGAGACGATATTTTCGACAGATCTAGTACCTTAATACTGACACAAATCGTTTCGTGTGGGATTAAAATTCGTAGATTGTGTGGTTTACCTTAACCACGAACTCAAATTCCATCTAAAAATAGTTTTGACCGTTGTATTTATAACCTGTAATGCAATTCAAAGAATTGACGTTCAGTCGAAATGTCTTTTTCACCAAAACTATGAATTTTCGTCCCATCGAAATCAATTGATTTTATAGTAACTCGACCTGCACGACTGTGGTTGTCTCATTTCTATCCGTCATGTGTTCATTACAGCTCAATATTCCACAACAGCCCTGCAGTTATCAGACAAAACCTCACTTTATTACCATTTGCCAAGCCTTTACGTTACAATTTGCATAACATGATCAGTAAATGAACGTCAAAGATATATCAAGAGTCCAAATGATGGGATTGATTGCCGATAGGCAGACAAAACCACTTGTGAAGTCTGATAACATGGGTTTGTCTTGTTACATACATTTCAATCAGTTTTCCATTTCTACTGAACACGGTTATATCATCAGCTCTTTTATATTACAGTTTACAGTTTATTTCGAAATGCATTAGGCATTATGCCCATGAGTATACAAATATACATACAATATGTACATGAAAACATAATTACATAAATATTACAAGGTCAACATGTTGTTAATAATAGTTTCTTTCCGGAATTCAATGCAATCTGGGGTTTTTCACGAATCCTGCGGCACCAACATCTTTTGTAGTTTCCTAGTTTTCGTTCGATAAATAGTCAAACAAGGAGCCATTGAAATGAGCGATGCTTATTTAAATCCCAATACTTAGCATTAGAAAAGGATTAAGGTCAACAATAGTTGTATGGTCCTCATGTAAATTAGCGGAAAACCCACAATATCGTGCATTCCGGATAGAATCTAGTGCCTGTTTAAAGGTTTCAGTAGTAATGTTGACACAGAAAACAAATTCATACTACTAGTATTAGACCATACCAAATCGTTTCTTCGTTTTGCAACCGCGGGCGGATAGGTTTGGACATCTTATGAAAGAAAACAAGTTTATAACCTCTTATATTTTCAACATATATTGAGACATTGCTTTCGTAATAGTCATCTAGGTCACCATCATGTCTCCAACCCGAACACAGGAGTAGATTTCATACCAACAAACTTTCTGTTATTTCAGTAAGTTATTATTTAATCCGCCATTACTGTAGTATAATTATTATAAGTTTATTATAATGTAACTAATAATTACTGAAAGTGATTTACACTATTAACATTGATTCAATTAATGTGTTCCTTGCCATATATTATGTTTATTGTGAAATTTAAAAGTAGCGTATTAAAGTGAACCTTGCATTTTTCTGTACGGTTACTTCGTTCCATATTTAGCAAAAAAGGTATAATGAGAAAATCCGACAGGGAAGGCAGCACTCAACCTAACTAGCCGAGCACAGGAATCAGAAACACCACGACACAAATACCCTGAGCAGTGCCCACAAAAACCAACAATGCCAGCGACATAACCTTAGATATATCTGACAGGGGATGCTCGTTGTTTGTTTTTGCTGTAGTGACTAATTTAATATCGACGGTGCCGAACCAAAACCCCGTAACTCAATTTTGGCGCGAAAACTTTTGTTGCAGCATCCGCATCTGCTAGACGTCCCGCACATTTTTGTCTTGTCGCCATCTAAGTAACGCGATTGGCTTTTTAAATGGCGACAAGACAGAAATGCGTGGTCCCTTAAGTGTGTTCTTATTATTTGTGATCTGTTGTGGGGACACAGCAAGAACTGTAAGGCACGTTTACGATTTTTATATAAATGTGAGAGTAGTCTCCCCTCCGCTTGAATACCTTCAAATGCTCAAAATATCCGGATAAAACCACCGGTAACTGTTTCATTGATAAAAAAGTAAAACGGATTTTGGAGGTAAAATATTTCGTTTTCGTTTGTTTATCACTTTTATCAATGATGTTGTTACCTGTGGGTAAAACGTGAATACATGTACAAGTTACGGTATAGTTTTTGTAAACTCTGATTAATTTAACAAAACCGTAAACACACATTTTGCGATAGTAATATATTTATAAATAATATAATAGAGAAACGGTTAAGCATTAAGAATAATATATAGTATATATCAAAAGTTTTTCATATTTCATGAACAAATGTATGTGTAGTAAATGTATTCGATTGTAGTCATGAAATAATCTTTTGACGTATTTCTCAAATACCTTTTATACAAATATTATTATGTCACTGACCGTGTTTTTAATAAATTGTTGATACTTAAAAAGACCTAAACTACTTATTTTAGGTCTTTGATACGTACAAAAAACAGAAGCATCGTAATGAAAATATTTGTACACAGTAAACATTCATTTCAATGAAAATATTTATAATTTTATAGATATATTTTCATTATTACTGTAAAATTGATGTTATAGATATTCTATATAATTTACTTATTGACGGTAAACAAACTCTCACGTATTGACATAAAGCATATATCATCTAAAATGATATGATATTTTATTAAAAAGCGTTCATTTTGTATGTCTTTTATCAATAACCAAATGTGCCGATATGAATTAATGAGTAGATATAGTACCTACATATTAACCAGAACCTCAGACCTTCTTTTATTTTTGGTATATGATTTATTTTTGGTATATGATTTAATTTCGGCCATTGCTTTACTTACACGACGATTACGGCGTATTACAAGTATAATTATGCAAGGTGTGTAGCAAGCAGCTTTGTAATGATAACCAAAAATGTAATATTTACAGTAAAACTTCGATATCTAAATGAGAAATGGGTACAGGTAAATGCTCGAGATCAACCGGGTGCTCGTAATAACCAAATGACATTGTATTGATGATAAAAACGGATTATGGCTTCAAACTTGCTCGGTATAGGCCGGGTGCTCATGATATCGATGCTCGTTATAATGACTTTGTACAAACCGTATGACAGTTCTGGTTTTTATTACAAAACTTGTTGCAAAAAAAGTTTATGATATTTCCAACGAATTTTGTAATAACTAGTACATTTCTGGTTTTTTATTACCAAACAGGTTGCTACAAAGGTGCACTACAAACACTGATCGAAATATCAGAAAAGGTTCTACTTTCTCGCCAAAACTGATATATTCCGTTTGCTAGGATCTTGTAATAAATTCATACATAAAGATTAATATGTTCAGACTTTACCCATGGTGAAATATCTTCACACAATAATAGCAGGTGTTTTGTTTTTATTTGTTGAAAATATTTTCTATGAATAGTGTGAAAATTCGCCCTGTTTAAGACAGACAGCTTCAAGATTTTATTCGTTCATTGACTCTCAGATTGGTATTTCCGCCAGCAATATACCTTCCTTATCGATGTATTTATATACCTTATGTTGTTGTTTTTTTAGGTTTGCTTATCAGTAGTCAGAAATATCGAAACACTTGCTACACGTTTCGTGGCATAATTATTACGTCGCGTTTGAATGTAGAATAATTATGTCAGAATTCATGAGAGATGTCAGTCTGAACGCTGTTGCTTTCATTATACAATGTTGATTACTTTTTCAGGTGGTGAATATATCTAGACAACAGAAAGCCGTGTGTAACAGAGAGATTGGTAAATTACGGGGCTTGGAGCGCTACTTCACCCGACAAAATCACATCGAGACTTATAAACACTCCAATGAAATTGACAAATTCCGCGCCAAATTATTGCGCTTGAACAATCTGCGCATGCTCAATGAGCACGATAACAAACAACGTGAAGCCCGTGTTTTTCCAATAACCAAGTCAAGCAGGAGATTGCAGATCAGTAACTCTACTACCGCTAGTACGAAACACAATAGAAATACCAACTCGTTGGAGAGGAACGTTGCGACTACAAAGGGACCTGAAAATATAGATTTACACAAACGTATAGCCGTGTTTAACAAAGGATATAATAACTCATGCGTAAATACCGAAACTAATAACAGTAGTACTCGTTATCCAATTGAACAATTTCCGTCTATGAAAACTTTAAATACGACTTTAGACAAACCAAGTAGTTCAAAAACTCGGATAAAACTTAACAAGTCGTGCAGTAAATCAGATCCCGTACTTCGTGGATATCTGAAATCGGATAAACAGGCGATTAATAATTCATTTCGTCATTCAAAAGCAAACAGTACGAACGTTATATCTGCCAACGACTTATCGGCTGTCATAGCGGTCACTGATGTAACGCGATTCAGTGTAAATAGCACGGTTGATACATGTAACGTTAGTTTACCGTCGTATAGAAATAAACGTGAACAGAAAAGTGTCCGATTTTGTGAGGAGAGCGATTTGTGTGAAACGGGAAGGAATTTATACGACAGCCGGAAATTTACGCAATTAGTGAAACTGGCAAATAGCATATCTGGGAAATATTAACACACTAGGGTCCGTGTGAACGAACGCTCGTAAACCAGCGAGAGCGAGAAATAGCTACTTGATTTGTTGTGCAGTGTTTTATTAAATTGTGGTTTAATGCGGCAGGAATAACAACTGTTACATATAATATTCGTTTAAGTTGTAATACATTGTGTTGGATTTATCAGGATCATATACGATACACATTCAAATAGTTTGTGAATTATAAATACGCCAGTATGGAATACTTTTAAATATGAATAATTGAAAATTGGAAGTGAATAGTTGGAAGTGTTAATCACGGACTATAAGTGTTTGTGATATACATGCAAGGAACTTAATGATTGAAAGTAAATACTAGGCTAACAAAAGTCACGCAAGTTGAATATAATATAAAGTAAACACACTAAATAATTCATATTTATATACTAGACCGAGAGCTTTGTTCTGTCATGCTCGGGTAATTAACTACACCTTGTACGTGTAATATCGCCATGGATTCAGTGGATGGGGCGATAATGGCCCCTAAAACGGGACCGGGACCTCTTCAGTCAATTTTAATTCGTCATAGGGCATCATTTGACCATGATGACGATAGTTTCTTTCACACGCCCATGCGACCACGTGCGAACACTGACCCTCTATCACCGAGGCCTAATTATCACGTGCGGTTTGATTTACCGGACATAGTTGTTGACGACTGTAGTGATAATGACGACGACAACGTTGATAAATCGAGACCAGAAGAAATTAACAAAGAACTTGCGAACACTAATGAGGGTGCATTTTTTGTGTTTAAGTCACCACCTCGACAACGCTCAAACACGTGTCCCATGAACATGTTCAGTAAACGACGACCGTTGTTGGATAGACCACCAACTCCACCACCGATGGACGCACTACCTCAGGATACATTCCCAACAAGATACCCCTCATGGGAAAATGTTCATTTCTCACCTCATTCCTTGACCAGTGTAGAGGAAGGCAAGGAACAACAAACAGTGTCGGAGAAACAAAAAGTGTCTTCAAAACTCGACTCAAGATCAAGAAAAACAACAGTGACTAAATCAGTGAAAACTACGAGTAGTAGAGTGAAAATAACAACAAACGATACGGCGAACGTTTCACCTAAACGATCTGGCATTACAAGTGTGACCAACGGACACGTCGCACCTAAACCTAGTGGGATTAGAGACGGGATCAATACCAGTGCATAAGTGTTGAGCTCCGGGCTTAATATGAAATTGTCTTTCGATTTTATTAACTTATCGTAACTTGTCGATATTTACGCATTTCTTTCATTGTGTATATTAAATCATGTTTCAGCATCTGAATTCAGGTCCCGATCTCCCTAAAAATCTCAAGCAGAAATCTCATCTCAAATTGAGAGTTTGCCCAAATCAGAGTCTGAATTTCTAATAAATCTGAAGTTAGAATTCAATAAAAATTACAAGAATAAACAAATTATAGCATTTGCTATTTTTAATGCTAATTTTGAGTCAAGCATCCCTTGGAAATTATCCATACGACACATGGCAATATTTGAGATGAGATTTATCTCAAAATTGAGATGTTTCGGGAGATCGGGGCCTGGTAGTGATATTCACATTCTTGCTTCATACGCCGACAGTATTAACGCTGGATAAACTAAACATTTTGTTAGTAAATTTGATGTATGACTTGACCTATTGGTTAATTATGAATGCCACAAGAACACTTACTAGTCGTGTACAGTTTTGTTCCGCTAATTAAGACCAGTAAAAATGCGGTCTTAATACTCAGTGAAGTGGTATGAAATTATTAATACCAGACATAAAAAATTGTTCTAAATTTCTACCTTCTGCTTACTTAAAGATGCTTAAATTGTGTACTATTTCAAAGTTATTGAAGTCATCTAGTTGAAAAATGATGTCTTAATATCAATTCGGTACGTGTATTAACGTGCCACTTAGCTCCGTATAAAGATGTTCTAATTTTAAGACTTTGTGACTACGAAGCTGCATTAAATGTGCATTTAAAAAAAACTAAAGTGGACTTATTAGCGGTATTTAACTGTACTAGATACTTTAAGATAGTGTGTATATATCATAACAAACTGCTACACTGAACTTTAGCTTCTACGAGTATAAAAGAATGAAGTCAGATAAACATAAGAATGTTGGCATTAAAACAAGTTTACGATAAAATATCAATCCGTTCTAATCCAATGTAATTGATATTTTCAAGCCTCTGTTTACTGACAAATCCTTGTAACGTTTGTTGTAACTGTAAAACCAGAATTTTTCGCGATTTCAAATTTTCGCGTTATTAAAATTTTACGATTTTTGTAAACATACCATTTCGATTGGGTCAAATTTTGGCGATTTTTAAACATCATGCATGTAGCTATATATGTCCTGTGTTTCACTGCCATTTTTCTTAACAAACTTATATTTTCGCGAATTCCTCATTTTTGCGAATATGGTCGATCTATTTTGCGAACTATAATTCCTCGCGAAAAATCCTGATTTTACAGTTGAACGTAAAACGTTTTTTCAAGCAATGTTTGTATTGAGTATAATGTTCCAAAATAAATATCATTATACTTGGTTGTACCTAGCTTTCTCTAGAGTTTTATCTTTGGGTAATTAACGTTATCCCCCACTCCTCACTGGGTCACTCTTACCTTTAAGATGTACAACCGGGTCTGATTTATAGGCCGACTTTAAATTTGTTGATTCTTAATTAAAGATTATGTCTGTTTCTGAAATTCCACATCTTTTTGTGTTGACATGATGAGGTTTTATGGGTAAATTCGTTTTAAAAACACATGTTCGTCCTCTTTAACGTAATATTGAATAATGGCAGGCTTATACCAATTCATTATATCGATGGCTTAGAATTAGAAGGTCGCAAGTGCCACTTACGACCTTTTAAGATTCATACATAAGCATCACAAGGCGCTTCTTATGAGCCTATTTTCATGAAAATCTGAAATTGTCATGTTGACCAAAATGAAGTTTTAAAAACGTGTTTTCTTATAGGTAAAGAGCAAATTACAGACAGTTTTCTCTTGTTTTCTCTATATATCGATTTGGTAGTTACGACCTTCTTGTTCTAAGCCAGCGATATGTCGAATGTGAAACACTGGTTTCCAACTGATATGTATCACTCTTTACACCTCATTCCTGACGTGACGAGAGTAAGAGGGAAGAGAGTTTAATCAAAGCAGATGTCCGTTTCCCATACAAAGCGCATATCTAACTGAACGGGGGTACTTGAATGAAAGCGTTCGGTAGCACTTTGCTTTGGCATTTTATATGAATGGAGACAACATTCTAGAAGTATAAGATGGCGACTATGATCTTCATGCGTGTCATTTATTTTATTCTAATCAAGTTGCACTTCTGGTTAGACATCGATTGATCGACTACACAGTTAAACGCGAAATTGATTGTTGTGTTGGTTTTCATCTTTAACTGCATACCAATTAATTAATTAGTTTGTGATGCCCGTGTCCTGACAATTACTTCACTTTAATAATTCAGCCGGTTGTTGCTGTCTCGAAGATAATTTCTATATAACACGCAGCTACAAAATGTAATCGTATAATATTAATTTTCGTGAGTATTACATTTCGAGGATTTCTGTAAAATGGTATTTTAGTAGTTTTTTAAATTCGTTGATTTTAAATATTGAAAAACAAACAGTCACGTATGCTTGAGGTCAATCATTTAACTTTTGTGTATTAATTTGCAGCAAAGTTCATCCGCATACATGCATTTAATGAGATTTAATCTACCACGATTATGAATAAATCATTTTACAGTAACACCTACTATATAAAGTTGTACTTATATCTGCATAATAAACAAGGTTGCAAAATAAAGATTTTCTCGTTGCTGTACAAACGAGTGGTTGCATCTAGCATTCGCGTTTAAGTCTGATTTCACCGTATGATAAAAACATAGCAACCGTTTTTGTTGTATAAGTACTAGGTTATAATAGCAAAAACTAGTAGACATCAGCGGCTGTTTTGTTATGTAAAACTTTGTTATGATGTAACGACATTTCACATATATTATCAGTCAATTTGTTCTCATACACGTCATTCTATGAAGGTGGAAAAAATAGATAGCAATCATTTATCGGGTGTTAAACTGTTTCCTCCGTATGTTTGGAGTCTGTAACATCAGTAAGGCTAATGTTATTACGTCCACCGACTCCACAGCCGGGGTTTGAGGGGAGTTTGATCTATATGTTTAGCCGAAGTTTATTTTAGGTACTGTAAAATCATTTAATTTCAATGGGACAAAATTTTGTGATTTTTGTGAAATAAACCATTTCGTGGGGACGTAATTTCCATGATACAGTATCTACTAATTCAGATACTATAGAATCAATAGTATTCGTGGGGGATTAAAGCTAGTTGTTCAAGTGATCCGCGCAATCAACGAAATTAAATCCCTCACGAATGTTAAACGATTTTATCAGGTATCGTACACTGTTGATGGTGGCGCTGATGTCTGTTTAGATGTCTACGTTCGTTTCCATGAATGAATTTTAGACGAAAAATTTTTAAATGGAATGGCGTAATTGAAACCTTAGATTTTTTATCCAGTATCAAAATGATGTTGCTATTGGCGCCTTCAATCCATTAGATGTCTATATTCATTTAGATGAAGCTATTTTAAGACGGGAAATGTAATGTAATGATCCTTCAGCTTTTGTGGTACCAACGTGTGGCCTACATTTGTCATCGCTTTATCTATAACCCTCAATTCATGTATCTTTTAATCTTTTAACTGATCGGCGATTCACTCTATCATGGCATTAGCTGGGTTCAAAACTTCTAAATTGGACTATCAAATATGTTAATGTATGTGTTCCGAGGAGCATTAATCATTTCATGATGGTTTACCTCAGTTTGAAGTTGAACATTATCTAGAGTTCCCCTGCCTGATCCGGAACCTTTACGACAACAACTCGTTGACTTAGAATGAGAAGATCGTAAGTACAAAATCGATATTATTGGAAAAGAAGAAAAACTATCTGAAAACTGCTCTATATTTATGGAAAAAACACACTTTGTCAACCTCAGTTTGGTCAACATGACAAGTCCAGATTTTCATGATAATTGGCTCAAAAGAAGCGCCTTGCATTGCAGATTTCAAATATGTATGAGTCGTACAAAGTCGTAAGTAGTACTTACGACCTTCTCATTCTAAGCCAGCAAAATGTGTTTTATTGTTCGGTAGTGACATTTTTAACTAGATCAGCAGCTTTTTAGATATTCCTATTTTGTTTTAAATCGACATGTCATCAGCACAGGAAACTGTATCATTTATAAAAATTGTTTGCTTGTTTCGTTAAGTTAAACTTAATCATTGCTAGAGTTACTTGTGGTCACCAGTATTAGAATCAAATGGACACTGCACACTTCACAACCTGTAGTTACCTGGAATAAGGGTTGTTATCATATCGCTGACCTAGAATGTGAAGGTTGTAAGTACTACTCCAAATCTCAAAGACTTATACATATACATATTTGAAATCTGCATTATAAGGCGATTCTTATGAGCCTATGTTCATGAAAATCGGAACTTGTCATGTTGGCCAAACTGCAGTTAAAACTCATGTATTGCCATAGGTAAAGAATACTAAAGAGTAATTTTCAGACTGTCACAGTCTTTTCTTGTTTCCTAAAAATATCGATTATGTACTTACGACCTTCTCATTCTAAGTCAGCGATATATAGACCAGCTCCTGCTAGAATCAGTCTCTTATGTTAGGCATAAAGCAACGAAGATGTACTAGTACCATTTTCATGACTTTGGAGTGACACAATCGGGGATCCATCCTACAACGTTCCGTACCCGAGGAGAAGTCTCAAACAACACATCAACCCAGGAGAGTCGTTTACCTTCTTACAGGACTGTTATCGCATTCAATAACTGTATCGTCACCCAAACTCGGTCAGTCAGACTTGTTGAAAACAGTGGACGAAACAGTTATGTACAAAGGCTTTCGCGACTAGACAGTCAGATATACTGTGTATGTCGATTTCGGAAATTGCAATAAGGCATACAGGAGGAATTATATAGTGCGAGTACGACAATAAGGCACATAATGATCGGATGGTATAAGTGCTTTCAATAGCAATACATTATACAAGACTTGTTTTATTTACTGCTAATAGATGCGCATGTATAGAAAATCCGAACACTGTATGACTTATGATGAAGTTGAATTGCATACAGTGAACTGGTTTATACGCTGTGTGATATTGAGCATATTGAATGTTGCTATAGAGATATACAATGTAGATACATATGGTACACTGTACAATAATGTATATCGTGCTTTATTGCTTATATGACACTAACAGGAGGTCAATGGTGTGCGTAAATTGTATTTTGTTCTAATGCTACTGTAAAATGTTTGTGCTTGCTAGGTTTAATGTTCGTTGGTGGATCATTAATAAATATGCTATTTCATATATTCAAGTAAAGGCGATACATACATATGCACGTCTGAGTCCGGGTTGGTTCTATGGCTGTATAAACTGTAATATACCGCCTCCTCGATAGCCTAGTGGTTAAGCGTTCGTTTCAAGTGCGGGAGGTCTTCTGTTCTTCGCATTCTTGTTCGTGTACCTGTCGCGAAGGACGAGACGTGATACATCTTCATCGCAATCACGTATAGAGATCTACAGGTACACATTTTAACCCTTTTTGAGTTCACTAGGAGTTTATGTTTGTACCTGAGTCAATAATTCTGACATAAATTTGACCTATATAACAACCACCATCCCAAACCATCTGACCAGCAGTGAACACATCGGGCTTAGATTACCCTTACATATTCGCATCCAACCTTCCACAGTGCCAGTAACTTTCTCGTTCGGGTGACACAATTCTTCAATCTACCACCCCGAAGTCGCATTAAATTTCAGAGTCGGGCATATTCGAACTCGATGTTTTGTCAATGACTCTGGTAACCACAGTGTATAAACCATAGCACTGTATGACTTATTGGATTACTACAAAATGCAACCTGTATCATTTATTACTATTAGAAGCACATGTAAAATCTGATCACTGTATGACTTATTGTCGTACTATATAATTCAACGCGTACTACTTATTACAGTGCCGGAAATCGACTAGTATACACATGTACACAGTGAAGACGGAAAAATATACATTTCGTGAATATAGTGAACATTTATCCTTCGTCATAATTACTGATTTAACCGCAAAATCCGTACTCCACTACAACCTCTGACTATACAGTATTCAATATGATAAATATGGCCACACACAATACGGCATTATGCCTTGGTCCGACTGAGACTTTTTGCATCGGCGATGTACTCCCGATTTAATAATTGGGCATCGGAAGGCATCGGGAACAGAGTCCCCGTGGTCAAGGGAAAGCATCGTGGTAGTCACGACATCCATGTTCCCAATTGCTTCCAAAGCTTATTTATTTAAATCGGGAGTACATCCCCGAGGCAATAAATGCTCATTGGAACCGAGGCTTAACTTTGAATGTCAACTTAACCTAGTATCATCTTACATGCACATAATTACTGTAGTTACAAATGTCTTGTCTTTATTTAATTATACATTCCAGACTTTGTTTAACACAATCTAGATCATATCGCAGAATAATCATGGCTGAACTTCTAGTATTGTCATTTGGATTGAAAACAGCTCGTGTACGGATATGTTGACTTTATCCTCGACAGTCTATTAGCATAATTCAACGGATGATAATTATACTAATATTATCTAAATCACGTATCGAGACGTAGGATCGTGTACAATGTCATTGAAAAAAATTTATTTTACGGATATGTTGACTTTATCCTCGACCGCTTATTAGCATAATTTAACGACTGATTCCTTGTCTATGTAATTGTATCATGAAATTGTCAGACATTCTAGTATTGTCATTTGAAAACAGCTCTAGCACTATGCATAACCCGACTGTATGCTTACTTTTAAGCATATTGTATCACGAAGACGTTCGATGTGTTATACAAAACACAAATCTGAAGGACCGACATGGCATACTGTGCTCTCCAGAACACTTATGAACTTGTTATACGTATATTCATACATAACGGTCAGGATCAGGTCAAATTCTCTTCATTCTACGTGCAAACCTTGTCACATGTGCATAACAAAACGACCTTTAAGAAGTTACCAATTGTATTGTTTTAAGAACAATTAGGATATACAACCGGTAGCATTTTATACATTTTGTTCCCGCTATCTAACAAATGTATCAAGTTTTGAAAACACTACCGACATATTCTGTAGTCACAATCGTGTATCTGAAAGATATACTTCAAAATATAAACGTACTAATAAAGCCTCTTCTTTATGAGATACTTTCTGCTCGTGAAATTAGACCCTATTATACCCGTTATCTGTAGCTGAATGGTTGAGACCCCTCCCACCAGAAGCACAAGGTTTAACAGCCGGAGGGGTCCGTAACCAGTACATCTAGTTGAGCTGGAGCAGGTGTAATTGTGGAACAAATGGAAATTCAAGAAAACACAGAGGCTGTCTAGTGTCTACAAACCCAATGACCAATCACGACAACTGTCTGAGTATAATGCATGTCTGGTATCTTAGATGGAAGGACAACGATCGGTGAATAAATCGCTGGTTTAGAATGAGAAGTACAACATCGATATTTTGAGAAAACTTAAAATTATTCTTTCTTCGGTTTGGTCAACATTACAAGTTCCGATACTAGTATTCATGAAAATAGGCTCATACGAATGGCCTTATAATACAATTTTCATACATGAATCAGTCTTAAATTATAAGATCGTAAGTAGAACGTACGCCCTTTTCATTCTAGACCAGCGACTTGTCTGGTACCGTGGACTGAAGGGCAAAGACCGGTGAACAATTGGACTGAAAGAGTAAGTTATACATATCAAGTTGACAGGACATTGACACTGTTGTGTACAATATGTTTACTACTGTGGGTTACTGGTCTATGCACTGTAGAAGATATGTCCAATGATAGTGTTGTCCTGGCTGCTGTTAATGTCAAGTTTAAACTACAAGCCAGCCTGACGAGTGACAGTTAAATACAGACCTTTACATAATAAAGTAACCAAGGGGAATTTGATGGTACGCTTGGCCGTTGAACATACGCATGATGAAGTCACCACATATGTGGTTTAACCAAATGTGCACGATTTATCATAGTTATTTTAGTAAAGAATTGACCATATTCCAACAGTAGGCAACTCAGGCAAATGTTTGTAAATATCACATTATCCTGGGCGCATTATATCCACTGACATTATCCTGACGTAGGATTACAATCAGTTACCTGGAACTAACGACTAGGCTGAGTATCAAGCAAGGAAGATCTACTAGTACCATTTTCAACAAACACACGAAGTGGACACCACTAACACACAAGACCATCGAGGCTTATGAGGGTTGAACTCAATATCAGGCCACAGTTACATAAACAGCTCAACCCGGGCAAAATCTCATCTCAAATTTTGTCGAGTGCCATTTAGATAACTTCCTTAGAAGGCTCGACTCAAAATGTGCATCACTAAACAGAAAGCATTATGTTAACTTTATTATAGTAAAATTTAAACCGTTTAAGTTTTAAGACTTCTGATTTATCTTTAAAATCAGACTGTGATCTGAGCTAAATCTCAATTAGGGACGAGATTTCTACTCGAGATGCTACGGGAGATCGGGGCCAGAAAATCATATTTGCCTCACAGTACGAGTGCGTCAAAGTGTAACTAGAAATCAGACAAACAACAAAATAATGAATATATACAGTTCGCGTTACCCTCTTTGATGTGCTTTGGTTTAAATACAAAGTCGCAATCTTCAATGTTATCTTAAAGACAATTACTAGACTCTATTGTATTTGTAGTTAGTTTATGAATGATATAAGGATCTAGTCATTTACCTTTATTGTGAATTTCCGATTCATTACTTCACTAAAGCATTTAATTGAATACAATTTTCTGCATAATTACACGGTTTGAAATATCCATAAGGTTGTGTTATTTGATTTGTGAGTTTCCTATTGTTTCCTAGTTAAAATACACGGTGTTGTTAGTGAAGTTGTAGGGTAACTGGAGCAGAAGTGATCGTGTTGACTTCAGAGCTGCACGTATAAAGTGAGGACGTGACTTTGGATGCTGACGTATACAGAATTTACAAAAAAAAATAATAATAAAAAAACCACTGAAACACCCGAGAAACATGCTGATCATAACATATATACATGCCGTGCATACGCCTAGTATAGCCTTTATTTGCCAGACATGCAGCTTTCTGCTGAAATATGGACGTCTGGATTTGAACCGAGTCGCCAGATTAGACGTCAATCGTTCTGACCATGAACATAAGTAATAAATTAAGTCAAATCATTCGTTTTCGATGTCATTAATTATATGGATTTCAGTTAAACTCTTTAGTGGGATCTTAAATTCTAGGATTGCAGAATATGTAAAGTCTGTGTTTTGGGATCGATCAATGATTATATTTCATAATCTAGTTCATCAACGAATTCATCGAATTTTTACCGACTCCTCACAAAAATGATTATAGTCTAACAATACGTCATACAGTAAGTGTTTCGCTCGCAAAAAGTCATATACGTTGAAGTGTATAGTCTCATAATAAGTCATACAGTGATTTGGTTTATACGCTGCACGGTATTGATTTATGGTACTAATTATAATCATTCTAAATAATGGTTCGACCATTATACCGATACTTGATCTAATAGTTTCTGGTACACAAATCATGATGTGCCCGGAGGTTAGGTTGCTTGACAGTTTTATTATCAGCCTGTGACAATGTGTGCCTACCGGTAGATTAGCCTCACTGTACCATTTATGTGCAAGTATCATTATTATATGATCAAAGTACTGAAAATGTCAGGAAAAATCAAGAACATCTATAGTGCGCCCTGGAGGATGTGATGTTTACAAACATTGACTGGATTGGTACACTGTTGCGAAATTGGTTACTTAAATAAACACATACGGTCAATATTATACTAAAATAACACTGATAAATCGTGAACGCTTTATTTTTCTACTTATGTGGCTTATTCGAAATTGTCCCACTTTTTGTGTTATCCTGGGCGCACTTTACTAGTTAACATCGTTAATGTTGCTATGGTTTTTTTTATCTTTTGTAATTAAATGTGTATAAAAATGTAGAGGTAATCGAAACTATCTGCAAGCTATAATCTTTTTTAAATTCCATTTATCAAAATTTTAAAATCATTTTCGTGTAGAAATTTATCTTTTTATCTATATTTTAGACGTACGATAATCGTATCTTTCAAATCAGAAGGGGTACATAGTAAAACCCTTGTATATATATACCTAAAAAGACGTACTTTTGTTTATAGTTGATAACTTTTCTTATCGAACAAAACTACAAATGTAAATGCAATGGACACAAACGCTCACAGGCGCATCTACGAATACATACTCAGTATATATTCATGATAACAAATAGAGCAGTCGAAATCCTTTTCAACCGTTTCCTTAAAAACATATGTTGGAATAAATGGTGTGTGACGAGGGTTAACTTAATTACTTGGATGCTAATGGACGTCTTTCCCCTTCACTTGCGGATAGTTCAGCAAGTACTGATATAGACACACATTTTTCTGTTACTTAAACTGATGGGAAAATCCGTGTTACATGTTCAAAGACAGAACTCTATCCACTGAAACACCCTAAAGGTTAAATCACCGTTTCCTTTGTTATAACCAGGTACCCGTTGCCTAAGCAAAGCGCTACATAGCGCTTTCCACGGGAGGTACTCACAGGCCTTATATATAGAATTGAACGATGGGTAACTGAAAGAATGCGCTCGGTAGCGCTTTGCTTAGGCAACGGACACCTGTCCTGTCCTGTCCTGTCCCGTTTTTGTCGTATATCTCAGATCGGTTATAAAGGTTCACCAAACATAATTATACGTTTGGGTAACAGCTCGTGTTAGGTTGAGTCGACAGATCACCCAAGTACTGATACCATCACCATAGCCAAACCAATAGTGCAGGGTATCGACCGGGGTAATGACATGTTTTGCGTGACGATCTGGTTTTACATGTGACTGAATTGGAAGATATCGAGAGGGCTTCTATCTCCTATCACGAAATGTGACAATAATATTTGCCCTCAAACAATGACCAATTGTAATGGAAATACGCCAATTCATTGCAGTATATTGAGCTTGTAATTGGTGTAACGCACATCAGTTAAAATCGTCAGCCAGCGAACATAAGTTTGCACCCACATGTATTGTAAGATTCGAACCCATTAACGATGTACGACACACTCACATAGCAGTGTAAAAATAAACGGAATTTTCGGTCCACAGAAAAGTGTACTTTGCATAGACGCCTAATGCAAAGTTTTGAGTCTAAAACAGGGTAAATACGTATGGGTATTGGAAGTGACCGGAACAGCATTGGTCAACAATTTGGTCCAGTATAACTGTACATTTAGCCACACACCAGTGACTGTTGAAAATATATAATGAGGCCCTTGGACGAACTTTTATCTTAGTTTGTATAACTGAAGCAACTTCGTAGCAATATTTGCAAGAAAAACAATGTATTTCTTGTTTGTATAAAATTAATGATCCTTCCAATCAGAAGATGGGCCTCAACTATATAAACATTGATGATCGGACAAATGTATGTCAAAGTTATAAAATTATACCGTTATAGTTGTTACATAATACAATAGCATAATCTTAACTAGCTGATTGTAATAGCTTATTTTACTCCCTGTCTATTTGTTGATTAAAATACCCAAAATAATACATTAGACCCAATGGGAAAAGCATTAATTAGACAGCAAAAAATCTAAAATTTAAACACAGAATTGGTAAAGGTAATTAAGTTAACTCTGCCAAATTTCAATAAAATTGCATAATCACTTTTTAAGATATTTAAGGTTTATGGGGGTCCAGCTTAGTCGCTAACGCACTATAACAAGCTCCGATTTTAATGAAAATAGGTCATAAGAAGTGCATTGATATGCTGCATTTAGATATTTTATTAGTAGTTACGACCTTCTCATTCTAAGCGAGCGATATAAAGTATGCAACTAAAACTGAATTTACGACTCAATTATCTGTTTGAGCCATGGCTGCACTTTCGGCTATAGACTTTAAACATTATTATATATACAGTGTATAGTGAATACTCAAAGGTTTTGACTACGAGAGGTGAGATTGAATCGGTATCAAATAAGTCGACATGTTGTGAATAAATGGCGTAAAACACAACACCAATAACACAAGCATTGTGTCCACATATGGCACGATATACGAGAATTTGTACAAAATCGTGATATTCTGGTATAGAATTATAATAAGTCTACCTTTAGTCTAAGTCATTGACATTTATATTCTTCCCACACACTACAAATTGTACATTTAGGTAGAACCAGTTGACTAGAAATAGTCAGGATGTATGTACAATTATTTTGGTATCGTTGTAAAATTGAAGTACTTAAAACTGAACGTTAAACTTCCGGGGTTTTTATAATGGCGTTGACATTTATATTCTTCCCTCACACTACAAATAGTATATATAGGTAAGACCAGTTGGATAAAAATAGTCAAGATGTATGTACACTTTTGGTGTCATTGTAAATCTCATATAAAACTGAACGTTAAACGTCCGGGGTTTTTTATAGTGGCGTTGCTATGACGTCGTAAAGTTGCTCTGTAGCATATGTTTTACAATAAAACCAATGTTGTACATACTCTCAGAAATGTTTAAGCCACTGGTTCTATCTTAACTTGGTCTTCGGGCCTGCTATTAGCATCATTTAACATTAATATCTGTATTTGATTTTTATTAGCGGTGTCTATTAGACTATTACGAATAATTTTGTACGAGTTGAAAAATGTGCTGCTAAGGTGTAATTAGGTTTGATTTTGTCAGGTCTTTGACTGGCTTGCTGATATTGATATACCGTCAAAATGCATACATCGTAAGGAAAGTTTGATATAGTCATCATTTAGGTCGAGGACCTGTATTTTTTTCAAGTAAAACATTTTTGTTCGCGAAGGAGCACGAAGTGAAACTCGAAGTTGTTTGCCTGTGCTAGCCGCTGACAATATCTTTAGAAAAATTTGAACTTCATGAAACTGAAAACTACAAACAAGATATATCGATTCCAGTAACCTGAACCATTTATGTTTGAACTTAAATTACGTTTTGAAACAAAATCGATTCAACCTCGTATATTATTTCATAGTTTAAATATTCAAAGACGAAAAATGAATTTTATGTCTTTGAAATATTATACAAAACTGTAACATAAAATTGCAAATCTACTTTTGTTACCACCATTACCTGTATACACAAGGGATGTTGCGAAAAAAACATGTACGAGAACGTGGCCGTGTAGGTACCGAAACCTCTTCGCAGTGATGTCTCCTGTCAATATGTTGAGTGGATAGGACCGCCCGACATAGCACTGTCGAGTTTGTTGTCTACTCATACAAGTACCCGTATGTGTCCATGCTGTAATTTAAATTCTCGTGTGAAACATAATCATGGAAGTGTGAGATATCACATAGAAACATGAGGCATGTTGCTTATGAGTCGACATGAATGGGGATAAACTACAATGCTTAATGGTGTATTCGAAAGGGCATTATCCAATGAATTTAAGTAATATTACAATTTCACATTCGACTTACACCAACAACTAGTTCACGTATTATGTCATGTTACACTTATAACTAAAAACTAATATCTTGGCAAAAAGGTTGCATGAAACGATTTATTTATAACCAATCAATATTGAACACATAAATAATTCGAAATGTTTCTCCTTTTTGACACCATTTATTGATAAATAGCACATAATATATAGATCGGTTAGATGGTGGGAGCCACAAAAATCATAAATAATTATAATGGTGTTACCGGCTTCACACCGTCCCATTTATAATATTAATACTGGTACCTTAACATTACCGATGTATTCAGATATTTTTCTTGGCCCAATGAACATAATTATTAAAAACATGTTGTGAATTACTTTTTGCCCAATTTCACGCGTTATTGAATATATCCTTTAGCCGTGTGGATTAATATGCCCTACATTTTAAAAAATTTAAAATGTAACATAAAAATATCGATATTGTTGAAAGTTTGGTCGTGTTCATGTTGATGCGGAGCTAATAGGGGATTTAAATAGCCCCGCGCAGCGGGGCTATTGAAAATACCCAGACCGTTAACAGGCGAACGTGCATGTCTTCGTTGAGTTTCTGCCGGTACTAATGCTTTCAAAAAAAGTTATTTCCGGTCAAAAATTTCAGGCAGTTTTCCGAGGTGAATAGTCCTTGGAATATAAAAAAAATAGTAAGCTGTAAACGGTTGAGCCTATCGTTCTCTTTCAATTAATTATTATTTTAAAAAAAATGAGTGATAAATAAAACAAACTATTTTTAAAAAAACAAAGGGAAGTAAGAAATACCTCTACTCCCCATGACCGTGGACCGTGTCACTAGCCAATTCATTGCAAGCGTTTGCGAGATTTCCAAACGCCCGTTGTACATGGAAGATGTTTTAAGAAATAAAGGTGAAATTTTCATTTTAATAGCCGATTTATCATGACAGTACTCGATCTCCGAGGAAATTGGTCTTTAATAGACATTTTTACGTAGTTTTACAATGATATTGTAATGTGAGGTACTCTTACAGACCAAGTCATCCGGTGACAGCGATTAACATAGCTGGGATACATGTTTACATGCATAAAAGGAGGTGGTCGAAGTTGTATTAGATCGCGAGCGTCTATAGCAAGGCTGTACGGGAACCTCGAAGTTACACTTTCCTAGTCTGGGTCGCGGAATCATATGACGATTACCGGACGACTACAAATGCATCGAAACTGTCGCAGGAATTCGCATCACAAGATTGCACAATCTAAGGATTGGTTAAACATGCATCACTTACATATTCACAGTTGATAATACATCCATATTTGGTAAATCCAGAGAATCACAGTTAGCACGCATGTTTGCAGTAATTGTATGCAGAGACTACTTGTTACTATTTATAGAACTACATGTAGGTCACATTCCTGGAAAACCCTAGCCGTCACCATTGATACAATCGAACGGTGCGCTCTGTGACCAGTACTCTTTGCATACGTATAATTTATGGATCGCCAAAGTCATTACAATACAGTATTTATCATTACAAGTTGAGATATTACACGTATGATGGCGGAATACATCTTCTGAGTATTCTGCAAGCACTTTGATAGCAGGGAGGACTACATGTTCGGATCTAGTTCTTGTACGGCGTAAGAACACATTGTTCGGGAAAATCCGAAAGTCCGCTGATTGGTGGAATGGAACATACGTAAAGCGGGTGACTCCAAGCTGATTGGTGGATACTTGACGCGTCACTGCTCTTTTGTTCTTAAGTATCAAAGCGCGGCGAATATAAAAGAGAGAACGCTCAAAGGCCGGCAGCTTTTTCACTTCGGATTTCGGCCAAGGAACTTAAAAATTAACTCTCAAGTCTTCATTAAAATACATACATACAGAAACTCAACTTCTTAATAATAAATAATACTACATTGATATCTACCAGATCTTATACTATCTACAGCAGCTAGGCTCATATAAATAAGGATCGAGATCTACCGCATTCTACCCGCACAGAGGGACCACTTGATTCAAGGACATCAATATGGCGGAAATGTAAATAACATTACTTGACATTATTAATCTAGAATCCAGATCCAGCTTCGAACCTTATACTAAATAGATCGTATTATATTGTAAAAGTGTCTACTTTATCTCGAATAATAATTACTTTGTGTTAAACAGAATTTTGTATTGTTGTATTTCTACTGTTGTACATTTGATCACGTCCAACCCCCACCCCCGGCCAAAGTCAAACACATATCGTTAAGACCGCCGTCCTGTTACAAATGGTGTCTGGAAGTGGGATGTTAATATATTTTTAGCATCTAGGACCAAACTTATCTAGCGATATTTGCGTTATTGGAGGGAGGTTTTACAACTTCAGTAGATCTACGTTTCATTTTCGGAATCCGAGCGTCGGGAGATTTCGGATCCGCACACAGAGGGTTGCAGCGTCCGTAGGTCTCGTATATCAGAACAGTTTCGGATCCGAGCATCGGAAGCATTCGGATTCGCACACAGAGGGTTGTAGCGTCCGTAGGTCTAGTAGATCCGTACATTTTCGGATCCGAACGACGGGATATTTCGGATCTGCACACAGAGGGTTGCTGCGTCCGTAGGTCTCGTATATCAGTACAGTTTCGGATTCGAGCATCGGAAGCATTCGGATTCGCACACAGAGTGTTACAGTGTCCGTAGGTCTAGTAGATCCGTACATTTTCGGATCCGAACGACGGGATATTTCGGATCCGCATACAGAGAGTTACAGCGTTCGTAGGTCTCGTATATCAGTACAGTTTCAGATCCGAGCGTCGGGAGTTTTCAGATCCGCACACGGAGGTTTGCAGCGTCCGTAGGTCTAATAGATTCGTACATTTTCGGATCCGAGCGTCGGGAATTTTCGGATCCGCACACAGACAGTCCAAACGTCGCAAATCATCTTTTTCCGCGCGCTTTCGGATTCAAGTGTCGGGAGTTTTCGGATCCGCACACAGGGAATTACAGCGTCCGTGGATTATCTAGATCTGTAGAAGACCAGTAAATTGTCGGTTTTAAGCGACCGTCAGGAGTGTAATATCTATTTCCACGAATTTTCGGATCCAAACAGGTGCTTTCGGAACAATTAACGTTCGGACGTTTTCGGATCCGAACATCGTGAGTTTTCGGAATAACACGTGGAAAATTTTCGGATTGGTGAAGAAGAAGGTATACAGTACGTTCATTTTCGGATCCGAACATCGGGAGTTTTCGGAACCGCTCGTCGAGAATTTTCGGATTACGAAAGGAGATACAACGGCCGCACGTTTTCAGATCGGAACTTCGGAAGTTTCCGGAATACGTCGGGTATTTTCGGATCCGTACAAAGGAAGGTATATAGGCCGTGCATTTTCGGAACAGAACGGATATTTAAGCGTACTCGTTTTTGAATTTATTTAGGATCGGAACCAAGTCATATTTAATTTATATATACATAAGAAAAGCTCAAATAACATCATAAATTATGGCCGAAATCCAGGATTCCGATTCTGAGGTTAATTTTAATATGAATCATCATGAGGAAGATGAGGTTGATTTAGGGGTAAATAATGGTGACCATGGTTACGGTGCTGGTGAGGTAGTAGCACCTCTTAGACGTAGGTCACCACCACATATAAAACCTGATCCATTCACTGGTGAGGAGGATTGGGAATCCTACATACAATATTTTGAGGATTGTGCTGAGTTAGGACAGTGGTCAGACAAGGAGAAACTGCTGTATCTAGCTACTTCATTGAAACAACAAGCACGGTTGCATTATAATTCCATACCTGCTCCAGAAAAACGCTCCTACATCATACTGACAAGGCGTCTTGAACAGCGGTTTGGAACAAGGAGGCAGCAAACAAGGTGGCTCTCAAAGATGCAGAATAGGACCCGTGGGAATGATGAGTCAATAGCTACATTTGGGGATGATATTCGTCTTCATGCACAGAAAGCGTACACAAAGCTCGATTCGGAGGCTCAGGAAATGCTCGCGCTGCAACATTTGTTTAAGAATGTATCTCCAGAGATGAGATGCAAGTTAATGGATAATGATTGCAGGAGTATTAGGGAGGCCGTGGAGGTAGTCGAGAGGTACGAGGAGGTGCTGGGGAAGACGAGTGTGAATGTAGGGATGACTCATATTCGCGGGGTCGGTAGCACGTCATTGGAACATAGCAATGAACGACAGCCTGTGTCGCAGCCGATGTCAAATGGTATGAATGAAATGAAAGATGCAATCCTCAGAATTGAGAAACGTCTAGATACGTTGGAGAAAGGTGATAACCGCAAGGGCAGGGACAATAATAAATCTTGTTTCTCATGTGGTTCCAGTGATCATTTTGTAAGAAATTGTCCTACTAGGAACAAGCAATACAGGAAGTATCCTCAGAACCAGGAAAACTCCAATCCGTCACTCCAGTAGGTCGTGGGATGATGGACACATATGAAAATCGATCTAGTTATAGTGATATTGTACATGGTATGGAAGATTTCAACCCAAGGATTGGACAAGTGGGTAGGAAGCCATATTCATGGGACAATGGGTTGTACACTGAGGGCAGTGTCAACGGTAATAAAATAAACTTTTTGCTGGACAGTGGAGCTACCGCTACACTCATTTCGAAGGAAACATACGAACAATGCGGAGGTGCGAGTAGCTTACCATTGTATCAGCGGGACCTTAATATTCATGGTGTTGATGGTACAAATATTACAGTGTATGGGTACGTTGAGGCAACCGTCACACTAGGAAAGTATACTACACAAGTCAATATTTTGGTCTGCAATATATCTTTGCCAGGGATTTTAGGGCAGGATTTTATTATGAAAAATGTTAAGGTATGGGACTTGGATGCATTGGAGTTACGTACCAAGGATGGGAGTATCATAGAATGTTACTCAGGTGATAATAGGGGTAAACTATGCAGGGTGATGGTGGAAGAGAAAATGGACATACCTGCTAGGACCTGTACCTTAGTACCAGTTAGGATACATCATGCTGACATTCTTCCAGATATAGTGTATGTTGATGATAAACTAGCAGTGAACAATGGGGAACTTAAGCTATTGGAAGGTGTCCTAAATCCACATGGAGATGACACATTCATCGGTATCATGAACGAGACAGACAAAACTGTTACAGTGGACAGTGGTGAAGAGCTAGGACATTGTCACCCGATTATTGAAGGGACACCTGCACATTCAGAAACCACGGAGAGATGTGCTGCATATACACTTGACTCGACAAAGGATCCTGGTTTAACTGGAGAAGAGTTACTACCGGAACATTTAAAGGATATGTTCGAGAGAAGCCAAGTGCATTTGGAAGCAGGGGATAGAGAGAGGTTTTCCGCACTACTTAACGAATTTCAGGATGTGTTTGCAAAGTCAACCCATGACTTGGGATGCACTAATAAAGTTAAACATACCATTAATACTGGTGACAGTCATCCTATACGGCAACCAGTTCGCCGTCAACCATATGGAAAACGGGAGGTCGAACAGCAAGAAGTTAAGAAGATGCTTGAAAAGGGAATTATAGAACCGTCTAACAGTCCATGGTCTTCACCGATTGTTCTAGTTTTAAAGCGAGATCTTTCGACGCGCTTTTGTGTGGATTATAGGCGTCTCAATGAAGTGACCGTTAAGGACGCGTATCCTATTCCACGAGTGGATGATTGTTTTGATGCTCTGTCTGGTGCCAAGTGGTTCAGCTGCATGGATCTTTGTTCCGGATTTTGGCAAATAGAAATGGAAGAGCGGGATAAGCTGAAAACTGCATTCTCTACTAGCCAAGGGTTGTACCATTTCAAAGTTATGCCATTTGGTCTCGTCAATGCCCCCTCTACATTTCAACGTCTGATGGAAGATGTCTTGCGTGGCCTACAGTGGGCAGAATCCTTATTATATATGGATGACATAATTACTCCAGGTGAAACTGTGGAACAATGTCTACAGAGGCTAAGGAATGTGTTCATTCGTCTAAGAGAAGCCAACCTAAAACTAAAACCATCCAAATGTACGTTCTTTCAAAAGTCAGCCAAATTCTTAGGACACATCGTTTCTGAAGATGGTGTTAAGACGGATCCTGAAAAGGTGCAGGCAGTGCGCGACTGGCCAACTCCAGGGAATGGCAAGGAGGTGCGTAGCTTCTTGGGTCTAGCTTCGTACTACAGGCGGTTCGTGCAAGGCTTCTCAGACATTGCAAGACCACTACATAAACTTGCCGAAAAGCAAACCAAATTCAAATGGACAGATGATTGTCAGAAAGCATTTGATACATTGAAGGACGCACTTACCTCAACACCTATCCTGGCTTACCCAGAGCTTGGTTCCAAGTTCATCTTAGACACGGATGCATCGGATTCTGCTGTTGGTGCAGTTCTTTCACAAGTTCAAGAAGGAAAAGAGAGAGTAATTGCTTATATGAGCAAATCAATGAATGTTCATGAACGTGCATACTGTATAACTAGGAAGGAATTATTGGCCGTTGTTATCGCTTTAAAACATTTTCATAGTTACCTTTATGGTCAAGACGTACTGTTGCGGACAGACAATGCAGCGGTGAGCTGGATGCGGACACTAAAAGTGCCAACTGGTCAGGTAGCCCGATGGCTACAGGAACTGAACACATATAATTTAGAAGTGATTCATAGGAGCGGCAGAAGTCACTCTAATGCCGACGCACTCTCGAGGATGCCATGCAAAGCTTGTCAACATCAACAAAAGCTTCAGGAGGAATTTGATGGCATTACAGATGAAGAGCAAATAAGGGTTATCACAAGAAGTCAAGCACAGGATCAAACCCATGATCTGACAACAAACCACTTTCTATTAAATGAATGGGATCATGTTGAAGTTTCAACCAGTCAAACAGATGATATCAATATAGGAAAAATAAAAGTTGACCTAGAAGACAGAAAGCCAAGACCAGATTGGACGACTGTGTCAGCTGAACCTTCTGAATTTAAGACCCTGTGGAGACAATGGGACCAGTTAGAAATAATAGGTGGTATGCTGTACAGGAAATTCAGCATGGACAATGGTGACCAAGTGTATCAGCTAGTGACACCAAAGAGCAGACAACAGGAAGTAATTAAGTATCATCATGATATTGCCAGTAGTGGGCACCTTGGCATTGAGAAAACACTCTATAAAGTCCGACAAGCTTTCTATTGGCCGGGTATGACTGATTCTATCAAGCGATACTGTAGAGAATGTGATGATTGTACAGCCAAGAAGCTTTCAAGGGAAGCCAATAAAGCACCCCTGGGTCAATATATAGTTGGAGAGCCGATGGAAAGAGTAATGATGGATATACTAGGACCGCTTCCAATTAGTGTTACTGGAAACAAGTATATTCTGGTAATCTCTGATTGGTTTACCAAGTGGACAGAGAGTGTAGCATTACCGGATATGGAAACTAAAACCGTAGCAAAAGCATTCTTAGATATCTATGTGAGCAGATTTGGGGTCCCAATGCAGCTTTACTCCGATCAAGGGAGAAGTTTTGAATCCAAACTAATGGAGGACTTGTGTAAAATGATGGGTATTGAGAAGACCCACAGTACATCTATGCGACCTCAAGCCAACGGACAAGTTGAACGTTTCAATAGGACGCTGATTTCAATGTTGAAATCCTATTGCAAAACACAGCAAAACTGTTGGGATATTTACCTCCAACAGGTAATGATGGCATACCGTTCATCTATTCACAGCAGCACCAAGATCAGCCCAAATAAAATGATGCTCGGACGGGAGATAACTCTTCCTATGCAAGCAATTGTTGGACGCCCCCGAGACGCAAGCCAAGTGGATAATTACCATGACTATGTAATGGACCTGGAGGACAATTTACAAAAATGTCATGATTTGGCAAGGAGAAATCTGAAAGTAGCTGCAACTTACCAGAAGAAGTACTATGATAGTAATTCGAGGAGGAAAGCTTATACACAAGGTCAAGTAGTATGGTTACACAATCCCACCCGGAAAGTTGGAGTAAGCTCAAAGTTGGTGAACAAATGGAAGGGACCATTTATAGTGAACAGAGTAGTTGACGACTTGATATGTATGGTGAAGCAAACAGCGAAGGGAAAGCCGAAGGCTTATCATATAGATAGACTGTATCCTTATCGAGGGAATAAGATTCCATGTTGGATACGTAGGGAGCAGTGTAACATTAAATAGATTTAAATATGTGTAGGCACGATGTTGTTGAATACAATGGTGCTTACTATTTTTGTACAAACAGTGTGTTGTATTTGTCGCGGACAAACAGTGTATAATATGTGTCGTAATTAAACCGTGTATAACATTTATCGTGGATAAACAGTGCGTTTTACAATTGTCGTAGACAAACAGTGTGTTGTATTTGTCGCGGACAAACCGTGTATAATATTTGTTGTAATTAAACCGTGCATTATATTTATCGCGGATAAACAGTGCGTTTTACAATTGTCATAGACAAACAGTGTGTTGTATTTGTTGCGGACAAACCGTGTATAATATGTGTTGTAATTAAACTGTGTTTAACATTTATCGTGGATAAACGGTGTGTAATATGTGTTGCAGATAAACAGTACGTTATAATATATTTGCCATCGACAAATCGTGCGAGACATACAGTTGTGAACAATGCATAATTTTTGTGTCACGGACACCGGTGTATGATATTCTGTCACAGACAGTTTGAGTAAAAGAAAATAAACATTTATTATATAAACATAACCTTGACTTCGTCGTATTTGGAAGCCCCTGATGTTGAATAGGACGGCGGCAGACTTGGTTATCAAACTGGAGGGACCCGGCCCATGCTCAATGTATTTTGTTCTTGTTACTTACGGTCGCCTTATATTATATATTTCAGTGAGAACTGCTGGCTTTGTGAGGCGATGTTCAGTAACCGGACACAGTTGGTAAAGCATTTGGCATCCGCAGCACATCACCGGTTGAGAGTTCTTTGCCCCTGGTGCCCAGGAATGACCAAGACGTTAACAAGGGTCAGCGACTTGGAAGTGCATGTAAGGAGCAGTCACCCGGATGTGAACATTCAGAGGAGCCGATTTACTCGATCCAATGGATTTTATTTCAGTGTATATCCGGAGGATTATGTGAAAATGGTGGATAGTATTTCCCCGTACAACAGCAACGAGGCTTATGAAGTGAGACAGGCGGTTAGGAAGTGGGCAGAGGGATTTGTGGACAGAAAAGAACGTACAGAGAAATGGAATAGTGGATGGAAGAAGGGTGTAGCCGGAGAGAGAGTGAGAAGGGTTCGAGGTGACAGTGTTCAGAGGGATAGGAGTGGAAGTAGGCATGAACTTGAAGAGAGAGGAAGAAGTGTTAGGGAAGGTGTGGACGAGAGAAGGGTTGTGGACAGTAGAAATTTATCAAGGAAAGAGGAGAGTGGTGTTCGTGGGCGTGCAGATCAGGCCGGAGACAGGAGAGAGAAATCTGGTGAAGACGAGGATAGAAGACAAGAAAGAAGGAAGGGAGAGGAGAGGAAGAGAACGCACAGTGAGAATAGAGAGAAAGAAACCCCGAAACAACAACGTACTAGTGACTACGATGACGATTACATGGACAACATTGAGTTGGGGGAGGAAAGGGGACCCATGTTAGACAAAGAGCAAAGGGAAGAAAGGGAACCAATATTAGAGAAAGAGCAAAGGGAGGAAAGGGGACAGATATTAGAGAAAGAGCAAAGGGAGGAAAGGGGACAGATATTAGAGAAAGAGCTAAGGGAGGAAAGGGGACAGATATTAGAGAAAGAGCTGAGGAATGAAAGGGAACCAACAGAGAACATGGAAGTGCTTGTGGAAAGGGGACCGATATTGGAAACTTTGGAAAGAGAGCATCGTATAGAAAGGGAACCAACAGAGAACATGGAAATAGTTGTGGAAAGGAGGCCAGAAGTAGAGACACAACCTCAAATTTCAGTACCGGTTATCCTCAAAGAGACCCAATGTGAATCCGGATCCAGCTCGTCTGGAAGTAGCTCGTCTGGAAGTAGCAGCAGCAGCAAATCTAGCAGCAGCGAATGTCGGGTTGGGCTCAGGGCCAGAGCGAATAAAGTACTTGCCCGAGGGGCCATGCCAGTGTGTCCTCCTGCCAGACGAGACTGGAATAGCGTTGAGGAATTCAATATGTCTAATAGTTCCAGGGAGCTGCAATGGCCACCAGTCAACTGGAGAGATCTGTCGGCGGATCAGAAACTAATGGCCAGAGAGTATGCCGCGGTATTTCTAGAACAAGTCAAAATTGCGGAGTATCCCCGTATAAGCCGTAAGGCTTTGCTAGACAAATATAACTTTCTTGCGTTGGAGGGTGAGGGCAAACCAAAGGAGGATGAGGACTGTGTAGATCAATATGAAACAAAAATTCGGCAATATAATTTCGTTTATCTCAAGAGTGTCGCAAAGGGAGAAGTAGAGGAATCGAGAATGTCGTGTGGAATTGTGAAGAGTTTGGAGAAGGCAGCCCGCTGGACAGACACCGACAGTATTATCGAGAAGTTGGATGAAGCAGGTGTGAAAATCAAAATTTAATTGGTGTTTGATTACTGATTATTCCATGGGAATTCATAGACGTTAACTTTTACATGTATTTCATCATTTAATTTATATGACATTTGATGAAGGGTGCATTTGATCATTTATTCATTTAATTTATATGACATTTGATGAAGGGTGCATTTGATCATTTATTCATTTAATTTATATGACTTTCGATGAAGGGTGCATTTGATCATTTATTCTATTTATGGAACCATGATATGCTTATGTATGTACATGCTTCACTGTTTTATTGGATCACATTACATAGTTGTATGGATACCTTGTTGTTCTTATAGTGTTCTTATAAGGTGTATAATCCAGGAGGATTATTTTACAAGGGAGGGGAAAGTGTAATGTGAGGTACTCTTACAGACCAAGTCATCCGGTGACAGCGATTAACATAGCTGGGATACATGTTTACATGCATAAAAGGAGGTGGTCGAAGTTGTATTAGATCGCGAGCGTCTATAGCAAGGCTGTACGGGAACCTCGAAGTTACACTTTCCTAGTCTGGGTCGCGGAATCATATGACGATTACCGGACGACTACAAATGCATCGAAACTGTCGCAGGAATTCGCATCACAAGATTGCACAATCTAAGGATTGGTTAAACATGCATCACTTACATATTCACAGTTGATAATACATCCATATTTGGTAAATCCAGAGAATCACAGTTAGCACGCATGTTTGCAGTAATTGTATGCAGAGACTACTTGTTACTATTTATAGAACTACATGTAGGTCACATTCCTGGAAAACCCTAGCCGTCACCATTGATACAATCGAACGGTGCGCTCTGTGACCAGTACTCTTTGCATACGTATAATTTATGGATCGCCAAAGTCATTACAATACAGTATTTATCATTACAAGTTGAGATATTACACGTATGATGGCGGAATACATCTTCTGAGTATTCTGCAAGCACTTTGATAGCAGGGAGGACTACATGTTCGGATCTAGTTCTTGTACGGCGTAAGAACACATTGTTCGGGAAAATCCGAAAGTCCGCTGATTGGTGGAATGGAACATACGTAAAGCGGGTGACTCCAAGCTGATTGGTGGATACTTGACGCGTCACTGCTCTTTTGTTCTTAAGTATCAAAGCGCGGCGAATATAAAAGAGAGAACGCTCAAAGGCCGGCAGCTTTTTCACTTCGGATTTCGGCCAAGGAACTTAAAAATTAACTCTCAAGTCTTCATTAAAATACATACATACAGAAACTCAACTTCTTAATAATAAATAATACTACATTGATATCTACCAGATCTTATACTATCTACAGCAGCTAGGCTCATATAAATAAGGATCGAGATCTACCGCATTCTACCCGCACAGAGGGACCACTTGATTCAAGGACATCAATATGGCGGAAATGTAAATAACATTACTTGACATTATTAATCTAGAATCCAGATCCAGCTTCGAACCTTATACTAAATAGATCGTATTATATTGTAAAAGTGTCTACTTTATCTCGAATAATAATTACTTTGTGTTAAACAGAATTTTGTATTGTTGTATTTCTACTGTTGTACATTTGATCACGTCCAACCCCCACCCCCGGCCAAAGTCAAACACATATCGTTAAGACCGCCGTCCTGTTACAATATCAACACTCAGATCATACCAGATGCTTGAACGTAAGTAGGCTACAATTCGTTCCATGTCAACAATGCAAATCAACAATTCTATGTCTCAATGTATAGCTTGCCAAAGCAATGTTTATGAGATTATTTTGTTACTGTCAGTGTGTATAATACTTATGTACCAGTTAGTTTCATCCACAGCACCCCAGCCCCGGGTGAAGGGGCGCTCCGGGATTTTGAGTTGTCAAAATGAACAGCCCTTCAGCCTTCTACGGCCTACAGGGGAAGCTGATGGTAAAATCTCCAGCATTTCCCCTGACATCTACCGGTAATTATTGTCTCTAGGCTATTGGTATTCGCAGAAAAATCCTAAATTTCCCCTGCCTTGGGGGGTAGCTGGATGGTAAAAACATGGCCTATCTGCCATGGATCCCTGTGGTCGGGAGGAACTGCGGATGCAACTGACTGGTGCATTAATTATTTGTGGTGGACAAACTTGTGTACTAGCAGGGTCCATACGTTGTCGCTTATGTAATATCTTCGATAAAGTTTACTTAAGCCTACTTCAGACGTTAATAATCCAAAACAAATAACTATCGCATATCTATTTCAATGGATTGATTCCGGATTGATCACCATCGGTAGCTGGAGTTCGGTTCGTGGGAGTATGAAACTGCGGAGCACAATTGTGTGATGTTTGTTGTGGTCTTGTATGATTGACTAGGCCCCCAATTAACGTCATACGGTGTCGCTTTTGCAATATCTTCAATTTTCCGAGGCTTGAGGCAGATCTGATACTATGGACTGGACGAAATATAGTTACAGTAGGTTTAGAAATTATCCCTGGACTGATTGAAACTGCTCTCAAGAATACAGTTAGGCCTACAATAAAGGTATGCCATAGATTTTACTCATTTTGAATCAAATTATGACAATTTCATTTTGAATGTGTTGTGTACAAAAAGATATTTACATTGTACTGCTAGGTAAGCGCTACCAAGTGCTTTCGTTAGAAACGGGGTGATTTGGTTGCACTTTTCAGCGCTATGTAATAGTCAGCTAGCCACAAGTACGGAATACCGTTAGGGCCATCGTGGTTACACATTAAAATCCAGAGGGCGACAATGCGATAGTGCGATAGTACGATGGCGACAATGCGATAATACGATGGCGACAATGCGACAGTACGATGGCGACAATGCGACAACGCGATAGTACGATGGCGACAATGCGATAGTACGATGGCGACAATGCGACAACGCGATAGTACGATGGCGACAATGGATAGTCATATCGTACTGTCGCCATCGTACTATCGCGTTATCGTACTGTCGTCATCGTATTATCGCATTGTCGCCATCGTACTATCGCATTGTCGCCATCGTACTATCGCACTGTCGCATTGTCGCCATCGTACTGTCGCATTGTCGCATCATGGCCCTCTTGTTGAGTAATTGTCCTTTGTTATTTAAAATACTTATTTTTTTGTCCGGAGCATATCTTTAAAAGTATTTGAGATATTGACTTGAAACTTGATACATATATAGATCTCATTGTGTGGAGTTCTAGTTAGCTTGACTATTCAAGGAATAGCGGAGCTCTTCTTACCACGGTGTTGTCGTTGGTTAAAATTTTCGTACCAGTCCAATATTTAGCACACCTGTTACACTGTGACATTGTGAGCTTTTGAGATTTTGTGGAAACTGTCATCAGACTGTCCATCCATGTGTCCGTCAAAATTTTGCCTCAAATTACAAAATATACTTCTCCTAAACCTCTGGGTCAATTGGTACCAAATTTGGTAGTAATGATCCTTTGGTGGTCCCATTTCAAAGTTGTTCAAAAATGGAATTTCATGAGGAACTCTGGTTTCCATGGCAGCCAAATTTAAAAAAAATCTTCTACGATGCAGCCCAGAGCTTGAATATTTGGTGTGAAGCATTGTCTAGGGGACAAGTTTGTTGAAATCATGACCACCGGGTAAGATTGGCCCCGCGGCATATATGGTTTTGTATAGGAAAACTCGAAAATTGTTCTCCAGAACCACAAGAGCCAGAGTTTAGATATTTGACATGTAGCATGGTCTAATGGACCTCTACCAATTTTGAAGTTTGATTAAATCATAACCCCAGGGATCAGATAGACCCCTCCTCGGGGCATCTCTGGATTCGGATGGGAAAAACTAAAAATCTTCACCAGAACCACATTTCCTAGACCTTAGATATTTGACATAAATTGTCCTTAAATTCAAGTCCTTCAAGATATTGCCTTGAAACTTTGCATACGTGTTTATGATCACACTCCCCATCATAACGCGTGAATAATAACTGAAAAGAAGTGGGGGTATATTGTTTTGCAAATGTTGATGGGCCGGTCCGTAGACCTTTTTGTTCTGATCAATAACTAGAGATTGCCTTGACCTAGGGTAGTCAAACTTAACAGGATGGTTGCTTGTATTAAGTAGATGAAGCCTAATGTTTTTGGGATCAGTAGATCAAAGGTCAAGGTCCCTGTGACCTTACATTAAAACACAGTTGCAGCTAAATAACTAATGAACAATTTGACCAATGGAAGTGAAACTTCATAGTATTATTGCTTATATTCAGTAGATGATACTTATCAGTCGAAAAGTCAAGGTCACTGTGACCTTATGATAGAAAAGGATTTTGGCTCAATAACTGGAGATTACTTTGACCTAAGGTATTCAAACTTCATAGGATGATTGCTTGTATTAAGTAGATGAAACCTACACTTTGGGGTTAGTAGGCAAAAGGTCAAGGTCACATTACCTTACATTGAGCAAGAATAGTCAAACTTCACAGGATTATTCCTTGTATTGAGTCGATGGAACCTAGTTTTTGGACTCAGTAGTCGATTGGCGATAGTCGACAATGCGATAGTACAATGGCGACAATGCGACAATGCGATAGTGCGACAATACGATAGCGACAGTGCGATAACGCGATAGTACGATGGCGACAATGCGATAATACGATGGCGACAACGCGATAGTACGATGGCGACAATGCGACAGTACGATGGCGACAATGCGACAACGCGATAGTACGATGGCGACAATGCGATAGTACGATGGCGACAACGCGATAATACGATGGCGACAATGCGACAACGCGATAGTACGATGGCGACAATGCGACAATACGATGGCGATAGTACGATATGATTATCGCATTGTCGCCATCGTACTATCGCGTTGTCGCATTGTCGCCATCGTACTATCGCATTGTCGCCATCGTACTATCGCGTTGTCGCATTGTCGCCATCGTACTATCGCATTGTCGCCATCGTATTATCGCATTGTCGCCATCGTACTATCGCACTATCGCATTGTCGCCCTCTGGATTTTAATGTGTAACCACGATGGCCCTAACGGTATTCCGTACACAAGCGCTTGCTGCTTGCCGAAGTAATAATATATTTTTCACTTTTTCCGATATACAGTAGCGCTTATTTTAAGAAGCTGTTTCTAAGCATAGCGCTCGATAGCGTGAGTACTGTACATCTCACGCAATGTTTGCCTAAAATCGTGCATTTCTGCGGTCAGGGTCAAACAAAAATTTTACTTGCATCTCTGCAGCCGCAAAGCCTAAAGTAAAATAATTTCACTCACAGTCGCATTAGCAGGCTTACTTGCAAAAAAGAGTGACCATAAATCGCCGCAATTACAACGTCACATCTAAACATGTCGATTATTTACTCTATCCGCTTGGGTAAATAAGTCAAATGCCTTATGTAGTCACTATGTCACAAATTTGGCCTTATATTCCAAAGCCTTTAATCAAAAGGATATTCTTTTAAAAATCAAGTTCAATATTGTGACATCCGGGGTCGAAAGTGTGTCACTAAGTCAAGTCCTAGAAATGTCTTGTCACGGTAGACAATAGAGATAAAAATGTTGGTCTTTTCTTGATGAAATTTCTCCAGAATAAATTATTTCATTATAATCTAGGTCAAGTTCAATTATAGGTCTTCCGGACCGGGGTCCCTGATTTTTGGGCTACCCGACTTCCCGATAATCGCTGATAACCTGTGGGACCGACGATCTGACAGACTAAAAAAAGTCGGTCTGACTGTCAGACTTTTTTCTGCTAAAATCAACAAATGCAGTTATTCCCTTTTAAGGCGGCGTTTACACATTAAAAGAAGGTTTCCTTGTTTCCAAGTACTTTTATCATGATCTCAGTGTAAGACTTTGTTTTCCGGTTGTCATTTACCAATAATTCAATCGTTTTAATGCACAAAGTTTTCCCTCGCGAAATCATCGAGACTTCAGAAAAAGAGTACAAAAACACCAAGTTAGAAAAATGTTTCAGCTTTGCGATTGGCCTAAGAATTTATTATCGACCTATCAAAATATGTCTTACACAAGACACCACATTGTCGCAAAACCAGGCTTTCTATACGGGTGTCCGCCTAATGATGGTTGAAAATTCTTGAGAAACATAGGGGTTGGGCACAGAATTAATTGCTTACGCTGCCTGCCCACACATTTGTGGCTATACCCAAATCTAATAACCAAGGATTCTGAAGCCTGGTTAATAAGTGTAGAAAGCATGAATATGCCAGCACAAAAAATAGCATTTCATGAAAAATGCCCAATGCAAACTGAACTTATTGACGGAAACCTTTTTTTATATATTTTTAGAAACGGTGACCATGACCCTTTTTGACCCCAAATACAATCCCAAGCTAGGTATCCATGCAAGCTTGCTATATACAAAGTATCATTAAGATCAGCCTATCCAAGCTTCAAGTTATTGACTGGAAACCCCTTGTTAAAAATTGTTTGACTTAGCTGCCTGCCCGTCATCTAGTCCGGGACCCATTGTCCCAATCTAATAAGGAGGATTTTTCGTTGGAAAACCTTGAAAAAAGTACACGCGATAATGTACCCAGGAAAAACGTTCCCAGGACAGAAACTGAAATTGTTCAATTCATCGGACGGCTAATTGAACAGTCTGGGTACGGTACCCTTACAGAAAATATTCTCTCTGACAAATGTGTAACATGTGTGCGGTTAACATGTATCAAATATGAAATGAATATACTGCGAATGCAGTCTTAAAGAGACTGCGTCACGTTTTAGCGTATGGCAAAAATCAAATAAAATTGTTAAATATTTACTATATTTGGCATAGATGCCTGTATATCCCATAAATAAGCACACTGGTATAAATATAACTTGTGAAACATTATTTAAGTATTTTACCTAAAGAAATTCTATACCATATATCTGAAATATAGCTTAGCAATTACCCAACATCTATTTAATCCCCGTTTAGGCGGTGCCTTAGATCATATTATTCATGGTCAAGCTAGTTAAATCTAAGAAATATTAGTGGTCAAACATAAAAAGGACGAGGAACGTCTCGCGGAAAACTATAGTTGGGAACCTGAGAACAATGTTGGATGTTAAAATCGACTTTGTGGTGTTTGTTTTGGTTTTTGGTGACAGACACACCCAACGATAATGGTTCTAACTGGTTTCCATGATATGGTGGATTGATAGACGTGATATCTGGTTGGAAGCAAGATGATCTTGGTTTAACTAGGTAAAATCGTTATGATTGTTATAAATCTTCAGTGGATCTCGTGTACCTGTTATATCATTGACATGTTTAATGAGTATTATGATTATTTTGAGAAAATTAAACATAAATAAATTCGTCAAACTTCGATTTTTAATGGTGTGCAATGTCATAAATGCTGACATTTAATTCATTACGAATGGTATTTCTTTCTATTTCCAATCAAGAACGTGTATCCTATTTGAACATATTCCCATAGAAATGCCAGAACAGGTTATTACATCACATGTTTCCAAGAATTGTTGATATGTTTATATTGTCAAGTATCGACTGATACAATCATTTCATCTCTCACATTTACGAGGATATTATTCATAGAAAATATGACGACGCCTGAGTCGGCTAAAGAAGTTATTAGAAGGACAATTTGCAATATCCGTCATAATATTTGAATCTGATTTTGGGGACGAATGGTTAGGGCGATTACCTCGGTGTATCACAGCTGCGATGCCAGGTATTTGATAAGAATGGTACTGACAGCTCTAAGAGCTCTTGTCAAAGTCAGGGTATCAACTAATAACGTCATTTTGATAAATAACAAGGTAGGACAAAATGTTTTCTCCATGTGCATCTAATAGTCCCTTGTTAGATGTCATTCAATGGTCCATCGTTAGACGTCATCTAATGGTCCCTCGTTAGACGTCATTTAATGGTCTCCTGTTAGACGTCATCTAATGGCCCATCGTTAGACGTCATTTAATGGTCCCCTGTTAGACGTCATTTAGTCGTCCCTTGTTAGACGTCATCTAATGGTCCCTTGTTGGACGTCATCTAATGGTCCCTTGTTAGACGTCATCTAATGGTCCCTTGTTAGACGTCATCTTATGGTCCCTTGTTAGTCGTCATCTAATGGTCCCTTGTTAGATGTCATCTAATGGTCCCTTGTTAGACGTCATCTAATGGTCCCGTGTTAGTCGTCATCTAATGGTCCCTTGTTAGATGTCATCTAATGGTCCCTTGTTAGACGTCATCTAATGGTCCCTTGTTAGACGTCATCTAATGGTCCCTTGTTAGTCGTCATCTAATGGTCCCTTGTTAGTCGTCATCTAATGGTCCCTTGTTAGACGTCATCTAATGGTCCCTTGTTAGACGTCATCTAATGGTCCCTTGTTGGACGTCATCTAGTGGGTCATTGTTAGATGTCATCTAATGGTCCCTTGTTTGACGTCATCTGATGGTCCCTTGTTGGATGTCATCTAATGGTCCCTTGTTAGACGTCATCTGATGGTCCCTTGTTAGACGTCATCTAATGGTCCCTTGTTGGATGTCATCTAATGGTCCCTTGTTAGACGTCATCTAATGGTCCCTTGTTAGATGTCATCTAATGGTCCCTTGTTGGATGTCATCTAGTGGTCCCTTGCTGGACGTCATCTAATGGTCCCTTGTTGGATGTCATCTAATGGTCCCTTGTTAGATGTCATCTAATGGTCCCTTGTTGTATGTCATCTAGTGGTCCCTTGCTGGACGTCATCTAATGGTCCCTTGTTAGATATCATTTAATGGTCCCTTGTTGGACGTCATCTAATGGTCCCTTGTTGGACGTCATCTAGTGGTCCCTTGTTAGATGTCATCTAATGGTCCCTTGTTAGATGTCATCTAATGGCCCCTTGTTAGTCGTCATCTAGTGGTCCCTTGTTAGACGTCATCTAATTGTCCCTTGTTAGACGTCATCTAGTAGTTCCTCGGTATACGATACCTTGATACCATTTGGTACATGTCATCGAGCAGTCCTTATTGACACCATAAAGATGCCCCTTGCTCGAGGTTAAATATTGCCCTTATAGTCCAAATCGCATTAACAAACAACAAACACCATGTGCTGTTGTTGCTGTTGTTGTTTTTGGTGCGTTGCTCTATGTTTGATTTCAAGTCAGTGCAATGAGGTTATTACGCGCATTTTGGTGGAATACTTCAATCTATTAAAATCATAAATGTCTCAGCTTGACTTGATCGCTTCACGAATTACTCCAGCAAGATACTGCTGTAGTTAATGAAAAAGGCACTTGATATTGCACACCTGGTGTAGCGCACTTTGACGTAATACACATAAATAAAGATAGACATATTATTTTGTAGACTCTAAACAGCTACACCGCTGGTTCGGTAGAAACATAATATCGTACCTACAATTTGCTTTTGAGAGGTTAAGGTTTTGAACATAGACCACGACATACTATAATATAGTTATTAAAATAGTACTGATGTATTACATTGTATCCCTTGCCTGAAGCCCAACTGTGTTAGCTGCAACATTTGCCAAGTGTCAAGATAGTGTGACTGGGGCTTAAATGTTTTGTTTTTTTAAATACAAAAAATGTATATCTAGTTGAAGTAAAAGTTGTCACAAGATGTCAGATTGGTCAGTGATTGCTTGTCATAACCAAGAACACAACCAATAATGATTTGTATCCGAAATGTGCGTCACATGTCACACACACGTATGTATGTCCGCACTGTAAATTATTTTTAGCAATAATCAAAGATTTCCAACCTCACTTAACACTATTAAACTTTTCGAGAAATGTATCACAATACATTAATTGTTAATGTTATGAAATTAAGTTGTAAATGTTTCGTTTTTATGTTAATTTGTAGGTTTTTGTTATATTAAACGTTCTCCTTGAGAGATCATGAAGTTTTTATAACAAATATTGAAGTAAAATAAATTTACCAGTTTAAAGTTTCTCTTGTTGGCCCTTTTACATCCGTTAGACTTAGTTAACGAATTTAAATAATTTATTTACGATGTACCTTTAGCGCCATCAATGCATAATTATTATATTCTAAAAAGCGAAGATACAGGAAATCGATGGCGAATAGAATAAATCACCAAATTATGATAGCGAAAACACTCAAGTTCGATGCTGGAACCACGAAGCAACGATAGTTGGATGGGAAAACACAAAACAACGATACCTAAAATAGTTTCCAATTTTCTAGGGCTCTTGCCAGTCGTTAATCCACTCTATAAAGCACCATTTGATATCTTAACTATGGAAGCTTGGTGGAGTGCAGCATTTTGGGTTATTCTTGCTCCAAAAATTAACCACTGGTCCAGACGGGATTTAACACGGAACCTCTCAACCCCGAAGTGCTCGCCGTACCTGTAGGGCGCCGCTCCCGACGACAGCACGGTGACGAATACAATGTCAAAATGGATCGATGGTGGAAGCAAGAAATAATGAACGACCTTTTCATAATCGTAGATTTAATTACTTCAGTAACTTTTTGAGTTTTAAACATTGCAAAATATGAAGTGCATTCGCTGACACTAGTTACAGCTATGCATCTATGGCGCTAACGAGACACCATATTATTCAGTGTCACCAAATAATCACATGACAGAGAAATTATTAGCGGATGTAATTGGTTTCAACTTGTTTCAGAATTATCTCGAACGGAAGTTTGAAAACAAGTCACTGAAAAATGTCATAAATCAACTATAATCAGGTTTCTCTTTTTTATGCTATATCTATAGGAAGGAAATACATGGAGCCCTATTCACCAACGTTACAAGTCTAAACATCAGACTTAAACTTAAAAATGTCATTATTCATCATCACTGGGATTTGTTTCAAATTAGATTTAACCGTGTGAAATTTTACCTGACTATTTGATGTCACCCATTGAACATGTATACCAATTAATATAAAAATCAGTACATCTATAACAACATGACAGCGAATAGAACAATTGTCAATGTAAAGTCTGAGTCCATGTTTCATATATTTTCATCATCATTTTGCATTGTATTAAAACCAAACGAGTTTTGGTGAGAAGACAGAAAAAAACTTCGTTCTGCATTTGCCTAAATATAATTCTGTTCAGATTTTGTGTTACTGAAACAAAAACGCAGCACGTTATGTGTCTGTTTCATAAAATGAAAACTGACGTTTTTATATAGAGCATGACATTTTATAATTTTATCCATAAAACATTGTTTTGGTTGAATATACGCACACATGGAGACGATTCTTAAGTAAAACAAACAAAGTATATGTAATCATGAATCCATGTTAAGTATTCGAGTAGCAAGGACAATCCCTCCGTCGTGATTATATGTAAATATCAACTTCGTGTATCATTTGACGTAATAAGCTTTACATAAGAGCCTACGCATGTTCTTTCAATTATTGTACAGGAATATATTTATCAGATATTTTCCTCTGACTTTGTTTATATTTAACAATCCAACAGATACGCGACCAAACGGTGGGCGACCAGACGACACGTCGCTTATGTGGTTACACGGACGCACAAACAGTGTCGATTTATGTATTAGATACAGTACTAGTTTTCGTTCAAAAGTGTCTTCTTACAAGCGTTATTGTACAGTTTCGGAAGGACAAACAACATAATTGTCCGAGGCGAAGCCGAGGATAATTTGTTGTTCGTCCTTCCGAAACTGTACAATAACACTTGTAAGAAGACACTTTTGAGCGATAACAAGTTCTGTATCTGACTTATACTCCGACAAAAAGCAAAATGATCCCCAGAGAGACCATGGTTATCCAAAACTTCCTTGCACAGTCCATGAACAGAGCATCATTCGCAGCATAGAAAATATAGTTCTAATGTAAAAATGTGCTTGGCCTATAATGTACCAAAGGGATTAAGTTAACTGTCCAAAAATGTCCATTCATAGGTTTAATTAGCTTGTGATTAAAATTCACACAAGTGTCAATGTGTTTATACACCTTATAAGTGCTTATAATACACTTGCATCTAGTTTTCTTCATTCATTGATAAAGGACTTGGTGCACAAAGGTAGAAATTTATGCATCTTATTTTCACAATTGTCATATTTCTATGAAAATATTGGTATTGTTTTATTTCTAATACACATAACAAGGTTATATTCGTACTGCCCTTGTTGACGCCAACAGTCATATTAATATATAGAATGAAGTTCACCTGATAGACAATTATTGTAACTATTTGTATTCTGTATATATTCAGGTTTCTTGTACATGTAATTAATTACACAATGAATTTTTACAGCTAAATCTTCAATTTGCTTAAATTGTTACAAATACTCAAATGTAAAAGCACTGCTTTTCTTTGGAATAATAAGAAAACAAATTTTGCTTGGTATGAATATTCTGTAACTTTGCTTCAATTGCTATAATTGATTTCTACTTTTCTTGGTCATTACAAGAATATAAATTTTGCTCCCCATTTTGTGGTTTACAAAACAATAAACATTTTTTCTAAAATTTGTTCCGGCCTAAAAAAATCAAGAATATTGGAATTCATGATTTAGTTATCTACACTATTGATTCGAGTAAAAGCCACAAATAAGATGGTTTTACAGTAGTACAGTCTAATATTGCACTATCTTTGGGTGGACTTACAATTTTCTAGCTACATGTTTTTGATGAGTAAAAATAATTAAATTTCAATGTGACAAAATTTGTGGATTTGGTGAAAAAGACCATTTCGTTGAAAGTTCAATGTAATTTAAAGGATTTTCGTGGTTGAAATCATCCACAAAATTAACGAAATTAAATGGCCCTCTAATATTATTGATTTTACAGTATGTCATTTATTTAACTGTTCATGTAGTTATAAGCGGATTTGTCATGATTGACCAATTATTTTCTGAGTAAATGTTTTGTACAAACAACTTTCTTACAAATCAAAAAGTGTACATTTACGAAAATAATGTACACTTTATCAATGGAGTCACAGGGCGTATCGGAGTATAAGTTATCGCAATATATATAATAAGCCTAGATGTACGGCAACCACTGAACAATTTGTTATTTCTCTGAGCCGGAAATATCCACAATCCACCTCTGAGACAGAGATGGTCCAGATCCAAATGTGTTGTGTGTGCTTGTCTACGGAGAAGAATGTAACATTTTGAATATGGATTAAGTAAAAGACTTTTGTACCTCCGTAGCTCAGTGATTAGTAAACTTGTCGTATAACCTGGCGACCCGGGTTCAAATCCATGTGGAGACACATTATATTATATTCCGGCCATATTTCAGTGGAAATGAAGCACGTGAATGCTATGCTTACTATGCATTGCTCTGACTTTAAAAATTCAATAAAATATGGACATTTCGAGATACAGCCGCTACGATAAAATGACGAAGATCTATGACAGCGGGTATGGTGCCTGAGAGAGGAATAAATACTGATTGTGTATGTCACTTTGAGTAGCTGACATATTGAAGTGTATTAAACGATGGTTTTACGAGGATGACCGTAAATAAAATACTGCGCACAACGATATAAATTTTAATCATAAATTCATTCTTACAAATAGAGTGGTTGTTATGTTTCAATTACGGGACGAAATACTCTTAATTGTTCGAAATGAGTTACTCAGTCCGAGAGAGCTGAGCAGCTCGTTAATAAGATCTTAACTTATACATGGTTTCGTGATATTTATGCACTCTATATAACAAGTTTATAAGTACTTAAATATTTGAAGCGTTAATTTATAAATTAGATATTTATTAGTTTATGGGTATACAATGGCAATAATTAATTTAAAGAAGGTCTACTTTTCAACTGCTTGTATACCCATTAAGTGATAAAACCTGACTCATGTTACCCCTTCCACTGCAACATTATAATTTATCATATCAGTGTACCACTGTATACGACGATTTCTGAAAGAACATATAATTGACTTATAAGACTCGTGCATATTAGAAATGTGCACTACATGCGCTTATAGGGATTTTGTCCACAAAATACTGGAATTATAGTGTCCACCTTGCAAAATCCACGATGGGGATTATATACAGTAAGGATTTTGCACGTATCACGAGAGCAATAAAGTATTGTTGAACCCGTGAGTGTGACCCGTACTTGTAAATGTGGACAAATGCAAATAATTACGTCGTCACGAGTGTCATTCCGTTCCCGATAGGGCCTACTTATCGTTATATGAAATGTCTTTCAATTCACGAATAACACACAGAGAACAGCTTAAACGGAATAAATGTCATACTTGTAACATCAGACCATGCAAATTCTTTCCTTCATTTAGCGTCCGAGGACGGATAGGCTTGAGCATCTTCGGAAAGAAAAACCAACAATTATGTAATATCTTCAAAATCCATAGATATATTGCTTTACCATCATGTCCCCTACCCATAAACAAGAGCAGTTTTCACACAATTCTTTTACAGTTATTTCAGCAATTTATAATGAATGGCAATGCTTGCGAGTTATATTTGTTACCCGTATAATGATGAGGACAGATGTCGTTATGAGTGAGTTTTTTTGTCTCAGGATAGCTAGATAGGTTGATTTGGTAAACTTAGGGTGGACGCCAAACGAAAATACGATTTGGTATGGCCTAACTAAGTGCACAAAAGTCGGAGATTGATAAAATCATGTATCAAATGTTTCTAACATGATTGTATATTTGTGTAATGACACTGATAAATTGAGTTGCCGTAAACCATTTATTATTGAAGTTATTTATTTGTCCAAATACCATGCTTAAGAGCCTCGGAAAAAGATTGTAAAACATATAATTGAAGCTATTTATGTGACTATATTTTTATCTTAACTTAAGAGCATCGGAGACGTATTGTGAAACATTTATTTCGCAGATCTATATTTATATAGGCTTGCCAGAAGTTGTCTTTTAGGATGGCTGGTAGGCTTTTATTCAATTGCACTATATTGGCAAAGCCATATAAGGCTACCGGGGCTCTCTGAGATCACCAGTTAACTAGGCTTGATCACTTTAAGTCCTATTAATCCATATATTAAAAGCAGCATTAAATTTAAACTCAACTATAAGGTTTGGTGAAAGTGCATCATACTGAAAACACTAAACTTATATGTACAGTAACAAACGTGACACGTGTGGCTTAATCAACAAAATCAACAAAATGATCAAAGGAATGGTTTTACGACTTTGAATGAACAACTGCAATCAATACAACAAACTGGAAACCCTGAATTTTAGTTACAATATTATATAGCTAGTTTGCGATAGAAAAAATCGTGTTTTTTTTAAATATTTCTCTGTCATTATTATACCTACAAGTATGAAATTTTGCACGAATAAATGAAATATATCTACCTAATACACACTGAAATTTCAGCAACATCAGAAACGAGTTAAAAAAGTTTTGTTCATAAGTTCTATGTAACATATTTGTAGTTTTGTATGAAATATCAAGTTAGAAGACTTGATACTTGCAACAGCAAATTGCACGGTCACGTGATACGCATAACGGTATATTTGCGTATTTGCAACCTACTTGATTTAACACATGCGAGGCCCGTCTGTGAATATGACGAAGTACATTTGATTGCTGTACATTGTTTATAGGCGACACACCTAAATAACTCGAACCATAAGGGCCTCCTAAGTCTTGTCTTAATAACAGCAATCTCAATCTCGCCGAACACGGATTATAACGGTTAAATAATTGATAGTAAATCATCAATGGAATACCAGATTACCTCCCTGCGTTAAAATGTAAATACGCATGTAATTTCAATATGTAATAAAGGATAAATGTCTTTTAATTGGTGACTAAAAATTATGAAATTCAAAATGGGAGTAGGTAGGAAGTTGTTGTAGTAGTGTATAATTTTTTACCAAAATCTGACAAAAAGATTTTCAGAAATCTTTAAAAAACACGATTTTTTCTATCGCAAACTAGCTATACTACAATCTTTACATAATATAAGACACAAAAATATCCAAAATGTAAGTAGTAAAAAAAACAAAAAAAACGATGATGGCTTCAACAGACGTCACTGCCGACATCATGTTTGACCTCATCCAACAGCTCTGGGACACAGAACAAGTCCCTATGAAGTGGCAGACAGGGTATCTTGTGAAGCTTCTAAAGAAAGGCAACCTGAGCGACTGCAACAATTGGCGAGGTATACATCTGCTACCCATGCCCAGCAAAGTACTAGCAAGACTCATTTTAGAGAGGATGACAACCGAAGTCAACAAACTCATCAGAGAAGAACAAGCAGGCTTCAGAGCAGGAAGATCATGTGCAGACCAGATTGCAACGCTCCGCATCATCATCGAGCAATCCATTGAATGGAACTGTCCGCTGTATGTCAACTTCATTGACTTCAAGAAGGCGTTCGACACAGTGGACATAGACACTATCTGGAAAATACTGATGCACTACGGCATCCCAAGCAAGATGATCAACATCATTCGGAGCCTGTATGACAACAACCTCTGCCAAGTCATCTACGACATGAACCTCTCTGAACCTTTCAGAGTATGCACCGGGGTCAGACAAGGTTGCCTGCTCTCTCCTATGATTTTCTCGATAGTTATCGACTGGGTGATGAAAACAACACTGGATACACCAAGAGGGATACAATGGACCCTTCAGAACAAGCTGGAAGACCTTGATTACGCTGATGACATTGGTCTCCTGTCCCATACTTATGCCCACATGCAGCAGAAAACAGAGAAACTGCAGTAAGTAGCCAGAAAAACAGGGCTGGAGGTCAACATCAACAAAACTAAATGTCTCAGGATCAATCCAGGCAGCAGACAAGGCATCCACATAGAAGGCCAAGCCATTGAAGATGTTGACCACTTCACACACCTGGGCAGTATTGTCAGTAAGACAGGAGGTACAGAAGATGACATCAAGGCCAGGATAGGGAAAGCCCGCCACGCATTCGCTACAATGAGACCAGTGTGGAACAACCGCAACATCCACTGGAAAACGAAGATCAGACTCTTTAACTCCAACGTGAAAACAGTCCTTCTTTATGGCGCTGAAACTTGGAGAAGAACTAAACGCCTGGACCAAAGTCTGCAAGTGTTCATCAACAAATGTCTCAGACAGATCTTAAGGATAAGGTGGCCAGAGAAGATCTCAAACCAGGACTTATGGGCAAGAACAGGGCAGCAACCGGTTACAGACTCCATACTACAGAAGAAGTGGAGATGGATCGGACACTCGCTGCGAAGAGCCCAGCCCAACATAGCAAGACAAGCCCTGGATTGGAATCCTCAAGGACAAAAAAGAAGAGGGAGGCCTACAAATTCCTGGCGCAGAACATTGGACATTGAGCTTCGAAAGACAAGGATGTCATGGGGAGAAGCAAAAGCCCGGGCTATGGACCGAACAAGATGGAGAGCTGTGGTAAAGGCCCTATGCTCCGACCGGAGCGAAGAGGAATAAATGATAAAACGAAGTAGTAAAAAAACTAGTAATTTCGCGAAAAGTTTATTCAGAAGTATTTCACCAGGTTAAATGTTCGAAAATTCAAACGTCAGACAGAGCTTTCTGTTTATACAGCAAATAAAAACATGATGCATTCATTTCAGTATCATACTAACTGTAGATCTGGGTACCCCGACCTGGTGAAAACTAGTAGAAGTAAATTGATAATAATTTATATCAATTACCTTTAATTCAGGTTGAAGATCAGAGGTAAATATTTACATTCCATATAATTATTATAGGAAAATGGCAGCACTTTGATGTTTGGTAGAGAAAATTATTGACTGCAGCATCAGATAAATACAAAATTATATGTAAGAAGATAACTGTGAAGTACAGTAGAGATAATATTGATACTACGCTGGCTTAGAATGAAAATGTCGTAAGTACAAAATCGGTATTTTGAAAAAAAACAACAAGCAAAACCTACATAGGAAAACTACTCTTTACTTTTGGAAAACAAGCATTTTCAACTTCTGTTTGGTCAACATGACAATTTCCGAGTTCCATGACAATAGGCGCACAAGAAGCTCCTTCAGATACAGATTTCAAATATGTATCAGTTTTACAATCTTCTCATTCTAAGCTAGTGATATAGATACGTTTAGACTGTACCATCAGATAACTTCTATAATTGTTCAGACAACAACGAATACATGTATTTATAAAGAAATGAACGAATCAATAGTTTCAGGAAACTGAGATTTAATGTGTTATTTCTAAGAATTGTAAGATCGATGTGCATCCTTTGATGCAAATACCAGCATAATTCAGCTTCAAAGCATGCTTATAAAAACCCACTTCAGATAAAAATACGATATTTCAGAAGTCAACAAACACGAAAGAATATTGTTTGCATAATTTGAAGACGATATTTAAGAAGTCATAGAACACAAAAAATGGAAAACGCAAGAATATTGTTTGCATTGTATGCATAGCTTGCACAGGGTCCCTGAATATCAATAAATATGAGCATGGGCATGGTTTCTCTTTATTAATTTGCCTTTGATTTGGCTATCACATACAATAAAGTCCCGCTAATAAGACCGACTTCCATTATTCTTAAATAATGCTTATATTAGTAATAGCAAAGACAATGTAAATTCGGGCCATTGTTTGGCAATGGTAAAGAACCGAAGTCATAAAGTATTATCGAGCTATATCTAACGGTCATTTAATGTCAAAATAATTACTTGCATCGTTTTTAGTGTGATACTAGACTACCTTAATTGCAAATTAAACTTTGGATGGGTTCCGTGTACTTAGATTCAATTGTCGAAAAAAAGACGATTCTTATAATTTCAACCGTCGACTTAGGTTGTTCTAGAACACTATCGTATGAAAACGGACAATTCGCATTTCCAATAAATAACAGAGAGAGTTTCTGTAAAGCTGAAGTGAAAAATGATCTAGTGGATATGAAAGCATAATTGTTTTTTCAGTTTTTGAATTAAAAACAATATTGTCAGACATAGCTCTATACATTTTTTAATTTAGAACCATACAATGGTCCGCTTATGACCAATCCGCTAATCAGGCCATATTTGCGTCTGACTATTGTATTTTAGTAAATAATGTTTTAATATACACTAACAATAAACGATCCAAAGTTAAAAGATTAAACATTGAAGAGATTATGATTAAATCTATAAAGGTGTGGGGTTCGACTATATTTAAACATTACTATTAGTATTTAATTATAATCACTAATAATAAGTGAACCAAATCAAGAACATGGCGACCTAATTATTATGTGACCAGCTAGTGGAATAATACAGTACATGTATAGTACAGACATGGAGACATGGTCCTAACTTTTTGTACAAAGCGTGCAATGTCAGTCCTTTACAGTTGTGGTCGTATTTGCAATATAAAGTTTTTTCATGCATAAAATAGCATTTCGCATATTCACAGCCACCTAAATATCCATTTTTAAATAACGTATGAATACATTACATGTATACATAGTTACAGAGAGGTCCAATGGTTAACGAATAAAGTACAAAAAAAGAAAACAAAAGACGTGAGTAATTCTAAAGCTAAACATTAAAGTTTAAGTCTAGTATAATTATATCCTTATAAGTATTTGTGTTTCTGATTTTGGAAGCAATATTACCAAAATTACATCACGAACATTGTCGTTATGCTTTTCGCTAATGAAAACATGAACCTAAATATAGCGGGATATAAACTGTCAAATTACTGTATTCAAATATACCGACGAGGTTTAAGTTAAAAGCTCAACACTCCGTATTAAAATCTCCGTTCTACTTGATATATTACTTTTTGTAAAACAATATGGTTTGATCAAAACAAATGTCACATAATAAAACATGATATCCGTTAATGTGACCTTGATTAAGTCAATGCCCTAAGACACAGTTATAAAAGGATACGTAGGCAGTTTATATAGACTGTAATAAACATGACTGATGATATAAGATTTTATCCAACATCAGTCAGTGTGGTTAATGCTAGAAGATAACAAATATGAAGACATATGCATCTAGCACAACTTAACAGGACAACTGGAAATGTTTACAATTATGTAGTTTTCATTAACACCATCCTTTTGGACATATACAAATTGCCTCACATTGTGTGATTGTGTTTGATATACAAATGATTCATGCCTAAGGCATAGTAGTGTGTCCTGTGGGGCAGCCTGACAGATTCTTCCTATCTAATGAAATATCTCCATATGCAACAGATTGAGAGAAGAAGAAGAAAATAAAAAATATACGAAGTGCTTACTAACAAAAAGACAAACAAATTATACCGAATACTGTGATGTTTAAACAAAGAAAGCTTTAAACTCGTCGTTCCCATGAAATATTGTTTCCTGTTACGGATTTTATTTTAAACCAGAATTCTGTCCTGATGAAAAATTGGCTTTAAAACAGTATCACTGTACAATTAAGAATCACGCAGAGAATAATGACTACTTCTTTAATAATGTCAATTGTGCCACGCAATATGAATGCTGTTCACATTGTTGGAAATATACCATATTGTCATTGGCGTCAAAAAATACTAATCCAGGATCAAGATCAGCCATTAATCAACATACAGAGAAGGGATTATTGTTTTATGTAATTAATCAACATACACGATACAACAAATACAGTAAACACGTTGTTTTATATAATGATACTCATTTGTCATTTACTTCAGTATAGTATAGTAATGAGTAATTAATTAAATGCGATTCTGTTTTGACAGTGCGTATGTAAGTCCGTGCATAAGCATATTTCTAAAATCTTGTTGCCTTAAATCGTAATATGGCATAACGTTACATATACTTGAAAACATACTTCGATAACTTCCAGAAAAAAATGCAAGAAGCTGCATTTTCTTGAATCTTACTGAACCTGTTCACCATATGGATCTGCTTGCACAACTTCGACATGTGAACTTTTGGGCCTCTTTGTTAACTTTGTTTGTGTACGACTGAAGCAGTCGTATTGTGGTTTGATTCGGAATCATCACAGACAATAACCTCCAGGAAAGAGACAGAACGCTTCTTTTCGGTCATACAAGGGAAACAATGTGGATTTAATAATCATAATAATAACAAATTGTACTTCTCTCGTATCGGATGCTCGTGCCATGAATGAACATCACCAGGAAACATTAGTGAAGAAGAAATACTATAGGTTGTAGAACTATTACATTAAGCATATAATTAATTAGGGTATATGTTTGATATCGTAACACAATTATGTTTATGAAATGTATATGTCCAGAAAACTGGTACTTAGAGATATGTTTTGTAGCTCACTGCACTGTAGTTACCCTAGCAAAAATTTATGAACTTCATATATCAAGAAACTGGTACCGAGGGATTTCAAGTATTCAGACAATGTTCAGTTTCACAGCTTCCAACTACCATGTGGTGCGTACTTTGTGTACTTTTAGTACATAATTATGACTTGCCGGTAATACAGACGCTTTAGTTAATCTAAATTACATTAAAAACGCACGAAGGAAGTTATCTTGAAACTACAAAGCTATGCGTAGATTCACATGAACTGTCTACACACCCTGTCAAACAAATGTTCGATAATGTTCCACAAATGGTCCTGCAAGTTTCTGGACGAACTAGAGAGTATTGAATATTGAATGTATGTGTAAGTGCACGTTTGACACGTTACGAGCGTATATGAGGAAATCGGACAGGGAATGCAGCACTCAGCATACATTACCTAACAACGAACAGATTAAAAGCCCAAGTTCCCACCGTAAAAGAGCGGATGACCTAGTTTTCAAAAGAAATATCGAAAATCGGTAACACCAAGTGATCGTATGAAACGCAGCTAAAACCCGACATAGTTCCCAATGTCCCGAAATGAAAGAGAAGAATGATATAGTTTCACAAAGAAAAAATATACGGTGACCTAAAGTGACCTAATGAAACGCAGCTAAGACCCGACCTAGTTCCCCAAGCCACCGCTGTAAAAGAGCAGGGTGACCTTGTTCATCAATATATGCCAACAAACGGTGCGATGTTTTGAACAAAACACATTGAGTCTTGTTTGCAATCCTCCAGACACCTGAGAAAACTAATTTCAAAACACTTGAAGGATCTCACATAAATGCTATAAACGCAGTCGTTTTACAATTATTTAATCTTATAAACAGTCAAGATAAAACTGAATTGTTATGTTTATATATTGTAGGATTGGTGAAATGTATGCAATGTCTGCCAAACGCGAGTTCGAGAACAGTAACAGGCATTTATTATTCAAAATCATTCAAAACTGAAACTAATGAATATTACCAAAATCGGTAAAATGGTATTGTTATATTTTGCCCTTGCTTGACGCTCAACTTCATATGGTATGCATATGAGAAAATGCTAGTTGAACTGCTAAACGGGAACTCTCGCTATGAATGAAACTTTGTTGTCAATTGGTGAGATTCGAAAAACTACATTTTGTACCGACTGGATTTATGGTTACAAGTGCATGTATACCATTTCTATAAAACAAGTTGAAGAATGTAAGAGGAATGTCGACATGCATTACATCATTTGGTTAATAAAAGTTACATAGTTTATTAGTGTATGGTACTTGAGACTATTATGGCAAGTTAAGTAATTTTCATGTAAAAATGCATAAGTTATTAGGCCACTTGTTGAGACTTTATAATACATTGAACAAATGTATGAACAACTCTCAATACCATGGTGCTATTGTTTGAAGCACGTACATTCAGGTTTTAGGCCAAGGAAAACAACATTTTGGTTGTGACATCCCTATCTTTCCTATTTTATTTTTGCCACTACCCTTAATATTGCATTGGTATTATTCTCATAGTCAGTGCAATTAGTTGACCTTCCAGCGCATAAAATGTACCAAATGTTTCTCCAATAAATCTACCCACATTCATAAATGTTAAATGAAGTTATTTTATTTTTACGAAACGATTCTTTTGAGATATTCCAACAGGTTTTATAACAATTAGGATTTTCAATTTCTGTATGAAATATCTTTCGTCTATGTGTCATTTTCTTTAGCATTTGACAATATCTGAGAATCTTTGCAAATTCATGTTTATTAGTAAAACGATTGTTTATTCCTGATTACGTCTTCCTTAAAAAATGCTCTTCTTGTTTCACAGTCTTTTGAGAGTAAAAATCAATTTTCCTGTATAACAATATATGTCTGCTTGGTGAAGATATGTTCTTAGATACTGTGTATTTAATCATTCGTATTTCATTAAATGTTGTATAGAAGATAATAATGACAGTTGAGACTGATGCTATATTCTAACCACTAATATCATATACACACACACATATACTAGTATTGAACTAAGTCAAGGTAGCAATGTACTAGTACAATTGTATCACGATAAATTCATATTTCTATTAACCACGACCTTGATCGAAACATTTCATCAACTAAAAATTAATCAACTATGTAAACATATTATTTGGTATGGAAAGTTATAAGACACAACACAATGCGCTTCTGGGCACTGTTTTATCAAATCATTTACGGAAATCTTTAACTTACGATCAAATTCACATTATTTATAAAACTGCTACAACTGTAAAATGTGGAAATTCGAGCTGTAATACTAATCAAGAATAAGTTAATGAAGTCTTACAGACAATAACTGTTCCCAATGTGCAGCTGTTAAATAATTATACTGAATTTAAGGATATCCGGGTCTAATAAAGAATCTCCTTTTGAAGAGTTCTCAATTTCAGTAATTTTATGACAAATTGACTGATTTCCTGTAGGTCGTGGGTTCAACCCCCACTAGAGCCAAAATATTTTTTTTTCTTTTTTATTTAATTTTTAGTTATAACACAATGTTTTGGCTTCGTAACATCACTTTATAGCGTAATTTGGAGAAAAATATTTTTTTTCTATTTTTTTCTTTAATTTTTTAGGAATTAATATGTGGTAAACAGATGAAAATCGGGTTACTAAGGATTTCTGAAATGTATATTTTCAAAACCGCTCGGTTAAACCTTTTTAAATTGTGTTAAAACATTACACACACATTGAAGTTATTTTTGAAAAAAATTCAATGGTGCCAATTGTTTAGATCATATTTTATTTCCATTTATCTATAGGGTACTTATTGGCAATATGCAAAAAAATGCCTTAATTTCGAGGAGGGTGGTGTTACATTTTTATTTTTATCTACTTCATTATTAGACCAAACATCATTTTTACACTTTTGATTGAAGAAATAATCATTTTCATTAGATTTAAATACACTTTTGTTTTTATTGTGTTATCTGTTGGAGATTTATTTTATTTATCATGCGGTTGCCTTCATTTGTTTGTGCAGTACGTTCTTAGGCTGGGTGTAGGGAAATTAAAATAGCAATTACTCTCTTAAATGACAATACATGTGTTTTAAAATTCACATGCAGTTGTCTTAATGGGTATACAATAGAATAAAAATATTTAAAATGCATTCCTCAAAATTAAAAAAAAAAGTTTTTACACCCGGACATCGTTAAGTTTGAACGTAAGTTTACGATTTCCGTAAGTACGTTGATAAAACGGTGCCCTGAAGAGCATATTTTCATGAAAATCGAAACTTGTCATGATGACCAAACTCATGTTTAAACAGTCTGTTTTACCAAAAGTAAAGAGTTATTTTCGGACAGTTTTTTCTTATTTTCTCAAAATATTGATTTTGTACTTACGACCTTCTCATTTTAAACCAACGATATTTCCCAGTGCATATCCTTTGAGACACAGACAGAAGGAAATGTCGTAATTATTTTTTATTCAATTTTCATAACCGTTGATGTTGAATTCCGAACTGGTGAATAAGAGTTTGAGTAAATTGGTATCACTTTATTTAATGAAGGTGTGGATCAGACATAAATATTTACATTTCATAAAATTATTATTTCAAGAGAAATGGCAGTGCTGTTTGATAGATATTACTAGTGGCTATGGCATCTTATAAATACAAATGCTATGATTTTTTTTTATGTTTGTTATACCTGAATCATTATTGACTGATATTTTGAACTGTGAAGACATTGTCGTCATCGGCTTGCTCATCAATGTGACGCTCCCAGTAAATTCTGAAAACCGTTTCTGTTCTGTTCTTCAAAATAATTTAAAGATTACACTATCAAAGGGATTAGTGACATGCCGGAAAAAATAAGATCAATTCGTAGAATCTCATAACTGTCTGTAATTTAGCATTCTGCTTCATAACATGCTTATTAAACCTCTTTGAGGGGTATTAAAGGCGATGTCAATTTAAAAAGTCAAATAATATAAAATCATATAATATGCATGAATATTGCTTGAATAGTTTGAATAATTTGCACAGAGCCCAAGAATATCAGTAAAATATGGCTTGGACTACTGGTGGAAATTATGTAAATTTTATAAAATTGCTTTTAATCCAAGTAAAGTACTTAAAGTTTCGCTTATAAAAACAACTTTCATTATTCTAAAGTCATACATCTGTTCTCAACAGAAAATAGCACAAATCAGCAGAAGTCTTAAATTTAGAGGTTTGGAACGAAACAATGGTCCGCTAGCAATAAGTGTAGTAATACAACCAAATCGCTATTTAATACTCTACTACTAGTTTCGTCAGGATTTATAACTGGCATTTTAGTAAATATTTTTAATATACTCTAACAATGAAACGGACGTAAGTTTAATGATTAAACATTACAGAGATTAGATTTAAATCTGTAAAGCTGTGTAGTTCGGCTATTTAAACATTGTTACATGAACATGGGTGACGTATAGTCAATATTAATAATTGAACCTAAATAATGAACATGATGACCTATAAATTAGAAGGTTAGTCTGGTATTATTGACATGAGCCTTACTTTTATACAGGAATACACTGAACCACTTTTTAACTTGCCACTTTTCATACCCTAAATTCATGTAATTGTGACTATTTTTTATGATATTGTGCTGCCATACGTTATATGTAATTGCTTAAAAAACCATTACAAAAGCAAAATAACGCACCAGAAATGCATAGTTAGTCATGCGACAAATATTTATTTTCATAAACAAATAATGTGTGCAAAATATTATCAAAATTATTGTCGCAAGTAAATGTATTAAAGGTTTATAAATTGACCAATTAGAAAAGTGGTTTATTGTATATTGTTGGGTTCTAATGTGTATATAAGTGCTCATACTGTGTATGTATAGATAAACCATGTTTTTTGAGCCGTGACTAATTTATGCAGGAAGGTTGATTTGCCCTCAAAGGATAGATATAGGGTATGTATTAAGGCTTAAGCAATATATGTGATCAATGACAGTAACCAATCCATGGCCCAAAGTGATTTTAACCAGGTATACTCACATATCATGAGTAAGAAGTGTAACCTTCCTTCACGGCTCAAAAAACATGGTTTATCTATAAAGATCTATTTCCACGAGTAAATGTTTTTTTTCATAAACTATCGTTCCGTTAAATTTGTGTTTGTATTCAACGGCGTGTGCCTTCGTGGTACCCCCGCATATAAAACATATAATCAGTATATATCAGTTGTTGAATTATACTTATAGAAGTTCGAGGATCAAGTTAAATTCTGAGTACGATAGTGGTTCTTAAAATACAAAATGACTTGATCAAAAAGATGTAATAATAACATACAGTATACACAACATTAAATCTGTTAATGTGACTTTGATTAAGTCAATGCCCTATGTCGCAGGTATAACGTAGCTAATTTAAATATATTTATTATGTACAATTAATTAACATGTACTAATTGAATGAAGACATAGGATTAAAGCCAATAAGAATGGTTGATGCAATATGCATACATCTGTGATGCATGTAACAATAAATGAACACTCGTCGTGATAAATCATGGTATCCACCTTGTATGATTACATGACATGTTTGTTGTTGTTGCACATAATCAGTTAATACATACTGTGCAACGTAACGTGCAATAAATAACGTTAATCAGCTTAATTAATGAACGCATTGCATTTTAATGTAACGCTGTACAAACTGACTGTGTTTGACAGTTCGTGAATCTTTACACTGTATATCAAAATAATACGTACGGAAAATATTCAATTGTTTCAACAGAACATATATTCATATGTACACAAAGTTCTCGTTAACAATGGTTGGGTCTGGGTCTTCAAGTAAATAAATCAGAATAATTTTAAGTACTTAATGAGGAAATGGTTTTTTATATATTAGTATGTTCATATAGTTTAAACTAGCACCATCCTTTTTTGGAAGATTTTATACCAATTGCCATACAGCTATGCATGGTTTGCTTGTATTTGATGAATAGCTGACTGATGCCTAAGACAAGTCTGACAGTTTGACATAGTCTTTTTCATATCTAATGAAATTTCTAAATATGTCACAGAATGAAAGTAGCAAAAAGTAGACAAATATTTCAAGTGCTGACTACATGTAACAAGCAACACAGATGAATGTTACCAAATACTGAGATGCCTAAACAAAGACAACTTTAAACTCGACAACGCCACCGCAATATTGTTTTCTGTTACGTATTGTGTTTTAAACGAGGGCTTGGTCCCGATGGAAAGTGGATTCAGAACAGTATCCCCGTACGAAGAGAATAGTGGCCACTTCTATTCCATTGTGCCTCAAAATATAAATGCTGTATAAACGAGATTGTCATTAGCATCAAACATCACTAATCAGGACTCAATGTATCGTCGTTTTATTGTCTCTAATCTCTTTGATAGTGTTACGTTTACATTACATTTTGTTTGTATTTTGAAGAACGGAACAGAAAAGATATCCAGAATTTGCTGGGAGCGTTTCATTGATGAGCAAGTTGATGCCGACAATGTCTTCACAGTTCAAAGTGTTAGTCAATAATTATTTAATACTAATAAGTAACAAACGTAAAACATTCATAGTATTTATCGGATGCTATAGTCACTAGAATCTAATTATCTCTACCAAACATCAATGCCATTTTCCTTGTAATAACAATTTTATGGAATGTAAATATTAATGTCTGATCCCCACCTTAATTAAAGAAAAGTTATACCAATTTACGTAAAATCTTCTTCACCTGTTCTGAATTTAATATCAACGGTTATGAAAATCGAATAAACAATAATTTCGACATTTCTTTCTGTATGTCTCCTAGCACCTGGAAATATCGCTTGCTTAGAATGCGAAGCTCGTAATGATAAAATCGATATTTTGAGAAAACAAGAAAAAAGGTCCGAAAATTACTCTGTATTTTTGGTAAAGCAGACTGTTTAAATACTAGTTTTGTCAACATGAAAAGTTTAAATTTTCATACAAATATGTTCTTAAAAGCGCCTTGTGTTGTTTCAAAATAACTAAATTAAATGATGTTGTTTTGATTCACTGTACGATATACTTGTTTCAGATAATGAAGGTTGCAAGAACTCATACAGCAACAACATAATACGTTGACCTAGTTTTTTTTAGTTGATGAACTGTGCCAATCAACATTCAGGTGAAAAGAAATGTAAATAAATCGTGATACGATTATACTAGTATTTCGTTAGCTTGACTTAGTTCAATATACAAGTGTGTATGTGGGCAGTGAGTCCAGTGACACTATTGATTAGAATATAGCACCAGTCTCAAATGCCATATATTATCTTCTATACAACCTTTAATGAAATACGAATGATTAAATATCTTGTATTTTAGAATATAATCTCACCAAGCAGACACATATTTTGAGACTGGAAATTGGTTTTTATTCTCAAATGACTGTAAAACAAGAAGAGCATTTTCTAATAAAGACATGATCGGGAATAAATAACCATAGTACTGATATTCATGAATTTGCCAAGGGTGGCAGGTCTTGTCCAATTCTAAAGTAAATGCCATAGACGAAAGACATTTAATATAGAAAGTCCTAATTGTTAATATCTAAACATGTTCGATATCGCAGAAGAATTACTTAAAATAAAATAACTCTGTTTTGTGTTGGCAGGTAGGTTTGTTGGCGAAATAAAATTGATTCAGTTTATGCACCGGAAATTTAACTCTTCTCAGCGACTACCATCATTATGCCAACGCCATATTCAGGGTAGTGGTAAAATAAGATAGGAAGGATTACCAGAACCATAAGTTTGTTCTTCCTTGGCCTAAAACACAAATGTACAAATGTACGTGCTTCCCTTTGGTATTGGGAGTTGTTCGTACTGATTAAATGTATTATAAAGTCTCAACAAGTGGCCTATTAACTTATGCATCTGTACATGCAAATTACTTAACTTCCAATATAGTCTCAAGTACCATACACTTATAAACTATGTAACTTTTATTAACCAAATGATAAAATGTATGACTGTCGACATTCCTCTCATATCTTTCAAATTGCTTTAACGACTTGTAACTATTAATCCATTCTGTAAATAATATAGTTTCGAATCTCACCAGTTGTCACCATATTTTTATTCATAATGAGACTTCCCGTTCAGCAGTCCAACCATCAGCTTCCCATAGACATACCTTCCTGATGTTGAGCGTTAAACATGGGTACGATTTTATTACTCAGTTTCAGACTTTAAATAATTTTAAACAATAAATGTCTGTCACTGATTTCGAACTCATGGTTGGCAGACATTGCATACGTTTTCACGAATCCTACAACGTAGAAACAGAATAATTAATTTCATCTTGACTGTTTATAAGATAAAATCAGTATAAAAAGACAGCGTTAATAACATTTTCGTAGGATCCATCAAGTGTTTTGAAATTGGTTTTCTCAGTTTATATGTGTCTGTTGTTTTGTAAACATAACAAAGTATGTTGTGTTGAAATCATCGCCGCATTTCGTCGCTTTTGGTCACCGTGTTTGGCATACATTTGTAAATCTATGTCATTCACTTTTTTCAGCGACGACTCGGGCTTTGAATTCTTTCGTAAGTCTATGTATGTGTCTTACTCCGTGTAGGTGTTGTTCCTAATTTTTGTGCTCGGCTGGTTAAGATGAGTCCGGATTTCATTGTTTATACAGCAACACACTGCGTACACAACGTGTCAAACATACGCTTACGCATACATTCAAGATCAAAACTTTTCTCGGGATCTTCGATTCATTTCCAGGACTATCTTTGGAGCATTATTGCAAGTTTGTCTGATAGGATGTATAGACAGTTTATGTGAAACTACGCATACGCCTTGAAAATGCCTTCGTGTGTTTTTAATGTAATGTAGATTAATTAAAGCGCTTGCCTTATCACTGGCTCAGAATGAGAAGGTCGTAGCTACAAAATCCATATTTTGAGAAAACAAGAAAAACTGTCTGACAATCAATCTTTACTTATGATAAAACAAGCTTTTTAAACTTCAGTTTCGTCAACTAGGTGAGTTCAGAATTTCATGAAAATAGGCTCATAAGAATCGCGTTATGATCCAGATTTCAAATATGCATCAGTCTTATAAGGTCGTAAATTGCATTTTGGCATTCCAAGCCAACGATATGTCATAATTACATAATTACCAGAGAAAATACGTACCGACAGTACATACCACAGGGTGGTTAGAAGCTGTTTTACTGAACATTGTCTAAATATTTCAAATCCCTCGGTACCAGATTCTTGATATATGAAGTTCATTAACAGCTGCTAGGGTAACTACAGCACAGGGAGCTACAAAACATATCTAAACTCTCTTGGTATCAGTTTTCATGATGTATAAAGTTCATAAACATAATCATCTGCCAGCATAACTACTGCAAACGGAGCTACAAAACTGATCTGAGCTCTCTTGGTATCAGTGTTCTTGAAGTATAAATTTCATAAATATAAATATGCTAAGATATCAAACATTTATATTAATTTATATGCTTATTGTGAAAGTTCTACGACTTCTACACTGTTCTTCACTGCCCTGTTCTATAAGGTTATCGATAAGGTAAGTGTGAGATTTGGTGCACCATAAACTAGTTTAACCCCCCAGTAACAATGGTCGCTGTCCGTTCCTAGGCGGAAGCCTCATTGACAACTTTGCTTGATGTATGTATTGTCCACTTTAGAGTAAAATAGAATGCCTTGTATATTTCAATAGTACATGTATATTAGATGTAGTTTTGATTCCACTTGTCCTTGGAACTTAATTTCATCTGTCCTCTTTGTAGAGTCCATCCTGCATTTTATCGGCGGGGACTAGGATTTTTAATTGTTTCTTCGGCTTATGTGTGGGCATTGCACAGTGTAGTCGCTAGGAATATGTAATATTATTTCCCACCCAATTCCTACCTTGCCCATTATTTTAACTAGGTCAAGTAGTATTTGTGTCTCTTTAGGTCGCATAACGTTAGGTCACTGTCCTTAGTGTTTTAAACTAGGTCACGCCCCGGGGTTGGTGTGCCTCATTTGGTCGCCGTTTTGGCATGGGTTTGTGTGTGCGTTGCTCAGGGTAGTTGTGTCGTGGTGTTTCTGATTTCTGTGCTCGGCTGGTTAGGTTGAGTGCTACCTTCCCTGTCGGATTTTATCTTACCTTTTTTATGTATGTCCCTCTCCACAACAAGTCCTGATGGTTTGCATTCGTGTTTCCATTTCCGATGTATGCTGAGCGTCATGGAAATACACACTAGTAACACTAGCATTTCGTTTGTGGTTTATTTATTTGATACTGAAACCAGTTGTTAAACTTATAATTCACTCTTGTCTACTCATTCCAACAGGTATCCATTGGTACGAGTGCATTCATGACAGAAGAGATCTGCTAATGTTCAAACATTTTACGGACATTGTAATGGAATGTTTACCATGTGAAATAGCGCTCCCAACTACCAATCTGTAGACCCATGGTTAAAATCTCGACTGGGTCACAACAAACTAGAGGTAGTCTCGTGTGTGTCGGTGAGCTTGTGCAGTATGTCTGGATTATTTGTACCACTTTACCTTTCTGTCTTTATCCTCGCAGCCGGCGGTCATTTGCTGGGATAAATCCCCCAATACAAATGCTTCAGTTGTACGCAAACAAGGAAAACTAAGAAGCCAAATGATCATAGGTAGCTCACCAGTCGAGATTGTGCAAACAGATCCATATGGTGACCTGATTCAAGAAAGTGCAAGAAAATGCAACTTCTGGCATTTTTCTGGAATTTGTCGATGTATGTTGATTTTCTGGTGCATTTTAAGTATTTGTTTTAAAAGAATGTTTCACACTTACCTTACCTACTGTAGTTACAGCATGCGATCAGAACCACAATATTAATTTGTGTTTGATTCACTCAGAAAACGACTTTATGTTACATATACTTACATACGCACCATCAAATCAGAATCTCGTTAAATTATTTACTCATTACGGAATTAAATAACAAATGAGTATCATTATATAAAACAACGTTTTACTGTATGCATTGTATGTTGATTAATTACTTACCTTGAGTATGGATTAGCAATTTTTGACTGTAATGACAATCTTGCATAACGCTGGCTTAGAATGAGAAGGTCGTAAGTACTACCACTTACGACCGTATAGGACTATGTTATTTTGATATACAATGTAAGTGCATTGCTTGTTAAACAGTCAAACATAGTTAGTTTATACAGTGTTACATTGAAACATAATGAAAACACATTCGTTAATTAAGCTGATTAACGTTATTCATCGCACGTAACTTTGAGCATTATGTGTTTTATTTCAACATGATCCATGTATATAGCTACGATCTTGGTCAACATATTTCATCAACTAGAAATGGCCAAACAGTAAAGTGGCTATGAGATCTTCATGCTAATTTCATCCGAGTTTAACAGTGAATAACAAAACCATCATTAGTTATTTGGAAAGTTGCACAACACAACAAAAAACATCGAGTGTCTGTCAACCGAAAGTCAATCCTACACATTGTAGCGGAAAATGGAGCAACATTTCCAGTAACAAATATGTTTTACAATAAATACAAATGATATGAATAATTCATTACGGTTATTATGTTTCACCTAACCACGTGTATGATCTAATCAATGTAAAAGGATATGTGTTGGTTCTAAAAACTTTCTATCTGTCCTGTTTAACTTTTCGTTCTTTCATCTGCTTCTGCGTGATTCGTCAATCTTATTTTGGCATTAATACTTATAGTTTTGGTGTTGTGATTAACTGCAACGTCTCCTGTTGGTTGCGGTTGTTGACATCTGAACACGGTTTGACCTGTTAAGATAACTACTTATTCCCAGTACTTTGATGCCACGTAATGTGTTCAGACAGAATGAAATGTCGTAATTGTTGTTTATTCAATTTTCCTCAGATAGATAGTTACTGTTGATCAGTGTTACTTAAAACATTTGAAAAAGACCACGTTAACAGTAGAGTGCAGTTCTCATTCATGTATTAATAATACGACACCCAATTAACTCATAGTGAGTTCCATAAATATAAAACAAACTGCGTTACAAAGATGTCGGAGCATTAAGCATCAATTTATCGTATGTGTTGATCATCCCTCCCTATGTCATGAAGGCTTCAATGGGAATGTACAGTTAATCATTTAGTTAATAAAAATAACATATTTTACAAGTGTATGGTACTTCAGACTCTATGGTTCGATAAGTAGTTTTTATGTAAAATGCATACGTTAACAGATCACTTGTTTTAGAGACTTGATGGCTTATTAAGCCAAGTGCTAGTACAAACCACTCTCAATACCATGTAGCTATTACGTTGGAGCACATGGAGTTTCCAATGCCTAAATCACACGGTATAACCGGATGCGTGGTCGGCCGAGTGATGCGTTACGGCCGAGGTAAATACTGATAACGGGTAAGTAGTGGGGTTATGTTTCTTACCAGAACTTATCGATTTCGATATTTCTTTTGGATCTAGCGATTTGTGAATGACCACGAAAGTTTAAATGTACTATTCACACAGCCTCGCATGCTACCTTGGCGGAATAAATCTGATAGAGCCTGTTTATACACGGAACGCAGAAAATAATGCTCAATTCTCACATACATTGTCCCGAAATTAAACAGTTTGTGCTAGTATTGAACTATTTAACATTACAGATCTAAGGAAAATTCATCTATGAACAATTCTGTAAAGTTACAACTCTGTCCGCGCCCTGAAACCAACGATTGACCCCTTCAAAGAGACCCTAGTATGCGCAAAAAGGATGACGTTTACAGCCGAGGAGATTTTGTGATGAAGACGTTTACGGCCGAGGACGAAATATTTGGATGACGTTTACGGCCGAGGAAATACTAACTAAAAACTGTGATTTTTCGCAGTTTCAATGGTTTTCTCACCGGGAAAGTATGGACTATTCTCCAGTGTACATTCCTATGAACATTTCTTCACCCGAAAATGTTGGATAAGATTGTCTTACACTTATTTTGTTCCTATATATTTGATTAAAAAACGTCATGTTAGAGATCCATGACTTTACAAGACATGTATTTGTTTGTTTGAAAACGCATTTAACAGTCTACGAAGAACGTCAGTCAGCATACAGAAAATGATACCTTACTGAACCGGTCAATACCGTTGTGCTCCCTGTCTTCACCGGGACGTGTCTTGTACACATTCTTGTGTTTATCGTATTTTACAGAGTTGTGCACCAGTCAGTTGTAACCACGGCCCATATCCCCGGGGATGGGTAGTGGATAGGCGAGAAAAGCCATGTTTTACCTTCCAGCTTTCCTCGCCGGAGAAATGTGGAGGATTAAATGTCCGAACCAATATCACGGAGACAATGTTTAGCTGTCAGAGGTCGGGGAATACTAGAGATTTTACCATCAGCTATCTCCTGCAGGGTGGGGGAATTGCGGTGGTTTTGACAACCCGAAAGTAAAATTCCACACCTATACCCAAGGGTGGAGACCGTGGAAGCAACTGACTGAATGCTTTATTTTAATGTTCGTATTTTCCTTTATTTGTTTTGGCGGTGTGTTTTTATGCTTGGAGTAGGGAAAGAAAAATGTTCATTCTGAACTGATGGTAAACGTTTTTTAACCCTGTGGGTTAATGGGTATACAGAAGGAAATGTTTTAAATACCGTCATCGACTGTTCATATCACGAGCTAGGACCGTTTCTGCTGTTAACAGTGGCTGTGCCGTAGATGTAGGACTGCTTATGCTGTTAACAGTGGCCACATCGTAGGTCTAGGACCGCTTTTGCTGTCAACGCACAATTGTTTGATGTCTAAATCCCCGCCCTACAGCCAGAGCTGACATTACAAATCTCCGGGGTCGGTACACGAAATCACGAAGTTAATCGCGGGTTTGGAACCGAACCAAAGTATATTCACCGGGACCAGGAGTCGATTAGGTTGTCTTATTGCCGCATATTGTGAAGATGTGTCGGTCTAATTCTCCCTGTACTCTCACCGGCGGTACCGGGACCTGCACCGGGACAGTGAGAACGGGCTAAAGTTATTCTCGATTTCTCACGTGTAAATTCCAATAATCTAAAAATAGTTTTTCCAAAAAAATATTTTTCTCCAAATTACGCTATGAAGTCATGATTTGAAGCCAAAACATATGTCTTAAAACTAAAAATCTAATTTAAAAAATATCAGCTCCAGTGGGGTTTGAACCCACGATTTATAGGAAATTCGAATACTTTTGTTATGAATTCTTTTATGAAAAATGTTCATCACACAAGGACAAATTACATCACATGACAAACGAGCATCATAATAATGACACATTTTCATCATGTAATGACAAATGCACATCAAATGATATTATGGCAAACAGACGTCTTAAAATGACAAAACATTGTCATATTATGACAAATGGACATGATGATTGTTTTATATCACGGTATAATAACATAATGCAACAGTTCTGCTTATCTTAAGACAGCTGTGGCGTTCCATATAGCTAGTCTGAGTTCCATATGACCATATTTCACGATCTTAGTATTTACCTTCAAATAAACAAAAATCTGTCTTGTAAATAACATAGATCTCCAAAATGACGTTTTATATTGAAGATATAAGAATAATATAAGTGTAAGGCAGTTCTTTTCAACCTTTTTTCTGGCAAAGGGCAAATAAGTCACAGTGCTCGTTGAATTGTACACTTGCGAATAGTCCATACTTTCCCGGTGAGAAAACCATTGAAACTGCAAAAAATCACAGCTTTTAGTAAGTATTTCCTCGGCCGTAAACGTATCCATATTTTTCGTCCTCGGCCGTAAACGTCATCATCACAAAATCTCCTCGGCTGTAAACGTCATCCTTTTTGCGCATACTAGGGTCTCTTTGGAAGGGTCAATCGTTTGTTTCAGGGCACGGACAGAGTTGTAACTTTACAGAGTTGTTCATAGATGAATTTTCCTTAGATCTGTGAGGTCAAATAGTTCAATACTAGCGCAAACTGTTTAATTTCGGACAATGTATGTGAGAATTGAGCATTATTTTCTGCGTTCCGTGTATAAACAGGCTCTATCAGATTTATTCCGCAAAGATAGCATGCGAGGCTGAGTGAATAGTACATTTAAACCTTCGTGGTCATTCACAAATCGCTAGATCCAAAAGAAATATCGAAATCGATAAGTTCTGGTAAGAAATATAACCCCACTATTTACCCGTCATCAGTATTTACCTCGGCCGTAACGCATCACTCGGCCGACCACGCATCCGGTTATACCGTGTGTAAATGATATAACGGTTATGGAAACCCTGCTAATTCTTATTTCGTTGTTCCTAGCTTAAACAGTTTATTTATTTTTACAATGTACGCGACTTCTTATATGAACGCATGGGGAAGGAAAACGTTTATAATGTAATTTCGCTAAATGTCTTTTTCTGTTTGAAAGCAGATCGATAAATTAAAAGGTATGTTATTTGTCAGCTTCCATTTGTGAAATGGCAATGTGAACTCATTTCTGTTAGATTGATGTCTAAAGTCAGTCAATATCGATGAGGTAAAACACTAGCGTTAAATTAACTGGCAATTATTTTCCATTAAAATTCCATTTGGGCGAATTAGACAACCTTTAAAATTCAAAGCACTGTATGTGCGGCAGACATTGGCTGCAATCATTGACAAAACTAACATGATTTAATCTTACGTTTCCAGAAAAAAACATGCAGTTGTGTGCACTTAAAGGCTCTTTATAGTTCATTATTGAAAAAGATAATAACAAATATAGAATGGAAGGCAGCACTCAACAGAAAAGGCAGAGCACGAACGTCACACCGACGGGTGCTCAAACAAGTACAATCGCGGACCACTAGCCAAAATGACAAACACAAAAATGAACAAGTTGAAAAGTGCTTTAATGATTCCAATACTAGTTATTATTAGTTTTTATTGTGTTAATTACATAGGTCTTCGCATTCGGACATCGTAAATAGTATAATAGATGTGCTAAAATGTTTTTTTGTCCTTTCAATTTTATTCATTTATAAATACATTTACATTTATGCCATACATTATAAACATATTAACAAATAGTATAACAATAAATGAATTTATAAATTATTTTTCGAGAGAGAGAGAGGGTGAGAGAAAGAGAGAGAGAGAGAGAGAGAGGGGAGAAAGAGAGAGACATCAAAGTAGAATGTGCACCATCTCTTCAATAAAACATATTTGTGTTTTCTTAATTTAATAATATTATAAAATCACCCCATTTATTCTCAAACATTTCACTTTGATTCTTTATTTCTGATATTGTTTTCTCTATTTTTATTCTATGTATCAGGTATTCTTTAAAAGGTTCTATTGTTGGACTAGTTAGTGTGCATTTTGATTTAAAAATGAAATATTTTGTAAGAAGTATTATGTAATTTATTAGACAGCTTTTTTGTGGATCATTACTCTGTACTGTGCAGAACGATATATCAAAATAGCAAAAAGTATTAATAGATGGAACATACACTTTTAAAAAATTATAAATATTTCCCCAAAAGGCTTGTATGACATGACATTCCCAGAACATATGTATGTTGCTGTCTGGAAACATAGAACAGAAATCACATAGGGTAGACGGAACTAGTTTGCACTTTAGTAAATACGAGTTGTTTGGGATAGTTCCCATTAAGTATTTGTATTGGAATTCTCGGAGTTTTGTGTCAACAGTACATAATAAAGGAGTTAAAAAGATATTCTCCCATTTCATGTTATCGTATGTTATATGTGCTAAAATGTTGGCATCGCCGGAAAGTTATAAATAATAAAAGTTATATTTAAGCATCTTAACTCTCTTTGTAGGTTTTCCTAACACATCCGTAGCTTTGTTAGGTGTCAGCATAGGTTTAATGCGGGACCATTAATCATGCGGAAAGTATACGGAAGTAGGTTACACTCTCCCAGAACAACATTTATGGCGAGAGACTATCTGCAAATTGGTGAATATTATATAGAATTTGATAAATGACCTTTGAGACTGGTGCTCCATTCCTAATACTAATGACATTGTCCATCATCCTGTTATGTTGAATTGTACCAGGGTTTCTGTCAATGTAGCGAAATACTAGTGAATAAATATCGCGATTTATTCACATTTCTATTAACCACGAACTTGGGCAACATATTTCCTTAACTAAAAACGACCAAACAGGTCAACAGATACTTTGCTTGCTCTGGAATCTTTATGTGAACATCACACACGTAATTTACAGTGAATCGTAACACCACAATTTGTTATTTGGAAAGTTACATAACACAACAAAAACCATTCAGTGTCAGTCAACCGAAATCAATCCTACACATTGTAGCAAAAAGCAACATTTTACTATTAACACAAATTATATGAATTAATCATTAAATCATTACGGTATTATGCTTCCCTCGTGTAACCATGTATGAGTGATCTAATCAATGTTAAAGGACATGTTTTGGTTTCTTTCGATCTTTTCCGTTGAACCCTTAACTACTTCATCTGTTGTTACCTTATTAATCCATCTTGTTTTGGCTTTAATAATTTAGTTTTGCTGTTGCGATGAACTGCAACGTATCATGTTGGTTGTTGTTGTTGATATCTGAACACAGTTTGACTTGTTAAGATACGTACATATTTCCCACAATCATGAATACTCGGCCATTCCCATTTGTCTCCGGGAGATATAGCATAGCATAAAGTCCAAGGTGATCAGAATGATATTCACAATGTATATACGAAGTTCTTACTTTGATGCCAAGTAACAGACATAATGAAATGTCGTAATTATTGTTTATTCAATTTTCTTAACGTGAGTAATAGGGATAAGACAAAAATATTAACATATCATAATATAATTATATCAGGGGAAATGACAGTGATGTTTTGTAGAGAACAATTTGACTGTATCATCAAATAAATAAAATGCTTTGGTTGTTTTATGCTTGCTATACCTACTTGTACTACAAAATGTATATCATTAATGAGCATACTTTGTATGATGAAGATATTTGTCTTGACAGATTTGCAAGTTCATGAGACACTTCCAGTACAGTTAGAATGTTTCTTCAAAAGAGTCTATACGTAGATTTCTCAAAGGGAAATAATTGGTTGAATCTCTCAAATATCATTAATAGCCTGATGCATATTAAACCTCATTGAACAGTTTTGAAGACGACCATTCAGACGTAATTAACTATAAAAAGCACGCAAGAAGATTGCTTGCATTATTGGCACCAAGTCTTCGACTTTCAGTACAAATATGAACAAGGACTAATGAGAGAAATCATGTCATTATTATACATGCCATTATAAAAGATTGTTTTAAAGAAAAATTGTGTGACAAAACAGAAACCTGACTTCTTTTTAAAATTACCTTGATTTCAAATTTTCAAATAAAGTAATAGTCCCTTTAACAAGAACGACATCTATTATTCTAAGCGCATACATCTATTAACAAACGAAAGGTACCTAGTCTTATATTTTAACTAGGTCAAGTCGTAGTTTTGCCGCTTTAGGTTGCATAACGTTAGGTCACTGCCCTTAGTGTTTTAACCTAGGTCACGCTCCGGGGATGTTGTGTCTCATTTGGTCGCCGTTTTGGCAATGGTTTCTATGGGCACTGCTCCGTGTAGTTGTGTCGTTCTGATTTCTGTGCTCGGCTGGTTGGGTTGAGTGCTTCCTTCCCTGTCGGATTTTCTCATACCTTTTTGTACGGTAGAGTTTATTAAGTTGTATAACTATCACCGTCTGCCTAACAAAATCGGTATAAATAGTTCATATCTTAGTATAATTATTGTGATGGACTGCTACCACGAGAGTTTAAATGTGTTTTGTAGCTCGCTATATTGTAGTTACCCTTGCAGATGATTATGTTTATGAACTGTTTATATCATGAAATGGGAATCGAGGGATTTCAAATATTCAGACAATGTTCCGTTAAACAGCTTCTTACCACCCTGTGATTTACGTGCAGTTCAGTCTTTCTCTGGTAATTATGGCGTAACGCAAACGTTTTAATTAATCCACATTTAATTAAAAACACATTAAGCAAATTAACTGGTGACTAAAAGCGCAGTATCACACAAACTATGTCTATGTCCTACCAGACAAAATTGCGAAAATGCTCCAAAATTGATCCTGTAAATTAATGGAAGAAACCGAGAGAATTTTATGATACTGAATGAATGCTATAGTGTACGCAGTGTGCTGCTGCATGTTTTGAATAAAAACACAGGGTCTTGTTTACAATCCATCAGAAAACGATAAACTGAGAAAACTAATTTACAAACACTTGATGCAACCCACAAAAATGTTATAAACGAAGTCGTTTTACAAGTATGTTATCTTATAAACAGCCTAGATGAAGATGCATTGTAATGTTTATTAAAACTTTTGATGTAGCGGTGTAGGGCTCGCGAATATTCGTACAATTTCTGCCGAACACAAGGTTTGAAACATGAAGACAAAATGATTTTTTTAGAAATTACCTCAATAACATTAGAACAAAATCACGTTAACAATAGAGTCCAAGTTCTAAGTTATGTTTTAGTAATACGACACACAACTAATTCAGAGTTAGTTTCATAAATATATAACACGTTACAAAGAGTTCAGAGCATTTTTTATCATTTTGTTGATCAACCATCTGTATACTAGTATCATTTTAACTTAATATGAAGGACTCAAGGATAATATACATTTAACCCTTTGGTTAATAAAAGTTACATATTTTGCAAGTGTATGGTACTCCAGACTCTATGGTTCGATAAGTAGTTTTCATGTAAAAATGCACAAGTTAATAGATTACTTGTTATTGAGACTTGATAACTTATAAAATCGAGTACAAACCACTCTCCATATCATATCGCTATTACAGGAAACACACGGAGTTGTGTTTAGGCAAATGCGAAATGATATTGCGGTTATGGCAATAGTAGGGTACAAACCAAAGCCACACAGCTACGGTGACAGCGCCTAGCCACTCACGCAAGAGTCAGACATAGAACAAGCTATCAACATCACCAAATAATAGATGCTTCAAGCAAGCCTATATACTCACTCCGCAATGAATGACACACAGTGGACTTTGAATTTTGTAAATAATTAGCCATAAAGGAAAGACCAACAATTCCTGGCTTAAATAGTTTATTGGTATTTACAATGTACACGACTTCTGACATGAACGCATTTTAACGTTTAACATGATATTTCGCTAAATAGCTTTTCCTCTTTAAAATCAGATCTATTAATTAAATGGTATGTTGTTTGTCAGCTTTCATTTGTAGCTCTGTGAAATCATTTCTGTTAGATTGATGTCTAAAGTCAGCCAATATCGGTGTGGAAATACATCAGAGTTAAATTAACTGGAAATTGACGTTTATTTAAATTCTTTTTTGGCGATTTTGAGTAAACTAGAATTATCCGTCATTACAAAAAACTAATCTGCTTTTACAGTACATTAACTGTCGACAATTTGCGTTAAACTTTGAGACGTCATTTTGATAAGCAAAAAGTTCATCAGTTACATTGTTTGTAAATATAAACCGGTGACAACTCCGGGGGCTAGGATCGATTTGTCATCAAACAAACCACCAGCACTAAATTGATAAATAATAGCATCAATCTTTCTTATCTCGTACTAAAGTTGAAAAATATAATTGATAAGTATGTAACATCTGAGATCACAGGTAACGGTATCACTGATAAAAACTATTTAAAACGAAAAAATATACATTTTACAAAAAAATCGTTTTCTTTATGTTATCATTGAGACATCCTTTAAAATTCAAAGCACTATATGTGCGGCAGACGTTGGCTACACTTATGGACAAAACTAACATGCTTTAAGCATACATTTCCAACGCCGTATTCGTTGCATCAAGAAAATGTGTAGTTGTGTGTACTTGAAGGCTTTTCGTTCATGGTTGATAAAGATAATAACAAATATAAAATGGAAAGCATAACTCAAACGCAAAGCACGAGCACACAAAAAGAACAATCGCAGACCACTAGCCAAAATGACACACACACAAGAATGAACAAGTTAAAAAGTCCTTTAATGTGTCGATTTGGTCCAAAGAAGTGTTCATTGTATAAATTGTATAATGCTTCGCATTCGGATATAGTAAAAAGTATGATAGATTTGCTAAAAGTTTGGTTTCGCAGACTGGTTTATTGTTTAATTAAGTCATAAATCAATGAGCTTAATTGAGCCATCTTAACTGTCTGTGTAGGCTTTCCCAACACATCCTTAGCCTTGTTACATGTACATGGACTATTTATCATGCGTAAGTATACGGAAGTAGGTTACGCTCTCCCAGAACAACATTTATGGCGAGAGTCTATCTGCAAATTGGTGAATGTTATATTATAGAATATGATAAATGACCTTTAAGGCTGGTGCTCCATTCCTAATACTAATGAAAATGTCCATCATCCTGTTATGTTGAATTGTGCCAGGGTTTCTGTCAATGTAGCGAAATACAAGTGCATAATTATCGTGATTTATTCACATTTCTATTCACCACGATATTGGTCAACATATTTTATCAACTAGAAACGACCGCTCAGGTCAAGAGATCCTTTGGTTGCTCCGCGATTTTCATGTTAACTTAAGACATGTAATTTGTCACCAAAATGAATTAAGGTTATCAAATAATCATAACACCACCATATTTGTTATTTAGAAAGTTACACAACACGTCAAAAACCATCGACTATCAGTCAACCGAAAGTCGATCCTACACATTGTAGCGGAAAATGGAGCGACATTTCCAGTGATATGTTTTACGATAAATACAAATTATATGAATTATTCATTACGGTTATTATGTTTCACTTAACCACATGTATGAGTGATCTAATCAATGTAAAAGGATATGTGTTGTTTATTTCTTTTCTGTTGAAACTTTTATTCCTTCATCTGCTGTCAAGATATTAATCCATCTTATTTTGTGAATTTTGGTGTTGTGATAAATTGCAACGTCTCCTGTTGGTTGCGGTTGTTGATATCTGAACACTGTTTGACCTGTTAAGATTCTTGCATATTTCCACAATCATGAAAGCTCGGCCATTCCCGTTTGTCTCCGGTAGATATTGCTTATCATAAAGTCCGAGGTGATCAGAATATTTCCCAATGTATATACGAAGTTCGTACTTGATACCACGTAACAGACAGAATGATTGTCGTAATTATTGTTTATTCAATTTTCTTAACGTACATATTGGTGAGTGATAGGGATAAGACATAAATATTAACATTCCATGATATAATTATATCAGGTGAAATGACAGTGATGTGTGGTAGAGAACAATTTGACTGTAGCATCAGATAAATAAAATGCTTTGATTGTCTTATGTTTGCTATACCTGTTTGTATTACAAAATGTAAATCATCATTGAGTATACGTTGTATGATGAAGACATTTGTCTTGATAAATTTGCAAGTTTGTGCGACATTTCCAGTACATTTTGGATGTTTCTTCAAAAGAGTCTATTCGTAGAATTGTCAAAGGGATTCGTGAAATACAGGAAATAATTGGTTGAATCTCTCAAATATCATGAATAGCCTGATGCATATTAAACCCCATAGAACAGTTTTAAAGACGACCATTAAGACGTAATAAAATATAAAAAGCACGCAAGAAGATTGCTTGCATTATTTGCACCGAGTTTTCGACTATCTGCACAAATATGAGCAAGGACTACGGAGAGAAATCATGTCACTATCATACATGCCATAATAAAAGCTTGTCTTAAAGAAAAAATGTGTGACGAAACAGAAACCTGACTTCTTTTTTAAATTACTTTGATTTCAAATTTTCAAATACAGTAATAGTCCCTTTAACAAGAACGACATCTATTATTCTAAAAGCATACATCTATTAGAAAACCAAGTCTTGTACGGTAGAGTTTATTAAGATGTAGAACTATCACAGTCTGCCTAACAAAATTAGTATCAATAGTTTATATATTAGCATTATTATTGTGATGGACTGCTAACAAGAGAGTTTAAATGTGTTTTGTAGCTCCCAATATTGTAGTTACCCTTGCAGATGATTATGTTTATGAACTCTTTATATCATGAAATGGGAATGGAGGGATTTCAAATATTCAGACAATGTTCCGTTAAACAGCTTCTTACCACCCTGTGATTTACATGCAGTACATACTTTCTCTGGTAATTATGACATAACGCAAACGTTTTAATTAATCCACATTTAATTAAAAACACATGAAGCAAATTATCCTATGACTAAAAGCGCAGTATCACACACGCTATCTCTATGTTCTTCCAGACGAAATTGCGATAATGCTCCTAAAATGATCCTGTAAATTAATGGAAGAAACAGAGTGAATGTTATGATATTGAATATATGCTGTAGTGAACGCAGTGTGTCGCTGCATGTTTTGAATAAAAACACAGGGTCTTGTTTACAATCCTTCAGAAAACGATAAACTGAGAAAACTAATTTACAAACACTTGATGCAACCCACAAAAATGTTATCAACGAAGTCGTTTTACAATTATGTTATCTTATAAACAGCCTAGGTGAAGATGCATTGTAATGTTTATTAACACTTTTGATGTAGCGGTGTAGGGCTCGCGAATATTCGTACAATTTCTGCCAAACACAAGGTTTGAAACATGAAGACAAAATGATTTTTTAGAAATTACCTCAATAATATTTGAACAAAATCACGTTTACAATAGAGTCAAAGTTCTAAGTTATGTTTTAGTAATACGACACCCAATACACTCAGAGTAAGTTTCATAAATATATAACACGTTACAAAGATTTCAGAGCATTATTTTATCATTTTGTTGATCAACCATCTTTATATTAGTATCATTTTAACTTAATATGATGGACTCAAGGGGGATATACATTTAACCATTTTGTTAATAAAAGTTACATATTTTGCAAGTGTATGGTACTCCAGACTCTATGGTTCGATAAGTAGTTTTCATATAAAAATGCACAAGTTAATAGACTACTTGTTATTGAGAAATGATAACTTATTAAATCGAGTACCAACCACATTCCATATCATATCGCTATTACGGGAAACACACGGAGTTGTGTTTAGGCCAATGCGAAATGATATTGCGGTTATGGAAATAGTAGGGTACAAACCAAAGCCACACAGCCACGGCGGCAGCGCCTAGCCACTCACGCAAGAGTCAGACATAGAACAAGCTATCCACATCCCCCAAACAGTGGATGCTTCAGGCAAGCCTATATACTCACTCCGAAATTAATGACAACTGTGGACTTTGAATTCTGTGCATAATTAGCCATAAACGGAAGCCCTACTATTCCTGGCTTAAACAGTTTATTGGTATGTACAATGTACACGTCTTCTGAAATGAACGCATGCAAAAAACGTTTAACATGATATTTCGCTAAAAAGCTTTTCCACTTTAAAATCAGATCGGTAAATTAAATTGTCTGTTATTTGTCAGCTTTCATTTATGGCTATGTGAAATCATTTCTGTTACATTGATGTCTAGGGTTAACTAATATCGGTGAGGAAATACATCAGTGTTAAATGAACTGGAAATTATTTTTCATTAAAATTCCATTTTGGCGAATTTGAGTGAATTAGAACTATCCCTCATTATAACACAACTAATCTGATTTTACAGTGATTAAAAGTCGACAATATGCGTTAAAGTTGAGACATCCATTTGATAAAAATGGCTCATCAGTTACATTATTTGTAATACAAACCGGTGTCGACTCCGGGAGCTAGAATTGATATGTCATGAAACAAACCACATGTACTAAATTGATAAATGATTGCATAAATACGTAAGTTCAATCCTTCTTATCTCGTACTAAAGATGAAAAATTCTAAAATGGACTATCTAAGACCATAGGTAACTGTATCATTGATAAAAACTATTTAAAACGAAAGAAAAACATAAGTTTACAAAAACAATCGGGTTTTGTTTTGTTATCATTGATACAGTTACCTGTCTGAGACACCCTTTAAAATTTAAAGCACCGTATGTGTGGCAGACATTGGCTGCAAATATGGACACACCTAACATCATTTAAGCAAGCGTTACAATCACCACAATCAGTTAATCAAGACAACATGTAGTTGTTTGTACTTAAAGCGTTTTAGTTTATGATTGAAAAATAAAATAATCACTCAAAAGCAAAGGTAGAGTACGGGCACACAAAAATAACCAATCGCAGACCAATAGCCAAAATGACAAACACAAAAATGAACAGGTTGAAAAGCTCTGTAATGAATTTATTTGGTTTAATATAAGTGTTCATTGTGTAAATTGTATCACTCCTTGCATTCGGACATTGTAAACAGTATAATGGATGTGCTATACATTTTTGCATCGTAAGCTGGTTTATTGTGAAAGTTATAAATCATTATGTTATATTGAACCATGTTAGCTGTCTTTGTAGGTTTTCCTAATACAGCCTTAGCTTTGTTAGGTGTAGGTGTCATCATAGGTTAAATACGGAACTATTTATCATGCGTAATTAAACGGAAGTATACTGAGTTCCAAAAGTTCTGCATCCAACATAGTGTGTGTCTTTTTTGTTAGAATCTCCCACTTATTTATGATGATTCAAATGCGCATGCATAGATCGATGTGTACTTGATAAATACATGGCATTTATCGATTTTAAGATATGTATTGATCCATAATAAACCAACATGTGACGCCATACCACGATTCCAAAGTACACACAACGATAAACTACTATTTTACAGTGTAAGGGAGGTAATTTAAATACATAAATACCACAAATTATCTATCTTTGACCACAGACAAGTGTTGATGTTGTAATAGAGTCTGTACAACAGGTCAGATTTTAAGAAACAGCCGCCTTGTCATAAAAGTCGCAAAATGAAAGAAATATTCTCATGATTTGAATGCTGAGTGGACTACAATTAAGCTACAACAATGCCGTTTCACTTGGTGCAAAAATATAGCAGCATTTCATGTCTTTGTCAGCGACATTGACCCTTGACCTGTTGTCACGTGGTACGTCATAAACAGTTTTTTTCGGATGGAGATGATACAACAGTCTTTTTATGATAGAGGCATACCAATTTTATCCGACACAAAGCAGTTTTAGTGAAACACCAGCCTCTAGCGTCTTATATACACGAGTACGTTCACCATATCCATTTTTGTAATCCAATTAAGCGTACATTTCTAACTTATTTGACTAACTTATTGTGTTTTTTCGTATCACAGACACGTTGCAAGTAAATTGGAAGTGAAAATAAAGTCGAAAATAAAAACCCCAAATTATGCGTGCTTGAATAGACGTTTTACCATTTTGTGATGGTGTGATCATTCAAGCGTGACGACATCTAACGGAAATAGATCCAACATGGAAAAGCAAGGGTACGCAAATGGACAGTGTTCGTAAAAAGTTCTTATAAGTTAACAATTCCGAAAAAATGAATTTTTAATTAAGATGCAGAACTTTCGGAACTCAGTATAGGTTACACTCTTCCAGAACAACATTAATAGCGAGAGTCTATCTGCAAATTGGGTAAATGTTTTATAGAATATGATAGATGGCCTTTGGGACTGGGGCTTCATTCCGAACACTAATGACTAATCTGTATGTGGCAATGAACTGCACCGTGGTCTATTGCTTGTAGTTGCTGGCATCTCCTCACAGTTTGAAATGTTATGATACCTACATATGTCCCTATGTAGCCTTTATATGTCGTGCTTTGATGCCACGTAACAGGCGGAATGAAATGTCGTAATTATTTTTTATTAAATGGTTTCTTTACCGTAGATACATATATCGCGAACAGGTGAATAAGAGTCTACGTAAATTGATATCAATTTTCTTTAATTAAGGTGTGGATCAGACGTAAATATTTACATTCCATACAATTATTATTTTAGGGGGAATGGCATTTATGGTTGGTAGAGACCTATTGACTGTATAATCAGATAAATAAAATGTGTTGACTGTTTTGTGTTTGCTATACCTAGTATTATATCATTATTGGGTATACTGAGTGTAGGGAAAACATTTGATCTATTTGCTAATCAATGTTACGTTCTCATTAAATTTTGAATATTTCTTCGTAAGAAAATACCAAAGGGATTCTAGGAATACGGGAACACACTGAGATCAATTGGTTGAATCTCGGAAATATCTATAATAGCCTTCTTTTTATAAAATCTCATCAAACGGTTTTAAGACGACATTTAAGACGTAACAAAGTACAAAAAAGAACACGCAAGAAAAATGCTTGCGGTACAAATATGAGCATGTACTACTGAGAGAAATCATGTCACTATTATACAAGCCACTACAAAATATTGTTTCAAAGACAAATTGTGTGACAAAAGAGAAACCTTACTTCTCTTTTTAAAATCACGTTTTATTCAAATGTTCAACTTCAGGAAAGTCCCTTTGACAAGAACGACATCCATTATTCTAAATGCATGTTTCTATAAGCGAGGAAAGTGACCAATGTCTTGTTCAGTAGAAATTGTTATAAGTTGTAGAACTATCACAGTTTACCTACTCTTATTTACGAACTGGTATAAAGATATTTTATATACGTGTTGTATCTCCCTGTACTGTAGATACTATAGCAGCTGATTATGTTTATGAACTTCATATATCAAGAATTGAGTACCGAGGGATTTCAAGTATTTGGAAAAATGCTGTTACAGCTTCTAAACATCATGTGTTGTACTTGCAGTACCAACGCTCTTTGGTACTTATGACATTACGCATGTGTTTTAATTAATCTGCATTTAATTAAAAACACATAAAGCAACTATCTTGAAACTACCAGCACAGTATCACACACGCTCACTCTATGCCATATCAGATACAATTGCGAGAAGGCCCCAAATATAGTCCTGCAAATTAATGGAATAACCAGAGAGAAGGATTTGACATTGGATGTATGCAATAATGCGTGTTCGACACGTTGCGTGCGCAGTGTGTTATTGCATGTTTTAAACAAAACCCACACAGTCTTGTTTACCATCCTCCAGAAAACGATAAACTGTGAAAGCTAAATTCCAAACACTTGATGCAACCTACAAAAATGTTATAAACGAAGTCGTTTAACATATATTTAGGAAATAGATCTTAGTTTTCCGTGATATACCGGCCAATATATCACGGTTTGGAGTTCATATGCGTAGGAATTAATCACGAAGGCCGTAGGCCTGAGTGATTAATAACTATGCATGTGAACGACAAACCGTGATATATTGGCCGGTATATCACGGAAAACTAAGATCTATTTGCATTCTAACACGTGTAATATGCGCACTTTCATATGGACTCATTTTTATTGCAGAGTGATGCGTTGTTTGTCGTGTTGCTATAGACAACTTCCGCTGTTTACAGTATAAAACCTCCACCCCTGGAATATTGTTTTTTGCTCATTTCATTTAAACAGAGACATAACTAGAGCTCATTCCAAACTATGTATTTCATAAAAACTAAAATGAATCGATAAATGCAATTGCTGTTGCAATAATACGGATATAATTAAATAAATTAAGAAAGAACGCTACGCAAATAAAAGTTCGCACAACGTCACGTTTACGTTGACGCCAAATAAACGTCATAAATCCATGACGTCATTTGATAAACAAGACGTAAATTCCATTCATAAAAAGCGTTATTTATACGTAGGAGGTAATTCAACAGCCAAAAAGTAGTACGGCAAAAACTGTGATATACCGGAAATTTAACCACGGTACAGTCCTATACGTTTACACGGTGCTAAAAATAGACTGTGTTAGAATTTAAGTTATAAACAGGCAAGATGAAAATGCATTGTAATGTTTTTATGTTATTGGATTCGGGGAAATGTGTGCAATGTCTGCAAAACACGAGGTTTAAAACAAGATGACAAAATGATATATTTTTCGAAATCAACTCAATAATGAAACTGATACAAATGTAGTATCAAAGTAAAAATGGCACTGGTAGGACTCCATTGCTTGGCGCTCAGCATAGTAAACGTTATGTTACTGACGGGTTGCATGGTATCATGTTGGTGTGACTTTATAGTCCCCATATGATTGCAATACTGTTGATCAGTTGTATATAAAAAATAAATCACGTAAACAGTAGAGTACAAGGTCTAAGTTATGTATTAGCAAAACAGATATGAGAAAATCGGACAGGGAATGCAGCTCTTAACTTAACTAGCCGAGCACACAATCAGCAACAACACAACCAAAATACGACACATAACTAACGCAGAGTGAGTTTCATAAATATAAAACACGTTACAAAGATTTCAAAGCATTAACTGGTCCTACTTGTTGATTAACCCTCCGTATATCATTTTAAGTTAATATGAAGGACTCAAGGACAATGTACATGCAATCATTTGGTTAATAAAAATCACATATTTTGCACTTGCATGGTACTCAAGACTCTATGGTTCGATTTAAGTAGTTTTCATGTAAAAATGCATACGTAAATAGACTACTTGTTATAGAGACTTGATAACTTATTAAATCGAGTACAAACCACTTTGCATACCATGTCGCTATTACGGAAACCGGACCTAGCTTATTTTGTTGTTCTTACCATAAATATTTTATTTGTATCTACTGGAACTCATCGTGAATGGTGGATTTTCTAGAGCATAAAATTAAACTACTCTCCTAGAATGAGAAGGTGGTAACAACAAAAACAATGTTTTGAGAAAACAAGAAAAACTGCTTAACAATCACTCTTTACGTTGCTAAAACAAGCTTTTTCAACTTTAGTTTGGTCAATATGACACGTTTCGTTTTCGTGAAAATAGGCTCATAAGAAGTGCCTTATGATGCACAAATTGCAAATATGTATCAGTTATAAGGTCGTAAGTGGTACCTACGGCCTTCTCATTCTAAGCAAGCGAATTATGTTGTTGACGCTGAGATGGATATTTTGGTAACAAGCAAAAATGTCATCCGGAAATACAAATTTACACGAACCAATTGGTTTTCTGATATGAATGCACGGGAAAACGTTTAACATATAATTTCGCTGAATGTCTTTTCTCTTTGAAATCAGATCGATAAATTAAATGGTCTGTTATTTGTCAGCTTTCATTTGTGGTAACGTAAAATCATTTCCATTTCTGTTATTAGATTGATGTCTATAGACAGCCAAGATCGGTGAAGAAATTCATTAGTGTTAAATTAACTGGAAATTATTTTTCACTGAAATGCAATTTTGGCGGATTTGAGTGAACTGGAAATATCCGTCATAACAACAAAGCATGCTGAAATGTAGCTTTCAAAACCAGTCTTTGTCGAACATATTAACCCGAACCTTGGTGTGTATGCATGCATACTAGTACTGGTTTCTTGTAGGGAACATAATTATCAATTTGCTTTTTTCATGAACAGTAATAGAAATTCGGATATTTCTTTTCTTTTACATCAAAATCGTTTTTTCATGAATATAATCTGCTTTTACAGTAGATAATATGAGTTCAACAACTTTGACAACAAAATTTGATAAACGAGGAATTAATCCTAAGTTACATACAAACTGCAAGCTGGAATCGATACGTCTTCCAACACACCTGTTGTTCTAAATTGTTAGATGATAACAAAAACACTTTACGTTTAATCTATCAAATCCCGTTCTGAATTGACATTACTCCAGAGGCATAAAAATCTTCATAAAGATGAATGTATGCTAAAACGGTGATCTCAAGTAACCAGACTTGACCAAGTAACTGATCCCGGATAATTCCCAAATACCATGCAAGAAACTCCAAAACCAAAACAAGGAATTACTAAGACTTAAACCAGCTCAGGCGCTGGTTGGTCAGCAACGGTTCTTATGACCTCTATTAAATTTGAGGTCAGTAGGCCAAGGTCACGGTGACGTTTACCAATTGTGACTATTGAGTGCCATCTGATGGAAGACAGTTCTCTCGAAGCAGTATGAGCAGAATTCAGTATGAAACCGCTACCTTCTTATCGAACCGTTATTATCTTATAGTGATGTCTGTAAGTATCTTCTGACACATTAACAATGTTAACTGTCGTCATTAGTATTCCTATTACATCCTTTTACATCCTCAACGTTGTTAGGTGCCATTATAGGCATATTTATCATGCGTAAGTATACGGAAGTAAATTACATGTACATAATTATACATTTTTCCAGGACAAAATTAATGGCAAGTAAACTAATAAATGTCTTATTGAAGATAATAGATGACCTTTGGGACTGACCCGCCATTCCGAATACAAATGACACGTTCCATCGCCCTGTTATATTGAATTATACAAATCTTATAAGTTTGCATCTTTTATTTCCGTATAACTTTTCTATAAATGGATCTTTTTGCACCAATTTTTAACTATTGACAAGATTCCCAGTGTTATTCCGCGCTCATAATTTTCGGTCGATATTATGGGTCTTAGCGGCGTTTCATTCGGTAACTGGGATCACCGTTGCTATTATTTCTTTGTGAAATTGGGTCCTCTTGCATTTTTGCGGCGGGGTCTTTGGCTTTTAATCATTTCTTTGTGTAATGTGTGGGCATTGCTCCGTGGAGTTGTATTGTGTTGTGTTGTTACTATTTGCTGCGCTCGACTGGTGAATTTGAGTGCTGCCTTCCATGACTGATTTCCTCGTATCTTGTTTTCATGTTTTAAGTCACAAACTATTTCCTGTTCATTTCTAGTATGCTTTGCTTAGCTCATTACTACCCCTAACTCTTGTGAGTTTAGCCATTTGTTATCCCCCGCCGAAGGCGAAGGGGGTATGGTAATGGTAGGCGTCATTCCGTCCATCCGTCAGTCCGTTCGTCAGTCCGTCCGTCCGTCAGTCAGTCCGTCCTTACTTCTGTGTGCAACTCCTCCTACATTTGTAAAGGGAATTTGACAAAACTTTCACAGAATAAGTGCTATGATGTCCCCCCAGCGCATATTGTCAGGATTTTTTATTCGACTATTTTTGACAGAGTAATTGCCCTTTGTTGTTTGTTACATATAAATTCTGCTGTGTGCAACTCCTCTTACATTTCTTTAGGGAATTCGACGAAACTTTCACAGAATAACTGCTATGATGTCCCCCAGCGCATATTGTCAGGATTTTTTTATTGGATTTTTACATACTTCTTATGGAATTTTGTCAAAACTTTTACAGAAGTACAGTTATGAGTTGCACTAGTGGATATCGTCAGGGTTTTTCATTTCGGCCATTTTTGAAAGAATTATGGCCCTTTGTTGATTTTTTACATATTAATTTCTGTGTGCAACTGCTCCTACATTTCTTAAGGAATCTTGATGAAATGTATGTACACTATGTAATCTTGCATCATCAACAACAATTGAACTGTAGAGGTCATCTTTATGAAGCTTTCTTGATAATATTTATTGTTTACATCATTTTTTCCTTCGGCGGGGGATATGGCTGTCAGTGACTGCTTCTTGTTGATACAGGTAGCTATCTCTGACACTGTCCATGAAATTATCATAATCCATGCCCCCTCCATATGAACAGTCTGTCAAGTTTGAAGTCAGTCATCAGGAGTAAGTACCATTCAAATTGGCCAAATTGTTTAATAATTTGGTTAATTCAGTAACATTTGTATTAGTGTTATTTGCACTTTTATATAAGCAGCCAATCAACAGGTTGTCAGTCTTGTTTAATTTTACCTTTACACATGCTCTCCTTGAAATCACCACTCATCTACACTTCATCCGCCTTATGAACACTGTTAATATAAAAGGCTACTCATTGTCTGTTACTCACAAATATGTCATACCCTTCTATCTTAAATTCTGTCATTTGTACGAAATGTAAGGCTTTTATCCAAATGCATCCGGTAAAATGGCTGGACTTTACTTTGAAAAATTCAATTCAGTCAGTCGGAAAATGTGTCGTAGTGTGTTATACAGGGAGTAGTAACAGTTTATTTGGTTAACGTACATGCCAATGTGCGCCGGGAATCTCGAGCGGATAAAGTTAAACAGTCCTGATTAATTTGTAAACAAACTTAGGTCATATCTCGGCGAGGAAGCTTTATCGCCACTGTGACGACTCGCCGCTCATAGTACGATCAGGTGTGTGCATTAAAAAGTATACCATGACAACGAACAATCTTTGGTTGACAAATAAGACTGGGCTTGATGTGCTGGTGCGAATAATACGCGCTCACGGCCTTCTGAAACTAGACTTGTGTCTCGTTGATGTCTCTATTCCTAGACCTTCTCTTAGTCTCATACCATACCACATGTTGTGTAATATATTTTGTTGAAAACAATTGTATTTGGTGTGATATGTATAAAATATGTGCTAGGGTTGTATATTTTGGGATGTTGGTGGTACCTCGGTGGTATTGAGGTCTACATGGTGCGTAACATGACGGGTGGCTGTGTTTCACGTAGCTATTAGTGCTCATTATTGGCTTGAGCGTGGAACATATCTCGTGAAAATCAGTCAAAGAATAAGATACTTGTGGTTGTTTTTAACTTCTTGTTTACATATTTTTACGTTTAGACTTTAGACAAAAAAGGCACGTGGTGTGTCCACCCTGATGCCTCTTATCACTAGAACTCACATCGTTATTGTATACTATATACAGAAGAAGAATCCTCAGGGTTAACATAAAATAATGGTTCGTGGTGAATAAATGACACATAAAAAAGAATGAGGTCATTGTTTGCGTCATAACACATTAGGATTGTCTTAACTTATTTAAAATCCATGTACGGTATAGCCTGGAGTACCGTATATATTGAACCAGAGAGAATAAGTATTAAGTAATAAATTGTATTTTTATGTTAGTTACGTTTTCTAAAACCATGGCAACAAATACAAATAATATCATATATAATCGTAAGACGACATATTAACACTGGGGAATTCATTAAAATAAAACAAGTTTTTAATAAGAGACATATAGAAGTACATGAAACAAGATGCCAGACTTTTTCACATCGAAAACAACTTCCTCCAAATACATATCCTGTCTCCATACGATGTTGTTGCCTTGTTGTTGTGAGCAGTACGAGGGGCATTCTGAAAGTTCTGATAACAGAGTGATAACTTTGCATTGCGCTGTCTGATTTTCTTGAAGTTAACACTTTCTGACAGATCAATCTTTCAACCGGACATCGATAAGAATTTTATTAACCATGTGTCCGTTGGAAAACAGCTTTAATGTTACTTTAAGGTATAAAACATTATACTGCAAAAGAGTTTAGGGGCTGGGTGGGCTCTATTCCATCCAATGCATTCAATGCGAACCCTTTTAAGAGAACAGGTGAGAGATAGCCGTTCTAATAACCGAGGGGTCATATTCGAAGGAAGTCCTGATTTTTTTGATTTTTTTTTTTTTTTTTTAAGTTTGAGGAACCAACTCGGTTAACCCCGTTTATTCAATAAAAGAATGGTAACAACATGGTTTATGGTATTGACACAATAATACAATACAAGCAATACATGTATAATAATCACTACAATACAATAAATAACCGTATTATTACATGCAAGCTAATTTAAGATAAATTGATATGTTCTTTTATTTTACTTAATAAATGATCAGTATTATTTTTACAATAAGATTTACATAAATTCCAAAATTCTGATTTAAATAATTTGTAGATATCAAAAGACTTAGTTCTGCTTTCACTTAAAAAGTATGCTTTGTAAATACAAAATCCGAAAAGTGTTAAGATTAAATTCAAATAGGTATTTGCAGGATATGATAGTCTATCTCCTATTACAATACTCTGGAGAGATTGAAGGTTTTTATTTACTCCGCATTCACTTAAGCAATGCGTCAATTTGATCCAGGGATCTGTAACTACAGGACATTTTAAAAATGTATGATCATAATCTTCAATTACGTTGCTGAAGTCCTGAATTTGATGACAAGCTGAAATCAGAAATATACAAAACAATGTTCGGTCAAAATGCCGGACGTACACGTGGTATATTGTAGAGTAAATACTACATTGTGTACAATACTCAGGGTTGTAAGGGCCATGAATGTTCACATGATGTATAAAGCACCAAATTTGGCACAGTTGCTCTATAAGTAAGTCTGATGAAAAAAATCCAAGGAGACAACCATGAGAGGCCCTGTCTCCTGCCCAAATGAGGCCCCGAAAGTGTATGAGAATCTCCACCTACCCGTCAGTATAAATACATGATTATTTTCCTGATTGTGAAGCAAAACACATTGAGTCATAATATATAAAGTGATTAATGTCTTAAGGTCTGCAGCTTTTTGTAATAATAAAACTTGGAATAGAGGCCCTATTGGTGGTTTTAACACAAAATGAGGCCCGAATTCAGGAAAAATAAAATAAGAGCATATGGATGTTCACATTATGTATAAAAATCCCCAAACATAGCATAGTTGCACATCAGGTCGACCACCTATATGAAAACCAATAAAACATGTATGTGAGGCCCCGTGTTTTGTACAAATGAGGCCCCAAATATGTACTTGATTTCACAAATTCATCTGTATATAATGTACACATTATTATTTTCTCAATTGTTACGCAAATAATCTATAACTGTTTTGTACATCATGTTGAATTGGTTATCATAATTTACAATCTTAATTAATAATAAAATATGAAAGTGAGGCCCCGCTAGTGGTGTTAACCACCTACTAGACTCACCATCACACTACAAAGTCGTATATTATATAGAAATGCAACAACTGTTGATAATTAACGATAAATATTGAGTTACATAGTCATTGGTAAGTACAGTGTATAAACAATCTGCATTATATACTTAACTATTTCATATAATACAAACGAGGTCATAATACGGTAAATTTCTATCAGAAAATCACCGAATGAAGTTATTATCTTTAAAAAATCGAACGGTTAATTGGTATTATTTTCTCTCCATTTAAGCAAGCTCATATACACAGTGCATTTGGTTGTAGGCATATCAGCTGTGCTATGACTAATAACTGTACAATGTTAATTTGAGGCCCTGTCGTGGTTTAAAGAATGTTTATTTGAATTGATAAACATAACTTGAGGTCATTATAAGTTAAATTTAAATGTGAAAATGGTGCCAATTACTATATTTTGAATGTTTTCTTACCGAGTACAAATGTTTTCATGACCTAATACATTATAATGATTTCTTAACATATTTTTTTATAAATTAATCCGCATCAACACCTTCAGAACATTAATTTTAGATACATATACTGTGGAAATCGACTTTTTAAAGAATTTATTGAGGCCCGTAATAAGGGATTCATTTCTTTCTTTTTTATGCATGTACATGTACTTATTCTGTATTAGCTCGGTTTTGGCCCGATAATTCAATGAGAGACTGCAAAAACATGCAGTTATCAAACTGTGGTCGATAGGGGGAACGGTGGTATAGAGGTAGGACGCGCTTCAGAATGTGAGGTCTTGGGTTCAATCCTCATCTGGACCACTGGTTAATTTCTATGAGCAAGAAATATCCACATGCTATACTCAACCAATGTGTAAATTGGTACCTGTGAGGGTTGGTTTAATCCTGGACACCGCAGATAGATGTTGGCTACCACACCCACAGGACGGGTTTCATAAGGTAATTCAATGACCAGGGAAAGCTTAAAAATGTCAAAGGGTGGTTAAACAGCTGAACTATGTGTTGTTATAGCATCAAACCAAGCCATTGTTATAGACTGATGTACACAATTAATCCGATACATTATTTCAGGTTGGTCTTTGTTTTGATTTCAACTACTGTTAAAATATTGTATTCATTTAAGCTGACGGCGACCTTAGTCATTTGAGGTACTAAATACTGCCGAGTAAGGTCATATAATGTACTTAGATACAGTTAACACCACTAAATATCAAAATATCTAATATCATTGTTTTCTTGGCATAGTTATTTTTCTAGTTCATTGTTCATTGTTCATTGTTCATTGTTGAGGATCTTATGGAAGATTGATAGTTTCGTATATATATTGTCAAATAAGTTTCCTCGTAAAATAAAGTCTTTATTATTATTATTATTATAAAGTACAATCATACCAAGACCTGTTGTGTACCCGTAATGTCCATTACGTCAAATCCAGATCTTAAAAGTAACTCACGACAGGCCGTTCAGATCTGATGTGGTAAACTGAAGTCCTATGAAGTGATTTAATTTTTCAAGCTACAGCTTTGCCTGTCCCAATAAAATACTTACATTCACCAATTACACTGGTACGTGTACTCAAAACAATATGGTTATTTCATGGCATAATACAGTCCTTTCAGGTCCTATTGGTAACTAACTTCTATCTAGAGAGCAAAGCAGACAATAGAAGCTACTAGTATAGTTGGTCCTTTGAAGTAATCACCAACCTCTTTCTAATGGATACCAGTGTGTGAATTGATACCTGTGAGGGCAGTGGGCCTCAATGATGGACACACACTAATCAGTAGAGAATTAGTCTCAACACGGAGACTCGAACGCATGTTTCCTTAGGCTAATGATCATGGGAAGTTAAAATGGCCGTTAAAATGTTGTCCTATGGCTGAATTGCTGAAAGCGACCATTGAAAACTGATATCTTAATGTTTAACTGTACTAGGCACACACATGCCTCTTGAGGAACCTCAAATGTATTCAATTTATTTCATACTCTGGCTCTGGGGGTAACCTTTCACTCATCGACACATAAATTTCAGGTTCCATTGGGTATTTAAAACTAATGGTCACATGTTTTCTTGTCTACGCTAGGAACCTAACATTAATTGTCACAGTGAGGCCATACCAAACCATTTCTTTGTTTAGCGTCCGTGGACGGATAGGTTTGAGCATCTTGGGCAGAAAAATAACCAACAAACATTGTAACCTTTTTTATCTTCAAAATCCATTGAGATATGGCTTTCATATTAATCATATCAAGATGTCACCCTACCCCTACACAGCAGTAGGTTTCACACAAACAATTTTCAGTTTGAACGATATATTTGTTAGCCATATAATAATGAGCAAATAAGTCGTTATGTCTTTTTACGAGTGTTTTGTTCTTGTCTCAGGATAGCTAGATAGGTTTTCGAACTTAGGACGGACGCTAAATGAAGAAACAATTTGGTATGTACTAACTCTGAATTCAATGGGGGACAAGCTTTATTAGCCACCTATTCAATTTGTCACATCTACATCTGGCTCAATGGGGTTGGTTAACCTGCCCTGTTAAATCAGTCCTAGCTCTAAGAGAAAAAGTTAGGGCCTCATGTAAAGATATTCTGGGTTCGTGTAATGACAAATGATTCATTAGTAGGTACACTGCCAATGTAAAACTTCATGGCATTTTGTGGTACCGGGGTACGTGGCACTACTTCAGTAATTCATGGCCATGGGATACATGTTACCTCATAAATACTTAACCATGTACTGCAAAGCCATGGTTCCATGGAGTATCTGTAAAGAAGGGTCATTCTTGGCCCTTAAAATACAACCATTCCTTGTGGGGAATCGACCTCTAGTAAACAACTTCATCGACATATACTTTCAAACACAAATACAATCATTAGGAAGAGCAATGCTAGTGCGAAATGCTGTTTTAAAGTATGCGCGATACAAACATCTATATTACAAAACATAACACCATAACCAGGCAAATATTGAACTAATATTGATATACATTCACATTCACTATACAACACAATATTATGTTTTATCTCATCGATTTGTGCAATGAATATTCGGTGTTAACATGTATGCGACATGTTAAAATCGATTATTATGAATATTGTAAGCAAATTTTTAATGACTTTGCTGAATATATGCTATTTACCCGCTAATGGTCTTAAGTGAAGTTTAAACCACATATGGGGCCTCATATCCACAGTTACTATTTACAATACGGTATAGCTTATATACCAACATTCAACACAGTTATATAAATTATATTTCTGTTACAGATACTTTGATTACATCTATAAGTAAATATAAATATTTTATTATCGTTTCTCTACATATGAATTCAATCCATTTTTTTTTCAAAATAGATTAAACCCTTTATATGGCCTCAATTCACTAAAAGTAATCAAATATTAGTTATTTACTGTATATTTATATTACTTTATTATTATTAACGATTGGTATAAAATGTCTTGTATTTGAGTATTGAATCAATGTACTGATTTAATTTCTAGTGTGTCTTATATAAAGTATTGTGTTTAGTTTGTACCCCTAATGGGGCCTCATTTTCACATTGGAACTATTATTAAAGTATCAATATGGTGAATTTTCATATACAACAAAATATAATTCACTTTTACAAATCATTTGTTGCACATTTTAGAGACATTTATATGTCTTACAGATTGCATCGTGAACATATTAAATTCATCCACGTTTTCATGATTGAAAAATGTCCTTTTAAGGGCCTCAATCAATAAATAAGTTGTATTTTAAATGATTTAAATTATATCATAAGCATCACTGGGTCAACTGGTCTGCATTCTATTGCTGTCTTGTTCAACCATTCATTATACTAAAACTAAGTATACAAACATGTTTTTAATTCTATGAAATTTTCAAAAATGCCCCTTTCGGGCCTCATATTTGTAATAAAACATGTATGATAGTGGAATTCATAATATAATATATCATATATGTACTTGATTTAGACATTCCAAATGAAATTTTGGTGATTTTTATATATTTTTAAAAAATTCAGCGTTTTCGTATTTTTAGTGTGCAGAGCAATTTAATTTGATGGACCCTTTTTGGGGCCTCATATATGCGAATTAAGGGGCTGAACAGCTTGTCTCTTTCACTTTTCTGAAAGCCAATATATTGATTGTTATTTTGTGAAAGTTTGGTGCTTTATACACTTTGTGAACAAAATGACCATTTTTTGGTTCTTACAACCCTGAGTACAAGTACACATGTACTCATTACTTTGCAAGAAAATTGTATTATGCTGGTCAGACTATTTACAAATATGTTAAAAAATAAAGTATTTAATATTGTAAGACTAAGTTTATTTCAATGTTTATCAATGCTAAGGTTTACGGGGAATTCTGAAAGTTTTGCTCTCAGTGAGTAGGAAAATAAAAAATAAAGCAAGAGCAAAACGTGCTCAGTGACAATCTAGTTTCCCTAATTGCAGACTGGTCCCCGGTCTGAATATCCAGATAGTTCAAAGCGGACCGTGGCACCAGTCTACCCTAATCGTACCTGCTCGGGTATTTCTGTGATGGGCCCGAAAGCTCCGTGTTACGTTATTGGCGTCCGAGGGGTCACGATTGAGTGTTCCAAAATGACCTCTTATAATTTACTGTTCCGCTTCCAGACGGTGATTATAAATAAAGTTATAACAACAAAAAACATTCCTATTTGAGCAACAAAAAATAAAATAAAAACTGCGGTCTAAGTACAAAATTAATAAGACTGACAAATGACTAGAAGTACATGTATATCATACTACGCGTAGCAAAACACTTCAATAAATTTGAAGAATGAAATAAATATGCCGATTGAAACGGATTAACCAAAGTAAAATTGTTTTATTACATTAAGTTAAAAATATATTTTTATACGTTTTGTACTTTTGTACTTTTGTACTTTTGTACTTTGTTTAGCTGCGACTTACATCGACTTGTATAATTACAACAATGTGACTTTGAACGATTTATACTTAACTTTGAAGTACATATTATAAAGCACCGGGTCGTGACCCATACTTGTGGCAATACATGTAGTTCATTTAATGTTCATATTTTAGGTATAGATTAAAAAATTAAAATTAATGACCGTAAGGTTACCCCTTGGTCACCTTGTTACGTGCATGGTACATACCGTACAATTCGGTTAGACTTTTTTACAAAACCATAATACGATACTTAATAGCTATAATATTTCCGCAAACACAGTTCAAAGTTAAATTCGGACGGTTATAAACATCAGCTGGTCTGTCAGGGTAACTATGTTTATCTCTAAGTTTGACTGGGTGTAACTGAGTTACCTGCAGTCACCACTATTTTTTCGAATGGGATAGTTGCCTCATTAGTATTATTTATTGAATCGATAGTATAGCACCTTTCAGAGCGGACGTTTATAATATATTTTACTTCCTCATATGTGTAACAAGTCAGATCATACTGTAAAATCACATATTTTCGCGAGTAAATTTCTTGGATTACGATAAAAATCCTTTTCATGGGTCGTAAATGCGTGTAATACCAACATACAAGGTTCTACCTATGTACTGTAAGGAGGTTGATTATTCATGATGACTTTTTAATTTCGTGATTGAGTGTAACAACGAAATCCTCGAAATATTTAATTCCCTCGAAAATAATCTTGTTGTGTATGACATTAATCATTTTTATCGGTGTTTACTTTGAAAGAGAACGAGTAACAGTTTCTGCCGACTACGTCATCAAATTAATGTTTTGTAAACATTCTCACAAATCTGAAAAGTTGTTTATTTATTTGATTCAACCGATAACCCAGGTGTAAAGTACATTGTATATCATCTCTGCTTTCAAGCTGGAAGAACGTGGTGGAAATATTAATAAAATGTAAATTGAAATAATAGTTAAAAGTATGTTTCCATACGCGCGCCCGTTCAGTGCAAGTACTATTACACTCCGGTCGAAAAGAGGTATGAGAAAATCCGACAGGGAAGGTAGCACTCAACCCAACCAGCCGAGCACAGAAATCAGAACGACACAACTACCCTGAGTAGTGCCCACAGAAACCCATGCCAAAACGGCGACCAAATGAGGCACAACAACCCCGGGACGTGACCTAGGTTAAAACACTAAGGACAGTGACCTAACGTTATGCAACCTAAAGTGGCACAACTACGACTTGACCTAGTTAAAATATGGGCAAGGTAGGACTTGACCTAGTTAAAAGTAAGTCCGGTGTTGCACTCGACCGCTACGCGCAGTCACAGAACATAGTATTTTGAACATCTCTGGTACTTATTCATACACGTGGGTAAGGTGGTATATCGCTGGGTATTCTTACTCAGAGAAATATAGAAGTGGCGTAGACGGGTATCGAATCGGGGACCTTTCGCTGAGCATAATTATATCCTGTATTTGCCAGTCAGCTTTATGAGTGTCATCGCCCGAATATGAACCCGGTTGTCAGATTAGACAGCAAGCGCGCTTTTAAAAGGAGGCTCGAACTTAGGTCCCTGGTACACAAGTTCAACACAACACTGCATGATTCACTACATTGTTGCATGGTGTTGATCTTGGGAAATACCATTGAGTAGGTCCATGTATGTGTTGTGCTCTATTTCCGGTGTTTCTATATTTAGAAATTTATTACATTATCAGGTGTTTCACAATAAAATAACGTTATCATCTCGATCTTTGTAATTGATAACGGATTAACATGATTGACGTAAAACAATATAATCTTGACACTACATCGAATACTATAGATATTTAAATATTTGTTTGAACGTTAGATAGATTCTTAACAGTTTATCAACCTTAAGTTTTGCCAGTGTGTTTCAAAGTAGCGCTCAAAATGTAAGCATATTTTGCGCTCATGGTAGTTTGCAAGAATGCCCAAGACGCTACGGCTAAGCCTAGGTCACACTGAGCATGTTTTGCCTCGGCATTGTTCTCCTGATGGAAATAAATGAACATCGGGATGAATCGAGAAAAGTGCTGCCATATATTTCCTAATGACTTCCATCAAAGCTTCCCCTAGAGTACGAGGACCATTTTCCTGATGCCTTTCGATCTTCGTGTATTAACTCGGGAGTACATCGACGAGACGAAAATGCTCATTAGGACCTATGCTCGTATTAAATTGGTCACATGTTTTCCATTCTGAACAACATACATGTATTACTCTACTCACTAAGCATAATATAATTCTAGATACAACAAATGTATATGTGTAATTTCCTTACGGACTCATCAGCTTTTGACATGTCCTGTACATTTAGTTTACACGTTCTCCAATGCAGATATACGATCTATTAGACATGTACAACCAAAGTGGAAAGTGCAAAAAGAAAGTGGAAAACGGAGAAAAACTGTCGGGTTGGTTTCAAAAGTTTATTCATTCTAACTAAGGCCAAACAAAATAATAAATGAATCACTCAGTGTCGCTCAATGAGAATGAACCTCCAACTTCTCTGTTGCTGAGACTCTAAAAAAGTCCTTTACATTTTTTCAGAAGTTGCTGTATATCATATGTGTCACTCTCCCTCATGCTATTGATGACGAGAGTCCAGTTTCCAGAATTCGCTGTGTATAGGCCCGTAAAAACAGTGATTGCCATATCTGAAAACTTCACAAAATTCCATTTTCGCAGTACGTACCAGCAATTGAAATATAAAAAGAATTAGAGTTTCAACATTTTGTAACGGACGAGCTGGTACATAGGGAGATATGTTGACATAAAACATAATAGTATATGGTATTAAATTATTATGATATTCATGTAGCACATTTCCATGTACTGTATTCACTTGTTAAAAGTGCTGTTCAAAGATATGATTAACACTTATTTAAAATTGAATTGCCTAAACATATCTCGTAAACCAAGATTAGATCCGTTTAAGGTGATTCACCACTTTTGAAATGGACAGTAGTTAAACAATCACAATTACTTGGTAAGCGTTTTGAGAACGTCTGCAAACCGAGACCAAATAGTGCAAAAAATTATAGTTGATTTTCAAGCATCTTGGGGAAGGATTTTGCATTTATTTCTGAAGAATATAAATAAGTTCAAACTGTAATTATCTTTACTAATACACGCTTTGAAAAATCGCGAAATCCGAGGCTGTATACAACGGGTGCAAAACGTTGCTTCATTGTGTTACTTCCCCGGTTGGTGTTTTCCAAAATGATTGTCGTACAGTAAATGTGTTCTTCATAAATATGAGAGGTTTTGATATACCTTGTACAGAAAACCCCAGGACTAGCGAATCACCTTAAAATTGAATACAGTACCTGTATTCTGCCCCATGCTTGCCAAAAAGCGGTTATCCGTGAACGCGGTTCGAGAATTTCGTGCAACGCATGGTACACTCATTGACATCTCCTGTGCTATAAAACCAATAGTTTTAGAGAGAATTGCTTTAACATAAGCGTACTATCGAGTTACACTTATACTTACGATTCAAATTAAAAGATGGACCCTGAAAGATGGAGAACTATTATGATAGCAATTACAATTACGGATAGGGGATACATACTGATGTCCCTTGCAAAATATCAAAGCTACATGCTTCATCGTTTTCTAAATATACGATATGTTCAGTGGTTTAGAAGAATATCTTATTTTTAGAACGTGCACTGCAAATTGAACGCAGTTTACATTATTATAATTTTATACAAGCTATTGGCAATGATGAGAAAATCCCTGGTCGTTTCTCCACTTTCCACTCTCCGTTTTCCACTCTCCGCTTTGGTTGTACATGTCTATTAAGGATCATGTGGGGTGGGCCAAATGCTTGTAAAACACATACTTGAAAAAAGCTGTTTAAAGCGGTTTATGCCATCTGATTTTATCAATTATTAAAGAAAACAATCATAGCATGTAAGCATGGTGCTAATTTTGGCATATGCTCGCCTATTTTAAATGTTAACACAAAAATAAATGCGATTTTCACCTGAAAAACAACAACATTTTTTCAAAATGTAGAACGTTATTATTATTGCATTCTATAAAACGAAACGCTGTATATGCTTTAAATTCGATCGTCGCAAGGGCATGCCAGGCTTGTATTTAAGTGTTGGCGTTTCGTTTACGAGAGAAGCAGCGTCATGTCCACTGATTTCTTCGACAAGGAGGTCGCCATATTTGAACCCCCTTGTCACCGAAGAAAACGTACTGATACATGTATTTGAAACATATTAATCAACAAAATCGATTACCAAATGTAATGATGAATTTTATTATGTTCGTATTATATCAACATCACAAACGATCTTATGATAGTAATAGAGAAATATATGCATTTTCTGCAGCTGCAACCTAGTTTGTTTACAAATTTCGCGCTGTGTAGCAAATATGTATTCATGCGCCAAAGGTGGTTTAAAATAGTGCGACAGTTTATCTGCGAAAACGTTATGAAGCATTGTTCACAACGCGTTGTTCTTCATGATTGATGATATAGATAAATATAAAAATCCTTACCAGTTAATTTAAGTCCAATATGAAAGTCAATATCCGCATTTTCGTATGTCGGCAAATTTAGCACATGTTAGCCAATGGATAACCGGAACTGTGTTATGCGGTTCCTGTCAAACTTTATTTTATCTAAATTTCGAACGAAATATGTCTTTTAAAGCAATCCTAAGTGTTTATTATGTACGTATAATAATTGCATCCATTGTTTCGTAATCCGATTGTATATATCCTTGTGTGATCGTGTTTAATTAGTAAAAATCGATTCAGTACACTCCTGTCAAATCCCCACGAAATTCACGTGCTAAAGTTTCAACACACCAGTAAGTTTACGTATGGTGTAAGTTTACAGCCATATTTGGTTATCGTCTGCTAGTAGTGTTTTGCGTTATTTATTAACTTTTTAACTCATACAAAGATCAACTATAGTAAAGAACCATTCTTAAAAGAAAAAAGGCTAACTGACACACAAAAATATGTTATAGACCAGTACGACGAAAGATAAAAACGCCTGTTCTTTTGTATGAACAATGTTGGTCTGATTAAAATATGTTTATAAAAGTCAGAAAAACTAATGTTTGAAATAATGTTTCCAAAATACGTTTGTAAGTTGTATTCTTCAATTATTAACTTAAAAATATTTAATTAATTGAGTTTTAAGTCAATATTACCCGATTTAATCAGATATGTGGCGTATTTATTACAAACCAATAACTATCTGGTTCATCAGGCCCACCATACCCTAAAATATTTAAGATTTATCAAAAGTAGTTCTACACACATACATGTATCATTGATTGCAAGTCATGTTGATGTATTTATTTGTTCAAAATAAATGCATTTAAACCATTTAAATTTTTAAAAAAGGGCTGGCATGACCTTGATCAAATCTCTGACAACTGATTTGTCTATTTTTTCTAATATTTTATCAACAAATAACAGTGACTGACATTTTGAAAAGTGTATACCAATTATATTATTATCTTTTACAAATATATTTTGATAACAATGAGGTACAGGAAAAATATTCAGACAGATAGATAGTGTGAACTTTAAGCAACAAAACGGTGTATGATACTTCGGGGTTATTCTGTAAAAAAGGTATGTAATTCATTGAAGAAAAATACACACTTTTTTCTATTCAAATGAACCTTAAGGCGAACGTCATTTTCAATCTCTCCGATATAAGGGAAGTAATTGTGACCGTTTTCCTTCAAAATATACAAAAAGATAAACTCCTTTTTTCAAGTATCACTTATCCTTCTCCGTTCCTATGAGTTTCGTGTGTTACCATTTTCTTTCCTCAATTTAAATGTATTTTCCGGGTGTTGCGTATAGATGTCCAATTTTATTGTGAATTACATCACAATCAATTATTTTGAACAATCTCTGTTTTTTGGCTTAGTTCCCCATATTCGTATTTTTTATTCGAAGTTGATGGTCTGATTTAGTTTATATGTTCCAAATGTCAGTATTTTCAATATTCACATTAGATAGTAGTTGGTGAAGCTTTGATAGAAGTATTGGTCGTTCTTCATGTTTCCGATCCGTATAAGAATGTTCCTGTTCCGTTGGCAAACATATAAGATAAGATAAGTTTATTAACGTCTCGCTCATGTACATGTTTGTAACAAATAATTATACATATAAAATAATAAAATGTATCAACATGCACAAAACCACTCAATTTGAGTTATGAGAGACAATAAGAGTATGAACATCTAAAAGTACACATACATAAAACATCAAGATAACAATAATGCTAAAATACCAATTCGCTACTTAAAAAAATACTAAGAACAAATAAGAACATGGAAATATAAAGCATCAAATACACATATAAAACGTTAACTGTACAATACGTTTCTCCTAGTGACTAGAATTCATGACAAGCTTTGGCACTGTATTTTACGATTTCATAATTTGATAGGATGTTATAAAAGTTTTCAAGATCATTCAAAGAATTAAAATCCGGGTAAACATGTGGAATACATTGATGCAAGTTTCTTCTACGTACATATACGTACATGTAGTATAACGTATTGAATCGAACGTGGTTTACGACGATGCCGTCACATCTGAGGAATCTCATTCATTGACCGATTTTCTCGAGAAATGTTCGACGCTCAAGCAGAGGATTGGCACTACCAACAGAACTTAATAGTTTTGTGAAACAGGTCACAGTTTATGCGCGGCTCAACTGCATGGATCACCGTAACGTTCTGTTGAAAAATATTACTTGCAGACTTAGCCAAAACGCCACGTGATATGTACACTCAGTGGTGAAATTCGATAGTTTTGAAGATGTCTTGTATCAGCCTATGGTGTCAAAGGGTAGAATATCCGTAATGGCCAGTCTTCTTTTGAAGAGTACTCTCAAGTAATTTGACAAATTTTCTATAGGGCGCGAGATTTGGACATTTGCGCCTGGTAAAATCCCGCCCATTTCCCCACACTAGTCAGAGTTAAGTTACCCACACTCTTCTCACCACACGTGGACATCGGGAAGGCAAAAACTTGGTATATTTTCCCCACTTTCCACAATAGTGGTTTGGTGGAGGTTTTCAGAGCATACACAACGAGCTAGGGCTAGAATAGCGTCTGTTTGGAAAACGGGAGATAATTCGATCATAAATTTCCGAAACTCGATAGGAGTTGTCTCCCATTTCTAAATCAGACAGAAACTACACTCTCAACGCTACACCTCTATAAATTAAATGTTTCATGATTTCTCATCTACAATGATCTATTGATAAATGGATATGGTGAAAAGTTGGCCTGTGAATAAATTAATACTCGTTGAATGTCTCCTAAAATATTTGTGTTCATCGGTTTATTGAAAAATGAAAATAAAACAAAATAATGAACAGGAAGGTACAACAGCATTCACTTAGAGAATAAGTTACAGTTTAGCATTCAGATATTTCGCAATACAAATACATCGTATTTATATAACGCAAAAATTATGAAATATATCCTATTGCGCAATACCAATGATTAATGAACCATGTGATTGAAGGCGGGACATGATTATCTAGATCCGGTTATGGTATGGAGGTTGCGAATCCTCCATATACGAATAGGCCTACATACATGTGTAGCTGCCTGGACATGTACAACAGGACGTACAATGTTGATTACAAAACAGAATATGTGCAGGTAAAATCACGGGTACAGTTGAAACATGATTTCTTCACGAATCGATTGAGACACATTCATGATTATAGTCATATGACTGCTTGTGTAGCAATTTACTTTATGCATATACATATCGCTGGTCAAGGCCTTGTAAGACTCATACATATTTAAAATCGGCATATTAATGCGATTCTTATGGGCCTATTCACATCAAAATCGTCATTTGACCAAACTGAAGTTGAAAAAGCTTGTTTTTCCAGAGGTAATTAAAGAGTAATTTTTATATAGTTTTTACTTGTTTTCTCAAAATATCGATTTTGTACTTACGACCTTCTCATTCTTAGGCTATTTAAGCCGTACCCTAAGGTGACGGTTCAGATGGCCGATTCTATTTTCACTCTTATAACAAAGATTTTGATTTTGACTTGTCAACATTAACATAACTTCACGATAGATGCACACAATAGATGTGTTATTCTAACCGTTCTAAAGATGACTATTTCTACAGTGGTTGCCTATCGTGAAGTTATGGTTTATGACTATAAAATGTGTCAATAAAACTCTTCACTGCCTCATTCTCAACGATAGGACTGTTTATAAATGCAAACTCAATGATACCACGCCTACAAGTTAATGTTTCCTATGTCGTATGCATACCTGTTCAATACAGTTCACAAATTAATTTCGTCTGCTTAACGACCTTTATCTGTAGAAAATACACATGTATGCTATGTAATTATATTGACATACACGCCAATTATACACGTTCAGCTCCGCAACCTCCCAACCAATAACCCGGAAGCAACAATACACCGATTTAGAGATAGAGATAAACGCGATAATCAATACATCGTGTTGGGAAATAGCGTGTACTGGGTTCATAGTATACACAACTGCTGTATAATACAACATGTTTACTTGACCTGGATTTGTATTAAAGGTATATAAAGATAAAACAAACAGTGATACTGTGTAAAGTGAATCTGAATTCTACACGGAATAAAAGTTACACGTCGAAGAAGAAGAAGAAGAAGACACAGAAGAAGAATGTCTAACGAAGGTAATAATGTTATATATATTATAAACATATAAATATATATCATGCTTCGGTGGTTAATATATCTATGTAAATTAGCCATGTGTTTCATTTCACCTAGATCTTACATACTAACCTTGTGATGATACTGAAACAAAGCGTTCTGATCGATATTTCGACCAATGTTTATCTTATTTATTTTGAGCATAAGGATAGCCCATCAAATCACCTGTTATTGGTCAAGAGTTGAATACGGTGTGATCTGATTGGTTGTCCTCATACTTAAGTCAAGTAAAATCAATAATATGTTTACAGGGCAATAGTGGACTCGATCACAGCGTCCCAATTGACCAGTACATGTAGATCTATGTTTGCTGTATGACTGATTTCAATATCATATTGTTGCGAAATGTGTACAAATGTATAGTTTTATAATAATTTAAAAGTATATAGTCAGTGATTAGCTTGAACCCTGAATACTGTCAATAAGGCATATACGTTGAATTATATAACATTGCAATTAGTCATACATGTATAATGATAGGATTTTACATGTGATCACAGGCACACGGTGTCATTGATTTAATAGACTTATATATATATATATGAAAAAGGAAACCATAGTCCATTTAAATGGAAAATAACGTTAGTTTTTTTTCATACACGTTTATAAAATCGATGTGATTGCGACGTATCCTGATAACGTTATAATGCCGTGCTCTTCATGACACTGAACAAAATGTCTAATTGGTCACCTAATATATTGCCAAAATTTCAGTCATTGATAATTCAAAATATATTCAGTCAATAGTAAATGTTGGAGAAATGCGTAAACAATACAAATATGAAACTTTGGTGCAGATTCTGCTATTCTCACGCTCAATTATTTGAGATACTAAGCAACAACCATCAGAACCAGAATTTGAGAAATCACATAAAATATAAATAAATGCATTTATAAATAACTCTATTTTTAAACATAGAACATAATAAACCATCATTTCATATGGACGAGTAGGCAGTAATTACTTGATATGGCAAAGTTATACTAGGTTGTATGTTGGGGTGGACGGTGGAATGAAATGAAAAACATCGATTTTTAAGATTTATCTGGATTTCTGACAGTTACAATGTAACACTAGTATGGTTCATACTCATATTTAATAACGTTTCGGCATTAAGCCTTTATCGAAAAACACATCAAATATATTGTATCACTATATAACTATTCCCTACGGAATTAAATCAGAGATTTACAATGTAATTCGCCATAGGAAATCAATGTCGCCTCTAAAGTTGAAACGTACTGATAACTTGCCATAATTGAAGCACAAAGAAGACAATTAATGAAAGAAAGAATGTACAAAATTGTACTTATCTATCACTCGTGGGTTTCATTATTTTGAGGATTTAATGTTGTTCTATTTTCGATTAAAAGGGAGGTAATGTCAGAATTGTATTTCTTTTTAACGCCCAATTATTTTAGCAATATTGGTTGTTTTTCTGTTTGGGTGATCACAAATTGGCTTATATTTTTTACAGTTTATCACATTTCCACTGACCGATTTTGCATTAAACATAAAACACTGTTTCGTACACAATGGGCCATAACTCAGAACGGCTATGTAAAACACGGACTGCATTGATTAAGAACATAAGGTCGGAGGAGTTAAGTACACTAAACATATTTCTCAATTGTTATGAACCAAAATATGCGAGTTTAAAAAGTTTTGCTGAGTGTAATTATGCTACAAGTTTGCATATATATACAAATTATCAAGTAGCGTTTTGTATGTTTTAGTGTACGGTTTTTTCCCAGAAGCCAAGAGGAATTTCCGATTTGGCAGGGATAAAATCGAATAGTCAGGCATGTTTTTCACGTTGTGGTACTTGCACACCAGGGATCCTAGACATCTTTTTACTCACAGGCCCCGACCTCCCTTAAGCGTCTCAATCTGAGTTAAATCTCATCTCAAATATTGTCGTGTGTTTTCATGGGATTCTTCAATATGGCACTTGTCTCAAAATTGTCATTACAAACCAACTATTATTCTGACTTTATAAAAAGAAATATTTCAAGAGCAGGAGCTTTGAGATGAGATTTCTACTTGAGATGCTTCGGGAGATCGGGGCCTGATCTGTTACATAGTCGATATATCACTGATTTTCATAACTTCATTCCTTTAATATTATTGCAGCGAATGAAGAAGGAAAGGCGAAAGCTTTGAGGTATTACAAGATAATAGCCGTGATACAGGGTATGTTAGGGGTCGGTATGCTTCTATGTGGTATTATAGCTGCTGCCAATGTGGATGAGGACATATTTGGACCACCGTATTTTGTAGGAGGATTTATTGTCGGCATCATGGTATGCTCATTTGTTTTATTATTTATTTTTATTGGTTTTACTGTTAAGTGATTGATTTCGTATAGTTTTTTTACTGATTCCGTTGTTCTGTTCAACGAGATACTGAAATTTAAACCGGTCGAGTTTGTGACCTCCCAAATAGGGGACAAAAGCTGCCCCTTCCATTTTATGTAATCCACGAATTTACAATCCCACAAACGTTGCATTTAACCAAAATCCTCGTACATACGATATTAAAGAATTACAATTGATCAACAGTATTTATGTAGAGCGGTGGCATTGAGGTAGGTCGCGCTCTTCGGGATCGATAGACCCCGGGTTCAACCCTCGTCTTGACCACTGGTTAATTTCCCTGAGCAAAAATAACCCACATTACATGCTCCAATCCACCAAGATGTAACTTACAGTGTCTATTCCTGGGCGCCACAGATCGATGGATGTTGCCAAATCCACAGGAGAGAAATAGTCTCCCCATGGAAATTCAATGTAGGTTCCATAAGGTAACCCAATGACCAGAGGAAGTTAAAATGCCAAAGGGTGGTTGAATGACTGAACAGCTGACTTGAAACAACCCTCGAACTTGGTTACTAAACTTATTCCATTGAAATATAGAGACAGCCCACATTATTCTGGCACTGGGTGAACCAGTAGTTACCTGAAACTATTGAGGATCAAGTCAAGGAAATCACAGGCCTAATAAATTATATCACAAAGTTTAACGGTTTTCACATCCCAAAATTTTCAACCAATCACTATTCACTATAAAAGATAACCCTTTCAAGCCCATACAGTACATGCAACCACAATTAAACCCGTCTACTGGTAGAAAATGGTTTTGAACGGGTCTAATAATGTCTCTACTTCATAAAACAATCAAAATATAAAATAGTATATATCCGGTCTATATAGTTACATTGATTTATGTAGTTTAAACATAGTTTATTGCTCTTTTTGTACATTCACAAAAGGGTTGGGTAAAAAGTGCTAACCACGTCATAAGAATACCCTCCCCTATACATGTACACCTTGCAATAATGACATAGAACAAGTTAAACACAGAATAGATTTATGTCTGTTATCCGTTCATTTTTTTGCATAATTCATTCTTTTTAAATTAATAATTTTATATTTGTATAATATATAGGCATTATTGGCGGCTTTGTTGTGTACGTGTGTTATTATAAAGGCGCCAGCTGCCAACAGTGATGTTCAGGGTGATGTTAAAAAACAAGAGCTTCGATGTGCGGTAAGTAGATAGACAACGATTGCTGCAGAAATATAGACAACGATTGCTGCAGAAATAACATACGCAGCAATTTAAATACTCTGATTTACAACATTTGAATATTTTGAAGCCCGAAGAGAATAAAACTCTTAAAATGATATATTGTTAAGTCCCACTAGCCAACAGTATTTCAATCATTATGGAGTTTACCTAGTAATACTACACGGTGGTCGAGCTGATAGCCCGCGTGACTACTGATCGAGAGGCCCCTGGTTCAATCCTCGGTCGGGACACTTAGTCATTGCTGAAACGCTTTTTAGTGTGTATTTCTACTCGCTGTCCTTTCAGCAAAACCACAAGACCCCCTTGGAAATAAGTGCTTGCCCTTTAATGGGTTATCATTGACCGTCAGGTTTAAACAATTACATACTATACTGCCGTCGGTCGACCATCAGTTATCTGGTGCAGAGCCAATCGTAACCACTCGGGCATTTCCGTAACTGAGAAATACGCACTTTCTTTAGAGAAATGCCGAGGAGTGCAGAGCGTCAAACAAGGGAGATAATTATACAAGTCTGGTACAGCATCCTTAATAATGATGGTTGTGTTTACAGCTATAGTAGTTGATGACATGTTGTTAATCACTAATGTATTGTCAAAGGTATCACAACCAAGGGCGAACTTGTGAGGAATACGACACAACATAAACAGGTTGTGAATTGATAACGGGTATTTATTGTGAAAAATGCCATAAAACAAAACCAAAACAAATGTGAAAAAGTCATATTGAATTTCAGTTTTTATTACTAAATGGCATTCATACATTTTCAGATGCAAGGGCACTATATGTTATCCATGTTCATGATAATGGGATGTTTTGTTGGAACCGTCCTGTGCGGCATCGGTGGCTTTGCTTTCGATCGTGGGGAGAGGAGCAGCCTCAATAAATCTCTGGCTGTTGTTATAATGCTTGGCTGTATTTTCGGCTTGGTACTGACTGTGGCTTCATTATGTTTGGTATGCACGTACGGCACATACTTCGGAGTAGTTATAACACAACAACGTAGAGGCAGGATGGCCATTGTAATGACGAATACTGGGGGACAATTTGGGACTGCCAATATCACTACTACTGAACAGTACGACAATAATTTTCAGCCGATGTTTAATACGGGAAATATGGACGGTGGCGCAAATGGTTCAAGAGTATCTGAGCTCGAACGTCAAAATCAACTTCTTCGTGAGCAGTTAGAACTGCAAGCCCAGCTGAATCAACAACAACAGCAGCAGCAACCACAGTATGGTGGTGGATTTAGTCAACCTCCCGGTGGATACGCTCAACCACCTGCACCTGGGATGTACAACGCTGGACCTGCTTACCCGCCCAATGCGCCACCACCAAGTTATGATGAAGTAAAACAGTGATATGTTAAAATTATAACAACCGGTGTATGTATCATTTGCAAATATCTCCCTCTATGGTGATACACGTATGCTAATGTCTTGAGCAATTCAGCATTCTGTGCTTGAGATCAATATATGGCTGGGTTAGAATGAGAAGGTCTTCTGTACTACTTACGATCTTATACGACTGATACACATTTAAAACCAGCACCACAGGGCGCTTCTTATGAGCCTATTTTTATGAAAATCGGAACTTGTCATCTTGACCAAAATGAAGTTATAAAATATTTTATTTCAATAAATAAAGATTAAATTTCAGACAGTTTGTTCTTGTATTCTTAAAATTTCGATTTGTACTTACGACCTTCTCATAATAAGCCGGCGACATAGGCTTATGAATTGCAAACATTGACTATAATGTCGTCAGTGATTAGGTCTGTAGTAACCATATTAACACGTGTTCGCTTTCAGCAACCTATCATTTCTGCTGTTGATGTTACATATAATGCCTAGACACCACTGGACACGATTTAATATATGGGCAATGGAAGGCATCGGGGAAAGGGTCCTCGTGGTCTATTGGAAGCTTCAGGGAATTCATTAAACCATTGTTGAAAGTCCTGTTCCCGATACCCCCTCCGAAGCTCATTTATTTCATTCGGCAGTACATCGCCAAGGCACAAGAGCTCAATGTCATCTAAGCATTGCATTACATGTGTTCTGTCCTAGCACCCTATCATATCTACTGTCGATATTATATATTGCTTATTTGTGGCACATCTATTTTATTGTTGTTTTTTTATCTGTATATTTCGTATATACATTTGTATGATTAATAAAATTTGATGTTTTCATAAAATATAATATATTTGCATATTTTGTAATGGATGTCGTATATTTATTCACCTTGGGGTCTTTTATGAGACAGTATGTATACATCGCTTGCTTAGAAGTACACATTCTCGTGTGTGCGATTTCTAAAATTGTCAATAATTATATACAGTTTGTACTGGCAAAATATAATGGTGTCCTTGATTAGGTCTGCAGTAATCATATTAAGCCTACCTACTAAAGTGTTCAGTTTTTAACTTTTTAGCTCACATGTCACATAGTGAGAAAGTGAGTTTTTGTGCTCACTCCTCGTGTGTTGTCCGTCAACAATTTCTTCAAACGATTTCTTCTTCTCAACCACTTTGTCCCATTTGATAAAACTTTGCAGGAATGTGCCTTGTCGGATACCATCAAGTACATTCCTTTCATATTTGGTTTGTAGCATCCTCTAGTGGTCCTCTACCAAGATAGTTCGAATTATGCACATATGGAAAACATTTTCTTGTCTTAAACTACAATGCCAAGCGATTTGGTATGTACTAAGCTTCATGTAGTCTTGATTCTTAAAAGTTGTAATGATTTCTTAGGTAACCAAAGGTGCCTTTTGGGTCCCCTTGTTTTATCTTAAGTTTAATATCGATCAAATGTTAGAGACAATGTATCATCAGCATAATTTTACCGTTATATTTCATGTGTATTCTTTTAGCAACCTATCATTTCTGCTGTTGATGTTATATAGCATATGTTGTACATATGTTGTACATATATTTTTTAATATGTTTTGTCTGTATATTTTGTATTTATATGCATTTGTATGATTAATAAATGTGTTAATAAAATAAAAATCTATTTGTATATGTTGTTGTGGATGTCGTACATATGACACTCAATATGACCTCAATATAAGGATTCATCTTGGGTCTGTATTGAGGCAGTGTGAATATCAATCTCATGAAAATCAGATCCCAACATTTGCCCCATTCCTTTTCGCTGATGGAAACGAGAGTGTATGCATACATGTACAAGACTGAATAACAGTGACTTTGGACATGAGTTATTAAACTGCATTGTTTTGAGATAGTGTTATTGGTTAGTTTGGTGTCGATTTTCCTCCGTTGTGGCTCCACATGAGGAGAAATGGCTGGCTCCTTGTGGACTTTTTAGTTCTGGTTATGTTAAAGTCTAGGAAAGCTGATCACGTGATACTAAACATTGGAGAACGTACTCCCATTCGGAACACCTCGTAAAATGCTTATTCTTGAATAATATTATTGTACATTGTCGAGGAGTACCGAATGAACGTACCACGTGCTCAAACTGATACTACATACTCCATTTGGAGCATGTTATCAAGAATAAATTGCGACTCATTGATATGAGATATGTTATTCGGCTGATCTGACAAATGTCAAAAAGATGGCTCCACATCAGAACCGAGACAGATGCACGTTACCTAAGCCAAGCGCTACTTCGCGCTTTCCACGTGACAAGGCTTATTAGCCCACAAATTGACTTAGAATTGTGTCTGTGTGTAGTATCGCCTTTGGAATGACATATTATAAGGTAGCGATATAATTATGCCACAGAACCCATTTTTACAGATACATTTTGTACCATGTAAAATGTTACATATTTTTAAATACTTTGCTTTACTTAGCTTTGTTTGCAGAAATGAAACGTTAGAAAATGTGTAGCTAGTAGGCCTTCTGGTGTTTAGTTCATCTAGTTGTGTGTATATATAGCGTTTATTCCCATGAAGAATAACAAGCATAGTTATATAAATATTTTGGATTTATTTCAATGGTCAACCCACAGACGTCAGCCCTCGATAAATATACATCTAATGTAAACAATAACAAATATCAAGAATAGACAAAACCTCGTAGATTAATAAACAATATCATAGTATCACAGTCAAATATCACACGTCTTCATACGTCACGTGTGCCGATCAGTCACGTGCCCGACGAACGTTCACGTGACGAATTATCAATCGACACAAAGACCACATGTATGTATAAGAATGTTTTTACACTATTAGTGGTTATTTTTCAATAACGTCACATGTATCGATCTTCGGTCGCTCAATAAAAATAAATGTACCGGAAGTTCACGTACATCCGGTAAGGAATAAAGCCCGTACTTTGTCCGGAAGTCTAAAATCACCTCCGGAATGTTCATACTAACATAACTTTGTTACTCCCTTTCGTATGTCGCAATCGATTCGTCCTGTGTAAATAATTAATCGATAACATTTTAGTTAGATATTCGCAACAAATAAAACAATATAACACAGTGTGCAAGAGACTTGGTAATATGTCCCGGAAGTAACCGTCAGTTGCGCGCGCATACACTAGAGCCAAAGGTCTCAAAATGAATAATATCACCGCTGCATATAACAAGACAGCGATAAATGGAGGTCCAAACTGCGAGCATGCACAAATCCCGTCCTCCTCCGTACAACAATTACTGTTTACTATTTTTAACTTCCGTATGCTTGGATCTGAAAAAAGAAAAGAAAAGATACATATATTAAGTGAAAAAAAAACAGATTTGAAATGGACGGTTACTGTCAAATCAAAGCGCTACTTAGCGGCGCTTGCCACGAGAGGTGCTCAATGTATTCTATACTTAGTTGGACGGGAAGTAACTGAATGAAGGCGCTCGGTGGCCCCTTGTACAAGATGTAGCACTCCAGCTGAACTTCACAGTTGAAACGGGACACATACGACAACTGAAAAGCTTCTAATGATAATGATGACAGACGCTGGCTAGAATAACGTTATCTGTACGTTATTACTGTGGCATAACGTACACCGGATATTGCTAGTAAGGTGAGTAATGTTATCAATTTTCGCGACCTTCGAATACAGAGAATTATCACTTGCGCTCGATATAAACCGGGTGCTCAACATAGAGGTGTACATTTATAAGCCGTATAGAGCAAATTTGGCATTTGTTCGACATAGGCCGTGTGCTCGTTATATTGTTGTTCATCATAACGAAGTTAAAACTGTTCGCTACCAAATTAATACCAATGTTTGTAATATTATCACATAACGTAAACGTGAAACTTGTACTTAATCACAAGACAATCATATATACCTGATGTTTCGTCATATGTCAATTGCCATGCAGTTAATATTGCTATCACCATTGGTAAATAGATGAGTAGATATTCTAGGAGTAGACGCACAGTATACTCGCCAAGGTCAACCGAACACACTGACCAGAACACGTCTAGATGAAGCTGGTCAGTCTGACCTAGTGTTAGAAACGAACCATCTTGTTGGTTAGGTGAGCTGGAGTAGGAAATATGACTGACAGTGATGAGTCCTGTTAAAGCAAACCCCATAACCAGCGTCCACACAATACAAGCTGCCTCAGTGGGCCGTATATTGTGCCGTATAATACAGTGAACTATGGTCAGCAGCACGATTGTGTTTGAAAATGTTGCTGGTAGAAAATAGTCCGAGCAGTATGGAAGACTACCACGTGGTATGTTTGTGCCAGACGATAGTTCGGATAATTGTAACATGTACACTGTCACCATGAGATTACAGAAACCGGTCACCAACACTATCAACAGTAAAACCGCATTCTGGCAAATTCTTTTACGACAATATATGACGTGCAGAATACTCGCTAGTCCAGTTACAAGCGCGGCAAATATTAGTCCATTTTGAAAAATGCGGAACATCAGCATCGTGTCAGACAAACTTTCGTATGTTTCCCAGGAACCCTGCAGTTGTGTTGAATGCTTCATCACATCCGATGATCCATTTGTCTGAAATGATAAAACAAACGTATCACGTGACCAAATGAGTCTAATATCCAACTTCTTTATATATAAGTGTCTAACTGATCATGACTTTGGAAAATTTAACTGACTATTACATTGCATATAGTTCGTTTATTGACATTTCATTTTCAAATGCTATTCAAACGGCTCGTACTGAACAACATAAAATACAAAATATCGCTTTATAGTCAATTCATAAACATGTAGTAGATACGGATATATTGACTTGAACCTAAGCTTGCTTAATACGTGGGTATGTTACAAGGTGTTTGTCTGAAATATATTAATTTCCGCGAGCAAATCGTGGAACTCTGGTCCTTTAAGGTCCCGTCACATTAACGAAACTATTTAATGAAGCCGGACGAATAGAGTAGCTGTGTGTTATCTTCTGACTGAACCAAACTAATCACAACGGTCAACGAACACTCATAGACGCATCCTGAGCATTTTGTGGCCTCGGCGATGTACCCCCAATTTAAATAATTAGCTTGTGGGGGGGCATCAAGAACAGGGATATATCACTAATGTTCTTATGATTACCCCGTAGCTAGTGTACACATACTGGCGTGAGCGAATTTAGAGGAAGTACTATTCGCCGGTTGGCGTATGGTGATAATCGTGATGTGTAATAAGGCCTTCAGATTTATGTTTTCATTACACATATTCTCGATACTCCCCGCTTATGACAATATGCAACAGATATATCAGAAGTTAAATTATGTAAATACAACGTCGAGGGTCGCGTTAAAATATCTGCACTGTGTAAAACAATCATTAAAGTACGCGAATAACTATGAACGAGAACAAAGGTTACCGAATGAATGGGAATATAAAAACTACATTTCAAAGACAATTTGGAAATAATGATGTCAAATACCGCTGTATGTTTCCTGTAACTATTGAAATATGAGCAAAGGGTGAGTATGAGGGTATAGTATCGAATAAGTGTATAGCCTTAGCTTGGACAATTTGACACGAGTCTGACCTTTTGATCAGCATAATTTAACAGTCAATATATTGCCTACGTTTACAACACCGAGTGTATGTGTTCATGGTGGGTGAGTATCACGAAGACGCTTGGGATGTAATACAAACACAAATTTGAAATACCGATATCGCACGATTTGCTTGCGGAGATTGATATATTCAACGCAAGAACCTTGTAATATATCCTTGCATAAAGGTCAGGGTCAGGTCAAAATAGCCAAGCTATACATCTACTTATTTCTAGTTGATACTATTGACGTTAGATATATATTTAATAAAGTAATTGGATATATCATCATGCACTAGACGTTCAGTTTTGGTTTCAGTGATCTAGAAGAATATCGCTGGCTAAGAATGAGAAGGCCGTAAGAACAAAATCAATATTTTGAGAAAACAAGATAAAACAAGCTATTTTAACTTCAGTTTGGTCAACATGACAAATTCCAATTTTCATGAAAATAGGCTCATAAGAAGCGCCCTTTGTTGCTGATGTTCAAAATGAGTATGATTACGACCTTCTCAATCTAACTTCCAAGTCAGTGGTATGTCTGTAAATGATTCACAAAGAGGGCCATACAAAAAATACTAAAGCCTAGGTTTCACTAAAGAGCATGTTTGCCTCGGTGATGTATTCCCAATTTAATCATTGACATGAGCATCGGGAGGCATCGGGAAAAGGGTCCTCGTGGTATATGGGAACCTCCCGGAAGTTATTGATAATTTGTGACCCCCCAAGCTCATTTATTTCACTTGGGAGTAGGCCAACATCGTCGATGCAAAACACATCCAGTTAGACGTAGGCTTCAACTGGCATGTTTCGCAAAAAAACCCAGATTATTTAAAATTTTGTAGGAAGATCTAGGATTGTATTTTGACCTCTTTTCGATAACCTTACGTGTTTTCAAAGTATTCCCTTGTGTATTCCCTTTTCTCATGTTGTAATTGTATATGTGGAATTAGAAATAAAATATATATATACATGTGTTATGTTGTGTTCTATGCAATATTGTAATATGTGCGGATTTTACAATAATTACTGTCCAATTTAGGATTTAAACATTTAACGACAAATACATCGTAATCTAATAATCGTCCAGTTAAGTTATGAATAGAGTGATGCAATGGTAGAATCCACTATTACGGTGTAATACCTTTTATAAATGCTTATAAATACAAACAAATATAAGTTTAAAAACAATATTTACAAGGTACCCGTAGGCCATAAGGCCCATAGGAGGTTACAATACAAGTGCAGTATACTTTCAATGTTAAACTAATTTTACCTGCTCATGCAATGGATGTAATATTTTGAGTACACATAAACTGCTACATCACTAGCAAAATATCCCAACTGGACTGTAGCTACGTCACTAGCAAAATATCCTAACTGGACTGTAGCTACGTCACTAGCAAAATATCCTAACTGGACTGTAGCTACGTCACTAGCAAAATATCCCAACTGGACTGTAGAAGGAATAATAATTGTCCACAAACGTATGAAACAAGCGGTTAAGACTGTTAGGCACATATAGTTAAAAATGCAATCCGTTGGTAATTAAATATATCTTGCGGCCATCTATGTAATTTGTCATTTTAATTATGAGTAATATGTTTGCGTTAATTGATCGTAATACACATCAGCATACCCGTTATGTGACCGCTACAATGATCCATAGATACGTTAAATTAATGACATGTACATTGCGTTATTGCCCTTGGGGAATTGTTCGAGAAAAATTTATAACAAGTTACATTCGCGATGAAAGTTATTGAATTTTCATATTTACTTTCATAACTGATTCAATAGAATAATTATCAACAAATAACAAACGTCATACGGGCCACTGTATAGAATCAATGTAGTCATTCGAAAAAAATTCCTAATCGGTCAGGTTTATTTATAGCAAAGTTATTGTGTTGCCTTTATTTGTAAGTCAGCCTTTTGCTGAAATATGGAAGGTATATAAGTGCCTCCACGCGTTTTTAAACCCAGGTCACCGGATAAGGCGACAAGCGCACAAACCATTGAGCTGCGAAGGCACACATGTTTTAACAAGAAAATGGTTACATACTGATATGTTATTTGATTCGGTTATGTTACTAACGTTATATATGTAAAGTAGTTTCAAAATCAAACTTTTACAATTAAATCATTCAAAAGAAACATACCTTCAATGAATCAATTATAACCAATCGTCACGAATCTTATAATTAAAGTTAATTTTCTTGACTTACAAATACATGCACATGTGTAACTGTTCTTTATGACTACTTTTCTGGCTTTTTAAAGAATTTTTTTATGTATCGTTAGTGCTACAAAAGTTCTATCAAGAAAACTAGTGTGGCTACCACGTGGTAATATGTCAATGTAACGACCTCACACTCTCAGAAATTAATCTATAAACAAAAATAAAAGCATGAATTATAGATCAACACATACTTTAATAAATCGTCCATGAAGCATGTTAGTAATTTATTACTTCAACTTGTTAAGTGATATAAGTACGTACCCCGATCAATAAAGTCCTATATATATGTAACAGACAGCACACAGTTGTGTACATGTATGGCTTTTGAAGTAAAATGTATTCGTGGAATACTGTTCTCATTCAAATAAAAACACTATTTTACATGGTGAAAATAACCAGTCCTTGAAAAAAATAGCAAATAACTACTCCTTAGCAAATAATTAGTCCTTAGAAAATAACTGGTTCTCAGAAAAATAACTAGTCCTTAGAAAATAACTAGTCCTTAGAATAGAAAATAACTAGTCCTTAGAAAATAACTAGTCCTTAGAAAATAACTAGTCCTTAGAAAATAACTAGTCCTTAGAAAATAACTAGTCCATAGAAAATAATTAGTCCTTATAGCACTATACGCGTACTGGCTTCACTACAGTATGTGGGGTACGCGGACTTTTTTTAACAGAACTTGAACTTGAACGTTTGGTATTATGTTGTTACAAGGTTTCATGTTTAATCAGCGACGTACTTTTTTGTTTGCACAAAGTGCACTAGCCCATGTATGACAGGAACCTACTTGTTTGAAAGGTGACTTAAGTCAAACAAACCTGTCCATTTGTTATTATATACGATGGTAAAAACATGATTGACATTTTATTCCAATTAGAAAATAAAAAATGAAGGCCAAAAAAAATAAAGGTTGAATGTTTCCGGTATTACTGTATGTATCATAAGTATGGTCCCGCAATAAAATAGTGTTAGGTAGGTCAGAAATGTGTTGGTTTTATTTTTAAACACAGAAATAGGGCAAATACCGTTCGAAAATAATTCTTAAAAAAGCGAAAATACTGACAATAATTAAGCAAATCCTACAAAAAATAAGATTGCTCGGGTAGCTGGGTCAAAATACTCTCAAATAATGTTTAGTAGTGTGAAGTAAGACATATATTATTGTTATCGACGAGCAAGCTAAGCTTATTACAAAACATACATAGGAGCAGTTTTAGTTTCACTCGACGAGCATGTAATGAACAAATAAAAGAATTCTTTTCTTTCGCCTTATTCATAAATGATTCATGTATAATTAATTGTAAGTACTTGTCAAGGTATTGACATGTATAATTCACGAGCTTAATTATAGCAAATACTGGTTTTAATTATTCATTACATGTACAGGGTGTTTCATGATATCTTGAAAACAAAATCAATATGGACATCATTTTGACATTTATAGTAAAAAACATTTTGCATTACTATTGATTCCTGTGTCGCATTAATAGTAACATGGCCATGTTATGTATTTCAAGCAAAACTTTTAAATGTCAGCTGTCCATTGGTGTATGGAAGTGCCATATCGAATCATGCATGTTCTCGGGGAATTCGGTTGTAATGGAGACCGGTACAATATAACCCACCCTGTACATATAACTATGTCATCAAATGCTCGCAGGCATTCTGTTCACCTCGGGTTTAATGCAATTACCGGAGAAAGGCGGAAATGGCCGAGCTTCCACGGGTGAGGAACTGGCGATACCTGATTCTAATAAGCGCCTTATAGAATTCGTCGAAATAACAATTCCTGGTAATCGGTTATACAGACAGCCTCGAGTGGTTAAAAGATAAAGGTCTCAAAAGCATAATTATATCGTCATGTTTAGTGATATTAACTTAACATGAGTAGTTGATTGCCAAGTCGTGAAGACTAGGTTTGAACTTTGGTAACCATTAGTTAGCGCCCAAACCTCGCCGAAAACGAAAATGGTTTAATCCTAACTGCCATTTTTTCCGTCGATGCCGAAAATGCTAGTTTGGTAATGTACGACGAGGGTCCCGATAATGCGTTTTGGGTGTGGGTTAATCGTAAATGCTCGGGCGTTTCCGTCTTCCGTCCATGCCGAAGATGTTACGTCAGTACTGTCCGAGTTATCAATGAATAAAACTGCAGTACTTATGCATAAAACATGCATAGACCCTATTTAGTGCAAGTATGTGACAGTTTATATCAATATTTCATCATCCGTAACACCAGGTACATTGTACATGTTTATTTAATGGTGTATGTTTGTATATGTACACTACTCGACTGATCTGAACAAAACTGTTTAAACTGGCTTCACAACATGCAATGCATTTGTTCAGATGTATAAATAGAGAAAGAGGGTGGGGGGGGGAGTGAGATTTCCAGATTTGTATCAAACAGAAATTGCAACTTCTAACCGACCAAAGTGAATCAAAGTAATTTGTTTCCATTGTCTAATAGCTGTACTGACAACTCGAAATTAAATAAGCCATCGAGTCGATTGAATTAAACATTGAAAGACTTAACTTTTACATGTACAACCAAGATCAAAATTATGTCAATAAATCGGTCAAATATCACAGTATTATTTTCCTACGGTAAACAACTATAATTGAAACCAAGTTTAATATGTTTAATCCACAATGTAATACATGTGTACAATGTACTTAATCCTCGAATAAATAGATTTTCTTAAAGTGTATAGAGTTATATGGGACGATATATTTTTTAAAAAGTTTCAAAACTGAAAAACAATTATACTTTCATTTCCAATAGATCATTTTTCGCTTCAGTTTTAACAGACACTAGATATCTTTGTGATTTATTGGACATGCAAACTGTCTATGGAATCATAAGAATCGTCTATTTTGCGACGATTGAATCAAAGTACACGGAACCCATCCGAAGTTTTAATTTGCATTTAAGGTAGTCTAGTAGCATACAAAAAACGATGCAAGTAATTATTTTGACATTAAATGACTGTAAGAATATAGCTCTATACACTTCAATTTAAATTATGCATGAGCTTAAACGAATGGATCACAGAGAGTGAACCATAGTAATCAGCAATTATTAATAATTGAAATTTTAATTACAAACCCCTTTGTATAATGCATGCTAACTGGGTAGATAATTATCTTTATTTGCAATTTTGTAACGTGAATTAATGAATTGACGTGACTTTATAGATGCATGTTATGTATTTATAACCTCATCCGAAATATTTCTAGCTTTGACATAAAATAGTGATAAAATCAAAACTGCAAGGTTGACTGGTCGAGTGTATCGGTGTATTTTGAAGAGTGTATGCATTAAAAGTACTTAATATAATAATGCAAAAGTTTGAACAAAAATGGACATCTAAAATGCATTTATTTCCATTTTTATTTGAAAACAAATGCTTGCGTTTTCATCGTCGAGTTATAACGAACACACATATGACGTGAATAATAACAACACTGCACAGACGTCTAGTCGATTGTTGTCAATACCATTCGAAAGAGGACATGCATTAAACAGTGATTGTAAATTTATGCACGAGATCGAACATAAACAAACATAGACGACGGAAATGCAAATGTATTTGATAGTCAATTTGTATTTGTGAACGAGGCTAGTGATCTATTATATCAATACATACAGAAACAACCATGTTGTTTGAAAAAAATACGTTAAAATAAAATAGACGATTATTCAAATGCACTTACCTCAAATATTTCAAAAGTTTCCATGCCTGGTCTTGTACCGAGTTAAGTATAGTCCTTGTGTGTTTGAACCTATTCCGCATATAAATAAATACACCTAAACCAATATGAAAAGCTTCTTAACAATACGGATCGATTTAACAGTATGTACATGTACCAGTACTGTATAGTAAAATACACCAGCCTTATTTCATTTTACGGTTGAGGTGATATGTTTTTAAATACATCGGCGGTTCAATACGATATCGTATTTCAAACAATTATAGACGAACAGATAACTCTTGAAAGACTCAATCGTTGTAACGTTCTAGATGATATTTATTTTTGAAACTTTTTTAAAATGAATTTCTCGCGTATATCACAATGTTCACTAAGTTCGCTCCATGGATTCAGTGACTTAATAACCAATTACCTGACTGATCAAGTAATTATATCATTCCTAAACTCAATGAGTTTTCAAAGAAATATGTATAAAATTTCATGTGTCGATCATTAAGACATCTTACAAATTTACATAGATAGAAAATTTGAAATAACGTTAGCAAATATTCAAATATTTGTATATAGTATTCATCAGATTTTGAGCGAAATTTGACAGCTACAATATGTAATGACTAACGTAAGGCCAAACTAATTTTTAAGCAACGGTTGACATTGCGATAATAGTGTTACTAGTATTTTGTAAGCGTTTTACCCAATATGCTTCCTCTTTTTTCATGCATGATACAGTGGCATGCATGAAATACCATTTTCGAACTCTACGACCACAGCTTCGTGAATTGACGAATGGATATAACACATAAGTATATTAGCTAATAACATATCCCTGTGGTATACTGTGCATGAGGTCATACAAGAATTTATTCAATTAACCATTCGCCCTAGGGCAATTAATGATCAATTAAATTTTGCTGACAACGGTACTAGTAGCCTGCAAACTTATTACATTTTACATAGCACACGTTGGTTTAACCATTTAGTTTGCTATAGTCCGTTCAAAGTTAAACGATAACCGTTATAAACATTAGCTCGTCCGTTAGGTAAACTACCGTATGTTTTTTCTAGGTTTAACTGGGTATATACTAGTACATGAGTTAACGATAGTCATCGCTATTCTTTCTATTTGGGCTAGTTCCCTTATTAGTACATATATTACTTATTGAACCGACCGTACAAGTAAATAAAGCCCCCTCCCAATGTTAGGACAGCCCCCCCCCAAATGTTAGGACAGCCCCCCCCCTAATGTTAGGACACCCCCCCCCCAATGTTAGGACAGCCCCCCAATGTTAGGACAGCCCCCAATGTTAGGACATCCCCCCCCCAATGTTAGGACACCCCCTCCCAATGTAAGGACATGGGGCATCATTATCTCCCCACACCATCAATCATTCGGACAAAATTAATGGGTTTTTTTGCCTAAAAGAGTCTCGTAATTATCCTTTTGATGTTGGTAAAAAAGGTATAAAATATGCGTTATTTCGTGCTCGCTCAGTTAGTAGAGAAGCTTATCAGCCATCAAAAAGACATGCAATAGAACAAGAAATGCAAAACTGTAACGTTACATAGTGATATAAACGATGCCTCAACTAGACTAAACTTCTATATTACTCGAGTTTGTCTTTCCATGTAGCCGTTGCAAAACTCCTTCGCCTAAAGCTTAAATCTAAAAATTTGGGCAATTGTGAAAAAACTCGGAAGATTAATCAGGACACACAATTCGATGGCTTAGAATTAGAAGGTCGTAAGTGCCACTTACGACCTTTTAAGATTCATACATATTTAGAATAAGCATCATAAGGTGCTTCTTATGAGCCTATTTTCATACAAATCTGAACTTGTCATGTTGACCAAAATGAAGTTGTTAAAGTTTGTTTTACCATAAGTAAAGAGTAAATGTCAGACAGTTTTTTCGTGTTTTCTCAAAATATCGATTTGGTAGTTACGACCTTCTAATTCTAACTGCTTAATTTTGTAATAAAACAGGCTGTTGATTGAAGCATGTACATTGTGTGTTGATTGAAGTACGTACATTGTGTGTTGATTGAAGCATGTACATTGTGTGTTGATCGCAGAACGTACATTGTGTGTTGATTGAAGCATGTGCATTGTGTGTTGATTGAAGTATGTACATTGTGTGTTGATTGAAGTATGTACATTGTGTGTTGATTGAAGCATGTACATTGTGCGTTGATTGCAACTTGTACATTGTGTGTTGATTGAAGTACGTACATTGTGTGTTGATTGAAGTATGTACATTGTGTGTTGATTGAAGTATGTACATTGTGTGTTGATTGCAGCATGTACATTGTGTGTTGATTGAAGTATGTACATTGTGTGTTGATTGCAGCATGTACATTGTGTGTTGATTGAAGTATGTACATTGCGTGTTGATTGAAGTATGTACATTGTGTGTTGATTGAAGTATGTACATTGTGCGTTGATTGCAACTTGTACATTGTGTGTTGATTGAAGTATGTACATTGTGTGTTAATTGCAGTATGTACATTGTGTGTTGATTGCAGCATGTACATTGTGTGTTGATTGAAGTATGTACATTATGTGTTGATTGCAGTATGTACATTGTGTGTTGATTGCAGCATGTACATTGTGTGTTGATTGCAGCATGTACAGTGTGTGTTGATTGCAGCATGTACAGTGTGTGTTGATTGAAGTATGTACATTGTGTGTTGATTGCAGCATGTACATTGTGTGTTGATTGCAGCATGTACATTGTGTGTTGATGAGTCATGTACATTGTGTGTTGATTGAAGTATGTACATTGTGTGTTGATTGAAGTACGTACATTGTGTGTTGATTGAAGTATGAACATTGTGTGTTGATTGCAGTATGTACATTGTGTGTTGATTGAAGTATGAACATTGTGTGTTGATTGAAGTATGTACATTGTCTGTTGATTGAAGTACGTACATTGTGTGTTGATTGAAGTATGAACATTGTGTGTTGATTGAAGTATGAACATTGTGTGTTGATTGAAGTATGAACATTGTGTGTTGATTGAAGTATGAACATTGTGTGTTGATTGCAGTATGTACATTGTGTGATGATTGCAACATGTACATTGTGTGTCGATAGAAGCATGTACATTGTGTGTTGATTGCAGTATGTACATTGTGTGTTGATTGCAACTTGTACATTGTGTGTTGATTGAAGTATGTACATTGTGTGTTGATTGAAGTATGTACATTGTGTGTTGATTGAAGCATGTACATTGTGTGTTGATTGCAGCATGTACATTGTGTGTTGATTGCAGCATGTACATTGTGCGTTGATTGCAACATGTACATTGTACGTTGATTGCAGCATGTACATTGTGTGTTGATTGCAACTTGTACATTGTGTGTTGGTGGAAGTATGTACATTGTGTGTTGATTGAAGTATGTACATTGTGTGTTGATTGAAGTATGTACATTGTGTTTTGATGAGTCATGTACATTGTGTGTTGATTGCAGCATGTACATTGTGTTTTGATGAGTCATGTACATTGTGTGTTGATTGTAACATGTACATTGTGCTTTGATTGCAACATTTACATTGTGTGTTGATTAAAGCATGTACAGTGTGTGTTGATTGAAGTATGTACAGTGTGTATTGATTGAAGTATGTTCCCTGGGTACAGATGTCCAACTCAATACAAACATATCAGACAAGTGCTTGGAAGAACAGGATGTGGTTATGTCTAGCAAGTTGTTAAATCTAAAATAGCAAGGCTCAAAGGGCAGTACATTGTGGGTTTTATGATAGCATGTAAACTGTATCCTTCTCTTGTCAGACAAGAGCTACCATATCTGCTGTATTCATTGACTGAACATATTTATGGGGATTAAGGGAGACAATTCTAGCAACAAAGCTGTTCAAGCATCTCTTACACAGTTAGCTCCCCTTGCAGATCACTCGCATTAATTACCTGCATAATAACCAGGAAAGGTCTTATCACATGTATGCACAAGCAACACTTGGAGCCGTACCCAGTATTCAACTGAAGTTTCATTGAAATCCAAAGTGATCAATTGCCGACAATATGACATCCTTGCACGAATCATTAGAACTCCACTGAAGACACGTGTGGATGCATATACGGTCTGTTCAAAGTTAATTGGCAACGGTTGTAAATATTAGCTTGTCCATCAGGTAAACTATTTATCCAGTTTTAACTGGGTTTACACGAGTTAACAGTATTCCTCGCTATTCTGTCAAATGGGAGGGTTTTCTCATAAGTATTTCTGACTAAATTGACAGTTAGCACTAAGTACATTATTCTATTTTGTCTGAAATGATAAACAACTCAGTCATAACAAACACTAATTTGAGTTTAATTTACATATTTATTCCAGATGTTTCATTATTTAATTATACACATAACATTAGATTTGTTAACAATCAAGATTTCATCATAATTGCAACAATTTGGCTGAAGATATCACAGTTCAACAGTACAGCTTTCAGCAATATAACAATACTCAAGGGGTCCTACAGATGCTGTGTAATGTGCAGACTAAGAAATAAGCCCTTGTCCAGGACAACTAATTCTTGATTTCGGGCAAGTATTTTTTGTAGCCTGCCAGTAATTGTGTATGATTATATAGAGAAACTAATAAATTTAGTAGTTTCAAATTCATAGACTGTAATGCCCAACCTAAATCACAGGTCTGTTGCAGGCGCAATAAGCACATATCCCATAAAACCTTTTATATGATTCACACATCTGTTGTTAAAATACAGATTAAAGGACTTCAAATCAAAACAACTAAGTCAATTCTTTGAATTTGTTCTTCAAATAAATTTTATTTTGCGCAGAAAAAATCATTATTTCTTGATTTTTTTCTGGACTTGTGGGACCCCTGAGCTGATTGTGTTTCACCGAATCTAATACTAGTACGCAGAAATATACAAGTGTTTTAAGACAAGATCAATTCTGTTAAAAATACATTAACTAAGAAGAACATTGTTCAATAACTCTGGAATGAGAAGTACACATGATTGGAGAATGCTGAATTAACTATACATGTACATATAGTTTATATTACAGGTTAGTCAATCTATACAACATCACAGCACAATCTGAATCACTTTTCTCCCTGGGCATACCAAAGTGCTTTCCCTCGATTCCTGAAACTGCATTTTGACTCTTGAAAATTTAAACTGACACACATTGTCTTGCAGTATTTTGAACTCTTGTAAATTGAGCCAGGAGTCCTTTTGGAGGCTAATGAAAGTCCTCACAAAGTGCTTTCAGTTCCTTCTGCAGTCAGTACAACATACAAATACAATGGTCCGAGTGCAATGGTTTCATAACTTAATGCAAACAATATTATATATCTATGCACTAGATGAGTCCCTCAGTCCTCGAAATATACTTAGATGCCAGGTAAATTGTGACAGATTTGCTTAAACAACAGATATCAAACAAGACAAATTGACTTATATATACATGTACTCGTACCATCCCTCACAGCAAATGTACTCACAAGCACTCTCTTTATCAACTTGCAAACCTTACAGGTTTATAATATAAAACTGAACATAGCTATACACTCACATGACAGACTATAAAAACATGACATATGTTTACAAGAGAAGATGCGTAATAATGCCATTTTATATTTATAAATTATACATTTTATCACATAAAAAGAGAAATTAACACATTGAAAGACATATAAAATAGTTTTTATCAATTTACAGTTTTTACACACCCTGTATGGGTTACTATCACAAGTATGAACACAACATTCTATGTGACAATACTGCACATAAGTTCAAATTTTATCTTTTTATATATACTTTTTTTATGTATTTTTATATTTTTTTCAATCACAAATATCTTCCTAAATACACAGTTTCCTCGAGAAGTTCCGAGTTCTTCACCTGAGCGAAGCCTAGGAGCCTGTAGTGCTCCAACATACATTTATCTCCAACATTCAGTTCAACATGCACACCAGTAGAACCCTTGGCTCGTAGAGCTGATAACGCACAGGAGAGAAGTCGTTTAGTAACGGCCAAGTCTTCCATACGTCCAGTGAGTACATCTAAACGTACTACAGAAGGGAATGCAGAGGTGACGCTGACAGGAGTCTCTGGAACGTCAGCGTGTAAACTTACAATCACCTCCTGAAAACAAACAGATCAGATTTAAGTTTATTAAACGACTAGAATCCTAACAAATAACATCATAACCCGACAAACTGGTCATATAAATTGAAAATTTTACTACAAAAAAAGATGCACTACATATTGCTTGACATCTGCATATAAATTCCTCATTTCATTTATTTGGTTGCACAGTGCTACAGCTAGGCCCTTTTAGAAGGGCGGGGCGCCCCGCTAAAATCCGACCAATCAACGAGCGCCCTTCTGAAATTAGGAGCGCCCTTCTGTGCCCCTCATCAAAGAAATTAAATTGCTATTACTGTTATGACCCCCAATTACGTAATCAAGGTCTCAATAAAGATCGGAGGTGTCATAAATCTTAACTAACAATCTAACTGGGTGATTAACACCTATCGTCTGCACACAGCGCTGACAGCGGTCATAAATCAATAATTGCCCAAAGCTACAAACCTAGAAGGTAAACATACCTTTAATCCAATTAAATCCAAGCTAATTATGCAACACGTGTTAAAAACATCTTAATTGTTCCAATTAACATCGTTGTTTTAGTAACAAAATCTCGACACGGCCGTAGAATACCATTGCCTATCGCAAATCAGATTTTTTTAATTCACCGATAAAAAGATCGTCAAAAGACACTTTTATGGCTTAAATCAGTTGAATTTCTTGTTTAAAATGGATAAAACTCACAAAAAATATGTTACAAGACGTATTTTAATGAAATTTAGGGAAATAAACATTGGCGGGCACCTGTCATTTTTTGCCGACGAACGAAGATTGTCTGGTGAAAAATCGTCTTTAAAAAGCAATTTATCAACTCTTGAATGATTGATCTTACTTAATTATATCAATTAACACCCAAATTTAGCTTCACTGTGATTAATATATGATAATATGGCATATATTGCTAGAATTAAAATCACCACCCCCCACCCACCATGGTTATAGGCAGGGGAGGAGTGATGATTTTTTTTTTGCAATATTGCATCAACTTTATGAGAGTCTCAATCATATTTATTCTACTTTCATAACATTTATATTAACAATGATTAAGATCCTCACTTGGTGGCAAATTTCACTGAACCTTATTAATAAGTTTCAGGTGGATGCATGTGGAGACTGACTTGCAGCAGGCTTCACTCATAAGTTTACTAAGTTGTCATAAATAGTCTGAGAATGATGCCTTGGGGCTCGGTGAGGTTGTCAATAGTGGCTTGACATAAGGTCCCATCCAATAAATAAAGGGGGAATAATTGTAGTGACTGACTCCCAGTCCAGCAACCAGCTAGTTAAGTTGGCTGAGCTTCTGAAGTTCAGTAGTAGGGACAAATAACACCGAAGTCCTAGTTTTTTGGCTCAATGTCGGGTGCATTTGTACTCCTTGTTGTACATACTCAAATATGGAGGTAAAACTCCAAAATTTAATAGATAGATCTATTAGATTTCTAGTGGACTACAGCAAGTCATGGAACTGAACTTTTAACAGTTATCAAGGGAAAAGTGAAATGCCTATCATTCTGAGACATTTGTTGTATGTCTACCCATCGTCTAACATGCTGAAAACTTGTTCATGTTATATCTATTTCTGAATAGTCACTTTCAAGTTAGCATTGATCATGTGACACCAGTATATTGTGGCCTGAATGGACAGGTGTTTTTAATTTTCAGGGATATTCCATTAATTTATACGTCACTGGCACAGTATACAAAGCCTAAATGGATTAAACTGAAATGCTTGCACCATGCAAAAAAGAACCTGTGTGGGAGAAAACACGCGCGCACACAAAAACGCCCCTGTAAGAAGCGACCGCGCGCAAAAAGTGCCCTTTTCAATAGGAGCTCCCCTCTATTTTTGAATCCTAGCTGTAGCACTGGTTGCAGTTGTTTATCTAAGGGTCTTATGTCTCAAACTCTCAACTATTTTTCAGTAAAACATAGCAGCAGATTCCCATAACCAGTTTCTTTTTAATGTTTCACAAGTTCCAAACCAATACTAACTTAAGCTCCATCGACAAGGGACAAACTCTCCATTTACCAGCCAAATGAAACTAGACACCTACCTCAGCTGGTGTTAATTCAGTGGTCCTTTCAGGTTTGGGATATTTTTCTTGCATGGCAGGTCTCCAAGCAAGTTGTTGCCTTTGTCTCAGTTGTTTAGCATCAATTGCAGCCACAGCATAACCCATCACACCATGATCATCTTCAACAACGAAACAGAACTCTGGGCTTAACGTCACTGTAGCTCCGATCAATCTGCAAGAATAATGAAACAATTGAAAAAGATTCAATGCCAGATGCTCTAGTAGTTTCAGGGTGAAGGTTATGTGGGTTGGGGCATCCAAAAACAGTCACAGAACATTGTTGAGTTCATGCATGTATTGTTTCATGTATTTATATTTTCATAACATCCTACCAAACAACTTTTGAGAAGAATTATTTTAAGTAAAGTGTAAATATTTTGAAGAACTAGAATACACATGGCAGTAACTTACTTGTCACAAATGACTTGAGGATATTCAGGGAATACTTCAGTACCATCCATACCATCGTCACATGTTTTCAGACAAATATCATATACAGCAGCCTAAAATCATACAATAATTGCTATGTTAAAACTCAGTTGATAAAAATTATAACATCATAACCATTATAACTTTGTCAATACTTGAAAACTTTCAGCAGGAAAATTTTGCATTACTAGTGGAGCAAATGTGGATTTCCAGATTATTCTAGCTTTGTAGGAGCCTGCCATGCCAATGTTTCCCGCAAGGGGCACATACTTACAGGGGCTGTACTGAGGTACAATGCTCAATCCTAAAAAACCTATTTGAAAGCTTGTTTCATTGGTTACTAGCACAAACAAACACGCACATAAACTGTGTTCAAACAATGTTTTATTGCTGAAAATCAGCTTAATCAAACAACAAATGATCATAACTAAGACAATTCTTTGAAAATTTTCACCAAATTACAATTTTTTTGTAGGAAAGATTATTCTTTCTAGTGCATCAAATCTGGATGATTAATATTGTCTTACCTCATCAATTGGACGATATGGTCTGTAAGTATAACAGTTCTTCAGGATTTGTTCCGGGTGTCGGATGTACATTAGATCATGGGCAGCTGCCATTGGCAACATACGCTAAAAAGCAAGAAATAAACATGAATATCTTGATATATAGCATGATGTCGCGCAGGACGGATCCAACTACTGGAAACCACCCTAAAAGCAAGCGCAGCGCCCTGAAACAGAATGGTTATTTCATGTATGACAGCGTTAGCCTTAATTTAAATGTCACAAGTTTCACTTTCATTAACTAATTAATGAGCCCCATGTTTGTTTTGTAACTAAGCTGTCATATGATATAAGCAGTGTTTGATCCTAATGCCAAGTGTTTAGTACATTTTACTATTTAATAACAGCTTCTAAAGCTATGGTTTCCTCTCATTATGCATCAAAAGCCATTGTCTATCAATGTTCTAACCATGAAAATCATCACGAAGGGGATAAAATAGCTACACTTAACAGTGCTACAGCTGGATGAATGTAGCAGGGTGCAGCCTCCCTGTTGCATTTTTACCGCGCCATAATGTGCCATTTTTGTTATCAATACCGACCCAGCCCTTTATTTAAAATAGAGAAGAAATGATTCAATCGAAGTTATCTAGTCTAAATGACCGAGGGATATGTAAACATCCACAGAGATGAAGTGCGCATGATGCTAATTCTGAGAAAACCATAGCTTACATGCTGAAAATTATTACAGTAAGCCTGTCTGCAAGTAAAAACCGCTATTATGTCCATTACATACGAAGCATGTGAATACTTAAATATTGACCAGCAACTTGTGTCGTTTTTTGTTATTATTTATTTAGAGAATATTGGCAATAGCACATACTTACTAATACAGCAAGCATGTGCTATTTAGTAGTATTAAAGCACAATTCAAAATTGAAGGAAGAAATTGTCACTATCAAAGTGTTGCTGAAGGAAGAAATTGTCACTATCAAAGTGTTGCTGGTTGTTTTATAAAAGAATACAAATGCTTCCCATCTGAAATTAATTATATCATTAACACCAGGGATTATCAATGACAAAGCACAACATCTTCACCTATAACAAAAGTGTGTTCCATGACATAGCTAGCAATTATTCTAACATGAGCAACAATTTGCTTTTTTATAGTAGGAGCACAATGAGCATTATATAACATTCAAAATATCCATGACAGAAAATCAAATGATTGAGGTTCTCCATTTACGAGGCCATGCAAGTAAATTTAGCAACATACTCTCATTCTGTAACATAGGCTTAAAATATAATTGCATGTTTAAATCATGTTAGTATTGAAATGAAATATTCAAAATATGTAGTATTCCCTTTGTTTCACAGCAATTAGCTGTTTTTATGACGCTCTCTAAAGCGTGAAAACTCCAAACTGTCGCATAACAACTGGTAAACTACAGCTTTACATATTTCATTTCTTAAATTATGCCAGTCATTCCACATTCTAATAAATTACAAAACTAGCAAAAACTTTCTCGAAGTGTGAAAAGGTAGTGCTTGGTTGAGAATCCCTGGAACATTCTGCATAACCTGTAAATAATACACTTGGCATTAGGAGACAAACACTGCAAGAAATGGTTATTAAGCTAACGAAACTAGTAAGTATTGCTTGGAGATCATTCCAGTTAAAACCATCTTCAATTTTTAAATCCTCCGTTTCTACATCACAGAGCGGTTCCCGACCATTTGATGGGTATTCCCCCACAAAGTGGTAGCATGTGTAGAGGTGCTTCGGACACTATACATACTTGAAACTCGGCTTGTAAGCCACCCTGGAAGCACCATGGTTCCTGATCGCCGATAAGGAATGCCTCTCGATAATCTTTGGTCATCCCTGTTTAGAAGAGAAGAAGGTAAAATGTGATTAGAATGAGGTGGAAATTGGTACAAAGTTGCTAAAGTGAAGAAAAGAAAATTAGTGAAACAAATTATAATTATTATTTAATTAATATATTCTAAGCAAAAAGTGTAAGCAAATTTTACTTTATAAATATTACATAAATAGAATGTATTAACTATTTAAACTTAAGCTTACATAATCCTTCAAATCAGTGAATTAAAAATAATCTAACAATATTTAAGCTTACATAATCTTTCGAATCGACAATTATAAGATAGTTCGGGAAGATTTTCGGACAATTATTTCTACCCAGTTACAGTACCTGACCTTACCAAATTCTTCAGTAAAGTTCTGTATCTTCATTCAATCTTCAACATTGTTACACGCCAGTATGGATAGCTAAGCCCAATAATGAATGGCAATCATCCACCAAGTAAAGTGGAACAATTTTTAATTAAAAGAAATATTTGCCAAGTAAGGCCACACAACTTGATATACCTAGCTATAGACAGTGGTATTCCAAAGTTAATATATAAAACATTTTGTGGTATACAGAGAAAAAAACACTGAAACTATTGAAGTGGGGTAAAATGCTGAAAAAATGAAATTCCATTTTCTAAACAAGTGAACATTTTCAAGTTCTGTAGTCAAATAAAATAGGCACCGATTGTTACTGTGAAGGGTAAAAATATAATTTTATATGCAGATTGAATTTATGAGAATAAAACCTTGGAATTTCCGATTGTCTACAGCATGGTTGCATATTTCATAATACATATAATGCAATCTGTAAGCATGAGAGGTTGTATATTATACCATATTAGGGCCGGCAATACATTACAGTCAACACAATATATCAAAGCCAGGAGCCCTACATTCACCTTTGCAAAGCAAATTTTAAGACATTTTTATGGGTAATTAAAACATATCCTGTGCTCAGTGCAAAACTCTCTTCTTTACATCATCATTATACATGTACAGTTATGCACTGAGCTCAAGACATTTAACATTGAATACAGCTTTGTTGCATCCTGAAACAGCACCAAGATCATGTTATAAACTGCAGGGTGAGACTGAGATGGTAATTTTTCAAACAGCTTCAAATATTTTACAGCATTAAGGGCAGGCGGCCTGCAGCCCATATGCAGAACAGATCATGTCAATGCCTTTTAATTTACAATTTAATCACAAGTTCAAATGTAGTATCAAAATTTGGTTGACAAGATTTGTGTAATGAAACAAATTTTTTTTCATCAACAGTCTCGTTCAGCAGAATATTAGATCTTTCCATAATTAACACATACATAGAATGCTGTTCATTGATTCACAAAGCATTTAGAGGACGGAAGTTCTCTTTGAAGGGAATCTCAAGACGGGGACAATAAAATATACAGTAGAAATTACTTTGCAATGCAAATGGCAAAGACAGGGCTCACTTTTGGACTGACTAAAACAGGATTAACACCAATGCAAATCTGATATGGTACAATGACACAATCTTTCATGCTCCATTACTTAACTAATGCATAATGTACCACTGAAAAATAAATATTAGAAAAACACAAAGTGCCATCATTACTGGACTTAGCCATCTGTGTCAAGGATCTGTAGAAAGAAGGTTGATGTTTAAATGTTTTATAACTAATATACGTACATGTAAATGGTCCTTGAAGCTGACACACAATGAAGTTAGAAAGATGTCCAAGACCTGAAAGTAGAATAATCCATTCAATCAGGGAAGGTAAAGAATTACTCATGTTATACTACAGCATGGCAACAAAAAATCTAAGTCCCGCTTGAAAGAATGCAATCATGACACAACAAAGGTCACAACTAACTCAACAAGCCCGCACCTACCATCATTAGATGGTGATGCAAAATAAGCATTTGGCTGGGGGTCGGGGGAAAGAGTTGTTCAAAATTATTTATATATAATTCAATACATGTTCATAACAAAATTTGGGAGAGCATAATTTAATATTCATTTATAACGAAATTTGGGAGAGCATAATTCTATATTCTTAACAAAATTTAGCTATGTACATACCTAGCCATCTGACGAATGCACAGCACGTCTGTAATACACCAAGCATGTCCCAAAGGTAAGGGTAAATGTAGTAGCCTATAGCTTGATTTGGAGCTGCACGCAGACGATTGGAGAAAGCTTGAAGTTGTTCAACTGTTTTAATAAATCTATCTGATGTTTCCCACCATTCAGCAACCTGGAAGAAAAACAATATTTTGTCAATTACAAGTCTTTCACTTTTTTTAGCATTCATTTCATAATAATTTACCAATTCAGTAATGTAACTAGACTGCTATTAGACTGCAAATTTCACACAAATTCTTCTGTCTTAAAAATGCTTCCCATCTTTACCAAACAAGTAGCAATTATCTTCAACAAGCTACATTGCAATGTACTCAGATTAACGATTTTCAGACATGCATGAATCAAAAGTTAATAACACAAATCACTGCTCACATGAATATCTTCATTTTTTAAGAAGAATTGTAACAATTTAGTAATAAACTTGCATCACGTAAAAATCTTTTAAAAGTTTTATCACCATCAAAGAGTGTACCCTTACCTGCAATGGGTTTTCCTTGTGAGCATTCGCAATAACAAAAGCGTTGACTTTCAGCCAGTGTAGATCTTGTAACAGCTGTTGTGGCTTGGATGTATATTCAAATGGCAAGTAAAAGAAATTGATCAATAGTTCCAGATCTTCATGAGATATTACATGATTAGGTAACTCAGATTTATCATTTATAGCACATGAACAAACAGTGTTTTCAACCTGCATTAGGCTTTCACTAGAAACGTTTTTGGTTAAATCAGTGTCACTATCAAGCACATTTAAACTGTCCGTAATGGCAGAGGGTACACAATCCATTGGCTCTGTGTTTAGAGAAACATCAGATTCTGAGTCTGAATCCTGCCTTTCTCTACACGGGGAACCTTCAGGGGAACACAGAGGGTCCACTAAACTGTTCACAAGTACTGTTGATGTGGGATTAATAAACGATGGATCAACTGGAGTGTTAACAGTACCAGTTGGCATATTTGTTGTTTCTAAATCACTATAAACAGGCATTGATGGAGCCATGTTTGTTATTGGAGTAGTGATGGGTGTTGACACCAATGATGGTGTTGCTACGGCAACAGATTTAGGTGGATGTCTAGATTTGTGAAACTCTTCCAGCCAATCACTGATGGCTACTTTTAATGCTAGTCTAGGTTGATATTTGGCACTAAGATTTGGTAAACCCTCGTCTGATACTTCATCACATTCACTCTCCAGCTTAATATCTGATGCTACAGGACTCAGTCGGTTTTCTAAAATGAAGAGAACATACATGTGCAGTCAGTAAAAATGTTGATTTTGTAGAAAACACTGGTTATAATATCAACATACTTTGTCATTTTCCAGGTAAAAACGATGGTACAGTATAGTAATGAACAATATGAGCAATACACAAAAGGTGTACAAGTTAAACCTGTCTGAAGTCTGCTCGGTTAATTCAAGTTAATATAGTGAGGCCAGATAATTTACAATATAAGTGACTAGTACTAAGTAGTACAAAAAACAAATTCTAAGACTGCCTTACGAACCTGCAATAATATCTTTCTTGACCCCGTCTTTGTTGGATTTGGACCACTGACCGAGAGTGTGCAGAGCAATGTAGTTAGTCTCAAACTCGGTATTAGGATTGGTCAAAACTCCTCGAAGATATGGTATGATTTCCGGAGATCGTCCATCGTATGGTCCTAAAAACACCCTCCTTGGATCGTAGTCGTTGGCATGAATGTTGTCCCAGATAACAGGCGGTCGTCTCAGAACTCCACTCACTTCCTCCAGTTCTTGGATACAGATTTTCTTACTGATCACTTTGGAACCTGGAAATGATCAATCAAAAGCTGCATAACTTATCAATTGTCTTGGACAAGTCATAAAAGTTTTGGACCTGTAACTTAGGCCACACCAAATTAATTTTTGGTTCTACGGATTTTTTTGGGAAAATTAGGGGCGAGCGAGCGAAATATAAATTTAAATATTTATTTTTGAAAAACCCGTAATTGAGAGCGAGCGAAGGAGCGAAATAAAATTTTATAAATTTATTTTTGAAAATGCCATTTTTGAAAGCGCCTGAAGGAGCAAAAGTGCCCTATTCATTTCTGGTGCACCCATTTTTAGGAAATAGTGTCTATTACAATAGCTTTAAAAAGAAATTAGGCCAAATAAATGATTGTTATACATTTCTTGTTATGTTGTGTAGGATTTATCAAATTATTTTACCAGAATACATGTATTCAAGGTAATTGTGAGCAGACATTGTCACATACATATAAATTATAATGAACACAAATGCACTGAGTGACTAGTGGCTAAAGATTCAAATCAACAAAGCATCAAGCTAGTCAATGATCACCATGTACAGTTTTGTTCTTGTAGTGATACATCAGGCTCAGACGGCTGTTTATTTAGCACTGTTAGTAGCGCACTGATGCATAATGCTATGCAAGGTTACCGTCATAGGATCTAGCCCCACATTAAGGACACTTCCCTTAGGGATATACAAGGTCCTTTCTTTCTTCCATGTAATTTGCAGGGCCCACTCTGGGGCATTATCGCAAATTATAATAGCTTGTTTCGAATAATTTCCTTGGTTCTTTAACGTGCCCGTGGAAAGCACCGATACAGACAAGACTTCCTCTGGGTTTCCAACCAGGATCATCTCTAGCTGGTTGGGAAACACTAAAAAGCGTTTCTAAAAATGACCAAGTGTCACGGCCGAGAATCAAAACCGCGACCTCTCGATCAGGAGTTAAGCATCTTTAATACCACTCGACCACCTTGGTAAAATGTTACGACGGTTGTTGAGAACTGCGGCATGTAATCTTACATAAGCTATGATTTATCCAGATGTAATAGATCTAGCTGGAGTTTTAGCAAGTGACTGAAAAGTACAGCATTTGGTGCAATAATTAGAGCAAACTATGTTTTATCAAATATTTTGAACTCTTTGATGAAAGTAGGACCTTCTGAAGGTTTCTCTATGTCCAGTATTTAAAACCCCTGATGAAATTATGTAGGATACAGTAAAGAAACTTATTAACAGGTGCGTTGCGTGTCCGGGGCTGATAAAACTGTTAATATCACATACCACGGACCATGTACGAACGAGACGTCATTGTCGCGAAAATGGGTGACAATTCATGATTTCGTCGGTAGTACGGAATACTAGTAATAATAATGAATACAAACTAGTGTTCCAAAATCGGACCAAAATCACTATCGATAATCGAATCGAATTTTCATTTCACTATCGATTGTACAATCGATTGTGCTATCGAAAACTCGAATGAACATTGACTTCATAGTTTTTCCAGTCGAAAGAGAGAATTAATTTGCCTCATGTTCCTAAGACTATGAGCAATGAACCAAAGTAATTGACTGTAGTGGTAACCCGGGTGTGACCCCAGTCTCAGGACCCTTATAAACAGTTAAAGTCAATATTAATTGATCATTTTCTAAAACATAGAGTAGAACTCTACTTGACGGTGGCCTAATGTATGGATTTTAAAAGGTTGAAACTATTTATGGTAATAAACTGATCTTTTCAAATTAAACAATAATGATATTGTGATCATTGCTTTTAGCTTCAGCTTGTGTTATAAATGTTAGATTGTGTAAAAATGTGTCATGTAAATAATTAGTACATGAATGAAGCCTTCTTGTAATATTTCATCAAATAAAGAAAAGTTATTATTAAAGCATTTTCCTATATAGCTTCAGAAGACCAGAAAACAACAAATAAATACGTGTATATTGTGTAAATAAACAATTCTGGGTGGGTTAAGATGAACAGTATTGCTATGCTTTCGATTTACAAAATAAGGTCGCGAAAATATATGACAATCGGAAATGGCACAGTTCCGGTTGCCATTAACGTCTAAAATATCAAATTATGTTATTTTAGATACTTGCATGAACTTATGATTTAATTGTCGCCGCTCATTATTGCTCTAAAGCAGAAATACAAATCTAAATATACGGTAATTGGATTTATTTTTCCTCGCTTCAGAAACTCCGTACAAATCGATGTGCGGTAAATCGTTCTAGTAGCCGTAGACTCCGCCTCCCAATAGAAATATATAGAGCTTGGAGGCGGGGTTTATTTAAGGATTGTGGATATACTCCTTGTAAAAATTGTGATTTAGCGATTCTATAAGATTCTCGCGCGTGCGTCAAAACATAAACAAACAAGCAATGGCGGTGTGGTCTATGAGGCATACGCAAGCGCAACGCATATTGATTCCATTAAAATGATCCATACAAGTAAATGAGCGATATGTTTATCTTAAATAAGGGGAAACGGTTCTAATTTTCAATTGCCACAGACCACTTCACATGGCAGTCAATTACTGGCGACTATCGATTGTTCCAATTCACTATCGATAGTCGGCGACTTCGACCTTACAGCGACGATAGTTCGATTGTCGGCGACTATCGTCGGATCACTAATACAAACATATCTAGATACGCTCGTTGGTTCATTCCGCAATCGCAATTCTTCCCATTTTACTACGTGTATACACTTATGCGTGTTTTTTGTAAAGGACAGAATCAGGAATCATTTCACCAGACGCTCGCATCGTAAAAAGTTACACGATTTTTGTGTGCAACAATTTACTGCTAAAATTAATCGAGTAACTAACATCCTCAGCAGAGCGCGCTTTCCCAGAACATATTCTGTAGTAGCAGTGAAAAATTATAACCAAGTTGGCTTTATTTTTCGTAATTTGTAAATATTGATGCTAGCGGCAAAATAATAAACAAGAGGGTCCAAAGGACCCTGGGTCGCTCACCTGTTTGGCCTAGTGACCTAGATTTTGGCCCAAATGACACAGTATCTAACTTGACCTAGATTTTATAGAGATAAACATTGTGACCAAGTTTCATAAAGATAGAGTCAAAATTGTGACCTCTAGTGTGTTCACAAGATTTTTCAATGATTTGGCCTCGTGACCTAGTTTTTGACCCCAGATGACCCAATATCAAACTTGACCTAAATTTTATAATGATGATCATTGTGATCAAGTTTCATAAAGATAAGGTCAAAATTGTGACCTCTAGTGTGTTCACAAGCTTTTTCAATGATTTGGCCTCGTGACCTAGTTTTTGACTCCGGATGACCCAATATCGAACTTGACCAAAAATTTTTAGTGATGATCAGTGTGATCAAGTTTCATAAAGATTAGGCTCAAATTGTGACCTCTAGTGTGTTCACAAGCTTTTTCAATGATTTGGCCTTCAAAGGCTTGTGGCCTAGTTTTTGACCCCAGATGACCCAATATCGAACTTGACCTAGATTTTATGGAGATGATCATTGTGATCAAGTTTCATAAAGATTAGGCTCAAATTGTGACCTCTAATGTGTTCACAAGGTTTTCCTTTGATTTGACCTAGTGACCTAGTTTTTGACCCCAGATGACCCAATATCGAACTTGACCTAGATTTTACAGAGATGATCATTGTGATCAAGTTTCATAAAGATAAGGCTCAAATTGTGACCTCTAATGTGTTCACAAGGTTTTCCTTTGATTTGACCTAGTGACCTAGTTTTTGACCCCAGATGACCCAATATCGAACTTGACCTAGATTTTATGGAGATGATCATTGTGATCAAGTTTCATAAAGATTAGGCTCAAATTGTGACCTCTAATGTGTTCACAAGGTTTTCCTTTGATTTGACCTAGTGACCTAGTTTTTGACCCCAGATGACCACATATCGAACTTGACCTAGATTTTACAGAGATGATCATTGTGATTAAGTTTCATAAAGATTAGGCTCAAATTGTGACCTCTAATGTGTTCACAAGGTTTTCCTTTGATTTGACCTAGTGACCTAGTTTTTGACCCCAGATGACCCAATATCGAACTTGACCTAGATTTTGTTAAGATGATCATTGTGACCAAGTTTCATAAAGATTAGGCCAAAATTGTGACCGCTAGAGAGGACACAACCCAATTGTTGACAGACGGACGGACGGACGGACGACGGACGAAGAGTGATCACAAAAGCTCACTCTGTCACTTTGTGACAGGTGAGCTAAAAAAATGTAGGAAAAAAATCACATGCGCGTGGTTTTTTCAGGTGCGGGCGCAATAATTTAAATTTAAATATTTATTTTTCATTTTGGAAAAATCAGGAGCGGGCGCTCCCGACGAACGCATGATCAATTTGTTGTGGCCTTATGCAGACATTATGTATAGAATATAACTTGAGAAAACTTTTTAAAATTGCTTCAGCCTTATTTGCACAAATAGACGAAAATGATTAAATCCTAAAATCACAACAGGCGAGTGCAATATTTGACAAACTTATGCCCTATTTATATAGTCAATTGGTTGTTCATGTATAGCTTGCCTATTTCGACCTGAGCCTGACCTTTATGCAAGAATATATTACAAGGTTCTTGCGTTGAATACATCGATTTCCGCAAGCAAATCGTGCAATATCGGTATTTCAGATTTGTGTTTATATTACAAGTCGAGCGTCTTCGTGATACTCCCCAGTGATTCATTTTGAAATTTTAATGAGTCCATGGGACTCGCATATTTCAAAACAACGAGTCCCAACTAAATTTAACGAGTCCCATTAAGATTTTAAGGTAAAACACCATCATATTATATGTTTTGAGGTTTATGATTGAAAACATATAACTTTCTGTTTTTTGCTACTCTCGTCAATGGAATAAGAATGTTATTATAACTGTCAGTTATGCCCTTTGCCTTGGCAACAAAATCTCCAAACTCAGAGCTGATCTACATATTATCAATAGCCAGGTGATAATTAAGAAAATCCTCATTCACAACCTGTCCCGTAGGTATGATCAGATGATTCTGAAGTAATTGCAAAATTCGCTTAAATCAACGGATCTTGAAAATGTGAACAAATGGTCGGAGCTCTCGACCAATTAATCGTTAATATCAGAAAACCTTTTCATTTCATTAATATAATTCAGAATCGTCGCCGGCGTGTGTAAAAATGATGTTAACATTCTTTAATTTACAATCAAGTAGCGTAATTTTCTTCGGGCGCATTCTATCTTGTGATCGTCCGGAAAGTAAAATTAGACTTTGTAAGTTTGTTTATTATCCTAAAAGTATGACTATTAAGTTAAAACGCGCTTACCGATTGGTTTATCTTCATCAAGCGACCAATGAAATCGCTTGTTATAAACACAACGGCCGGAAACGGTGTCAACGTAAATTTATTCCTTGAACCTTGCGGACCCGATAATTTTCGAACCGTTTTGTCCTCAAATTTTATTGCGTCCGACGGACTCGCCCAGGAATAGACACTGCCCTCACAGGTACCATTTCACACCATGGTGGAGTGGAGCTGTGGGTCTTGCTCGGAGATTTTAACCAGTGGTCCAGAGGGGGATCGAACCCGGGACCTCTCGATCCCGAAGCGCTCGCCCTACCTCTAGGCCACCGCTCCCCAATAGGTCAAGCTCATGTCAATGTGGGCAAGCTATATCATGTATAGACTTCTTATTTTTATTTTATACCAGTTCTAACCAGCATGTAAAAGAAACTAAAAAAAGTACCTGTCCAGAGTATGTGGATGTCATTTAGAAGTTTAGATCCAACTGTATTAAGATATCCAGACGAAACCAAATTTGGTACAGCTCGGGATGTACAGTACTCTGAAATAAAAATAATTAGCATGTATTACACAGGAATTACCTTTGTTAGTATTAGAAGAATAAATACACGTAATGAAATGATTTATCACCAGGTTTTTTCAGAATTTTGGGAACATGACCCATAGATTGGGAATTTTAGCGACTTAGGTCCAAATTGGGAAAAGTACAATTTTAATTCCAAAGTCTAAAAATCTGATAGGTGTACAATAACTTAAATTTTATGTTTAATTTGCTGTAATTAAGTGTTATAAATTCATGCTCAAGTTCAGTTGTGCTGGCCGTTTTTACACATAGCCCATATTGGGCTATAAATTCACCCAAAAAACCCGGATAACTTTCTTATTGTTGCATTTATAAATTGAAAGATAAACTTGATCCACCATGAATAAGAATCATTGTTTGAGCATTTGTTTTACACAAAAATCCTTACAAATGAACAGCTCCAACAATAAATTGTCCGTTTTTACAGGTCTGCTCTTAAAAAAGGCTCAATATTGAAACCAAGACATGCGACTAGTTTTTAAGGGTCCTAAGGTTTGTTTTATCATTGACTTCACTGTACAACATAAATAAACATCAGCTGAATATAATTACCTGTCGGACAAAAGTAGAATTCTGGCTGGCCAAGGTGTTCGTAAACTTCATTTGTGATCGAAACTTGAGCACAAGCTGAGGACTGGAATGCACTTTTGTCAGTAACACTCAATTCAGGATCAATGTCATCAAACAACAAAGCGAAAGCATTGCAGCCAAATGCAGACACCTGTTCCAACTTCCTCTTCAAGCACTGGACATCTTTGGAACTTGAGAAACTGATGTCCAAACCAGGAGAAATAGCATAGACAAAAGTGACATTGTTCTCAGTTGCAGCTTCAATAAGACCAGTCAAATTGTCTGAAAATACAAAGCAAAGATTGCTATAGGTTCCAAGCAAGACAGGTCACATCTAACAAGTAACATGTCAGTGAAACAAACTCATTTACTTACACGATACTTAATTAATGTTTTCTAAAAAAATAATCTTATTACCAGAAATAATATAATTAATTCAATGTTCAGAGTACCAAAAGTCTTCGCAGGCGAGGAAATTCTGCTGGCTAGTACTTTGAATTTTTTCGTGAAGACTGATATAATTTACCTGCTTCCTCCACTGAATACAGATCCCTCCAGAAAGCTCTGTGTTTAGCGTCATCTTTTGGGGCATACATATATGTAGTCATACCCATTGTATTCATCCTAAAAAGAGAAAACACACATTAGTTTAAAAGCACAACTTAGAAGTGTATTAGTGAAAATAACAGTTCATTAAAATTAATTCATGCAGAACAGACTTCCAGATTAGCTATCAGTATTTGACAATTGTGGTCTCAGCCCAGTGCAAATAGACTTTCAACATTCTTGAAATTTTTCTGAAAGGCAAACAGATTTACAGGCTTGCTGTTCTATTTTTTGGCGAGGAAAAAAAGCCCTGCACTGACCCAGCAGTTTGAGGCACCACATTGCAAACAAAAAATCTGAGGCTATTTCCCGCCTTTCTCTGGGGTTAGGATCTCAATTGACTGGTACAGAAGTAAAATACATACCATTGAAATAGTAGTTTTCTCTGTTCTGTTGTCCATGGTATTCCATAGAAACCTGAAATTGGAGAAAACATATAAAAAATTATCAACAACAAAAACAAGAAATAAATACAGTATCACGGAACAGGTGCCCTCCATAGCAAAAAAACACATTATTTATGATAATTAGTCTTGGTCTCAAATAACATGCTCAAAGATGAAGGGGAAATGCAGTTGGGGATTGCAACATCCTAACCTTACGACTCTCTATTGACTTACGTAGTGTTAACTTTTACTAGACCAGAAATGGTCAGATGGAAATTTTCACAAGTCGACACATTCGATGAGTCATCAGAAGAATATTTTAACACTTTTTCCTCTAAATCTATAAATCATTTAACCACACCGGAAGATTATGAAAGATCTGGTGAAATTATAAACATACATGTTGCACCTAATAAAGCGGTTGTGAACTGTACGTCGTCCAAACAACTGGGCGAATTATATAAGGCGGCGGCCATTTTTGACGTCCGACTTACCTTCAACGACACCACACAGGAATTTTCCGTTAGGTTTGTTGTCCAGAATCTCTTCGGATCCTGTCATTTTCGATTTAGAATCAGAACGAATACAGTTGCTGTTTAACGCTCCAATTTTGTCCTCCAGTTCGTCGTTTAACGTTCTAAGACTGTTTAATTTGAAGAACAAGTTTTCAACCGACTAGTAGTCTCGTTATCGATCGTCTTCTTTCCCTGGATACTGAAATCTGATTGGTTGATTCACAATGTCGATTCGGATATTTGCGGATTTTATCGCTGGTTCAGAAAAAATGCAATGTCAAGTTTATCTGCTTTAAACCGGATCAAACCGGTTTTGAGAACAATGCAGGGGATAGTAAAGTTATGTATCGAAAGGATAGTTCAAATATATTTTTCCCTGGACGTAGGAGAGGGGCCCTAGCATTTAGGAGGAGGGGGGGGGCACTTTATTTTAGAAGGGGAATCACGTCCATATTTTAAAAATGCGTTTGGCGTAGATCTATAACGAATAATATATAACATGTTATTTCTAAAATTAGTTCTTGCAAGTAACGGGCCTTTGACTTATGTAATTTAGGTCTTTGAGGTACTCAATAGCATATATACAAAATTTCATGCAGAAATGTTCATAAACAAAAAAGTTACAAGGTAAAAACACATGCACACTTATAAGATGTATAGAGAAGATCCTGACTAGATCTAGTGGGTTTTTACAAAGTGGCATATTAGGGTCCTGTGCTTATATCAACCCATATCAGCGTAGCTCTAGGACGGAGCCGCCCCCACTCTTTCGAACGAAATTAATAGTGTTCGGCCTAAAATATATAATTTGCCTGGATTCTCTTGTTCTTGGTGGAAAATAATAAGCCCAATCAAAGGCCTAATTTTATTTATTATTCTATGCCTTTGATAAAATGTACGCTCGCAAAATAACTTTGATCTCTGAAAATATGTAATCACGCACAGGCGTAAATCAATTATATATCCAAGTCATTGATAGTCCCATTACGCGCATAAACATATAACGTTACCTTGGTAGGGTACGTAAGCCATCAGTGACTAGAAAAATTAATTTACGCACACTTGAAACCAAATGCTTATGCTCGATCCCGATGCACACGCCCTACCTCTAGGTCCACCGCTCCCCACACACCAGCCGTATAAATTTTGAGACGAAAATTCCACCTTAGCCTACATCATTCGTAACATTCATCATTGCTCCATGAAGACTAAGGAGCTCTGTTAAGTTACCACGGTTTGCCCAATTACTGAGCATGCTGCATTCATTTAAAGGACATAATTTCATGACCAATGCGAAAATATGGTCTTCTCCACCATGCTCAACATTGTACACCGGCCCTCATGCTCAACAGCCATTCTCCCGAAATCGACTCATATTGGTAAAATACATGTCGCCGAGGTTTAATTAATATTCTTACAAGGTTAAACACATATCACTGTAGCGTTACTACTGCTTGTACACGCAGGATGTGGACAGTACGATAAAGCATGTTTCGGGATCTTGTTACACACTTAGCATCGCTGAATAGACGTTAAATCGCAAAACATTGCAAAAATATCATGTTGCCAAGCTTAGTTACCATCTAAAAACTTAATTTTTGTTATTTTATTGCATTCTATCTTGCAGGTTTCTCGATTTTTGAACAGTTCATTCATTTAACCTGATACAGTGACACATCTTTCCCATCAGAAACTGGTATTTCGAGAAAGCCTGAGTGTACTATTCTACTGACATTGACATTAATGTATGGGGTTGTATACAACTTGGTTCCCAGTCACTTACCAATTACGGGTAGATTCTACTTCCACCAGAATCCACGGAATTTTAACTACTAGTAACGTTACTATAAAATATAGTTCTCTGTAGTAAGAGAAATGTCACTTTTACTAACCTTGAACAGACCGCGATGATTTCCATCCAATTCAGCAAATCGCTGCTCACTTGGCTGCAATATTCCGGTGTACGTTCCCTACCAGTGGTTCTCATATATTTTAAGTATAAAAACTAACTTTGAACGACCTGGTAGCAATTCCACGCATCTTCAACTTGAAACATCAATTAATGTACAATCACAAGGGGGTAACTCGATGAAGTTCGTTGTTCAGTTCTGTCGTGTCACCACCATCTACAATCTTATTGTGGAGCCGACACCCAGACAGCTTGGTCACAGCGCACACTTGCAAGGTAGAGATCTCACCTATCACCTTATAAAGGAATCACAGTTTTTATCCTGTTTTTATGAAATTGTGTATGTAATTCTTAAGGATAATTGGATGCGAGTTTTGTGCTCTATGCGGCCTTGCATCGTCAAAGGAAGATAATGTATATCCTGCAATTTTCAGCGGAGACTTCGGCATTTCCGTTTACTTGTTATGTTATATGTAGGCATTGTACATTGCACAGGGGATTGACACATATTTTTTTTTGTTCACGATAGACTTATATCAGTATGTATAGCGCCGTATGTATAGTACATACTCAGAGGGGGTGATCACGTGGTGGTTGCATTTCGGTTTTTCTAATGGCGGCGCCCATGTCAAACAGGTAATTTTGCTGTTTTCTGTCTTTTTTCTTCGATATGTTAACATATTATACTGACCATGTTCTGGCCAACAACGTCCGGTTTCCATTGATATTTTGCTTTTGGCTGTAGGTGCCGTAGTTTTTGTGATTACCCTGTGCACAATTTCGAATCGACGACTTTCTGTTATGAAAACCGCGATTGCATTGGGTCTTAACGCAAAAAAGTCACGTTTTTTGTCAAATACTGGATTTTTCCAGATTATTATCGATAGTATATGTTCTCATTGCACAACATAGTATATGTGTCCTATCTGTTCAGCATTAAGAGGCATTTTAACGATTTTATTCGAATTAATGAATAATGATTGCATTGGGAAACATATTTTTCATGGTTGCATTGAGTACCATGCAGTACAACATAATCGAGAAGTTATACATGCGCTGTTTACTGTTGGCATTTAAAATATTTAACGATAAAAATATAATTTATAATACTTACATTGAAGTGCTATGTCAAAATAATATATCATATACATGTAGTCGGTATTTTCCATACAATTTATAAGGCATTCCTGTAGCACGCATTCAGAGTGTCGTATTAATTATTCATATTATCTTATTTCCAGTTTCTAAATACATGTCAAGAAAGAAAAGTAACCTTCGAATATATATTTGACACAGTAGCGAGCTAGGTAGACGGCACTCAAACAAGAACACCAATCAAACACAAGATCGGGAAAACGAAAGCTAGAAAAAACACTGTTTAGTCACCATTCAAAGCAGCACATCTTTATCTAAAGTCGCCTTCTGATAAAGGTCTAAATCGCTTAGAACCTTATTTTGTTCCAACAAAGAGTTCACCAAATAAAAGTGAATATAATGTCTCTGAGGAAGTCAGCAATTAATCCGGGAACTATAATGTGTAAACTACTGGCAGTAGACGAACGTATATGTGAGTTGGGGTTTGAACCATTGTGCGATGATGACAACGACGATCAGACTGTTGAACCGGTATATTAAAGTCACGATTTTAATTAGCTATAACTTGGTAACTTCTCTGCAGAAGTTAGCAATTTGGGCACTTTAGATGATTCCCAATTATGGAAAACATCAAAAGATGGAAGAAAATGGAATAAAACATCCCGATGGTGCATGATTTAAAGTCTAAGAGGAACAACCCTTGCAAAATGAGTATTTTGTTCACCACACAATTTGCTAAATACGATACATGGTCTACTATTTGGACATAATTAAGTAGTTAACATTACGTCGTCGAGTATTGATCATTTGTTAAGAAACAGCCCAATGGTTCCATAATTCATTGTATGTAACGAATGATCGGAGAAAAAGTTGTGGGAGCAATAATGTGACTTTAAAGTATCGGTACTATAACCAAATGGAAGAAAATCCAAGTACAGCCAAGATTATAAGTTCATGCCCCGAAGTCTAAATGAGATTGGCAAAATAGATTTATTTGTACAACTATAGTAAGGGTATTGAACTCGTCGCCAGCAAGCAGTTTCCACTCCATAATATAGCTTTTCTTCTTCGGACGGAAAACTTGTTTTACTTTTCATCTACAACAAAACTTGAGGTACACGGAGAAGAAGAAGTGGTTTTGGAAACTGGATTGGAGGATATTTGGGCAACGTCTCGTAACTTGTATCCACTGAGAAAGTGTCTGCAAATGACCGATAGGGGGCATTTCAGCTCCGGGTTATCTGTAATAAACTTTGTCGTTCCTGATATACATACATGTGTTGAGCTATTTGATCAATAAATAAAAGGACGCCCTTTTTAAAAACATATTTTTATTGTTTATGAAAAATTGGTAAATGGATTTGTTTTGAAAATATGATTAGAAACACTACTTGTGTTAATAAAAACTGAAAACCATATGTATGATTTTACATTCAATAAATTACAGAAACAACTTTATTTATGTAAAAGGAAATCACATTGTACAAATACACAAGGTCCAAGGTCTCACTATACTTAGATCATGTCGTGCCTATGTTAACGTAAAGGCATACAAAATTGGATTGATGTTACAGTGAGACAAAACATGTGGTATGAGACATCATGAATGTTTGACTTTAAAACACATTTATAAGTAAATGTGTGCCCACAACCGTAAGTATTTGATTCTTTTACCGATTTTAACGAGACTTTCTCGACACTCAAGTCTAGAATGAGCAACACCATGTCTAAATACGCACATACTGTCTAAATCCCCAGGGATGGGACACGTAATCATGTAGTAATTCCCGAGTCTTGAAACCGGACCGAAGTCTTTTCCCAGGGACTTGGAGTAGATAAGGTTGTCAAATTCCCGACTGTTGGGAAGAGTCGTCTGTCTAATTTCCCTTTATATATACTGGTGCATCTTCGTCACATACCACATAGATCTTGTATGTCCACACTGATGACTAGTAATTTAGATCAAATATTTTGGTGAACCAAAATGAAGAAATCCAAATGCAATTCAAGTGGTTTTCAGTATTAAACGTTTCCTCGTGCGCTATTCCAGGGACCCTGTTATTAATTATTAAGTGTTGATATGACCCTATGTCGCTCACAGTAGCTAAATGTGAAAAGTGGGCAAAAGACATACGCATTGATAATAATTCATACGTTACTTAACACATACAACAAATTTTCGACGAAGAGGATTTATTTTTGTGCTCAAGTGAGCTAAAAAGAAATCACAGATTATGCAATATTAAAACAATATCAAAGAACGTGATCAAACTAACAATCTATGAAAAGTTTACTCGTACATGCTTAGTTTCACGTTTATGTCTATACGGTACACTAGTAGTTTACACGATGACAGCTTTTGCCACATCTATACAATGCGTTCCTTTTATCGCCCTGAATGCTGTTCTTGAATTTAATTCGAAACTACAGGTGTTGCATGAAATTATATAACCAGTCTCATCATTGCGAAAGAGCGAGGTTTGCCGTTGTGCCTGTTGCCGAGTTATAGCTTATTAAAATAGTGACTTTAATCAGGAACTATCTAAATCCTAAAGATTATAATTACATTGTTCCTGCTTTAATATACCGGTTCAACAGTCTGATCGTCGTTGTCATCATCGCACAATGGTTCAAACCCCAACTCACATATACGTTCGTCTACTGCCAGTAGTTTCACATTATAGTTCCCGGATTAATTGCTGACTTCCTCAGAGACATTGCTGACTTCCTCAGAGACATTATATTCACTTTTATTTGGTGAACTCTTTGTTGGAACAAAATAAGGTTCTAAGAGATTTAGACCTTTATCAGAAGGCGACTTCAGATAAAGATGTGCTGCTTTGAATGGTGACTAAACAGTGTTTTTTCTAGCTTTCCTTTTCCCGATCTTGTGTTTGATTGGTGTTCTTGTTTGAGTGCCGTCTACCTAGCTCGCTACTGTGTCAAATATATGGTCGAAGGTTACTTTTCTTTCTTGACATGTATTTAGAAACTGGAAATAAGATAATATGAATAATTAATACGACACTCTGAATGCGTGCTACAGGAATGCCTTATAAATTGTATGGAAAATACCGACTACATGTATATGATATATTATTTTGACATAGCACTTCAATGTAAGTATTATAAATTATATTTTTATCGTTAAATATTTTAAATGCCAACAGTAAACAGCGCATGTATAACTTCTCGATTATGTTGTACTGCTTGGTACTCAATGCAACCATGAAAAATATGTTTCCCAATGCAATCATTATTCATTAATTCGAATAAAATCGTTAAAATGCCTCTTAATGCTGAACAGATAGGACACATACTATGTTGTGCAATGAGAACATATACTATCGATAATAATCTGGAAAAATCCAGTATTTGACAAAAAACGTGACTTTTTTGCGTTAAGACCCAATGCAATCGCGGTTTTCATAACAGAAAGTCGTCGATTCGAAATTGTGCACAGGGTAATCACAAAAACTACGGCACCTACAGCCAAAAGCAAGATATCAATGGAAACCGGACGTTGTTGGCCAGAACATGGTCAGTATAATATGTTAACATATCGAAGAAAAAAGACAGAAAACAGCAAATTACCTGTTTGACATGGGCGCCGCCATTAGAAAAACCGAAATGCAACCACCACGTGATCACCCCCTCTGATACTCATATAAGGCTATCGTGAATAAAAAATAATTATGTGTAAATCCTATGTGGTACATTGCGCGTATTGGCTGATTGGTGTCATGTGATGTTGTTTATGTTGTCTATGCTCCGCTGGTTGGGTGCTGCCTTCCCTGTCAGATTTCCTCATGAACTAATTGTAAATGTTTAATTCCCCCATGGGAATGCCCGCCATTTTGAGGTACTTGCAGGATTTAAACATGTAAAGTTTCAAGTTGATACCTCTAGTAGTTTTCTAGAAATTGACCATAACAATTAACTTAACCAAAGGTCAAAGGTGACCTTGACATTTGACCTGGGTAGAGGTTGTAGATGACATTGACGTACATTCACATGTAAAGTTTCAAGTTAATACCACAGGTAACTGTATCGTTGAAAACGCAAAAAGATTTTTTTTTCATTTTCAATGATACAGTTACCTGTCGTTAATAGCTCTCGTAGTTTTCCAGAAATGTACTTTTAACAATTAACTTAACTAACATGGACGCCGATGACCAGGCTATGAAAAAAGCTCTTTTTTAAGAGCTTTTTTCATTAAAAACATGTCATTTTTCAACGAATATAATCAATAAGTTTTATTGGTTTGAATTTAAATTTACATACTAATTTTGCATGGAGATATTCCATGAACTATCAACATTAATTTCCCAGAAGTCACTTTGGGAAACAACAGAGCGTTTGGCACTATAGCGTTAACCTTCATATTTGTCCCCAGTGCAAGCTTCAATTTTTCTTTGATTTGTCATCGCCATATGGTAACCTATTTTTATGTATATAGTAACTCTGGTAAAATTTCCATTTTCAACTATACCACATGGGTGTTAAAACAAAACTGTGCAGTTTGAAGAAATTCAGCCAAATGGTTTGCGAGTAATTCAACACACAAAATTTGCCTTACATATGGATGTACAGAAAATGACCCCCACTCATAAATAAGTGAAGGGGCGGGGCACTAACATGTCACATCCCTTGATCATCAGCTCCTGTTTTCAACTTCAAGGGAGACAATTCTTAACTTCTGTATCAAAGAGCTGCACATCTGCACATGAGATGTGTACACATTTTAGCTCAACTTAACAAAGTTTCAGGTACTATATAAGCATTTATTTTGGTCACTGATTCAGAAAAGCATTTACAATTTCACAACAAAATGTAACAATGTTGACATAAATGTATGCAAAAGCCACGCTGCACCAACGTTATAAACAGTACCCACTGTTTTAGGCGAATACTAAAAGCCGGTACCAGAATCCCAGCAGAAACCGGGTTTTAGTATTTGCCACTGTTTTATCAAAGTCTTAACAAAATGATGAATGATTGAACAATGTACATGGATGGTCATACTTCATTATATACAGGGCGATCCAAAATCCATATCTCACAATCACAAACAAGGCTTAATAACTTGAAATCAGGTTAAAAGTTATTGTTTTGGAATTAACAGAAAGAATATTGAATCAAGTTTTTTTTAAAAATAAATAATGTCCCAGGCCAGTAACATGATCAACGATTACAGGCATAACATTTAAGTGGACAAAAAGATGAAATAATTGCGAGAATATTCATCAAGTTGTATGATAGGACTGTTAGATGTGATGACTGTTGAGGGGTGTTATGAAGGAGATATCTAGTACTTCAGGAAATCTAAAGTATTGACATGAAAAGATGACTGATGACAAGATGGTTCCAAACACAGCATAAATGTTTAGCAGGAGTGGTATTCAATATTGATGATATTACTTGACTTAAGGATAAAGACAACCAATCAGAGCTCACCATATTGAAATTCTGGTCAGTAACTGGTGATATGATTGGCTATCCTTACTCTCCATATAAATAAGATCAATATTATTAATACCCTGGTCCAATGATTGTGTGACATGTTTTTGGGTCACCCTGTACAAGTAACAAATGTTTTTAATGAGTTATCTCCCCTTATTAATCAATATGATTTGCAGCAGAGAATTTACATATCAAAGAACAAAGCAATGACGACACACGAGGATTCCATCAAAATTCCCACTTTCTGCTTCGTCAAACAAAGGGAGATAAGATTGGACATGACTTAAATACCAAACATGACTATCTAATCATGAATTGTGAATAGGACCGGGACGATCTCAATATTTTGAAACCGGTTTATCATTGGTATGAAATCAAATCAAACTGGTTAATTGGCCGCCGTTTGCGAAAACGACGTTTCCTTTAATGAAGATATACATAAACCACACGAAGACCTTGTCAACTGATCAAGGTACCTTCGGCAAGTGAACTCATTGGTGTCTATTTTATCACTAAGTTATGCAATGTCAATATAAAATTAATATGTTGAACATGATCATAAACATGGATTAATATATCACATACTACCTAAACACATCAAGCTTGTTTGGTTGTTTTTGTGTGGATCAAAGCATTCAGGCATGTTATTGTCAAAGATAAAACACACAGTCATACATGTACCATTTATTGGCATTGTAGGATGCGTACTGTTTTAGAACGATTAGCAGATTTGCAAAAATGAAACCGGTTTCACCTTGTGATCGAATCGTATCGGAGCAATCGTCCCAGTCCTAATTATGAACACAGATAGCGCCTCAAGATACTAATATGATGATACCTTTGTGTATCAGCTACAGTAATAATGTATATTACAATAAAATGACACAATGAATGTTTGTTCCACTTCATTCCACATATCCCTTGGCTTGTACTTTTGCAATAATTCTCTCCAGTTGTCGTTTAGCTTCACATTGTGGAAAGTTGGACATGTCGTAATATTGGGGTGCAATCTGAACCATCCTATAAACAAGGTAAACTCGACCATTAATCATCAACAAGTCTATGTACATGTAAGCTACTGTATACATTGCAAGTTTCACAATGACATCTCATTTGAATACTCTATTCTCTATTTTTTCTCAATTTTTAGTAACAATGACCTCGACCAAACTTGATAGAATGAACTTGATGATACCAGGTCATTCAAATATGTACCTGGCGAGGCCTGACTAATAATGCATCAAGGTCAGTATCTCCCTACTACACTGTTACAATAATTCTCCATGGCTCAGTGGTTATCACCCTTGTCCTCTAATCTGGGGTGAAGGCATATTTCGGCAGAACGCCGACTGCTAAATAAAGGCTATGATCGGCATAGTTGATATCCGGAACTCTGTGCAAGGTGGTTTTCCCATTAATTTACATGTAGGTACAAACAAATCTGGCCTAGTTAGTCTGGTTTTGTATTCATATGCAAATACAACTGACCCAAACTCTATTGTCCAGATATGAATATTCAAGTGTCACAAGGATTATAACGGTAAACGTCTATTTGTACCTACAGATTAGTGGAGATCCGGAGTAGGTCTATTGAAGCCCCAGTAGAAGCCTTGTCCATTATAACTAGCCAAGTCAATCAACTTGAAAGATTTTTAACAGACGGATGAACAGACAGACAGGTGCATCAAAATATGCTTCTACATCAGTAAATGCCGGGCCAAAATACAAAATTCTAAAATCATACCATTCAGGCTTCACATCGGTCACAGTGCGGATGTAATTTTTCGTGGTCAATACAAATTCATTGTAGAGTACCCATTCAGGTTTGTGGTCAAGACATGTTGACGGATGTAATTGTACAATCTGGTTATCCTTGACAGTCAAATAATGACCGGTCCTCTCAAGATGTGCAATCTATAATCATGCAATAGAAAGATAAGAAATTAAAAGTGGTCTGATAATGTTTCACATTATATCGTCACACCAAGAATTTCATCAAGAAAATCTAGTATAACAAGAGATGTTTGTGAAACATGTATGCCCCCATGACAGCCTTATTGTGGTTGGTGAAGGTCAATGGGACCTTTGACCTCAAACTCATTAGGGGTTATCAACTGTTGCTGACAAACCTTCATGTTAAGTGTCGAGATCCTAGAGCAAAGTGTGCTTGAGTTATTGAACGAAAACCATTTGGTCTATTGACAGACAGTCAGACGGACATGAGCAAAGCAATATACCCCTCATTAAAGATGGGGGACATAATAATTATGTACCTATACATACATGTTTATTCTACTGAATTAAACAAGCACAAACTGAACTTTTATTTCTACTTTTAGAAATAGTGACCTCAACTATGAAACCAGCGACCCCATTTTCAATCATAGTCAGCACCTTACACTAGCTACTGATACAACAAGTTTTATTACAATATCTTGTTTCTAACTTCTAAATCAAGCTATTGGCCAAAAACTGTTTTTCAGTAACAGTGACCTTGATCATATCCACGATGCTTAACCAACAGTTCGGATAAGGTCTCAATGCAACTATTTTCTTAAAATTTTGTATAAATTTCTCATTTTCAGCTGAACCAAAATTATTTTTAAGCAGTCCATTTGGCTTGTAGCCTGCTGTTATTGAGAACCCTGTATCAGCCCCCAATTTCAATCTGAAGCAGTGACTCACACAAGCTGCACGTATATGAAATTTCATTGATGGACTAAAGAAGGCATATCAGTAATACTCTGAAATAGAAACTTTTAACATGACAAGAGTGAAATATAATATCGACGGTGCCGAACCAAAACCCTGTAACTCAATTTTGGTGCGAAAACTTTTTTTGCAGCATCCGCATCTGCTAGACGTCCCACGCATTTCTTTCTTGTCACCATCTAAAGAGCCAATCACGTTACTTAGATGGCGACAAGACAGAAATGTACGGGACGTCTATCAGATGCGGATGCTGCAAAAAAAGTTTTCGCGCCAAAATTGAGTTACGGGGTTTTGTTTCGGCACCGTCAATATACTGTAAACCAAGAACCTACTTATTCTTCAAATGCCAAGTTTATAACTAGCTAAGGTAACAAGAGGCCATACTTCTGTTGATGGTTTGGACAGTATTATGTGGCGTTGACAATATAAGAGGTTAAATATGAAACATAAAAGCCAAGTAAGGAAGTTTGAAAGCAATACCTGGATGGTAGTGAACCGATAGTTAATAAGTAGTTTCAGGGGTGTCAAGAGGGCAAAACTTAAAATCTGCAACATCATACACAGCTGAACATTTTTGCCATACCAAAGGCCTCCCATGACATTATTTTCATATTTAACTTTGTATTAAAGAAAATCTCTCAGTACAGATCAAATTTACCATAACTTTGCCATTTCTTGAGATATTTTCATCAAACAACTTAGTAAGAAGTCATTGCTCTTTTAGGAATGCTAAATCCGGAATAATCAGGCAAATTGACATCCCTGTAATTTAATGTTGAGGTTGAGCTTGAAACAGATCAGGACCTCAGTGCAAAACTATGGTAACTGCCTATATATTAGGATGCAGTTATTACCATAGTTTTGCACAGAGCACTGGGGTTGTTCATAGGCTATAAATTCATTACCTGCATGAAGAATCCAGACACTAGAGCTTTACGAATGTTGAGATAATAGTACATTCATTACCTGCATGAAGAATCCAGACACTAGAGCTTTACGAATGTTGAGATAATAGTACATACATCACCTGCATGAAGAATCCAGACACTAGAGCTTTACGAATGTTGAGATAATAGTACATTCATTACCTGCATGAAGAATCCAGACACTAGAGCTTTACGAATGTTGAGATAATAGTACATTCATCACCTGCATGAAGAATCCAGACACTAGAGCTTTACGAATGTTGAGATAATAGTACATTCATCACCTGCATGAAGAATCCAGACACTAGAGCTTTACGAATGTTGAGATAATAGTACATTCATTACCTGCATGAAGAATCCAGACACTAGAGCTTTACGAATGTTGAGATAATAGTACATTCATTACCTGCATGAAGAATCCAGACACTAGAGCTTTACGAATGTTGAGATAATAGTACATTCATTACCTGCATGAAGAATCCGGACACTAGAGCTTTACGAATGTTGAGATAATAGTACATTCATTACCTGCATGAAGAATCCAGACACTAGAGCTTTACGAATGTTGAGATAATAATCTCTACTTGTGAAATCAGTACTACTCCTCTTCAAGTTAAATCTATCCATGATCCTGGCTAACTGCTGTCGTACATTGTCCGCACTCTTCAATGATCGGAAGTTGATAAAGTTGTCGTAACACCACTGCGGATCTTCTTGGTCTGAAACATAGTACAGCAAGTGTGTGTTAATATCAGGGGTTCTACTGAGGCATAATGTCCAATCGTGAAAATAAGTGGCATGTCTGTTTTGGGTGCCATAAAGCACACATTCCTACACCTTAACCAGGTTAAAGTTTCCAACATTGTTTGGATAATGGAACTTCAAATGACCATAGCTTTGTCAATTCTTTGAATTTTTTAATCAGATAACTTTTATTTATTTATTCTTCCTAATGCAGCCAATCCAGAATTGTGCACTATTGTACTAAGTATATACTAGAAGACAAAGTACAATGTAATTTTCGTTAATCAAGAGTGAAATAAATAGAGGATCTTGCATGAGTGCTCATTACATACGAGTTTTATTAAACGAGTGGACATGTCTACAAGTTTAATAAAACCTGTATGTAATGAGCACTCATGCAAGATTCTATTTATCACATAATCTTAGAGAACGCTCATTAACGATCAAAACGCTGATGTATGCTACATAGATTTCATTAAAAATTTAGCGTCACAATGTGTGCGACGTCATTTGTATTATACGGACGTCACAGGTTGATTCAAGGCACGGATTAACTTACGTTACGTCACCCTAAACCAACCAACCAATAAATGTCAAGCTAATTTAAATGTTTAATGAATGGACAGGAAATGCATTACCATATTTCCTGCACGGCTTTAATGCACTACCATGCCGCAGGTTATGTGATAAAAAATGATCTTTCGCCAAAGATCAACATGTGACAATTATTACGCCATAATGATATAACGCATAATTTGAAACCTGGCATCATTGACATAACGTTTCTTTTTTGCCATACTTTTTTTCTTCACTGAATCTCAGTGATTGATAGTGAACCAATGATGAACGTATTAAATAAGAGTAATGCTATGAACTTACTTTGTTTAAATGCGTGGTAGACATTTAGCAGTGTAAGATGATCACCGTCTATGTGGGCAAATCTCATCTTGCATTCATCAGCTGCTTTCCTCAGTTCGGTAGGTCGCACAAAACACTGCGGGACTAAGAATTGTTGGGTCGGGGCCCAAATGGACCCATTCCCCTCTCCATTAGATCACATGTATATGAAAACTAAAAGAAGCTAGTCTATCAGGCAGTGGATATTTCTATAACATTACCCTTTTGTTTGGCTGTACAGACAACACTAGGATATATCTATGTTTATAATAAATACTTAACAGTCTAATAGTTGTCTTTATACCACTGTCTGCGATAACGATGCAAGTGTAACACCAAGATGTAAAACTAAAACTGATTTTTACAAAACCAATCAAATAATTTATTTCAGTTTTTTAGCTCTAAGAGATTGGTATTTGAGCTGATAAGTCTTTTAAAAGTGCAAATAAAAGTAATATTAATTTCTGCCTCAGACATGATTAATTTATCACTACATTGCTTAATATTCATCTTGGATGTATGCATGGATGAATGAAATATATATACCTGATAACATTGCTGTTATTGAAAGTATCTCATTGGAACAGCTGAAGTCTGTGCTAGCTATAACCATCTTGGCAAGCTGAGGGTCTAACGGAAACTCGGCCATCATTGAACCTAACTCCGTCAAGTCACCATTATCATCTAAAGCAGCCAGGTAATTCAGCAACTCGAGAGCTCGCATCAGGGTTTCAGGAGCTACAAGAGGGAATAATATCAGTTTTATTGGTATAATCTGCATGTAAACAATGATATACATAGTAACATAAACTGGTAATGACATATACCAGACAAACAAGACTGTGTTCAGTAAATGCTTATGCCCCGATGGAAGCTTTGTCCATAACATATAGCTGAGTTTGAGTTTTAGCATTTTGTAACGAACGACCAAACCGACAATCACTGAATACCAGGCATAACAAGAGCACCGCCATACGGGGCAATATACGCCCGAAGGGTTTTGTTTCAGGTTTTGGTACCAAAATTTTGACAGTTGACGGCAAAAGGACAGCCCTGAACAAAAAATGGAAGAAATCCCCCTCAAAAGTGACAGAGCGGAAGGGAAACAAAGTCATATGACCTTTAACCCCTAAGTGTGACCTTGACCTTAAAGCGTCCCCTCCAGAACATGCGCTCTGCATGTCGTCTTGATGTGGTGAACATTTGTGTCAGGTTTCTTTAAAATCCTTCTAGAGGTTCAAGAGTGACAGAGCGGAAGGGAAACAAAGTCATATGACCTTTAACCCCAAAGTGTGACCTTGACCTTAAAGCGTCCCCTCCAGAACATGCACTCTGCATGTCGTCTTGATGTGGTGAACATTTGTGTGAGGTTTCTTTAAAATCCTTCAAGAGGTTCAAGAGTGACAGAGCGGAAGGGAAATTGCTAACGACAGACGGACGGACAGACAGACAGACAGACAGACAGACACAGAGGCCCTTCGGGCGTATAAAAAAAGGTAACGTCTACAGTAAATATACGGTTGTAGCATTAATATTGCGGCTACTAGAATTAGGTAGAAATTTTTATTTTATTTTTTAGTAACAGTGACCTGTCCCCAACACGCCCAATTTTCCATCCCAAGCAACCTTTTCACATAAGGTACATACACAACAAGTCCCATCATGATAACTCATTCCTAACACAATTAATGAAATGGAAATAACTTGTTCAAGCCCAGTTTTATTCCATTGGAAAATCTGGGTTTTTTTTTTTTTTTTTTTTTTGGAAAATCTGGTTAATGATTAATGAAGTAAGAATTAACTGCATTAAGGAAATGATAAAAAATAGAACACTTTAAACCAATCTCTATAGAGTACAATAAAAATAGACATCAGGGTACTGTTTAATCGAAGTACTTGTGTAATCGTAAACGTACATTCAAATATATTTTGTATTATTCTTTAACAACTGCAAATTGGGAACAGATGTTGTTTGTAGTGGTTTATCAACTAAATCTTGGTTAGTATTTCAACTCTATTTACCATATTTGGTAGTTGTAAAAGTATTATAAAGAATTCTAACTTGATCGTAAGTTTAAGATTTTCATAAGTATGTTGATAAAACAGTACAGGAGTGGTGGTTACCAAACAACAAGCATGCTAGATCATTGAATGACACGTACCTGGAGGATCCATGAAGTCAAAATGTACCAAATCATCAATACCCAACTTCTTCAGCTGTAAGACCACTGATCCGAGGTTAGATCTCAGGATTTCTGGGTATGTATTCTCCTGCATCTCTTGTTTGAACGCTTTCTCTGTGTACAGTCTGAAACATTTACCAGGTTTAGTTCTCCCGGCACGACCAGCACGCTGTTGGGCACTTGCCTTACTGATAGCAGTGACAAGCAATGACTCTACACGAATTCTAGGGTTGTATACCTGTATGAACAAACATAAACATGGGTATAATTTGAAAACCATGAAAAATCTGGGGCCAGTTATGTTATCAAGTTTAAAGATCCTAGGGCAAACGGGTCTTGAGGTATTGAATGGAAACCATTTGGTCTACCAATTGACCAACATATGCAAAGCAATACGGCCGGTATCAATATGGGGGCATAAAATTTTTTTTGGGCAGGGGAATAGGTTGAATTTCACCCCCTTAAACAGTAGATCAAGGGCCCTGACTAATGTTATCAATCCCAAGTTTGTAGACTACTAACACAAGCTGAGGAGTCAGTCTATGAAGGAGCACTTTACTTGCTAGACTGCCAAGTAAGCAGTGTGAGAAACTAATTATAGTATCATGGAGTGATGATGGACATGGTCAGAGGTAACAATGGGGAAACATGCCTAGAGTTTCTGAGCCAAGCGCTTTCCACAGGAAGTAATCCATGCCTTCTATATTTGATTGAAAGGTAGGTAACTGAATGACAGTGCTCGGTAGCAGTTTACTGCAGAAACGGACACCACATGTAGTTTGTTTGCATTTACTGAAGGCAACTTCTAAGATAATTAGGGAGATGGGATAGTGTTGATATAATACCAATATTAAATATTAAAATGTTAATAAATTTCACCCACCTTTTGTTTCGCAAATCCAGGATCAATCACGAACACAACACCATCAATAGTCAGCGAGGTTTCAGCAATATTTGTTGACACTACGACTTTTCTACCGATAGCTCCATTTGCCTTATTAGGTGGTGGAGGTTCAAATATTCTTTGTTGTAGATTAGGTGGTAATGTGGAATATAATGGTATACATTTCATGTCTCCAACTTCTGGTCCCAAGTTATCCACTTCTCTTGATATTCTCTTACACGCTTCATCAATTTCCTGCATATATCAAATAATGTAATTAATTAATACAAATACAATATGCCCTCCCTTGTTTGGAATTGTAGGCCATTTTGATAATGGAAACTAGAACATTCACGGTCAAGATCAGTACCCTATGGTAGCATGTTCGAAGGGGAAGGGGAAGATATAAGTATAGTGGGTTGGCTAATTTTCACCGCCCCATGACATTTCAGTAACCAAGTTGATCGTATTCTTTTGTTTTTTAGTATCAACGCTTTAAGCCTTATTGGAGGTAGTCAAATTAATATGAAAACAATTATTACATCTGCTTGACTTTCTCATGATTTCTAATAATTCGTAAGAATTTTGACCTTGCTATTTTTAATTAAATCTGATATTCTTGAAATTATGTCGCCACAAAATGGTCTATTTAGCCAAAACCTTGAAATTTTGTTCCGTTGATTGCTTGACATTAAATGATTTTACAGTAATCAGCTGTGAGATAGTAAGAACATCCCCAACCTCTTGTCCAGTAAGAAAGAGTAGAACATCTCCTTCTATCTCCTCACACATATGTATCTGTAGTACCGTCCTGATAGCGGCCTCGAGATAATCTCTCTCAGGTTCTGGTGTGTAGAATATCTCTACAGGATGTGTTCTACCGGGTACACTCATCAATGGTGCATTGTCAAAGTAATTCTGCAACGAGTAATCAGTTTATAAATACAGTAAAGTTCCGCTAATAAGATCACTTTGATTATTTTGAAATCATGCAGATTTTTGCCAGTTTAAGGTCCCAAAGTATTAAATTTAGAACAAAAAAGGTCCGCTAATAAGACCAATTCGCTATTAAGACCACCTTTTTGACTGGTCTTATTAGTGGAACTTCACTGTAACAGGGTTTTCACGTAGGAAGCTTTTTGTACATTTAAGGAGGCCAACTTGGGCAAGGTGCATGAGCATTTAAGGTGGAAGGCCTCTGGGGATAAATTTGATGAGGCCCAAATATCATTTGAATAAGCCATGAATAAGCTTAGCTTAACACTCAATCCTTGATTTGTATGTTAAATAAATTGTTGTCATATTATGACGAATAAACTATTTTATTGTTTAAACCAGTAATTAAGTAATTCACTCAAATGTCAACATTTAACAAGACTAGAAAATACCATGAAAACCGAATTTTCTGGTCAATCAAGGTAAATTTGGCATACATATAAATACACTCTGTTTTTTACCATACTGACCCCATGTTAACTTTCGTCAAGAAATCTCATTCTTAACAAAAGTTAAACTACTTGTGGACACGGGTCAACCTAATAATCTGGGTTTTTTTCTTTGTAAAATCTGGATAAATGTCAAATTTCTTCCACAGGAAATATTGTTTGAGTCTATACAGTTTTATCATATTATCAAAACTGGGTTTCCAAAATACCTATCATCTATAGGACACTTTTGAGCATTCAATCTAAATGCCGAGGTTCTAAATGTAGCTTTCAGCAAGTTCCAAATATCAAAGGCCGAAGGTCAATTTTAATGGTCAAATAGAAACGAATCAATGGTTACAGTTTAAAATTGAAGTTTTCCTTACCTGAAACTTGCCAGCATCCAATGTAGCACTCATAATGATGATTTTTAAATCTGACCGTTGCTTAGCAACCTCTTTCAACAATCCCATAAGTATATCAGTAGCGAGCGTACGTTCGTGAGCTTCATCAAGTAATACAACACCATAGTTCTCCAGTAAAGGATCAGACATTGCTTCTCGTAACAACATACCATCTGTCATATATCTATAAATAGTAACAACATACCGTCTGTCATATATCTATAAATAGTAACAACATACCATCTGTCATATATCTATAAATAGTAACAACATACCATCTGTCATATATCTATAAATAGTAACAACATACCATCTGTCATATATCTATAAATAGTAACAACATACCATCTGTCATATATCTATAAATAGTAACAACATACCATCTGTCATATATCTATAAATAGCATTAACAACGTACTGTAAAATCATTTAATTTTGCTGGGATGTCATTTCGTGGTTTTGGTAAACAAGAGGGCCCAAACTAGCTCTTTATGGCCCTAGGTCGCTCACCTGTAGCACATTGGTCTAGACATCAGTTAGACTTACATTCTGACCATATTTCGTGAAGATTGGATCAAAACAGGGGTCTCAGTGAGCACAAGGTTTTTCCTAAGGTTTGACCAAGTGAACTGGTTTTTAATCCAGCATGACCTAGTTTAGAACTTGTCCTAGATTTCATGGAGAGCATCATTATGACCAAGATTCATGACGATTGGAAGTCAGGCGACACAAAAAATGTTAAAACACAGGAAAGTTGTAGTCAGTACTCCTCTGTCCTCATACTTTGCAAGCTTAACTAACAACATGGTAATCCTAGATGCACAATTAAATGAATGATACTCACTTGAGAATTGTTTTTGATGATGTACAGTCTTCAAATCGAATGCTGTATCCAACCTCCTGTCCTAGACCAACATCCATCTCTTCTGACACACGCTGTGCTACAGACATGGCAGCCACTCGACGTGGTTGTGTACATGCAACACCTTTCTTCTGATACCGTAATCTTACCCAATCTAAACACCATTGTGGAATCTGTAGAGGAAATAAGTTTTAAATATCAGGTCTTTCATTTGACCCTTTGACAAAAGTGCCAGTTTTAAATAGTATTTTCATTCAAAACATTATTATTCATTTTGAATTTTTATTTAAACAACGTTACAATAAATAATTTTCTGGTTATGTTGCCTTCCATGGGTTAGTCGTTCTCCATGAAAACCAAAGTCTCCTGACTGACAAATTTTGGTTCGACTGACAGAAAATCCTGTATTATTCTATTACATGAATATGAAAATTTACTAATTTTACCAATTTGGACAGACAAGTTTAAAACCTTTTTGCGGAGCCTGATACCACTTGTCTCAGACCACCATTACAGGGTAAAAAGGGATCGACATAATTAACACTGGTCCCCTAGCCCGGGGCCTGTGAAAATCTTGAAGGACCAGTGAAAATCACGAAGGACCAGTAACTGTTCTCTTTACAAATTGAATGCTTCTTTACAGTCTGACCAGTGACAGAAAATAGTTAGTGTCAACCCCTGGTTAAGTGTCAAGCCTTGAAACCACTTGCCTCGGACCACAAGACCCGTGTCAAGCCGTGATACTACTGTATACATGTACATACCTGTGTAGTTTTACCAGACCCTGTCTCTCCTACCAGTACTAATGTTTGATGCTTGTTTAGAACTTCTGTAAACTTTTCTTTATATTCCCAAACTGGCAAACTCTTTCGCTTGGCCAGTAACTGTAAGTATCTGGGAGTATGTGGTAACCCTGAAATGTAATTTTGTTGGTATAAATATTCATATATTGGTGATATTGTGGCCCGGCCTACATTCAATAGTGAATAGTTTTACGTAAATGTTAATGTATGCTACAACTAGCTATAAATTATAAATAGTAAAGTGCAGCAAGTAATTTGCATTTATAAGAAAAATGCATCGATTTTGGTGACATTTACACGATATTTGTAAAACAGTATCCAGAAGTCATGATAAAGTGTATCACCACAATATGAGCAACTGATGAGAGATAATTGATGTTTACATGTTGTTAACTGACTCGATGTTTCAATTCCACATTCAGGTCAGAGAATCATTTAGAGAGCATGATATTAGCGTTTATTGAACACAGTCTTGTGGAAGCCTTGTCCATAACAAATAGCCAAAAGTCAACCAGGGGCCATAATTCTGTTGGAGTGTTAGATAGTGTAACATGGCTTTGACAATGTAATGTGTTTATGATGGTCAACAAGTATGTCAAGTTTGAAAGCAATGCTTTGATGGACTTCAAAAATATTTGAGTTCGCAACATTTTGTAACAGACAAATTTTATGGACGAACAAATGGACTGGTGCATCTCTATATGCCACCTGCAGCAGACTTGCAGCAATACTAATTTAATACTAACCAGTAAATGGATTGATTTGTAACTGTGGTTTGGGAATGTTGAACTGTTCAAATATTGACTGATGTTTGCCTCCCTCTCTGTGAGGTGACCTCGAACGCTCCCTCTTTCTGTCTCGGTCATCATCCCTGAAAAGTGAAATAATAAAATCAGAGTTGTGTTCACCTTAGGCGTCGCAAATCTGCTTCAGGATCTCTGTCCTCAGCAGCGAACTTCTCCACATCCCTGCAACAATGCCATATTGACCAGGACAAGCTAAATTTCAGACCTGAAACCATTGAATAATTACCAGACGACTGACTGGAACAAACAATCCCGGACAAAACAAAATGTAATCGGTCATCTCCGCCGGTCAATACTTTTCAGAATGTCCGAGCTTCGTGAATGCAGAGAAAATAAATAAAATAAATTCCGTTTTTCTTGTGAAATAATTATCTTGAATCTCACTGTCACATAGTCCAAGCTTCTTAGACGATGATTATTCCATTTCAGTGATTATTCCAATTCATCGTCTAAGACCTTTCTTCTTTAAAACCTAACAGGTGTACGACTCAGATTGAGTCGCGTTCGTTTTATGACAAAACATATGTTTTCAACAAAATAAACATCGTCTCCCTATGAATTGAACCATATTCTACCAACGTACACCAAAAAACAAAATCTATCATAAGAAATACCATCAATTCTGCTGATTGTTTCAACCCTATGGATTTCACAGTTCCTGTTGCAAATTGCCATTATTTGAAAAGCGATAATAACAAAAGTGTTCCGAAGCAAACCCAGGGTTCTCGGCAACGCGTAATTACGCGTATTTGGACGCATACTTTTGAAATCAGACGCACAAAATCGGCGATCAACGCGTTTTCGGAACGCAAGCTTTTTCCGACGCACGCATTTGACCTTGGGTCATAAATTCGTCGTAAAAACACGATTATACAATAAACAATTGCAGCGTCCCTTGTATCGAGTAATTGACAGGCGAGAGGCGGGGTTAAATACCCAAGATATGCATCGTGAACCAATCAGCGTTCGCGAGTCCTCAGATAATCATTGACGCGTCCCCCGAAAAATAAACTTTATTAGATCGATGCATATGTGTAAATCACAAACTGTTACGTAAACATGGTGATAATTGATATCTCCACTTAATTACTGACCAAGTTGTTTATTTAATTGCCGACAGATTTATACGACGATTTTAATTTTTGTCGTAACATTGTAACATCGGAAAAGCGATTCGTTAATCCAAACTTATTATTTACGATTAACGCGTGTGTTATAAATTAAATCCAAACAATAATTTCGAATTATACAAATGCCGAGTTAAAAACATACCTATTAAATTCATATTCCGCGCTGATAATTTCTTGATAAAAATATCACAATCCCAACACAAGCAATATTTCCGACTCGAGGTCATTTTGACCTAATTACCACGGAAGAAGAAAGTTTCAACTGTACTCAGTAAAGGTCGTCAGTTTCAATTATCAAACGCACGTGCGGCGACAATTTCTACATCAAGGTCGTTTGTTGGAACCGACGCGGGTAACTTCAAAGGAGCGGTCTAGCGATTCGGTGAACTTTGATCGTGCGACATGTGAACTTAATGCCGTAAATTGTATTCGATATACGTGCTTTTCATTAAATTTGAAAATATGACTGATGCAGCTGACTTTTTCTGGGTTTACCAACTTTGCTGATTTAGTTCACTCGCGAACATTCATGATTCAACGCATGTCAATTGACGAGATGTTTAAAGCATTGAACGATGCTGGTATGATTCGAGTTTTAACACAATTTATTATATTCAAACATAATCAATCATTTTACGAGCTTTTGGCTGCAATTGACCGTGAATAGGATAAAGTACGACATGCAAGTTACAAATTTCGGACGCGTACATATTTTCGGATGAGATCGATTTTTTTTATCTTTTCAATTTTCGATCGATCTTTTATCAATTATTAATACGTAGCAAGAATGTTATGAGTATGTTAATTGTAATTTAGCCTTTTTTCTGGGTATGAATGCTGATTCTACCATTCAGTAATAGGTTAAGGATCAACCACAAAATAATTAAGCTGCTTAAAAATGTCACATATTGATATAAAAAATAAATATTTATTGGTAACAAACAACTGGAAAAATAGCTCCATAATTAACCAGAATGCAGGATTAAAGGCTTTAGAAATCAAAATTTTCTTGGGGGAGATCCCCCAAACCCCCCTTGCGGGAGGGGGTCACCCCCTCCCTCACCCTCCCCCTCTCGTCGCTACGCGACTCGGATACAGTCCTCAGGACTCCTACTTTTTTGCAAACAGGAGTCCTGGGACTCCTACTTTAAAATCCTACAGAGAACCTAGTGCTAATGATAGACCCTGCGATTGCTTCACGGTATGCTACACTATGTTTTACAAACTTGGGTGCTAAATAGCGGCTCTTAGATGTGCATAGCTTTTTGCGACACGATTCTTTGTCGCTGTTTGGTGACCGATTTAGAGCATTTAAATTCAATATACAGTTAAAGCACACCACACATGCCTTCATAAATACCTTTCCTATCGTTCAATACCAATATTTGCAAGAACACTAACCTCACTGATGCACAAATTAATCCAGTTTCACTTCCACTGCCAAATTACTGAAATTTCCAGAATGTTGACAAACAACAATATGGCGAATTTTTATTAGACAAAAAAAGTGGCTAAAACCCGGTATCCGGAACATAAAACCCGGAACGATAATCAAGAACAACTACTCTGTACAGATTAATTATTTCGTCTAAGACACGTGCGTCTACATTAGATAACCAAAATGGGGTCAACTGAAATTGATTCACGGCGGCTGTCAGAAAAACGTTTTATCTAATACTGGTTGTGTAAAGGTATATTTAATGATGTTTTTGTAGTTTATGAATGAAATAAGCGTTACTATGACCATGTTAGCTGTTAAATACAGAAAAGGTGGTTTAGTTAATTACACTTTGCTATGGAGAGCTATTAATAGAGCTATAAAACTCAGTATAGGAGCATATTCATACCGCGAGTATCTGAGTTTTACTAGTAGAACTACAGAAAACCCTGAAACCACGTGATTCATTTTGGGAAATCCTGGGGTTTCCCGGTGTTACCATAGATTGTCGTCTGCGAAAATAGCATTATTTTTTAGTGCGAATTTAAGTTTAAAGTTTGTTTTTGAAAATAACGTGTTTATTTATTATCTAGATGTCTATTTAGATGTTTGTTTCAAGAAAGACACATTTTCAACCATGTTTCATAAAAAATCGTATTTTCAAAAGCGCACATGTGCGCATCTGCAACACATGTAAATATTTACAATGGCGGCTCAGTTAGTGTTAACACTGAAGTGAATTGAAACATCGGGTGTGGGATGGTTATAAGCAGGTGATATATTGATAACTTTTGGACAAAACATTTGATTGATATTACTTTTATACGAATGTGCTATTTTTTCGGCGAATTTCGAACAGTGAACTTGCATTCCGAGCGTTTATCTTAAACAGTTGACTTTTAAAGAGGACAGTTCCATAACTAAAGATCGACGTCAGTCAAAAAAAAGATCATTTAGTTATGGTACCCAGAACTAACTGTCACATTGTTACTCAGTAGTGTTGTCAAAAATTGTGATTGACAACAAATAAACAAAATCTTACATTTATTAATTAATAGTCATAATAAATGAATAAATTATAAAGCGACTATTTCCTAGATCTGGTGGGTCGATAATTCTTGGAGCGAATCGCCTCAAAACAATACTAAAATCAGCAAAAGAACAATTGTCACTGGTGGCTTAAAATAAATTAAACTTGTTTAATTTACTGTGATCAATACTTTACCTTCTTCGACCAGAATGTGAATCGCCGACGTCTATTCTGTGTCGTTTAGACATTTTTACCCAAGAAGCACGATTCTATACGAACGTCGGGTACGACAGCGAGACGATTTACCTTAATCGAGCACTTCCGGAACATTATGCGCGTGCTTGATTCTCACAGTCATAATGAATTATAATATCAATAATCGGCAATTCGCTACTTTAAGCAAAACTTATTAAGAAATAAAGCAACAAAAAATGAACCAATTGATAAACTATGACACTTAATTGTTGCATTTAGTCAATATTTTCACCTGGTCAATTTTACGCGAATATTGTTCCTAAAACATTTAGAATAAGGTAACACGCACGTGCGATGTCATTTCCTTTGCTGGTTCCCGACTCGAGCATTGGAAAAACGTGGTTGAAACAGGAACAAAATATCAGAACGTAAACATTGACAGAAATCGTATTAATTTGTTATTTTATTAATCATTACACAATGTCTGACGAGGAAGATGCCAAGTTGATGGAATTTCACGAAATGGGACTTGATGACAGATTGCTGAAAGTAAAGAAAATTCTCTATCAATTGACAATTCAAAGAAGTCAACTTTGACTTCCAAGTTTGGTCAATTTTATTATTTTATTGAGGGGGGGGGGGGTTAAAAATATATTGTCCTTACCATCTAGCCCATGATCATCCTACTAGTATGGATTCATTCAGGCGCGCAGCTAGCTATTTCATGTGTGCTCGAGAGGGTCGTCAATTGAAACCCTTAGTGTGAGGATATCGTCCCGGGTTAATTTTTTCCTTTCTAATGTCCCACACACCTGTGAGTGAATACTCTCGATGTCAACAATCGTGCGACACAGGAAGAACAAATGTTCTTACACTGTGTTAATCTGCATTGGTATGTCACAAATATGAGAAACTGAGTCTTGGTATCTCGGCGAGTATAGGGTAGATATGATTATGATATTGGTACTGCTACTCAGTGGGCTGGGGAAATACCAGAGATTTAACCATCAGCTGTACAAATAATTGTATCATAACATGGTCTGCTCTGTCCCAACACATATCCGCTGCCCTTTTTGTGTACATACAGGTCACTAAGGTGTTGTAACTGTACTTTGTCATTTTTGATTGATTTTTAGAGCATTTCTTGTCCCTAGTATTAGTAAACAGTTGTATAACTTTGTCATTTTTAGTTCAAACAACTTCAAATTTGATATGCATATTTCTTTCAATGACTTGAAGTGCAGTGCCATGAACCGTAACTCTACCTTGCATCACAGGCCACTCATCCAACTTGTGAAGCTCTTATTATACTGTACTGCACCATCATTATAGTACAGTTAAGTCAAGTGTCCTGCACTCATAGGCTTGGCTTATGTTCTGACATTGTTAATTTCAGGCCATTTCCAAATTAGGCTGGTCAAGCCCCACACCGATACAAGAACGTGCTATACCACTTTCATTAGAAGGTAAAGATGTATTAGCTCAAGCAAGAACAGGTTCTGGCAAAACTGGTGCTTTCGTTATTCCAGTGGTTCAGAAGATTTTGGCATTGAAACAGGTATAATTACAGTATGCAATGTTATTTGTATTAATAAAAATCAGATAGTCTAGACTGAGACCGTATTCTTAATGTTTCACTTTAACCAACTGTTACTTATGAGCAAAATGGATCTGGAGCGGAACAAAAAGTAAAACTACTACTACCAATGATAAGAAAAAAGAAATTAAACATTAACAATGGCCAACATTGTCAGTTTTAATACTGCCGTAATATTTGCACATTTGCAATTGTGACATCTTGGCCAATTCCGTTTTGTCTGGTTATTCTTCTTCTTCCGTTAAAGTACAGGACACCATCTGGCATATACTTGTACTATTACAATTGCATAATGAACGAGGTGGTCAGAATGACACATTTCATAAGGTTCCGTTAACCATTGTTGTTGTTGTGATCATGTGACTGTTCTTGCTGCACCGTCTCTTCTGTGGTACTGGAGAGAACAATTTTCTGAGCAGTGAATTGGTGAGTTCCTAAGTGTGTGCCATTGTCTGAAATGTGTAGAACAACATTACCAAGATTTAATGAATCTTGCCAAATTTTCAAGGAGTGTTTATAAAATGTTTTTATGATTTGCCCAATGTCCATATTTTTTATCCTTTTGGACATTAAAAAAACCCATCTCTTGGCTCCTTGTGTAATAAATAAAGTAGAGATATATGATTAGTACTAACAATGAACATTTATATTTATCAGACAGCTACAGAGCAGTGTGTGAAGGCCATTATTTTGACCCCAACAAAGGAGTTATGCAATCAAGCATACAGAAACGTCCTGGTTAGCAAATTAATATCTTATGTTTCTTCATGAAATTTTACAGTTTGTGTTGTAATAGTTGAGTTATTCATGTTATAGATGTAGGCCTAAAGGATCTCCCAAATATGACCTTCTGATAATTTATTTGCTGGGGTTTAAACAGTATAACCATTATTTTCTGATATATTGTGGATATACAATTAGACTTCTTTATCTCGAGGTCTGATCGGGAAAGGTAAAAAGGCTCAAGATTAACTGGGTGCTCATATTTATTATTGAAGTACATTTTTAAATTCACGTTAGTGACTCCAGTAGCAGAAGTTTAACTCACTTCTTTTCGTATATCAATACAGTTGTACTTACTGATTTTGTTAAGCCAATAAATAAGGTAGGACTTGCATGAAACAGGACGGGTAAAGCGGGTATGTTGATCTGGATTGGTATTCAATATTGATTTTACTTGACTTAAGGATGAGGTCAACCAATCAGACCACACCAAAAATGATTAAACTTTTGGTTGGTTGCAAGCGATATGATGCTAGGGATATCCTTAATCTATAATTAAAAAGATAATTATTGATGACAATCCCTAGAATTTAATTTCTGGCCTCATACGATGGAATTGTTTGATTGGTTTCAGGAGTTAACATCAAGTTGTTCCCGGGAAGTGAGATGTGTGGATATATCGCTTCAAGTTCCTCTACCCACCCAAAGGTTGGTTAACTACATTGTGATTCAGATTGGGTTCTGGCCCCTTTCTCCCGAAACATCTCAATCTGAGATAAATCTCACCTCAAATATTGCTATGTGTGGTTTGGATAATTTCCATGAGAGGATGTACTGAAAATTAGCATTATAAGCAGAAAACATAGTTCTTGGATTATTACAGTAAAATTTAATGGGTTCAAATTTCAGATTTATTAAAAGTTAAGACTCTAATTTGGGCAAAAACTCAGTTTGAGATGAGATTTCTTCATGAGATGTTTCAGGAGATCGGGCCCAGATTACTATTGTGTACAATAGTTAGCATGAAACATAGTTGTCATAGATGCATCCATAGCTAAGTGGTTAGTGCATTTCCTGTCTAATCCAGCTACCAGGGTTCCAATCTGGGTGGAGACCCTCATATGCCTGTTATGTAACAACAGAAAGCTGACCAGAAAATAAAGGCTATGTTCGGCACATAGATGGCAGTAATATTTTGTTGCCTTTGAAAAGATCTCAGGAGTGAGACGGTGAACATAGCACTCCTCCTAATGATTTATATGACATTCTTGGCTCTAGACAGATTAATTGATGGCTCTTCTTCTCTCATATCCAATGTGCCCATACTGATACAGCAAGAATTAGTAAAATTGTGTCAAGTGTGATTAATATATTAAAAAGAAAATTTAAGTTTGTTTAAAATCAACCTTAAAATTTATTGGTAAATTATTTTGATGGAGTTATTATCATTGTTTCAGGCCGATGCTGGCAGAGAAACCTGACATAGTAGTGTGTACACCAAGCCGTCTTCTGGCACATATCCAGGCTGGCAATCTATATGTGAAAGAATCGCTAGAGATGATAGTTATAGACGAAGCAGATCTTGTTTTCTCATTTGGTTATGAGGACAACGTTAAAGCTATACTTGGGTATGTTTGTCATAGGTTAAATTTTTGTTTAATTTGGAAAAAGATCTTTGTTTTGTGTGATATACCGGCCAATATATGACAGTTTGGAGTGAATATGCGTAAGAATTAATCACGAAGGCCGTAGTTTAATTTTTAGTTTAATATTCATTTCTTTTCTAAAGACATAGGATTGGGCAACAGACTAAGCCTACATGAGCACTCTCCTTTGTTTGAAATGTGTAGTAGACTCTCGTTATCCCATTAGACCCCGCATGTTTGGCAAGACGTATACTGGTATACTCCCCTTACTTCCCCATTCCTACATACGAGCAGCTTTCTGAAAGTTCTGATAACAGAGCGATAACTTTACATTGGTATGGTTGATTTTTTAAAAATGAGCATTTTTTGAAAGTTCAATCTTTCAGTGAGACATCCATAGTAAATTTATTATTTTTTAAAGTATCAATCATTTTAATTTATGTAGACCTAATCTCATCCTCATAAATCCATGGTTAGTGAAGTCTCCAGACTAAATGGTTTTGAACCAGAGTATATTTCAGATGAAAAATATGCTGGTTGAAAGAGAACGGCCTAATCTGTGTATAACTTACTTTCACTGAATGTTCATGGGTACATTTATATTTTTAGTCATATGCCAAAGATATATCAGGCTTTTTTAATGTCTGCTACATTAGGGGAGGATGTTAAAGCATTGAAGAAGATGGTTCTACATAATGCTGTAAGTATCTCGTGTCAAGCACTCTTTGCCAATATAGAACCAGGGGCCTTATTCATCAACGTTGTTAGTCTAAAACTCAGACTTATACTTCAAATTGACAATATTTATGATCACTGCCATTTCGTTGCAATTATATTTAACCATGTGAAATTGTATCTGATCATTTGTTATTACCCACTAAACATATATACCAATTTATATAGAAATTGTTACATTTGTAATAACATGAGATCGAATAGAATATTGTAAAATGTAAACTCTGAGTTTCAGACTTATAACATTGTGAATAAGGTCCCTGGGGTGTTTCTGGCATCTTCTGTTTCATGCACTATCTTCCAAAAACTTAAATGACTAAACTATTCCAGGGGCCTTGCCCATATGGATTATCGGGTGGCGTGAATAAATAAAAACATATGTAATAATATAAATGATGATCTCCTCTTTTATATATTACTGCGTGAACAGAACAGAATAATGGCACTACCTAGTACTTTCTGTGTTACATCTTATAATACTATTGACATTATAACGATTGTTGTAGATAAAATGGATGATTGTATTTATACGGGGATTTCAAAGCCCTTCATTAAATAACCGACACAAGTCATGCATAGGACACATTTAAGATAAAAAAATAACTTAAATAAGAGTAGTTTGGAAGTACCAAATTTTTGTTAAATCCGAACAAGTTTAGCTCCATTATTCAAAGAAGCATTTTGACCAAATTGACTTACAAAAAAGTATTCATGAACATGGATAAAGGTAACAGTATAAAATGATTTCGAAAAAAAAACCTGGTAAAGCACATAGGCGTAACTATCGCAATAAATTTTACACTACCAAAGGATGTGACTGTGTATAGTGGAGTGCCCTGTCCACTGACAGCTCTTCTTCAGATTACACTCTACATATATTTGCATCTTTGTTTGATTTGATTTCAGGTGATATTGAAACTGAATGATTCTCAATTACCAGAGACCTCCCAGTTAACACAGTATCATATAAAGTAAGTAGACTGTCCATACATTATGAATTCCCGTACTTCTACATATCATACATAATTACCTCCCTTTATCGTTAATTATGCACAGAGTTCATAGTCCACAGTATGTCATTCATTGCGAGAAATATCCATTTTTTTTGGACATGGATGGTTCTGTCCTTTGTCAGACTCTTGCTTAGTAGGCAATTCCGCCTTAATATGTGACTTTGGATTGTGTGTGCGTATTCATTTTGAGAAATGCTTACAAAAGTCTCAGGAAAACTATATTTACCACTCAGAGACACATCAATTGTATTTTTACATGTTCTATTTTTCATGCTTCAGATGTGATGAGGAAGATAAGTTTGCACTGATCTATGCATTACTCAAACTACGACTTGTACGAGGCAAAACTATATTGTTTGTGAATAATGTAGACAGATGTTACAAGTAGGTACATTTTCTGTTTGAATCTTATTATGAGTCCCCTTTTCCACCGGACGGGACTATAGGTATACCTGCCGCTCGTCAGTCAGTCCACTCATCCATCCATCAATAAAATCTGGATCCTGCCATAGCTTAAGGAGATAATGCATGTCTAGTCATTTTTTTAATTCGGACAAAATGGTATTTTCCATGGCAACAGAAACATTGTCAACCTGGAAACCAGGTAGGGACTTCTGTATTGCTTGCAATTCCTTATTACTTGTCATTGATGCACAGCAGATAATAAACAGAAGTTGGACAAGGAGTGATCCTTTGAATTCTTGGAATATTTTCTGATTTCAGATTACGACTATTTCTGGAACAGTTTGGAATCCCAGCATGTGTGTTGAATTCTGAGTTACCAGTAAATTCCAGGTTAATTTTTTATCTTGATAGTTCCATGTTATGGTTTATGCATATAGCATTTTTTTTAATGCGTATAGCATTAATTTTGTGGTGTAAGTCCTTACGTAGGTAGATACTGTAATTTAGGTCTTTGTTTGAACACCTTCTGTTTTGTGGAATTTCTTCAAATATTCACAGATGAACAACCCTTATGTATAGATGACAGTTAAGGTGGTGTGCGCTCATTTATCTATCGATCAAATTTTCTTTGAAACCCCTTAAAATGACAGAAAAATAATATTTAAGAACATTGAAATCATAAAAAACATAATATTAAGATTTGTATTACATAGCATTATTTTTAAGTATCGATGAAGTTGTATGTGTACACCGGTCTATCCTTTTTACATTAACTACATTTTTGGCTTCCTGGTGAACAAATTCTGTATTTGTACATGATTAATAGTTACCTCGCCCACTTCCAAAAATAAATAATGTGATTTTTCATCATTATATTGCTACCAACATCTTACACACATTGTCAATCATAACTTATTGAAATAAATGAAAACTTGTCTTTGTGAAAATTATTGCTGTTTATGGGTTGGGGACATGAAGGTGAACAAGTATGAAAGCAATATCTCAATGGATTTTGAAGATATTAGAGGTTAAAAATGTTGTTGTTTTTTCTTTCCCAAGAAACCCATACCTGTCTGTCCTCGGACACTTAGCAAAGAAACGAGTTGGTATGGCCTAATCAATCGAACATTTTATATTACAGATGTCATATTGTAAGCCAGTTTAACGAAGGATTATACGACTATATTATAGCCAGTGATGAGACTCTTCTAGCTAACCCTCAAAATAAAACACAATCTACACAATCGACAGAAACTAAAAGGTATGTTATACTGATGATTGTCACTCTATCTCTACAAAGTCAACACTTCTATAACTCAGTGGTAAGTGTGCTTTCCTCTTATCTGGTGACAGACAAGTAAAGGCTATCATCTGCATTAAAATAATATATTTATTTATATCATTACACTGCTATTCCCTCCTATACAAAGTATATAGGGGTTGTATTGGAGTTAAGCTTGAGGTTGGTTGGTTGGTTGGTTGGTTGGTTCTTCCAAATTTTGTCTTGGCTATTTCTCTGTAACCCTTTGTCTGATTTCAATGTTACTTGGTATGACACATCAATACAAAGCCTTGTTGTGCACATTGTTGGTAATAACAAAGATTGTGATCACCTTATGTTCGGCATTTGTTGTCCATCGTGTGTCATCAACAATTAGAAAAGGGGCTATATAGGGGTCATGCTTGATTAACTGACTTGTTTGTTGGTTGATCAATCTTAATTTGTCAGGCTTTTTCTCTGTAACTATAACGCAAATTTAAATGATGCATCAGTATCAAGCCTTTTTGTGCATATTGTCAGCGAAATTTGGTCGAGTATTTGTCAATGAGTTATTTCCCTTTATTTTTTGCGCTTATAATTTTCTCTATAACAATTGACAGTGATTGGCTTGATTTTAACAAAACTTGCTGTGTCTATTGCCGGTACATGGCGATGAGATGATGCCACCTATATATAGGTGCAAAACTGAACTTCTATGAAATCCGAACAAATTAGGCGCTCCAAAAGATGTTTGGTTTGATCACATGAAGTGACATTACACTGTTATCTTTTTCTTTCATCAACTAATGTGTGTATCATTTCAGACAAAGAAAAAAAGATAAAGAATTTGGCGTGTCTCGAGGACTGGATTTTCAGAATGTTTCAAATGTTGTCAATTTTGATTTCCCCACAACAGTCGGTGCTTACATCCACAGAGTGGGCAGGTTAGTACACTAGATATAAACTCTTCCAGATATAAACTCTTCCAAATGTGTTGAAGTCCGAAACAAGATTTGAAGTCCAGGCTCAATGTATTCATTCTTATAGTTGTGAAAACTTCCCATTGTTTATTGAATACATGTCCGAAATCAAAACATATAAGGGATATTTGTTGATTTTGGTGTAAGATCGAATTTTATTTCACCGATTGATTGATATTTTCATGATTAGCAAAATTATATAGAGGATATTTGTATTTTTCCGTGTATGATCGGATGATAATTCACCGAGTGAGTAGCTGATGTAATACTTTCACGAGTGGTGTAGCCATAAGTATATAAAACGTAAGTCAGCTGCTCACCAGGTGAATTATCAAACGATCATACACGGAAAAATACTAATATTCTATTTATTTCATGCTTCAATAAGCTTAAATGATGGAAATACTCCACTACACCTCAAATGTTTCGCGTGACATCGTTTTCCGGCCATGCACGCGTCGAGTTGCAATCAAGTAGTTTTTCTGCAACGGCTTCAATTTCGTCCATTTATTTTACATTAAGTACATATAATGTTCTGTTGTTTGTTAAAGATTAAGAGAGCAAGTGAAAATGCTTATTTTTTTATTTTTGGTGGCGGGGAAATTGGTTTTAAAAAAAATAGTCTGTTTGCGTGAAATTATGAACTGTGAAATTATGAACTGTGAAATTATCGGGGAATAATCCACCGTTATTCCGCCGTAAACCACCGATAAGCATGAAATAAAGCTTTCTATCATCATGAGTGGATCAAAATAAGATCTTTCACCAAAAGTCAACAAATTTGCAGTCTTGTTCTTTTTAAACTGTAGTGAATGCCTTTAAAATTTTCTTGTTGATTATTATCCCCCATGGTGGATTGTACCAAAATGTCTGTATTTCCAGATGTTCAGTTCATAATATACTTTGTGCTTAAATGATCACCAAGGGAGGTAATTGTTTTTTGTAGTTACACTCTAAGTATAAGTAAAGACTGTTACTTCCCTTTGTCCAAATTCAAAAAATTGTATTTGTTAAAATGTTACTAATTTAAGGACTGCACGAGGTGATAGTAAAGGAACAGCTTTATCGTTTGTGTCAATAAAAGAAATGTCTCGTTTAGAGGAAGTGGAAAAACACTTGGCAGAGACCGGTGGTATGTAATCTTTAGTATTATATTATGCGCCCACGCCCCCACTATGTAATGGTGGAAGGGCATATAGTGTTCACTCTGTCTATATGTGAATGTGTGTGTGTGTGCTCTCATGAGGCACTGTAGCACATACTGGCATGGTTTTTAGATGGCTGCAAATGGCTCTATATTGATTTTGAATGTCTCCTACCCTGGTTATCTAGTATGAAGGCTTGCAACAGCCATGTCTGAACCATGGCTAGCCTCTTAGATGGCAGTGTCTTATGTGCTGCCCATCCATGGTCTGTTTTGTAGTTCTTTATTTTAGATAGTGTTGACCCTAACCTTTTCAGAATGCATAAACACGGATAAATTAAAGTTGTATGATTTTACAGCATTATTCCTTGCAGTTGTTTCTGCAGCTAAACCTACATCTAACCTACCCCATTTACTTCTAGGCATAAGGCTGGCTATGGGAGGGCTTAGTCAAAAACATGTAATGTGATATTTCTGTTTCTTACAGGACATGAAGCAACAGTATTCAAACCTTACCAGTTCAAAATGAAAGAAATAGAAGGTTTTAAATATAGAGCAAAGGTATGCAATAACATTCTCTGATGATTTTTATGATGCAGAGGCATATATTGATTGTCCTGTCCATCCAAGATGTTAATCAAAACTTTCAAGTTGTTGGCAACTCATCAAATATTTTCAAAGTGAATCAAGACATTGCTTTCAAACTTGGAATACTTGTTTATCATCATATATAATTTATATTGTCAACACCATTCATTACTCTCCATGTTTCTACAGAATTATGGCCCCTGATTAACTGCGTTTGTTTTAGGGACAAGGCTTTCATGTAGGGGATGCAGTCTTGTTATATTTAAAATCAACTAGAAATCAGCACACATGAGTGCAGCTCAAGGACAAGAACTCTGCCTGATCTAAACAGCAAATTTATGAGTTGCTCCCCTTTGTTTACTAACCTGTGATTAACTGAGTGAATATTGTTGTTTTCTACAGGATGCTATGCAGGCTGTTACCAGGGTAGCAATCAGAGAAGCTCGCTTGAAAGAAATTAAACAAGAACTTATGAATTCACAGAAGCTAAAGGTAAGACACTTTGCTGTGTATAATGTCTAAACCTCTAACAACAGAAAGTTCTAAAGCTGTATATTTGCTTAATTTCCCTACATTATAGAACACTTCGAAAACGTGCTTAGCCAATTTAGAGGTGGTTTCACAGGAATGTATGTGACTCTCTCCAAATTTTCTTCCAGGTTTGTCAACTCAAATAGAAAAAGGGTTCAGTTATCTTTCACATTCAAATACATATAAACCATTTTTTCGATCGTTGGCTTTTGGCTCCTGTGTCTGACCTCGAATGAGGGGCATAATAACACTTGAATTGATGTCATACACTCAAACATTGAAATTCGTGGTTATGGTTGGGGTCCTCATTATTTTGAAAATTTGGGACTTCAAAGCTTTTTTAGCCATAGTTATATTTTTACTTTATGACTAATGTTACATGTGCATACTGGTAAGTCTGTATGCCTGACTACGCCCCTGAGAGTCGTCATAGACCTCTCCTTGATATAATTATTTTCTTTTTTTCAGTCCCATTTTGAAGATAACCCACGTGATTTACAATTGCTGAGACATGACAAAAATCTGCACACTGTAAAAAGTCATCAACATATGAAGCATGTTCCTGAATACTTAGGTAAATCATCATATCTATTTCAGTAAATTCTTATTTACCATTAATAATTTTTCTGTAAAACTTTCTTTTATATGTGCATGAAGGAAAAAATTGCACTGTGTTGGTTTTTGACTGAATAATTGCCATTTGCTGGTAGAGGGTTTATTAGTCTGCCGAATTGCGACAGCTCTAGTTATTTATTAGTCCCCTACCAGTTTTCTACTGTAGGAGACTATAGGTTTGCCGTCCGTCTGTCAGTAAAGAAATCTGGATCCTGCTATAACTAAAACAAGTTTCAAGCTAGGTTTATGCAACTTGGTAAGTGGATAGGTATATGAGATTACACACGTCTAATCGTTTTTTTTTATTTGGACAAAAATTGTGGTTGCCATGGCAACAGAAACATTGGACAACCTGAAAACCAGGTAGGGAACTTCTGTATTGCTTGCAATTCCTAATTTTTTGTTGAATGAAGCTTTGTACATCTATGTGTTATTTGTTGTTTCAGTACCACAAACCTTACAGAAGTTGGCTGGTAAAGGTAGAAGAACGAAATCGCGACAAGGAGGTAAACATCACGGACCCTCACCAGGACAGTCAAAGTTTAAGGTATAGTGGCGCAATTTCTATGTTTTTTTACTAAATTGACATCATTCTTCACCCACTGTGGAGAATAGGGTCATGAACAAGATTCTGGACATTTTCTGTTAGTCTCCATTCTAAGCATATGTGCCATTTCTAGGCAAAATTCCAATGGCCATAATTTTTTGTAAAATTTAGATAATTCTATAAATTATTTTGAATCATTGTTCCTCTGATCATGCTCTTCAAAATGATATGCAACATCATATAGTCACTGTTTGTACAAGTTTGATTAATAAATAATCCAATATTGGATCTAAGACCCTCATGGGTCCAAAGTCACAGTTTGGCAAAAAAGGTTTTTGATTAGAGAAAATTTTCAAAAAATGAAAAAAATTATATGGTCTATCTCATCGTCAGTATACACATAGTTGATTTTCATACAGCCTAAAATTCAGAAATTTGAAAGTTCCACTCATTTTAAACTTTAGTGTTAAACAACCATTTTGTTAAGGGACTGTTTTCAGACCTTCACTAGGGTGGTTGCTTAAAACAAGTTACACTGTATACCAGTTACTTTCAAAGACAAATTAATGCTTTTGCTGGGAAAGATGCATTTAGGTAATTTATTTTTGGCATATGAAAATAGTATACGGAAATAGTATACATGTATAGTTACAATGTTCCACCTTAAACTTTTCTGAGGAGTTTCTTCAATGTTATTTAGAATACTGTGAAGTCAGCCTACCAAGCTTAGTCAGTAGAGCACAAGACTTTTGACCTCAAGGTTGTGGGTTGGAAGCTTCAACTTCTGTACCTGCACTATCCTCCGAAAACCTAAAATGACTATACTCTTCTGGGGGCCTTGCCCATATGGAGTATCCGGTGGCGAGGATAAATAAAAGCAATAAATCAATGGAATACTGTGTCACACTATTTGACCTGGTACCTTCTGCATGTCAAAATCTACATCCCTATGACTAAATCATACCTGCCTAGTTAGTTAAATCCAAAATAGAAGTAATGAAGCAAAAACATGTAACACGATGCACTTAAATGTGATTTAAAAGGGATTTAGATGCATAAACAAGGAATGTATTAAGTCTAGTGGTTACAAATATGGGACAGAAGATCATAAATTGAATCAAATACCTTTGTTCATAGTAAGATGAACTTGGAAAACCAGAAATTAACTACGAAAATAGGAGTAACTCCTCTTTAATAGGAGTACTTGGCAAGTATGACTAAATACTCATCAACAATATGTTTATATTACCACAGAAAAGGAAAGCTGATCCACTGAGAAGTTTTCAACATGATTCAAAAGTTAGGAAAAAGACACAGAGAAAAGGAAAAGGTTGAACAGAACAGAGTACAGAAAAAATGGAAACATCATAGCAATATGTTGTGTGAACACAGTTGATTGTTTAACACAGTTGAGTGTTTAACACAAATTAAGTGTGAATACACCTCACCACTGATTATACTTATGTATAATAACTAATTTTTTTGTGGGGGATTAAATTTCATAGATTTTGTGGTCCGCCTTTAACCGATAAATCTAATCTCATTGAAAAATAATTTTGGTCTGAAATGAAAAGTCCACAATTCAAGGTCCCATCGAAATGTTCTTTGTTACCAAGATTTCGAAATTTCATCCCATTGAAGTTGAATGATTTTACAGTACATTACAAATACAAACGTTGCAAACTTACAGACAAAGCTTTGTTTTAGGTATTTCTTTTCTGGATTTTATTTTACCATCAAAAATGGTGCAAACTTGACAAATACCATGCACAGTATGAGATGTGTCAACATGTTTGTGGTGAACATCTCTGAACTCCAAAATCTCCAAACCTTGTGCAGTAATGGTCATGAATGAGTGGCGTTTAGCATCTGAGATTGTGTTATTACTGGAACCAATTGATATTACACTGGTTGTCAATCATTGCATTTTAAATCAATTTTAACAGTAAATTATTATCACAGGGTCCAGTGGATTAACTTGAAAACCTTTGCCAAACGCCTTCCACTAACAATATGGTTGAACGAACTCTGCTCTGGCATAATGTCAATTGCCACATATTTGAAAATGTGTTTTCCATGTCATTTTTACGTGGTTTTTTTTGTTAATATATGTTACTTTATTCTTTATTGTACATGTACTACCAGTCAATTTATTAAAGAGAAATAGTTCTAGTCAGTGTTCCTTCTGTACTGTAGTTTGTCCAGATCATAGCTCAAAATGCCCGTATTTGCAGTCGGAAGGAACCCCTTGGACATTACTCTCAGACGTAGGATAGGATAGGATAAACTTTTTTATTTAACGTCGATTATAGTTAACATAATAAACATAAGCTACAAGCTTGTATTTGACATAACAAAGAAATCATATATTTAAGTATATGCATAGAACATTTATATGAGACATATAATAATATATACAAACAATGTTACAAGAGAATTAATTAACAAATGAAACTACAAATATGCAAGACAAACTAAAAACAAATTACAATGCTAAACTATACGGACAAAATTAATCTGTTTGATATGATTTATCAGGATCAACAGTGGACAGAAAATACAGTGAGTTGACAAGAAAGTTGCTGGCTCTAAAAATGTGTATAGTCTGTAAATTTAGTAAGATGGAGCTTCCAGATTCATCACAGAAAGACCGGAGCAGTTATGATTAAAGCATTGGTGTTTTCTTTGTCATCATAATTGCATTATCAATATACAAAAATGTATTGACTCACCTTTAAATATGCACCAACAAGCGGAAACAATATTACCGTCCTAAAGACGGTAGCACAACTGCCATCAAAATGTCTATACTGTAGGGACTGTTAAAAAATTAAATATAAGAGAACTCTGACAGAAGGTGGCACTCCACCAACCAGCACAGTCGTAAAATAAAACACCACATAACACCAGATACACTACACATTGCCCACGCATAACCGAAGCCCCCTCATTCTTAAAGCTAAATGACCTAAATTATCAAACTAAAACAAGAGATGTTTGTAAAAAATATATTCCCCATAGTAGTCTAATTGTCGGAAAGGATAAAGGTCATTGACCTGCTGACCTCTGCTGTTGCTGATCAACCTCCATGTAAAATATGATGATCATACCAGAAAGCGTTCTTTGAGTTGAACGGAAACCTTTTTGCTGGCTTAGAATCAGAAGGTCGTAAATACAAAATCGGTATTTTGAGAAAAACAAGGAAAATGTGGAAAAAATATTTTTTACTTAGTTATTGGACGGAAGCCATTTGTTTACAAAAATGGTGATGGTCAAAGTGACCTTGACATTTTATCTGCTGACCTCAAATTCAAGGTGTCATCTGCTGTTGCTTACAAACCTCGATATTAAGTTTAAAGATCATAATGCAAAGCGTTCTTACAATATATATTTATTGAACGGACACCGTTTTGCTGGGTCGTAAGTACAAAATCGATATTTTGTGAAAACAAGAAAAAAATGTCTGAAATTTTAAATACTCTTTACTTCTTGAAAAAAAGCTTTGACAACTTCATTTTGGTCAACTCGATAAGTTCCGATTTTTCATGAAAATAGGCTTAAAAGAAGAGCTTTGTGATACTCGTTTTAAATATGTATCAATCTTATAAGGTAAGTAATACTAGTACCTACTCGTTCTAAGCCCACGAAATGACCTAAAATCAAACTTAAAAAACAACAATATACTTGCACGAGGAAAAGGAGAAATATCATTGTGTTTATTATTGATTTACTTCTTGTTCTATATTTACTTGATTCCGGTTAATTTGTCTCAAATATCGTACTTGATATGTATGCATTTGAATTCTATTTGTAGGAGCATTTCAAACTCGACAAAATCATCATATTACACTATTCTAAATAAACATTAGACTACAATGTCTAATAGCTACAGCAGCCTCATGTTTCTATCTGATGACAATAAATGGTGTTAAATAACGGTTTAAATGTATGGGCAACTATTATTGTATAGAAGTTAATGTGGTCTGTGGTGACGAGGATTGGTGCTTCCATAAAGCCTAGGTAACACTGAACATGTGGGGAGCGGTGGCCTAGAGGTAGGGTGTGCGCTTCGGCATCGAGAGGTCATGGTTTCAACCCTCGTCTGGACCACTGGTTAATTTCATTGCGCAAGAATACCCCACTTGCTCCACTCCAACAAGGTGTAAATTGGTACATGTGAGGACAGTGTCTATTCCTGTGCGCCGCAGATCGGTGTTGGCTGCCACTACCACAAAAGAGAAATAGTCTCCACATGGAGACTCGAATGTAGGTTTCATTAGGTAGCCAAATCTTAGAATGTCAAAGAATGGTAGAGCGGTTGAATACATGAACACAGCACTCGAAAAGGATAACTTAACTTTTATTTTTTGCCATGGCGATGTACATCCGATTTAATTAAATGAGCTTCAGTAGGCATCTGGCACAGATATTTCACAAATTTTCCAATGACTTCCCCGATGCTTACTGTAGACGATGGACCATTTTTCTGATATTTTCCAATGCTTATGAGTACATCACCGATGTAAACATGCTCAGGGTGACCTAGGCTTTACACTGTAATATATTAAATCTCTCTCGTAACAATTTCAACCTTTAGGATCGGCAAGGCTTATAAAACATAGTACATTGTATTGTGATTTATGGATGAGATTGGAGAAGCAATGGTGTTTAGGAACACTTGAATTAATCATATTCTTAGAACTTGACACGAAGATAATTGAAGAGAACGTATGCATTGTAATGAACATCATTGAATTGTTTGCGCTCCTAGTTACCGGATATCCTGAGCTACTGCTGTCAACAGGTTGACCTGGAAGCACGCATGTGTATCAACGTGCTGGAAGGTAAACACTCGGCGAAAGAAGACGTGATGTCTGGTGTGCCGCAGGGGACGGTCTTAGACCATCTACTATTCTTGGCCTACATAAATAACTTGCCAGTACGTACTTCATCAGAGTCACCATTATTCACATATGACTGCCTATTATATAGACCCATCAAATCCCAAAACGGCCAACGTAAGCTCCAAGATCTGGATGCACTCTGTGAATGGACGGACAAGTGGAAGATACTGTTTCATCCCAAGAAGTGCCAAGTACTCGGCATTTGTACAAACAGTGCATATAGACAGGACACCCAGTATACTATACATGGTCAGATACTGGAGAAGGTCAAGAGTGTGAAGTATCGGGGAGAGACGCTCACCGACGAATTGTCTTGGAAGAAGCATGTTGCATTACAGCCGAAGCATCGAATACCCTGGGTTTCTTGCAACGCAATCGTTACAATACCTCCAAGAAAACCAGACAAACAACATATTCCACCCTTGTTGACCCAACATAATAAGGCTCTTCAGCCGCCTGGGATCCCAATGATGTTGAAAACAAGCTCGTAATTCGAATTACAAGCGCATATCGAGCTGGGTTGAATATAACCAGCCAGCATTTAGTCTGTGATTAACGTCATCATAGTCATGTTTTGTATGCAACAATATTGTTTTATATTTAGTCTAGATTACCTCCCCTAGATCACTACTTTACTAAAACAATATACATTGTAGAGAACCAGACAACGGTCGCATGGTGGACATCGAAACACCAATCACTGCCAGTGATAGAAGAGCCAGGGGGAGAAAACTTATCTACCAACACCCAGTGGTGAGCACTGTATACCAGAACTCCTTCTACCTCAGTCTGTCTAACATACCCGTTGTTTATAAAGACAACTCCCCAAGGTACTATTTTCTCATGAAATTATTTCCCTTTGCATCCTCAAACATAGGTAATAATCAAACCCAGAATAATGCTTGTTACTTAGTATAATAAAATTTATGCTCTTTTATTAATAAATTATATTATGTTCTCGGGTAGGCTGATTAATTCCAACCTACACCATCAAGAAGAGGAATAACATACCCACCCCGATCACTGACAAAGTTAATAAAGAGGGTGTTGTGGCTGCCATCAGCTGGCTATTTGGCAGTCTGCTAGATTGGGCCAGGGCATGCACGACTATATAGTTTTAAACAAGGCCTTTACCTGTTCTTTGGACAGGAGCAACTATCTCATTTAACCTGCACTCTGAGGTCAATATTTACATTCGGAATCGACTCTTAACAAACTGACTACAAAAAAGAATACGTAAACACGTTGTGATCCGGTATGTCCTAAGAGTCGCTAAGTACTTTATAATCAACTGTATATCTCGATTATGCCCGGTCATACTAGTATATCATCAATAAATTATGGCGAAGTCACTGGAAGAATAATTCGCTGGCTAAGAATGAGGAGGTCGTAAGTACAAAATCGATATTTTGAGAAAACAAGAAAAAATACTGTCCGAACATTACTGTTTACTCATGGTAAAACAAGCTTTGCCGACCACTGTTTGGTCAACTTGGTCAAGTCGAAGTTGTGCCGCTTTATGTTGCATAACGTTAGGTCACTGTCCTTAGTGTTTTAACCTAGGTCACGCCCCGGGGTTGTTGTGCCTCATTTGGTTGCCGTTTTGGCATGTGTTTCTGTGGGCACTGCTCAGGGTAGTTGTGTCGTGGTGTTTCTGATTTCTGTGCTCGGCTGGTTGGGTTGAGTGCTGCCTTCCCTGTCGGATTTCCTCATACCTTTTTTCGCACATTCCGATTTTACTGGAAATACGGTCACCAGAAGCTCCTTGTGTTGTTGATTGTGAATATGTGTCAGTCTTATAAGGTCGTAACATTCTCATTCTAAGCCAGCGAAGTACTGATTCCAAGTACGATGCTTGGTCAACTTTCTATCGTTTGTGACTTAAATTCGTATAAAATTTCAGTCTAAACTATTCACGTATACGGCGCTTTTGTCCATTCCAATCCACCAAGTTGCTACAAAACAAACTGAACAAAATGAACGTTTCGATTTTTCCTTTCTTGTTGTTCAGCTCAATTTCTATACAGCGGTCAATTTCTCTGCTAAATTCAGTTTCTACAACAAACATTGGATGAGAATAACTTTCAACAATCGACTTTGTTAACTGGAGCGTAACCACCCGCACCATGCACCAGGCAATTGATACCGGATTCTATTTCTAGCACATTTATTGTCGGCGAGAATCGATTGTCCTCGGAACTACCACCACCGCAAACAATGCAAGATCTATACAGCCAAAACAATTATCCCGGATGAAACCCCACGGGAGTCGATAAAACTGCGTATAGTTCCAATCTAGTACCAAGTCATACTGTTTGAGGACAGTGCTGCTATATTCGATAAATATAATCTATATTCCTAAAACGGAAACCTATTACCATAGCCGCCCTCAACTTGAAGCGGATTGGTTGATATTTCTGGCTCTCAGACAGCAACCCTCGAGTCGATAATCTGTTTGCGCGAGAAATGAACCGAATGTTGGGCTTGCAATATTGGATAATACAGCTACCGGTATCTAGGCTATCCGTTCATTTGTTAATTAATTCACGTAGGAGCCAGATCATGTTGATGTTTGCTGATCACGCATTTCGTGCATGTTCTGTTCGATTCTGAAGTTAATTTTAGTACTCGTACACCAAAATAAGCATACGTGTTTGACCAGAGGGGCCTTATCCACCAACGCTGTAAGTCTAAAACTTAAGACTTTACATTGCCAAAAGTTCTATTTGCTCTTTGCTAATTTTGTTGTTATAAATGTACCGATTTTGATATAAATTGGTGTATATGTTCAGTCGGTAACAACAAATGATCAGATTTCATATAGTTAAATTAAATTGCAAAGAAATGGCAATGATTAGAAATGTTGTCAATCTTAAGTCTGAGTTTCAGTCTTACAATGTTGGTGAATAAGGCATCAGGCCTCGATCTCCTGAAACATCTCAATTTTAGCTAAATCTCATCTCAAATAGGGCCATGTGACGTTTTGGTAATTTCCAAAGGAGGGTGGTATCAAAGACCTAAATTACATTTACGTCTTTGGTGGTATGGACTCTTTGTTTCGCTTATTTCAGTAAATTTCATGAGTTCCAACATCAGAATTTAAAAAAAATTAGATTCTGCTTTGGACAATATCTCAATTTGAGATTTCTGTTTAAGATGCTTCGTGAGTCCGGGGCCTCACCAACCTGTCCAATTTTGTAGGGGCTTATTACTTTTGTACGTACAGACGGGTCAGTGTATTCATTTTGTACCAGTTATATTTAGATCATTTTTTTAAGAATTGACAAAGGTATGGTCATTTGAAGTTTCATACTCTAAATGTTAACAATAACACTATGTTTGAAACCTAGTTAAGGTAGGGAAATGTTCTGATATCAACCGGAACAGACTTTCGTCTCGTTTTCATGGTTGAGCATTATCATGATTATGCCCGAGAGGGAATTTTAATTACCACTTACTAGTACATTTGTAACTTACATTCAAGCTTAATATGTATTGAAATAGTGACATAATGTCTTTGTACAGTATGTTGACCATAGGGGTCTGTATCGACTACAGGCCCTCATTCAATAATCTAAGAATACAGTAGTCGATACAGACCCCTATGTTGTTGACTACACTTCACCCGATTAGTTCAATGGTTACACTGTTGTCCCGGTTATCTCCTAATATGGCTTCCATTACCAGGACTGGTCTGGTTGTGTCTTCACATCATTGTCGAAACCCATGTTCGATCCATTACGACTAGTAAGTGCCTTTATGTACAGTAGTGTGGGTATCCGACGATGGAGATCATTGGCAGCAGTCGTGTCTTCCACGCGTATATAGAGGTTCTCAGAACTATGCATGCTGCTTGTGGTATAGCAAGTTAATACTATTTCTGAAACGGGTAATAGTTTTTAGCCAAGTATGTTTCGAGCAAAAATATGACTTTCTGTTGAATTATGTTAAGTTGCTTGGGTGGTGATCATGCTTGACTTGAACTTCGAACATGATTCTTTACAATAGGTCAAAGAATACAATACTTTCGGTTGTATTAAAGCTGTTGTTGACTAGGGGTGTAACGGTACGCTCACCTCACGATATGATACGTACCGTCAATTTTTCTAACGGTTCGGTATATTTCGGTATAATACAATATTCTCTAACAGCTGCTGAAATACTTCAATTTTTAAGTAATAATGAATTTGTTGCTTCTATAACAGCAATAATTATGTGCATGTCAACTATTTTAAGTGAATTAAGACAATATGAAGCATATCTCAATACAATTAAAACGAGTGATACATGGTAATGATACATAAGCAGAAGGCTGCCATGTGTTTTTCGTTGTCTGCATATTATTTTGCTTATAAAAATACTTATACCGAACCGTACCGAAATTTAGAAGTCTTATATCGTGAACCGTGTTGGACTGAAGTCCGCGGCATTTCGTATACCGCGGTATACCGTTACAGTCCTATTGTTGACATAGTTTTACTTGCAGTTGTAGCGAAAAGATCGATAGGTATGTTCACCCTGAAAATGTGAACAAACATCTGGCGTCTGGCTGACATTGTGCTAGCTTCGTCAATCAACCTGCAACACAATATATACTCGATGGGGCGATCTCTGCGTTTGTACATAACGTCTATCTAGATGTCATAGTTTGGCTCCGCATAAACGATCAGGACATTGTATAAGGGAACGTTGGTTTTAATTGAACAGGAATAGGAACATACCGAGCATAGCCCTTTTTTGCCAGTCTGCTTACTGTTGAATATGTAAGTCTATAACTCTAACGCGGTATTGGGACCTGTGCCACTGAAAATAAACAGGCAGATCAGGTATAAAAACATATAAGGATATTGGAAAAGGGATTATCTTTTTCAATGTGTTTGGCTTGGCTATTGTGACCTGAGCCTGACCTTTTAGCAAGAATATATTACAAGATTTTTGCTTTGATTACATCAATTTCCGCAAGCAAATCGTGCAATATCGGTATTTCAGATTTGTGTTTGTATTAAATCTTGAGCGTCTTCGTGATGCTCCCCGATCATGAAAACATACACTCGATGTTGTAAACGTAAACAATATATCGACTGTTAAATTACGCTAATCAATAGGTCAGGCTCATGTCAATGTGGCCAAGCTTTACCGTTATTTAATATACTTGGTGAATAGAAATGAGCAGGGAAAATACACTTCCGCTCTCCCTAAATCGATGTAATGGTCAGTGATTTCTGTTTATATTGACATTGCAGAATATCGCGTTAGACTTATACTATCATGTTTGGAACCCGGATCGCCAGATTAGGTGGCAAGGTCGCTGAACAATGAGCTACGCAGTGGTAAAAGTGTTCCTACTACGAGCATGTGTTTTAGCCGACAATTGATAACAGGCAAACAAAAATTTGTCATGATTTATAAAATTAATAAATTATGCATTCATATTCAGACAATGTGAAGCAAGCTCTCACTTCGTGAATGTTACAACTTGTTTAGGTGAACACGGGAGCTGTCAGTCGCTAAAAATCATGTTTCTGAAATCACACGGCGTAAAAAGGTCCAAACTTTTTTTTATTCTCTGGCTGTATAGGCATGTGATTGTATGTTAATACGATAGCAATCACAAAAAAACTCGAAGTTACAGTCCAGTTAGGATATTTTACCAATGACGTAGCAATTTATGTGTACCCAAAAGATTGCAACCATTGTCAGAACAGGTAGAGTTAAGTTTAGCATTAAAATAACACAAACCTGTTTGTATAAGCCTTTGTGATTGGTTTTACACCGTAATATAGTGGATTCTACCTCTGCGTCACTGTCATCTTACTCTAACTGGACTAATGAGTCTTATTGTTTAAAAATCCCATTCAGCACGGATAGTGCACCGTCCAATTGAAACCCTACCATAAATCCCGGGCGAGGGAAGGGAGTGTGACTTTTGCTTTTTAAAACGCCGGGTAAATTCCCCTCCCCCAGGGCAACGCAGAAGGTAAACCCCACAAATAGCCCATGCATTAAACCAGAGAAATATAGCCTAATCCCGGCTATATTCCCCCCTCTATTTTTGAGTTGCGCAAAAAACCTACGCGGCAGCGCCAGGACAATGAAAAGGTAAAATACCCTGGAACATTTCCCCGTAACCTAACCCTTTCCAGGGGTTCTGGGAGGCCGGAGTTTCAATTGACTAGTGCATTACAGAATCGCGTACTGTACAGTTTGGATATATGGTATGGTGCAGGTTTCATACGGATGCAGCATTCTCGATCTATATCTTTTATTCCAGGACGTAATATTGATCTTTCTAAACAAGGACAGATAGTCAAGTCTTTGCAGCAGCAGATTCACGATATCTCAGTCTGCAAATATTCCGTCTGCTTCAGCTGGGATTATATAACCAAAATTGGTATCCACCCTCACAAATGATTTGATTGGTTGAGAATGTGCGAAGATTTGGTGAACTGCAGTCTCCAATTCCCAGGTTGTTTCCAAGCAGACACGGAAATAGAGTTTCCATCGCACTTTCCTATAATAGCTACAGAGCCTCGAGCTTTAATGTCAATGACAGATCTATTTGCATGATGGATCAATTTCTCAATAGACACCCTACTATTTTCGTCTGCTATTGATGACGTCACGATGACGTAAATGATATCGACAGACGCAAGCGCTGAACTATTGCTATATTTGGAAATATTCTAAGCAAAATTGATTCCAGTCAGCCAGGACTAGGGTTTCCCAATGTATCAGCTTAACGAAGCTACGGCGGATGAGCTTCATTATTAGAAATAACGTTACCACATATTGCGGCGAGGGCAAAATTGTCAGCCATCTGAAATTGCCAGTGCAGCAAACATGCAAATAACTCTTAGTGAACTTTTTTTATGTAGAATAGTTGTTTCGGTAAAGCATTTTTAAGTGACATGTATTCAACGACGTGTCATTGAAATAAAAGTTAAATTAGACCTGATTAGAGCTTTTCAAAATGAAGTTCAATACTCCTCATGTTTGGCAATATTAGCCTATTGGCATAATTGGTAGCGTTACTTTGCGACGTGTCTACATTTATAAAAGCCCAACACTTGGTAAGGGATGTATAAGCTTAAAATGGGCATTTTCTTCCACGATCAATGATCTTTTTTTACTTTTTGTTTGGTTAACATGACATGTACCGATTTTCATGAAAGTAAAATCATAAGAAGCGCCTTTTGGTGCAGATTTCAAATATGTAGCAGTTGTAAGGTCGTGAACTCACGACCTTCTCATTCTAAGACCACGAAGTGGTCGAGTTCTTCAATCAGCCAACACTCAGATAATGTGTTCTGTTGAGGTGGTTCCTGTCTGCAGGTTTTACTATAGTTGTATTATGTTATAGGCCTACACTCAACCCTCAATTATACGACCACCTCAACTATGCGACCATCTCCAAATTTGCAATTGCACTAGAACCATCAATACTGTAGGTTTGTTTTAACCTCTATCCAACGACCAACATTATGAGATCAGTTTCAATGATCCAAAGAGTGGTTGTATAATTGAGGTTTTAGTGTATACATGTATATATGCACACAGGTAACTGTATCATTGATTACGAAAAAAAAAAAGAAAAAATCAAATTTTACAAAAAAGAAAGATTTTTTGTAGTCTTTATCAATGATACAGTTATCTGTGTTCCGTGTACGGTCGTATTTACACACTGAGAAAACAAAGACATGTTTAGAGTTTCATTATTTTTTTAATATATTTCACGTTTTCACCTGTCCACACCATTCGCATAGCATGAAGTGCAGTTTTCATGTCACTGATATACACCGTTCAATACAACAGGGTAAAATTAGAAAATTGTACAATAGGTAAAGAAAAATAAATTCCAACAAGTTGATAAAATATCACTTATATATAACAATAAAGACCAATAGGCTTATCACAACGAACGGACACACATCTTTTACTATATAGCAATTTTTCAAATATTTAACAATTATATAGAAGAATAGCGTTAGACGTTATAAGGTAGAAATATATATTATATATATACATGAAACATATTGACACACACGTATAGCTATGAGCATGTTTTCCACTTCTGTTGTCAAGCAGGCGATCAAAATGGCGCCAAAACAAAAGTTGAATGCTCGTTCTAACAAGTTGAGCTTTTTAAGATTCCAAGTAGTGATGTATACATATGTGTTGTGAAATGCGCTTCATTTAATACAAATGTGAGTAAAAGTGCCCTAGGTAGATAAAAATGCCATTTAAAAGCAAGGATGTGTTGATGCTATGTGTTTGATAATCATAATTCAGTTCAGAACTAAAATGAACAAGTTTGACCTAAAAAATCCAAGCATTGACCCACGAAGTCAAAGCATTGACCCACGAAGTCAAAGTGTTGACATAGGAAGTCGAATCACAGCTGATTGACCTACGATATCAAACTATTGACCTAAGAGGTCACAATAATTGACAGGTATCTCTTCCACTAATTACCCCCTGTATTAATTAGTGACAATCAATTAACCAGATATTTCAGAAACAATGTAGATCTATGTTAATGCGGTGGTAATGTCCATGTTTGATTTTTGACTGACATTCGTTTTTCCACAATAACATTGTTTACTTTACAGCAATTGTTTTTGTCAACAATTTCCAATGATAATACTATGACAGTAATGGACACTTTAAAACGGTGTAAAGTATTTATATTTTATTTTTGCAATATTTTATATAGCAAGTTTATGCTGAAAGCATATAGTAATAATAACTTTAATATAGTAACAGTCAAATATACAACAATATAATATATAACAAGGCATAAGTAATAATACTTTACAAAAGATCTGAGAAGATATAATCAGAGATGATGTTGTGATATTGAACACTGATCAACAGGAGGTTCTAGCACATACGTTAAACAACATTTTGTTTGACAAACCAAGTCAAATAACAAAAAAACAACAAGAAGAAATTCTTATATAACAAATACAAATGTACATATACAAAACGAATGCACTGTGTTTATAAAGAAAAGACTGCACCTCTATGCTGTATATACAAACTCTATGCCACGTGGCAGATTTAGGAATGAAAAAAGGGTAAGTGTGCGGGTGAATACACAAGAATGAAAGAAAAAATGCCCCAATCTTGTTCATCACTACATAATAATTATATTAAACTAAAAGAGTAATAAAAACGGTGATTATACATTTGATATTAAAACATCGGTTGCGTAACTTCTAAACTTTGTTCTTTGGATAAATATTAAAAAACAAGAAGATCTAGATCTTTCATTCATACGAATTGAATTTCATTAAAAATGTAAATATTCAAAGCTCCTACACATGGCGATAATAATTTGCATTTATAACTCATGAACGGTTAAAGCTTATAGTTACTAAAGGCTGATTAATTAAGCAAAAAAGCACACATTGCCGATTTATAAAAAAACATCTACATTATATGTAAACCTATATAATTATCTACACACTTTAACACATTTATAGTAATATACTATACTAGTACTAATTAATGATTAATTAAGCAAATAAGTAGCACATACATGTATGCATCTGACACGAAATCTACACAAAAGCAACCGAAAACAATAAAATGATTTTATAATAAATGGAACCAATATTCCCTTCAAAAGGTTGTTCCTATTTTAACCATAACATGCACAAGTCCTCAGTGGTACTCATTTTGACTAGAAACATGTTTATCTGTTTTAAAACAAACAAAACTCCAGTTTTACTGCGTAAAGTTGTCCAGCACGTGTTTAAATGTTTTTTGTCTCTTTTTGTTCATGACATTCTGTAATGATTGCTCGAGTATTATAATGAAGTTGTCGTCACAACATTCGGAATAGCTGACGTCACTGTTGATGTCACACCAAATGTCATATTGTCCAACATTACAGAAGAAGTCGTTGATGGCATTGTTACATTTCCCGCCAATTTAGCCTCCTTTTTAGCTTTTTGTTTTAAGTGCACTTTCGCATGTCTTTTTTTCTCATCACTTCGCGCAAATTTTCGTCCACAAGAGTCACATGAGAACGGTTTCTCGCCAGTATGTGTACGTACATGGGTTGTGAGGTGATCACTGCGCGAGAATGAACGCAAACAAATTCTACAATGGAATGGCTTTTGTCCAGTATGAATTCTAATGTGACGAGTTAACTCATCACTTCGTGAAAAGCGACGATCGCAGCCCTCCATTGGGCATGGATAAGGACGCTCATGAGGCGGTGTTTTACTCGGCCGATTCGGATACTTCCTGGGCTTCAGGGGATGCAGAACTAGCTGACCTTGTTGATAAGGCTGATTCAAGATTCCATGAAGCGGTGTTTTTGATGAAGACTGTTGTTCAAAGCTCATTTGTGAAGTTGAAGGCAAGGGGAAATTGTCGTCGGGTTCAGTTTTTATAGGTACGTTTGTGTACATTGGAGGTGTAACGCTCGCCGATCGCTGTTGATTGGATGCGTGCTGTAACGCGCTAAAATCGGGTAAGTGCGGCTGTACTTGACCTGTTAATGTTCCTTGGATTGTGCATTTGAAATTAGCACCAATATTGGAGGTTTGTGACTGATATGACATGTCACTTGTCTGAAAGTTTGCCACAGTTTGTTGAGCATTCACGTTTACTCCAGTACAATTCGGAAAGTTAAGACCGCTGAAATTTCCCGACGAGAATTGTGTTGCCTCGTTTTGTTGTTGTTGTTGTTGTTGTTGTTGTTGCTGCTGCTGGGAGCAGCTGAATACTGTTTTCTGTTGTTTGATCGGAAAGTTTATGGAGTTACAATACGATGTACTGGGAGCCGTGTATGGTGGAGGCGGTGCTGAGAACGCTTGTTCAATGGCGTCAAGATCACTACATGCAGGCATATGAGGCTCCGGTGTAGATTGTGTAGAACTAGGTGTCACTGGAGATGTCAGCGGTGAGGCGAATCCGGTAGAGAATTGATCACATGGACTATGTTGTGCCATGCTGAGATCAGGCTGAGGGGAACCAGTCTGTGATTGTTGTGATGGCGTAGTAGGAGCCGAGCTGAACACGGAACCAGATCCACTTTGTTGACAATCAGACAAGGTTGAAATGATAGCATTGAAATCAACTTGCTGCTGTTGCTGTTGCTGTTGTTGTTGTAGTTGACAGTTCATGTCACAATTTGACACTTGTGGTACTTGTGCTTGAACCTGGGCACTCTGCATTGTTTGTGACAAGTTACTGATGAGCGGCCACCATGGCGCCAGTAAGTTGAGGGGATCATTGCTGGTAGATGTAGGGGTCACTGACGTAGTGACCAGGGTACCCTTGTAGTGTAAATGCTGGGGTGAGTTGCTCTTCAGCTGACCATCGCTCGAACATACACCGCTGATGTCGCTAGTGTTGTTGCTACTGTTCGGTGATACATGAGGTCGGAGCTGACCAAACAAAGTCTCTGTAAGTTTGTCAGGGATGTTGACCTGTGCCTCAAGCGTGGCTGAAAAAAGAAAATAAAGACAATTAAGAATTTTGCAAAATTATGAAAAAAAAGTAGATCTAGACCTAAATCAACAAAACGTAACAAATAACTACAACAATGCAGTTAAAAGTTAAAAACATAACAATAAAGTCGCATCGTCATATCATTTCAAAATAATAAAAAATAAAATAAAAAAGTATTCGCGGGAGTACGTTGAATGACCTAAGACACTACAGTACGTTTATAACCATTGGCCGAATAAATTACAAATAATAAACTCCAATAAACTATTATTTATAAACATACAATATGGTAATACAAATGCATGAATCATCTTCTTATTCTGATATGAAACCGCGCCAAGAAAATTATGAATGGATGCCCATCAAACGTAGTAGTATGCGTGAGAAGTTTCTCCAGAATAGTATGCGTCATTATAATTGATTTGTAGCTAATAATAGTAACAGCTATCGGGGATCACCGTCCATTTACGTCATACGCCCGGTATGTAGGGCAAGCTGCATCGTAAGCTCCGCCTCTTTGACGTAAACGAAATTCCGATGTCTCGTATCGAGTGTACATGTATATGGAGAGTTTACGATGGATTGAGCTATTTTACGACTGGTTAAAACCACAAATGTTATGTAATTATGTCAAATTGATAGTAATTATCAAATACACACGAAAACAATACAAAATGCCGGTTAAATTACAGTAGACGAGCATTTAAACCGCCGAGGTTATCTAACCCGTGATCTACGCTATGACGTAGGTAAAATGCTATTAATAGATTATTGCGTTCTGTGTTAAGTGGTAGCTGGCTAGTACGCGAAAGAAAACTTGAATTAATACAACAAATGAATGAATGAAATCAAAAATATTATGACACATTTGACTCAAAGTAAAGACAATTCATCTCAGCTATTTAATTCAAGCAAAATAAAGCCGATTCATGACAATATGTGCACATGATTGAACGATCAGCTGTTCACGAAGTGTTGTATCAGCGTTAATTGTGTTATAAAATTCAAAGTTTTAAGCTCAACATACCAGTTGCCGTGATAGGTAAAGGTTCCAAAGCATCGACAAAGAATGTCATATCCGAAGACGATGTAACAGGAGTATTAAGTTCCTCCACAGACTCCGAAGGGAGTCGAATAGAACCAAAGCCCGCATCCTGATATGAATCAAAACACACTGTTTCTGCCAAAGCAACATGAGACAGGGTATCAAGTCCATCCATGATCATTTCGGAAGATTCCGCGCTGGTCACTGTATTATCCAACGTGTTTTTTATAACTAAACTCAAACAACATCAAAATTGTCATTTAACAATAATAGCGAATATTTTCTATTTATCCACCACGTTTACGCTTACTCTGAAAATCTATGAATGAACTGAATCTAACGTATCACAAATTTATGAATGAAATCTAGGCTCGTAAGACTGCCTTATTTGGAGCAGCCTACTCCAGCCAATCACGAGCGCCCGTTTCGCTTGGCAACGCCTGCGTCAGTATGACGTATGTTACTAATTACTCTGCAAGTTACACGCAGTTTATGTAGGTCAACGCGTTTAAATGCAACTTTTCCGTTATTGTTCGGGCTGATATTAACGTGCTACGTAGATAATATTGTTATGCATTTAAAACTATGGTTAAATAGTCAAATTCGTCCGACTAGTTGCAGGAAACATCCATAGTACGGTTTACTACCAGTCGCATACGCCGGAATACGACTTGCCTTATATGGCATGACAAGGTCGCATTCCACCATTGACGTCAATAGACGGTCGAATAAACATCTAATTCGTTTCCCTTTTATGGAATGATCGGGGATTTACGGAGACGGTCGGTTATTTTCGTACCGGATACATTATTACCATATATAGAAGTATCCGTAAAATTTTATTTTCGGAAAATAGCGGTGGAGTAAGTTTCCCACGACTGCATTTTCATTGGCTACGAGTTGTTCGGCGGTTTATGAATGAACTGCCTTCGCAAATTTTACTACAACAGCGCGAGCGTTGATGGGTTGTAAAAGTTGTAGTATATTTATCCTTTAACTGGGTCAGGATTGTTTTGTGGTGAGATTAGAATATTGTAATTGCGGGGGAGAATCTAAACTTAGACCGGTCTCGGTGCAATAGTATTATAGGCTATTCATAGTGCAACAAATGAGATTAATTATTTATAGTTAGACAGGGGGCGTATACGGCCGTGTTAAAGTTCTTGAAAATGGAGTTAATTTATGCTTATTGTGCATTTAATTGTTTAATATAGTTATACTAGCTAAATTGGAATATATTATACTGACTTTAAAACTAACTAACTAATAATAATAATTTATAATTAAATTATAATGCACCCCGGCTCCCTCAATCCCCATTCTCGTTCAGCCAGGGTGTTTTTCGGATGACAAACATGCTGGTTAACGAGAATGTCAACCATGGGATAGGGCGGGGATAGCGGAGAAATTTACCCGCGATTTTACCTTCCCGGTGTCCCCACGCTGCCAGATGAGTACGGGACTTTTGTTCCTTGCCAAAATAGCGAGAGATAGTCCATCAGGAATACATGATTAAATAATTTAGGTCGGGCGAAATGGGCGGGGGCTTTACAACACTGTATTGGGATTTTACACGGGGATTAAAACGCAAAAGTCAAAATCACCACCCTTCCCCGGAGTGGGGGTGGTGTTTCAAATGACTGTTGTAATAGCATGTCCCTGTCAACATTTTGAAAGCAGTAACAATAAACATACACTGTACAAACATGTATATTTTTTATTATACGATTAATATTTACGACTGATCAATCATACGACTCACATGTATAACATATATCTGACCACTGTACATTTCTACATGGATAATTAATGTTTACAAGCAATCAATTATCATGAACATGATAACAAGTCAGTCACATGTACATATACACAGTGTACACATGTAGCCTACATGTTTAATAACATTGATGAAGTACATCTTATGCTAATGAACAACAGTTTGTTGAGGGGACAGTTTGATCGTACCTACTGGCACCAAGTGAAATCCACAAAGTCTTGAAGAACTAGTATTTCTAGACTTAGATTATATCTAAGCCCGTTCTGATAGAACTAGTATTTCTAGACTTAGATTATATCTAAGCCCGTTCTGATAGAACTAGTATTTCTAGACTTAGATTATATCTAAGCCCGTTCTGATAGAACTAGTATTTCTAGACTTGGATTATATCTAAGCCCGTTCTGATAGAACCAGCATTTCTAGACTTGGGCTATATCTAAGCCCGGTCTGGTAGAACCAGCATTTCTAGACTTGGACTATATCTAAGCCCGGTCTGGTACAGCCAACATTTCTAGACCTGGACTATATCTAAGCCCGTTCTGATAGAACCAGTATTTCTAGACTTGGACTATATCTAAGCTCGGTCTGATAGAACCAGCATTTCTAGACTTGGACTATATCTTAGCTCGGTCTGATAGAACCAGCATTTCTAGACTTGGACTATATCTAAGCTCGGTCTGATAGAACCAGCATTTCTAGACTTGGTCTATATCAAAACCCGGTCTGATAAAGCCAGCATTTCTAGACTCAGTCTATATCTAAGCCCGGTCTGGTAATACCACCCTTTCTAGACTCAGACTATATCTAAGCCCGGTCTGGTACCAGTATTTCTAGACTTAGAATTTATCTAAGCATGGTCTTGTACGGCCAGTATTTCTAGACTCAGTCTATATCTAAGCCCGGTGTGGTAGAACCAGCATTTTTAGACTTGGACTTTATCTAAGCCCGGCCTGATAGAACCAGCATTTATAGACTTGGACTATACCTAAGCCCGGTCTGATAGAACCAGCATATCTAGACTTGGACTATATCTAAGCCCGGTCTGGTACCAGTATTTCTAGACTTGGACTATATCTAAGCCCGGTCTGATAAAACCAGCATTTCTAGACTTGGACTATATCTAAGCCCGGTCTGATAAAACCAGCATTTCTAGACTTGGACTATATCTAAGCCCGGTCTGATAAAACCAGCATTTCTAGACCTGGACTATATCTAAGCCCGGTCTGATAGAACCAGCATTTCTAGACTTGGACTATATCTAAGCCCGGTCTGATAAAACCAGCATTTCTAGACTTGGACTATATCTAAGCCCGGTCTGATAAAACCAGCATTTCTAGACCTGGACTTTATCTAAGCCCGGTCTGATAGAACCAGCATTTCTAGACTTGGACTATATCTAAGCCCGGTCTGGTACCAGTATTTCTAGACTTGGACTATATCTAAGCCCGGTCTGATAAAACCAGCATTTCTAGACTTGGACTATATCTAAGCCCGGTCTGATAAAACCAGCATTTCTAGACTTGGACTATATCTAAGCCCGGTCTGGTACCAGTATTTCTAGACTTGGACTATATCTAAACCCGGTCTGATAAAACCAGCATTTCTAGACTTGGACTATATCTAAGCCCGGTCTGGTACCAGTATTTCTAGACTTGGACTATATCTAAACCCGGTCTGATAGAACCAGCATTTCTAGACTTGGACTATATCTAAGCCCGGTCTGATAGAACCAGCATTTCTAGACTCAGACTATATCTAAGCCCGGTCTGATAAAACCAGCATTTCTAGACTTGGACTATATCTAAGCCCGGTCTGATAAAACCAGCATTTCTAGACTTGGACTATATCTAAGCCCGGTCTGGTACCAGTATTTCTAGACTTGGACTATATCTAAACCCGGTCTGATAAAACCAGCATTTCTAGACCTGGACTATATCTAAGCCCGGTCTGATAGAACCAGCATTTCTAGACTTAGACTTTATCTAAGCCCAGTCTGGTACCAGCATTTCTAGACTTGGGCTATATCTAAGCCCGGTCTGATAAAACCAGCATTTCTAGACTTGGGCTATATCTAAGCCCGGTCTGGTACCAGTATTTCTAGACTTAGAATTTATCTAAGCATGGTCTTGTACGGCCAGTATTTCTAGACTCAGTCTATATCTAAGCCCGGTCTGGTACGGCCAACATTTCTCGACATAGACTATATCTAAGCTCGGTCTGGTACGGCCTGCATTTCAAGACATAGATTATATCTAAGCCCGGTCTGATAGAACCAGCATTTCTAGACTCAGACTATATCTAAGCCCGGTCTGGTACGGCCACCATTAATTTTCTAGACTTAAACTTTATCTAAGCCCGGTCTGGTACGGCCAACATTTCTAGACTTAAACTTTATCTAAGCCCGGTCTGGTACCAGTATTTTGTAGACTCAGTCTATATCTAAGCCCGGTCTGGTACCAGTATTTCTAGACTCATTCTATATCTAAGCCCGGTCTGGTAGAACTAGTTTTTATTACTACATACTGTCTATATCAATATCCGTTCCAGGGGCCCTGCATCATTCAGCATTATACCAGCAAAACATGTCAGAAACTGTCACTATGAATGTGCCGCCAACTCTAACTATGGAAGTCAAATCGCTATAAATGGGGGTTACTATGAATCGGCCGTTATTCCAGGTCTCCGTGTCCGTGATCCGCATCCGTGTGTCTGCAAAACTACCCCCAAACGAACTGGTTGAACTATGTTGGGTCTAGTCCATGTTTCGTGCACGCATGTGTTTGTCCGCGATAAGTGTCCACAAAGGATCGCTCGGATCAAGGGCGAATTTGACGTCTGCTACAACACAGAATACGGACGGCACTCCTACAAGAATTGCGTCTGACATGTCTTGTGCATCTATCAGGTCAGTCACATACGCATGTATGTAGGAAGTTATGAACGCATGTATTGATGTTGATCACACGTAGGTCTTTGTCCATCAATGTCCTAACGCACCAAGACACCGAAACAACACAGTTATTTGTGATGCTTCATACAAACAAAGAATCAAAATATGCATTGCATTGTAACAAAGAAATTTTCGTCGTAATCAATTTAAAAAGAAACGAATTATCTAAGCCGATAACCATTAAAAGTGCAAGCACTTATTTGCAATGTGGTCCTGTGTTTCATTGAAGGGACTGGGAGTAGAAGAGACAGTGGTAACGTTATTACATGTACAATGAATCCGGGAACGAACCACGTGATACTTTCGCTGGATTACCAACCAGTTCGCATCTAGTTTGAGTGGGAACACTGACAATCATTTCTAAAATTATCAAGTACCCAGGTCGAGGATCGAGGAGGGACCTCTCGATCAGAAGTCAAGCGCGTTATCAGTTCGACCATCGTGTCACAATTACGCATAGTACTTTACACATTTAAAATGCTTATCACAAGCCACTCAAGCATTCTACAAACGATGCTACTATATATAATTATACTAACACTGGAAAGGATGCTAGTACGCGAATACATGGGTTTCCGCGTACGTACATGTATGCGTAAAGTGGATACGAACCTCGGAGCACGGACCATGGATGCATGCACATGGACAATATACCGGTCTTTAAAAATTCGACCAGAAGGTCCCGACGCCAAATACGATAATCCCACACTATCTGCACTGTGTAGCATACTTTCTCCATTTTCTGGATCAAAATTAAGCTGGATTAAAGTATTCATTGTTAATGTAAATTGTTTATTATGTCAAATCCATGTGTAAATACATGTAGTTTAAATACACGTAGACGATTAATTCCTGTACTTTATAGGATACGGAATACCGTTAGGGCCATCGTGGTTACACATTAAAATCCAGAGGGCGACAATGCGATAGTGCGATAGTACGATGGCGACAATGCGATAATACGATGGCGACAATGCGACAGTACGATGGCGACAATGCGACAACGCGATAGTACGATGGCGACAATGCGATAGTACGATGGCGACAATGCGACAACGCGATAGTACGATGGCGACAATGCGATAGTCATATCGTACTGTCGCCATCGTACTATCGCATTGTCGCCATCGTACTATCGCGTTATCGTACTGTCGTCATCGTATTATCGCATTGTCGCCATCGTACTATCGCATTGTCGCCATCGTACTATCGCACTGTCGCATTGTCGCCATCGTACTGTCGCATTGTCGCATTGTCGCATCATGGCCCTCTTGTTGAGTAATTGTCCTTTGTTATTTAAAATACTTATTTTTTTGTCCGGAGCATATGTTTAAAAGTATTTGAGATATTGACTTGAAACTTGATACATATATAGATCTCATTGTGTGGAGTTCTAGTTAGCTTTACTATTCAAGGAATAGCGGAGCTCTTCTTACCACGGTGTTGTCGTTGGTTAAAATTTTCGTACCAGTCCAATTTTTAGCACACCTGTTACACTGTGACATTGTGAGCTTTTGAGATTTTGTGGAAACTGTCATCAGACTGTCCATCCATGTGTCCGTCAAACTTTTGCCTCAAATTACAAAATATACTTCTCCTAAACCTCTGGGTCAATTGGTACCAAATTTGGTAGAAATGATCCTTTGGTGGTCCCATTTCAAAGTTGTTCAAAAATGGAATTTCATGAGGAACTCTGGTTTCCATGGCAGCCAAATTTAAAAAAAATCTTCTACGATGCAGCAAGGCCCAGAGCTTAGATATTTGGTGTTAGCATTGTCTAGGGGACAAGTTTGTTAAAATCATGACCACCGGGTAAGATTGGCCCCGCGGCATATATGGTTTTGTATAGGAAAACTCGAAAATTGTTCTCCAGAACCACAAGAGCCAGAGCTTAGATATTTGACATGTAGCATGGTCTAATGGACCTCTACCAATTTTGAAGTTTGATTAAATCATAACCCCAGGGATCAGATAGACCCCTCCTCGGGGCATCTCTGGATTCGGATGGGAAAAACTAAAAATCTTCACCAGAACCACATTTCCTAGACCATAGATATTTGACATTAATTGTCCTTAAATTCAAGTCCTTCAAGATATTGCCTTGAAACTTTGCATACGTGTTTATGATCACACTCCCCATCAAAAGGCGCGAGTAGATAACTCTGTGAATAATAACTGAAAAGAAGTGGGGGTATACTGTTTTGCAAATGTTGATGGGCCGGTCCGTAGACCTTTTTGTTCTGATCAATAACTAGAGATTGCCTTGACCTAGGGTAGTCAAACTTAACAGGATGGTTGCTTGTATTAAGTAGATGAAGCCTAATGTTTTTGGGATCAGTAGATCAAAGGTCAAGGTCCCTGTGACCTTACATTAAAACACAGTTGCAGCTAAATAACTGATGAACAATTTGACCAATGGAAGTGAAACTTCATAGCATTATTGCTTATATTCAGTAGATGATACTTATCAGTCGAAAAGTCAAGGTCACTGTGACCTTATGATAGAAAAGGATTTTGGCTCAATAACTGGAGATTACTTTGACCTAAGGTATTCAAACTTCATAGGATGATTGCTTGTATTAAGTAGATGAAACCTACACTTTGGGGTTAGTAGGCAAAAGGTCAAGGTCACATGACCTAACATTGGGCAAGGTTAGTCAAACTTCACAGGATTATTCCTTGTATTGAGTCGATGAAACCTAGTATTTGGACTCAGTAGTCGATTGGCGATAGTCGACAACGCGATAGTACGATGGCGACAACGCGATAGTACGATGGCGACAATGCGATAATACGATGGCGACAACGCGATAGTGCGATGGCGACAATGCGACAGTACGATGGCGACAATGCGACAACGCGATGGCGACAACGCGATAGTACGATGGCGACAATGCGACAGTACGATGGCGACAATGCGACAACGCGATAGTACGATGGCGACAATGCGACAGTACGATGGCGACAATGCGACAACGCGATAGTACGATGGCGACAATGCGACAGTACGATGGCGACAATGCGACAACGCGATGGCGACAATGCGATAATACGATGGCGACAACGCTATGGTACGATGGCGACAATGCGACAGTACGATGGCGACAATGCGACAACGCGATGGCGACAACGCGATAGTACGATGGCGACAATGCGACAGTACGATGGCGACAATGCGACAACGCGATAGTACGATGGCGACAATGCGATAGTACGATGGCGACAATGCGACAATGCGATAATACGATGGCGACAATGCGACAACGCGATAGTACGATGGCGACAATGCGACAGTACGATGGCGATAGTACGATATGACTATCGCATTGTCGCCATCGTACTGTCGCGTTGTCGCATTGTCGCCATCGTACTATCGCATTGTCGCCATCGTACTATCGCGTTGTCGCATTGTCGCCATCGTACTGTCGCATTGTCGCCATCGTACTGTCGCATTGTCGCCATCGTACTATCGCACTATCGCATTGTCGCCCTCTGGATTTTAATGTGTAACCACGATGGCCCTAACGGTATTCCGTAATAGGATCAGTGTAAGTACTGCATTGTTAGCACTTTTTAAAATTTTGATCATATTGTTAAATATTGATCGTATCGTCTTTAAGGATATCCGGGTCTAATAAAGAATCTCCTCTTGAAGAGTTCTCAATTTCAGTAATTTTATGACAAATTGACTGATTTCCCGTAGGTCGTGGGCTCAACCCCCACTAGAGCCAAACTATTTTTTTTTCTTTTTTATTTAATTTTTCGTTATTAGCCAATGTTTTGGCTTCGTAACATCACTTTATAGTGTAATTTGGAGAAAATTTTTTTTTCTATTTTTTTCTTTAATTTTTTAGGAATTAATATGTGGTAAACAGATGAAAATCGGGTTACTAAGGATTTCTGAAATGTATATTTTCAAAACCGCTCGGTAAAACCTTTTAAAATTGTGTTAAAACATTACACATACATTGAAGTTATTTTTGAAAAAAATTCAATGGTGCCAATTGTTTAGATCATATTTTATTTCCATTTATCTATAGGGTACTTATTGGCAATATGCAAAAAAATACCTTAATTTCGAGGAGGGTGGGGTTACATTTTTATTTTTATCTACTTCATTATTAGACCAAACATCATTTTTACACTTTTGATTGAAGAAATAATCATTATCATTAGATTTAAATACACTTTTGTTTTTATTGTGTTATCTGTTGGAGATTTATTTTATTTATCATGCGGTTGCCTCCATTTGTTTGTGCAGCACGTTCTTAGGCTGGGTGTTGGGAAATTAAAATAGCAATTACTATCTTAAATGACAATACATGTGTTTTAAAATTCACATGCAGTTGTCTTAATCGGTATACAATGGAATAAAAATATTTAAAATGCATTCCTCAAAATTAAAAAAAAAAATTTTTACACCCGGACATCGTTAATAGTCATGTTGAGTTGCCTTTATTTGCCAATTTATTTGTCCTTGGATAACCCGAGACACTCCCCGGTGTCCTTAGATGGCAGACATAATTACGAGTGTCGTAGCACGGATTTGAACCCGAGTCGGCAGATAGGACGGCACTCGCGCTGACCACTGAGCTTCGGAGCTACAGAAACATGTTAAACTCGTTTCGCCTCGCTAGGTGAAAACGATATAACGAAATGAATAGCAACGCGTTCAAACTCCCAAAATTGGTTACCATAGCCAGTGTTATAAGAAGACATAAGCCATTGAATAAGTTCATTCGACGAAGAATATTAGCCAAAATTGAAGTCACATACCACGTGGCTTGTCTATCCTGAAACAAAAGCTAGTACGTGCGATGTCAGCAGTTGTGGTAGGACTCTATCAAGCACACGTACAGACAGCCAGTGTGAAGGATGTGCACACCCAAAGTGGACAAGCGTTCTCGGAATTGTTTTAACTGTTTTAGCATCAAGGTCATGTTTGCTTTTAGAGTCCGTTACTAAAACAGCTATTATCTACGCAAGTCCTGTTTAAAACGTAATGAACGCTTCCTTCTATGTATTTTGAACGAGTTTGTTTATATCGGACCATACGGAATGATTCGACAAAGTTTTGGACCAAGTACTTGCTCTATTAATAGCATTGCGTACATAAATTTGGGAAACACTTGACTCACTAGATGGAGTACGTAAGCGTAGCTGCTATTATTAAACAAAATTCTCAGAAGCTTCCGCGTTTCGAAGAAGTAGTTCCGGGACTTCGGTACACTGGTTGTAATTGTTAACTTCTTCTCCAGCTATTTTAGAATATCACTGATAAAGGAATACAAAATTTGCTAAAATAGCACATTGATATGACACAAATGCCCATTTTTAGCCCCGTGCACCAATACGTCACAAACAGTTCCCTAATATAATTGTGTACGCAAACGTTTTATTGTTGACGACAAACATAACGCTCGTATACGCTTGTATTCAATATGCGTGCTGACCCCAGCTCCACGAAACAACGCTGAAACTGCTATTTTTAAACACATTTTATGGGTGGAAGGACTCAAATTTATACTAGTGTGTATTGTTTTATCTCACGGAGATGTCAATCTAATAGAACGATTTTTACTGAAACTACTCTTATAAAGTTCATTATCATTAATTATTGCTTGATTTTCATAAGCATTCCATATCATACAAAAATCACCAGCTATATTATTATTTAGCAATAAATACATATTTTCTGGTATCAGGCCACGTCTTATAATATAATTATAGTCATTTAATAGCCCATTCAAAAAAGCAGACTCAGCCGACCAACTTATGTCGTTTAAGGATTTGTTTGGGGACCTGGTATACGGTATTGACATTAAACAAGCGTACAGGGTCTCCTTTATTCCACACGTAGCAGCACGACTAACACAGTTAAATAAATGGTAACCGTAGGTACATCAATGCCAGGCGCTGGGCAAGGAATCCGGACAAAATCCCGGGTGGACAGTATACCGGCCCCTCATTTTTGACAGGGTGGACATAATGCCGTCCATGTTTTTTACAGGGTGGACAAAATCTCCATCCTATAAATTTCAGGGTGGACAAAAAAACTGGACACAATACCCATCATTACTTTGACTTATGTAGAGGGTTATTGGTGCATTGTAAACGATTATTGTGTGATTTTGTAAGGGACTTCTCTATGATTATGTTACAATAAAGGTTATTTTTTATTTAACATGCATACTATGATATCAACTATATCATATACATATAGTCTTGGTGGGTATTATGTCCACCCTGAAATTTATAGGGTGGGAATTTTGTCCACCCTGTAAAAAACATGGACGGGATTATGTCCACCCTGTCAAAAATGAGGGACCAGTATTCTGTCCACCCGGGATTTTGTCCTACACTTGCTGGGCAATACGGAAAATGATTCGGGAAGGTACTGTACACATGACAGGCAAGTGTCTCGTAACTAGCCTTTCACTAGAATAGAGGTGACCCTATAGTAAACAAAATTTACCTACAATTAATTTTTTGGGGAAATACATAATGAAATTTTTAGATTCGAACCTGCAACATGTACTTTACTAGTTTAAGCTAAACGTACATTTGAATTCAAAAGAATTTTACTATAATATGCACTATATTGTACAGTCTGGTACAATCTGGTACAGAAGTTCTTATTACCGGAACTTCACTGTATTCATAATCTATACTGTATGCCACCCTATACCAACGTCATCAAATCTCACCATTTATAAAATACAAAAAGTGCATATTTCACATGATTCTATTCAAACGTTACAACTAGGTGAACGTGTCAAAGTTTATTGAATTTGGATAACGTTTTTTAAAGTAAATATTTAATTTTACCCCACGCAGCTTTTTGGATGAAATAAAACAGACGGAGAAGATTATTGTAAAATTGTAATCCTGAAATTGTTTCGCGTGATTTAATTTCGCAGAGTTCGCGAATGTTAAAAATGCGCGATACTAAGTAGATATAGCCGCGAAAATGTTCAAAATATTAATATGGGCATCGCGGTAGGATTAAAAAGGCGAAAAGTGTAGTCGCGAACACGCCGACCGGGCGATGATGGGGAAAACGCGAAAGTTAGTATTCGTGAAAGTAAATCTGTTTACAGTAAATTATCTCCTAGTGTATAAATCATCGAGTAACGAGAGGAGTTTGTTCACATGTATGAATGGTGATAGACTGAAGATACGTCACTGCAAAAACAGCTTAACATCTATACATGCTATACAACCATATAAGGCATAATGACACTGAAATGTCCAAAGTCAAGTACATCTGAAACTCATATTTTGTAGAGTCCTATAACTCCTAGATCCTGTACGAATAATACTCGTATGACGGTTGTTGTATGGACATAGGAATTGGTTCAGGACGTAAAATAGAACAAATGTACCGGGCAAAAAGAAAGTTTTAGCACGTACGTTTTTTTTGGAGGCTACGGCCGCTGCGTTGTTTTGAAAGCGTGAAAAAAAGAAGGGAGGGAGGGAGTACGTCGATGCACGAAGTGCGTTCGGTTCCCCCTGGGCGTGAGTGACTGTGTGCATTGAAACCGATTTATGTCTACCCACAGATAGCCTAACAGACCGACGGACTGATGTGCAAAGCCATACACCCCTCATCTTTCACATCGGTTACACAAAGAACACCTTAATATAAAGCTTAAATAGTTTTTTCCCGCGAGCGATATTTTCACCTTTGAAATCATCTCTAGAGTAACATCCTTGAAGGCCGGACAAAGTAACCGAAAAGCTTCCACGACATAAGGCTAGTCGATCTAGCACAAAAGCACCTAATTAAATAAAAAAAAATTGCAAAATAATTTATTTTATCATTTTTAAGTTATGATATATCTTACGTTCACAAGCAAAACATCTGAACTAAATACAGTATTTTGATGATGTAGCGCAAATAAACACCTCGACACGCATCGGTTATATCATGGAATGCAGAGTTATAATTTATATAAAATGTGGACGTGACTTGAAGGTGATATAAACTGTACACCCACCAACGCATTACGCTTGAGTAATTATACCACTACCATCTATGGCAATCTAGCTCAAACATAACTAGAGCATATCTCCAACATATCCCGATCATCTCCTAGCATACCCACAGCATACCCACAGCATACCACAGCATACCCACAGCATACCCACAGCATACCCACAGCATACCCACAGCATACCCACAGCATACCACAGCGTACCCACAGCAAACCCACAGCATACCCACAGCATACCCACAGCATACCCACAGCATACCCACAGCATAACACAGCATACCCACAGCATACCCACAGCATACCCACAGCATACCACAGCGTACCCACAGCATACCCACAGCAAACCCACAGCATACCCACAGCATACCACAGCGTACCCACAGCATACCCACAGCATACCCACAGCATACCCACAGCATACCCACAGCATACCCACAGCATACCCACAGCATACCACAGCATACCCACAGCATACCCACAGCATACCCACAGCGTACCCACAGCGTACCCACAGCATACCCACAGCATACCCACAGCATACCACAGCGTACCCACAGCATACCCACAGCATACCCACAGCATACCCACAGCATACCACAGCATACCCACAGCATACCCACAGCATACCACAGCGTACCCACAGCATACCCACAGCATACCCACAGCATACCCACAGCATACCCACAGCATACCCACAGCATACCCACAGCATACCCACAGCATACCCACAGCATACCACAGCGTACCCACAGCATACCCACAGCATACCCACAGCATACCCACAGCATACCCACAGCATACCCACAGCATACCACAGCATACCCACAGCATACCCACAGCATACCCACAGCATACCACAGCATACCCACAGCATACCCACAGCATACCACAGCGTACCCACAGCATACCCACAGCATACCACAGCATACCCACAGCATACCCACAGCATACCACAGCGTATGTACCAAATCACTGTATGACTTATTGGGACAAAACGCAACTCAACACAAATTTATTGTAATACAAACTCATCAAACAAATAATCGTTTTACTTATGGAAAACACTTTTAGGACATCAGTTTGGTCAAAAGTTCAGATTTTTATGAAGATAGGTTCATTATATAAACGCCTTGTAATGCAAATTTACATTCTAAACCAGCGATATATCCAACAAAATTATAAAGTGTTCATCAATGTCTTTTTAGAACAAAGCTAGTTTTATTTTCACTCATCGTACTACTGTCACTTTATGAAGTCATTTTACAAATACAATTAGAAGACGACCTTATGCCAATGCATCTCATGTAGATAAGAGACGACCCTTTTGTACATAGAAAGAGAAGTGCCACTTACGACCCTATAAGACTAATGTATATTTGGAATTTGCATCATAAGGCACTTCTTATGATCCTATTTTCATGAAAATCGGAACTTTTCATGTTGACCAAACTGAAGCTGCAAAAGCTTGTTTTACCATAAGTAAAGAGTGATTGTCAGACAGTTTTTCTTGTTTGCCCAACATATTGATTTTGTAGTTACGACCTTCTCATTCTAAGCCAGCGATATATTCACATGCCTACAAAGTTTAGTTGTCTAGTTTGAGGGGTTTTACTGTGTGAATAATTATACATTGTACTTGCCATAACATTGTAAACTACCTCCTCGATAGCCTAATGATAGAGCGTCCGCTTCGAATCGGAAGGTCTCGGGTAAGACCACGAACCGCGAGTGCGGGAGGTCTCGGGTAAGACCACAAACCGCGAGTGCGGGAGGTCTCGGGTAAGACCACAAACCACGAGTGCGTGAGGTCGATGTTTAGATCGCAGACCCAGGCAAAAGATGGTACCAGAAGTTCCCTTGCGAGAGGTCCGCACACAATGGAAAATATAATTGTATATGTTTGTATTTTTACTCACAACAAGTCGTATAAAGACATACACTAAGACTGTCTTAATTGTCAAGTTAATTTAATCAAGTGTAAATGTTTATACCTTCTTTACAACATGTTCATATACGTATGTGATGAAGTGCTTTTGCTCCAATATACCTTGATATTAAGAACACAATTACCTTTTACGACACAACCTCTTTCTTAAGTATTAAAGTATTTTATGATGCTCTAGCGGGGAATCTTCATTACGTCTCTCATAATAGTATTGCAAATATAACTTAAAAGTTTATTCTGTCTTTTAAATATATGCTAAGGTAAGGCATTTTAAATAATGTAGCACTGGCTTCTCTTCTATCATACCCTCGTGGTGATGGATGATTTCAGGAATGAGGTGTCGAGAGTGATTAATATAAGTTGCAAAAACTTTTTGCAAAATCGACCTTAAATAAATTAGTATAAACAAAAATGTAGCAATGGGGTATATTTTCTCCATTCCGATACATGTAGTTGCAAGCATACAATGATGCAGTGTTTGAATATTAATACAGTAACTGTTGTACTTTCTGGGAATATTATACGTGGCGATGTATAACACTAGGAATGAGGTGTCAAGGGTGATTCATATAAGTTGAAAAACTAGTTTCAAAATAGAACTTAAATAAATTAGCATCAATTAACATTGCCATAAGGCACATCTTAGAAATTCTTAACGTATAAGGAACTAATTAACAGCTACGAATATACGACTCCTGTTCGTGCACCGACTTCGTATATCAAGTGTCCTATATTTCCCTCTTTGTCTTTACGCTCGACATTAAAACAATGAGTCTATATATAGACATGAATATTTATAATAATAACACAATAAACGATGTCATTTATATAGCTTTCACCGTCCGTAATTAGACGAAGCTCGTTGATAAAACACGATTAATGTCATGTTGAGACAATGCGTGTTTATTGTAAATATACCGTACCAACATAAAGCGCCTGTCATCAAGTTTTTGCAGCATAATTAGGAGGTCGCGTTGTTAAAAATATGGTTTTTATGTTGTCTTTGTTTTAAAAATACTCCCTGATTGCAAAAATGGTGTTTTTTCATTTGTTTTCCTATTTCAAGTTTTGATTACTCTTGATTACTTTTTACTTGTTTCTGTTTTTTGTTGTCGTTGTAGTTTCTATGACGTAAACATATAGAGAGCAGCACATGTCTGACAGTCAAATAACGACATAAACGGACGGATGTATAAAAAATGTTAAAAAGCAAAAACTGCATTTATCTATCATCTAATTTTTGCAATGTTTACAATTTAAACAGAGGGCAACGGATGACTGGTCTCTGATTAATTCATTTGTAGCACTAGTATAACAATTGTCAGCACTTCTTTCCAACCATTTTTATCCACTGAACTTAATTTGATCAAGCATTGTTAACTATTAAACGTCGGATCGACCTTAAAAAAACACAAGACATCCAGTAGTCTCGTTCCCTGTCGTACTATAGCGTTTAAGTTAACGTAGTGATCTAGGGGAGGTAATCCACACTTGGCATCACCGATTCCAAAATACATCGGCGATGTTTCGCAAACCTTCGGGGATGTTTCGGCGAAACTAGATGTATTCCCTGCATATTCGCCGGTATTCATCGGGAATGAGTTGGGGATACCTGTAGGCATCATGTTCCCGACGTTATACAGTATGTCGGTCAATGTACTCCCCATATAAATATGACTGTTCACGTGCGTTGCCCTAATATTACTTTGTAAGTTGACACATACGGGGACGAACACGTAGCCCGAACGCAGATCGAACGCAGCGAAGCTTCCTCATATCCAATAATTTAAGTGCTACTTCGTGCTTGCGTGCTCCGAAAAACGTATCGAGGTCGTACCCACAAAGTATGGTGTCCGACATGTTGTCTACGTTATTGCACATAGACAACTCGTACTTGTACGTACGCCCAGTTGTGTACGACGCTTAAAACTGCGCCTGGTATGTTTTGCCGCTTTTCATGCACGTTACGTATAGACAACTCGTACATTCAGTGAGCGACGCTTAAAGCGGTGCATGTTATGTTTTTGCCCGTAGACAATTCGTACTGGTACATACGTCTAGTTGTGAGCGACGCTTAAAGCGATGCATGCTTTTGAAAGGGATCAGGCAGGTAAGGGAGGCAAGAGGGGTAAGGTGAAGTTGTAGCATTGAATGTTGAATCAGTTACCTGACTTAGATGTCACCGTCTCCTCATCACTAGAGCTATCGCTGAAACGTGTATCCATCTGACACCTCAACACTCTGACACCACCCTCACAACACCCGTTATACACCCACACCACCTTAATGAAATAATCACACGTTTAAGGTAACCCTTAGATATAATACTAAGTTACTAACCTAAAGTTAGAGATTAGTGCTAATTAAATGCCTTTCAACTTTTCAAATCTGTAGAGGATGTAGTTCTTATATTGTGATCTATGAACTCTTGGAGCATGTAGGCGTATATCCGTGAACACAATCCCTGTTCCAGCATGTATAAACATCTGTCCATTCACACTCATATGTTAATGGACAACGCACAGTTCATGTTAATGAACACTTACAGACAAAGCCACATAAGGTTATATTGTGAGATTTGGTGCTATACATTCATTTACAGTACCATGAATGTGTCTTTAATTTAAATCAGAAGGATTGGCACCTTTGTCTCACTGGTGTCGCGATGTGAGAAACTCGAGCGTTCGATGACATTTGGTTCCAGCAAAAGTTGAGCTCGGTGAACATGTTTGGCTTTTCAGAAATGAGTTGGCTGTTGGAAACAGTATCGTGCAACTTTTTATGTTCACATAGCCGTATTTCTTTCAAGAAAATAGTATCTCGCTTCAAGATGTTTTACTGTTTTCACAAAATCCTACATTGTTTTCGCGAACGAGTTTATCGTTCGGTGATGGCGTTTGCATGCTTCCGTACAGTCCAAAAAGCATACATAGTCACCATCGGAACTCCACGCTCGATACTTAACATGTAGCGTGGGTATCCCTACGTGTACTTGTACACCATTGTTTATTAGAAGCTAAACCGTGCCTGCAATAATTTATAATGAGCGGCTTTTGTTTCGAGGTTTGAAAAAAGAATGCAACTTGTTTCCAATTTTCAACGTTTATAAATTGAGCTAATATTTTTTCAAAGGTACAAAATGAACATAGCTAGATTCTAATATATTATATAGAGGATATTTGTGTTTTTCCGTGTATGATCGGCTGATAATTCACCGAGTGAGCAGCTGATGTAATATTTTCACGAGTGGCGTAGCCACGAGTGAAAATATAAGTCAGCTGCTCACGAGGTGAATTATCAAACGATCATACACGGTAAAATACTAATATTCTATTTATTTCATGCTTCAAATACCTTAAATTATGGAAATACTCCACTATATACCTGAAATGTTTTGCGTGACGTCGTTTTCCCGCCATACACGCGTCGAGTTGCAAGCAAATAGTTTTCTGCACTGGCTTCAATTTCGTCGATTTGTTTTACATTTATGTACATGTAACGTTATGTTATTTGTTAAAGATTAAGAGAGCAAGTGAAAATGCTTATTATTTTATTTTTGGCGGCGGGGAAATTTGTTTAGAAAAATAGTCTGTTTGCCGTGAAATTACGAACAGTGAAATTATGGACAGTGAACTTATCAGGGAATAATCCACCGTTATTCCGCCGTAAACCACCGGTAAGCATGAAATAAAATATAACAAATATCTGTAATAGCATCATACACTAATGGTGGCACGGTGGTCGAGTGGTAAGACGCTTGACATCTGATCGAGAGGTCCCGGGTCCGATTCTCGACCGGGACACCAGGTCATTTCAGAAACGCTGTTTAGTGTTTTCCTCCCAACTAGAGATGATCCTGGTAGGAAACCCAGAGGTAACCTCGCGTGTATCGGTGCTTTACCCCGGGCACGTTAAAGAACCAAGGAATCTATTTGAAATAAGCTATAGGGTATCGCACCCGGATTCCTTGTATCTCACGCCTGTCTCTTAATATTTGCGATAATGACACAGAGTGGGCCCTGTAAATTACACGAAAGAAAAAATAAACTAAAAGAAAGAACTCACTGGAATATTTTATGAAACAAGAGAAATAATATGTGACTTAACGATTGACCAGTCTTTGGCATAGATATCTTCCTATCAGTGGTTATAAGGTGCTGTACTACGAGGAAACAGGAAATGTTATACAAATGTTAGGTAATGTTAAGTAATGTTAGGTAATGTTAGGTAATGTTAGGTAATGTTAGGTAATGTTAGGTAATGTTAGGTAATGTTAGGTAATGTTAGGTAATGTTAGGTAATGTGAACCAATGTTCACACATGACAATCCTTATTATTTAGCAAGTAGGATTTATATCGATGTTCCATCACACATAGTGAAAAGTCGATAACGTTATATAACAAAAGTGAAAAGTCGATAACGTTATATAACAAAAGTGAAAAGTCGATAACGTTATATAACAAAAGTGAAAAGTCGATAACGTTATATAACAAAAGTGAAAAGTCGATAACGTTATATAACAAAAGTGAAAAGTCGATAACGTTATATAACAAAAGTGAAAAGTCGATAACGTTATATAACAAAAGTGAAAAGTCGATAACGTTATATAACAAAAGTGAAACGTCGATAACGTTATTTATTTCATGCTTACCGGTGGTTTACGGCGGAATAACGGTGGATTATTCCCCGATAATTTCACTGTTCATAATTTCACTGTTCATAATTTCACGGCAAACGGACTATTTGTTAAAATCAAATTTCCTTGCCGTCAAAAATAAAATAATAAGCATTTTCACTTGCTTTCTTAATCTTTAACAAATAACACAACATTATATATACATAAATGTAAAACAAATGGACGAAATTGAAGCCATTGCAGAAGAACTATTTGATTGCAACTCGACGCGTACATGGCGGGAAAACGACGTCACGCAAAACATTTGAGGTAGATAGTGGAGTATTTCTATCATTTAAGCTTTTTGAAGCATGAAATAAATAGAATATTAGTATTTTACCGTGTATGATCGTTTGATAATTCACCTCGTGAGCAGCTGACTTATATTTTCACTCGTGGCTACGCCACTCGTGAAAATATTACATCAGCTGCTCACTCGGTGAATTATCAGCCGATCATACACGGAAAAATACAAATATCCTCTATATAACAAAAGTGAAACGTCGATAACGTTATATAACAAAAGTGAAACGTCGATAACGTTATATAACAAAAGTGAAACGTCGATAACGTTATATAACAAAAGTGAAAAGTCGATAACGTTATATAACAAAAGTGAAAAGTCGATAACGTTATAAAACAAAAGTGAAAAGTCGATAACGTTATATAACAAAAGTGAAAAGTCGATAACGTTATATAACAAAAGTGAAAAGTCGATAACGTTATATAACAAAAGTGAAAAGTCGATAACGTTATATAACAAAAGTGAAACGTCGATAACGTTATATAACAAAAGTGAAAAGTCGATGGTAAAAGGTCGAAAGTACGAGAATGAAATGTCGATGAACAATAGTGAAAGGTCGATATAATGATAGTGAAAGGTCTATATAATGATTCTGAAATGTCGATATAATGATAGTGAAAGGTCAATATAATGATAGTGAAATGTCGATATAATGATTCTGAAATGTCGATATAACGATAGTGAAAGGTCAATAAAATGATTCTGAAATGTCGATATAATGATAGTGAAAGATCTATATAATGATTCTGAAATGTCGATATAATGATAGTGAAAGGTCAATATAATGATAGTGAAAGGTCAATATAATGATAGTGAAAGGTCAATATAATGATAGTGAAAGGTCGATATAATGATAGTGAAATGTCGATATAATGATAGTGAAAGGTCGATATAAAGATAGTGAAAGGTCAATATAATGATTCTGAAATGTCGATTTAATGATAGTGAAAGGTCAATATAATGAAAGGTCGATATAATGATAGTGAAAGGTCAATATAATGATAGTGAAAGGTCGATATAATGATAGTGAAAGGTCTATATAATGATTCTGAAATGTCGATATAATGATAGTGAAAGGTCAATATAATGATAGTGAAATGTCAATATAATGATAGTGAAAGGTCAATATAATGATAATGAAATGTCAATATAATGATAGTGAAAGGTCAATATAATGATAGTGAAAGGTCAATATAATGATAGTGAAAGGTCGATATAATGATAGTGAAAGGTCGATATAATGATAGTGAAAGGTCGATATAATGATAGTGAAAGGTCGATATAATGATAGTGAAAGGTCGATATAATGAGAATGAAATGACAATAAACAATAGTGTAAGGTCGATATAATGAGAATGAAATGTCAATGAACAATAGTGAAAGGTCGACATAACGATAGTGAAATGTCGATATAATGATAGTGAAAGGTCGATATAATGAAAGGTCGATATAATGATAGTGAAAGGTCGATATATTGATAGTGAAAGGTCGATATAATGAAAGGTCGATATAATGAAAGGTCGATATAATGATAGTGAAAGGTCGATATAACGATAGTGAATTGTCGATATAATGATAGTGAAAGGTCGATATAATGAAAGGTCGATATATTGATAGTGAAAGGTCGATATAATGAAAGGTCGATATAATGATAGTGAAAGGTCAATATAATGAAAGGTCGATATAATGATAGTGAAAGGTCAATATAATGAAAGGTCGATATAATGATAGTGAAAGGTTAATATAATGATAGTGAAAGGTCGATATAATGAAAGGTCGATATAATGATAGTGAAAGGGCGATATAATGAAATGTCGATATAATGATAGTGAAAGGTCGATATAATGATAGTGAAATGTCGATATAATGATAGTGAAAAGTCGATATAATGGTAGTGAAAGGTCGATATAATGATAGTGAAAGGTCGATATAATGATAGTGAAAGGTCGATATAATGATAGTGAAAGGTCGATATAATGGTAGTGAAAGGTCGATATAATGATAGTGAAAGGTCAATATAGTGATAGTGAAAGGTCGATATAACGATAGTGAAAGGTCAATATAACGATAGTGAAATGTCAATATAATGATAGTGAAATGTCGATATAATGATAGTGAAAGGTCGATATGACGATAGTGAATTGTCGATATAATGATAGTGAAAGGTCGATATAATGAAAGGTCGATATATTGATAGTGAAAGGTCGATATAATGAAAGGTCGATATAATGATAGTGAAAGGTCAATATAGTGAAAGGTCGATATAATGATAGTGAAAGGTCAATATAATGAAAGGTCGATATAATGATAGTGAAAGGTCAATATAATGATAGTGAAAGGTCGATATAATGAAAGGTCGATATAATGATAGTGAAAGGTCGATATAATGAAATGTCGATATAATGATAGTGAAAGGTCGATATAATGATAGTGAAATGTCGATATAATGATAGTGAAAAGTCGATATAATGGTAGTGAAAGGTCGATATAATGATAGTGAAAGGTCGATATAATGATAGTGAAAGGTCGATATAATGATAGTGAAAGGTCGATATAATGATAGTGAAAGGTCGATATAATGATAGTGAAAGGTCGATATAATGGTAGTGAAAGGTCGATATAATGATAGTGAAAGGTCAATATAGTGATAGTGAAAGGTCGATATAACGATAGTGAAATGTCAATATAATGATAGTGAAATGTCGATATAATGATAGTGAAAGGTCGATATAATGATAGGGAAATGTCAATATAATGATAGTGAAAGGTCGATATAACGATAGTGAAATGTCAATATAATGATAGGGAAAGGTCAATATAATGATAGTGAAAGGTCGATATAATGATAGTGAAATGTCGATATAATGATAGTGAAAGGTCAATATAACAATAGTGAAATGTCAATATAATGATAGGGAAATGTCAATATATTGATTGTGAAAGGTCGATATAACGATAGTGAAAGGTCAATATAACGATAGTGAAATGTCAATATAATGATAGGGAAATGTCAATATAATGATAGTGAAAAGTCAATATAATGATAGTGAAAAGTCGACAGCACGAAAGTGAAACCTCGATAGTACGATAAGAAGATGTCTTATTTTCAAATTACAAACTTTTAACTCCCTTTGAAGAAAAATACGGTTCAAATTGACATAAATGTAGGTTTTGTCATTTTTAATGTAAAAATATACGAACTTGATTCAAATGATTGCCTTTTCCATCTTAGTTTTCCGTTTTTTTTCCAGATGAAGTTTGATTCAAATCTGTTGTTTACGTGTCCGATCAACTGATTTATTAATGCTAGTAGTTTTGTGTTATCATGGAACATCAATAAGTGAACTATTTATCGACTTTTAGTGACATTCTTTTTATAACCGCTGTCCGTTGCCTCAACAAAGCGCTATGTATCGCTTTCCACGGGAGACAATAAATACCTTCTATATTTAATTAAACGGGAGATAACTGAATGAAGGCGCTCGGTATTGCTTTGCTTAGGCAACAGAAACCTGTTAAGCAACCACAAGTGTGTTAGTAGGTTAAGTGTTTGATATATTTTTATTATTAGAAATTGATTATTCTGTTTATTGAGTCTGGTAAGGGTTCATTTACCTCTGATGTGTCTCATTTTAGATGAGCAAAAGTACCAATTTTGTATTACATTTTTTTTTGAAAGTGAGACATTAGTAAAATCCAGTTGATGGATTCCTGTCCTGTAAAAGGAAGAAGAAATCACCCATATCACTTAAGGAGGACCTAGCTATCTTGTGAGCATGTCAGGAAATGAAAAACATTTTGCCTGTTATGAACAAGAACAAGCATGAACTTTAGTTTAAATGATGCCATACAAATGTAAATTTGTGATAATAAACATAAAATCGGCGCACCTTGGACAATTCTAAGACGAATCCGGATTCATCACGGACAGACCCGAGTAGTGACGATCGAATAAACATAATGATGGCGCTTAATATTCGTAATTTCAACTTTTTCGTTTTTGCATGTATAAAAGATTGGTAGGAAACGGTACAGTTTGAAAATATGTATAAGTGTACAATATGTTACTACATTACAATTGTCCAAATGCATCTGCTCATTCAAAATTAGTTGTGCTCGATGAAGCTATATGAAGAGGCTACACTTTGAAAACATTTTTCAAAAAAGTATTTTATCCCATGAATATATGCACATTAAGTTAATTTAGCAAATTTATGCAGAATCAGTACTTTTTGGTGAATAAATCGAATGTTCTTGAATTTTGTTGAAATTTAATACTTGATCGGTGACAAAATTTGGAAAGTACGCTGACTTAGAAGAAACAGTACAGTACTTAGTGGTTTAAAATTCAGAAGCAGTCTTTCTATAAATGCGAACACTTAGGATTTTGATACATAGCTTCAAAATTTCAACATATTTGTAAGATATGGTAGGTACTAGTGCACCAGTCAGTTGCATCCATTCCGCTTCCCGGGGATGGACCGTTTTTTAACTTTTGGGTTGTAAAAACCCCGCCCTTCAACGGCCCTGCGGAGGACAGCTGATGGTAAAACATCCGGTATTTCCCCCAGCCCATGGCAGCTAAATATTGTCTCCGGTGTGGTTGGTCGGAGAAAAAGTTCCCTACATTTCCCGACAGTGCGGGGGAAGCTGGATGATAAAAACACGACCGTTTCCCCGGCTGTCCACCGCCCATCCCCGGAAATGGGGGCGTGGATGCAACTGACTGGTGCATAATTTGAACAGTATATTTCAAGAATTGATCAAGTGATGTGCATGTACGTCTTTGTAACTTTTAGTCAGCGAATCTTTCACAAAATATGATAAACTCGGCAACTTTCCATGTAACTATTTACCTGTTTATGTTTGTATACAAGCGTATATAGATTACACCACCACCACCGGTGTGTCACTATGTCACCCAGATAAATATTTTGGCAAGGAATTTCACTGATAAACTTTACTCATATGACGTATCAATGAATCGTGAAAGCTCGGTCTTTTCCGTTTGTCCCCGGTGATTGCGTAGCGCTCGTATCTCTGTCATGTTGAATACTACTCACTCTACTTGAACAGTATGATACGGTGTCCCGTTAGGGCCAACGCTGCATATAAGTATGTTGAAACACGAAACTCGATAGTACGATAAAAGTGACAACTCGATAGTACGATAATGAAAACAACGAAACAACGAAACTACGATGGTAAAAGTTGATATTGTATCGAGTTTTCACTATCGTGCTAGATCGACTTTTCACCACCATATTATCGAGTTGTTAACATCGTACTAGCCACTTTTTAATTTTTATAGCTACGCGGCGATGGCACTAACGGAACACTGTAGTATGAAGATTAAATCAAACATACTACCGGTGATGTGTTGGACAGATTGCAGCCAATAACATATTAAGCTGGTAAATAAAAGTAGTATTGCATTGTTACCTACGGTCTAGGTACTTAGAATGGGTAAACATCGGTCAAAGACTCCAAACACGGTAGTGTCAACCCAGCTTTAGTAGTAATTCGTTAAACAAAATTTGCAACAGTTGACCAAACCGATCCTTGTTTGAAAACGTCACATTTAGGCCAGTAGAATAAGACCAAAAAGGGGTGATCTGGGGAAAAAATTCAGATGTTATCAAACTCTTCGATTTTGTACTCTACCTGGTCCCTAGTATCACAGAAAAAAGTCCCAACGAATCCCTTTTGGGGAAACTTTTTTATGATGCTTTGAAGTTTGGCATGTATACCCCATTGCCGAGAAATTTGGAAACTTTTTTGAAAATGATATAATTTATAAAATAAAAGGTACATATCTCAACGGGATACAGCCATCTCTGGATTTCTGAGGCACGTACATACCTCAGCGGGATACAGCCATTTCTGGATTTCTGAGGTACATACCTCAGCGATATACAGTCATTTCTGGCTTTTTAAGAAACATACTAGTACCTCAGCAAGATACAGCAATTTCCGGCTTTCTGAGTAACATACTTCAGCGGGATACAGCAATTGTTATATTTCTTAGGTACTTTAAAGCATCATAAAAAAGTTTCCCCAAAAGGGATTCGTTGGAACTTTTTTCTATGATACTAGGGACCAGGTAGAGTACAAAATCGAAGAGTTTGATAACATCTGAATTTTTTCCCCAGATCACCCCTTTTTGGTCTTATTCTACTGGCCTACTGGGAAGCTGGAAGGTAAAACGCGGCCATTTCCACGTCTATCCACCGGCCATCCTCGGGTGTGGGACCTAGGTTGCTACTGACTGATGCATCACTGAACTAACGGTCTTTAGGACGAGGCTTAAACACCCGAGGTCCCGGTTACTATAATTGTGGAGCTGTACACCAGGTACGATAAAGAACCAGACAGATTCATTCAAACAGTTTTCCTAGTTTGCATCAGTACTACAGTTAATTTACAATTTCACAAGGAACAAGCTACTTCTTCACGATTGTAACTTTGATGTCAGTAACTTACATACACGATTAATACCTGTCGCAACAGAGAATCTAACCAGGTCTACAGACCACCTTGGTCAACGATTCTATCTCGGACCTTGTTCGAACACGAACCTGATAGTTGTACAAGACCTAAAATAGAATTATTCCCCAGAGTAAGCCCTGCACATTAATTGGAAGAAGAAGAAGATCATGGAAATCATATATTGCATTGTATTGTCGGAGGAATTTTGTGACAACTCAAACATTTAGGTTCTTGCATTTCCAGACTATTTAAACACCCTTCTTCAAAAAGCAACTATCCCTCTTAGCTCAGTCGGTAGAGCGCAAGACTGGTCGGCCAGTGGGTTAGGATCCCAGGCTGGCCAACTAAAATTATTAATAGTCTTTCGGATGAGACTTTTAACCGATGTCCCATGTATGGGTGCTATACACTTGGCATATAAAAGAACCAGGGATGCTTCTGGAATTGGGGCATCTTCTGTATCATGCACCATCCTCTAAAAACTAAAAGCTGGGGGCCTCTCCGATATGGATTATCTGGTGGCGAGGATAAACAAAAGCAATAAATCAGTCAAAGCAAACACAATACAGAGAAAAATATTATACGGGAGACAACTTTGCATACTTGTATCGGAGATATCTTGCAGGATTAGCTCCCTTTTAAAGTTGTATCGATTATGTTGAAACGAAGAAATAACAAAATGTTTTAAACTTTCTCTTTTCTAGTTTGCTTTAGTATACGGGAGACAACTATGAAAAATTATATTGGAGATACATTGCAGGATTAGCCCCCTTTAAACATGGCTAAAAGGTGTCTTAGAATGAGAAGGTCATAAGTCGATCTACAAAATCGATATTGTGAGAAAACAAGAAAAACTATCAGAAAAGTACTCTTACTCATGTTAAAACAAGCTGTTTCAACTTCAGTTTGGTCAACATGGCAAGTTCCGATTTTCATGAAAATATGCTCATAAGATGCGCCGCATGATGCTGATTTTAAATAATTATGTATCAGTCTTAAAGGTTAAGTAGTTCTTACGACCTTCTCATTCTTAAAAAAAACCAACGCTTAACACATAAAGAAGAAGCGAACGTCATGGTTTGCATAACGAACGCATTTTTTTCCCCAAATGGGACATTTCTGTGGACATGGAAAAACATGGAAGACACATTGTTTATGCCATTTTATCAGTTGTGTCTTCACATACTTCTATTCAAGAATTTATTTTCTCCAATATTGTGCATTGAAAATGATAGGTGTCACATGGATTTACCCGTGACCAAACGCTCCTATTTTACTAACCTCTACATCTAAATACTTCTTCAAATTATGTTTATATTACAACTTCCTGTCCCGCTAAGCAAATTTACAGACATGCTATCAGAAGTACATGGTTTCAATTCTTTACACGTAAAATTTTGACGGCTTTTGGCGCAAATGTATTGATGAAAATTAGTGTCACTGCTCGACAAAATGTGTTACATCTCTACAACGTGTATTTTGCGGATGTTTAGTTCTTGGAACACACTGACATTTTAAATCATTTATGGGTTTTAAAAGAAAATAACACATTTGTGCAAAACATTTGTTCCTCTTTAAAATGATATATAACATTACATAGTTATGCCACGGATAAAACAGAATGATTTTACAAGACATAAAAACGCCTTAAAGTAAAATAGCTCCAACTTGTGACGCGACGTCATACGTAATTGTTATTTTAGTGGTTATCTGCGTGATTTCATTCACTGTAACCTTCAATTAGTGAATATAAGCATCATGACAACGCGTTGTTGAAATTTTGAATTTTCGTTGAAGAAACCATTTTGAAGTTTTTTTGGAAGATTCTTACACTTTAACTGAGTTCGTCTTGGGTCAACCGCGAAGTGTTTGTTTTATAGACGGGCAGTCATCAGTTATACCAAAATGATTTTTAAAACATGCTGGCGCAACGTCGCAATATGCACTTGTTCATTAACATTTTGGGTAAACTAGTTTGAGATTTTGTAGAATTCATCCCGTAAACTGTATCCATTATTCAAGTATTGGTAAGCAGAATTCATGACAGAACATGCATTATTAACAAAACAATTACTGCGGCGGTTTAGCACTATTTGACAGTGTATATGAAAATTGACAGAACGCCAGGCGTCAATCAATACCGTCAAATTTAACGGTAAATTAAAATCCCGTGGTCCAATGGATTAACTGTAAAACCTTAGCCAAGCAGCCTTCGACAAACAACCAGGTGGAGCGATCTATACTCTGGCGTAAAGTCATTAAGCATAAAACGAATAATACAATTAAAAACATTGTCTTATTCCGTGTAAAATATTCCACCCTAGCTAGATGTACTGCATGGGTGTATCCTTCCCATTATGTAAGAGAAGCAACTCCAATAGCCTAGAAGAATTTTGACAGTACAGAGTTTCCTCCCTAGGGTGTATTTCATTTTCCGTAGAAGTACAAATAAAAACTATCCTTCAGACTTCATATATATGTAGAGTTTAAATTATACATTTTGCATATGATTATATCATGATATACGAGTGAATTGGGTTCATTTATTAATTACACCGTGTGGCTAGGCAAAAGCAAAAAGTAGACTAGATACTACCCATGCAACTTAATTTGTTTCAACATGTCATAGTTTCGTGCACGATACTACATGACTGTCACACCTGTTTCACTATAGACACGACAGAACATACCACGTGACTTTTTGGCTAAGTCTACAAGGAAAAATATGTAAACAAAAAGTTGAAAAACAACAATTATAAAAATAGATAACTTATCTTATTATTTGGCCGATTTTTACGAGATATAGTCGATGATCAATTAGAGAATGAGTACTACCCCCGTACCTTAATAGTTTTGTGAAACAGGTCACAGTTTATGTCTGAAACCGGCTCAACTGCTTACATAACTTTGAATTAACAAACTAAAGCGTCTCTTGGTTACCTCCCCTTGCATTCATAATTCAAGTATTGGTAAGCAGAAATTCATGACAGAACATGCATTATTAACAAAACAATTACTGTGGCGGTTTAGCACTATTTGGCAGTGTATATGAAAATTGACAGAACGCCAGGCGTCAATCAATACCGTCAATTTTAACGGTAAATTAAAATCACATGGTCCAATGGATTAACTTAAAAACCTTAGCCAAGCAGCCTTCGACAAACAACCAGGTGGAGCGATCTATGATCTGGCGTAAATTCATTAAGCATAAAACGAATAATACAATTCAAAACATTGTCTTATTCCGTCCTGGCTAGATGTACTGCATGGTTGTATCATTCCCATAATCTAAGGGAAACAACTCCAATAGCCTAGAATAATTTTGACAAGGCAAAATTCCTTCCCTTGGGTGTAGAAGTACAAATTTATCTTCAGCTGAGCTTTCCTATATCTGTTGAGTCTAAATTATACACTTTGAATAAAGGATGTTTTACGAGTGAATTGTGTTAATTTATTAATTACACCGTGTGGCTAGGCAAAAGCAAAAAGTAGACTAGATACTACCCATGCTACTTAATTTGTTTCAACATGTCATAGTTTCGTGCACGATACTACATGACTGTCACACCTGTTTCACTATAGACACGACAGAACATACCACGTGACTTTTTGGCTAAGTCTACAAGGAAAAATATGAAAACACAAAGTTGAAAAACAACCATTATAAAAACAGATAACTTATCTTATTATTTGGCCGATTTTTACGAGTTATAGTCGATGAGCAAGTCGAGGATGAGTACTACCCCCGTAACTTGATAGTTTTGTGAAACAGGCCACAGTTTATGTCTGAAACCGGCTCAACTGCTTACATAACTTTGAATTAACAAACTAAAGCGAATCTTGGTTACCTCCCCTTGATCATAAATTAAGAAAATGAGCGACCAGTCGAATGACGCGTATCCAGCAGAGGTATAGCTTGGCGAATTTGACGAACCTGACCTTTATGCATGAATAAATTACAAGGTGCTTGTTTTGAGTGTATCAATTTTCGCAAGCAAATCGTGCAATATCTGTATTGTTTGTATGCCATCTCAAACGTCTTCGTGATACTCCCCGATTATGAAAACATACAACCGAGGTACAGAAATATATCGAACTGTTAAATTACTCTCATCAAAAGGTTAGGTTCGTGTTAAATTCGTCAAGCTAGAATCATTGATTACTGATGGCTAATGTCTTAAAATCTTTGTACCAGCAGTTCTTCTTTTCGAGATTTATATTAATGCTTAATGTCTATGAATGACCACAAATGTTGAATTTTACCATTTCAACAATCTTGCTAGTCTGGTTCCCTGTCCTAAATCTTACAGTGGTTTAGGTCAGGCAGCAACCAATAATCGATAACTCCAGTGATCAAATCAAAATGGCGGGTGTACGTTAGATATATATAGGCAATTTTAGATGATCACCCTAAAGTGTATCTTATGTATGTGTCATTTTGATGTGACTTTGCGTAGTAATGGAAAAAATAATGGTCTTTGCAATGATAGAAGTTTATTCGCTACAACAGCACTAATACGTGGGTATATCCAAAAGTAATGTCACTGATGCTATAAAATCGTATATAATGTCAGTAAAACTACGAAATATTTCACACCATAACTTCAGTCTAATTTGAATATGATGACCAAATTTCACAACAATGTGCGTAATAGTTCTGGAGATATAAACATTTTCATGAGACATACTTACGAACATCGCCGCAAGTCCGACGTCAACGACGTCACAATGACGTTACTTGTTGACACCTACTCATCCAGCAGAAGTTCATCCCTGGTGATTTCTAACGACTCATAAACCATGGAGTCATTTCCAAGACCTTTAAAATGTGTAACCCACCCGACACTTACTCTCTGCGAAATGAAATTATTTTTAAGTGCCCTCTAGATAGTACTACAGCGACATATTTAACTCACCACATAGTGATTGCAGTTTTGAACGTCGAATTGAATTGACGGCGTTCAAAATACTCTTGATGTTCTTTTCGGATCTACCAAAAACCGTTCATATGACTCTCTGTCGATAATGATTTGGTGATATATGTCCCCTTAAAAGATTATAATACATACACATGAGCCTATGTTGCCGCCTTGTGTAACTAAAGTTTCACTAGGTGACTTCCAAAACTTTTAGGAAATATGTATTACTACACGCAGCGTCTTTTTGTCACAAATATCATATTTATGCACATCGGCCTATAAACAATTAAACCACGGGAGGTGTGACATTACTTTTGGATATACCCTCGTATCTACGAAATAACGTTTATAAAATGATTAAAATATTTTTGTCGCAGGGTTTAAATAATCCATTAATTTGCAAGTTTTCAAGTGTTCAAGTTAGCACAATCGGTAGAGCCACTGATTTGTAATCAAGGGATCCCTGGTTCGATCCCTGTATAGGCCAGTTATTGTTTTCCTTTTTTAATATTTTGCTTATTTGTGTAATACAAAAACTTTATTTTCTCATCATGTTCCTTATTCAAGTATAATATAATAGCGAATTACTTTACATATAAAAAATAATAATGACAATACTGGTATCGAACCTCCAACATCCATGTTACTGATTTGACGCTTTATCAACTGAGCTAACCGGGCATTTGATTTCAGGTGCGATTTATATGCACTATATACACACTGGTACAGAAATTTTCTTAATTTACTTTGCGTTTTTTGTACATATCAGTTGTGTCATTTTAATGAAACATGTTTAATTGAAAAGAACATACATTTTCCCATTAATATACAAAATCTCATCGAAATGACACATACATAACACACACTTTTGGGGGATATTCTAAAATTCTCCAATGTTAAACCGCCATCTTGTTTTACACATGGAAGCGACCATATTTGTTAGATTACGCCGGACCTATACTGTAATGTAATGAAAGATTTAGGTACCGGGAACCAGACTACAATCTTGCATGCTGTCAATTTGCTACTAAAAATCTAGCTAGCAGAACCGCAATTGTTAAAAAGCGCATTTTTTTACGAAGTTATTCTTGTTTATTGCATATAACGAACCTCGCAATTGTTGGACGTTCATTTAACACCATGTTTGGTCAAAGAGAAACTAAGTAATAGGGCAATGGGTGGCTACACTAAGGCATCGGAACATGGAGATATCAAGTAATAGAACTTCAAAAGTTCTATCGTGTGAATAAAATTTCCTAGTGCCTCTTCGCATAGTTAGCATAATTTAAATCGTCATTCAGTGCCCTGGTTTGCATTAATATTCTCAGAAACAATTGCAATACAATTACTTGGTTCACATCCAAAAGCATCGAGACACTATGATAGATCGCTGACTTAGAATGAGATAGTCGTAAGTACTGCAAGACTCATACATATTTAAGATTAGCGAAACAAAACACTACTTAGGAGTCTAATTTCATGAAAATCGGAACTTGTCATTTTGACCAAACTAACGCTGAAACAGCTTGTTTTACCATAAGTAAAGAGGAATTTTCGGACAGGTTTCTCAGAATATCGATTTGTACTTATGCCCTTCTCATTCTAATGCAGCCATATATAGGTATTGTTTTAGATGTAAGATTATGTGTATTTATTTCTAGACAAATCGTTGATAATCTCTCGTAGTCTATAATCTAGACCAGCAGACGATACAATGACAACCAGGGACCAATCCTTAAATTGCCATATAGTTCTAATTATAACTGTCATATCTAATGTTGGTTTCCAATTATAGGAGAGTCAAAACATTTAATCGCTAAGATACGATCAATACAGATTTAGCACAAACAGACATTGTTTCCCATATATTTTTGCATCCTACAGCTATCTAGATTATAGGTCCCAGACTGTTATAAGCGTCCCATATATAATACAGTAAAACTTCGTTATCTCGAGGAGTGATCAGGACAAGCTAAATGCTCGAGCTAAACCGGGAGCTCGAAATAACCAAATGACATGTATTGATGATAAAACATATTTAGTCTCGTCATAACGAAGTTTTACTGTACGTGTGTTATTGTAATCATTCTTGAATTATTCGGAATATGTCTTTTATTTAAGATATCTTATGGGTTGGTCACGACCCGACGTGTGTGCTTTTAACACGTACGTTTTTTGAAGGCTGCGACCGCTACGCTTTTCCCAAAACGTCGTAAGAGAGTACGGCGTATATCAACACGCGCGTTTCCCCGGGCAAAATGTGCAAAATTCTTTGCGCTCCAAATTGACCACTTTTATATGATTCCAATGTTTGTAAATGTGATTGTAGGGTCTCTGCCAAACGAATGAGTGGATAAAATAAGGATACACAGCAAAAATACCACCGCGATAGGGACACTTTCAGTTAAATTCTGAGAAATAAGACGCACATATCTGAACCAGATGTAACTGGCGAAAACGAAGACTAGTATAGGCTACAAAACATTAAATCATCGACTCCGGATGAAAAGTGTTTTATTTCTATATTGCACCCTAAACTTGCTAGGGCGTGTTTCATTCTTCATTGGAATAATCCAGTCTTGTAAAGCCAACCACACTTTTCCGAGTTTTGTTTCTAATAACGCATCGATACTCCTTTTATTCTACCGCACATTCAAGAGTTGGCTATTTATGACTTATATTTCAGTATTAAAAGAAAACAATCTTATACATGTGACCGGATTTCAGTCCAGAAAGGAGATAATATATAATTATGCTGCTCAAACTGTGACGCTCGGATGTCGAACGGCACGTGCCCCTTGTATGAATAAAACAATTTTATAAGAACTTCGGTCGGAGATATCTTACTCCGAGTGATGTTAATTGGCTTTAAGCCTTGCTGCTAATATGAATTTGCTAGATGAAAAGTTCACGAATATATTGATCACCCCTCGTACATTTTCGTACGGGCGCTCATACCGTTACCATGGATAACATTTTTTTTCATTTATCGGATGCTGACATAAAATAAACCCTTCAAATAGACGTGGAATTGTTGTAAAGATACACATACACACTTTCATAACTGTATCATTATGTTGGAGTAAATAAATCGACATATACACGCTATTCTGGGACAGCCCTTGTATAGACAACTTCCTCCAGATCGTTAAAATCAGCACTAGCAATTATGACGTACATGTAATATAATAATGCACATTCGTGTTTCATGGTGTCGACCAGTATGTTTTGGTGAGATTTGAAGCTTCCTTTTTACCAAAACACCATGTTTCTTGCATTGTCTCCAGGAAAGAGGTTTGACAAACATTTTGTCCAAATATATGTATTTTTGAATCTAATGAAAACAAATATTGTGCGCTCACTTTTGACGCTTTGGAAATAATTATTGAGTTTCATGTTAGCAGGATATCAAACAGTAGAACATGTCATACTACCGGCCGCCAACACGTACTAACTACTGGTAAATATTTGATTTCGCGAAAACATTTCCCATATCGACGGTGCCAAACCAAAACCCCGTAACTCAATTTTGGCGCGAAAACTTTTTTGCAGCATCCGCATCTGCTAGATTTCCCGCGCATTTCTGTCTAGTCGCCATCTAAATAGCCAATCGCGTTACTTCATTACAGTCAGGTGACAAAATATCGTATTTTTATTGGATTCAAAAAGGTAATGGATATTGCGGGAGGAAAAAAAACCGCGAACATTGTCGTTAGTCGCGAACATGTCCACTGAAAAACGCGAAAGTCAATATGCGCAAAAGTAAATGATTAAGCATTGCGTTCAGAGAGTTATTCGATAACTGTTACGTTGTTGAATTTTCAGCGTTGAAGACTTGTCTCCCTTATGTAGTTTTGTGGTACTCAGCTAGTGAGCAAAGTTTTTACGATTTTATATGGATTTTGAATAGAACACCTTTCGCAATGAACTGATCGACACTTCCGATGAATCCTCCTCTCATTCAAGTCTATATTGTTGGTTGTTGGATTAGTCCAAGATAAATAGTCAAATAGCCAATATGTACAATTATGGAATGCTGGAATGCTTCATGACTTTTTGGCGTTTTTAACATGTTGCGCAATTTCATTAATAAATGCAACAAAACACTTCTTCTGATCCTTCTTGTGAGGACAAATACGCATTGGCTTCACAGAAACGGTATTTTATGCTCAACCAACATATTCTTTGTTACCCTTGTGAGCCCGAAATAAAAACAATAAAACCCTCCAACACATTCTGTGCGTTTTTATGACAGTGGTTAGTCTTCAATGAGACCCTTTAAAAAGTCTTGTTTTAGGTTCTAACCAAACAAACAAAAGAGTGGTTAATAAAAGTTTGATTATTTGAGTGTCACCCCTATTGAAAGAGCGAGACAATTTTGACTTATGAGACACTTATCTTACATGCGTACAGCACCTCCCGAATCCCTTGTCATATTTCAAACAAACCCAAACAGTGGTTATATAATAATAAATGTTATCTGCCATAAAGCCTAAGAAATACAGAAGAGAGATACATGTACATGGTGATCTTTAGTATATCGCTGACAGAATGGGAAGGTCGCAAACAAGAAACAACTTTCCGAAAATGGTTATTATAGCATAAAAACGGTGATTTTGCTCATACTTAAACGGGGGAAAAAGGTACGTTATTGTAAAGATTCTCGCGCGCACGCGCTGTTGGTGTTCAGTTTTAAGTATGCTCATTTAGTTTAAACATATTTATTTTTCCCAAATATATAACAATATGCATTCAATTTACAGTATAAAATAACAGAAACATAAGGAAAAAGGGATTAGAATGAAAGACACTTTGTCTTATTGAATTCTTCTCCCTGGATTGACTTCCAGTTTAATAAAAAACAAAAATATCAACAATTGGGCTATGAGTACACGTTGCATTAATTTGGGTGTAAATAAAGAGATGAAAAAGGTAAACAAGATCAAAAACGTACAGAACAATTAGAAGCTAAAGAAAGCCTTACACAGTATTACATTCGAAGAAAGGATTACTGTATAGGTAGAAGTGAAGAAGAAAGGGGGCTTCTCAATTATTAAATGGATCATGTGAATCTATTGCTATCACGTATATAGGCATGAACCTGATTAAATATGAATGTATTATCCTGATCGGAGAGGGTTGTATCACCAAAAAGAAGAAGATCAAGACTGATTCTGTAATTTTCTAATCGGTTTAAGAGAGTGTCACGAGGTTCTTGTTGAAATCGACATTCGAAGAAGAAATGATAATTAGATTCAATTTGGCCACATGCGCAGAGTGCTGACTGGGAAATATTACAGAGATACAAATGATAATTTAGTGAACTGCATTTGGTTCGCAGACGGGTGTGTAGCAATTGAAGTCTTCTTGGTCCTACGAAATAGTATAATGGTGGTTTGGAAAGGTCTCTATTCAAGTGTATTTTGAAGGCTGACAGAGGCTGTATATTCCTTGTTTCCTGTGGGAGGGCATTCCACTCACGAATAGAGGTAGGTAGAAATGAGTTAAAATAAAGGGTTGTTCTAGAATTGATCCCAGGAATGTTGTTCTCGTTTCTAAGATGATACCGAGTGTTTTGTTGTCTAGGGACAAGAGATGATAAATAATCTGGAACAAGGTTATGGTACATTTTATAGAAATGAGTGATTCTGTGTTTGTGTCTTCTGTCATGTAGGGATTCCCATATACATTCTTGTTTAAGTCGTTCTAATGAGACCAATCTGGTTGCTCCGGTGACTATACGGGCACATTCGTTTTGTACTTTATCAAGTTTGGCATAGTCAGCTTTTGCTGCATTGCACCAAAGGACATCAGCGTACTCAAGACTTGGTCTAATAAAGGATAAATAGATGTATGCTCATTTGAGTACCCAGCCGACGAAAATAAATGATTTACAGCGTTATATGAACTGTAATTCACATTCTAATTGTAACTACTAATCAATTTTCTATAATAGTTAAACAATGAACGTAAACAAACCCCCCAATGTCACTGTTTTCTTGGTATTTGCCTGTACCGGAATTCGACGCTCATAACAAAAACTTGTATGTAACGTAACGTTAGCTAAGCGACGTCGCGTTTGTTTTCCCGACGTTGCCCAAAATATCCCGCCAAAATGTCATAATTTTGAAAAAAAAAACATACTAATAAAGTGTTGTTTTTATGCTATAATAGCGTTTACGCATGCTTTTTCGTGCTGTTACATCTGCAGAGTCCCTCGGGAGTGTTGGTGCCCTCGCCCTGACGGGCTTGGGCACCACCCGTCCCTCGGGACTCTGCAGATGTAATAGCACGAAAAAGCATGCGTTTACCCTACAAACTAGCTGTTTCAACACAAGTTTGTTTAATATGACGAGTTCCGACAGTTATAAAAATAGGCTCATAAGAAGCGCCTTGCGATGCTGGATTAAAATATATATGAGTCTTAAAAGCTAATCACGAAATTCTCATTCTATGCTATCGATATGATAACATAAATAACTTCAATAAAATTGATAGACACGTTGTGTCACCATTGTTCGAAAGCTAATAATCCCAAGTTTGTATTGGGCGTGAATAATAAACGCATCCAATGTCAACGTGACGTCAATGACGTCCCCGATACTATCGTACGTCTTCACTGATTCAAAGACATTTTGCGATCGAACCATTTCGATTAAGACCACATTAATTTGCACTATATTACTAGTATTCCTGTTCACGACAATCCCTATAGGAAGGAGTGTAGGAATGTCATCGACGTTTAAATTAACGCAATTACGTGTCAATCATTGACGTGGAGGGCTATACCACTTTGAAAACAGAAATTTCAAACTTTGTCAGTTGTAAGTGCTCTTGAATAAAAACTAATATTTGTATACAAAGCAAAAGTGTGTACGCCGACCCTACCCAACCGGCATCAGATAATCAAGTCTTGATGCAAAACTACATTAGGAAATTAATTTACAGAACCATACATAAGTTACAAAAGACTTGACAAATAATGTGTTAAAATATTTAAGGAAAATAATACTTTAAAGCGTTGAAATTGCAGACAATTTTCGCGACTTTCGCGGACAACTCTCGTATACTACAAAAACAGTACATTCACTTGATTTCAAAACTTCCATGCAATGTGAAGTTTTTAGCACTAAGTGGTGTAACATGCAAGAACTCAATTGGTAATTTTTGACGTCATTTGCCGCTGATTTGACAGTTTGAAAGGGGAGCGCTCAAACAGCAGCAGTGAAAAGTATGTGTTATTTGAAAATGATATACATGTAAAATAAGTTTTGCAACACTGAGTGTAATTTCTTAATGAGAGACTCATTTTAAAAGAAGAAGAATAATTTGTTCTTTTGATGTTTAAAACAAACTGTTGCACGCATGTATACCACAAATGATTTTAATAACCACGTGTTAACTGTTTGTAAAGTAACGTCAAAGGACGTAAGGTAGCCACGCAAAAGTCACAGAAAATGCCAGCATCACTTGCGATACCCATCACGATTCAATGTTTGCCTATACGCTTCGTTGAACAATTGGAATCAGTTGTTAACATGTTCTTGTGCGAGATTGTCCATTTATTTAGTGATGACCGTTACAGAACATGCAGGTTACTAACGTCATTAAATTGACGTTTCTACATCAAGACTATCCAGCATCTGCTTCAATACGAGATACGACCGACCGACCAACGTGACAGCCGATCGAGGAGTGTACAAGTGTAAGGGATACTTGTAATGATTGTCGTGTGTCATTTAGGTAAAACTAATCTATGACGGTGACGTTGTTCTCGATGACGTACGTCAACGTCACACCAACGTGAGAACGTCGGTTACAAAAATGGCCGTAGTTAAATCATTTCCGGGTATTAGACATTGTTGCACATTCTCTAGATGTTAAAAGAAAGTTTTCGGCAAATCTTGGTGACGACAATAAACGGTTACGTCGTGGCCTCAATTTATTGTAGTGATAAACACTTGCGGACATTATTTCTGAGCGTACCGGAGCGCCGACAGCTGCCAATCCTCGCTATGACTGGTGTAGTTGAAATAACGCCATAGTATGCGAAACCACCCGAATAGGGGTTTCATAATACAGCATATCAACAGCACAATGACTTTGGTTTTACGCCACTGCTCCTCGCATTCCATTTCTCAATTATTCGAACTTTTTCACCGGTTTTTAATTAACTGACCAAAGAACTAAATTAGGTCTTTGAACTGGCCAACCTTTAACACGTTCAAAATCACTTTGAAATAATTTTAGGGACCAGTATGCAGCCTCCTTATTAAGGTGTCATTTTCCTTAATTGTTCGCTGGACCATATTATGTTTACCTTTTCGGTGTGATAAAACTGATTTCGTTTAAAGGGAAGACTGCCCATTCAATATAACATCATTATCATTAAAATCATCTGACGAATTTAAGATTTTTAAAGTTTTTTACATAGTATATGTCCTGAAGAAAATTAATATGTGTATGTAAATCAATGATCTAAAACAATATAATTTAAAACTAACAACACTATTTACATAACAATATGTTATCATATATTAAAGCTCACCCTGTATGATTTATATCGAGTTAGGCTAGTATTAATATTCAATGAGAACGTGAACTACAAGTACCGGTATGTGAAATCCAGGAATGGGTTCTGGTTCACCGGGATTAAAAAAACCCTCATAAGTCACCTGTTGCTTTCTGAGGTACCTTCATTATGCGGACATGTTTATATCATGCATTAAACACAGTTTATTCATTGCTGGTATTTTATGAATTGTCGAACTTTTTCATATACATGCAACGGCACACAATTTCATCGATTTAAACAACTTGCATGATTTTTATGTACATGTAATGTATATTCTATCTCGACATAATATTCTTTACGTGATTTTATGGCACACTGAACGTGTCAAGGCAGTTTACAATAGTAGCGATGGCCTACCCGAGAATTCCATGAGGGACCTTTGAAAAACAGCGAGCACACAAGCCCATATTCCACACCATGTAGATGTAACTCAACTGGTGCAGATACCTGCTTTCGATGAAGTGATATACGCGGTCGGGTAAAGCGATAGGAAGTTACATTCGGGGTGATATGACGGGTTGGGTAAAGGGGTAGGGTCTTACATTCGGGGTGATATGACGGGTCGGGTAAAGTGGTAGGGTATTACACTCGGGTGATATGCCGGGTCGGGTAAAATGGTAGGGTGTTACACTCGGGGTGATATACTGGGTCGGGTAAAGGGGTAAGGTGTTACACTCGGGGTGATATGCCGGGTCTGGTAAAGTGGTAGGGTGTTACACCTGGGGTGATATGCCGGGTCGGGTAAAGGGGTAGGGGGTTACATTCGGGGTGATATGCCGGGTCGGGTAAAGGGGTAGGGGGTTACACTCGGGGTGATATGCCGGGTCGGGTAAAGGGGTAGGGTGTTACACTCGGGGTGATATGCCGAGTCGGGTAAAGGGGTAGGGTGTTACACTCGGGGTGATATGCCGGGTCGGGTAAAGGGGTAGGGGGTTACATTCAGGGTGATACACCTGGTCGGGTAAAGTGGTAGGGAGTAACACTCGGGCGATATTCCGGGTCGGGTAAAGTGGTAGGGGTTACACTCGCGTGTGATATACTGGTTTTGGTGTATAACTGGAAGCACGGAGCTACATTCAGTGACTGTACAACGAGGCCGGGGGTCGGCATTCGGTTGGCCTTAACGGCTTCGCATAAGATCACCTTGTTAGATTATTCAACATTATAAATGTACAATGAAGTTGAGATAGTTCCAAGACGCCTTATTAATATATAACTATAATATTAATTGTACTTACCAGTGATTTTCTTGCCGGCATCTGGTTCCTTGGTTTCGGCTGGTTCTCCTGTTATTGTGCACGAAAACGTGTATTTAAATCGTTCACTCATTCACTCGGTAGTAACAACACTCCGTAATAGTAATCCTGGAAAATTCCGTCCGCTTGACCCAACGTATTTCAATTCTTAAAGTCGAAAACTCATTTTCTTACAAAATGCTAGCTCCAATTTTTAAAATTAAACTCCGAAACCGTTGATATTTTTCATACGCGTCTGTTGGACGTCCGATATATAAAGTTATTTAATAGTGCAATGATATTTCTTCTTCTTAATATCAGATCACGTCTGCTTTGTTGTAATAGATTTCAATTTCATGTCATTCCAGATGATCAAATAACTCGTGAAACGTCTACACTTGTTTAGCCAATGAAATCGATGGATATATCTGTCAGCCAATCAAATCGCGTGTAACATATTATAATAGTTCTCAGCAAGTTATGAATGAAAATGCTTGTAGTACTCGAATTGACGTCATCAACTCGATATTTCATTGAGAAAATATTCTGGTATTGGAAAATTCAATGTATATTACGAGATGGAATCTACTAGTTATGTAGAAATACGAAATAGTCACCGAATGTTGTTTATATTATGTTTGCATCAATAAGAAAGAAAAAGTAATAGAACATTAGCATAAAAGCAGCCGATCATGTGATGGGATTATCCGAAATGCAGTCTACTCTTAAATTTGCGTAGGAATAAATCAGATGCGTGGCGTGCGTAGGTGGTGCTAAATGTGGTACCGGATTTACAGAACACAAGACGGAATATCTCATTCTAGGCTAATGACTCTGTCAAATACAGCGATGGCTTTATTATCACTGATTGTAGAAAACACGCCTTAAATTTTGTACATTTGTATTCTCTTTTTAGGAGAATTCATTTAGTACGACTAGTAAATGGACTTGTGCAGCGTGTGAGAAATCGATCAGCACTTTAGGTCGATATAAAAAGATTCATACCACTCCTAAATTAGAACTTATAATTCTAAAATCAGGAGAAAATCGTCAGAGCATAGACAAAAACAGCACTGCAAAGACTTAAACAGCAAATACTAAAATAACAAAAAACCAGCAAAGACTAAAACATTAAAGACAGCAACAACAAAGACAACAACAACAAAGACAAAAGCAAGGACAACAACAACAGCAGCAGCAACAACAACAACAACAACAACAACAGTAGCAGCAGCAGCAACAACAACAACAACAACAGCAGCAGCAGCAACAACAACAACAACAACAACAACAACAACAACAAAGACAAAAAAGAAAAGTAAAAAAATCGAAGACTAACACTAAAATAGCAAAACCAAACAGCAAAGACAAATCCCCACCATTAAACGAATCAATGGGCCAAAAATGATTGTGGTTGGGTCTAATTATGACAAAATTACTAACAAATTCAGTTCTTTCAGCACTTTGATTATTACAAGTTATTGCATACTACGTGTTAATATACTAGGCTTATGCTAACGGGTATATGATGTGAGCGTGCGTCTATCTTAAACCGTCAGTCAATTAAAACATGTAATTGCATATAGATGCTATCATGCGTTTTTTCTCATTCTTCTAAAATGTGTGTATTCTTTTGAAAGCTAGTATTGAATATACATATAGCTGCAATTGCAATTGTATCTGTTCATTACAAATAAAAGTAATGGAAGCTTATTGTGTTTATGAACATTCATAATGCAAAACTGCCCGGTAATAGGCTACATGAATATAAATAATTTACACAGCGTTTATGACTTATTGGGATACTATAACATTCAACCTGTATGGCTCATTGCGATTAAAAGCACATGTTACTTACGACCATTGTATGACTTATTGGGATACTATATTATTCAATGTGTATGCCGTATTGCGATAACCGGAAGTCGACTCGTTTATACACTAGCAAAGATGTTTCCGAATTGTTATTTTTTTTATAAAATTCGCTGGCTTAGAATAAGAAGTTCGTAAGTACAAAATCAATAATTTGAGAAAACAAGAGACATTGTCAGACAATCGCTCTTTACTTATGTTAAAACAAGCCTTTTCAACTTCAGTTTGGTCATCATGACAAATTCCAATTTTCATGAAAATATGCTCATAAGAAGCGACTTATAATGTAGTTTTCTTATACGCATTAGTCGTATAAGGTCGTATGTAGCACTTACGACCTTCTCATTCTAAGTCAGGGAATTGTTGCTGACTAGAAGCTGTGGGTATTGTATCACAGACCGCTGTTTGTACTAGTTGATGGCTTACCGCAGTGCCTTCTACAATTTACGGTGATAAATATATTTCTAGAGTATTAAGATACGTCGTGACAACAGCGATACATCGAGAAAATAACAGAGTTCGTGATTATTGACTTCTGATATTCATATACTGGGCGGACACGCTCGTAGCCACGTGAGTTGGTTAAGATCTGGCGTGGGTGATCGTACACATATAGGTTTGGTCTTTAATTTCCATTCTCGCGTAGACATTAAATTTTCTTGCAAAGAAAATAGTAACTATATATGTATTACATATATAAATAAATTTAACGAACTCAGCAACAGAGGTATATGCAGAACATGCGAAAAACTGAAAATAACATGAACACGTAGGTGGCTGACAGACAGTGTGTCATCGTAATGCATGGACTCTAGTTAGACAATGGGTTGGAATTTTATAAAACAATATTCAAGGATAAAGGAGTGAATGTCCGTGGTTAGGTATCCTTGAAGAAAGTTTCATAAACTCTCACCCACATGGCGTTTGCTCCACCCACAAAAGTTAAACCACAAGAAACGCGTGGTTTATGGCCTGGTCACAACCCCGCCTGCATGTTTGAGCAGGACCGTTTTTTGATAGGTTAATTATAGTCGCTGTGTTCTTTCGTAAACGTGGAAAGGAAGAACGTCGATGCACATCACAAGTAAGGTTTCCCCTGATCGTGAGTGACGGCGTGCATCGTGCGTTACGCACATGACGAGTAAGTTGAGCGCGCGTACAATCTGCTTACAACGGTTTCTGGTAATCGTGCGAAGACCACATTTGCACGTACATCTCACGTGCGTTGTCCGTGCGTAGTTCGTGCGTGCTAAATCGGCAATAGAAGGCAAACACGTATCTGACTAGGACGAAGCATGAATTTCGGGACGAAAGGTTTATTGTCAGGTAGGGGGCGGGGGCGGATACATTAAGGAGGTAGGTCATACATGTTTTTGGATTTTTAGGGACATTATTTTTTTCTAATAATCATTGAAAAGGTAGAAAGAGTGGTATTGCTAATTTATATTTAATTCAATACAATACAATACAATACAATACAATACACAGTTAAACTTCGTTATCTCGAGGACTAATCGGGTCAAGCCAAATGATCGAAATAAACAGTGGGCTCGACATAGCGGTTTTATATAAGTATACACCATAGTTTTTGCAAATTCGCCGGGACTTTGAAATTTACTTTGATATTTAAAGTAAGTCGGGTGCTCGAAATATCGATGCTCGTTTTAACGAAGTTTTATTGTAATACAATACAATTTCAGGAATCTGTCCGTAGGAATGGTTATATAGTAATCGCATATTTTGATTTGAATGGTACCCATGACATGATAAATTAGTTGATCATGGCAGATCTTTGATTTGTCCCGTGTGTCGGTGATCACCAACACAACCACCATCCGTCAACGTGGAGAAGAAATACGATATAATTTCATTGAATAGTAAGGAATAAAACATTCCAGAACAAGATACAATAAACGTTAATTTTCGTGGGGGATTAAATTTCGTGGATTTCGTGGTTCAATTCAACCACAAACTTTAATCCCAACGAACATTGATTTTGACCCTTGTTTTGTTACCTGAAATGCAAAATCCACGAATTCAAGTGCCAACGTCTTTTTTACCAAAACCACGAAATTTCGTCCCAATGAAATTAAATGATTTTACAGTATATCCATTTTGCAACGAGGTTAACCTCTTTGCGTGTATTTCTTGATAATTTATTTATTTGCGTGAATTTTAAATGTTCTGGAACACGCTTGTTCCTTAATTTTACTCTTCACTTCAATTTAGAAGCTACGCTAAATACGAAAAAAATGACAAATGTCGGATACTGCTTGCGATCGGAAACTACTCGCGAACCAGTATTGTAAAGTTATGACTATAAGTTTTATCGATCATACGTTCAGTCAAATACCGTATAGGTTTTTACCTGGCCAATTTCTTGGAATTAATAGTGGTTAATTAATGAAGCTCGCGATTATCGGCTAAATATGGACATGTTATAAGCAGTGTTTTCTGTTTTTGTTTTATCCGGGGGGGGGGGGGGGCACAGGTAGGTAACTATATCACTGATAACGCAACATTTTTAATATTGTATTTCTTAGATATCGAAAAATATAAATATTACATTTTTTTATTTCGTTTTAGTCTTTATATATGAAACAGTTGCCTGTGGTTAAGGGCTAAAACATAGACGGCGGGAAACATGCATGTACTTGAAGGCAATTGTAAGCTTAACTCATTACTGCTTCAAATATAATCACGTATATACTCTATAAATATATTAATTAAAGTCAAACAAACTCAACTAGGTTACGAGACCTCAAAGTTGAATAATGACAAGATTTTCTTGAAAATTAAAATAGGCCTAGTCAAGGAAATATGTAATTTAACGAGACTAGCTGAATAAATTAATCACCATTAATTCTAATTTTAGGATGCGTTCGTTTCAATTTCACACAGAAATCAGATTCTCTCTGAAAATACAGACACATTTTGGTGACGTAGATTTTGTAGAAAAATAAATATCTTATTTGTAAATGTGTGTTAATGATATAGGCTAATAATCAAAGCGCTGATAGCGCTTCGAAAACACGGTGTAATGGCTACCGATATGTAGGATAAGAAGAATCTACAATATTTACCGCTCACATACCCTTTATATTTGTACATAAAGTACATCAACCATAAAGGAGAACTTTTCTATTTCAAAGTATAAAGAAACGGCTTTTACACCCAAATGAAGAAAATAATTCTTCATGCATTGTAATGGTAAATGTGAACCAGCGTTTGTGGAAATCGTGATACTTAATGTGCCAGTATTTTCGTAAGTACATGTACATGTACTACAGTAGAACTTCGATGCCTCGAACTACCTTCGGACCGGGCAAATAGTTCGAGCCATCTACCGGTTCGAGGCATCGTGGGTACGAGTATATATGCACTGTATATAATACATGTACATGTGTATGTATAAGTTCGAACGCTTCTCGGTACATGTCCGAGTTCCTGTCAATCGTGTAATTGTCGTATTTTGAGTGTTTGTTCGTATTTCATATTTAATGAATATTTAATGCATTTGTGCCCAATTGTGAACTAATATGAATAATCATAATAATTTTTTTTATTGTTTGACAAAATTGACTTAAAATCCCGGGTAGCTCTTTAAATATTCACATTTGTAAACCAAGTTACCTATTTTATTAATGGCTCCGTACGGTAGCCTTTTTAATCAATATTTTAACAATAAACTAGCGATTCATATGTCACGTTTGTCAAGCTATAAATAAAATGATAGTGAAAGCAGAAATATACGTTTGAGTTATTATTTTATTGCAATATAAATCGAGTTAAGTTTGTTTGAAAATATGCAAACATTTAAATTAATGAAAAATGAATCAGTTATAATTTCCTAAATTAAGTAATTAACGAGATTATAAGTGTTAAGTGTTTTCACAAACATGTAATACAATACAGCCGTATACAGAACAATAATTGTCACAAGCCGTTATAACACCTTCAACCGACTTCCCGTGGACAAACAATGGATTTTAACAATCCATGAAAGGTGCGAAAATTTGCATTGTTCGAGTCATCTACTGGTAAATCATAGCAAGGGACCAGCAAGTCAGTTCGAGTGTTCGACCCTCGTACTGTTCGAGTCATCTATGGTTTTTCTATATGAATAAAGAAGGGATTTTGACGGGACCGGAGAACGAGTTCGAGGCATCTGGGGTGTTCGAGGCAAGTACTGTTCGAGGCATCGAAGTTCGACTGTATATAATTTCCCTGTAACTAAGTGCACATTTTCCTTCGCGTGTCAGGGAGCACACTTTCTTTTTTCAGTATTATGATACTTGACGTAGATGAAAAATATTGATTGTCTACGATACTGCTGTTACCGACAATTAATATAATAATGCTTTTAACAAGCTGTGGTACACACTGATGAGTGAAGCATTTTGAACACAGACAAAACTGCCTGCTGTCTTGATTCTAACACCTAACCAGAGCGACACGAGTTACAAACAGTTTAAATGAGTACACAGTGCTATTTTATTTGTGGAACTTGTTATTAATTTGCTTCCCTTGATCGAATTTAGGAAGTGACCCCCCTACAGTTTAAACAAAATGGCCGCTGGATAAAGTTTTGCCGATTTAAAACATTGTTTTGGTGAAAACGAACTTAATAATTATAATTTCTTGTAACAATTGTTACTTTTTAATATTTTATTGTTTTCAGTTATTATTTCATGTATAACAATATGCGGCGGGTAAAGACAACAGCACTTCCGGACAGCTCCGGATTTCTACGTAAAAAGGCACAGTGTAGTAATATTTATAAGCATATATTTTCGAGTAACTACAATAAATATGATTCAGCGTAATCTGCAAAGATGTGAGGAACTATGTCTTCGTATGTAAGCTTATTTCAACAAGTTGTGTCCTAAGAATCAAGTTGATAGACTCAAAGTTTCCGTCTGCTCTAAAACTAAATATTTAGTAATAATGAAAAACAGAGAATGAAACCGACTTTAAATAAGTCAAGCAGAGTTCCTTCCCTGAAATCAAAAGCAGTAACCTTATACACAAAGAGTTCACTCTCTTGATTTTAGAAGTCACCTTAACCGACTTAAAATAAGCCAAACAGAGATTCCTTTCCTGATAACAAGGGAAGTAACTCTTGCAATTTCAAGGGATATCAGTCTCCCTACTTCAAGTAGGTCAAACAGTTTCCTCCCTGATATAAAGGGATGTAATATTTGCAATACAAATTTGAATCCCCTGATTTTCAAGGAAAGTCACACGTTCCGACTTTAGAAAGACAAACGGAGTTATCAACCCTGCTATTAAGGGAAGTAACTATCGCAATGCAGAGCTGACCTGAGCTTAAACGGAAATGCATGCGCAACGTTGTTTCCTTTAGTGCATAAAGTTGTGTTAATGAATATAAAGCCTAGGTCGCACTGAGCATATTTTTTGCCCCGGCAATTACTCCCGATTTAAATAAGTTGACCTCGGGAGCCATTGTGAACAGGGAGTTCACAAATATTCTAAATACGTCCATTAAGCTTTCCATAGACCACATCACAGGTCCGTGAAAAGTGTCATAGGGCATCCTTATATACATAATATAATATTATATTGTGTATATACGGTTGCCCTAGGACACTTTTCACGGACCTGTGGACCACATGCCTTTCGATGTCCATTTATTCAATAGGGAGAACATGCTCAATGGGACATGTCCACAAGGAAAGCTAGAATGCGCAACTGTTACAACTTAAGAGACACCGATCTTCAATACATATTCTCGAACTAAGTATCAATACTGTAAAATCATTTGATTATAATAAGATAAAATTTCGTAAGTTCAAGGATATGTGGATATGTGGATATGTGCCTCCGTAGCTCAAAGGTTAGTGCGCTTGCCGTCTAATCTGGCGACCCGGGTTCAAATCCGGGTGGAGGTACATATATATGCCTGCCATGTTTCATAAGAAAAAGGAAAAAAAGGCTATGCTCGGCATAATTCATTTTAAAAAAAGAAAAAGAAAAAAAGGATATGTGGATATGTTATCTACTCAGTCAGATACTTGTATCAGACACATTGTACAATTTTTATTTACAATAAAATGTTTCTCTTAACTGGTCATCATTGCGCATTCTAACGTTCCTTATGGATAAGTATCAATCAGGTACGATAGAATTATCATTATTCTGTGGGTATTTAATGACGTGGTTGATGACGTCATCATGATGATGTCATCATCATATTCCTCACAAATATCATTGCTCTCAGTATTCAAATCATCGGTTGAAAATTTGAATATGCACTCGAACGTCACGGAAAGTTGTAGCAAATGTGGCGACCTGGGTTCAAATCCGGGTGGAGACACATGTATATGCGTGGCAGAAACCTGACCGGCAAATAAAGGCTATGCTCGGCATTTATTTAAAAAAAAGAGTTAAAGAACGTGACAGTCTTATAAATGCTTAAATACATGTTTGCTTCATACATTTATAATCGATAGTCCTTGATTTTCTGCGTTGGTGTCCACACACGTATTATCTCCCGATATAGCAACTATTTGATGGCTTACTACAGGCTCACGTTTAGTTGTACGTTTTTTGTGTAGGAGTGGTATCTATCTACATTGAGTAAAAAATCACTGTTGCTAAATATAAACGTGATAAATGGGATATCGAAAGTAAAATATACTCGTATATAACCGTCGTTGCAATTTGAAATACTGTAAAATCATTTAATTTCGTTGGGACGAAATTTCGTGTTTTTGTTAAAAAAGACAATTTCGTTGGCACTTGAATTCGTGGATTTTGCATTTCAGGTAACATTACAAGGGTCAAAACCAATGTTCGTTGGGACTAAAGCTCGTGGTTGAAGTGAACCACGAAATCCACGAAATTTACCCCCACGATTTTTTACAGTATCTGGTATATAATTATATACTGTAAAATAATTAATTCACGTGTGTGGGGGTATATTAAGTTGATTTCGGGGTTCACTTTTAACCACGAAACAACAACAACAACAACAACAACAACCTTTTATTCGCTCAATTCATGCACAACATGAAAATAAGAGGACGAAATGGTCAAAAATTATAAGAACGAAGAACCAAATCCCATCAAACAATAATTTTGACCCTGATAAGTATTACCTGAAATGCAAAATGCATAAATTAACATGTTTTTTTTTAAAAACATGAAATTTTGTCCGATCGAAATAAACGATTTTACAGTAGATGGTCCTATCATGTTTAAACATTTCTCTCAAATTAAAAGAGAAGGTTCGCTAACCATGCAATATGGCCTAAAGAAATGATTCAAACTGACGTACTTTCAATCTATGATTGTGTCATTCTTTTAAGTTATACACAAGCAATTTGAAACGGCATCTATTATTACTCGGGGGTCTTTGGTGGTGTCTTTGGCGGCTTCTTTGGCGCCGTCTTTGGCGGTGTCTTTGGTGGTGTCTTTGGCGGCGTCTTTGGCGGCGTCTTTGGCGGCGTCTTTGGTGGTGTCTTTGGCGGCGTCTTTGGCGGCGTCTTTGGCGGCGTCTTTGGTGGTGTCTTTGGTGGTGTCTTTGGCGGCGTCTTTGGCGGCGTCTTTGGCGCCGTCTTTGGCGGTGTCTTTGGTGGTGTCTTTGGTGGTGTCTTTGGTGGCGTCTTTGGCGGCGTCTTTGGCGCCGTCTTTGGCGGCGTCTTTGGCGGTGTCTTTGGTGGTGTCTTTGGTGGTGTCTTTGGTGGCGTCTTTGGCGGCGTCTTTGGTGAATGTTTGTTTCGTTTGCTATGGAGGAGCACGTGACCACGTGATCGATGCCTGATTGGCCCGATTTCTATAGACGGGCGTTCGTACATGAAGTATCGGGAAGCCTTTTGAACGAAATATCGTAAACCAGTCTAAGTATCGGATATGTAGGTAAGACTCTGACTGGAGCAGTCATAGGAAAATGTTTTATTTGTTAACAAAAACAGATGATACAGACCTCTGGCATGGTCAAGCTAGAACACTCGGAGTACTCTCAATATTTCCAAAACATATATATAAAAAACTTGCTCGCGGTTTTATTTTCACTCGTATTCGAGTAGATCGATTTTACTTTCAATATCTCATTTAACAGGTATATTTCTCGGGCAAAAGGGTTAGGAACTGAAGTCTAATTTAACACGGTCTGAATGTTATCTGCATTATTTTGACGGTTTCCTGGTCGGTCTTTTTTGTTGATTTTGGACTTGATATTTTCTATTAACTTTGAAGCACGTGGCTTTCATTCACTTTCATTAACTTTCATTCACAACGCCGCTACATCGGACTATGTCAATGTTCATGTCGTTTCATAAATTGGTCGACATAAGTCGTACTAATCAAGCCAGAGACTTTCAAACGGTTGTAATGAGTTACTTGTGTTTATTGATGAAGGTAAAACCTACACATGCCGGACATTTTCCTCTATTTTACCATAACATCCAAACTGGTTTATTGGTGTCGGTTCATGTTGGTTCGTTGGTTATAAGTGTGACCGACGAGGGCACGTTTCTGAAACGTTGAAATCTCAACATCGGGTGCTGTTGTTGTCGTATTATTTCGTTTACCATGTGCATAAAAATGAGTTTCCTTGAATATTTACAAAAAAGAACTCACAATTGTATTATGTGCGTGTTACTGCCATGGTTGTATAATTGCAATTTCTCCGCAGTTATCTCTCTTTACTATTCGGAGATATGTTTATAAAGAGGTCCTATTAAGTTGTGTTTTATTGATTAAAATTCGTCGTTATCATATTCTGTGCCTAAACAAGCGCCTTTTATTAGCCGTAAATCCGAAAAAAAACTGTCCAAAGCGAGGTTAAAAATGGTTGACATTTTTTGTGGCTAGCTATAGATTTGTTGCGTAGAAACAAGATACTCCAGATGGGCGATTTTTTATTTTTATTATTTTCATTTTACATTTGTTTGGTATAAAATATAATATAATAGAATAAAGTTTATTTGCATATGTAATCCCCAAAGGACGTTTAATAAAACAACAATAATACAATTGAATAAATAGCATGGTGATACATGGTGAGAAAAGTATTCATATACAAAATGTACTATGATATCAAATATGAAGAAATATTGTATTAGTGTAACTCATCAGACATATGTTAGCTCGAATATAAATATGTATGTATAGTTTTACATTCGACTGGTACCATGAATGTTATCTATATTCTTTCTTAAAAAATCAAGTCAAGAAAGGTTAAACTTTACTCGAAATTTAACATCTTTAGAACAACAATCTCTTAACAATGGTCAATATATTTTAGCTACAAAAGGATGTGGCTGTATAGGCTGTATAGTGTACATGTATAAAACTATATAGCATTTTTATGTTTCATGTCTGACTTGTAAATTTACTGTACAACAGACTGCGACAGCGTCAACGATGATTTTATATCACTTGACGTATGCAGATTTGGTACTTGGATTTCTTCGGCTTCTGTGTCCATCTTTGTGAGGCACCCCGTTAGGAAACTTAGTACACCACCGAGGAAGACAAACGTCGCTGGAATAGATGAACATGATATCTTGTCATTTGTTTTTTAATCTTTTTATGATATATATTCTAAAACCACTAGTAGATTTACCGACATACATGTAAAAGTAAATATGCAACTTTTATCGAGTTGATATAAAGATTTCGACCGCCAATTCGGAGCACATTTACCAAAAAAACCCACGAAATTATAACACAATGGACATACTTTCTACAAAACTCTCACGAAATTATAACACAATGGACATACTTTTTACAAAAAAACACGAAATTATAACAAAATGGACATACTTTTTACAAAAAAAAACACGAAATTATAACAAAATGGACATACTTTTTACCAAAACGCATGAACTATTTACACATTGGACATACTTTCTACAAAACTCTCACGAAATTATAACACAATGGACATACTTTTTACAAAAAACCACGAAATTATAACAAAATGGACATACTTTTTACAAAAAACCACGAAATTATAACAAAATGGACATACTTTTTACAAAAAACCACAAAATTATAACAAAATGGACATACTTTTTACCAAAACGCATGAACTATTTACACATTGGACATACTTTTTACAAAAACCCATGAATATTATAATACAATGGAATACTTTTTACAAAAAACCACGAAATTATAACAAAATGGACATACTTTTTACCAAAACGCATGAACTATTTACACAATGGACATACTTTTTACAAAAATCCATGAAATTATAACACAATGGAATACTTTTACACAATGGACATACTTTTTACCAAAACCCATGAAATTATTTCAAAATGGACATAATTTTTACCAAAACCAACGAAATAACAAAGAACACAACAATTACCAAAAAATCAACGTCACAAGTCTTACCTGCAGTGATAAGAACATGATCATAGGAACCACCTCTATCCACAAACACACCTTAAATATAATAATACTGCATGTGTTCTTTTTCTAACCAAAGCGCTACCGAACGACTTTTTCAGTTACCTCCCTTTTCAATTAAATATAGACGGCATGGATTACCTCCCATGGAAAGCTCTTCTTAGCGCATTGCTTAGGCAACAGACACGTCTTGTATAAGTAATTAAATAATATACATGTATATAATAGAAATATTTTAGAAGATTAATGTTTGAAAATATAGTGTACACGTCATGTGAATGGATCGATTACATACTTTCAGGCCCCGATCTCATGTTAACAGCTCAAGTAGAAATCTCATCTCAAATTGATTTTTCCAAAATCACAGTCTGAATTTTCGATAAATCTGAAGTTCAAACTCATTAAATTGTATTGTTACATTTTAGGAATAATATTTTCTGTGTATGCTAATATTTAGAACAACCTCCTATGCAACCTATTCAATTTACGTATAGCAATATTTGAGGTGAGATTTATCTCAGATTGAGTTGTTTCGGGAGATCGGGGCCTGGCATACATGACAACTTGTTGCGCTTGATGTCCGTGTTTTAACATACATCTTATGTCTGACATGACGGTCTATGATAATGAATAAATTATAAATGACAAGCACCTGCTAACACCGGTCCTACGATGGCACCAAGTCCTGCAAATGCTAGCTGTAGCCCTATAGCTTGTGAGATTTGATCAACTGCAACAAATTTCAACGACACGTTGGTCTGAAGAACAGCACTTGGTCCGAGAAATAATCCAAGCACCGCAAAATATACCACTTGTCCAACGTAATAATTCGCCAGAAGAAGGTAAAAACACGTTGCTATGGCGACGATTCCTAACGATGCGGAGAATAACAAAATGCCATTAACATTTTGGAAGTTGGCTAAAATGCCTGAAAGAACACGACCAACGACGTTGCATATTCCAGAAATGGATATAAAGTTCGCAGCTTCGTTGGCTGAATAGCCTCGATGTATAATAAACTCTGGATAGAACATGTACATAACGTAGATTCCAAGACAAAAACTGAATGTTGAAAGGCAGTAGAGTAGTATGCCTTTATTGATCAGCGTTTTCAAATAACCTTTAATAACTACAGAAAATGAGGTCCCATTGGTTTTCTTAATACTGATGTGTCTTCGCTTTATTGTATTTAATTCAAACCTACTTGGTGCACAAACTATTCCAAATAGCACCAGATGTGAGAATATTCCCGCCATTATTATAAAAACACCACGTGACCCGTAAAAGTATCTGAGATATTGCAAGGTCGGTGCAAATATGAATAAACCAATTCCAATTCCTGAACTTGAAATTCCAAGAGCTAAATGTCTTCGTCTTTTGAAATAAAAGCTGACAACAACCATGTTGGCGGTGTAAGCAAGTCCTCCAGCCACACCTGAAATATAAAGTTATAACACAAGACCTAAAATATGTTTGTTTCCTGTAACCACAGACCGTCTATTTACCCCCTCCCTATTCTATCTCGACGCGTTTTTTTGTAAGTAGACGGCAAGGATATCTATTTAGTTATGTCTTGTCATTTACTTATTAATCGTTGATGCTTCAGACGAAATTTGGTTGATTAGCGACCAAAAAGTCTATATGCACGCACATTTTGAGCTTGTTACAAGAAATAAACATAATTATATATTTTTATATGCCTAAACATGGTCAAACAATAGTGAGGTTGCAACTCCCAAACATGTTGAAATACTTGTAGGGTTACGTTTAGATAACGTTACAACTTTAAACATTTAGTCATTCAAGCATAATCAAGTAAGCACCCGATCAGAAGAAACGCATTGAATAAATCCCCGTACAGCATGCACCGATATGCCACACGGTGATAAGTGCAATTATGGTATTGTTGTGTCAGACATCTTTGATAAAAGGTCGTTTTTGTAAAAATAATACCCGCCATAAAACCGTTTAACGACAGGAAAAACATTGTGGTAGTCAGTCCGCTTAGTCCAGTCGGTAGAGCACGAGACTACTGATCTCGGGGTTATGGGTTCGAATCCCGGGCTGATCAACAAAATTTACTAATAGTCTTTCGGATAAAACTTTGAACCCATGTATGGGTGCTATACACCTGACACATAAAAGAACCAATGGTGTCACTGGAACGAGTACACCACCTGTATCTGCAGTGTCACCCGAAACCTAAAATGACTCAACTTTTCTGGGGCCTCGCCCATACGGAATTACCGGTGGTGAGGATAAATAAAATCACACGAACAAAGGATTGTGTAACATACCTGATATGACACCACATGTGATGATGGCGGACTCTATATTAGGGGCGTATGCTGTTCCCATATAACCAATGAGATAAAGGATTCCAGATGCAACAATGGCCACACGACAACTGTAACGATCTATCAAAGCACTGCACAGTGGACCTAAAATAAGATAAGATCGTATTTTTTATATCTTTATATTACTCATAGTCATGTTTTATTTTCTATGTGAAAGGATTGAACAACATATCGCTGGCTTAGATTGAGAATGTCGTCCTTATAAGTCACGTGCATATTTGAAATCTGCATTACAAGGCGCTTTTTATAAGCCTATTTTCATGAAAATCGTAACTTATGTTAATCAAACTGTATGTGAAGTCCAAAAAGTTAGTTTTCCATAAGTACAGAGTAGTCTTCAGACCGATTTTTTCTTGTTTTCTGAAAATGTTGATTTTTGTACTTATAACCTCTCATTCTAAGCCATCGATATGTATTTATATGTACTTTTATCATCTCCGTTTGCGTATTTGGACTGTGTCTGGGTATTAAGGGACACAAATGCAGTACCGAAGTACTTTAAGTTACCGTAACTCCTTACGAGGCCACATACAGTAAAACCTTGTTATCTCGAGGACTGGTAGGGACGAGTCAAATGATCGAAATAAAACCGGGAGATCGAAATAGCGGTGAGATATAAGTAAACAACATATACATTGTATTTAGCAAATATACCGGGACTTTCAGATTTGCTCGAAATAAGCCGGGTGCTCGTAATATCGATGCTCGTCTTAAAGATGTTTTGCTGTAATTTAATAAACCCTAGTGTTCCGATAAATTGACGGACTGACGTATTGTTGGACGGGTCAATTTAAATATGTATGTGTTGGGTATTGGAAAGCTTCGGGAAAAAGGCCCTCGTGGTCTAGGGAAAGCTTCGGAGGAGGAGGAGGGGGGGGGGGGGGGTAATCATTAGAAAATGTGTAATATCCCTGTTCCTAATGTATTGCTGAGGCAAAATTCTCAGTCTGGCATAAGAAAACACACACAATGTCCAACCAGCCTTAAATATTGCTTAATTTACTAAGTACATGTATGTACCCAACTCATGAGTTCTAGAATCAGTACCATTATAAAGTTACGGAACCGTGATATTCTATACCGACGTTACCGTATTAAAATTGAGCTAACAGTACTTGATACGGTAATTATGCTACATTTCGTATATCATTACTCAATTATAATTTTATAGTTCCTTAAGACAATCGACCAAAGCGATTACATGGTCATAAATCCGTACGCTATAATACATTTGTACAAAGCGTTCGAACATTCACTAAACTTGGTCTTTGTAATTAACAGATATAGTCATTAGTGTAAATGTACAACTCCTACTTTGGGAATTACACTACAAGAAATACATTATTATTATTCTCATTAAAGACTTTATTTAACGAGGAAACTTGTTTGACATTACTAATACCAATCTTCCATGAGATCCTCAACAATGAACAGTGAAAGCCTAACTGTTTTTTTATAACCTTTATAAACCATGAATAAACAATCAATGGTGTATATGAAAATACAGCATTTTGTTTTACTTTTTTTTTAAAGTATTCGTTTGTTTTCGATAATTATGTCAGTTGCTATAAATCTAACACGCATCTACAAGAGATTAACTGTAGTCCACTTCCTAAGCAAAGCCCTACCGAGCATCTTCATTCAGTTATTTCCCGATCAATTAAATATAGGAGGTCTCTCGTAGAAAGCGCGTCGTAGCGCTTTGCTTAGGCAATGGGCACTTGGTAAAGAAAGCTTGAGGTTAAATAATCACACCACGTAAAACTAAAAAACATGTCAATTGCTACATTAATAATGGTTCTTCAACCGGTGAAGGGAGTAAACCAGGTAGATTTGAACATTTCAAACACCGGTGATATATCTCCTGATACCAAAAACATCACATGTCATGTCATTGATGCCCTCTGGCCTTGTTAGTCATTGTGGGTATGCTAGCGTGTAAGGCGGGTGCTAGCGTACTAGGCGGATGCTAGTGTTTTGTGGGTTTTTTTTGTGAGTCCGTTTTTGACGTTCATGAAGTGCTGCTTTCACTTTTCGATCTTTAGATAGGTTGAAATATTCAGACGTAGGCTAGTAAACGAACGAAAAGGGGTCGAACTAATTGCAAAATAATTTATCCTGCGATAGATATCAGTGTACTTAGCTCCGACAAAAAGTTGCAAGTTCAACTCCTGTGCAAAAATGAAAAATCAGCATATAAAGTTTTCGATTATTTAAAAAAAAATATCGCAAGTAACGGCAAATTTCGTACATCGTAGTGAGAACTCTACAAAGCAGGCTGTAATTTAGGTAGTTGAGACGGTAAAGCATCGTTGATGATTCCACATTGCTTATGCTTAGAATCTACATGTACATGTACATGTATACCGAATAAATGTATACATGTTCTTATCTAACGCATGTTTATACTAACTCGAGGTTTGTGCTAAGTGGTATGCTTATATTACAAATGAAACATATCATCGGCTAACGGTAAATAGTCAATCAGACAAAGCTGTGCACACGTTAATAGACTGGTACCCGTTCTAATATTAAATAAAATACGTATAATCGTATTTTCAAAATCGGACCGAGCTAGATCTACCAATCTAGCTCTTACGCAGTGATCTCCGTTAACAATAGCTTTACGGATAATTCCGCTCCAAAATCGGGAAACATCGGGCAATTCCGCTAAACAATCGGGACACCTCGAATAATTACGCTACAAAATCTGGAAACATCGGGCAATTTCGCTACACAATCGGAACACCTCGAATAATTACGCTACAAAATCGGGAACATGGGGTAATTCCGCTAAACAATCGGAACACCTCGAATAATTACGCTACAAAATCGGGAACATGGGGTAATTCCGCTACACAATCGGGACATCTCGAATAATTACGCTCCAAAATCGGGAAAAATCGGGTAATTCTGCTACACAATGGGGACACCTCGGAAAATTCTAACGAAATTGTGTTTTGTCTTGGCCGCTACGTTGAGTGGTGAAGGTTAACGTAGCAATGTGTGACGTAATAGCAATGTGTGACGTAATGGCTGTTGGAAGCACATACATGCATATACTCAGAATCAGCGTCAGCTCGTTAATTAAACATGACATTTGCTGCTTATTGTGATGGCCATTGATCTTTGATCTGTTAATGAACGACCTACTTATAGTACGCTATGATATGTTAGCCATTCTATTACAAAATCTGCCATAAGCTCATAATATTAATATCATAACAGTGTTTCCGAGCTCTAGTAGTTGGTCATACAGAAGAGAAATTGTCTTACCCCGAACAGCTAGGTACATGTTTACGATCGTACATTTGTTCCCCCACTTTCTAAATTGCATATGAAAACGGGGCAATGTTTCAAAGTAGATAATGTTTGTCAGTCCCCACTTAAAGTCGACAAGACTGACATGATGGTCGTATTTTCATTCAACATTATAAATTAATAATTAGTATATAGAGTACAAGTACCTTCGAGTTTCACTCGTTAAACCTATATTTTGACCCCGTGATCTACATTATAGTGTTTATATTGATAGTTTAGGCGACCAACAAGTTCGTCATTAACTTTAAAGGAGGTATACACAACGACCAATCCTTCTACTCCAGGCATTCTGGTTAAAATCTATTCGGAAATTGAAATAAGGATGCCATTTAGAAAACACACAAACCATTAAAACATTGAGTAATGTATAAGGCAACCACGGTCCCCACCCCATGATTGGCGGTGGATAGCTTGTGAAATGGCTGTGGTTTTCCTTCCAAGCTTCCGCCGCACTGGGGACAATATTTATTTGTCAGAAACCGAGAAAGTACCAGAGTTTACGATCAGCTGTCCCACGCAGGACGGGCCCATCCCCGGCCATACCCGGGGTTGGGGGCGTGGATGCAACTGGCTGATGCATAACTTACATAATTTTATAAGGATCGGTGGCCAAGAGGTAGGACAAGCATTAGAAGGTAGGACATGCATTACATCAAATTGTGCAATACATTTAACGTGTTGATACATCTTAACTAAGACAATTCAATTAGTTTTTTGCGGTTGCATTAACTCTAGTGTCAAAATGTTAATAGCTGCTTTAAAATTGGTCCTCTACTATCTAGGGTCCCTGACATTATTCAATGCTTCCATTAGACTGGTTCCTTGATCCGATTGTACTTTCGCAAACTCTTAATAATGGACCGAGTACCAATCCATGTTTTCATCTGCATCGTCAACGTGTTCAACGTGACTTGCATATGTTATACAACTGCAATCGTACATTTCCATCATGTGTGTACACACAGTTGTATAAAACGGGATAACCTACTGACATATCTTTGTTTTATCTATTTACAAAGTTGTATTTTATTTGTTTATCAGTTTATGACAGTGTGAACATCAACAACTGCGATATCACACTGGCCTGTTTCCTATACATAATACTAAGTATACAGAACAACCCCTCCAGAGCGACCATCTGAAAAACAGTTCAGCGGCCACAGAGCGACCCTCTATAGAGAAACAATATCCACAGAGCGACCCTCCGTAGAACAGCAACCTCTCTATAACAACACATTGGATACTTTTACAAAATTTATGTTTACTGTCAACATTTGCAGCTTCCATAGGGTGTTGCTGCACAGAGGTTGTTCTGTAGACATATTTATCACATAACATTCCTTGTACCTTCCTGGGTAAGTAGAGCAAGAACGTATAATTATTCTTATAATTTTTTATTGCATATGTGACGCATTACATGGATGTGTTTTTTTCCAATAGAACGTTTTTTTTTGCGTTATAAGTGTGATATGTTATAGATAGAGAGCGCAAACGCGATGTTGCTTTATTTTGTCGAGGGCTAAGTCCATTTTAAATGGCACACAACTCGACATTATGCGTGCTGACCGATTAAATCTTCCAATACAAATCAATAACACGTGATCGTTAAGTTGTATAGGACCTCAATACAATTCAAGCATGGAAATCGGGGACTAGTTAGTGTACGGTTCACGTATGTGCAATGTTATATGTGCAATTACTACAGTGCATGATATTATCCTGCACTGAAGTAATTGCACTCATTCTTTTAAAAATTAAGACCCACCACCTCGATTATCACTGGATTTAGAGACACCCCTTCAGTTATCATCAACGTTAATTGCCGTAGCCATGATATAAGATATAAATAATCTAGCATTCGTTTGTTCGTCTATTGGTATATTCTCCAGAGGCTCGCTTTATAAAATTCCCAGAACTTTAAGAGTTTATAAATCAACTGATAACTCGTGATGCTCTATATTGCTTATATATTTTAAAGTTATTTTCCTTATTTTGAAATGAATTAGTTCACTGATATAATAAATGCAATTTTCTAAACTTGTATAATAGTAATGATGCAATGTTTATAATCAACATGGCCCATATTCAGTACAGCCATTCATGTATGCCATATCATTATCATGTCGACGAAATGTTGGTTTATAAAAATAATTTCATATGCATTATTTATAAGAAAATTTTCCCATCCCAACCGGACGTTTTATTCCAGAAACCGAAAGAAAAATCAAATCGAGACCTTAATGACTGCGATTGTATATGTGGCAGGCTACTTAACAGTGCATGGTCGGCTAACATGGACTTTGTCTTAATGATACTGAACGTTAAACTATTATATAAAATTGATTGTGTGACAAGTGTTAGAATGTAAGTACATTTGTTTGTACGATATTAATGTACAAACAACTTTTTCGCGAGAGATAATTTCGCTATACTACCGTCTAGTGGGTTATTTCTGTGGACAAACTATTTTGCGATTTGGACCCATAATGGAAAGGTTTTATTTCTGCGTTTATTACATTCGTGAGACACGTGAGAGCACCGGTAATTAATTTTTGCTGTTAGCATTAACTGGAAATATTCGCGAACAATTTTGTTCGTGAACTTAATAAATCGGCGGTAAAATAGAAGGTAGTTCTTTGAATGTTAAACCTAACAAATATTAAACTGCGCGAAATACTTAAAAGTAAAAAACGCAAATAATTTTTACCACGCGAACACTTAGATTTAACAGCACATTCAAGTGAGACTATCAACCAGTCAAGTAGCCAATACATTTATCTACAGTCATACTTGTATAAAGCGACCACTACTTTTGGAAGGCCTGAGAAAGGTCGCTAAAACAAAACAGTCATTTAACAAAAATGTTTTAGAAATTGAGTTAATTTGAAGAATTTTCAAACTTCTGACTGCCCGAATGCTACCTAACTTCAATTGATAAACACTTGTGCAGAAATATTTTTATGACATATACTCGTATGCTTGTAATATACAAGTCATCGTGTTCAAAGCGGTTTTATGATTTTTATAACCAACTTACTGGCATAATACAGTTGAACTGAAATGAATACACGAGTTAATTAAATTTTCCAGCATTCGAAGAGAAAAACAGAATAAACTGGTTTTTAACCTACCCCAAAGATAGGTTTTTGCGTATATCTTGTAATACTATCATATAAATGTATCTTATTACCGTGTATATGCATCTAACTAACATAATTAGTACGTATTTTTTGTTCAGAGGTACAGGTAAATTTGATTGTGAAATATTTCTTTTAAAAGCCTAGTATGTTGCTAAAGAGAGTATGTTGCTCACGAGAGGCCGTTCTTGAGAGGTAGCACTGATAGTTAATGGTTCCTCTGGCAAAACACACAGACTGTCGCTAAAGAGCGTTTGTATTTCTAGAGATGGCCGCTCTGGGGAGGTTGTACTGTGATGAAAATATTAAGCCCACCTACCTGTAAATGAGATCAGTGACGTATGTAAGGCTCCTACTAATGAAGTCGTGGATACGTTCCCTTTGAACAAATCTAACAAAACGGCTTGTATTATACCGACAGTGTATAACGCACCTCCAATAATACAAGATGTCCCGAAACTAGCTAACAACACTGCCCAAGCCCAGCCAGTATCCATATCCCTCATATCACTGTGGCATGTATGATCAGCATCTTCATCATCTGCATCATCTGCATCATCTGCATCGTCTATGTACAGTTTCTTATCGACACCCTGACAATGACCATTTATCGATTTTGTATCTTGTGCCTTACTGTCAACATGAGAAGTTTTATTCACGTCCGACCAACGTTTGTCACTTATTTCACTTAGCCTGATGTTGCCATTTCTAACTGGCGAATCATTTAATGGCTCCAGTTCAGCTACTCTATATTTCCTTGCACCAGATTCTGTCTCGTCGTGATCAAACACAATTCTATCATCTGCACCCCAGCTGTCACCATCATTAAGTAAAACCACCATTCCGTTAACGATGTTAGATTAAACCGGATCGATAGAAGACAATTATTTCATTTATAATATAGAGTGTACGTCCTTATAGCACCATGTATTCCTTTGTTTATATCATCACAGTTCTAAATATTTCATTTAATAGAAAAATCTAGATAATTCGTATTCACAGCGTCAGCATCGAAGTCTTTCGAATGTAAATCTTAACTATTAAATCAACGTTCAATCTATTTTATCCATATTCACAGCGCCAAATTCGAATTGTTTCGAATGTGATTCAAAGCTGTTTTAAAATTCAACGTTGAATCTAGTTTGTCTATATTCATAGCGCTATTATCGAAGTGTTTCGAATGTAGATCAAAGCTGTAAAATCAAAGCTGTACTTTGAACACAAATACAATATACTATCCTACCAGAAGCACACAACGTAGCCTACTCCTACTACATGTTTTACAGGAAGGAAGCGAAAGGCCTACATGTATATCGTAGATGGTTCATATCTACGAAACGTGCGGTACACTTTCACGGCTGTATCACTGTAAAGTGAGTAAAGTTTGTGTGTTCGAATATTAGTATGCTTTCTTATTACTGACATTCTTTCGATGTGCGTATTTCTTTTAAAACTTCAAATAAAACTATTGCTACTACTGCTACTGCTACTGATGCTACTACTGCCAATAATGCTTAAACTGCTATTGCTACTATTGCAGATACTGCTACTGCTATTACTAATACTATTACTGCTACTACTACTACTGCGGCTAATACTGGAACTGCTGCTACAACTTCTGTTACAGCTACTGCTACTGTTACTGCTGCTGGTGCTGCTGCTGCTGCTGCTCTAGCTGCTTCTGTTGTTACTGCTGCTGCTACTGCTGCTACTACCACTACTACTACTACTGCTACACTACTACTACTGCTGCTGCTACTACTACTACTACTACTGCTGCTGCTGCTGCTGCTGCTGCTGCTGCTACTACTACTACAACTACTACTACTGCTGCTGCTACTACTACTACTACTACTGCTGCTGCTGCTGCTGCTGCTGCTGCTGCTGCTGCTACTTCTACTACTGCTACTTCTACTGCTGCTGCTGCTGCTGCTGCTACTGCTACTACTGCTAATACTACTACTACTTCTACTACTACTATTGCTACTACTGCTGCTGCTGCTGCTGCTGCTACTGCTTCTTCTGCTACTACTGCCAATAATGCTCAAATTATTACTGCTATTGCTACTGCTACTGATACTGATACTGATACTGATACTACTACTGCTAATAATGCTTAAACTATTACTGCTATTGCTACTATTGCTGCTGATGCTACTGCTATTACTAATACTATTACTGCTTCTGCTATTGCTACTGCTGCTGCTGCTACTGCTACTGCTACTGCTACTACTACTGTTAATAATGCTTAAACTATTACTGCTACTTTTGCTGCTGATGCTACTGCTGCAGCTATTACTACTACTACTGCTGCTATTGCAAAAACTATTACTGCTACTGATATTATTACTACTGCTACTACTTGTAGTTACTTCTGTAAATGATAATGATTTATTCAAAATGCACCAGTTTGATATACACAGAAAGCCTCCTGATTATGATTTTTTGCACAACAAGAGTGTCTTTCCCATTACATATAAGAAATAAGAACTGCCTTACTTTTCCCGATTTAAGTGTTTTAGCGGCAGGTTGTGCATATATACTTCACTTCCAACACATTTCTGATGTAAAAAAGGCTTTATATATAATTGTTTAGTCAACGAAAAACACACTAACACGCTTATAGATCTATTAACGATAAAGTGTACGCTGTTATACCATTACACTTTAATATTGCGATTTAAATCATTTTCCTTACGAAAAAAAAACATTCCCCTGTGCGCAACATTTATTACAAACGGTTTACAATAATTATTAATTACATTGACGTAATGACTACCGTTTTGGCGCGCTGTAATCAATGACCAGTACAAAACAAACAATTCTATAAATAGTCGTGGCCTATTGTATAATATATATGATTAAAGGCAACGGCTGTTCATAAAAATCTTGTTGGGCATTCGTGGTTATAATCAGAATTCGATGTTTTAACATTAAGTTTGCAATTTTAAAACATTAACACATACGGGTATCTCTTCCCTTTAACGCTGAATACATGAATTGTATATATTGGACTTAAATTAACCTTATAGAATATTTTGATGCACTGTTGTTACGTAACCATTACAAACTATTTAAGGTCAAAACTATTGAATTGCTTAAGTTTTCCAGCCCGCGACAGATAGTACTTGTTTACAAACACAGATTAGTTTTATGTGTATGTATGTTCATACACTATAAACGACTCAACTTCCGATTATCGCAATAAGTCTTTCATTGACTGAAAATCACACATGCTTTTGCTCGCAATAAGTCATACAATGTCAATGTGAATTGAACAGTTTCCCAATAAGTCGAATAATTATGTAGTTATTCGGTTTTAAGTGCGGCTCAGTTTTAAGGCCTTATCTCAGTAGACTTCAATGCCCTTCCGGTTTTATTTAAAAACCTACATATATTTTTCAATATTCCTTTCATGTAAACTTAACATTAGTATAACATTTATATGTATAACCTAATTAATTTTTAATGAAGAAAATATAACACAGTCATAGTCTATATAACACATCTGCAAGTAGTCCAAGAAATAACCGAAAGTAATGTTATCCTGATAAGCCTTTTAATCAATTGTTGCGAACACGTCTCCTTACAGCACTCTCGAGAATACATATTCCATGATGTATTGGCTTAGTTTACCCTCGCGCCACCGGGATAACCCAGTGGGCGAGCTTCCAGTTTTTGTCTTGCATGGTAGATCAACTATGAAAATTTAATGTTATTCAAGGCTAACTTGAAATGACTTTTTTCTATCTCTTAAAGATGAGGTACCCGTATCTTTTAAAGACTATACTTGTAGTTTAACCTTCAGTATGTAGTTTTAATAGTATATATGAATTAATTACTAGTTGAGATTTTTGTATATAATGCAACCTATCCAGAACAGTCCTCTATAGCGCACACATTGTACAACAACATATTCAAAAGTCATTATTCACTACACGTATATTTCACCGCCTCTTTGATAGCCTAGTGGTTGAGCGTTCGCTTCGAGTGCGGGAGGTCCCAGGTTGAATCACAGACCGCTTTATACCAAAGACGGAATGGTACCAGAAATTCCCGTGCTTGACGCTCAGCATGTAAGGGAAACTTGCTTCTCTTCTAAGATACCCTTGTGACGATGGATAGCATCAGGAATGTGTCGAAGTGATTAATATAAGTTGGAAAAACTTGTTTCACATTCGACCTTTTAAATAAATATTAGTATAAACTATACTACACCTCTGTAGAACAACAACCGATAAATACTGACCAATATTTACAGTCCAAAGGGCGTTGTATACAGAGTTTGTACTGTACATTTCAAGTGGTTGCGTCCGTATTTGTATCACAATAACTTATTTAATAATATACATGTATAATCGTTTGCAAAGGAATATGCATCTTAAACGATATGGATTATGCATAATTACTAGGGTCTTTTCATTTTACGGAATGTTTTTTTGTTCTTTTAATTTTTATTTCACTACTTACAAACCTCTCAATCGAACGCAAACAAATACTGGTAAAATACGGATACATTCGCTTTAACTTTAATTATTCATGAAATACGACCCAGAAAAGCAATCACGATAGATCTATTCAAAAGTAATATTGATTCGGGTACAAAAAGGTCAATAAGCAAAGTAACTTCGACCCAATATAATTTATTTATCTCACAAATCAATAATGTATTATTGATAATAATAATAAAAAAAACTTTTTATTGAAATTTAGCATAGTTCACTAGTCATACATACGAGGGACATTCAAAAAAAACGTAGACAAATCAATTTGCTGGCTTATTTTTTAAGATAAATCAATAATTATTCGGTTGTGTGTGCCACTACATTCACTCGCCAAAATCCTTAAGTTTCATAGAAATCGGGCCGACGGTTAAGTGAGGACCTTGTTTTAAGCGTTGTGCCTATTGTGACCACGGGGCAAGTCCAGACGTCGTTGTTGACGTCATCGGTTTCGGTTACCTCACAACATATTCTAAGTTCTCACAATTACACTCATTGTACAACTCTGTCACCAACCATTCTGTATAATAACCAATATATAACGGCGGATTAAACTGACAAAAAAGAACAAATAGCATACATTATTTAATTTGTTGTTTCGAGTTTCATATTCACGTACCCAAATTGCACTAATATCACAGTCTGGACGTCCAGAAAAGCGTAATTTGGACTGTATTGGACATGTTTAAGCTGATTTAATCAAGGGATACACACACCCCCGGCACTGTATATTTTTACATGATGTTCCGGCACTTCCTCTGGGTGAAATCTCCAATTTTCGGCAACGATTTAAGTAAGAATGTGTGTTTATATCAAGCGTAACGCATAATTTCAGGATTACGTGTGGTCCGTGGTTTAACGTGACGTCACGTTTACTTTCTGCTATTAAGAGTGACTTTGTATGATGCCCAATATCTCTGTAACGGTGTTGAATATGATATCATAATTTGAAACACAGAACTATATAGTTTTAAACGATACACACATGCATTTTCGAAAGGTTTCGCAACCGTTAAAGGTAAGTGATGTGGGGAGAAATCAACACCAAATTTCTACGGGATAAACCGATGGGTTGCCCCGTGTGTTCAATTTTACGTTGCTATAGCTACCATATTTTCGAATGTAACATGTATTTTTCGTGATAAAAATACGCACTGAAATCATAACCGGTAGAACCTGATTTTTACCAATTTTAATGAAAATCGGATGACAAATAGTTTCACAATCGAGTTTGTCTATGTATTTTTTGAATGGCCCTCGTACATATGCGTATATAGCTGGTTTCAGCTAATACAGTTGCCTGTGATAATATTCAAGTTCGAAAAATGTAGGTGGTACCATGTGTATACTGAATGCGAAAAAAAGCAAATTATACATACATATTCTGAAACGGCATGGGGGGGTACTTGGTTTATATATCATCATAAATTACATTTGATTTTATTTCGTAATATATTGAATAGGTCATTCAATTTAAACTAAAATTGTACGTAACATTGAGCGCTAACTACGGTTTTATAGTACTCACAGGATAATGTGATATTTACAAACAATGACCAGAATTGCCTACTGTTGAAAAACAGGTTTCATAACAACACATTCGGTCGATAACACTGATAAATCGTGCAAACTTGGTAAAACCACATATGTGGGCTATACCTAATGTTCCCGCCTTTCAAATTATCCTGTGTGCACTATAGCTGAAGACTAAATATAAATAGCACACGATTATGGTATAGAGGTCAGTTTCTGCAGGATATTCTATGTATATATATATAGAATCACTGGTTTCTACTAGTAACTATTATGTCGTGTTTTCTCCCAGATCGTTCTTTGATAGATTTAGAAAAGGGACGATACTCTTACAGAATAAACAATCATAGGCCTAACTTATCTTAAACCCCTTTCACAATTGGCGTGCATGATTCTACGTCGAAATGTACTGACGTACGTCTGGACAAGGTAATATTGTGGAGTGGTCACTTTATTTCCTTACTTCGGGCGCACGTCTGGTCGTCTGGTCTACCGAGAAAATTTGGAAATTATCGTGCTTCATTACGACGGTGTACGCACAAATCAAAATAAACATCTGTTCTGTTCATAATATAGTTTTGTTGATAACATCCGATTGTAGCCGATCACGTGATAGAAAGTACATTTTGTATTTACCAACTTTCTTTGTTGTCGTTAATCAGTACATCGTTGACTGATATCATGATATTGATATATATATACATTGGGTAATTTGTGAGGTTGGTTATTTAACGATTTAAGTTTATTTCTTATTACGATTGTTGATATAATGAATTATTACTAAGTGTATTCATCAATACTAAATAACTAAACACCATTTTATGTAATAGAATGAGCACTACAGTTGGGAATGACTGTTTTATAATTTTACATTTTCGAAAAATCTACTTTCGGTTTCGTTTTTGTATTTAACTTAATTATATAATAAGTATATATTTTTTATTATATCTTGTAAAAATACTATTTTTGTATATTGTGCATTTGCTGTTTTGTGATTATTTATGCCCAAGAGGAACCATGATTGATAACACTATGTTTTGCAGTGAAATCATTTCAATTGAATTTGACCACAATGTCAACTGGCAGACCGAAGCCAGCGCCTCGAAGACGACCAGCTACAGGTAAATTAGTAATTAGATAGGGTTCATACAAGACTTATAGTCCGGCAGTTTGGTGAAAAAATTGTGGGTTTGATGATAAAAGCATGAAACTTTGCATGATGGTAGTTAAATGTATTTTAGTCAAAATTAGATATGGACCCACTTTCAAAAATATTCAATATGGCCGCCATTTTCAAAATGGCCGCCATTGTGAAAATTACAATATAGAGTACATTGAAAATGTTATTTGCAATGACATCACAAATAAAACAGGGCTATCATGTGCTTAAAACCAATTAAAGAGATGCCATGAACATTTTGATATCCATCTGGCAAGCAATTTTTACGAAATTTTCACATTTTAAAAAAAATGGGGGGGGGGGCTGTCAAAATCTTTCGGACTGAGATCTTAAAAACAAGAAAGTGTAAATATGTTTGTTGAGAAAAGAATACAGCTTGACTTGGTTGTTATGTATGCTATTCCCAATGATATTAGATATGAACCCAATTTGTTGTATCAAATTAGCGCCATTTTCCAAGATGGCTGCCATTTTCTAGTTAGTGTTTACTAGGGTTCGAAATATGTCAATCTTCTTTTTAGTATGTCTTGATATTATATAAATACTTTATTATTAGTATTCAATATCATAGATGATGTTTTAGCATAAAAACAACTCCAATAAGGTCAGTCAAAACGGCGACAATGCTTTTAAGATGGCCGCCATTGTACTAGTATTTGTAAAACAATGTTATATATGTCATTATATAGTCTACATTTGTATATTCTTTACATATAACTACAATGGCTTGCTAAAACTTTATGCAAATTGATAATAGGATGTAGAAACAAGCTTCCAGACGCAATCATAGGAAATGGTGACCGTAATAATTACCTTTTAGAAGTGTTAGGTACCCTGGAAAACTTTCTGATGTTTTGTACCCAATTGCGTGTGTACTAAATTTGGTGTACACCAATGGTTGTATAGTTGTTGTAACTACCAAATAAATAGGAATAACTGTAGCTAGTGTTTGTGCATATCCCTGATGATAGGAAAGCTGTATCTGGTGACTGTATGTACCCAATCAGACAATAACCGTAGACAAGGAATGTATGTATTTGGTAATTGCGAGTACCCTGTACATGAGTACATGTACTAGTACATAAAAACGACTGGAAAAAACGTAATCACAAACTGTTTAGGCAGTGGGATTCGCTTTTATCTATTGAATTTTATTTTTGCCTATAGCTATGATCATCGATCATTATAGAAATCCCTAAAAGAACAATTGAGGTTGTTGTATTTCTAAGTGAATTAAATTTGGAAACAAATGTTGTGAATATTGACATGCTAAAGAAGTATCTTTCAAATATTATTGCCAAAAACCATCTCAAACAGAGATCGTTATCGGAGAACAAACAACTATTCCGATCTCTACAGAAATCCTGAGACGAAGATGGAGATGGATAGGACGCGTCAGAAGAATGGAGCCGCAGACTCTATCCCACGGGTAGCTATGAGATGGACAGCAACATGGAAGAGATATAGGGGAAGATCAATGGAAACCTGGCGGAGATCAACAAATCGAGAAATGACAGCTAAAACCTGAACAAGCGGTCAAGTGAAGCGATTACCTGCGGATAGAAATCATTGGCGTTCTTTAATGATGGCATTAGGAGCAAACCATCCTGAAGAGGCTTAAGTAGGTAGGAATATTGGTATTGGAATGTATGTGCATGGCAGTTGTGAGTCCCTTATAAAGACAAGTCGTGCCTGAACCAAAATGCTGTTAGTACACGTAGACAATCACCTGGTGACTTCGGCGATCCACACAGACCAGTTTGGGTTTACCTCATGGTTAGAAGTACTCAGGCGGATCAAGAACAAATGTGTAGTGGAATTTGGTACGTAATATGAACTAGGAATGACTATGAGAATTCAGTAGTATCAGCTTCTTGTGGTGGTTTGTACCACGTTAGAATAGAAATGTCTGTGTCTGTCTATGCCTGGTGAACAGGAATGACATTTTGGCATTATAGGGTCTAGACAGAATCAGGGACAACTGTGACAAGTGGCTGGGGGTATCCTATTAGAATTATTATAAAGCCGGAGGCATTGTGGCTGAGTGACAAGATGCGGTGGCTGCGGGGTTGCCTTCATATCACTTAGAAACGCAGATCCCTACTAGGCTGAGAACTAAAAACGTGCTGATCCAAAACTGCGCAGACCAAGAGGATCTATATTGTTTTTGACTACCACGTATAATGTTGAGGTTGAGTAAATTCCCATTCGAGTGCGGGGTTGTGGCGTTCTCGGGACAAGTGGCATATTCAATGAATGTGCAGTTGCCGTAACCTGTTTTACTGACAAGATGATATGCGTTTCTAAGTGATATGAAGGCAACCCCACAGCCACCGCATCTGATTATAATTATACACTTACATGGTAGTAGTGAGTGTATGTACCAAATTTGACAAATAATGGCAGTACAATGATTACAAGATAGACCATAGCACCTGATGGTTGTTAGTAAATGTACCACTTGGTCAGGAATTAGCGCATGTGTATTTGATGGTGGTCAGTATCCCAAACGTATGGGAATACCTGTATATGATGGTTAAGATAACAAACAAGGACAATCGTTGTACTTAATAAGAGCAGAAATGCTTAAAAGTTAAACAAGTTACCAATTTTTCTAGTGCTTTTTTCAGCTGTTAATCCACTCAAGCACCCTTTGACATGTGAACATCCCTTGGTAATTAGGCTAACTATGTAAACTTACGTTCGTGTCTCCATAGGGAGACTATTTTTCACCTGTGAGTTTGGCAGCCAACATTGATCTGTAGCGCCTAGTCCTCACATGTACCAATTTACACCTTGGTGGAGTGGAGCATGTGGGTTATTCTTGCTCAGAGAAATTAACAATTGGTCAAGACGGGGTTAAACCCAGGACCTTTTGATCGCGAAGCGAGAGCCGAACTCCCCACTTGTACGTGTGACGGCGATGTTATGTGCCATATATAGCTTTATACTATGATCGTGTATCCGAAACATATAAATGTCTGTCAAATGTCCATACTATATAGGTACTTAACACTGCAAAAAGGTTCTCGTAATGGTTAGCTTATTATATCTGGTTAGTATATGTCTTAGATCTTGTTAATACATTCTATTATCAAGTAATTAAGTTTTGTAAAATTATAGCAATCTATTCACGCCCATAATTTAGCAATATTATCTATGTAGGTATAGTGCGTTAGCGACTAAGCTGGACCCCCATAAACCTCAAATATCTTTAAAAGTAATTATGCAATTTTATTGAAATTTGGCATGGTTCACTAAATTGCCTTTACCAACTCTGTGTTTAAATTGCAGATTGTTTTACTGTCTATTTAATGTTTTCCCCATTGGGTCTAATGTATTAGTTTTGGTATTTTTATCAACAAATAGCCAGGGAGTAAAATAAGCTATTACGATCAGCTAGTTAGAATACTGCTATTGTATTGTTTAACAACTATAACCGAATTATTGTATAACTTTGACCTAAATTTGTCTGGTCATTAATGTGTATATAGTTGAGGCCCATCTTCAGATTGTAATGATCATTTGTACAAACATAATATACAATGTTTTTCTTGCAAATATTTATACAAAGTTCCTCCAGTTATACAGGCTAAGATAAACGTTCATGTATGGGCCTCACTATATATTTTCAACAGTTACTGGTGTGTGACTTAATGTACAGTTATACTGGACGAAATTGTTGACCTTTGCTGTTCCGGTCACTTCTATCACCCACACGTATTTACCCTGTTTTAGACTTAAAATTTTGCATTAGGTGTCTATGCAAAGTACACTTTTCTGTGGACTAAAAATTCTGTTTAATTTTATGAGAGTTGGTAAGGGTGTTTTACGAAGACATACCCATTTTTGTTCTAATCGGAATTTTACTTTTTAAGATATTTAAGGTTTATGGGGGTCCAGCTTAGTCGCTAACGCACTATACATCTTTCAAAGTGCACCAAATTCTAAATCGATTGATTCAAGACATATCCGAATTTATTGTTGACAAACATTTCAAACATTGTACATTTATAATGTGAATAATAACCTAATTATAAAATGCATTCTGTGATATACAGTATGTGTATTTGATTTGCTGGCTTAAAGACAAAGATAAAGGATATATTCTTAGGTGAGGATACACAAATGCACTCAATGCCTGTGTTTCTAATTATCGGACAAGGGCGGCCATCTTGAAAGCATTGCTACCATTTTGATTGAACTTATTGGATGCATATTACTCTAAATCATCATCTATGATATTGAATATTTATGCAAATTACTAAGACAAAATAAAAGGTAAATTTAAATATTTTGAACTTAAGTAAATACAAACGTACATGCTTGTCACAAACTGGAAAATGGCGGCCATCTTGAAAATGGCGCTATTATGATACTTGACAAATTGGATTGATGTATAATATTGTTGGGAATAGCATACATAACAACTATGTCAACCTGTATTATTTTCTCAACAAGCATAGTTACTCTATTCTTATTTGTAAGATCTCAGTCCGTTAGATTTTGACAGTTCCCTCCCCCCATTATATAAAATGACAATTTCGTAAAAATTGCTTGCCAGATGGATATCAAAATGTTCATGGCATCTCTTTATTGGTTTTAAGCACATGCTAGCCCTGTTTTATTTGTGATGTCATTACAAATAACATTTTCAATGTAGACTATATTGTAATTTTCGCAATGGCGGCCATTTTGAAAATGGCGGCCATATTGGATATTTCTGAAAGTGGGTCCATATCTAATGTTGACTAAAATACATTCAACTACCATCATGCAAAGTTTCATGCTTTTATCATCAAACCCACAATTCGACTAAAAATATGCACCAAACTGCCGGACTATTAGGCCATTGACCACAACTGTGACTGAAACACTTACAGTTGTGGTAAATAAAAGCGTACAGATTCATTATTTGCTTCTTGTTCATCATTTTAATGTCAATGACAATTATCTTTAAGTGAAAACAGTATCAGTATTTCATGATTGATCATCCATGGTTGAGTCACATAATTGTATATATTTCAAATGTATTCGTTTTATGTTTTGTAATTTATAATATATTGTTGTACACAAATGTATATGGTTTTATATTATGCTCTTCAGAATTGGAGGAACATGAGTTATGTGCATATACTTGCTGTTTTGTTCAGGTCAGCCTTTCTCCATGAGTTAATTCTGTTGAGTAGAGTTGTGTGTTTTTTCTTGTTCATTTTGATATGGTTTCTTGCAGTTTGTACTTGTAATGTGTTCTCTTTTTGTGTGCTATTCGGATAGAACGTGTTCTGTTTTTTGTTGAATGTTTCATGTTATTGTCTCGTTCATTTTGATGTTTGTTCTTGTGCTTATTTGTGCTCTGTCTGTGTATTTTGTTCAGCACTTCCCGGCTCTCTGTGTTCTATAGGTCCATCCGAGCATTTCTGCCTCAGCTGTGTACTCGGCGGTGTACTCCCAGTTTAATAAATGAGTATCGGAAGGCATCGGGAAGATGGTCCTCCTGGTCTATGGGAAGCTTTCGGGAAAGTTTTTAAAAAGTTTGGGAAATCACTGTTCCCGATGCTTCACGAAGCTCATTTATGTCAATCGGGAGTATATCACCGAGGCAAAAGCTGTTCAGTGGGGCCTAGGCTTTATCAGATTGTTTTCTTTCTGCATGTAGATCGTCGTAGATGGTTATTGATTCGAAACCTTTCAGAGGATGTATCAGATGAAACACTCATGTTCTATTTTGAAAGTAAACGACAGTTTGGAAGAGAATTATCAGTTGAAAACGTTGAACTGAATACTGCAGGAGACTGGGCTGTGATCACATTCGAACACGCTTCAGGTGAGTCATTAATACAACCTATAAATTATTGTGTTTTAGTAATAGAGATAATGTGGCTTAGAACAAAGCTATTTATAGAGTCCAAATCAGAGAATCCGATGTACATGTACATACTTGAAGATTTGAAAATAATTATTCTTAATTCAAACTGAACTATATGGAATACATTATGATACTAGTAATACAAAAACATATTGAGTTAATATAACATAATTGCAATATGCAAGAACGTTCTTTGTTGAAATAGAGTACTTTCTAATTAACCACTCTTAAGGCGGTACTATTATTTTATGATTGTTTTTTTTTAATCTGAAGGTATGGTGAACAAATGTATAAATACGTGGGGTGTTCCACAATTAATTGGACTTTTTTCATAGCAGTCCGGCAAATCAGACATTAAGAAAACTAATTGGCTATGATTAAATTTTGATCTTTCACTGATAAATATGCGAAATATCAAAGAAATTGGTTGAAAAAAAAGAAATTTATTAAACATTAAATATAGTATGTACCAAGGAGGCGGGTCGCACCGTGACGTTATTATGACGTCGCATTTCAAGCACCGTATTTTAACATAAAGAAACATTTAACATTTTTGTTTATAGTCATGGTTGACTTTCTAAACATATCTAATACCACTGTTCCGATTGTTTAAATGTATTTCCGTACCACTGTTCACAAAAAATGTGTTGCAATGATGTTAAAATAGCAAAAACCTTGGAGCGTTTATCAGTGTATAAACAGTGTTTATTAACGTCAACTTAATTTTCTATAACCTCACCTGTGCTTACTTGTAAGTTTATAAATCCGCGATCTGTTTACAATTTGAGCAAACAGAACACAAGCGGCTGTTTAATGCCACTACATAATACGTATTGTATCGTTTCATTTGTTAGCACTGTTGTTTTTTCCCAATGTGTACCATTATTTGACAATCGCGCGGTTTCTGTTTATTGGCGTTGACGTCATTTGCGGCCATGACGCACCACGATACATACACTTGATTACTGACATATGATAAAAAACACATAGCGATTTCTTTGAAAGTTTGCATGAGCATGTCAAAGTCATCCACGTAATACCATACAATTAGGTGCAAATATTTTACAAGTGGTTATTGAGATATTCACATTTTTAATAAGGATCGTAATGACAAATAATAGTGTGACCCGCCTTGGCGTTACATGGTTTCTATGACAACCCTTGTATGCTCATCATCAGCAACAACGAAATAACGTTGCTACCAGTATATAGAGCATACATTGCTATACATATGGGACAAATTTCATAAAAATGTAATCGTTAAGGAAAATCCTATTATTTCTGGAACACCCCTCGTACATGCATTTATAGATGTTATATTTAACCCAGTTGCATTTATCTTTTGACACTGAAACAACTTTCCTATTTGATGATAACGTCATCAATTGAATGAAACAATGCTATCATGTTATGTACGAGATTAAATGATAACGATAATAATACTTTGCGTGTACATCAATTCTACCCAAGGTCTCATGTTCACTGAGAATCGGTTTTCAGAATCAGGCTAAAGCTTCAGTCCAACTTTGCAATGTTTTTGAAAGTATTTGTCCAAGTTATGAAATAGTATTTCATTATCATGTACATAATACATATTAGACATCTTCTACATAATAACTTTTGATACATTCGTTTTCTTATAAAACGTATTTTATGACCTACGTGTAGATATTAATTATCTAGCATGGATAGTAACACGGACATGTCAGTATTAAAAAGCCTTCTTTTTGTGGTTTTAGATGCACAAACAGTGATTCACACCCACGGTAAAAATCCGTGCCAAGTTGAAGGTCAGCCAGTTGATGTGATGATATTTGATGGAGACATTTCAAGCATTGTTTCAAAAAAGAAACCGGAGAAGAAATTGGAACAACAGAGATGTAAATCAGGTGTTAAATCTGAAGCTATTGAGGTACCCGTATTATATGTTACTGATTACAGCGTTCGTAATGCTGGAACATTTATGGTGACAATTCCCCCTTCTTTAAAGGTCATCGATATTTCTTTACATTTGCTTATAGTTGTTGTTAAACATTCTACACATATGAGAAGCCTCATATACAAGACACAGGTTCCTATGTAAATGTTACACTAAGTGGTCAATGAAATAAGGCACTTATTAACGAGTAAAGTAATGTAATAGATGTGATGTTACTGAAAAGTCATACTTGATTTTTGAAAAAAGCTGAATATTAATTAACTGTAAATATCGGTATAATTAAACTTGTATAGTTAATGAATACCCATAAAGGAGCAAACAATAATTTCCAATAGTAGTACGAACCAAGTACCAATTATTATAACATTGCCCACTCTACCACCGTGTGATCTTACATGTATCTGAAGCTAATAAGATAATAACAATTTTGCAACAACATTTCTGTAAAAGTAGCATATTTCCTTATCAGGTAACCGGCTTTAGTGACCGAAGTACAGAACAGGCGTTACAATATTACTTTGAGAATGCTAGACGTTCTGGTGGGGGAACTGTACATATATGCAGATTAGATAAGGAGATCCGATGTCTTCTCCTCCAATTTGAAGATGATTCAGGTAAAACAGTTCTAAAGTATGCATTTGGCCTTAAACATGAATGTCAAGAAAATACGAGTATATAGTATGTTAATGTGTACCTCTGTCTGTGCATGTGTGTGTGTGTAAGTCATCGAAAAGCGTATAATCGTGTCCTCTCTGAAACTGGGATCACATCACACATGTACTGTGGTGATTTAGATTGCCTTGGTGTGAAATGCTTTGACGTTCAATACTGACGTCAACATCAACGAAACACTGTTCAAAACAAATGTTAGCGTTTTATGTTAATGTGGTTGTAGATGGCTTGTCAGCATTTTTACATTCCCTTCCCACTTCGTGACTTCATGACTCGTCAAACTATACAATGACATTCAGCTTTGAGATTGTATAGATGTACAACAAACGTCGAGTCGTGACTCATATAGAGATAGTACAGGGTGTTACAAAAGTTCGTAGACATTTGTATTTTATCTGTCATTTTATTTTCAATTAATAATTTCACATTTTTCTTACACATTAGTAACTTCAATGGCCTCTTTTGTTTATTTTAATTTTATTCAAGTCGATATGACATGTGATGTATGATATATGAAAGGCTTTAATAGACTCATGTGACGACGCAAAATGTGGAAGACGTCAAAATGACGTCACAGCTTTAGATATTCAATTTTTGCAAATGTGAGAGTCCATTATATTCATGAGGTTTTTATTTTTATTTATGTCGAGTGAGTTGCCTGGTTATTTTTCTTTGGCTATAAAGTGGTAAACATTATCACAAATGTATTACCGGGTCCTGGCAGGGGTACGGGACAGGCAACTTCCTGCACAAAATCAGTCCAATTTTGGTACCGGATGAGACGCATGTTTGTAATATCACCACGGTTACCTCTTCTGGCCAGGGAAGTTTAGGCGGTATTTCATATGTATTATTCCTTGCTATAGTCAGATATAATGATTTAACCAACAGAAATGATATTGAACTTTTTGACGCCACATATGTCAATTGCTCCCCAAAACCAGCGTTTTGAACTCTTATGGCGGCGATCACTTACTAAGTATGGAATGTAACCTTCCGAAGATCCCCATACTAAAAAAATTGATTGTTTAGTTCATGGAACAAATATTTAATACACTTGCCTTAGAAGAAAATTTTCGTCCAGTCATTTGCAAAAAGGTTTTAATATTTTCGAATAAAGGCCAGTGTTTTCTTATACTATCTCACAGTCAGATACGGGTGGGTGGGGTATTAAAAAAATACCATTTCTGTGTCTTTGTGCAAGTAAATTCATTCAATAACATGACTTAATTCGTTTCCAGCATTTTTCGGTGCTTTTACAACATTTCTGATATATTTACATTGCTTATATTAAATATTGTTAGTGATCGTATACCCCCTTACTTCGATCCCGTTTGGACGTCCAAAGTGCGTACCTCCCAAAGCGCTATCCTTTTTCCTATATTTAGCATTTCCCTTAACAATCAAACCGCAAGAATCACCGAGAACCCTGGATATTTCTATTATTAAATAACCAGCAACACAGTATAAAACAACATTAAGCACTTGTGAAGAAATTCATGTTTTTTCAACACCATCACCTTTCGATAAACTGCGTGTATAATTGCTGTTTACAGAATCACCAAAGATGACGTCATGAAGTCACGCGCATATATCATTGCAGATAATATCATTTAATTCACACAACATGAATATTATGTATAGTTCTACATTCCTACCAAGTTTTAAAAATGTATGTTGAACGATTTTGGATTTATTGAACAAAATCAAGTGTCTACGAACTTTTTTAACACCCTGTATACAAATTATTTACTAGTCACTCCTCGACGTTTGTTGTATTTCTATTAAGGTCACATGTCTCATAGGCCTAACTGCTAAATAAACCAATTTTCGTGAAATTATTTGGTCTAATATTAAAAATTTATTAAGATTCAAAAACCTGTGCAAAACCTCCAAGTATAAAAAAATATTTTCGTTACCATCCTGACGTGATCCTTATCTTTTTGTGTTTTCTATCCAAGTGATTGATGCAGTTCTTGAGCGTGAACATGAGGTTGAAAACTCTTCTCTTACTCTTCGGAAAATAGAAATGAATACGAAACAGATGGTGTTTTCTGACATCCCTGATAATACTTCAGAAGATCTCCTTATCAACTTTTTGGAATCAAGGGTTGCAGTATCTGTAGATGCCATGTTTATATATTGGGAAATGAACAAGGCATTAGTACAGTTTTCTAAAGAAATAGGTAACGTAAAAATTAATTATTGTAGTGATCTTTTACATACTTTGTACGTTGTATTTAAGGTGACAAAATCATGTACTTCTAGTTTGCCCAATAATTATTTATATAAGACCTGTTTTAATAATTTAACTGGTAATGTGAAAATACTCAATTCTTATGCCAACATAATAGAGTGAGCGTCATGTAGAATTCATTACATGCGAACATCCATATTACGGAGACATCGCAGCCTCATGGTAATGGATATGCACAATTAGAAATCGATTTCAAGAGTAATTGTAAGATATCATGAACTAAATTGATTAGTATAAACTATTTTAGTAATTGAATTATACCTTTAGCTAGCTGAAAACGGACGTAATTACTTTATTTACATGCTATTTCAGATTTTGTTAAAACATGCAGAGTGTGTGCTGTGGAGAAAGTGAATGGTGTCCACATCATACCCCACCATGTACCGGTTACACATACCATCAAAGTTACAAACATACGTGGTGCCAACCCAGAATCTGTAGAACGTTATTTTGAAAACAAATATGTCAGCAATGGTGGAGAGATACAGAAAGTTAAATTTTACGCGGATCAGGACTACTGTCTTTTGTCCTTCAATAATGCATCTGGTAATTATTTCAACTTGAATTATAAACCTTGAGATCGATTTCCGTTTCATGTAATAATTTAAATAACTGTGTAAACAATAATTGTTTTTAGGAGGCAGCTCTAACAACAGTTTCATAGGTATTTTGGTTTGAATATGTTTTATCATTATGGAAGTAGCACGTCGGTCAAGTGATAATGTGAACGTCGATGCCCAGGTTTCGATGTTCCGTGAACAATTATACCTCATGTAAATGATTATTTTAAATTTTAATATTGGTACGTATTTACACACTCAGACGATGGCAACAGCGTAAATAAAAGAAAACCACTGTTACAAGTCGATCATTTGACACACGAAACACAAGAGCTATATAATAAGGTCCAATAAGGTCCAATTGTATTTAACTTTACATGGGAAAACGAGGTAAGTATTGAACTTTATGCGCCAAAATGATATATTTTCTACAATATGTATAAAACTTAAAAATGAGTTTTTTTGCCGGAATTTTTAGTCGAATTTTAAATTGCAGTTGTTGAGAACGTATGTAGAAAGAAAGATCACAAAATTAGAGGAGAAAAGGTGAATGTCGAACCCTACCTTGAAATACTGCAGCCATCACAATCGGAGGTAATGAAACTACCCGATCCCATAGTGCTTAAAAGCGACGATCAAAATAAAATAGAATTGGTAAAACGCCAACCAGATGAATTAAAAGAAATGATGGAAGAAAGTCATGCTAGACTGAACTTGAATTGCTCGCCACTGTCGGTGGAATGCACGCTTGATGTGTCAGATGTTTCAAATAAAAAGTGTTTGTCTTCGTGGGACAAAGATACACAGTCAGTAATTGATAAATATTTCAATGGACTTGTTGTAAAGACTAGAAAAGTTGAACCCTCTCTGTGGGGTATTGTTGTGCAAGCATTAACATGTATTGTCATGCCAGATACAGTGGCGAAATCTGTCGCTACGTTTGTGAAGAAAGAAAGTTGCTGCATCACTGTAGTTGGACCGAACATGAAGTTTGATACTGCATGGCGTATCATACATAGCACCATCGAGGAAGAAGAAGAACGATATCATCAGGAAAAGGCAATCGTTACTGAAGAGAAAGCTTTATCTGCATGGAAAATTTGTTATATTGAAACAGTAGGACTGGTGAAAGAGATAACTAAAACATATGACATGTTGAGTATTGATATGTCAGACAAAAAAGGCGGAAAAGTTGTCTTTACTGGTCCTAGAAATTCTGTTACAAATGCTGTAAAAGATTTACTGAAACGATTAAGAAGCATCGTACATCGAGAGATAAAAGTAAAGCCACAAATTGCTCAGCTTATACAAAATGGCCGAGTCCAAGACTACATTAAAGAAACATTAAAGGATCAGAATTTACAACAGAGTTACACGATATGTGATCGGTCCATTTTATTCTTCGCAAGACATGACGATGAAATTGAACCAATGATAACCGCCTTTTGGGACGTACTTTGTACAGAAGAAATGCCACTAGATGAAAGAAAAGCTGAACTGTTGAAGTCCCCCGGATGGGAGAAGCTGTCAAAGTCCTTGTCGAGAAAGCACGGAGGGTGTATGGTTATGACTACAAGACGGGAACTTGTTGAAGTTTGTACTACATCAGATCTACGTGATGAAATAATGGAAGAATTACAAGAATTTCTTTCAGAAAATGCTGTTTACAGGAAACAGTTGAAAGTGTCTCCCCTTATTATTAAGTATATTCAAAAGGTTGCAAGGAAGCGTTATGACCAAGAAATTCAGAAAGGACATTATAAAGCCATTACTCTCGATGAGGACAGGGGTACGATAACAATACAAGGTGGGTATGTTTGACTTGATTATACGTATTCATCTTTTTTAGGTTGACGTTGGTAGCCTGGTTCATTTGTTATAGTCACCAATTGATGCATTATCCAGTTACGAGCGTGTGCACATGTACGTTGTTGATCGAACGATTATTTGACATTATTTTCAACGTATTTCAGAAATGTTCTATCATTTTCCAAACACCAAACGCCGTCCCTATTTAAATATGGTCTGTAAAATGGTTTGCTGATGTCGGTCTAATTTCGGAAACAAAATTAAAGTAATGTGTTTGTCTTGTATTATCATACTTGGTATTGTATATGATATATACTATGCATCTGTTAGAAGGCCAAATCACAAAGCAATGGATAGGTTTGTCATTTAACAAGAATTTCGTGTTCTGTGACATTTAAAGTTGCTTTAAAATATTCAAAGCATTGTATGTGAAGTATATTATACAACCGCTTTTCATTATTTCCATTTGTTTATCAAGTATTTGGAACAATAATGGTTTACTTGGGTTCATTGTATAACTACATTGTTTAATTATCTTTTGAAGGTACAAAAGACGCATTAAAAGAAGGAGTAGAAATTATACAGAAATTTGAGAAGAGTATAACAGTTCATAAACACACGATACGTCACCTGAAGATCAAAGAATACTTGTTATCTGTGAAAGGCAAAGAATGCTTATTAAAAGTCCAGGAGACAACCCCGTGTGTTCTTCATGTACATGAGATTGGGTCAACAGGGGGCTATTCATCAGTTGAACGTTATGACGAAATGATTTGCTGTTCTGAAGTTGTTCATACATCCAAAGTTAAGGTATTAATATTCGATATACATAATTAGAAGAAAATTTCATTAAACAAATGCCATGGCGGCCGATACATTACAAACAAATTTTAACTCAATGAATACATAACACATAACACCTCATGTCCGTTCAAATTGGAATTTGGCAATAACTGTTGTTTAAAAAATGGTGGATATTAAGATTGAAAGCTAAAGCGTTAAACGAATACAAATAACCTTTAATCTCATACATGTTCAACATGCGTCTGTCGTCGCTTGATTATATTACATGTATATTTGTCAAGGTAGGAACACTGTGATGAAAATCGCTGATGTTTATTGAAGTGAATATATGATCAAACACATTATTTGACTATTGCAAAATATGCTTATATTTGTAACACGGTTCAAAGATGTGCCACTAATTACTTACATGACCTTTCTAGATACAAGTATATGGAGGTGATATCCTCAGTCTGAATGCCGATGTTTTGGTGAACGCTGCTAACAAACATCTAGAACACAATGGAGGGCTAGCCAATATTATAGCCAAAAAAGGTAAACTTTATTAAACTAATGCTTATTACAAAAGGTGCTTACTTTAGGATAACATATGTCATTCAATACATGATGACTGCAGTTATTTTGTGGTAGATGAAAGGTCAAATATACAGCAGCTGTTTTCGTTCAAGACTGAGTTCCACCTCAATCTTAGTGTATTTTAATTGGAAATTCTGATTCATAAACCGTCTATGTGATTAACCATTGATCTATCTGCCGCAAAATAGTTTTTAAAAATATGTTGTTTTTGGGGTTTATACGCATGACTATAATCTGCTTTAATTTTACTGTTTAGGTGGAAAAAGAATTGCCGAAGAATGCAAGGATTACATCGGTACGAATGGACCACTTTCTGACGGTGATGTCTTTGTCGGTACTGCTGGGAGTCTTCAATCTAAAATGATTGTACACGCTGTTGGTCCTCGTTGGTCTGGTGGGAATCATGGAGAAGCAGAAAGTCTGAAAAAAGCTATAACCGAGTGTTTAAAAAGTGCATCAGCCAAGAATATGAAGACGATTGCCATTCCTGCATTATGTACTGGGAAATTTAGTTATCCTGCCAAACTTGCATGTTTAGCCATTGTTGAAGCAGTCGATGTTTATCTAAAGGTATGAGTTATGTTGTGTTACATACTCCTGCAATCATCTTTAATCATATGTGACATCACTATAATTTAGCTCTCGGGTTGAAATAAAAATGCTAACAAAGTTTTATTCCATATTACATTGTATATGTAGAAGCTATGTGCAGGGAGCTGTTGATATGGAAGTATTGGTAATTGTTTAGCAATATCTTTTTGAAACATATTTAACTAAATGTAATATTGGTTATTTCAGGGACAAAGTGGTAGCATAGAGAAAGTATTATTTTGTGATATCAATGTTTCAACCGTTCAGGCATTTACTAATGCATTGAAAACGTGTTTTCAAGACGTTCAGCTACATGGTGAGTCAACTATAAAATTACGTATAATAACTTACTATATAACACTTATAATCAAATGTATTCATAAAAAATCCCAATATGTTTTATCAGTAAAATATTATTTTATGTTATTAATTGCGTAAATGATGTGCACTATGATTGATGATGTCGCTACATCGACCAATGATACTCCTTACCTAAGGGGTTAAAGTATTTATATTAGTAGTCTATGATCATATTTGTATAAGTAGTCTTTAATCCTATTTATATTAGTAGTCTAGGGTCATATTGTAAGTATGCAGTATATACATTGAGATCATTAATATATGGTAACATAGATAACTTTGTCATATTTAATGATAGAGCAGTTTGACCCTTATTTCAAAGCTAATGAGCCCAAGTTTGTTTTAATTAGACGTGAATAATAAATGCTTGCTGCGTGAACTTGATGTCAATAACGTCATCGATGAAGCCGTACATTTTCATCGATTCCGGGAAATTTTGCGACAGAATAATTTTACTGAATACTGCATTTAAATGTGCCTACCCCCTACTGTCATCGGAGTTAAACCCATTATATAGCTGGTTATGGGAATACCTGCAGTAAGGAGTGTATACTACAAAACAAATATATTTACTTGATTTGAAAACTACTATATATGTACAATCTGAAATTGGGTGCTTCAGTGTGTAAAATGCAAGGTCAACTGGAAGTTTACGACGTCATTTGATGCTGAATTTGGCAAATTAAGGAAAACGATTTAAACATCTGCTGATAAACTATTAAATACTTTTTGTAAAGGATTTATGTCATGAATAAAACTTACATGTATATGTTAATCAATGGCGTTCAAATGGACGAAGTTATTAATGTTATTTATATTACCTTATATTAGTTATCACCCAATATGTGTGAACTTGATTCCATGATCATCTATCAAGGATACGTAAAAACTAATAGGGCTTTCTCAATTGTGTTCACAATGGAGTTGTAAACATGTTATGGATGTGTTTGCTTAAGAATTTTGTAATACACCTGTAAGAAAATGACATGAACCATTTAACGTCTTTTAGTTAAACAGCCACCGGATGATGCCAGCAAGTTTATAGATCGCTGTTCATTTGGAAAAGTTCAAGTATCTGTAATCAACGGTTTACTCACAAAAGAAAAGGTTGAATGAATTAGCGTTGCCTATGTAATTTAGTAATCTACCTTAACAATAATGAATAAAACGAAATACTCAAACGGGGGTTGAAACTGGTTCTATGGCTTTATATTAGAACAATTGTCCAGTAACGACAGGGTACATCCAATGGTAAATGTTTTCAGTTCACTTCTGAATAAACTTCGAACAAATCTGGAGGTCATCACTCATCAGTATTCAGATTACCACTGTTACAATATTAATACTAAGTAGATCGAGGAAAGTGAACATGATTGTTTCATTGACTGTCATGGGGCATATACAATTTTATTTATTTTATAAAAATGAATTGTATTTTGTATCTCATTTAGGTTGACGTAATAGTCAACAATACTGGGAAAAGTCTTAAGTTAGATAGCGGAAGATCATCGGTCGCAATATTACGATCAGCATTAGACAGTATTCAACAGGAATGTCTACAAAAATATCCGAATGGAATCAACTACGGACAAATTGCAGTAACCTCCGGTGGTAAACTCAATTGCTCACATATATTCCATGTCGCCATTGATAAATATGATAGCAATAACAGTACAGCTTGTTTCCAGGTATAATGTTTGCTATATGTTTGTTTATTTTTAAATATGATAACTTATGTGCTAATGTCGAATGTTAGGAAATTCACTAGAAGCCTGTGTTCAATGTGTATTTGTATAGTGTTCCCAGAAATAATTGATACTGTTTAAAGTGTTTTCAAAATGGTGTAACTATTTTATTTGAAAAATTAAATACATGAAACTGCGCAATTGTATAAATTTAATATGCAATGTTCAATACTAGTATATGGATTGACAATGGTTTTAGTTGAAATGATTCAACGGTTGTCATGACCACATGAGCATTATCACACTAGTGGCAAAAGTAGCAAGATTTGCATAAAAGGCCTGATTTAGACTTACAATTAAAGTGAAATAGTTTATGATTGGCACCTAAAACATTTATTGGCAACAATGCAAACTCATCGAGAATGTGTTTATTCTAAATTAACTGATTCAGATTTGTACATGTGTTGCTACAAATTACTGCCGCAAAATAGAGAATTGCTTCCGAAAAAGCACTTAGGCCATTCATAAACAGCATTATTGGGCACTGTTTGGATATTCTCTGATTTCGACATAGGTTACTTCAAAATTGTCAAATAATGACATTGTAAAGAACGTCATAATGTGTTGTTCAAATATTGTTCCGGGTGTAATCGATTAAAGGGAGTCATCTTATAATGCCGTTTACAACCCTGCCTCTTATGAATGTTTAGGCATTTTTTCGACGACCCATCTGGAACCTTCATAATCTATCACACAAAATTATTCCCCCTTCACTGTCTAATTCTATAGGCTAACGGTTGGATATGTTAGATGAAATACGAATGACGGATATGTTTCTGATTATTAAACCCATGGGATATACATACTGATTAGTATGAAACACTCGATAGATGCCTATTTCTATTTGGACCATCAAGTAATACACATTTACAAACGAAGCACAACCACATACGAGTAGTATAACAAAATAACCTTTATTTATAATTTAGCAAATTGACCAGTGTGTAACATCGTGCCTTCAAGAAGCCAGTAAGTTAGGACTTAAGTCAATTTCATTTCCTGCCATGGGTACAGGATGGCAAAGATATCCTAAAAAAGAAGTAGCTAAACAGATGATGAAATCTACTCATACGTTTTGTCAGAATGTCTCTGGAACATCATTGACTACAGTACACTTTGTGATTTACGTTGGGGAAGCAAAAACGTATGATGTGAGTGTTGAAGCATTTATTCCTTTTTTTATAACAATAATTTAGATCTATGAAGCGTTTATTCCATTTTTATAGCAATAATTCGGAGTTTCGAAGCATTTATTCCATTTTAAAAACAATAATTTAGAGTTACGAAGCATTTGTTACATTTTTATAACAATAATTTAGAGCTATGAAGCGTGTATTCCCTTTTTATAGCAATAATTCGGAGTTATGATGCATTTATTCCATTCTTTTATAACAATAAGTTTGAGCTATGAATAATTTATTTCATTTTATAGCAATAATTCAGAGTTATGAAACATTTATTCAATTTTTATAAAGTAATTCAGCAGAGTTTCTCACGATCTGGGCATTTCTTCTAGTTTTTTTTAAAAGTTGTCATAAAAGTAGACCAGTTAGCATTGTTTCTGACTGACTAGTATGATGCAGAGTATTCGTATTGCCATAAACAATTTGATAGCTTACTCCATAATACGTTTATCTAGTGCTAGTAGTCAATAAACTTGTTGCAAAGATATGCAGTGCACGAAACTTAATTGACATCGTGTCAAATGCACTAGGCTAGCTAACAAAGAATAATGTTAACGCCGTTCGTTGTGTATGACTCCTTTAGTTAGATAACTTCAACTCCATACATTCAGATATAGCAGAAGTACAACACATAAAATGTTGGAAATATACAGTTCCCAAGTTAGAGATTGAGTCCATGCCAGTTGGATTGAGAACTTAATGCGTTTCCACTTAGCTATTACCGCTTTATATCAATAAGTTCAATGCTGCTATGTTGCAGATATTTCAAGCAGAGCTTGTAACATATTTACCAAAGGATAACTCGGGCAGTCAAGACAAGAACATCGGTGGAACTCCAGGTGAATGCGTATTTAATCAATACTTCAGTAAAAATGAAGTTTTTGAACACGTACATACACTACTGTACACTATTTTACTAGGTTTATCACGTAATAACGCGCAAGAATAGAATAGAATAAAATATCTTTATTTTACAATTATGGACCATTTATGGCATACAATTACAAGTAAAAATACACAAGTGTATGACAATGACTTTATGTTTCCAGCTTCATTTTCATCACAACAGACGAATAGTAATGTAAATTGATCACAAAAAATGCATTGACATAATACATTTAACCTTTACATTACCAAATCGAACATTTCTCTGCGACTTAGAACTAAATACGTAAAAACCAAACACCATATGCTAGTTCAGTAGTTAATTTAAATGAATGTTTAGTAATTTTTTGTTTTACTTCTTCGAAGACGATGGAGACTTTTGCCATGTGACCATCTATGCTGACAATAGGCATGATGCAGGTAAAGCTGCAAGGAAACTGGATGAAACAGTGAAGAAAGAATGGCAGATCACGAAAATTGATGATGGAAATATCCACAAACTCGGTGCTAATGACGTAAGTGATTAACATAAATGCCTGCATTATGGATGTGTTTGTAGGTTTTAACTCTAACGCGATATTCTGCAATGTCAATATAAACAGAAATCACTGACTATAGTTAGATTTCGAGCATTGAACCGTGAATGTATTTTAAAGTTTAATCCATTTGCCGATAAACTATAAATCGATAAATACACACAGTAGTAAGGAGCATATCTTTAAATAATGACTATTGAATAAATCACGGGCTACCCGCCCAGATAGACTCGTCTGAAAGTTCATGGCTCAGGGTTCAAAATTGAACTATATTATATCGATTTAGAGAGAGAGAGAAGAAGTTTATTTTTCCTGCTCATTAGAACGGTGACACAGGTCCTAATATCGCGTTAGAGTTATAACAGTATCATTGATAACGACAAAAACCGAAACATTTTTTGTAAAATTAATATGACGATTTCGCTACGACAATAGCGTAATAGAACTACAACAACAACAACGCCTTGTAGAAACATATTATTTAATAAAGACATATTTTGTTTTCGTTTTAGTCTTTATCTATGGTACCGTTATCTGTCGGATTTATCAATGTTGAAAATGATATTAATTGTTTACTAGTTTTAGCCATAACATTTGAAACTCATGTTCCTTAAATGGTAAAATTCCAAAGTATTCAGTTAGTTGATGTATATGTTTTTTTCTCAGATTACGAAGCTCAAAGCCACAGCAACCAGTAAAGGTGTTGATATTGTTGTGGATACAGATATTGGTAGTATTCAGATAGTTGGCCTTGATGTTGATGTGCTGGAAATAGTAAACAAGATAATTGAACGTCTTAGAGCAATAGAAAAATGGGATGGCGACAAAGAAAAGGCTCGGCTCATGGCGGCAACGGTACAATGGTGTTACGTGAAAAATCAACAGGAATGCCCATTCGCAGATGTTGCAAATTGCGATGTTGAAAATGCCTACCAACAAAAATTGAAGACCATAAAAGTCAAGGATGGGAAGAATGTAGAATATCAAATTACTTTCGCATCGATGACCGGAACTGAAATCAATAATCCGGGAAACACATTTCCAGTAAAACGAAATGACCTTTTAAAGAAAACAGGTGCTGTTCTATACTGTTAATACTCTAGGCCATTATGTATGACAAAAAATACCGAAATAAAGTCACTAAAATATATGTATTTAAAGTAAATGACTGCACATTGTTACAAAAAATGTTTTTCAGTAGAATACATGACACTTTGTTACAATTTTAGTTTCTTCCACATCTAGTGACATATCCTTTACATGTAGTTAAATTATTTCTGTAACTTTTGTCTCTGTGTCGATGTTTTACTATGATATCGTTGTGAAATAACTGCTTCAATATTGTTTCTAACCACTATTCATAAGTATTCAATTTTTCTAGATGATGTCATATTTTCGATTTAATATACAATTTACCAGGAGGTATGCGTCAAATCACAGCAACGTCTCGTTTGGATTGAAACTATGTTATCTAGTTTTTTAAAACCGGGACTTTTTAGTAAGGTTATGTGTGAGCTTTGTGTCGTGTATTTCTGTTATGTGATTGCTATGAGTTATTTTAGTTTATTGAGCACGTTTAATAAAATATTAATCCATGATTTTGTATTATATATTTCCAGTGATAGTTCAACAAGTTACAAATGTGGGTGTACCTAACTTCTGGAAGCCAATGGCTGCAAATGAAAGACTTGCTATGGTACCATTGACACCTGGAAGTCAGGAGTATCAAAAAGTTCTGGGAGATTTTCAGCGAACATTAGGTCGAACTCCAATTATTGCTAAGGTATATCAACATTCACCATATTTGAAAACACTTTGCATCAAAGTAAAATGATAGCACACTTGTGCACTTGTCTTGCATTCTTCCCAACTTTCTTCTGAGTGACAAAACAGTTCTCGCTATGGCCCATTCGTCCGTACCGGAGCTCAAGATTTATTCAGTACATTCATAATTGTTGGGACTAGTATGTGAACGTTGTAACTGTTGTAGTAAATACTGTAGCTCACAAGACTAAACTTAACCACAATTTGATGTCGCCAAATAGCTATACATAGTTATTGTTTTCTGTTATATGCCAACCGACTGTAAATAAAATTTGTAGCAATCCACATTCTCATAGAAACGACGGCATCGCCTAACCACACATCCCAGAGTCAGGCATAGAACGAACTGTCAATATTTCCTAGAGTAGATATAACTTATCCCACAATTAATTACACACACACTGTAGACTTTGCATTTCGTGCATAAGGGAGATGATTATGAAGTGTTGGTGTGACTTATCGACAATCATGCTTATCAATGCCTTTGATACTGATTATTGCGTCAGTTCTGTCCCTGTATTAACAAGTTACCTACACATTTCCCATGTTTTGTATTATACCATGCGACCACTATTACTTTGTCCATCCCGCATTCTTTTCCAGATTGAAAGAGTTCAGAATAGAATCTTATACATCCAGTATCAGACGAAACGTACCCAGTTTGATCAGACGACCCCAAACTTTGAACAAGTTCTATGGCATGGTACAAGAGAAGCTACGATACCCATCATAAACCTAAATGGTTTCAATAGAAGCTATAGTGGCAGTAAGATTTATTTTATAATGTTATACCGGTATCTTTGAATGAGAGTCATACATTCTTCTGGCATATTCGGGTTGTTTAAATGTGACAATTTCTGTTCAATCGGTGAGAAAAAATGCTATACTAGTAATACATGTACATATATCAGGCTAAAGTCAAGACAAAATTAGAGAAAGTCTGAACAACTTAATATGGAAGACTGTTGATTCTTTGGTGATGTTTCAGGTCCATTAAAGGGAGTCTATTTTGCTGTCAATGCCAGTTATTCAGATGGAGGTTATGCAAGAGTCTGCAGTGATGGCTACAAGCGAATGTATCGATGTCTAGTTCTTACTGGCAAACCTGGAGGATCAGCCGGAGCATTGGGCCCGGCACCAATCAACCCTGCGGTACCACACGTTCTACATGACTCGGTCGGTGGTGGAGTTATGTACATCATATTCAATGATACACAAGCTTATCCTGAACATCTTATAACATACAAATAATGAAGAATTCCTTTACCTCTGTGTGTACCGGTGTCTGTATATGGACAGGTATTAAGGTGTTTCTTACATGTTCAAAGTGTTTTCAACGATTAAGGGAATCGCGGAAGTGATATTGGCGCTCTGAAAGTTCTGATAACTGACCGATAACTTTTTATTGGTTTGTCAGATATTTTAGAAGTAAACCTTTTCTGAAAAATTAATCTTTCAGCAAGTCTTGTCTGAGATGTTTTATAGGTATTTAAACAATACATGGTTTCAGGGATTGACTGAACTCGCCATTGAATACGCCAGGTAATTGAGTTGTATTCGACACAGGTATATTTCGGAGCGCGCTGTTGAAGCAACCTTCATATTGATTTAAATAAATTTGATTTTGTTTAAAAACTACATTAACGTACTTTTGAATAATAGAATGCTATTAAAAAGTATTTTAGTTTTTTTTATATTAAAATACCATCAATACAAATCAATAGGGGACCATTTGACCTTGCTTGGGCCTTACTTAATTTTAGGCATAAACTATCTATATAATCTATCATCTACACGAAACAGGTCAAATAGTCTAGATTTGAATGTGTAGTTTCATTGGGGGGGCGTCATAGATAAATTGTTCGAAAAACTTGATTTATAGATCAGATTCGTATGTCAGGCACACGGTTTTATCGATTTCATAAACTTGCATGAAATCGATTTAATAAACTTGCATGAAAAATAATATTTTCCCACGTAGTTTATTTGAAAGGGAAATTTTGTTTTTCATGCAAGTTTAATGATGGGGATTCCCGCTTTAACTAATGTTGGAATAAATAGTTCTAACCAACGACCGTTCGGATTTCCAACTATGTACTTTATTCGTGAGAATTCTCTAAAGTCCACATTTAACGATAATATGTAACAAGAAGATAAAGTCAGTGTCGGTAAAATCCAAACAAATATTATATTAATAACTGTGTCATTTTAATTCTGACCAAAACGTATCGGAAATGACAATATAAAACTTAAATCATTAATATGCAATTTGGCTTATAAATTTGCACAACAATTGACCCATATATGCGCGGCATGAAACCGTGTGCCTGTGATTTGTGTGTCCTACACTTATAAATGTCGTAAAATGTCAATAGTCCTGTTTCTTATTGGTTTATGAATTAAACTAACTCCAAACTACAGATAATTCTTATCATTTTTGTTTTGCGAAATTATATTTCGATGATGTGACGTCACAAATATCAAATACGTGTTTTGGTTACGTGGTCACATTATTTAATGATTTAATTATGACGTATATATTGAGTCATGTTTACTATTGCAACATTCATAATCATTTAACATTATAGGTATATTCGAGAGGTGTTCAACTTCTTTATGAACAGAAAATTAACATCGATATTTTGTTTGTCTAACAATGAAATTGATTAAAAACTTTTGTAATGTGTAAAGTAGTGTATCAAGAAGTAAATTTAATATTTGTAAATTGCCAATACGTTACGGTTAAATCATAATCAGCATTGGAGAAGAGGGTGTTGTTCTTTGCGTTTTGAAGGTCCAAAACCGAAAATAAATATGTAAACATTTTCCTTCTTTAATTGATGTTTTAATATCAACAAGATAGTAAAATTTATTGTTAAAGCATGGGAACGACTTCGACATCCACTGTTTGGTTTTAAATATATCCAAGTTTTATTCGTTAGTGTTTTATTTGGCGTTGCATCTGGTGATTTGACTCTGAATCTGAGGAAACACTATGTTCTTGGAACAGTCACTAGCAACGATACGTAACACTTATTTTTGAAAACCAGATTTGAAACGGTTTATAATTATACCACAGCCTTCAAATTCGTAAATTTGATATTGAATTTACGTGCGTATTTCCATAATAACAAATACAATGCCCTTTCACGAAAACGTCCGCGAACACACACTGCTGGACAAACACCAACTTGACCCCAGTTGACTCCAAGACTTTTGACAGCAATGCATCATGTTTTTCTTGATTTTCAGCGTAGGAACTTCGCATTTTCCCGGAACTATGCATTTGTCCTTTTCGAAATAATTGCACTGATAGTTTATAGGAACACTCCCATCAGTGGTACTATTCCGTGTTCTACTAATGGGTTCATGAAATACATCATTAATCGTATGAGACGTTCATTGGATGCTAGTGGGATGCTGTTCCGTTGTTGCAGAAGGGCTATGTGAAGTTAAGGTACTTTTAAGGGGCCATGGTGTATTTCTATGGTCAAAGGGACATACAAGTGGAGTAATAAGTTGAGTAAATATTGAGCTTGACACTACTTCAAATTTAGCTCCTCTAAACGCATATTCACTCGTTTTGAGATTAATATAATTGTATTATATATGTCCCAAGGATGGTGAAAGTATCAACATTTGTAACTGGAAATAAATTGGATGAACGCTATAGGTATGCTTTTAAGACTGATTATTGCACTAAATGGAGATAAATGCGCTTTTGAATTGCGTGCTTACTTTGCAAAAAACAATTTACGTCTAAATATTAATGAACATTATAACTTGAGCATGTAGAGTAGTTAAGTAATATCCAGTCGTACGATTTAGTATAAAAGTTTGGTGATGACGGTAATCTAAAAAAGTGAGGATAATTATCAAAGAGTTATCGCACTTGACTTTAACATTTTTCTTACATCCTATGATTTCTAATGCATTTCTATCTTTCTTAACAGGTGTATATATATTCATACTTGTGTTAAATGAATGAAATAATGACTTCGGTGATTTAAATGATATTTGATATTTAGTACGGTACCCCACACTTGAGCAAAGTGACCGATCTTTCGGAGTCTTCCTTTGACATATGCACCGTGTTTACTACTAGTTTTTTTTTCAACTAATCCATCCATATTCTTCAAATGCTTGCACAATATGCGAGCATCTCAAGTCATTTATCAGCACGCGGTTTAAGGCTATTCCGCTATGGACGAGTGATTCTTAAAGTATTTTCCCGGAAAATGGTGAAATCTGTAGATTATATATATCGAAGTGAGCATACAATATTTCAAGTTTATAACTTAACGGAATACGGAAATATTCAAGTTAAAAACGTTTTGCGTTATCATTGCCGCTCAGTGTATTAGATAGCCTGATATATAAATATATAAGATTTGCATATACCAGTATACATATTATTGGATTAGACCAAACATACCAAAATTAATTGAATTAATGAAATCAGATAACTTGACAACCAATAGAAACCTAGCTAGGTTTTGTAATAATGCTTTTAGTAAAAAAATACATCCTCAAAATCAGTGGTTAGTCAAGTATGTATACACTCAGGGACAAAAGAAACGCAAAACATTATATTATGGTATTTATAAAAAATGTTTATTTTTTCAAATTCACTGAAATGTTACACAATCATTGGTGAAATATCAATGATGTATACCTCACAATTTCATTCATTTCTGTAATTGAATAATATCTGTACATATGTTTTAATCTAACAGTCCAGCGTTGCAAAACTCACATATTTGTCACATTCATCATCTGGTGTAGGCACCACGAACACGAATGAAGTTTAAACATTCTCTCCATGATAAAATATTTGTGATGGTTGTAGGTAATGTTTCACTCACGAATAAAGGTATCACACGTGCTGTTACACCAAGAAAACAATAGACGAAGTTTCAAACCATTGTTAATATAAATTGATTGTTTATTACCTACCAATTGCAAACTTTTAAAGTGCACATGCATGTAAAATGATTACAGTTGTTGGAAAAATACAGAAGAAAACACGTACATATGTTAATGATAAATGAATTAAGTCAGCGTTTATGATACTGCTGGTCAACTATTAAAGAGGTTTGACGTTTATTGGCTAAACATAAACGTCTTTGAAGTAAGTCGTTATCGTATTTAATGCAAAATCAAAAGAGAATGAATCAAAATGAACGTATGGTATTTAGAAAAAGGAACTTTATTTTTTCAGATAAGTTGTCTTTTTGCCTACCCATGGGCTCCTATGTATCATAGCAGTAATTCTGATTGATCAGAAGCGGTACCTGTGATATATCATGCGGATGGCCCCGTCTGGTCGTCGAGTGGTTATCCTTAATCGCCCTGTGTGTTTGTGGTCATGTACCGTTCCAGAAACCTGGTATCGTTCATGTAGCCTTACAATGATTGAAGAGTGGTAATGATATTGCCCGACAGCATCAGAAGGACTCGAACCCCTATGGAATATTCCGACTGCTTTAGAACATGCGTGTTCAGGCAAACTTGACATGTTTTGCACGTGCTCCATGTAATTAGGAAATTATGACCCCCGAAAAACATTTGGGTTTCTTTTGTCCCTGAGTGCATTTCAGATGAAAAATAATCAGGTTGAAAGAAGAGGAAGAAATATGTTTTACTATTATTTTGAATAATAAGCACATTTCCATGGATCTCTCGTATGTTTTGTTTTTTATTTTTTGTTATTTGTTACAATGTAGTAAAATGATGCTTTATTGTTATTATATTGAAGGAAACCCTTAAACTTTGTATGAATGATTATTGTGAAATGAAAGAATTCGTCAAAATATGTGTATGTTTATGACCGCTCAGATGATATTGAATATTCGAGTATTTGTATATTCATGGATTTGGAAATAAACGCTAAATTAACTCTATAATAAACATTTATTACAATGTACATGTTGATATATACAAATAAACACCACCAGAACGTTGTTAACATATCATATTTATTGGTATAATTATTCTTTGGATATTTCATTTCGTGGTTGCAGTTATCAAATGAATCTTAAAATTGATCCCCAACTCGACAGTATCAATGATTTTACTGTATTGAAAATGCATTATGCACTATAAAGATACCATTATCTCCGATACAGGCTTCCGTTGGTTCAATTGTTTATCACTCGAATTTGAATGAGTAAGATCCGTAAACGTAATGTGTAAGAAGTGGCTTGAAGTATCAACACACTGTATTGCTACTTAAATTGCAACATATATGCATGTATACTTATGAATTATAAATATTGATATAAAGTGTCATCTTTGGCAGATTTAAAAATAAATCATGCTGTTTATATTAAAGAGATATTCCTTATAACTAGCATGTTTTTCTCCACTACTACATTAAATGAGCTAAATGTACAAAGCACTATCAATTATCATAATTTGTCAGAAGAAAGGGTGCGCAAATATGTCTTTATAACGTTAAAAATATATTCAAATCACCAATAATAATTTATCGCCTTCAGCGATTTATTGTTATGTGGTCAACTGGAAAAAAACTCGTGACTATTTGGGCTCGTTACGGAAATATATTTTCATTTTTTTCTCGGTAATTGGTGGGAGCTCTTTGTTGAATCTTTGAAACGTTTAAGAAATAATGATTCTCATCTAATGTATAATAGTTCTGAATCGATTTAAACGATCAAAATTATTGGGAACGCCTCTTTAATGTTAATGAATAATCCCATGCTCAATAAAGTCAAATAGATTCATAATCCTGTGTTCTATATAACCCCGTTGGTAAAACCTTTAAACAGTTCGATATATAGCTAAATAACTCCATGTTCTTTATATTAACGTTGATGAATGACTCATTGTTCTATATATTCACGTTGATGAATGACTCAAGGTTCTATAGATTCACGTTAATAAATAACTCAATCTGAAGGATAACTATATGTCCTATATATTCACGTTGATTAATAACTCAATGTTCTATATATTCACGTTAATGAATAACCCAATGTTCTATATATTCACGTTGATGAATAACTCAATGTTCTATATATTCACGGTAATGAATAACTCAATGTTCTTTATTCACGTTGATGAATATCTCAATGTTCTATATTCACGTTGATGATAAACTCAATGTTCTTTATTCACGTTGATGAATAGCTCAATGCACTATATATTCACATTGATGAATAAATCAATGTTCTATAAATTTACGTAGATGAATAACTCAATGTTCTATATATTCACGTTGATGATAAACTCAATGTTCTATATATTTACATTGATGAATAACTCAACGTTCTATATATTCACGTTGATGAATGACTCAATGTTCTATATATTTACATTGATGAATAACTCAACGTTCTATATATTTATGTTGATGAATATCTCAATGTTCTATATATTCACGTTTATGAATAACTCAATGATCTATATATCGCTGGCTTAGAATGAGAAGATCGTAACTACAAAATCAATATTTTGAGAAAACAAGAAAAACAGTCTGACAATCACTCTTTACTTTTGATAAAACAATCATTTTAAACTTCAGTTAGGTCATCATGACAATTTCCAATTTCCATGAAGATAGGCTCATAAAACGGCCCTAATGATGTTGATTTTGAGTAAGTTTTATAAGATCCTTCTCATTCTAAGCCAGCGAAATATACATGTTAATAAATAAACCAATGCTCTTTATGTTTACGTTGATGAATAAATAAATGTTCTATTTCATATACACGTTGATGAATGACCCAATGTTCTATACATACACATTTAATTTGATGAATCATCCATAGTCTATCAATGTTATATTATATCCTCGTTAATGAAAGCAACATAAGACTAAATTTGCTGGCTTAGAACGAGAAAGTGGTATTAAAGGACAAAATCGATATATATTTTAAGAAAAAAAGAATAAGCTGTCTAAAAACAACTATTTACTGAATGGAAAACAATGAATTTTAGAGATTCGGTTTTGTGAAATTTAATTTGATGAATTACCAAGAGTCAAACGTGGTAAGTACAAAATCGCTATTTTGAGAAAGCAAGAATAAGCGGTCTAAAAATAACCATTTACTTATGTAAAAACCAACTTATAGGATTTCAGGTTTGTCAAAATAAAAAGTTCCGATTTTCATGAAAAAGGCTCATAAGAAGAGCCTTGTAATGCAGATTTAAAACATGCAGGAGTACGACTTCTCATTAAATGTCAGCGAAATATTATCGTAGCTGTATCATTCAGTTCCCATTATATCCGTATCGTCATTGGTCAGCTGTTAGTTCCTCGATTTCTGAAGATAAATCATAACATGTGTAAGCAGTATTCATGTCGGAAGTCAGGGCACTTGATGTATACCCTCTGAGTCAATAGAAGATAGGGCCGTCTAAAATATGTTTTAAATAAATTTATATTTATTGTATAGACATTTGTAGCGATAGAAGAATTTTCCGAGTAGGAATACCACGTGACTACGACATCCATAAAGGCATTGATTTCAATAAACCTGTCATCATTTGATCCACTTAGAAAAAAAATAACGGTAAATATCACAATTCTGTAACGATGTCAATGATAAACTGATAATTATACATTATAAGGACATGTTATTATCAAACATACTTGTATTTCAGTTTTCTAATTTATATTAACTTTACCAATAGCCACGAGGCTATAAAGGAAAGAAACCAGGTTGACGTTAATTATTGGTCCACAAGAGAAATACAGTACTGGTACCAATTTTAAGTTAGTCTCTGATATAACGAGGCCTGAGATAATAATAATATTGATAATAATAGTAATAACGACTTTATTTAAAGAGGCAACACAGTTGGGCAAACCCAGTCTTCCCTGTGAGATGAAATACATGTATGTTTGATAGTAACTCAGCACCTCCTTTATGTGGAAATAACGTTATATTAAGCCCTGCATTAGGGAAAGCAAATTATTATACAATTTACATTCCGGTTTTAGAAGTGGATTCTCTTCTGACACCTTCATAATACAGAATAAAATCTATAAAATCTATATATCTCACTAGGATATCGAGTATACTTACAGATAAAAAATATAATAGAGGTGTTTTGTATGGGAACGTATAGAAGTCTGAATCCGTCTGTAATTCCAATATATCTCAATCACAAAACATGCAGTAGGAAACGAAGTTGGTCCCCAATTAGACAAATATAAAGTAACCAAACGTTATTTACCTTCGGGTTCTATCGCAGGAGTCTCAACACAATACTTGCCAATGTTGTTACATCCAGGCACAGCCCCGTCACTTGATAGGCACTCTTCTGCTCTGTTTCTAGCAGTGGAAATTAGGCGACAATGAACACAATCAGTGGTTGTTGTGCCCTGCACATTTCTAGCAGCACATGTACATCCTGTGATAATATTTCTGGCAATACGACCTGGTACGCAGACACTTCCGTTGTTAACATTTCCTGCCGTTCGACCTTGTACGCAGACACTTCCGTTGTTTACATTTCCGGCCGTACGACCTGGTACACAGACACTTCCAGAGTTGGTATGTCCGGTGGTGCGACCGGGTACGTTAATGCTAGTTGAATGGTTAAGAGCAATTGTTGGCTTTGAGGCTTTGTTACAACTACAACAAAGCTTGTTACTTCTAATGGGTCTGTATAAAAGGAATATGCCAACAAGTATGGAACATGCTACACATAGTACTACTACGGGAACAATGTAGTTGGCGAATCTTACTTCTTTGTCATTTGTAGCAATTATATTACTAGTTGAAATAACGTTATTGGTGAACAGGGTTTCATCGGAATTCGTAGCACTTCCTTTGCTAGTTGAGGTAACACTGTTTGCGAACCCGACATTTTCGTCATTCAGATTGCTTTCATGATTGTTGGAAGTTTTATTGTTGTCTGACCAATCTAAGTTGTCATTTAACATTGTTCCAATTCTAGTATCAGTTTCGTTGTATGCGGACTTAATATATCCACCGGTAGGATAGCTTCCGTAGCTGATGATCGTTACGTTGTTGGAAGACCAGTTTTCTTCTTCATTGGAAGCATTGCCGATTTCTCCTTTACAAAGGAACGGTCTTTGGACACTGCAGTTATCTGCTTTAACGAATAGTCTCCCGTTTTCCATTTCAAGCATAACACACGAATCATCATGTATTGGTTTAGAATCGTAAATACTAAGATACGTAAAATCGCCAAGCAAAACCACTTCGTTGCTGTACTCCTTATTTGAGGGAAATATACCTATGATCTGCCTTGTAGCCAAGAACATTAGATAATCTAAACAACTATATTGAGAATCGGTAATGTTGTATACAACACCTGATTTAGATATGACGTAGCTTGGATTAGGTAGTGTAGCGAGGATGTCAGTACTGTTGATATTATCATAGCCACAAGAAAATCCATATTCTATTTTCTCCACACGCCCTGTATTGTTAAAAACAGCAAATGAAGAAAGCATTAAATACGGTTCGCTCTTAGGTGACCTAGCCCTTAAAAGATTCACAGAGCTTTTGCCAACTTTGAATATAACGATATTGTTCGGGTTACTGGCATTGTATTGTTTTCTAAATATATCTTTGAAACTGTGTACACATCTTGAATGCTTCACTCTGAAAACACGAAGTATAGACGCTTTACCTGTACACAGACAACTATTAAAACCGAGACCCATATAAAATTTTCTTTTGTAGTATTTGTAGCAATTTTGAAAACAATCATACAACGGTCGTGTCGGTTCAATGTCATACCATCTACAATTGTCAAAGAAATCAGAGAATACACGTTCACTTAGAAATGTCAGTTTATGATGATAGCACCCGTAATAGACAAATGGGGGCAAGAAATCTGCGTGTCCTGAAACTCGAACTTGATCACCATTTTCAAGTAAATGATTAGCAGCTCCAATAGAGTCGTTGTTGTCGTATATACTACTCAATGTTAGAGGACTCATATCATGCATCACCCCATCTTCCTCACAGCTGGAGTTCACTACTCTTAATATATATCCATCACACCCATATATAGTCCATGATACCAAGATTAATACACACATAGTAAACATTGAATCATCCATTGTCTGTTTAAATGAAGGTGCATTTCAATTATACACTAGTATATAACAATACATCAATATTTAGTTTGATAAGGAAATTAATGCTGCGAAGTCCTCATTTGAATTGTTACAGTGCATGTACGAACGAGTTAACTTGGTCATCGAATCTTTTATTTGCATCATTTTTAAAACGTCTATAGCTCCTTTCAATTAAGCGATAACCGTATGTACAGAGTTACATCCCGTAAACCGGATGTGACGTAAAGCGAGGGCTCTACAAATAAACGACACTATACACGCAGTAGCGAAGAGATAATTTAATCGATTTAATTGCTTTTTTCGTTAATTTCGTGTTTTTTAGCTGTTTTTTTTTCAATAAAGATGTTTATAATGTACTAACAATGTACGTGTACTATGTTACATGATACAGTGTATATTTGTACTCTGATAAATGTATATTTTGCCGGGAATATAAAGCGCAAGTATTTTCACCTGGTTCTTTCAATACTACACCATTAGACATAGCTAACACTGAATCATTGCTATGTCTCATTTCTTTTTAACAATACAATTCACAAGTTATGTGTTTTTGTTTTTTATGGATTGTAATAAAACAAAGACATACTTATTTAGGCCTTTGAATAAAACTACACGTATATCAGAGTCACGACGATTTATTGGAATGCCCTATCTGGTTACATACGTGCCATATCGGCTTAAAAAGCTGTATAAATGACGATTGTATGATATAAGTTGATAGTTATAAATTAGTTAAACCAAATAAATTATTTATATACAACTGCTCTTCAAACTAACATCACAATTAACAATTTTTATTTTAATCAAATACCTGTAATTTAGGTCTTTGTTTTAATATAAGAATAATAAATCTTAATTCACAAAAAGTGACTAAAACTGCAATTCGAGTGATGGGAAAAACATAACAAATTAAAGTGAGACAGATACTTCAGAAGTTAAGGTGCTAAAAGCCTAATGCATAAATGAAATCTTCTCAGAAGATAAGGTGTTAAAACCCTAACCCATAAATACAATCTAGGTCAATATTGTGCTGTATATTTATATATTAATGATTTACAATAAACAGCATAGATCCCCTCATATCAAGATAAGCAACCAAGACCATACTCTAAATTAGTTTCACAGCAGGGTAATAAAATATAACCAATCAGTACTATGGTGTCATCATCTCTGTCATCTTAATATACATATACAGTAATATTGATCAGTGTTTTGCTTTAAATAATTGACATTGGTTGAAACTTCAACGACAAAATCAACGTTTGGGTTACTTTTATAAAAAAAGTATAAATTATATTTATCCAATCCACGGTGGTCTCTCTAATTCCGTGTCCGAACAAAAAGTGTAAATTAATGGACATGCACCTGTAGTACTTGTGCTACAATGCTCATTTTGATGTTTCAAATATATTTTATTGCAATATGTTTTACACGTAGACACCATTAAAATAAATAAAGTACTTTTCTCATTTATTAGTACCGTATATGAATTTCAAATGAACAAAGGTTTCATGATGGAAGAGTAAGATTTGGAACAGACTACCACCGTATTGCCAAAAAATTTAGTTTGCCCTAAATATATATTTTTTTTGCATAGAATTGATTCTGATTTTAAGTTATTCGTGGTCATGTGAACTTTTCCGATGATTCCTTACGTTCTTTGATTGATGTTAACAACAAATTAATGTACTCGTGTTAACACTTAATAAGTAAGCACATGTGGACATGTATTTATAATCATGCCGCCCGGGTTTTAGTACAATCTATATCTAGGAAGAAATTTATTCCTGTGTAAATTAATGTTTTAATTTCTGGCTAGATAGTCGTACTTTTGATATAGCTAATATTCGATACTTTTATGATGTGTAATGAATGATTGAAATACACAATTTCTTTATGCTAGTATAAATGTAAGTCAGGTTTCAACGAGTGCATTGTGCGCGCGTGATGCAAGCTATTTAAATTAGGTTCGAAAAGCATGGCTCTCTTTTTAAAACTTTAATAATATCTTTTCTGCAATATAATTGTTGGAAGCTTAGTCTACATAGTTCTTACAACTGCTAAAAATAAACATTTTGAGCAAGTTAAATGCCAATTGTTGAGTATTGAATTCAGCTCTTTATTTTTACAGTTTCTCGCCCTTGAAATTTCAGTTCGGAAAGCTTTTTATGTTTTATTATTGAAAATACATTATCAATATATTGTTACATTATCAAAAAGTCTATATGATCTTGTTTTCGTAAAAGTACATCTTTTAAAAATCGAGTAAAACGTGATTCACAGCAGTTTAAAGTTGATACATGTATTATTCCCTTTACACGCTTAGGATCGGCTTGTATATTCGCTTTGAGCCCTCGCATGACGTGATCAAAGGGAGACAATTCAATTACGATCTTAATTGAAATAGTTTAATTGCGACAGTGTTTGTTTTATTTACTTAAACATGGTGTGAATATCAATCAGTATGAACTACCAACAGTGAACTACATACATGCATATCTATAATACTACGTATTTTTGCTTTTTATCTACGAATAAAGACGGGCAGATTTGGAGAAAATAGATTACCTCGTCAAAAACGATTTTGTTTATTTTGTAATTTACAAGATACAAAGATAATTTACAATAATAAAAGATATCTATCACATTGTATGTATTTGTCCCAATTAAAGAACGATAAGATTAACATATATTCGACAATATATCTATTTGAGAGCGTCGGCCTTTGAATTTTATGAATTATTATGTCGTAATGTGACCTTGCATATTACTTGAAGGAAGCTTTTAGAACTAGAAACACTGCTAATATAATTGTAAATAATTAAATCAATTGTGTATGCCAATGTGTCGTGAAAAGTTTTGAGTGCGTGTGAGCGAGAATTCGTTGAATGTAATTATGTGTATGTTTTGAGTGTAATAGTTTGGTGTGCGTGTCTGTGCGGGCATGAAATATACCGTAGGATTATTTAACGTTGAAATGTTTACTAACTTTACTGATGCTTTAAAAACTTTTACTCTCCGTTACTTACCCATTTATCATGTGTTTTTTTGTTTGTATTACAGAGTTGTACACTATATAATGTACTTGTTACTTGTCTTAGTAAAACATATGTTCTGTTCTGTTCTATATCCATATATACTATTTTCAGCTTTGAAGTTAAAAAAGTAAATACTTATTGTAAATTGATATGATTATACTGACCAATTGAACACTAGACTTTGAGCAATGTATATTTAGTTCCTAACCTATATAGGTAAAATATGTTGTGAAATGTTCTACCATGGGGAGTGGTATCCGACAGAAAAGAACCCTCGTTCAATAGCCTATTGAATGTTTACTACAGGCTAACTTGGTGGATATTCCATTGATGTAAGACATGTAGTACGTACTAGTGGTGTAATATAGTTGCACGTCTTAAGAATCTATCTTATCTTATCTATGAAGCACGGTTTCTGATGATATTACTATAAACACTTATGTAAGCGGTTGACAAGTTGCATTTACCGTACCATAATCTTGTAACTACTAGGTATATTCTGAATGTACCGATCCCGATTTCCAAAGGTTGCTGGGCGATGGACACCACAAAAAGAAACCTGTACCTGAATTACATGTATAACCAATACTTACATTCTGCACTCAGTACTCAAATATTGAATTTAGTCATTTTGAGGTTCTTAGCCACCGTTTTTTGAGAGCAAGAAATTGCAAAAATCTTAAATAGGTACTAAATACTATTTGTAGCCTAAAGAAAATGTATCATCTGTTATTTGAAACATTCAAATAATAATTCTACACATTTTTCCCAACTAGATTAGCAATCCAGAACAAATAATAGCTTATTAACAGAATGTGTGAATGCGCCAAGTGTAGGCTGCAACATTTTGTGCTCTGTCATTTTTGGATTAAATCAACAGAAATACTGCAGTGATTGCTGTAGATTTTGCTGTGAATGTTTATGGAAGTATTCTTTTTGTATATATGTAATTTTTGTGTTGTAATTGTTTGTAGATTTTGTGAAATTTTGAGTTTTGTGTAAATATTTTACAATTTTGTACATTATTTAACTGAAAATATAAAGGTGTATTTGTCTCAGGCAAAAATGACCCAATGTATACCAGGGATTATACAATACAATAGGTATAGCCTGTATGAGATTGGGAAATTATCACCTACAAAACCTGATACCCATAAATTGGCAACAGTTAGGAATACTTAAGTTTAGGGGTACTAGAGGGGTTCAGAATAAACGAACATGGGACTTGAATGATGGTGTAAATTTAAAAAACATTCAGACACTTCCCCAAGAAATACCTACTATAGTACCTATTTGTACTTTATCTCCTAACACCAATCCTGAAAATCCCAGAACTAATCATGAAAACGAAAATAGTTCCCAACATCATGATTTAACTAAGATCAAATGCGATTCAATCACTGTTTGCAAAGGCCAAACTTATATAAAGGTGTGTTGTATAAATCCAAGGTCAGTCAAAAACAAGAGTCTTGCCCTTTCAGATTACATATCATCTAATGATTATGATATTGTTGCTGTAACTGAAACATGGCAGGGGGGACCCTCCGATAAGTCTTGCATTGCTGAGCTTGTTCCTAGTGGTTACAAAATAAAACATGTTCCTCGCTGTGGACGTGGTGGGGGAGTTGCAGTTGTGTACAAAACTTCTTTAGATATTCAAATACTAACTTCTACTAATGATAAGGTTTTTACTACTTTTGAACACATGGAATGCACTGTATCCATTAAGAACTATTCTCTGCGCCTAGCTGTTGCGTATAGACCACCACCAACTAGTAAAATGGCCTTAAAACTAGTACTTTCCTGGAAAATGAATGGCCATCCTTTCTGGCCAAACTTGTAACATCAGAAAGTAACATCATAGTTGTTGGGGATTTGAACATCCACCTTGACAACCTAATGAATTTAGACACTGTAAAGTTCACAAGTATTCTTGAATCTTGTGGCATGCGACAGCACGTTACTGGGGCTACCCACGTGGCTGGCCACACATTGGATGTGGTAATCACAAGAGACACTGACACTTCTGTCTCACATGTAGAAATATCTGATCCTGGTCTACCCGACAGCAGTGGAAAAACCTCTCGTGATCATTTTGCAGTAGTTTTTTAAGCTTGCGCTGCTAAACCTGCACCTATAAGAAAAACAGTGAATCTAAGAAAGTTAAAATCTATTGACATTAATGAATTCAAAAAAAACATCGAATCCTCAGATATTTTGGAAAGTGGACTGCATATATCAGACATTGATGAACTAGTTGAGGTATATACCCATGGGCTTTCATCACTAATTGACAAACATGCGCCCCTAAAATCCAAAACCATAGTATTAAGACCCTCAAGTCCGTGGTACACTGAAGATCTACATGACGCTAAACATCTGAGACGAAAATTTGAGCGAAAATGGCGAAAATCTAAATTGACAATAGATCATGAAATATATAGGAATCAATGTTCGGTAGTCAACAAAATGTTGAAACAATCCAAAGTATCCTTTTACACAGATAAGGTAGAAGCCTGTGGTCGTGATCAGAAAGGGTTATTCAAGATAACTAAACATCTGATGGGTGAAGAAAAAGAAGTTGTGTTACCAACTGGTAAACCTGCTAAAATGCTTGCACAGGACTTCAGTGACTTCTTCATTAACAAAATTGAAGCAATGCGTACCGAAATAGCCACCAGTATTCAGTCAAACCAACAAAACGACAGTGTTGAATTCGAAACTCCTTTCGAAGAAGAGCAACTGTCCGAATTTTCTCCAACATCAGAGGATGAAATCCGAAAACTGATAAATAAATCACCTAGTAAATCATGTGAACTTGATCCTATACCAACATGGCTGTTGAAGGATTGCTTGAATGAACTTCTACCACTATTAACAAGAATATTCAATGCATCACTCAAAAGTGCTTATGTACCCAATGCTTTTAAAAGCTCCAGAATAAGACCACTGATAAAGAAGCCAGGCCTTGATCAAAATGTACTGAAAAATTATAGACCTGTGTCAAACTTACCCTTCATTTCCAAAGTTCTTGAGAAGGTAGTCGATGCTCAACTGGAAGAGCATTTAGCACTATATGGTCTTCACGAAGAACGTCAGTCAGCATACAGAAAATTTCACTCTACTGAAACGGCTCTTCTTCGTGTGCAAAATGACATCCTTTGCTCTCTAGATCAGAATAAAGCTACGGTCCTTGTAATGCTGGATTTGTCTGCAGCATTTGACACCATTGATCACAACACTCTACTAGGCAGACTTAAAAATCATTTCGGTATAACAGGCAAGCCATTAGAGTGGATGAAATCCTATTTGTGTGACCGCTACCAGACTGTCTGTATAGATGGAGAGCTTTCAAAACCTGTACTTATGAACTACAGCGTACCACAGGGATCTGTGCTTGGCCCAAAGAACTATATCATGTACACAAAACCAGTCGGTGCAATCTGTAGAAAACATCAATTACAACATCATTTCTATGCTGATGACTCACAATTATATATGGCGTTCAAACCAAAAGATTGTGTCTCGCGGGATGAAACTCTGCAAAGAATTGAAGCTTGTCTGAAGGATATCTTGCACTGGATGAAAGATAATTTGCTGAAATTAAATGCTGACAAAACAGAGGTAATCCTGTTTGTACCAAAACGGAATGCCAGCACAGCTGAGAATCTCACAGTGACAGTTGGCGACGCTGTAATCAAACCATCATCGATGGTGAGAAACCTTGGTGCAATGTTGGATTCACATTTGGACATGGATAAACATGTAAACTCTGTTTCAAGGTCGTGTTTCATGCAGATCCGACAAATAGGTCAAATCAGACAATATTTGACTGTTGATGCAACAAAATCCCTGATTAATTCTTTAGTAACATCGAGACTAGATTACTGCAATTCATTATTATGTGACACCCCGAAAATCATTCTGAATAAACTACAAATTATTCAAAATACAGCTGCCCGCCTCATCACACGGACACCGCGTTACAATCACATCACTCCTGTACTAAAGGATCTTCACTGGCTGCCTATACAGTACAGAGTAGAGTACAAGGTTTTGACTCATGTTTTCAAAGCACTACATGGAAAATCGCCTGGCTACATCAGAAGTATGTTGGAAGTATATACTCCACAAAGACAGCTAAGGTCTCAAAATGATTCTGTTCTTCTAGTTGTGCCAAGGACGAGGACTGTGACCTGCGGTGACCGATGTTTCACAGCTGCTGCACCGAAACTCTGGAATGCACTGCCAACAGCGCTCAGAGACAGTAAAACACTCCCGTCCTTCAAGAAAGCCCTGAAAACGCATTATTTTACTATAGCTTATTCATGCTGAAGTTCATGGTTAAGTAGACGCCCGTCTACTGGGTTAAGTAGAGCCCCGTTTCAAAGTGTGGTAAGGTCTAGAAGAAAGTATGTTATTTCTTCGACCTTTATGGTAAGGTCTAGAAGAAAGTATGTTATTTCTTCGACCTTTATGGTAAGGTCTTGAAGAAAGTATGTTATTTCTTCGACCTTTGTAACTCATATGATGATAGTAACTTTATGTCATCTGTGAGTCATCCCCCTTTTAAAGGAAGTATCACTATTCCTTTAAGGGTTAAGGACATGTGGTAATGGTACTTGACGTTATCCTTGTCCTAGTTGAGGTTTACATTCAGTTAATACCCCTACAGATAATCAAATCGTTGTACACCACTATCTTATTGTAGCAAAGTATTTGTATATACCATGTCTCCTAAGTTTAATATTGCATTTCGTTTCGGCAATATGATACGATATGATGGGAGACTAAATAGCGTTGATAAAAATGTTTTTGTATATTTTATGTACATTGTATATTGTTTTAAATATGTATTAGTCGGGACTGTACAGCACTTTTGAACGTGTGTATTCATGAAAAAAGGGCTATATAAATATGGTATAATAATAATAATAATTAATAGACAAATTCAATATTTGAGTGCAAGTATTGGTTATAATTCTGGGCCGTGGTAAAGAACCCAAATACTTGAAACCAGACAAGAACAGGATACAGTGAGGAGAGATCATGGCATCACTACTACTTACGACCTTGTAAGAATGGCTAACTTTGATCAGTATTTAAATCTCGAGAACGGTTACCAGCGCGTAAGTGTAACTGTCAGTCGAGGTACCATAAATCAATATTTGGATTGCATCACGTCCGTTGGTTGAGATTATGACTGCTGAGCTGCGTTGTTGTATTTACTAGTTCTACGTTCTGTTTTTATGCAAGTTTATTAAATAGATGACACCGTGTGATTGTGGTAAATGAGGCTCGAATAAATGTCAGATTCAGCAAAATACTCCATTCATGACAGCTGTCAAGTAGCAAACATAATCAAGGAGGTAAATATGTAATTAAACAAACAATACAGGGAGGTAATTCATAATTTCCTTGAAGTAAGTAGTTCCGTCAAAAACAGTGAAATTATGAAAATGTTATTTGTCACTGATATTTCCACTGAAAATCACCATAATCCATTGAAAGCATATAATAAAACAAATGATTTTTTAAAGAATTTTATTACGAAATGCAGTTTAAAAGTAAGAAAAGGTATATAAGGAAAGGTATAGAACTAAATATTACAAAAAATGTAGCTTATGTGATAATTGGAACTAGACTTCAAAACACCCACCAGGAAATGTACGAAATAAAACATACATATATACAGTATGCCAAAATTGGAGGATGCTGCAATGCGATATTAAATAAGGCATATTCTGCTGCAGACAGCCAGCAACAGTTTGATAATTGTATAACTCTTGTTCAAACATTAAATAATTATACGATCTTGTTTCAATTTATTCCTAATAGAGGATCACACTAATAAGACAACAAATATAATATTACATTACACTAGTTATATGATGAATAATTCATGCTTTTGGTACTTCAAGGTTATGTAATGGAAGTTTAGAATTTCATATTTTTAAAAATATACACGAAAGGGTCGAAGTATATGTAGAACCACAGAGTAAAACAACAATAAAAATGTACTTTATAACTAATAATATGATTTATACATGAACTATTAAAGGAAGCAGAATATGATAAAAATCCAAATATATAAATGTCCACAAAAAGCGATTGTCACCAAAATCGCGAGTATTCAAACTTCTACAATTGATCGCTACACATTGCTATCAGTCATCTGACTTTCTGGTCGTTCATACTTCAAACCTTGCTTGGAATTTTCCGAAGGTTTAGTTTCCTTCTCGTCTTCCGATCGTGTTATCTTGGGGCCATCATTGTGTGCCAAGCTCCTTGCTTTGAGAACATGATGCGGCGGTATCACCAGACCCACTGCGACAGTCAACGACGACACTGCATCAATACCCTCGCTGCTACACCTACTAGGTTTAGACTCTTCCGCAGTTGCTATGGAAGCAGTATCTTCAGCAATTGCTAGGGGAGCAGTATCTTCAGCAATTGCTATGGAAGTAGTATCTTCAGCAATTGCTATGGAAGCAGTGTCTTCAGCAATTGCTATGGAAGCAGTATCTTCAGCAATTGCTAGGGGAGCAGTATCTTCAGCAATTGCTAGGGGAGCAGTATCTTCAGCAGTTGCTATGGAAGCAGTATCGTCAGCAATTGCTATGGAAGCAGTGTCTTCAGCAATTGCTATGGAAGCAGTATCTTCAGCAATTGCTATGGAAGCAGTATCTTCAACAATTGCTAGGGGAGCAGTATCTTCAGCAATTGCTAGGGGAGCAGTATCTTCAACAATTGCTAGGGAAGCAGTATCGTCAGCAATTGCTATGGAAGCAGTATCTTCAGCAATTGCTATGGAAGCAGTATCTTCAACAATTGCTAGGGGAGCAGTATCTTCAGCAATTGCTAGGGGAGCAGTATCTTCAACAATTGCTAGGGGAGCAGTATCTTCAGCAATTGCTAGGGGAGCAGTATCTTCAACAATTGCTAGGGAAGCAGTATCTTCAACAATTGCTAGGGAAGCAGTATCTTCAGCAATTGCTAGCGGAGCAGTATCTTCAGCAATTGCTAGGGGAGCAGTATCTTCAGCAGTTGCTAGGGAAGCAGTATCTTCAGCAATTGCTAGGGGAGCAGTATCTTCAGCAATTGCTAGGGGAGCAGTATCTTCAGCAGTTGCTAGGGAAGCAGTATCTTCAGCAATTGCTAGGGGAGCAGTATTAGCAACTTCAAGTTGTACGGAACCACTTGCATATGGACGGGGTTCCTTTGGCTGGTTGTCAATTATTCTATACATACCATAGGTATCACCCCCTTTCGAGTTCTCTCTGAAATTATTTATATTTTATATTAACTTTTTATATTAACTTACATACCATTATTTCAGTTTGAACATTGCTACCGTTCCATCAGAGAAATGGTAATATGCTGATCCAGCAAGGTGTAAACTGAATAATAATGCACCTACGAATTTTTCAGTAGACTGGAACATGTGCCAGCAAACTAAAACAAATCGCCCTCGGCCTCACCATTTTCATCGATAATGTACGAGGGTATATCCAAAAGTCATGTCACTCCTCCCGTGGTTTAATTGTTTACAGGTCGATATGCATAAATTTGATATCAAAGTGTTCAGTCTTCAGCAATTCAATTCTGATTAATATAAACCTGCTGCATTATTCGATTTTCATATCTGGATTATATGAACATTTAAAATATACCTATGACCTCATATCGCTGCATACGAAAATTACGATTGTTATTCATTATCATAACAATTTTCTTTTATGCGTTTTTATAAAAAAGCAGACAATACTTTCATGATGTTTTGTGTCTGCTGCTAAAATTTCAATAACGTCACTCAACTTTGAAACTCGTAATATATCATCAACGCATTATTGATTACTTAGCGAAAACATAGCAGTATTGTGACAAAAAGACTCTGCGCGTAATAATGCACTTTTCCTAAAAGTTTTGAAAGTCACCTACTGAAACTGAAGTTACACAAGGCGGCAACATAGGCTCATGTGTATGTAATATAATCTTTTAAGGGGGCATATATCACCAACTCATTATCGATACAGAGTCATATGAACGGTTTTTAGTAGATCAGAAAAGAATACCAAGAGTATGTTTAACGACGTCAATTCAATTCGACGTTCAAAACTGCAATCATTATGTGGTGAGTTAAATATTTTGCTGTGGGACTATCTAGAGGACACTTTCAGATAATTTGATTTCGCAGAGAGTAAGTGTCGGCGGGATACACATTTTTAAAGGTCTTGGAAATTACTGCATGGTTTATGAGTCGTAAGAAATCACCAGGGATGAACTTCTGCTGGATGAGTAGGTGTCAGCATGTAACGTCACTGTGACGTCGTTGACGTTGGACTTGCGGCGATGTTCGTAAGTATATCCCATGAAAATGTTCATATCTCCAGAACTGTGATGTGCATTGTTGTGAAATTTGGTCGTCATATTCAAATTAGACTGAAGTTACGGTATAAAAATTTTCGTGGTTTTACTGACATTATACACGATTTTATAGCATCAGTGACATTACTTTTGGATATACCCACGTATATCCCTAATGAAATTGTCCCGGTCAATTCGAATAAAACCATGCAGTTAAAATAACAGACATCAGTATATATTTGGACTTCATGTTAGATATAGTATACACGATACATTTGAAAACCAAGCTTGGTTCTGTGAGCGATGAAAAATGAGGAAAGACCAGAACATAGTATTATATTAAATCTAGATTGCGTTTATGACAGAGTAACATGTTTAATACTTACGCTAATTTTTAACTTCGCTAACTAATTCTAGTTTATATACGATATTTAATTCTAGTTCAGTTCTCAAAAGTAAGACAATATATCAGAGATACAAAAGTATATGAACATACGTGCTTATTCCAAATGTGTTCGGCTTGTAGATTTTACACCTCTTCAGTAGTTTGAAGATGAGGAATCCTGTCACACCAATTGCAATTGCTGAACTCAAAATCGCCATAAGTTTGGGTATATTGATGTTGCACTGGTATGTGTTGATCAAATCTTCACAATCAAAAATCAATGCACAAGGTTCCCCGGCACATTCGTTTGTTTCAGTCTGACACCATTGGCCTTCATATCCCGGGTTACATACACATATGTAGTCATCGAATGATACTGAACGTTTATTGTCATTACAAGCTTGTTCTCCGAGCTGAGGGTGACTGCAATGTCCGTATACACATGGATTCAGTAGCACAAACAGGTTTAGTGTTACCGAAGGTGTGTACGACCCGCTTGATGCCTTCGATATCAACCGGAGAGTCATGTTCCCATTTAGGTCCGGTGAATAATTTAGTTGAATGCCCTGTGCCTTAAGACTCCTGTAATATCTAGACGAAACATTTTCTAAAGGAAAGTCAAAAGCATCACGATCGAGTATGGAATATGTAGAATTTCCAAGAGCTTTGAAGTCCGACTTTCCAACAAAGGTTTCATTACCATCAACATCGGCCAACAATACGACACCGAGGTACAAGGTGGAGGAATGGTTCGCTTCAACTGTATACGAGTGTATCATTATAGGACGTTTGTCGAAGTGAATTGTTCCGTTTGGTTTAATTAAATACCTGTCTGTCTTATCACCTACTCCCTCGATGTTAATAGAGACTGTTCTTTCATCCGATAAAATAGTTTCAGTTTGGGGAAGACCTGTTTCCATTACTCTTATCTTTAAAGCATCAATTCCATTATAATCCTCTTCAGGTGTGCAATGAAGCATGCCGGTGTTCTGCTCAATGGAACAATTCAGGTGTTTAGGCTGGTTCGTTATATCAAATATCAACGTGTCATTGTCGATATCTGTTGTCTCTATTTGTACTGTAAGATCACCATCCTCTAACACATGAACTGTGTCTGTTACTATCTTTGGTGGGTGGTTTGGGAAGGTTTTGTTTATTTTAGCAAGGGTGAACATCATAGGAGAAGGTAGGGAACCGGTTATATTCACGCTTGTCTTTGATCTAAATGTGGACTGAACTTTTGTCTTACATATCTGAAAACACAAGGGTACGTCATGAGTTGTCTTTGGGATCAATAATTCTTAAACGCTTTCAGAAAAACCGAATCGTTAAGCGAGTGCAGTAACAGGTTAAGGAAACGATAGAGAATACGTTTTGATATCACATTGAAGATCAGATAGCATATTTCATCAGTTCGGTCTTAGCCAATGTATTTGTGTACATGAGATATGTGAAGTTGTGTGTCGGGTATATTACAGAAAAAGAGTGAATCGTTAGACAAATGTTGAATGCCGAAGTCTGAAATGCTAATAAAAATGAATGAACCTAGTAAATGTAAATTGTTTTTTGAACTAAAAGTATTAGTAGTGTACAGCTCTAAATCAATATGTTAAACATACGCAATATGAAATAGGACTTATACCTGTGACGTATATACCCCAGAGTCCATAACAGCTGCAATAGAGGCTCTACAACCTTCATCAACGTGTATCCACTGTTCCTTCACTGTAAAATATACGCATATATCAAGCACAATATGCACTTAAAATAATTAAAAGCAAACCCAAACTAAACATTTGTGTTTACGCATCAATGATCAGTCTGATAAACGTGCCTCCGTAGCTCAGTGGTTAGTGCACTTGGCGTCTAATCTGGCGACCCTGGTTGAAATCTCAAACAGCTGTCAGAAGTGTATTTGTCAGTTAACCTAACCAGTGTAGAACAAATAATGCATCTGTCTCTCAGTAGCAACTAGATTCTCGATGTAGGCAACAACATAATAATGGTCATATTGTTACTAAGATACAAATGTAGGCATTGAACATATTATTAATCTTCTCAGCTTTGTATGGTATCAGATGAACTAACTGGAATACATTCTTAGCCTAAAATGTTCGAAATTGTATTGATGAAAACATCTATCTATTTGGCCTGCTATCAAGTTCTTAGATCATGAAGTAATGAAGTATGACACCAATTTGATGGTCGCGCCTAAAACAGTTTGAATAAAACGGCACTTCACAGTATACGAGTAACTATCAGGACTACATGTCTACGGTTGCCTCGCGTTCAAGTTGATTCGTTTTTAGACAAACAGTTTAGGCATAATTATATGATATACAGTGAAATAACCTCCTATACTTTATGCTCTAATAGTACTAGCCCTTGCGGGGAAAATGACCATATGAATGTCGGGGCTATTTTCCTACCATTGTTCCAGTACATCAGTGCTGGTTGGAAGTCACCGTCATCCTCACAATCAGGATGAAGAGTTACGTTAATATCAATTGACTGGAAGTCCACAACAGGGGATGGTGATACAAAGAATGACAATCCGCACAACCTCTGTATTCTGCAATATAATAACAATGCTACATACCCACTTGTTCAAGAAATCTATGACAATTGAAACAGGAATTGAAGAATCGAAAACAAACAAATGCATTTCAAAGAGATATAATACCATGTTTTGAACTTTTGTAATGTCAACTTATATATATGTACATTTTTGTATTTCTAGAGGCCATTGTCTCTGATGCATTGTGTAGGTTCGTTTGAACGATGCTGATTTCTAGTATAATTATGTTGTGATATTGTCCAATGTAACGATACAGTATACATGTGCATAATTACACATGAATGATTAAATATTGACTAATCATTTGAAATTCCTGATAAGACGTATTTTGCTCATCGACTCAATTATCCGTTCTATACATACCGGTATCATTAATATGGTTCACACGAACGGTCAATCATGAGTGACATGCATTTAATATAGTGGGTAGACAAATTGGATTCTAGAACGCTAACACTCGGAGGTACAACGAAATCTAGCAACATAGTAATACAAGTCATGTACCTGTTTCGTAGCATCCTGGACGTTTTCTTTAATGTGTTGACAGGGTTGGATATATATGGTTTATATTTGATGGTTGCCGCACTACCATAGTCACTGTTCATATCATCATCACTCAAACTTCCCAAACTCACTCCACCATGTGTTACTAGATATAAAGAAAATATCAGAATATACTTCAATGTAAGATATCACTGGCTAAGAATGGGAAGGTCGTAAGGACAAAATCGATTTGAGAAAACTAGAAAAAACTATCTGTAATAACTCCTTATTTATGGAAAAACAAGCTGTTTCAACTTCAATTTGGTCAACGTAAAAGCTTCCGATTTTCATGCAAATAGGCTCACTAGAAGCGCCTTATGGTGCATGTTTGAAAAATGTATCAGTAGAACTTACTGTATTTAGTGGAATTTAAACAGACATGCCGCTTTCGGAAAAAACCAAGTCTCTAGTACATATGCTTGTGCTTGTTTGGATCGAAATGATAATGTTGCTATAGAGCGGTCGGTACTTGACGGAGTTCTGGTGATCTTAAGCTGTATGTACTAAGGTTGTCCTTGTTTAGATAGTTGCCTAGTTTAAAACATAAAGGACAGTGACCAAATGAGCTACATTTGTACGTGTAAAATACCGATAAGCCAAATTACAAGTAGACTATTACTACTTACATTGGCAAACGACGACGACTTCTGGCTTCAATTTTGTAGATGCCGTCCATTGATCAGAACCCATAGCTTTCGAAGCTACCATCGTTTGTCTGGTAGCGTTAATATAGACATCATTTACACCTAAAATGACATGAATATAAAAAGTTAGTTTATTTAATACCCTACGTGGAAATAATATTTCCTGCTTTAAAGGAGCAATTGTGCTTGTATTCTGACTTTGAAGCGTGTGATGATAAGTATATACAACTGGTTGCTTCAATTTTCTTGATAATTAGATTTATAAAAGAGTTCATGTACCGCTTTAAAAAGACAATCGTCGTTTCAAACAGGTTTTAACTTAAATGCTTAATACCCACTTCCTACGCAAACCATTATAGTAGATTTCAGATTCGTAGTTACAAGAAATAATTTAAATAATGAAATCAAAGTTTGAATGTACGTGAAAAGCAAAATTATATAATGCCAAAAAACTTACGTTTCACGCACAGGGATTTGCCTTGAAGTTTGCTCTTAAGATGCGAGTATCCAACACCATAGAGAGTCTGATGAACACATCTACCAGGCTCCATGTTAAAGAACGACTTTTCTTGCTCCGTTGAGTGTGTTATATTTGCTATCTCCTCAGGTGATATGTCAGTAAGGTTCCTGAATTCAGCAACGGATTTGTTGATTGCTTTACCGTCAAATTCGACTTTTCCGTGAACAATTGCAGATGATCCCGACTTTTTCTCGCCGACAATCAGCGGTGGGAATACATCGTTGGCCTCTTTAGTCGTACCTATTTGCCATTCTGTGAATGAAATTAAAATATAACTAAACTGTTATGTTTTTAGTTCAGTTATTAGCTATCAATACCGCTTGTGATTGAGATATAAAGGTGTTTGTTTTCGAAAACGAAGAAGTTATTTGATTGCTCAATTACAAAATATGTAGTTATTTTCAGATATTTTAATAAAAAAGTACGATTATTTGCATTTTGTTTGTATTCATAATGTGTATCATTATACAAAGGTGTACCAACGAACTGTTTTTGGACGTGTATAAAGTGTTTACATTTCGTAGAACCATCAACTACTCACCGTAGTATTCAATGTCTTCATTTCCACCCTGCCATTGTATACCAATACGAGTTTGTGATGATGTCCAGTAAGGTATGTCTTCATTCTCAGATATAGGTGTACTTGAGTTGGTGAACAGTGGTGCAGTAGAAGCCCCAGATACATCAGGAGGAAAAAGCTTCACATATACACTGCAATTATGACTTGTAGAGATACCAGCACTGTTTATGGCTGTGACCTCCACGCTATACCTTTCACCGTCTTTAAACTTCCCATTTCCAAGTTCAAAATGAGCCTTTGATTTTAAACCAACGTTGGTGGTATCCATTATCACTTCAGATGCAGACAATACTCTCACTGTGTACGCTTCAATAATACTTATATCTTCCGTACAGTTCCAATATGCACCGATATTTGAGTCTGATCCTAAATGATGTGTTGGTTGGTCTTCGTTAAAATCAGGATCTAAACATTTCACATACTCACACTGAGGTGGAGTGACGTCAATTTCAACAGCGTTTGAAAAGGTGATTGTTTCTTCACCGGCAAAATTAACCGCTTTAACGTTTAGATAATATGCCGTGCTATTACATTCTACATCGTTGGTGACATTGTGACACATATTGTCAAGGTCAGCTTCATCAAGCATCAGATTAGAGACATGTAAGTCAATAAGATCATATCCATTCGTGTGGTTTTCATGTGTGCATGATTGTTTGCAGAGAGCTTCACATGGTGCTATACACGGATAACAAAATGTCTTGTAATGCTTGAATGGCGCAACATTACCAGTGTCTTTGTTATTGTCCGACACACCAACCCAAAGTTCTTTGATACTGCTCTCGGCATCGTAAAATGCTCTTCCGTGTCGACAAGGCTTGTCATGCTGATCAGGTACATCAATTCTTTTTACAACTGCGTCACTATAAAATGGTTTGTATATGTCTTGTATAGGCGGCTGATAATCGTTTTCATTCCATGTCATGGCAGCTAATTTCACATCGCCATAAAATTTGAAATTCGCGATACTTATTATTTCTTCGTTATCAACTATAAGCGTCAGATCAATAGTAAGATCATGAAATTCAATTTTTTTCTCAACTTGAATTGTGTACGAATGGTCGCCTGTCGTTGGATCAAACGGCAGCTGGAACCAGCGTTGAATGTTTGTGTATTTACTTCGGGCCCAAAATACATGATGCCATCGTGCGTTTCCTTCTGTTCTGTACCCAAGGAAGTTGATGCCAAATCCATACTCGTCAACTTCAAAATTTGTCTCATTGTTCGCACTTGAGTCATTTGTTTGAACAAAGGATCCCGGTCGTTTGGTTGTCGTCGAATCCATCGTAGCTGTTAAATTAGAGTCTGCTGTTAAGTTACTATCCGGTGCTTCTAAACCAGTCATGTTGTCAAACCTACTGTAGTCAAATTCCACTTCTAAGGGTTTGTCATCGATATCGAACGGGACAACAACCGTCTCAGTGAGGAGGGATACTGTTGTTATCGTATAATCACCTCGTGCAGAACGTAAGGTAAACGTGTAGTTGCCACCTTGTAGTGTTTGCTGGTCAGATAAAATGCTAGATTTTATAACATTTGTCAAATCAGCATTATATCCAATACCAAGAAACGCTCCAGTACTGTTGACGACTACATAATCGGTGCTGAAATCATTTGAAAACGGAACGAATTCTTGTTCTTCACTAGGAAAGAAACGTAACTGAGTAGGACATAGATAATCGTCCTTTGTATTTGCGATTGCAAGCAATCCATGTAATTCGTTAGTTGAGCTTTGGAAGGTTTTCTGCGAATTCCAGTCGTCAGTGATCTTTACCTTGCCCACAAACGGTCCATTCGTGTCGATAAGTATTGATGAGGACTGAATGCTTGTGAGAAGACCAGCGCCGTTTGTAAAATTTAAAACAGCGTAATACACTCTACTAGAGCCTAATTCTAACTCATAAAATGAGGTTTTGCTATCACCTTGAACCACATTATCTGCTATAAGGTAACAGGTTGAACTTGATTCATGTGTCATTCCGCAAGACATGCACTCGAATAAACCAACATACGTTATAGAAACTCCCGATTCCAGGTCGTTGAAATTCTCCCACGAAATATGCATTTCCGTGTGTAGACGCGCGTATAAAACGGTGTTGCTTTCGATGTCATTGACAAACAAAGACCCTTTTTCAGGAGGTGTTGTGTCAACAAGGATTTGTTCACTAGTTACCCCAGTACACATACCAGCTTCGTCTTTGGCAATGGTTGTAACAAAGAATGTTTGTCCATGTTTCAGTTTTAAATCATTGATTTTCACAAACTCATTTTGACCTACACTCGTCAAAGGATAGACGTCAAACGCAGATGAATTTTGTTGAAATAGTGCGCATTGTAACGTATCGTTTGTGATGAAATCGTCTTGACTGCTGATTCCAACTTTGTAATCAATTATATCAATATCGGCCCGAAAGCCAGTCCATGAAACCTCTAATGAAGTAGTTGAAGATTGATATCTCGCCACAGAAACTGTTCCTCCATCAATATCATCATCAAAGCCCACACGGATACCATTTGAATATCCCTCTGTATAGCCACCAGCCTTACTGTAAGATCGAACAGTTATGTAATACCTTACCAGTTTAGATGTCAGATTTAAATGCGCAAATGTATGTGATGTATTCAGACCCACATTGACGAAGTAATGTATGTTCGACCTTGTCTTTGAGTAGCGCCTATCATTTCCGATTGCAATTTCATAATGCTCTATTTCCTGCGTCGGGTCGTTCGACTTATCACCGAAGTCGTCCCAGTTGCACGACAATTCCGTTGTACTAAATTGATAATTGAGATCTTCTTTATCACCATCCCTAACGAGACCTGGCAGTGGAGGTTGGATTCGGACAGACACACCATTCGATCTTGCAAGCTTAGAACGACCAAGGAAATCTACAGTTTTGACTGTAACAATATACTTCATACCGTTCTCCAGAGCCACTTCATCATTGTAAAATATATTCGAAGCTGATGGTATTGGCTGGAAATCAAGCAGCACTTTGCCAGTTAGATCGCTGACAGACCAAGTGACTTCATTTATTGGACATGCATCCGAGTATTCCCAACGACCCTGGATGAGATTTGGTAATGACTGATAATCAATATCTTCCCAGGAGTTTCCGTCAATGACACTTAGTTCCGGTGATTGACTTACTACAACGCTACCTGACGTTATTTCTGCTTGTAAACCAGCGTTGTTATAAATCCGTATGGTAGCATAGAATATCGCCCCAGGATTTAGTGAGAATCCATCGAAAAAAATCTTTCCATCCGAATTCACTTGTGTTCTTTTAAAACCGGATATCTCAGAACTGTAGGGCTTGTATCCAACGCAAACCTCAAATCTGGAAAAAGAAAGTATACGAAAAGTAATCAAAGCAGACCTTTAACGTAATGCAACATGTATAACTTCGATGTGTTTATGAACAATATTAAAAGCAAACTGTAGTGCGTGATAAATATGTAATACAGACCTCAACATTTAATACTACTCGAACATTAAATTGCCACAATTAATATTCAGCAATGCTTTACAACAATCGACCAGGGGTTGTATGGCGAACACTCCGCCAATTTGTTAAGCGATAGCTTATGTCATATCAAGCAAACGCACTGAGTTACATGGCATGCAATTACAGTTTCCAACTACATTGTAAAAGTAAATCCTCACATTCCCATGCACAATAAGCGATTAACTCCCAACACCTGGTTAACATACCTTTTATCGTCAATACCAGATTCTTCATCAGCAGCACCATGTACAATCAATTCAATATATGAACTTGGAAGTTGACATTTTTGGTGTTCCGATATCTTATGCGTTCCAATAGTCGTCATTACATCCAGTCGTTGTGCTTGTGGTACCGTGCGATCGACGATTATTGTTCTTCCATACGTTTTGTATTGTCCTATCACGTTCGATATCTTAATTTGCACAAATACACTTGTCATGTTAAAGGCATTTATAGGGGCAATTAGATCCCTTTCGAGTTTATATGTACCTTTTACGATACTGTATGTATCTAAAATGTCAAAAGTAGAGCTATTTGTACCCAATGATACTACAATATTGTCTATGACACATTCATACTCTTGAAGAATCTTCCAATCACAAGTGAGAACGCTCTTACGCTTTGACAAGTACTTGGTGCAGACGAGGTCGTGAATAGCTGGGCTGGTGTTATCTGCTATAATTGCACGAGATGACGATATATTGATGTTGCCTGCGCGGTCTGAAGTATTTGTTGTTATGAATGTTGCAGAGCCGGGTGTAAGACTAACAACGCTTGTCAGTTCGTCAAAGTTTTCAGTAAATGGGTGAAGATCATCAAGCAATGGTAACGAACCGAGTGAAAACTGAACATATGCTATAGAATGTTTATCCGAAACATTTGATGATATAGCTAGCGTATCCGTTGATGCTTGATACATGACATCGTTTACGATTGTAGTTGATGTATCGTTCGAGTCCAATTCTTTAAACAAAATAATAGGTGGAGCTCTGTCTAATGTTATACCATCGGATGATGAAAGAATGTATTGGTCATGACAACCTGTCACTGCCCTTATTGTTATATAATAAGTAGTATCTTCGAACAGCTCAGTATGAATCTGACACTGACCATGGGTATCATTCAACATTACTAATCCGTATCGAGTAAAGGTCTGTATATCGGTGCCATAATCGGTTGTACCAATGGCCCAGTCATAACTTACAATGTTACAGCTCTCACTTCCAAACCCATAAAAGGAAGCCGCTATGGATGTATGGTCGATTGTATACATTTCGTCACTATATAGATTCCTCCCGTCAAACACTACCCCAGGAATATTTGCCGTCTGTACGTAAATTGGCTTAGACTTTCCAACCAGGGATTCTAGACCAGCTCCATTTATAGCCTTTACGGACACCACATATAACACGTTGGATTCAAGAAATGTTTCAAAATGGATGTTTGCTATATGCGCTGTTGTTTCTTCGCCCCTATATTCTGTAAACGTTTTGATGCTTTCTCCACCCGTTGCCGTACCAACAGCGATAAAATAACGATCGATACCACTCTGTGGATCTCTGGCTGACCAGTTGATTCTTATACCATTCTGATCAGCATGTAAAACATTTCCATCTTCATTAAGTTCTTCTTCGTCTTTAGGAAGTCCTATGCGTACCTAAAACATGCACATATAATCATAAAACGAATAGAGTACGGGTTTGAACTACAAATGATTTTTATAACCCTCATTATTTACTCTCTAATAAAAAAACGGAATCACTCATCGACGAGCGAATGTGAAGTGATATTGCTTTACACGATATTTTACGATTATCTGAGACAGTCGCAAGTGCATCGACCTTCCATTCTTTTATTTCTCATCAGGTTGAGCAATGTCCTTCGATTCAGATATATAATTGAAGAAATCAAAGATAATTTTTATTGTGACATGGGTTTTGAAAAATCTAATTCGTCCTAATTATTTACTCTTAACAGCAATATGTTAATTTAACTCGTGATATTTATGCATGCAAATTGCAACTTTTATGAATGTACAAGAACATGTATACATAGTAACCTCTGGTTTAGCTGGCGGGGTTGTATCCACAGTTACCCCAGTTGTCTCATGTGATGTTGCCAACAAAGCTTGGTTCAATGCAGTAACGTGCAATGAATAATGTGCGCCGTCTTTAAGCAACAAGTTGTCTAAGTTAACCTCTATTCTTGTATTATGGAATGGAGTCGGTTGAGTAGTAATGTTATGTGACTCAGTTGTGGGCCAGAATTTCTGTTTGACTCCGAATTGTGTTTCGTAGATGATCGTTCGGTATTCTTTAATACCAGACTCGGGATCATTGAAGTCCCACATCAGATGCATCTGGGTTTTATCGTCTTGATATGCTAGTCCTGTTGCCGTGTCCGCTATGGCTGCCAATATTGGTGTGGTCAAATCTACACGCAAGCCATTACTTCTCGCTGGGGTTTTTAAATCTGCTCCATTCACACCATGAACATTAAAATATACCCTATCGTTGTGCTCCATTGATATCGTATGATCTTCAAACTCGTCGTGGTTTCCGACATTGAATGTGTCCATGCGTTCGTTATTTATAAGCACATCGACTTCATAGTGGTCGATTCCGCTCTCCGGATCGTGGTATCCATTCCATTTAGCAAATTTTGAAACGGTTTCAGAGGTAAATGTTTGATCAGGGTTCCCTTTCCTGCCATCCTGAACTGTGCCCGCTATCGGTGGTGTAATGTCCACAAGAACTGAATTAAAGAGAGAGGCATTAATTCAATGACTTAAAGGAAGGCATTTAGCATAAGATTTAGCCCTTTGGTATACACATACATGTATGTGTTATAAACACTCGTGAAATGGTGCTGTACGCCATGGCAGTTATGGTTGACGGTTTAAAAGAAAAAAGCTAATAAAAGGTTTCATAAAAATCCAAAAGAATCGATAAATTGTACTAAAACTGTGCATAAAAATGCTATGTGTACTATTCCCGTATATATAAAGCTCTATATATTATGTAATGCATTGTTTAAATAATTTACCTCCGTCAGACGAACTATTTGCAGATTTTGAATTCAGGGCGTTGTTGTAGGAAAACACTGTAGAATAATATGTATGATTGTGGTTCAGTGACGCCGGTGTGCATGATGACTTGTCGTATCGGGTAAGATTGTGGAACTTCACGATATTGTCAGAACCTTTTGTTGTTCCTACTCCCCAGACAAACCTGTAAATATTAAATGAACTGTACATGAATAATAGGGAATGAAAAAAGGAAAGTACGTGAAACCCGATGACAGTAATCAGTATGTGAAGGAAATTCGGATAATTGTTATATCTAGAAAGGTTAACTATGACAATTATTGGCTGTATTTTGTGTGTAATGGAATGTTGAAGTAGGCTATATGTGTGAACAAAAATAGTTTTAAATTAATCTAAACATACTTTATTGCCAGAAATAAACGACAGCACTCGATTCTAACCATTGATACTATTCATAATAATACCATTCCGCTTTATTTATAAAACTACCAAAGACAATTCGTATTTATTTACCAGTCTATACCAGACTCGGGATCAAAGAAATCTATCCACTGAGCGCAAATGGTAGAATCATCAGATTGGAATTCTCTATCTTTCCTCAGTTTATCGCCGTCGAGTACTGTGCCAGCAATTGGTGGTGATTTGTCAATCAGAATTGGTTCATCTCCATGACCAGTTGTGAATAATTCGACTGTAACAACGGGAATGCAGCATTTAACATATACATTCGGGTTAGGAAGACATCGGTAAATCCTGCAGGCTTGTACAATTTATTTCTGTTTTTCATTGTGGCGTTCTTTTGTGCTGTGATACTTTTTTATTGAATATTATTTCTTCTCGTCTATTGAGTCGTCCATTATCCGATAAGATATTATCATTGTCAGTTATATTTAAGTAACATATTGTATTGTTAAGTATTGTATACATTGGTACATACAGGTGACATAACACATTTACATCATAATTGAATAACTATGTAATACGTGAATGCATGATAAGATCAAATTTACAAACGCCTCTATCTACATATACGAGGGTCATTCAATAAATTCGTGGACTGGACTCGTCATTTTAATACACATTGACACAGAGAATAACTAATAATATCACACTAAACTACAGCCTTTCTGACACAAGTGCAGAAAATTGTGCACGAAGCGACGATTTTTTAAAGAAACTATGGCTAAAACAAAACCATCACCTTACCGCAACCACCACACAACGCAAATATATTCTGACGTCAGCGACGTTATTGACGTTTTGCTATTTCTCAAGTGGTAAACCCGAAACTGAATTATGTCATTCATATTGAATAGAACGTAACTTTTAAAGTTACAAATTACTAAATAGATCTACCAAATCATTTTATGTATTCAAAGTTAACAATTAAGCTAAAAACAGTGGTTTTATGCTAAATTTAAACGCCTCGCACATTTTGACTGACGTTTCCTAAAATGTCCCTACGTTTGCAAATTTCGTTCGATCTCTGTATCATTTTTAATACCATGCTGCTCTTCAGGAATTTGATTTTGTCATTAAAACACTGGGACACTGAATACTGCATGTGCTCCTGTTGTTCTCATTAGCAACTTATGTGTGTTTGTTGTGTATTTCCAAGACAAGTACACGATTTAATAGTTGCATGAATTTCCTTGTGTAAATTCATCGGCATTTTGACGTTAATGAAAACGTGACAGGCATAGATAAAATACTTCTCAATTCAAACTAAAACAATAATTTCACAAAATATTATGCTAATATCTTGCAATAATCTGGCAAATATATGGGAATGTAAATTAATAAGTTTGGAATTTATAACTGGTGGAACTTGTTAAAAAGGTACGTTACGTCGGTCGGGGGTGGTAGCGCGTCACTATGGTAATACAACGGCTCATGACATGTTACTGTGTTGCATAATCAAAGATTAATTTGTATCTACGGTAGGTAATAGATAAATATTTATAATGATATGAGACATTAATATTTAAATATGAATATAATAAAATGAGAAAGATTGTCTACGAATATATTGAATGACCCTCGTACCTTTAGGTATACGAGGGATATTCACACATAAAACACATATGTTTACTGGGTCATTTCAAAAGATAATTAAAACTGACATTGTATTTAATATAAATAAGATTTTACCATATGGTCTAAAATGTCAACTTAACTTACCATTATTTGTGACTCTGATGCGAATCCATGCAGGAATACCTTCTTCTAAGCCAAGATCTTCTACAGCTACGAACGGATCATCTCTATCCATGGAGGCATGTAGACTATAAGGTTTCAGCTGGACGTCGTACTTGGTCTTACCAAGTCCAAATTCTGCGTCTGATATTTTGGATAGATCGTCGGTTGCGTTGTAATATATAGCGATAAGATCGAAATCCTCGTCGTATATTATATCAGTTACTCCATTGAATACTGGAGGCGTGGTGTCCACTATGAATGGTGTGTAATGACATACGGTAGTTACTAGGGAACCACCTAGTTCAGCTCCGTTCAGCGCTTGTACAGTGACGAAGTACGGGCCATCTGGTAGATGTATTCCCTTCTGAAATCCAGAATCTGTCCAGAATTTCTTACTGGTTAAGTGAGCGTATGGATCTCTATAGCTGACTATGTCCGTGCCACAAACATTGGTACCAACTGCCCACGTGTAACCCCATATACCACTCTCATTATCATGGAACCCTTTCCAATTAGCTGTAAAGAAAGAAACAGTAACAGTCAGGGAATGTTTGGACACGTCTTTTTAAAAGAAAACAATTCAACGAAAGCATTACATCGTGCTTTCTAGACATACATGATATAGCAAAACATTGAGAATAACTCATAATAATGGGTGGGAATCTGCGCTACTAGACAATTATTACAGTTATGATATTTCTCAATACTATTATTTTTCAATGTAAGCTAAATCCAAACAATTCCTTGTTTAACATTGTTTATATTCAAGCTGGCTTAACCAAGTAATGTGATCATACTGGTCGTAGATACTTGTACATAGCTTACCTGAGACATAATGGTTTGTCAGTGTGTAACGTTCATCACGTTGTGGTTCGTGTCCATTGAACACAGTACCGGAACCTGGACCATCTACTATCACCCTGAAATGTTCAATAGTGGATTATACGTTCATCTAGACAATAGTTTATTCAAAATGAAGAAATAAGAATAATAATTTATCCATTGGAAATGCATTGAAATGTTTGCAGTACTTACAGTTCTAGTTTGATATCTTTTAGTCGGAATACATACCGAATCAGTATCCGTAAAGAAGATGAATAACCAGTTTGCCACTCGTTCATGCCCAATGCAAAACTGATGTCGACAATGCTAAAAATACGCGACGAATCAAAGTCGTCTAATTGATCTAGAAAATACCTGACGTATACCAGTAATATCCAGGTCAATTATATAGATACTAATTTGTTTTTGGTCATTTGTGGAAGTTCTAGAACCTAATTCATTCATGAATTTTGACATCTTATTCCCGAATGCTATACATCGCTATGATGATATACGAGATGCAAAAATGTTTTCCTTTTGGTCCTGAGTGTCAATTAAACACTGGAACTATGAAGTTGATCGATTTCAGGACTTTTGCGTTCGACGCGCATGCTCATCTAGTACGCCATGGAACTCGGAAGACCTATAAGGATCCCACATGAGCTTCTATAAAGGATAAAGATATTTCACCCGAGGGATTGGATTTAAACCAGGGACGAGGCTTACCGAGTTTTCTGGTTAAAATTCCAACCCGAGCATTTGCCGTACGTTCTCATTCAAAATAGTCGCGAATAACGACGTTAATAAAGCGTACTTTGTGATGTTATGCTTCAAAAAAGATAGTTTAAATGTTATAGAGTCTATTTGTGTTCATCTAATAATCTCAATAGCGACAGTAACACGAACATCTCGCAACTAAAATATCCCGATCTATGTCGCGTGTGTGTCCAGTTAAGATAGATCTTTCTTTAATCAGCAACGGGCCTTTCTTCAATCAGCAACGTCGAAGAATATAAAATCCTACCTGTGGTTATTTTTCCATGTTACATCTGTACACCTCTGTGTTACTGCAGCTGTACATCTATCGGCTCGTAGTATGTCACTAGTAGCATTGACATGTCCGGGTTCAGGAGGAGTGAAGTCCACCATCGTGCCCTCTCCTATCAGGAAAGCATCATAACCCAGTATGTTGCGAACCCTTGTATTAACGAAGTAGGTTGTACCGTGAGTCAGGGGTAAGTTCTTATATTCTAAAGGTGTATGATATCCGGTTCCCAAACGCTCATAATTACTGTATGTTCCACTGATTCGTAAGTACGCGTTTGCACCTTCTATGACATCATGGAGGTCACATGTTTCGGAGTGATGCTCAAAGTCAAACGATACGCAGTTTGATCCATGCTCGATGCATTTCTGTGCACAGAGTTCGGGAGTTCTAGTTTTATGAGTGCTTAGAATCCATGCAACTAGTTTGCCTTCTCTTGGAACCGTGAAGTGCTTTAGTGAGCCAGAAACCCCGCCACGTGTCATGGAATGGTCCAAATTTAATTCTTGCCAGTTTACAAATTGGGACCCAAACTGACCAGGACTAAATCCAACGGCTTTATAATGGGTTTCAACCAATGGACTGTCCTCAAATGCCACGACAGATGCGATCAATGTGTTGGGATGACTAGAAAACTTGTAAGCATGTTCAACCCTCCCATCGGGCAGTGTACTATCGTACGTGTTCAACCAACATTGACTTATAGATTCGAGACCTTGACTATTCTTTGCTTTAACAGACCAATACACCGGAACACCACCTGGAAGACGTGCTGGAACCATTAAACTGTTGCCACCCATATCTGTCCAATCTACTAGATTCGTACCACCTCGATGAGTACCAATAGCATAAAACAGTTTAACTTCGCTGACTTCATCTTGCGCATACATTTCCAGGCGGAATGCTGTATCGTAATATGGTCTGTTTGGTACTTGATTCACAATACAACCCCGAGTTCCTGAGTGTTTTCTACGCGCATTAATTGTTGCAGGCATTATACCCGGTGGAGACAGGTCGTCATCCCGTCTTTTCTTGTGAAATATATTCTTTTTGATTTTCGGCACGGAGTATTCCCACAAAATGCTTTCAACAACTGTCACTGTTTTGAAAATCAAATTCAATTCTACAAACACTATCAACTTCAGTCGCAGTGGTGTAAGTATCATGTCCATTTTAGCTCTGTTAAAGTAGAATATTATGTTAGTATCAATTATTGAATGTGAATGTGCTACTAACTAACTAACTTCGGTCATTGTTTAAATAATAATACACTTGTTGATAATTAATTGACTTATACATGTTATTGGTTTTGCAAATAGTACACTATGTTATCATATGCATATTAAATAAGACAAATTAACACTGCACGAGTATGACATTGCATTTAGCATTTTCCACAAATGATATTGTTTTTTTTATATTTACAATAACAACTACAAATCTTATCCAGAACACTTTGCGTATTGTTACGAATCATTGAATGCTTAAGAATAAAAAAAACATGGATTGTATATATTACCCGATGTCTATAGGATATTTGGAGAAAACCATCTCCGTCAATATAGGAAATTTAGTTTCTATGAGGTAACCAATTAGTCTTATTCCGCCTCTAACAATAAATATATCAATAGCTGCATCTCCCCAAACCTTTCCAGCTACCCATGGTGTCAGGGTACGCTGAAAAATATTAAACTTAGTTATAAAATAAATTTTAAATTGAAATGAGTACAATGTTGATACGTAGCTGAGCATTGCTATCATTCAATTCGCATGAGATATGTTCAAGAATCCCGGACTCGATGCGTTACGAACATTCCATCACGTGACTCATCGTTGAATGTTGTACAAACATTACAGCATTACAGCAAGTATTAATCCCCGGTTATGATATTGCACGAATACTGCATATTAATCAATCAAGACGATAAGCTCAGGCAGGGCAGTCAGCATATACAACGTACCGTATTACAAAAGAACACCCTCTCTCATTGCTCGCTTTTCTGAGCGGGGCTACTTTCATGCAGAGCCAAAAACCTGTCCACTATCATTGCTGGTGTCTGTTTCCTTCTACTGCATCTGTTTAATACTGCTTAATCAGTATCCTTTTCTGTAATGATAATCTCATGGCAAACATAGACATGTCGCGTTCGTCTAGGTCATACTTATATGGATGTCAATTACGCCTAGGCCAGGTTAACCTTTATATTTAATACACATGCACTGTTTGTTGTATTATTGCGATATGAAAGTTTACTCAGTATTAGTCTTACCTGTGTGGTCATACTAACGACACAAAGGCCGACTTTGACGCCAACACCAACAATTCCACCAGCTCCAAAACCTAAAATAGCAGGTATACTTGAGGAAACATGACCCACTCGAGTTATATAATAAAACTGAAATAAAAGGATGTTAAATCTATTGCATAAAAGGTATGAGATAACTAAGGTATACTGACCTAGGGACAGCGGCACTGGACCAACCATAAAATAATGTCTGTACTTAAAGAATACTATGTCAAAAGGTGGCACCAGTAAACTGGCAGAAACACAGAAGTCTATCTTATCTTTGAACTCTTTCACCATATCCCCAAGTTTATCGACGGCGTCTTTCATTAACTGGAAATACAAACATGATAATTGTTACTAGGGAGTGTAATATAGATCCGTAATTAACAGAGAATACCCGGCCATAATGTATCGATGGTGGCACCCAGCCAACCACACATTAGACAGGCTAGTAACGTGTCATCTCAATCCCCCATATAAACATACATGAGTACATGAGCGGACAAATACACTGCCCGACTTCTAAATAAGATAAGTATTACAGAATAGGGAGTAAATTGTACTTATATAACTTTTGCGATGCTATGACACTCAAAACTATATAGGAGGGAGGCCGGAAGAAGTTAATACTACTATTTCGAATCCAGTTAAATACCGACAATGTATTAACCCTGATCGTGCCGATCGCGACTAAAGTCGATACCTTCCACCAGTGCCGATCGCGACTGTGAGTCGCGCCAGTGGGTATTCCTGATCAAAGCGATGTTTTGATGAACGCGTAATTATTTATGAATCGCAATTCACTATAATTTATTCAATAGTAAGTTACTGAACTACTTATACAAAAATACCAACCAATCAACGGCCGAATACGTTTAAATATCGAGTAAAAGTAATGACTAATATAGTTTTGGAAATTCCGGAACAAAAATGGAAAACGATCGTCGTAGAATGAACGCGCACGGTGTTTTAGAACGAATTTTCTAAAACTTCCGTGGTCGAAAATCCATGGAGAACCTTGACCGGCTCACGGCCCTTCATTTCATCGATTTCATTTAACCAAATATCGGTACAAAACAACAAAAACCCATGAGAGACTTTGTTATGTGCAATGTTCACACCAGTCTGAGAACTGGATGTAAGCGGAGACAAACTCCATACGAATGCAAACAATATGGAAAAGCGATGTGTGTTCCTGAGTACTTTGAAATGTACCACACAATAAAGGATTACAAACTTCATCCAATTGAAGATTGAGGCGACTCAATTGAATAATGACATCAACAATTATAAATTGAGTGAATAAGTGAAAAAAAACCTAATACGTTGTGTGCGACGTAAAGTATCATTGATTTTCCGAATGGACTGTAAATAAACACTAACACTGTAGAATAAACATAATGATTGATAATGAAATTTAGAAAATTAATATTGTCTTATATTCTGATATTTGTAGTTGAAATATACAATTCTGAGATTGTTATTTATTAATATATCATAACATTAACATTGATTATGTATGATTTGCATGAAAATATTTCACACTGCATTGACATATTGCTGAATATTATTACAAGTGAACTATCAATAAATATCAAAATGATATCAATGTGTTGCTTATTTTACCTTCTTTGTAAAAATTATCGGGTTTATATCGGTATTTTATAATCGATACCTTTAATTAGGTGCTAAACAGAGTCACTCGCACATCAGATCAGATGAGATATTTATCTCAAGTACACTGCAAAACAAGTCGGCACTGGCTACTGATAAGCCTGCTGGAAATCCAGCATGATAAGGGTTAATGTCACCTACGTTCACTCTGTTCATATGTACTGTTGCATTTACGACACGAAAGCAAAACATATGAGGAAATCCGACATGGAGGCAACACTCAACTTAATCAGACATGGAGGCAACACTCAACTTAATCAGACATGGAGGCAACACTCAACTTAATCAGACGAGCACAGAAAACAATAACAACGTAACATGCTGCACATTACCAAACAAAATGAGTAGAAGCCTAAGTCCCTGTTGTAAAACATGCAGGATGACCTAGTTCACAGGCCTAAGAAATTATATATAAAAAGAGTTTAACATCCCCAAATTGTCACTCATTCATTAGATAAAAGAATATATACTATATTGAAAGGATGAACAAAATTGGTAAGTACAAACTGTCATTTTTGATACAATTTCTTAGGTCTGTTCCTAGTTTCACAAGCACACGAGCATGATGTTTCATTTCTACTTAATTATTGTCAATGTAAATAAAAGTTGTATTAAATTAAAGTTATGCATTATAAAACATAACGTGGTCGTGTTACAAGTATAATATAGAATGTATTTTATTTAATTAAACTCTCGCTGAAAACCACTTGAGTAACTATGTGTATGATAATAAAACACTTTTGTAAACTATTTTACTAGCAACGCTTAGGAACATTGCAAATAGAATAAGAACTGGCATTCCAAATTATTACGTAAATTAGTTCCAGTACCTCTTTTACAACTGTTTCCCTTACGTCGTCCATGACTTTTAAGGTTTTCTTATCAAGATCTTGATATTCTAACAGTTGTCCCAGGAAACAAGGAATCTTCATTTGATGTATGGCAACTTCTTGTGAAATAGCTGTGAGGGGGAAGCGTGTACATGAACAAAAATGTTTTAGAAGTATCTTGTCACAAATAACAAACATTATGTACATTAATGACCAAAGCGTTGGCGGCGAAACCCAACTGTACGTGCAAATATGAGGGGTGTATACGAGTTTGTGCACAAAACGTAGGTAAATAGTAGGATCCCGTGAATTCCACATCCATATGTATTAAGACTAAGGACCAGACAGACGAGCCGTAACACTTTGCGTTTAGGCTATGGATATGTTCACATACGTACAACATGTAAGCCCTATACTGCCTACTGACAACTTAAGGACAATCAGTACCTGCAAGTACACGTTATAAGCACACACAACTCACGTGTCATGTACGTACACTATGATGCACAAAGTCACATACGACCAGGGGAACATGTGATCCCTTCGTACTCTTTCCCATGTTTTCCAAAACATATATCTACCGAAGCCTCTCAAATGGACGTTCATGTATGCCAATAGCACGGACACTGGCTTGTGACCAGGCCTTAACCTATCATTTCTCTTTCAGATCAGTTTGAGCAGTACAATATATGCGTTTGTAAATGCATGAACCTAGATAAATCAATTTGATAGAATGTTCCCAGGGCAATTATATTCATACGGTATTTTATTTTATTACTCTTAACGGATTGTCTATAAATTCAGAACCTTGCTATGTATATGGGAAACATCGATGCAATTAACAAGGTCCTACAGCGTTGATGTAGGAGCACAATACTTGTCTATGGTTTCAAAATATGTATAATTATCGTCATTGATTTAAGATGTGCACCAATATAAAACTTACATTGTTTATTTCGACAAGGTACAACCTTGAATTTGATTTCATGGAATAAGTCGATTGGTGGTAAACATGCAGAAAACAACCCGGTACACATTTTTATTTCCGCTGAAAGGAACACCTCGCCACCTTCAAGCTTAGCATTGCCAATCATTGACACTTTCATCCCATGTATTTTTATTTCTAGATCTAGTTCTTCGTCAAAGCCTGTAAGAAACAATACTAGTAGTGTCAATAGTATGCAAACGTTTAAATGAACAGAAACAGAGCTTCTCTTTTATTTGCCTGTGTCGTTGTTTCTGCTCTCTGATTCTACGTTCTTATGTTTTAAGCAGTCATTACAAAAATGTACCTTGAACTTAAAGGTGCTGAAGTAAATAATGACCAATGCATAAAACGTGTTTAGTGATTTCGTATCCAAATGACAATGCATGGGAAACAATAATGCTGTAGGTGCCAACACGCTGCATTGTGCTTGCAATAAGAGATCATTCACGTAACATTAACACACATACTAAAAATTTACATTCCACTACCGCGAAGATTATGGTATTGGTTCTAACTAAAGTCTGGACAGTTTCAAGGTGTAGCAGGGTAATAAAGAATAGAGACAAATACTAACGACAGCCAGAACATGCTTGGATCCCTTTTGGTTTTGTCAGTCTCTTTTTGAACTGTGATAACCATGGTTACATGTACCAATAAAGCGCAATCATAATGTCACATTTAAGACAAGCCGAATTAGTAGTATGTAGTGTTGTTATATCCCTACCATTTACTTGAAAGACTTTTGTTTTCCCAGAATATTTGACTTCTACTTTTAAATCATCAGGTATAACAGCAACGCTGAATTCAATGTGTTTCGTTTCTGATCCCGACATCAACGGAACACTGCATGTAATTCCAAGGCAGCAGTCGTGTACAGTACACACGTGACCAAATCCAGAAGCAATGGCACCCTTGAATGCTGGACAGGCTGTTTAATAAAACAAAAATAGTATTAAGATAAGTGGACTGAAAAGTTTAGGAGCATGCACAATTGGGACAACACATTCTTCGATCACATCCAACACAATAGCCGACCACCGGTTGTACCATCCGCCAGACAAAGCATCGACGATGCCAACAGCGTGCAACAGTACCGACAACCATGCTTGCCTTCTTGTACCTCACCTAAGTGTAAGCACTATTCATAATTACCACTTTACGGTTACTTAAAGTTGACAAAACAGAGTTTAAAGTCACAAGCATTGAGAGTGTGAGTAAAGTCTTGCTTGAAATATCAATTTATGGGTAATTGGATGGTTCGAGGGTGGGTAGCGCTTTCTCTGTTTCTGCGTAGCGTAATATTGTATGTGTGCTACATTGTTTATTTCTACTGCACATGTAGCACAATTGTTAAGACAGCTTTATTGATCTCCATTATCGTAATAACAAACTGGATTACACTTCGTACAGTGTATCCACGATACTTGATGTATATCAACTTTACATAATTATTGAAAATAATCGAATGTTGCTTTCCAATATGCAATATTTGACTTAGAGAAAGCGTCGCTGATGATTGTTTGTAGAGCACTTTATAACAATCCGGATGATTAGCACTGCATGTATTAACATACCAGCGATATCAAAAAGTAGTCTCACCCTTTCCCGCCATAGTCATCAGATCATCCGCCACGTGGCCTACGTCACCACCTCTTGACGACAGTGACAACCCCATTATTTTCATGAATTTCTTCATGAATGTAAGAGACATTGTGGTTGGATTTCCTACTGGAAGGCTGGTCATTGAAGTAGATAGCCTTCCGATTACCATGTTCAGGTCTTTGTACAGATCTTTATCCTTATTCAGCTTACCTAATATCCAGTCGACGCTGTACTTATTCACATTGACAATATCTAAAATGTTCGGGACCTTTGGACTGAAATAATACACGAAATAAAGGATATGTTTCATTCGTTTCATTATCGTCCTTTGAGTACGCTTTGTACAATTTGCCTCGTGTTCGTAAATAATTCACATGTATAACATACTCAGGACTGTTAGAGCCATGAATGTTCACATGGTGTATAAAGCACCACATTTAGCACAGTTGCTCAATAAGTCAGTCTGATGAAAAAACTTGGAATAGAGGCCCCATTGGTGGTCATGACAAAAAATAAGGCCCGAATTCGTGGAAAAATAGATACTAGCATGAATGTTCACATTTTGTATATCAAATAAGCAAACATAGCATAGTTGCACTTCAAGTCGACTTCCTATATAAATACTAATAACACATGTATTTGAGGCAAATAATCTGTGTAGTACATTGTACATTATGTGAACCTAGTTATCATTATAATTTACAATCTTATTTAATAATAAAACATTAAAATGAGGCCCCGCTTTTGGTGATAACCAACTATTAGACTTACCATCACACTACACATTCATATATACAATTATAACTAATGTTGCTAATAAAGCATAGATATTGAGTTACATTGATAAGTACAGTGTATAAACAATATGTATTATATACTTCACTGTTTCATTTGATGACAACAAAGCCACAATTTAAGGTAATTGTATATTAGAAAAACCCAGAGTGAAGAAATAATCTTTCAAAAATCGAATCCTTTGAAGCAAACCGATATTTAAACCGGTTTAAAAATGTGTATTTGAATTGATAAACAGAACTTGAGGTCATTATAAATTAAATTTAAATATGAAAATGGTACCGAATACTACACTTTAAATTTTTTATTACTGAGGACAAAAGTTTTCATGACATTATAATGATTTCCTTATACTATAGATCTACCACAATCTTCGAGGCGAGACGTCTATAGAGATAGAATACTGAGTGTTTACTAGTCACACCTCGACGCCAGTTGTAGATCTAAAGTATTTTTTAAAAATAATCCGCACCAATACCTAGTGTCTTTTGCTGGGCACCCGAAAAAGACAAATAGCCCACAGGGAGACTCTGTACTATGGATTGTTATAGCGTGAAACCAAGTCATTATTATAGACTGGCGTACGCAATTTATCGGATATTTCAGATTAGCCTTTGTTTTATAAATCAATTACTGTTAAACTGTTGTATTCCTTAAAGAGGCATTCCCTATAAGAAGCATATTTTCTCTACTATCACATTAAATGAGCTAAATGTACAAAGCACTATCAATTATCATAATTTGCCAGAAGAAAGTGTGCGCACAAATATATTCAAATTACCAATAATAATTTATCGCTTCCAGCGATTTATTATTATGTGGTCAAAGGGAAACAACTCGTGACTATTTTGGCTAGTTACGGAAATATATTTTCATTTTTTTCTCGGTAATTAGTGGAACCTTTATGTTGAAGATTTGAGAAGTTTAAGCAATAATGATTCTCATTTAATGTATAATATTCTTGAATCGATTTAAACGATCTAAGTTATAGGGAACGCATCTTTAAGCTGGTATCGATCGTGGTCATTTGAGGTACTAAATACTGCTGTGATTTAATGAACTTGGATACAGTTTACTCCAAATACAACCATACTAAGACATATCGTGTATACGTTTTACCCTTTACGTCACATTCGTTTTTAGTCTATGCATATTTTCACAAATACCCCATTCGGGTGTCATATTTGCAATAAAACATGCATGATAATGGAATTTATTCTATAATATATCAGGTATGTACTTGATTTGGACATTCCAATTTAAATGTTGGTGAATTCCTAGCATGTTAAAAAATCGAGCGAATACAGGGTGACCAAAAAGAAAGTATACAGATTCGGTGTATTCTTTATTAATTTTTAATGTTCTTCTATTGCAGAGAAATTTTGCACAGGATTAAACGAAATATGTAAGTTATTTTTGGTACCAGTTGGAAAATTGTAACTCGCATAATTTAAAAAAAATGTCAATTTAAAAAATACCTTATTTTGACCGTGACGTCGATTTGACGTAATTTACGACGTCTATCACATGTTTACCGTTTTTCAAACATTCTTTAAAAGTCTAGATTACATTTACAAATATGTCTACAAACCGGTCCTCTTAAATTGCGTTTTGATGTTGATCAGGAGAAAAGTTGTGTATATATGCATTTGATGGCACATGAGCGATTTCGGATTATGATCTGGGGTCAGGGCGGGCCATTCCACACTGAAGTGGAAATTTGCTAGATTATGTTTTAAAAACCAAATGTTTCTTGTAATACACCCAACTACGTGCATTTCCATGTGTGACTCTGACTCCACTTGCATGAACCATACACCATTAAAAGCGAAGGATTCAGAAAGAACTTGCTTAACAAAGGCAAGTAACAGAATGAGTTTACCTCTTTCTATTTGGCTGTCTGAATCGCAAGTGAATCGCCTATTAAAAGCCAAAAAACATGTCCATGCTTGCGAGACACTTCGTATATATTATATCCGTTTAAACATTTGTGAAATGCAATGCACATTTTCCAAGAATACGTGCAAGAGGGAAACACCAGAATTACAGAAATTGTGAAAACGTCGTAAATAACGCCAAAATGACGCCACGGACAGAATACGGTAAGTTTTAGAAAATTTACATTAAAAAAATATCCAAGTTACAAGTTTTAAACTGATGCCAGGTAAAAATTTCATCTTTTGACTAACCATGTGCTAAATGTATTTGCGATAGCAAACCATTAAAACTTTATTAAAATGTACGCAAACTGTATACTTTCTTTTTGGACACGCAGTATGTACGGATTCATTGTAATGCTTTTCCATTTCATTCGTCTAAATAATTCTTTAAAATTAAGAAATAAAAATCTGTTCGCGTTTATTGTCGGTGAATAAAACACGGGCAGGAGTTCGGATGCGGAAAAATTAAGTGACGAGTGCGTAGCACGAGTGATTTAATTTTCCGCATCCGAACGAGTGTCCGTGTTTTATTCACCGACAATATACAAGAACAGAGTTTTTATTTCGATTCTAAATACGATAATATCCCGCACTATTTAACTGCGCGCATTCCATTTTCACCCATTTGACATTGAACATGATTCCACGCTGAAATTGAGTGGCTTATTAGCTGGTACAATTACCTCCCTCGTTAATGAAAACGACCTTCGTAATTTTCTGAAGGAAAAACCACAATTTAAACATTGAAACAATTTTAATAACACGAGCATATGGTATCTATTTCATAAAATGAAAAATATAAATGGATTGATTATCAGAAGCTTTAATAAAACTTGGTTTCTAGAGTATATTGGAGTTTCTAAAAATAGATGCGTCATAGATGTAACACTGGATTCTCGTGCAACTCGCCTTGTCATCGTGACTCGTAGTAAATTTTACTACATGTATAAAGTTTACGTTCATTCATTCATAAATATGTCACGTGATACTGGGCGTAAATAGAAACAGCCAATTTGATAGGTATGTTTTATGGGGGTAATAATACATTGTTAGGTCCGCTCTATATTTAAACGATTAATCCGCAGGTCGTGTTAGAATAATTCTTTAAAAACGAAATAGTCTGTGTTAAACCTTTACTTGTGAAAATTGTGCGCTAGACTATACATTATTCTAACAATTATATCATGAGCTTTCGTGTGATTTTAATACACAATAAGTCTGTCAAACCCCAGTCATATATTGAGCAGTGCGATGTTGTGTTAGGTATTGCTTATGATGTACTATGTATCTATATTGTCTGTTGTCTTTAGTGCGTTTTGTGCTCGATTGTTTCTGACCAGTTCTGTCTTCTCTGTCCAACTTGCATACTCTTTTTTTCATTTTGTGCTTATTAATTGATGAGAAATGTATCTTATATTCAACGACGCCATATAATAGTGTTGGTAATGACACTTACGTTTTACCGAAGAGTGCGTTTTTAAAGAAATCGGTGAATTTTTTAGCTTCTTTTTTCAGACTCTCTTTTAAACTGTCGCCAAACGATGAAGGGTCATAGAAAGATTCATCATCGGGTCTGTATTCACTGTCTTCCTCACCAAGCATGTCATCTAGGTCTTTAGGATCTCTCTCAATCTCTTCCTTCTCACCTTTGGGCTCCCCGTATTCTGCTGTTTCTCCGGACTCGAACGTCTGCCCTATGTAACTGTAGAAACAAAGACAAATTGCTGACATATTCTCATTTGTGAAACAATGTACATGCAGACGGCGACGTAATAGTTTACATTTTAAGATAAGATGTCGCGGAAATTTAATTTACACTTACCGAAATTCGTGATCATTGCATTCTTGAATCCATTTAGGAATTGGAACAAGTCGGTCTAGGAATGGTCCTGGATCTGTATATTCATAGTCTTCGTCAGGACCTGTCTCGTCTTTAGGACTTCTTACTGACACATGAATGTAATTTGGACCACATTTCGGTGCTTTAGATGCTCGACCAATCTTCTCCCCAGCCTTGGCTGCCTTTTCACCGCTTGCATATTTATAATGTACATTGATGTTTTCTATAACAATTTCAACCGCACTAAATTCTGGATCTGTTGGTTGAATGATAACTTTAGTTCCTGGCTGTTTATGTACTATTCCATTTACTGGCATTTTAATCTGTCGAAAAAAGAAAATACATCTGCCTCAAAACAGTTATTACTATTAAAGATGACAAATGGCAAATAGAGTGTAAGAAGAGATCGAACTTATAGGAAAATGTATATAATTATAAATGTTATAAACTTACTGTTTGCCCTTGTCCTAGCTCGACGTCTACGCCTGTTGTCTTGAAAGTGTCGTGTGTTGTTGTGGGCCAGACACCTTCCTTACAGCGACCTCTGGCCTTGCGACGACCTGAGGGGAAGTCGATGTGGAATTTAGGACCGAACACTTTCTGAACAAGTGACTTACTAGTCTCTATTCTATAAGTAAACAAAATACTTAAGTTCATCTTATGTATAAGCATCATTGTACGTACACACCTACCTATATGATGGAATAACTGAACATGATTACATTTAAAAAATGGTATTAAATCATGCAATAATGGTAAATACTTCTTGTCGGCTAAGCACAGTCAGATACATAACATATGTTAATGCGTTTTTGCCTTGGTATAGATCTACGAAAAGCTTCGAAGCGTGACTACCTATATGATGGAATTTTATGATGGTGTAGAAATAAATAACAGAACATGATTAACTTCATAAAAGGGTATTAAATCATGCAATAATGGTAAATACTTCTTGTCGGCTAAGCACAAACAGATACATAACATATGTTTATGCGTTTTGCCTTTGTATAGATCTACGAAAAGCTTCGAAGCGTGACTACTAAGGACTTTGTATTCTATCTCTTAAGGGGTCATTACCGAGAGGTCATGTAAGATCAATACCAGGTCTTGATAAATGGCGAGACTGAACTTATAGATTGGCTATACAAGAATACATGGCAATTATGCTATGTTAGCTATGCATCAGCACTTATGCTGATATTATTTATTTCCGTATATAATACTAAAGTATGGGCTTTGTTTAAAACCGTTTTAACTCATCTATCATGTAGACTATTCTACGACTTACACTTTCTTGACTTCTTTGTATGACCATTTAATGCCGTCGATAAGATCCATGATTGCAAAGAACTGATCAACAAATGGTTTCACAATGTCTACAAATGGTCCTAGTGGTTCGAAAACCTTGTCCCATTCAGCTTTTAAGTTTTCTTTCAACCCATGTACAGAATCTCTCTAAAATATGTATTTTGTGTTATTCTCACATATACGTAATAAATTTTGTGTACGAATGAATAGTAAATCAATAAACACAAGCCATACATTTAGGCTACAACAAGCAGATACACACACCCAACAACACATAATAGTTTACTGTTATCCTCTACGTCTCATGTTGTTCGTTTAAAAGGGAATACTAGTATGATTCAACAGTTGGAAAAAGTATAAATCATAATGGCTTTCCTTTTAGGTCTCAAATACCATGTCTTTGAATTGGTATAAGCTCATCAAAAATAAAAAAACATGCATACGCCTATCAAACCTTCGTGGTCCTGTATATCACCAGGAATAAGGCGTATGATTAACATACATGTATACACTAATATTTATTGACATAAACTTACATTTGCAGCAGAAACAAAACAATAAACCATGTAATATGTACATGTACTTAGTTAGACGTAGTGAAACATCGGTGCCTGTTTATTAATAATATTTGTTTCCTTTGAGTTTGGTCCATATGTGCGATTGATTTAGTAGAACGATTTAACCCTTTGTATGTTACGCAAGCATTCAAAATTTCACCCACTGTTGCATCGATACCATCACTCCTCACAAACGTTAATCTCTTCTTCATGGAAGCCATGTCCCGGCGTTTTCTATCATCGATTGACCTAACGAGCCTTTTGAATGCCTCTGCCAACCGTTTCATAATGCTTGGGATTTGTTTGGCCATATTCATCCATTCAACTACGCGACCTGCAGTAAAATAAATTATAAAATGTTAAATCTATAGACAAAACAACAGAAACAATTCTTGTAGTCCAATGTCAGTAGTCTACATAAACGTATGTACTATGTAACAAATAAGGTTACTTAATAACTGTTTATATTTCGGTATCAATGTTTTTGACAAACGTATAAAACAGGAAAAACTACACCCATCTATTTTATTTGATGATAACCCAAAACGGAACAACTATTTGCGACTTTTATAGATAACTACACATGACATTGACCATGGTTGATAATAAATAAACACAGTTACTTCCCTTAATTAGGGATATAAAGCATAAAAGAAAAATGGTATTTTAAGTTTAACATTTACATACTAATTCACATTAAACATATGGCAAACATGATGTAACACATTAGACGTTGTCTTTGGATACACAAACGGTCATTATAACAAACCATATCGCACATAAAGTCAAAGGTCATACTATATATATTACTCTTACCTTTCAGAAACATGCAGGATTCAACAACACTGTTCTTTACCGCTACTGCCATTGTAACTGCCATCTTGATACTGCAAATAGAAATAATTACGTTTTTATTTATTGTTTAAGGGCTGGATCAAACTTGTATGGAATGGAGAACAACAGAACGCAAGGTGTTGAATTGAAAATGGGCAATTATTAGTAAAATGCCATATGAACATAAAAACCAGAAAATTAGTTATGATGTTCATACAAAGCATTCTAATAGGTATGGAACCTAAACATAATTGCAACGATTTTACATGTTTAATAGTATAAACAGTTCGTCTCCAGACATTACCACTGTGTAACGAGTCGATTTTCGGTAATTGCAATAAATAGAACACGTTGAATTATATAGTACGACAATAAGGATTACAGTGATTAGATTTAAAAGGCGCTTTTAATAGCAATAAATGATACAAGTTGAATTTTATAGTAATCCGATAACAAATACAGTGATTTGGTTTATATGCAGTGATTGCACAATTGATTAAAACACTTTTTCTGATGTGTGTATTTGCATAATTGGACAGGGAAAGCAGCATCCAAAAATTATTGCAGAGCGTGAAAGAGAAGTCACTGCCAATATATCATCGCTGTACATTACACAATCAATTAATTCACTGGTTCAAATGGGTGTATTATACTGACATTCAAAGTTGAATACGGGCATATTTGTACAGCGACGAATCAGACGCGCCCCTTAAGTATCTAGGTTAACACGAATAAAATGAACATTTACGTTTGGAAGTTAGAGCGAGAAAATGTTATGTGTATTTGCCAAAGGTATGTCTACTTACTAGGTAACCGCACTCGACATTGACGTCATCGCCTGCATGGGATTATCTAGGAGATGTATAGGTATGTCTACTTACTCGGTAACCGCACGTGACATAGACGTCATCGCCTGCATAGGATTATCTAGAAGATGTCGTAAAGAGTTCACAATCAGATTGAATGCCTCCACAATCTTCTTGGCTATATAAGGTAGTGCTGATGTGACCCCGTCAACAATATCCTAAAGTATATGTGTAGATAAAGTAACATATATCACATTCATGTATACATGCACATATTTGCATATCCAATGCCTGATATATCTGAAATATTATTTACAAATATCTTTATAAATTACGTGTACGTTAAAACACACGCAAAGTGTTACCTTCGAAAACTACAACTTGACTATAAAGACAATATAATCATAAATGAACAACAACAACTTAGTGGCACTTTTCATAAATAAGATTGCATTTTTTTGCAGTTTATTGGAACTTAGTAAGTAAAGGTTTACGTTTTCGTAAAGTTAAAATAGTTATAAAAGTTTATGATAAGTCTAGGACACATAACTTTACTTAATTTCATTAAGCTCTTAGACAACTAAAGCTACTTTATGAAAACGCCAAATGTCAACGACACTAACCCATACTTATTCTAACAAACACGTACTACTCACGTTATAGAACTTCAGAATATCCTGTGTCACTCCATCAACATAGTTGCGAACTTCTTGTATAATTATTTTGATCTCCTCCACAATGGTTGATCCAGCGATATTATATACCCTTTTCTCAAATGCTCGCATGTTGTTGGACACCTCGATCATAATAAGTGGAAGGTTTTTTACAGTTTTCACAATCGTATTAATTATATTTGCTGGTGAATTATCTGAAATAGAATTATAACTATACCTTTCAGTAGGCACATTGTAAACTAAAAACACTTGGCGAAGAAACAGTAACACGTGCTGAAATACGTTTATCGCTGAGAGAGAGACAGAAAAATGCAGAGGAAAAGTTCTTGTGCAGTCACAATGGGGACAAAGATGCAAGTAAAAATATGTACGTAATGTGTGCAAGAATTTATAAATAGATTTGTATTGTATTGCATTTTAAAATGACTAGTATCTCATTTATATTTTTAGATACTAGTACCCCAATCATTAGTCTGATCATAAAAGGCAACGAAAGACTAAGAAAGATTTGAAATACATTAAAATGGCATCACACACACAAACAATAGAAATGCATAAATGAAATTGAAAATCAAAGGACCGTGCACTAAACGATTAAGCAGTTCAATGGTTATACACACATATGCATATAAAGTATAGTTAGTTTTTTTCAAACCAGATTGAAGTATCCATGTCAATATCTTTACTTGGTAGAAAACGTTTTAACTCTTAAAACTTGTCTGTTATGCCGTCCAACTGTTGCTTGGGAATTGTCAACCACATAGAGACAAGTTATCTATTACCGAGACAGAGAATAATTATAGATTATTCCTGATCACAAGATAGTCTTGCATAATACTTACCTTTATAAACTTGACGCAATACAAATACAATAATACAACAACCGCCATGCACATAACAATAGTATTCTTACTCTTGAATACTTTTATGATTTCTCCGAAGTTTGTTATAGCGTCCTTAATTGGGTTCACAATTTTTCCTACAATTTTGTCGTAGATGTGAACCAGGTCTGACAACCTGTTGATTCCAAAATCCTGAAAAGTACGCATTGTGAATTTCTTATATACACTTAGCGGCACTTCTAAGGCTGCCACTTTTATATTTCCGTTTTCTTTAAAAGTGTTCAACGAATTGTAATGAAATTTGGCATACTTGAACATCAATATTTAACACAGTTTCTGGCGAATTTTCTGCTCGATTCGACAATAGTCTATTGCACGATACGTCTTCAACTGACTGAATACTTATATTGAAAGTCGCATTTTTCTCACTCAATATCGGCCATCTGATTGTTATGTATGCATGTAGATGTACCTATTTCCTATAACGGTTGTGCATATCAACAGTTTATTCGCTCATGGTTTTTAATAGTTATTAACAATATTTACCAAAATGCTAGAAAACAAAAATTATTGGTTTTGCTGCAAAATATAGTGTTTTCCGTACCCATAGCGTGTCTGTTGAAAAAATACGATTCTTGCGAGTAACGCAGGTTGCGCTCAATTTGAAATTTAAATTTAGGGTGACTAATTATTATATCAAACTGAATAAATTCAACTCTACTGCGTACTATTAACATTCGTTATTCAGAATAAATGTGAATTTTACCATTCAAGTAGCATTATTTGAGGTTAAATGTTTATTTTAAGCGCATCGGTTTTATATTCAGATTATGGGCTGATTTTGAGGCAGTGTAAGCTTACCACCTGCTATTTGGCTACCTAGGAAATTGTAACGCAGATGAAATTTATGAATACTTTTATTGTGTACACTCATTACATAACACTTGAAGCTATGAAGAAATGAAATATTTAAAATACTCAATTGACCCCTAATAAATACGCTGTTTAATTTTCTGACTTTGTAATTCAGGGTGACGTAAATTAAACTTTTACCACATATTTTCATACACACCAATTTCTGAATTAACACGTGCAGCAATAGGCACATGCCTTAAACTAAAACTCGCGAACATTTGATTAAGTTATTCGAGATATCAAGAATAACCAAGTGGCAGCGTTAGAAGTGCCGCCGAGTGTAATACGAGTAGAAAAAACACCACACTATTTTATAAGTATACGTTTCTAACATACTTAAACATACATACAAGGAATTATTTGTAATTTCTTTGTTGTTCCGTATGCTACAGTAACTAAAAACGATTGCAACATTAAGTCATTGACATTGGCTGTTCAAAGAAAGCGTCTACATCAACGAATTGGTTTTGCACCATGGCCATTTTTAAATCTTAAAAATAGACTGCGTGGTACAAAATACCATAAGAAGAATATGGGGATTATTCGCTTTTGCAAAATCAGTACACTACACCTCTTACCTTTAATACATTAAGGTCGTATTTGATATGTCCTTTAAAGCAGGTGTGAACTTTAATAAGGCCTATTTGAAAGTTAATCATCCCAACATGAACAACAGCATACGCACCGTCATAAACATCAACCATGAAATGGCCACTGAGTAGTGCTGAAAGTAACATGTAACTATGCCTTTCAATGGCAAATAGTAATTATCCATATAGATTAAAGAACAACATGCAATGCTTGTAGATTGCATTATATTTTTTCCAATATGTTAAGGTAGTATGGTACAGGCGGCTTTTTAAGTTTATACAGAATTGTCTAATTCTTTGCACACGTGAAGAACAACATGTGTGAGGCGACAACAATACACAACGCTGGCGATTCAATCATTCTCAATCATGTAAGACCAGATTTAAAACATCACAATTTATTAAAAAAGAAAGATAGTAATTTATCCAGATATGGAAATCAATAAATAACAGAAACTGTTAATACTGCTGAACACAAAAACGTTTAGACTTAATGAACATTGGCATACATTTGTAAACACAAAGTCAAAATATCAATAAGATTCAGGACAGTCTCAATTGTCTTGGTAATAGTATTAGATACTCGTATTCGCTCTGTTAAATATGACATGTGATCAGTTTCAGGCCAAAAGGTAAATATAAATACCAAGTTTAAGGTCCAAAATATTCCTTATATGTAAACCAAAGCTTGCTCCAATGTCTTCATTTCCTAGGACTTTGTCCCATTCAATACCCGGTGGCTTTATGTAGACACGTATACCTTGCTCCAGTATTTGCATCAAACCTCTCCGTACACGTGATATTATTGGGTAACTGTAATTCTTACTGGAAATATCACAATAAGCAGTGACAGCAATGTATACCAACTTCCAAGGTTTAAATGAAAGGTTATTTTGGATTAAAATCTACTACGGGACACATACTCGTAGATAGCTAGAGAAAATCGCAGTTATCAACCCGATATACTAGTACATAAATTGCTGATTTTTTATCATTTAACGTTATATGAATTTTTAGATTAGACATTGCCTTTTGTTCATCGTTTACAACATTTTATTTAAAAAAGGTTTGATAAAACATAGGCCTTATTGATATTTGAATGGAATATTTTTCCAGTTTAAAAAGAAGAAGCCTACCTTAAAACGATATTTTCGTGTTCACTGGTAAAGTTGGTACGTTTAGGATGTTGTTTCAGGACGGTAACAGCAGCCTTTCTAACCATATCGTCATCATCTTGCACCGCACTTGTAACTAGCGCATGTGCACTCTGTAATACAATGCGTACGTAATGTTCATGGCATGGTCTGTTATTAAGAAATCAAAGATTCTGTATCGGAAGAGTAAATACCTTACCGGACACACCATGAAGCTCATTGTTTCATCACTAGTGCAATGCACTTTGATTATGCTTCCTCTGCGTGGACTAATGATGTAACGCAGGAATTGAAATAAAGATTACAAGTCACAGAAAATAAACTCATTCGATTTGTGTTGGACATACATCCGAGGTTATACATTAGTAAAGATCAATTTTAACAATCAATTGGCTGCCAGTAGGGAGTAGAAGTTCTATTGGTATACATTTATTTTACAGTTCCATAGGTATGTTATATCGCTTTATGTTTCAATGTATTAGGAGGATTTGTCTGTTCGTTCAGTCATAAATGACTTTAGTTAAGAGGTCGTGGCAGTGCCAATTCGAATACAAGCCAATAGTTTCCAAGACAATTACACCTGCTACTTCTAGATCCAAGTCGACAAGTGCGTGTTCACCAGTTGCATATTTCACGCGGAATCATTACTTAAATTAGTGATAGATACCTCATTGCAAGCAAAGTGTCTCAGACTATGAACCGCAGCTCTTCTCCAAGCTGTGACCCCTACGTTAGGTTCCATGTATGATCGTATGTGTTGCAAAGATCTCTGTTTCCCAGCATTCCCTAGTGATTGTATCAGTACCATCTTGGTTTCTATGTGTTTACGTGCCGGGGTATCATGTTGAATGATAGAACGACGTTCTCGGGGTTTTACAATATGCATCGATTTTGCTAAGTACGGGAGTAAAATATATATATGTAACACACGATTAAAATATGTAACAACTAACGTCACCCCTGCAAAAACGGTCAATCACAATTGCAATTAAATTGGGAGGGATCTTTTCTATACCAAAGAAACTTTTGCACCGAATCAGTTTTGTTTGCTAAGTGATCCTATGTTCGTATCATCAAGGTACAGAAACATATTTGTATTATGTAACATCTGTATAAAAGCATCACTAATAGTTGTCCAGCGGGCATCGCTTTGACCCTAAATGAGATATCAGTGACTAAGTCACATGTTTGAGAATGCTTTGGATTGAAACACATCGTGTCTCTGCAATTTTACGAAGCAATCATACGTAACATGTAGCATTTTGATTTGCCAAATACATGACGCCATGTTTGTTAAGAGAAAAAATAATGATTCGATGTTGCATTGAACCAACCAGCCCATATCGATGTTTTCATTTGGTTAAAATAATATTCTAAATAGATTTTGGACACGTCGTTTAAGTCATGCATTGGGCTAAAAGGGGGTGGGATAAATAAAAAGAAGTATTTAAGTTTAATGCGACATTACTTTCATCGTGATGGTCAAGCCAGTATTCCATCCGTTGGACAATCCTGTCCGATTCCGTCATATTCCGTGCATGTAGGGATTTAGCCATTGCTCCAAGTGAAAGGCAAGCTCGTTTACGAGTTTTGGTAAGTTCAGGGGTGTCTGAAAATAATACGACCATTAAACATACACATTCATATCAATATACATACGAATATACGCAGTCATTTTGCTTTTACACTTGCCTCAAATATGTCCAATTATTTTACCATCACTTTCTTGACAACAACAACCAACAATTCGATATTCTCAAGTGTATGCAAGTCGCGTTTATGTGCAGTGTGTCGGTTTACAGTAGACACATTATTGTAAGGGAATGTGCTGTCATCATTTAAGGATAAACAAAGGATTATAATGTAACTACAATGATTATAATGATTGATAATCGCACCAGTTTCAAATCGCCAGAAAAAGCATGCACGTATGATGTATATTATTGAATTACATATTAAAAACGAACGACGGGTAATAAAATAAACTGATGGGACGATATTCGCTATTAATAGGAGTTTCACTATATTAGAACAAATCTTTTGGATAAGATCTATCATCTTAATTTGATAACAAATCGATGCAAGATATACTGAACAAATGTTGTACAAATAATTGTTTTATGTCATAAAATGTGTACGCAGATTACTCGATCAAAACTTGTATTCACTTGACTTTAAAAATGAACTGACAGTAAAATATAAAATATTGAAGCCGAACGGAAAACAATTGAAATATCTTTAACTTCATTCGAAGAAAATATATGAACTGATAAGTGCGGGTGTGCATGTGTAAAATCTTATTATTTTTCTTAACAACTTAATGTGTTAAAAGTGGGACAATATTTCAACATTAATTTGTTGAATTTCTAGATCGATATTTCCGTGTCAATGAAGTGGTTTCTACTATGTATTTAAGTGTGTTACCTCCTGGAGCGATGTCACCTTCAAAACAAAGATGTTCAACATGTCGAACCAATTCCTGCAAAAGGATGACATGCTTATTGCCAAAAGATGATATCATGCACTTAAACACTTGAAACATTAACGATATGAAACACTTGAAACACTTGAAACACAAAAAGTGCTCGCAATTTATTACATCGTTGAGTGAATACAAGGGTCCACTTATACTTAAAGGACTTGCTAGGAATATGTAATATTATTTCCCACCCCATTCCTACCTTGCCCATTATTTTAACTAGGTCAAGTCGTAGTTGTGCGCATAACGTTAGGTCACTGTCCTTAAGAATTTTATACTAGGTCACGCCCGGGGGTTGTTGTGCGTCATTTGGTCGCCGTTTTGACATGGGTTTCTGGGGTAATTGCTCAGGGTAGTTGTGTCGTGGTCTGATTTTTGTGTTCGGCTGGTTGGGTTGAGTGCTACCTTCCCTGGCGGATTTTCCCATACCTTTTTTTCAATAGCATGCTATCTCAATCGGGCAGTCCAAAATAAGAGTCAATGACGAATCACAAACACTAAATGTACATCATTATAGTGTTGCACATAAGTGTGGTATGTGCAACATTTCCATATTTCTAGGTCGATGGAATTTGATAAATGTAAAAATACTTACAAGCTCTGGTGAATCGAGAGCAATGGAATGAAACAAACATCTTCTTAAATCTGCTTCTGTCACGTTCGGATCTCTCATTATAGTATCGAGAACAAGTAGTTGAGCCTCTGCACTACCTTCCCTAGCAACTATATCTATGAATAGATGTCTTTCATCCACACACAGTGTATCATTGACATTACATTGACGAGTCAGTGCTTCTGTTGCAAGACTCACAAAATCATCTTTCTTCAATGAATGAATTAGGGCTCTCAGATTGTGCACGCATTCTGTCCTGTTCCTGTCGTCTGAAAGTGTAAAATACTACCAATTTCATTGTGTCATTATGTTAAAGTTTTGTTTGCTTCTTATTTAGTTTTAAAGTTCTATTCCAAACTAGCACAATGTTAGCTGTACAGTTGATGTATTTCCCATGTGTTCTTGGTGCTCATTTTTTGTCTGTTAAATGCCTCATCCCCTGTCCAATTGTGTTGCATTGGAAATGACAAAATCACCATTACGATACTACACCATTCTGTTTGGGTCAGGGATGTTGTTAAACAAGAAAAGTTCAGTATTATACTATAATAGTCCGATAATCATTTCATATGAAAGATATAAATGTGTAACATGAAAGTGTTACCAGTACTTACACTTGTTTTGTATGGAATGAACACACCGTAAATGTTTGTTGATTTCCGCCTCCACACTTTGAATACCAACTTTAACTTCTGGCCTCTATAAAACGAAAGTACGCGGTTGAACAATCAAGGTGTATACATTATCCATATCGATATAAATACACTGTTTTGTTGTTTTCATTTTATAATAAGACAAATACTGTATATTTGTAATTTTATATGATTCAGGAACAAAATTGAAAACACTATTAACGTAATATGTAGTATAACTAGTACCGTTCGCACTGTAAGTGTGTCTTTGTGCAATGCATCTACATTATGTAGTCTTGGTTCGTTGTGTTTGCTGAAAAGATACAAAATGTTTTGTTGTAACCAAGGAACCTTACACTTGATCAATGTTAATTCATTCTTTGTTCGATCGTTGTACAATGTGCATATGTTTTCATCTAAATATGCCTATTTGCACATTTCTGTGTATGTCAATAAATTGTTAACTTCTGCTGTCTAGTCAATTTAGCCTAAACAATATTGATTGTTATACGGCTTATACTTATGTATTATAACCAACAGCCTGCGTTTTAAAATGAACGACTAGTACATTGAATAACATACCGTTTTAGAGTCATTTTCACTTTGCTTCGGGAAATGGAACCTATCTTTGGAAATTCTGAAATAGATTGACATATAACATGTTCATAAGCCGTGTACCCTCGTACCAACATTTATCCTTCGTTATATTGTATAGTGTCATTGTTTGGTACCTAGATTTTGCATATCATGAAATACAATTTTGCACCAAATTAATTTAAATGATTGAATTGGTTGTTTCGTCAACATTTTCAGTGTTTCACACCGAACTACTATTAAATGAAATCAAGTAGTATTGTGTGTATCGGTGGTAGTAGAATTATACATTTTGTATGCATTTACTAAATAATTACCTCCGATTTCGTGATCATCAATTTCACTAAAACCATCCGTTGAGTTTCTGAAAAATGCCCAAAATGCATTGAAATATTTTATTAATTAAGGTTGAAATGTTCTGAAATATATTGTTATCGCGCCATCATATATAAGCATCCAATATTTCAAACATGCATTTTATGATCCAACATTATTTAGATGATGAAATGCAGTTATTCGCGTTCCAAATAATATAATGATTGCAACAATCACAAAAGTTACGAAAATAAACTAAACATAAGCTAAATGATCTAGCACCTTTTTGTAGTGATTACTAAATTGATTGGCACACATCTTATGACTTATTTTGTTTGTCGGGTGTGACTTGAGTAAATATATTTATACGAGTGGATTTTTCGGACATCAAATTATGAAGACAAATGTTTCATCAGCCAAATGTACCACGCATTTAGATTCAAGATCACTGCATTCAAACGTTGACGATGTAATTAAACCCCGCAACATGGGGAGCGGTGGCCTAGAGGTAGGGTGCATGCTTTGGGATCGAAAGGTCCCAGGTTCGACTTCCCTCTGGACCACTGGTTAATTTCCCTTAGCAAGACCAACATGCTCCACTCGACCATGGTGTAAAATGGAACCTGTTAGGGCAGTGTCTATTCCTGGGCGTCGCAGGTCGATGTTGGCTGCCACACCCACAGGAGAGAAATAGTCTCCGCAGGGAGACACGAGTGTTGGTTATCATATGCAGCCCAATGACCAGGGGAGTTAAGATGTCAAAGGGTGGTTGAGCTGCCTAACAGCTGAAAATAGCCCTAGGAATTGGTAACTTAACGACAAGCGTGAGGATGAGTTAAGTGTTTGAAGAAGCCCATTTGCCAAGTGAAAACTGTCAATGAAATGATTGACTACTTACTGTTTAATTTTGTTTGGCGAATGCCTCAAAGTGATGTTATCAATAGCGTCAACAGATGTCGGTGTGCCTTGCACGTCCAAATGAATTGTCTACAAGAAAAGGCAGTATGACATGTTATACTATTCATATTCAAGTAGCAAACAATGTATTTGTCACCATTTGCAGGTTTTGTTATGATTATAATAGTCTTCGGATACATTTCGGTCAGGAAACGACTCCTCTGTCCAATAATGTGCTAACTTATTCCAAAGGTCTGACAGGGAATCCAGCACTCAACTCCACCTGCCGATAACAGAAAAGTAACATTACTGCACAACTACACGACTCAATGCCCATACACAACCCATCAAATGATTAAAAGACCAAAAATGTATTATTTAAACAACCTGAATGCATGATTAAATCGTTATATTGCCCAAGGTGAGGGTCGCTGTAGATGTTGTATTTGTATAAATGTTCAGAAATATTATCCTATGTTACGTGTCATACACAACGTTATACAGGGAAGAACATTCATGGTACATACCTTGTTATGTAGTCTGTGGACATCGGTAGAACTCTTATGGACGCGAACAAATTTCATACCATCTGTTGCCCGTGATACCTCGTAATCATGATCCATGTGCCCTTAAAAAGCAAAAACAAGTACATGTTCAAATGCATAAGGTGACCAATGATTAAATGGCTGGAAGAAAACGACTCATACAAATAGAAAATGAACGTTTTATACATGCGTCATGAGTTCAACTCATCAGAACATAGGTTCGAGTTTTACTGACTGTATAAACATGAATTTGCGATCCAGTTTTATATGTGTCAAAATCTGGTCGACCAACGCATTAAAAGAACAATCAGCGCTGGTGTAACCCGGTGAAGCGATATGCTGTCCTGTAAAGTAAGTAAACCTACCAGCATGGTCTTCCTCGTGTGAAGAAAACGTCCATCGATTGCCCTCCTCGATCTGTAAATAAAATTAATTTGTGCAAGTTCAACTTAGTGGTTAATATTGTCTTTCAGTTGTGTGTCTATTATTTGGTGTCATCCGGGGTAAGAAGCTGGGTCAAATCAGAGCAATAAATTGCTGGGTCACTTGAAGACATTGTTTTGTCATAGTTTTATGTATTTACAGATGGAACTTGAGCAAGGCATTGTCTCGTACATGGGCTTTGAGCCGTGTATTGGTGTTGTTTGATGTGTGTTCATGTTTTCTGTGCTCGGCAGGTTAAGTTATATGATAAAGTTACTAATAATTTCTTGAAGTTTGTATATAACATGAAGAAAGCAGGACCATGTGTTCTGGTATAGCAAAGATATTTAGTCTTTTGTCTTTCTACAGCCTGTATCAGATTCAATACATACTCTTAGCCTCTTTTCTATTTGGTCACTAACTTATGTGCACAAAACGTGATCAAACATATGGCCACAGTAAAATTTAGTAGGTGATAGATTAGTGACCAATTCAAAAAGAGGCCATGGGCACGTATGTATGGAATTTGATTACCAGCTGTAGTGACCCGAATTCAGTCAAGCAATGCATTTTTCTGTTTGAAACACTTACAGTTTGAGTATTAAGTCGTTATTAAGAGGTGTATTTACCTTCACTTTAACTGATAATGTACTGACCAGTACTTTCTTCATGGTAAGTATTTCATACATCTCTTCTGGATGAAAATGTACCAGTGATACAAGCCCGTCTTTACCGACCGTGAAAAAGAATCTGAAATGTAAAGACATGTCTTGGTTGCGTTTTATTCAGTCACTTGGGATCATCGTTTTATGTTATTTCTATGTGAAGCTGGGTCGTCCTGCAGCGGGTATTTAGTTATGTTGTCGGGTTATGTGTAGACATTGCTCCGTGTAGTTGTAGTTGTGCTGTTGCTGTTTTCTGTGCTCGGTTGGTTAACTTGAGTGTTGCTTTCTTGTCCAATTTACTTTTTCTTTTATGCATTGATTTACAGCATTGTATTTCGTTACACTCAATCATTTTTTCTAATTGGTTTATTTTTGAACCTAAAATGTTTCTCATAATTATCATATATTATTATTTTGGAGATAGGTGGCTCACATATATTTTTTTAGAAGTGTCAGTAATTAATCCATTAAAACTCCATAAATACGAAACGTTGATGTGTTCAAATTTCATCACAAAATATGGCTACTGTTACACTGACCATTTGGGTTTTTAGGCTTTTGACATTCCACAACATTTGGCATGAGTGGAAGACAGTGAATAGTCTTTCAGGAATGACTGAGTGTCTCGACTGAGAATCTAGCCAGGTACCTCTCAATCTCATTCGACTACCGCACCATCCTGTCACCATACTTTGATATTAAGTACCTGAGTTTCGGTTTATATAATTTTTTATGTGTTTTTTTTAATATGGTCAACCTCAGAATAATTGCAACACAAAGATCAGATGTCACAATGTTGATTATATGATTATGAAACTTTTTCACAATGGTTATCTCAATGAATGCTAGGTCAACTTTGATATTAGATGACGCAATTTAAATATCTAGGTCACTATGTCCAATTATAGCAATACCTCTTGTAGTCACTACAGGTCATAATCTTGGACTTATCATTAGGAAAATTTGTTACTATAATTATCTGAATATAATCTCAGTCAAGTTTAATAATGGATCACCCGGGGTCAAAAAGTAGATCATAAGGTCAAATCATAGAAAAACTTTGCGTGAGCACTTAAGTCACAATGTTGGTCTAATCATAAAGAACCTTGATCATTATGTTCATCTCAAAACTAGAACAAGTGCAATGTTTATTCATCTGTGGTCAAAATAATGTCTCTATGTTTAAATCATAGACACGCCTGTTGCGACCTGTTGATTACACGAGGTGTTTCTATGATTTAGCCTTGTGATCTTGTTATGACCCATGATGACCTAGAATTTGTTTAGATGACCACTGTGACGGAGTTTCATGAGGGTTAAACAAAAAGATGAACTCTTGCGATTTCAAAAGACTTTTCTATGATTCCACGAAGTGACATGACCAAATATTGCATTTGACCTAGATTTTGTTCAGCTGGTCATTATGGCCAAGTTTCTAAAAGATTCAGCTGAAGTTGCGATGCTATTAGACCTATATGTTGTATTCTACCTAGATTATATTGCGACCTCTAGTAACTACACAATGTTCTTACATGCTTTGACATAGTGACCTTTTTTTACACAGGATGATCCAATATTGTATTCTACCTATATTTTGTTAAGATAACCATTGTAACCAAGTTTCATAGAGGTCAAAAAGCACCAAATAGAATTGTTCTTTAACTCAATGTGAAATGACCAGGGTCAGCCAAAAAAATGTCAACTTTTTGTCCACGGGGCCCTTTCAAAATCATTTCATCAATAGAAATAGCATCCAGCTTCAAGAAAATGAAAAAAAGTAGGGGGCAACGTATCATATAAGAAATATTTGGTTCGTCAAACGCGGAGAAATATTTTCTCACATGTACGGATTTTTTCCAATGTCCGTTAGCCCATTCAATACTTTCACTTTCATATTTAAGCCAGAATACCAAATATTTCTCAATAAAACCATTTCACTACATCACAAACATGCATACAACGCTGATTTGTCAAGCCTAACCCCCATTTCCAGTCGCTTCAAAGTTTTTACAAGATTATTTGAGTGTATCTAACTTTGTTCCGCGTAGGCATTTAGTGGTTATTAACCTAGAGATTAGCAAAAAATATCCACATATAGTGAATTCACAAGGTGCTTCTGTGATTTGACCTAGTGACCTAGTTTTACCCCATGTGAACTAATATCGAACTTGGCGTATGTATTATAGGGAGAGGAATATTGGACCACCATTCCAAAAACCACAACGTTACATGACTCCACACCAACCACGGAACAGACAACAGCAGATATTATACAATCAGATGTGGGCGCCAGTCCCATATTAGAAAATGCAATACTTCATACAATCAACAATGAAAAAACGAAAACTGGTTTGATAAACACGGCATGAAATTTATGCATCTCAATATACACTATATATCTTCAAAATTCGATGAACTCAAAATTCTACTCAGTGAGCATTCAGAAATATATATTTTCGGACTATGTGAAACGTTTTTAAATAAAAAATTCTCTGACGACCAATTTCAATTAAATAATTATCCACTGTTTAGAAAGGATAGGAAAACAAACGGTGGTGGACTTTTGTGAAAAATGATTTCCCCTGCTATCGTAGGGAAGATTTAGAAAGTGAATCTATGGAAATACTGTGGGTTGAAATTCACCCTGTTAAACAAAACTATTTTATTGTAGGGTATGTGTACAGACCACCCTCAGTTTTAAATTCTTGGTACTTGGATTATGAACAGATTCTTGATAAAATTGCCTGTGAAAACAAAGAAATACACAAATGTAATAATAATGGGAGACTTTAATATAAATTTGCTTGTCAAATCAGCCATTGTAGACAAGTGGATAGCTTTAAACGATTTATTCAATTTACATCAAACTGTCGAATGTCCCACTCGAACTACACATTCTACATCTACTTTAATTGATCATGTTTATACCAATGTTCCTAGTTATATCAAGAATGTAAATGTTCCGAATATTTCATTAAGTGACCACTATCAAGTGTGTTTCACGAGAAAAACCTCCTCTTTATCTGATGGTCCAATGCACAAATTAATAACTTACCAGGATGTTAAAAAGTTCAATCAAGAATCATTTTTACAAGACTTGCTGCATCAGTCATGGAGTGCACTTTCTATTTATGATGACCCTAATGATGCTCTAGATTACTTTATAAAACTATTTTTGTCAGCTCTTGATGAACATGTACCCATAAAATCAAAACGGGTTAAACATACAAATCAACCTGAATGGTACACACACGAAATATACTCAGAAATGATACAAAGAGATCATTACAAGTTTTTTTGGAGATAAATTCAACTATAATAGGCAGAGAAATAGAGTGAGATGCAAGATAAGGAATGCTAAAAATCATATTTCTCGGACACCATCAATAACAACCATAAAAAAGATTAAACTACAATGTACATTGTGGAAAAACTTAGGAGAAACTTCCAAAACTCAAACAAATTTTATAAATGACAATCAGTGCAACCCAATCTTAGATCCCAAACAAACTGCTGATGCATTTAATGATTTCTTCATAAATATATTCAAGTCATTTCCTAATAACGGCAATACACAAATAGGAGAAAGTTCTGAGGCGAACATAGCTAGCCTCATGTTTGAAATCCCTTCGTTGAATGAGAAGTACGTGGGTGAATCAAAAAGTTCGTAGAATTTTGTCATAACTTTTTTATTTTCAAAGTTATTGTCATCATATTTATGTTGAATTAATACATTGGCATTTTTGTTATATACACAGTTGTATACCTGGTGATAACCGTTTTAAAAATATTTACATCTTAAATAAGGGCATTTACGTATACCGGAGCACACGGATAATTTGAAACACATTTTATTAATTTTTCTAAAATATCTCAATTGTAGGACCTCGAAAAACCATCAAAATGTTATGTCTGATTGCATGTTATCTTTAATAAAGTTTGTTAAAATTTCAGACGTCATCTCCGATAATTAATGTTTTAATCGACATTTACATAATCGCACTATATAGAAATACCCTCATAAAACGGGTTTACCGGAATTTACGGAACCACGGGCTGCTATCAAATCTGCGTGAAACTGGAATATTTGTACGACTTCAGAGACAAAACATGGTTTGAAATGTGCAGGTTTATATGATGAAATAAATAGACATCGATTTATAAGTGGAATTAGAACTTTCGTGTAGGATACCAGAAGTTGACAACCGAATAAAATACACCCGATATTGGTGACGTTGGTGCGCAACGTCGTCGAAGAGGACCAGCGCTAAATAATAGCGAATATAGCAAAACACTAAAATTAATCTTATGAGACAGTGTACACGATATTAAACAAACAATTGAAAATGCAGAAACTATTATCATGATGTTTATCCAAAAATACCTACATATTAGTCACTCGAGAAGCAAAAAAGAGTCAAAACGTTAACGTAAGTATTGACAAACGTGGTGTAAGTTTGACGTCGTTCATCAAATGACGCTGGCGTGCTCCGGTATGCTGTTACAGCATGTGTGCGTTTCAATGTAAAAATCATATAGTTTTAAATACTTCATTGAAATTTGTCAAATTGTTTTATTATACGTATGATCACGTTATATTAAACTTTGAAAGCATTTGAAGCTGTGGTTTGAGTTACGATATTTTTCTACGAACTTTTTGATTCACCCACGTATGTTGAAAAACAGCTCAAGACTCTTGATCCAGCAAAATCTGCTGGTTTAGATGGACTAAGTCCTAAATTTCTGAAAATGTCGGCAGAAATAATATCCAAACCTATAACATGTATACTCGATTTAAGTATTTCTGAAAATATATTTCCTGATCAGTTCAAAATAGCTAAAGTAACACCCATCCACAAAAAGGATCAAAATGTGACAAAAACAATTATAGACCAATCTCTGTACTTCCTATCTTGTCAAAAAGTATTGAGCGTCATATATCTGACCATTTAAAAACATTCCTTGAGGAACACCACCTACTATATGAAAACCAATCAGGATTTAGAGCTGATCACTCCTGTGAAACAGCTTTTACCTCGATTGTTGATAAAAAGATACATTCCATTAATGAACATAAATTTGTTGGAACAGTCTTTCTGGACTTGTCGAAGGCATTTGATTTGGTTAATCACTCAACACTTCTAAACAAATTAAAATCATTCAATTTTAGTCCAGCATCACTCCAATGGTTCAAATCATACTTGACAAACAGACATCAAAAGGTTTGTGTGTCTGGGAAACTCTCAGAAGCAGGTCATATTACATCAGGCGTCCCACAAGGCTCCATCCTTGGACCTATACTATTCATATGGTATATCAATGATATGCCTGCAGAACTAACAAATATATTTACAGATATGTTTGCAGATGACACTACTCTTACAGCCATTGGTAAATCTTATGAAGAAGTATAAACTAACCTTCAAAATAATATAGATAAAGTATATTCATGGTGTCAAAACAATTAAATGGCACTGAATGCCAAAAAACAACAACAACAAAAGCAATGACGATAAGTGCTACAACCAAAACTCATTAAAATCAAGGTATCTCTCTACATTTAGCTCAAGATCAAATTGACTTGTCTGATTCAGAGCGCCTTCTATGAGAACTGGAAAAGTCAAGTGAACTTTATCATAAAAAAATGCAATTAAAAACTGTATTTTCTTCAAAGAATTATACACTACATAAACATACCAATCAGGAAGTTGTTTTACAATGCATATATACTCCCCAATTTAGATAACTGTTGTTCTATATGGGGAAATTGTAGCAATAGTCAACTCGAAAGTCTAATAAGGTTTCAAAAGCGAGCAGCCAGAGTGATTCCTGACAAGGACTTTGATACTCCCTCGAGAAGAACTATTTGCTACTCTAAATTGGATGACTTTCCCTGAATGACTTAAATACAAAACATCTATTATTGTATACAAATCATTGAATGACATATGCCCAGCATATTTCAAAGATAAATTTCAGAAAATTCATGAGGTTCAAACTCGCACCTTAAGATCTTCAAATTATAAACAAAATCTCTATGTACTGAAACCGAATCTAGAATTCACCCAAAAATCACTCGATTACGCTGGCCCCACGGTTTGGAATACCTTACCTTAAGAGATACACACAGCAGAAAATTCAAACACTTTCAAAACCAAATATATTACATTTTGGAAAAAGCACTCTATGTGAAAAGACAGTGAGTTGATACATTTGTATCTGATATTGCAAATGTGTATTTAAAAGAGGCATTCCCTATAACTTCAATAGTTTCTCTACTTTCACATTAAATGCGCTAAATGTACAAATCACAATCAATTATCATAATGTGTCAGAAGAAAGTGTGCGCAAATATGTCTCTATAATGTCAAAATATATTTACATCACCAATAATAATTTATCGCTTCCAGCGATTTATTATTATGTGGTCAAAGGGAAACAACTCGGAACTATTTTTGCTAGTTACAGCAATATGTTTTCACTCTCTGCTCGGTAATCAGTGGGAGTTTTTTGTTGAAAATTTGAGAACTCTAAGCAATAATGATTTTCATTTAATGTATAGTATTCCTGAATCAATTTAAAAGATCGGAGTTGTAGGAAACGCCTCTTTAAGATGAAATTACTTTTATATATTGCACTATGCATATTCTTTATTATTGAATTGTTTAGTTTTTTCCTTTTGCCATTTTTAATGTGACTATTGTTGTATATATTATGTAAATGTGTTGAATTTCAGAGGCTCGTAGGGAAGATTGGGCAAATGCCTTACTACGTTGCCTCTATAAATAAAGTCTTTATTATTATGTTGGGACTATCGGTGTGACCAGGGGCCTTATTCACCAACGTTATAAGTCTAACTTTCAGACTTAGACTTAAAATTGACAACATTTATAATCACTGCCATTTCTTTACAATTAGACTTAACCATGCGAAATTTTATCTGATTATTTGTTGTTACCCACGGAATATGTATACCGATTTATATCAAAATCGGTACATTTATAACAACATGAGAGCGAATATAACATTTGGCAATATAAAGTCTAAGTCTGAGTTTTAGACTTATAACGTTGGTGAATAAGGACCCTGGTTTCAAAGAGATAAGCCAAAATTTCGATTTCTAAGCACGACATAAGAATCAAGTACTGATACTAATCTTTATACATGTATATATTTACGTTAAACGTAACAAACTTCGCATGTACACTGCTAAAATAAGCTTCGCGCACCATAAACACATGAAAACGTCTGTGTTGCATTCAGTTTGAGGTTAAACGTTAAAATAGCTAGCGTGTGTGTACATACACAAGTACATACTCAAAACATAAGTATGTAGCACTTAGAATAGATAATAAGGAACAAAGTTTTTTACTTCTCTGCAAAGTTCCAATGTTCCGGGTTGTCAACAACTGAAATATAAATATATCTATTTAGTTTACCTACTTAACACAATAATTTTACAAGAAAGGTTTGAGAAAATCAGACAGGGAAGGTAGCACTAAACCCAACCAGCCGAGCATAGAAATTAGAAACAATACGACACAACTACCCTGGGTAATGTCCTCATAAAGCCATGCCAAAACGACGACCAAATGAGGTAAAACAATCCCGGGGCGTGACCTAGTTTAAAACACTAAGGACAGTGGCCTAACGTTATGCGACCTAAAGAGGAACAGCAACGACTTGACCTAGTTTTAAATAATGGGTAAGGTAGGAATGGGTGGGAAATAATTTAACATATTCCTAACAACTTCACTGAGCAATGCCCACACATAAGCCGAAAAAACAATTAAAAATACAAGTCCCCGCCGAAAAAAGCAGGATGACCCAGTTTCACAAAGAAATTATATAATAGCGGTTATTACATGAGACCGAATTAAACGCAGCCAATACTCGACCAAGTTCCCCAAGGCCCCACTGCACGGCGACCCAACCGCACAAACACGTGCCAAAAAGGCGACCAATTGAGGCACATCCAACCCATGACCTAGTTTAAAACACCAAGGACTGTGACCTAACGTTAATACGTCTTAAAGAGGCATTTTTGAGACTTCACTTAGTTAACAATAATTGGCAAAAAGAGGCCAAAAATATATTTGCCAAAAACACGTTTATCATAGTGACCAAACAACACAGTGACCAATTTAACTAGAAATTTGTGCCCTCGGGCAAATTATGTCCAGCATCTAATGCCAGCATGCATAAAGAATAAATTATAACGGCAAACTTCAATTTGACCTTCGACCTCTAACTGTGACCTTGACCTTTGAGAAAAGAACCAGGGGTTGCTCATGACACTCCGATTAAAAGAGGTTGACATCAATGGCAATTTCAAGCAAGATTGGTCAATGCATGACAAAATTATGGTCTAGACAAGCTTCTTTAGAAATATGACCTGCGACTGGGACCTTGACCTTTGATATAGGAACCTGAGGTTTTAGCATGACACTCCAGCTTTTGAAGGTGAATATTCATGGCAAATGTAAGACAGATTGGTCAATGCACGACAAAGTTATGGTCTGGACAAGCTCCAATTTGACCTTCAACTGTGACATTGACCTTGAGATATGAACCTCGGGGTCTGTCATGAACCTCTTTCTCATGAAGGTGAACATTCATGCCAAATATAAAAAAGATTGGTCAAGGCATGAGTGAGATACAGCCCGGACAAGGCCTATAATGGTAATTTTTGAAGTTTGACCTGTGAGTGTGACCTTGACCTTTGAGCTAGAGACCTGTATCTTACGCACTGCACACCGCCTCGTGGTGTTTAACAAATTTGCCATGTTTTTTAAAAATGTGTCAATGTATGAGCGAGATACATCCCGGACAAGGTCTATAATGGTCATTGTTGATGCTTGACTTCTAAGTGTGACCTTGACCTTTGAGCTAGAGACCTGCATCTTGCGCACTGCACATCGCCTCATGGTGTTTAACAATTATGCTAAGTTATTTTAGTGTCAATGCATGAGTGAGATACAGCCCGGACAAGGTCTATAATGGCCATTTTTACCTTTGACCTCTAAGTGTGACCTTGACCTTTGCGCCAGAGGCCTGGATCTTGCGCACTGCACACCGCCTCGTGGTGTTTAGCAATTATGCCAAGTTATTTTAAAAAGTTTCAATGCATAAGGGAGATATAGCCCGAACAAGGATCCGGACGGACACACTAGTTAAAATATGGGCAAGGTAGGAACAGGGCGGGAAATAATATTACATATTAAAGCCTTTGGAGATATAACTCATCAGGCTTTCGTGGCGGTTTCTTATGCCAAGATTTTACTCGATTATTGATTGTTGTTTCATTTGTCAGCATATTGTTGTTTAAATTTTTTTGTATATATTAAAAATGTTGACGGCATAATAAATGCCCTCCTTTCAATTCAATAGATAGTTATGCTATTCATTTGTCCATACTATAGTGCGACCGCTCCAAATGTAGCACACCATAATACATATAGGAAAAACACATTAAACAACTTTTTGTATAACTGCAATGCCTAGAGCTTTGATATTTGGTATATAGCACCCTCTGTTTTTTACCAAGGTTGTCCAAGTTATGGTCTTTGGGTGTCAAAATTGACACCGCCAAAGGGGGCAACCGTTTAACGTAGACTTATATAGGGAAACATATGTAGAGGATCTATCACGAGTTGTCCATTGATATACATTTATATTAAACGAGTGTTGGAAATTTTATTATGCGAGCATCTGACGAGCTTAATAATGTTTCCTAACCAAGTTGTAATATACATACTAGTATATCAATTGACAACGAGTAGTATATTCTTTATATCATATGACACTTAAAACGCAAAAATACGCATCGTTTGATTGGGAAGAAATATATATGATTATACGAACTCGCTATATTAACCCGGATACAAGGAAAGTTATGTGATATAAAATTCTTCTTGTCCAAAACTACATGACTAGAGTCTTAATATTTTGTAAGTAGCATCATCTTGTGGTCATCTACTAAGATTGTTCACATTATGGCCCTGGGATCAAACTTTGTACATAGATGGATATAGGGAAAACATACAAAACTCTTCTTGCCTAAAGCTTTCATATTTGATATATTGCATTATCGAGTTGTCCTCTACCAAGCCCCTGGGGTGAAAATTGTGCAGGGCTTAATTTGTTATCAGGTGAACGATATAGTACGGAATACCGTTAGGGCCATCGTGGTTACACATTAAAATCCAGAGGGCGACAATGCGATAGTGCGATAGTACGATGGCGACCATGCGATAATACGATGGCGACAATGCGACAGTACGATGGCGACAATGCGACAACGCGATAGTACGATGGCGACAATGCGATAGTACGATGGCGACAATGCGACAACGCGATAGTACGATGGCGACAATGCGATAGTCATATCGTACTGTCGCCATCGTACTATCGCATTGTCGCCATCGTACTATCGCGTTATCGTACTGTCGTCATCGTATTATCGCATTGTCGCCATCGTACTATCGCATTGTCGCCATCGTACTATCGCATTGTCGCCATCGTACTATCGCACTGTCGCATTGTCGCCATCGTACTGTCGCATTGTCGCATTGTCGCATCATGGCCCTCTTGTTGAGTAATTGTCCTTTGTTATTTAAAATACTTATTTTTTTGTCCGGAGCATATCTTTAAAAGTATTTGAGATATTGACTTGAAAATTGATACATATATAGATCTCATTGTGTGGAGTTCTAGCTAGCTTGACTATTCAAGGAATAGCGAAGCTCTTCTTACCACGGTGTTGTCGTTGGTTAAAATTGTCGTACCAGTCCAATTTTTAGCACACCTGTTACACTGTGACATTGTGAGCTTTTGAGATTTTGTGGAAACTGTCATCAGACTGTCCATCCATGTGTCCGTCAAAATTTTGCCTCAAATTACAAAATATACTTCTCCTAAACCTCTGGGTCAATTGGTACCAAATATGGTAGTAATGATCCTTTGGTGGTCCCATTTCAAAGTTGTTCAAAAATGGAATTTCATGAGGAACTCTGGTTTCCATGGCAGCCAAATTTAAAAAAAAAATCTTCTACGATGCAGCAAGGCCCAGAGCTTGAATATTTGGTGTGAAGCATTGTCTAGGGGACAAGTTTGTTAAAATCATGACCACTGGGTAAGATTGGCCCCGCGGCATATATGGTTTTGTAAAGGTTAAACTCGAAAATTGTTCTCCAGAACCACAAGAGCCAGAGCTTAGATATTTGACATGTAGCATGGTCTAATGGACCTCTACCAATTTTGAAGTTTGATTAAATCATAACCCCAGGGATCAGATAGACCCCTCCTCGGGGCATCTCTGGATTCGGATGGGAAAAACTAAAAATCTTCACCAGAACCACATTTCCTAGACCTTAGATATTTGACATAAATTGTCCTTAAATTCAAGTCCTTCAAGATATTGCCTTGAAACTTTGCATACGTGTTTATGATCACACTCCCCATCCAAAGGCGCGAGTAGATAACTCTGTGAATAATAACTGAAAAGAAGTGGGGGTATATTGTTTTGCAAATGTTGATGGGCCGGTCCGTAGACCTTTTTGTTCTGATAAAAAACTAGAGATTGCCTTGACCTAGGGTAGTCAAACTTAACAGGATGGTTGCTTGTATTAAGTAGATGAAGCCTAATGTTTTTGGGATCAGTAGATCAAAGGTCAAGGTCCGTGTGACCTTACATTAAAACACAGTTGCAGCTAAATAACTAATGAACAATTTGACCAATGGAAGTGAAACTTCATAGCATTATTGCTTATATTCAGTAGATGATACTTATCAGTCGAAAAGTCAAGGTCACTGTGACCTTATGATAGAAAAGGATTTTGGCTCAATAACTGGAGATTACTTTGACCTAAGGTATTCACACTTCATAGGATGATTGCTTGTATTAAGTAGATGAAACCTACACTTTGGGGTTAGTAGGCAAAAGGTCAAGGTCACATGACCTTACATTGAGCAAGGTTAGTCAAACTTCACAGGATTATTCCTTGTATTAAGTCGATGAAACCTAGTTTTTGGACTCAGTAGTCAATTGGCGATAGTCGACAATGCGATAGTACAATGGCGACAATGCGACAATGCGATAGTGCGACAATACGATAGCGACACTGCGATAACGCGATAGTACGATGGCGACAATGCGACAGTACGATGGCGATAGTACGATATGACTATCGCATTGTCGCCATCGTACTATCGCGTTGTCGCATTGTCGCCATCGTACTATCGCATTGTCGCCATCGTATTATCGCATTGTCGCCATCGTACTATCGCACTATCGCATTGTCGCCCTCTGGATTTTAATGTGTAACCACGATGGCCCTAACGGTATTCCGTAATATAGGGCTATGATAGCCCTCTTGTTGGTATGAAGCGGCCTATTGTTGTCAAGTGATAACTATTAGTGAAATAAGCTTGGTCATCTTTAAAATGTCGGTTACGTGAAATTACTTCCTGCCTATGTTGATATGTACTAGAACATGTAACGGAATAAAATGTAGGAAAGCAATATACATTTTCAAAAAGTAAACAATGTCTTAAACTTAGAGTAAGCGGCAATGTGCAACATGTCCATATAGATCGCTACAGTATACTGGGTCGGTATTTATAAAGCATCTTAGTGGAACACTTACATATTTTGACTTAAGTTCAAAATTTATGATGCTCATACTTCCTGCAAATAGAAAAAAAGATCCATGCTTGCCTAATTATAGTAGCTCTGTACACAATGCTTAATAATATTGTATACAATTAATAAGTTCGGTTGCCTCGTTTAACTGAGACATTTAAGTAAAGTTCATTATTTAAAGATAATTTTAAGTTTCAACTAAAATGCTTTATAAATTCCAGTTATGGACGTTTAGTTTAAATGCATGTAATATTTACCTACCGTATCCATGCTCAGATCTCTGTACAAAACTGTCCACCATCAGCTGATTCAGCGATTCCCGGGTATTGGTTTCATTAACATGTCGAATTCGGAACTAAAAATAAAATTGAGAAATATATTACAAGCATACAGAGCCAAGATAGCACAGATCCAGAATGTAATTTCAAAAGTTTTGACACATTTGAAACATTTTTGACACTCAGCATACGAAAAACCACAGACAAACGGTTTAAATATTTGTTCCAATACATGTACCTTCTTAAACACGCTAGGTAGTCAAAAGAAATCCTACAAGTTGTTGTTAAAATTGACGAAACCGTGCGCCAGTGCGTACAACATGATAACACGAATTGTGACTTCTCGTCTCTCATTCTCTACAATGCATTTAGTATTATCCGAAATGGCTCGTAGTATATATATAATATAATATGTTTGTGGAATGGTAGGCTAATAGCCTTTATCTGAATAAAGCTATCCATCTATCTATTTATTAACTAAGACCAAATAAGTTGAAACTAAAATCAAAATTGTGTAAGTGGTCTCCAAATTTAGGTGTTCAGTTACAATTTACACTGGTCATTGGACACCTTGGTTGAGCATGTGGGTATTTCTTGCTCATACGAAATAACCAATGGTCCAGACGAGGGCTGAACCCGGGACCTCGATCCCGATGCAGGTTCCACTGCTTGACCATCGCTCAACAACTACGAATTTGAGGAATATTTACATGAGCCAGTCTATGAATGTGCATTGAATTAACACGACACCAAGGTATATTTCATGAAACCATTCGCAATGCAATTTTAACTTTTGTTTTGCGTTTTCAGTATGAACATGTTTTGTATGATTGTACGTTTCCTTTTTTTTGTTAATAAAACCTGTTTCATTTTTGCTAAAGCAATATATTGCACTCAAAATAGAAATAGTAATACCCCGCAATTAAATTAATTGAACGATGAATATAATTGATATAAATATGTTTACCTTGATAATTGTTGTTATGTTATGCATTCCAAGAATGTCTGACTCCGAGCTGTACGTATAGTGGTGATCAAACCCATCTTCATAGTACAACCCAGTACTTCCGGTTATACTCATACAGAGTAATAAACACAACCCGGCCAGCGAGTCCATGGTTCGAACCACACTACGCCGTCCGATCGTGCGGTTTAACTACTACTGGAACAACTACGCAATAACACTAGGTACTGTGAAGTATTATCAAACTAGAGTCAGTGCATCTAAAATGGTGAAGGTTTATTTCTTGCACCGAGTAAGAACTTAACGTCAATGATAAATTTGTCTACTTTGCTGATATCTCCTCAGGGACTTAACCCGGAAGATTTGAAATGTATCCAACCTTGTTGGAACTGGTTGAAATCACGGACTATGTGTAGTGGATCAAGTACAAGTGTCCGTTACTAGAACAGTTAGGAGGGGTTTCAATAATATGATTGGCATTTTTTTATCAGTTATCAATTGGGAATACAAATTCACAAGATCTTGCTAGTGCAACATTAGTGTACATTGGTGTTTTGTGAAATTCAATAAACGTACAGAGTGAAAACATTTTATGACAAAATGTAATAAACATTGCGAAATGAGTTAATTTTTTAAGCTTACCGATTGCTTAAAATTGTAAAATGCGTATCGTTATCAGACTTGTATTAGTGGTAGGATGTATTGCTTTTGGGAACGTTCTGGGTGATGAGGATTCGCTGTTTTGAACCAGTTATTGTATGTTGTAACGAGTTTAGCTCGACTAGTTCGGCTCAAAGGTTGCATTATTACACTGAATGTAATAAACCATTTATAGGAGCTTTGTAATGAGTTTAGCTCGACTAGTTCGGCTAAAAAAAGTTGCATTATAATTACTCTTAATTTTTCAGAAAAGCACGATACCGTATGGCTTCATATAACTGAACGTAAATCGCGCCGTTAAATAATAATAGAACTCGTTAGTTACGATAGCACTGCGGGTATTTTGTCGCGAACTTTGCATATTAATAATATTACAAAATAATGAAATGCTGCGCAAATAATCATACTTAGTTTCGCCGTTTTAACCTCTGTGTATTTTATATGCTTCAACCTTTCTTATATCTTAACTAGTAATACTTTATTTTGGAAAACTAATTTCACAACAAACCGTCCACAAAAATAATTTTCAAACTTAAATACTCAACCAAAAGTCATTTACATCACATGATTGGGCCACTTCGATGTAGAACCACAGGTAACTGTATCGTTGAAAACGTAAAAAAAAAAAAAATAATTTATTTATTGAAAATTTATATAGAAAAGTATTTATTTTCCATTTTTTTTGTTGATTATGCGCCTTTCGTACTCCGCTATTCATGCGAGTGTCGTCTTCCCTGTCCAGTTTGTTATTTATTATTGTATATTACGTCGCTTATCGGGGACTTTCGTACTTTCCTTGAATTAAGCATTCGTTTATCACTAGGAAACTTCCTCATTGCCAATATCATTTTACGTCGATAACTTATCGTACAGACAAATGGATCACTTAGAAGGTTTAAGGTTACTAAACTGGTTCTCCTTTTGCTTTAAATGTCAATATCCACCCACTTGACTTAAGTGTGAGCAATTTCACAAAACGCACAACTAAATGATCTCATGTTTTTTGGATTGTTTTCCCATTTGCTCATCATACGCAAATTGCACTTCAATAGACCACAATCGCAAGATGTATATATCATGGCTCATTGTGGTATCTAAATGGTTAGCGGGACTCTATAAATCCAAATATTGCGTGTGGACATGTTTTCATAGAACTCTCACATTAGAGCCAAGTCTTATTACATAGGTGACCGTTTTTGTTTCCAAAACTTGCATCAGTGCATATTTAACTGACATAACGGGGTTTTAAATTAGACATTATTGAGGGTTTGCACCAATAGTTGGACAAGGAATGTATGTTAAAGGGACTAAACTCTATTTCAATGCTAAAATACGTTTTGTAGAACATTGTCGAACATGTTTCACCGTTCATTACGACTTTTTTCGTCATTTAAACTCTCTTACGTTAAATTATTATATCATACTGCGTTAAGGCACGCAATAAATTTTAGGGATTGAAAAAGTAATAAACCGACGTTATGCGATTATTTTTCTTCAAGATGAATAAGTGCAGTTTTTTATATAAATGTATTAGTTCGGTCAAGCCAAACAATGCGATTTTAAGAGAACTTTTTGATAATTGTTTCATTTTTACCAACTGAAGTTGAGTCCCTTAAGGCCTATGTTATCTAGGTTCCCTGGTGGAATAAAAACTCATAATGTACGGCGCCATCGACTAGCAATGCAAAGACGAAAGTATAAGTCAATACCACACGACTGTGCACGAGATATTACTTCTAAATAAAGAGGATGTAGCAGACTTAAGCTGTTACCTATGTGATAAGCTACATACATGTTTGCCCCATTCACATTTGTATCTATGCGTCTAGCATTGCTAACTTTGTGTTCTGTTTGTAGAGGGTCCTTTGTAAAGGAAACAAGATTCTCGTGAATTCACTGAATAAAGATCAACCGGATGTGACGTCATGGAAACGTGGTCAGCTGATCATTGGAAGTGACAAATGGCAATGTTCGCATAATTTGTTGAAACATGACTCCAAACACGTCTATGCTAAGGTTGAAGAAATCAAGAGACCTAAAGCTTACGTAGTCGAACTACACACTTCTAAGGCTGGGTAAGTTGTGTTGAGCGAGTTGAAACAAACAGTAACAAGACAAAAAAGTTTATCGCCGCCATATTTTGACGACCAGTATTGCTTATTACCACATATTGAGTAAACATATTAAGATAATATTCTACTGACTAATGACATTTGTATCCATCGTAGCTAATAATTATCTTTAAATACCTGACACCAACATAATAATGTTTCTAAAACTACAGTTCCGCGTTATGACTGAGCCCATACAAGGAGTTATATTTTTGTCGATCAAATATAATTGCAGACCATTGGATATGTTCGAGGAAGCGGAGATCCAGGTGCATTACGAACAAGGTAAACTGTTACCTACCCGTCATAGGCGATATTTGTCGAACCCACTACGTACAGTACTCAACCATGTGGACTGCAATGCCTCCTTCACTGAGAATATACCCTTCAACTTGAACCACGATAATCAAGTATGTATATATACTCGTACTTCACTTAAATAACGGGAATTATAATTAACTGACGTCCGTCTTTGTGGTATAGCGGATAGCATTACTGGACTGCAAGTCCAAGGGGCCTATATCTAAATATATATTATGGAGCTCCATTATATTTGTTATTGAGTTAGCCCGTTATCCCCGAGTCCAGAGTTCGATCACGGCCATGCGTAAGGTCATACTAATTATTTCTTACCTAGACTCTTATTGTTTGGCAGGTACGTTCCGATACCTGAATATCACATCGCCCTGTCGCGTGGTACATTCTTAACATTCTACAATTGTAAGGTTATGTCCCTCCGTTGAGCAACAACCTCACCTAATCCATGTAGTCAGTTTGCTCCAGAATTTACTACTGGTGTTTTTATACACTTCACCTCTGTAGATCAACATTTTCTGAACCACAATCAAAATAGAAAGGTTTTACTGTACCAATTGTCAAATACGTTTCGAGATATTTAATGTGTTCGACCATCGGAAAGTTCACATAAGGAAGACGAGATAAAGAATATTGTGGCATATATTTATCTAAATGCCTTATGTCAAGATATAAACATGATAAAGTAACTTGATCCTCAATCATTTTAGATAATAAGATGGTTTTTTTTCAAATGAGCTTTGTTCAGGGTTCCAAACATGCATTGAACTGCTCTTCATTATCGTGCGCATTCACGTTTAGTGTTTGGTCCCAGAACATCATACTATGGAGAAAAGAAATATACATATTGTAAGAGCATTTCTTTCTCAAACCATTCTGCACAGCTAACCTGCAATTCCAAAACACCGACCTTATAAGATTCAGTAGATTTTTCATGACCACTGTTTGCTTTTATCACCTAACATCACCATAATTCAGCCTGGATCGGATGTGTCTTAGTCTGCAAGGTCGGCATGTAAAACAGAACAAATAAATTCTGAGTCTAAGAAATAATTTTACAGACGGATGAAGATATTAACCTGTACAAGCCACTCGGACCTGTAGAACCAGAAGATGGTACGGATCCTAACACAACATATGACGGAAATGAGTTCCTCTTCAAATGTTTCAGTTGTCATGGTTACAGTCAAATATCGTACTACTTGTAAGTACATTTTAATGCCAAGTATTGCCTTTATTTACCAATCAGCTTTCTTTTGAAACATTACTGACATATGAGTGTCACCACCCGGGATTTCAGCTCGATCGTCAAACAACATGCGCGCTAACCACTGATTTATGAAGGCACATTTTGTATAAGACATTGCATTATCTGACTATGGTACAGGTGATAGCAATAAACTATTGGTATGCTAGTAATAGGGAATGCCTCTTTAAGATTAGACTCGCAATAATAAATTTTGTCAAAACTTCGTATTTACTAAATTTACTATATTTATACTAAGTCATGGTTGGAAAAGAATAATAAATACATAGACAACAAAAACACCCATATCTATTTGCTTACTTGAAGACAAGTACACTCGTTATATGGTCACTTAATTCTTTTTTATTTTGTTTGCAGTGAATTGCGAGTGTTTAAAGTCAACAACACAGCGGTGGTCAAGAAATACGTGATGGAACTAGACTTAAACACACACGTGCAGCAACATTACAGGTAACACAACACACTGATGATGGTCGCACTGGTGACCAAACTTAAAATACAAGTATACCTGTAGTTTTCATTTAGACCGGGTCGTGTTTCTAATGAATTTGGAAGATTCAGTTTCTGCTACACTGAAAATTGATTTTAGTTGAAATAGTAAAATGAATAATTTTACACGCGATCTCACATTTTTGATGGCCAAACGTTCTAGATAGAAAAGTAAATAAAACAATAAGATTGAATTTGACCTATCGATCACTATGGTTTTCATCATATAACCGATCCAACTTTAATGTAGATCGATATAACCTTTTATGTATAATAAATTATTATATAATTATAATGTTTAAACGGGTAATTAAGACACTATTTAGAAATGATATATTCATTCATTCACTAGTTTGTATACTGAAGAAGAATCACTTTGACAACAACAGCGACGTTATGGCGGACCCAACCATCAAAAATCTTCCAGACAGAGATTGCCAAGTTCAAAACTTTCCCGCCAATTTTACTTACGGTTGACTACGAGAGCCAGGCAATAATTGCGCTGAAATCTGCGACTAAAAACGCTGCTGATTAAACCGGAGATTTTGAAGCTGACGGACGCACAGTGATAAGTAAGCAAATCAAATATTTTGTATCAGTGCGTTGTAGTTTAATTATGCGCCATATTACTGTGATGGTTAGTAGACTAGTACATGATGAACGCTTTTAATACGCGTGTACTGCTTGATCCCGTTAGTAGACTAGTACATGATGAACGCTTTTAATACGTGTGTACTGCTTGATCCCGTTAGTAGACTAGTACATGATGAACGCTTTAAATACGTGTGTACTGCTTGACTCCGTTAGTAGACTAGTACATGATGAACGCTTTTAATACGTGTGTACTGCTTGATCCCGTTAGTAGACTAGTACATGATGAACGCTTTAAATACGTGTGTACTGCTTGACTCCGTTAGTAAACTAGTACATGATGAACGCTTTTAATACGCATGTACTGCTTGATCCCGTTAGTAGACTAGTACATGATGAACGCTTTAAATACGTGTGTACTGCTTGACTCCGTTAGTAGACAAGTACATGATGAACGCTTTTAATACGCGTGTACTGCTTGATCCCGTTAGTAGACTAGTACATGATGAACGCTTTTAATACGTGTGTACTGCTTGATCCCGTTAGTAGACTAGTACATGATGAACGCTTTTAATACGTGTGTACTGCTTGACTCCGTTAGTAGACTAGTACATGATGAACGCTTTTAATACGCATGTACTGCTTGATCCCGTTAGTAGACTAGTACATGATGAACGCTTTAAATACGTGTGTACTGCTTGACTCCGTTAGTAGACAAGTACATGATGAACGCTTTTAATACGCGTGTACTGCTTGATCCCGTTAGTAGACTAGTACATGATGAACGCTTTTAATACGTGTGTACTGCTTGATCCCGTTAGTAGACTAGTACATGATGAACGCTTTTAATACGTGTGTACTGCTTGACTCCGTTAGTAGACTAGTACATGATGAACGCTTTTAATACGTGTGTACTGCTTGATCCCGTTAGTAGACTAGTACATGATGAACGCTTTTAATACGCGTGTACAGCTCGACTCCGTTAGTAGACAAGTACATGATGAACGCTTTTAATACGTGTGTACTGCTTGACTCCGTTAGTAGACTAGTACATGATGAACGCTTTTAATACGCATGTACTGCTTGATCCCGTTAGTAGACTAGTACATGATGAACGCTTTAAATACGTGTGTACTGCTTGACTCCGTTAGTAGACAAGTACATGATGAACGCTTTTAATACGCGTGTACTGCTTGATCCCGTTAGTAGACTAGTACATGATGAACGCTTTTAATACGTGTGTACTGCTTGATCCCGTTAGTAGACTAGTACATGATGAACGCTTTTAATACGTGTGTACTGCTTGACTCCGTTAGTAGACTAGTACATGATGAACGCTTTTAATACGTGTGTACTGCTTGATCCCGTTAGTAGACTAGTACATGATCTACGCTTTTAATACGCGTGTACTGCTTGACTCCGTTAGTAGACTAGTACATGATGAACGCTTTAAATACGTGTGTACTGCTTGACTCCGTTAGTAGACTAGTACATGATGAACGCTTTAAATACGTGTGTACTGCTTGACTCCGTTAGTAGACTAGTACATGATGAACGCTTTAAATACACGTGTACTGCTTGACTCCATTAGTAGACTAGTACATGATGAACGCTTTAAATACGTGTGTACTGCTTGACTCCGTTAGTAGACTAGTACATGATGAACGCTTTTAATACGCATGTACTGCTTGATCCCGTTAGTAGACAAGTACATGATGAACGCTTTAAATACACGTGTACTGCTTGACTCCGTAAGTAGACTAGTACATGATGAACGCTTTTAATACGTGTGTACTGCTTGATCCCGTTAGTAGACTAGTACATGATGAACGCTTTTAATACGCGTGTACTGCTTGATCCCGTTAGTAAACTAGTACATGATGAACGCTTTAAATACGTGTGTACTGCTTGACTCCGTTAGTAGACTAGTACATGATGAACGCTTTTAATACGCGTGTACTGCTTGACTCCGTTAGTAGACTATTACATGATGAACGCTTTAAATACGTGCGTACTGCTTGACTCCGTTAGTAGACTACTAGTACATGATGAACGCTTTAAATACGCGTGTATTGCTTGACTCCGTTAGTAGACTACTAGTACATGATGAACGCTTTTAATACGCGTGTACTGCTTGACTCCGTTAGTAGACCAGTACATGATGAACGCTTTAAATACGCATGTACTGCTTGACTCCGTTGAATGTTATGGGGAATCGCGAGCCTATCAGTGAAGTGCATTACACTCTTGATATTCGTGATCAACGACTTTTGGACAAGTTTTATACAATTTTGTCGTTGAGATCTGAATCTGTTTTTTTTATCAAATGTATCGACAAGATATTCCTCCAACCTCCATGTAAATTGATTATAGACTTGACGTTAGTAACGACAAAATGTGTGCCACGTCATAAGACATATTGTTTCATACATGTTTATAGTTTTATCACATGTTTGACGACATGGTTACATAAACTCACACTTTGTTCAAATAACTTGATAGGCATAATAGTGTTTGTTCCCCCCAAGACCTTTTTAGGTGCGGGGGTATGTAGGAAAATTACTCTGTGGTGACATCTGCTAATTTTCGATCCACAACAAAGTACATCGTATTATAAGCATTTGGCATAATCAGCTATACATGAACATTTGCATTTTCTAACTGTTACGGGTCAAATATTTGAGGAAAGAAAACCATCTAAGAATGAGGTGTCTAAATATGACTGGACAGTGACGTCATCAGAACAGAGTATGAATACCAATGGTACATTAAATGCGACTATCACAGTATTCCAGAACCTAACAATAACACCGTCAATATCCTGGGCTATGAAAGATGTAGATATGAACCTAGCACCACCAATACACGTCAGGTAGGTTACCATATTAAGTTTGCAATTTGATAACCACCAAACATAAGAAGCTACGATGACGAAATTGCGCGTATATAGGCCTACAATACTTGCAGAGTGATGAAGATTTTGCGATATACAATTGTTCTCATTTCGTTTCTCAAAAGAGTGCGATCACTGATATGCACGGCACGGTACTCCCGATTTTCACAAAGAAACAACATAGAAAAAAGCTTTTCCTGCGTATTACATATCAAAACCTTATTGTTGTTTACTATAACTTGATATAAACGCAAGTGCATGTGATGTGTATCCAAGATGGTGTCTTGGAGGCATAACCTTCAAGCTATGGACCGCTTCTATTAACAGGTGGTTGAGGGTCCGCTTCGAGTGCTGGATACTCCTGATTGGATCCCCAGGGCGCTCCATACCTAAGACAACATCAAATACACAAGAAATGTCCTTGCTAGGACCTCAGCATAAAGGACAAGGTGGCTTCCCTCTCTATAACCCCTACTTGATGGATTCCACCAGCAATAACGTTTTGAGAGTGACTTGTTTCACAAGACATCTGAAATGAATCAGTACAAGCTTAAATGAGGATTACTATTGTGTATTTTTGTAGTAATTTATTTTAAATGCCTTTCTGATTATCTTCTGTTCAATATTTACAGTTTACGGCCGACGATCAATGCAATATCGACGTCAGACACAGTGACCAGATGTCATAGGAGCACGGTTGCCATTGACAGCAACGTAACGGTGGCAGAGACTGACTTCAGCGTTGATACATATATGGTAATTCATCCGGACTTATTCTCGCAATATAGTTTCGTATTAGTACCTCAGTTACCTTTTTATTCGTTAGTATATAAAGTTAGGCGCTGACCAAAGGCACAAAACACACGTTTTCTTCATTTTAAGCATTTGGAGCAAACAATTGATTAGAGTTTGAAACGTCTTTTTTAAGGATTAGCAACCACGGTCGCTAGCGCACTCTTACCTATATAAAATTATATTATCTGAACTGTAAGCTGTGATGTTACACGGTATTCGTTGCATAAATCAGCCTATTACTGAATGTTCAGTCGCTGTTTTGCGATCTATTCATAGTCAATATACATGACTGTAATGGTTAAACACTTACGTTATATTGTTTTTATTTCACAGGAATGTAAAACTGATGAACAGTCTGACAAGGAAGCTGAGCATGTTGAACCAGACATTGATGCGACACTGTCACGCCGACTGTCACGGTCCGGTAGAGTTAGCTATTGATGAGAGTATGGAACAAGTCTGTCACGCTCCTAGTTTACCTTTCCGTCGAGATAGTGAATGTTTTCTAGGTTTGTATTAATGTAACCATGCAAAATGTTCTACGCCACCTATATATGAATAATTAAGCGATCTTGGATACTTTTCACGAATCTCTGACACAATGTATCTGAGTGGCCTAAGCATACATTACACGCTTTCATTGAAGATAAGTTAGAATATGTCGATGGAACACGCTACTTACGCATGTAAAAACAACCATTTTCATGTCAACGAAAAAGTAAAAAAAAACATTTTCTTGGTTTAACAACCATTTTCATACCAACAAAAAGTAAAACAATCAGTTATTGGTTTGTTTCTAAGGTGAACTTCCTAAATAAAATAACTTTAATATTTTAGTCTGCATCAACTGTACGGTGACTATATCATGTTTGAACATGAAGGTGATGGTGCAAGCTGGTGTGGGAGACCAGGTAGACAGTGTGTAGATTGCTCTAAAGCCGGTAATGATAATGTAACCGCATGTTCCATACGTCAGATGAACGCTGATTTAGCTGCAGCAGTCACACGTCTTGCCAAGTTTATGGAAGCAGAATGGCCCGGTAGTATGTAGAAATTTAAACATTCAGACACTTTCTAAGTAGTCATTTTTTAAACCCGAAATATGTTTCGTGATTTTCAATTTATAGGGAAGACACAGTATAACCTAAAGTGTGTGATATATTTGATGACAGCAATACATTCTTCATGTTTCATGTGGCGATAATTCAAAGGTGATCTGAACATGCATACTACAGCACTCGAATTTGAGTTCTTTTAAGAATGGGTTTGACATAGAAACGCGTGATTTTTATTACATCTAGCAGTAATAATTTACAGTACAATGGTATTACCTTGTATATGCATGCTCTTTTTCCACAGGGAAGCTATTTGTACTCAAAGCTTTGGACGAACCAACGTCAGAACATTCAGACGGTGTATATGGTAGCTCGTCCGTGTTCGGTGAAGGTCGAGGTGCAAAGGTTGCCGTCACAAAACCGAAAGCATCTTGGACGGGTTCCCCAATTTTAGAGGACAGTGCTTTTGTTGTCAAGCGTTTAGGCGAGCTTGCTGTGTGTTCAAAATTCAAGCGAGTAGAGGCCAGTAATCCGTCTGTATCAATTTGTGTGGAGAAGAAATTTCATTCCAATGTAAGGAAACGGTCTCTGTTATCCAGGACAAGACGATCGGGCCATGTTGAACATTCTATGGTGAAGGAAATGCTAGAAGATCTAGGTGAATTAATGCTGTTTGTTTTTTTCCATTCATAATAAACGAATGTTTACCGTAATGCTACAGTTTGATGATGCAGCTAATTACGTAACGAAACACACATGACACGGCTCATATGTCTTTATTATTTAATATAATACCTGTTTCAGCTGATTATAGTTTAACCTCGTGCCCCTTGAATTCACAAAATGCATCTAGAAACGTGGTCTATATTTTATGTCAGGTACTGCGGTTCGAGAAGTTCACGACCATGGCAAGGCCCCATCACTCCATCTTCATGATTCCTATCCAGCAGGGTTATCTATGAACGAAGCATGTGGTGCTGCAACTGGTAAAGTCAGTCAAGATGATGTTGAACGATTTAAAAGGTATGGTGGTGCTTGTCTTATAGCTAGTTCAGCGGACAACTACCGTGACCGGGTCAGCCTTAAGTAGGGGTATAGACATTGAAATTATAACAATTTACAAAGGGTCTGAATTAAACACTATTATCTTATCTAATATGTTTGCATTAGTCGTATCTAAGTTTTACATGAATTACAAAAATACTTACACTGTGTTATTTTGAAGTACGTGTAGTATGTTTAGAACAATTCGACAAGTTCGCTATTCAAACCAAACGATTTTGAAAGTTATTAGCCAAACTTTACAATAAATACAAGTAGACCTCCTATACAAGGATCCCTATCTATTGGCCATCACCACAATTTTGTTAATAATGTACATAGTTTGTTGATCTATGTTTCATACATGTCATTCTGCCATTTTCATGTTTTACATTTTATTCTTATCTTATTTTATATTAAATAGGTCATTCATGTTGGTAACACAACATGGATGACCACGTCAACTCATACATTGCATCTGTTTTGTTTTCTCCCCGGTCGGTCGTAAATACAAGTTATGCAAAGGCATAATACACTTTAAGACTGGTAGAGGAGACAACTGTAGTTACCTTTATTATCTATTTACGGAAATATGGGACGGTTTAGGGACTTTATCAGTCCCTTGAACTGGTCAAAACCGGTTTTGACCAGTTTCTGCCAGTTCTTTTTCGGAAACAAGCCGCCATAAACGTGTTTTTGTTGAAACCGCAAAGTTTTATTTTAATTCTACGCTTTTTTTCCCACCACCTTCCCCTTTCTCCCCTCACAGATTTCAATACGTTTAACTGTTTACAACTTGATTGTGATTTTTCTATGTTCTTTCAGTGTTTCCAATTATGTGGAAATTTTATCCAAGGAAGTTTAAGTTTTGTTAGGGGCCATTTTCCTACAGAAACCCCACAATTTTGTTTGTAATGTACATAGTTTGTTGATTTATGTTTCATACATGTCATTCTGCCCTTTTCGTGTTTTACATTTTATTCTTATCTTGGTTTTATATTAAATAGGTCATTCATGTCGGTAACACAACATGGATGACAACGTCAACTCATACATTGCATCTGTTTTGTTTTCTCCCGGTCGGTCGTAAACATATATATATACTTTTCAAATCATGGTTAATGTATACTCATTCAATGAGACTCTGCTCAGGGTAGTTGTATCGTAGTGTTTATGATTTCTGTGCTCGGCTGGTTGGGGAAAGTGCTACATTCCCTGTCGGATTTTCTCATACCTTTTTTTATACTAATTTCAGGTTGGTCGAATATCCACTAGCCGATGTCACATTTACTAAGGAAGGTCCGCCAGATGCTTGTTGTGGTGTAGAAACGAGACAATGCGAGAGCTGTACTACACCTTCTGGTAACCATGACGACCATTGGGCGTGATGTGGTACCAGAACGATGCAGATGAGGCTAGCAACAAGACTGCAGAGACTTGTTGTCATAGCTCGCGGAAACGGTTGGTATATCTTCATTCATTAATAAACAAGAAAAGTACTAATGCAACGAACGGCATTGCAAGTCATGCAATTACATTTTTGACACCATGATATATTCCTTTATATGTCTTATTGAAACTGGTGTGAATTCATCGTTTTACTTAATCTTTTAACTTCCTTTGCATTATCATTTCCGTATGAAGACATGGGCGGGCTACGGGAAGTAACCGCATGGGATATTTTGTTATTGTAGGTTTGCGTTACCATGACCATTATTCAATGAAATTATCCAGGACTTTGCATTGCTCAATAGTGTATGGGGAATCGCAGCTTAATGTAACAACAACCAGAGTAACAACGATAAATGAATAAAGTCATGCGTAGAAAGAATCTAGTGCTACTTATAGTTTAAACAAAGGGAAATACGTTCTTAATAAAACGGGAGATAATCTCCCATCAATTTATGTACAGTGTATACGTTTAGCTGTGAGTAGATCAGTTGCATAGCGTCGTTAGTGCCAGTAAGTGGTGAATAATACGTATGTTTTCTTATTCAATCAGTTGAAGTTCAGAGAGCTCTGTTTATGAACGTTACCCTGGATGGTTCGTCTGAGCTGTATCAAGAAGGGAGGTATGGAAATATCATTATTACCTGAATATGAATGTAGAAACCATGCATGCATTTGCTATTTTAGTTAACTATGTGCATATACCAGTAGTTGACGTCGCGGAAGTAAAGTTATTGCATTACATTATATATTACATTATTAAGCAGTAAACGTCATAGGCATAGGGCTTTGACATGGTGTATTTCAAAGTATTAGAAGCGACGCATGATAAGAAACAATGCGTTTACACTTTCCACATATTGACTTAATCAAACTCGATGGATAAAATCGACATATCCTAGCATTTTATTTAACTTTTTTGATAAATTCAATATGCATATTATAACCCTTCCAAGACGCTAAACATTGTGTTAATTTCATTATATTTTGACAGGACGGCACGCATCAGTCTAACTTCTACTTCTGTTTTAACAATGGAAGAGTTTGCACAGATGGCGATTTTGGCAGGATTCGATTTTGTCAAATACAGTTCTTCTGATTTTATCGAAGTTTGTGTTAAGGTACAAGATGGTTTACAAACTCACCTGGTCCAATTTCCGGAGGCGAATTTGGTCGGTGTTCCACTTCCGCTTGGAGAGGAGGACGAATATGATTACCCGGATGCGATGAAGAGCGAATCTAGGAAACCCTTGCTATTTGATGTTTCGACAAGTACTAACTACATCGCCGAACATTTCCGATTGAGTCATTTCGTCAGCCCGGGCAAGCGCTTTATAAGACTAGATGCTCTTCTTGTTAGTCTGCTTGATCTAAGTTACGAGGCGTTTGATAATGGCTGCGGCTTTTACGTCATTTCCGTTTCCGGTTACCGACATAGATCAGTAAATATAGACAATATAGCCACTAGACACGAGAAAGAGCGTTTAAGGTACGAAATGGGACAAGCTGTTGAAATCAAACCAAATAAACCGACGAATGAAGACAGTTTGTTTGATTTGGGCTTTGTCTTGATCAAGGTCGCCAAGACGCTCAGAATGCAACGTTTAGCGATCGGTATAGGATGTAAAATGGATAGATTATATATTGAACTCCGACCAATGACAGGTTACGATAATCGACCAATTCATATCTGGGACAGTGGAAATACCAACTTGTTTAGTAGACTACTCCACATCGAATCACTTATACTAAATGGTAAATATCGTTATGTTTTGTTAAAGCCGATCTTCCTTTCTTATTAAGTTAGAATAAAGCAAAACATTATAACATGTGTTATAATTTTGTCACGCACTATTGCACCATAATTAGCCTAGTTACTGTTTCATCTCAATATTTTAGTAACAATTTATAGTTTTTTAAACTGTTGTATTCATAAAAGACAACTTTATGGTATTTACGTGTGACTTATTATTAAGGTCGTTATAGCAGTTCATGAATACGTGAATATCATCAAATATAAGAAATATACTGTCGGTGCCTTACTTTTAGAGATCGATTGATCTTGATCGAGGGTAACATATAATTTCGTGGACACGTATATAACGAACAACGGCCATTGATAACCCAAACTTTAACGCTACCATTACATATGTATGAATGTATTTTAAGGTGGAACGGTGGTGACTGCTAGAAAAGATGCAGTAATCTGTAATAAACCAGTGCTTGGCTATGATTATTTCTACTTTAATTTCGACCTTGATGAACCTGGGTAAGGCACAAGTTGGGGTTTCGTTTATTGCTACCAAAGACAAAAATGTGTGGTTGTTTATGTAGGCGTCCAAATTACTTGGTACACACCATTGGAATATAACATTGTTCGTGCTAGATTTCAATCAGGAATGGCCTGTCCGGAATTCATCAGGGGGCAAATGTTCCCCTTAGCCTTTTCCATTTCTTTTATTAAATGAAATAAACACTACGGCTCTTTTTACAGCGCATGATACATTAAAGTTTTGTCAATACATTCCAAACAACAAATTTGTTAGCCAAGTTCCGAAAGTTATTTACTGGTAACAAACTACTTGTAGTAGCCACTCTGTTTTAGTTTTTACTCAATATTCACTGATTGATGTTTGTCTTATTATCGTCCAGATATTGTCGGCAGTCACATGACGTGTTCTGTGCAGAGACACACGCCTGGAGATACAATGTTAGCCAAGTATTACAGAGACGCCTAACCTCTGCTGCTGGTACCGGCAAATTACCGCGGAAGGATATATTACCGGAAATAGAAAACTGTATTGTTAACACATGTTTATGTAATACTTTTTGGATTCCTATTTTCTAGCAAAAACAACCACCTTTGTATTTTGTTGTAGTTTACTGTTTTATAAGCATTCCATAATTCCATTTGTGATTGTAAAAGAGACAAAGTGCTTGATGACCAGTCGATTGATTCGCCGACTGAACTAGTTGTGTATGTACAAGCAACACACACTGTGAAAAAAGGACACCAAATGTGTTCAGGATATATACCCCTGACCCATAAAAGTACAATACCAACATAAACATACAGGTTTCGTGACAAATGTCTCTATATAGTTTGTATTACTGACCAATGATCATGTTTCTGTTTCGAACAGCATCAAGTAATCATACTGATACAGAAAAGGGTATGAGGAAACCATACAGTGAAGGCGGCACTCAACCTAACCAACCGAGCACAGAAAGCAGTAATACCACAACTACACGGAGCAATGCCCAAACACCATCCATATAAATGATAAAGAACACAAGTCCCCGCCGCAAAAATGCGGGATGACCCAATCTCTTACCCAATACTGTTCAAATACATTACTATTTATAAGTGAACGTGTAAGTTGTAATTACGAAATATATAATTAATGAGCGGTTTTTTTCTCTTTAGGACCCATCTGGAAAGACAAGGTGATCCGGTGTACTAACATGATGTTACGTTATTTGGAGAGGGCCAGTGTACCATTCCAGCCATTGTTGAATAGGGTTTCAATATTCAACACTGAGAACCACAAATCATCCGTACATTCACTAGCATGTCATGATGATAAAATTTGCATCGAGAACACACAGATTTATTCTCTCCTGAGTTAGTCATTCATTTATTAATTTAATTTACATTTAAAAACTTATAGTAAACATGAACTGTTATAGGCAAATGTTTTGGTGAAGCATTTCTGATTTTTCCTGATGCATTTCTGCTGAAGCCAATGTAAAGACTTCCTAAGTAGATGTATCCAAAATGTGAATGTTCGAAATATAGCTACTTTACTTCACATTTATCGAAACTAATCAATAATAGACATGCATCTAGAACCTTGTAAGGATATACACGGTTTGCAAGCAGCTTCTCAAAATGATTAATCAAATTACGTACTTTACCTGACCTTTGAATATACACTGGGTATCACAATTATTCAGTTATGCCGGATTCTAATACTGCTAGAGTATATTATGGGTCTCGTCACCGAGGCTATTATAACGTACAACAACATCAGTAATTCTTATTACAATATTAAAGTTTGTGTTCAATAAAATTGTGACTAGTATTGATGTTTTGTTTGCAGTGCCTGTCATAACGGCTAGGTACACACATAAGGATACAGACGAACTTCTGTTTGGAGGTGTAGACAACCATAGTGCCATCCTGGAGATAGTTGAACAAGAATTGGCATGGAGAGCTGAAGGACATGTCAACGTATATCTTGAAAATGCTAAAGATGTCAATGCATTGAGAAACGTCCTTAAGGTAATTTATGAAGTGCATGCATTACTAAATGGTTGGACTGAATAAGTTTACGCCGACATACTTTAGTGACCTGTACATAGTCCCAGAGCTAAAATTTTAACTCACCATATAATGCTTGCAGTTTTGAACGTCGCAATGAATTGACGGCGTTATAAATACTCTTGGTGTTCTTTTCGGATCTACTACAAACCGTTCTTAGGACTCTCTTTTTGACAATAATTTGGTTAAACATGCTTCTCAAAAGCTTATACTGCAGATACTCGATACTATATTGTCGCCGTGGGTAACGCTAAGTTTCAGTAGGTGACTTTCATAAATGATAGGAAAAGAACAATACTACGCGCAGCGTCTTTTTGTCAAAAACCTGCCGGGTTTCACTAAGTGATCAGTGCGTTAAAAGTATATTGTGCGTTTCAAAATGGAGTGACGTCAATGAATTTTTAGCAGCAGATACACAACGCTTGCCTCATTGTGTCACGTAACAATCATCTGCTTTCGAGAATTATTTTTTGTATATTACGCATAAAAGAAAATTGTAAAGATTATGAAAAAACTAGTCATTTTCGTGTGCGGCGATATGACGTCATAGGTATATTTTGAATGTACATATAATCAAATTATGATAATCGAATAATGCTGTACGTTGTATTTTTATCGGAATTGAATTACTGCACGTTTTGATATCATGTTTATGCATATGACATTACTTTTGGATATACTCACGTACATACTAGGTTATGGCTTTATCATTTAACCTTTCAAGTTTCCAAGTTCCATCGATGGAACTATTTAGTTGTGTGAAAATACATCTTCATGACGTGTTTTTTGTCATCATATCGATCATATTCCTTGCCATTATGAACAAACGCTAATAATATATTCATATAGGGAGTCAATAAAAGGACTCAAAAGTTAGTGAAGGCGATATCACCATAACAACACGTTGCCTTCAAAAAGTTGAAACCATATTAAATTGGTGCATTTTGATTTTTTATCATATGTTTATCTCTCAAAAATTGTTATTCGTGTACATTGTAGATACTGATGATGTATAACAAGAAAGTGACAGATTGACGTTGTTCCTGGACCCAGAAGCTGACGAAGATGACGTCACGATTACGTTACAACGGAAGGTGGAACAATGGTCTGGTTCCGTGTGTCCGTCTTGGAGTAGACTGGTTACTACACCATACACTATCGAGACGATCTCACATAGTAGAAAGAGGCGCAGTGTGGAGAGAAGTAAAGATAGAAATAAGATGAAGTTTGATATAAAGAATTGGGAGGTTGAATGGATGTTAAAATCATAGACAATACAACGTGACCGATCTCCCCTTTGACGGGGATTGTATGTGTTTCATAATACTTCGAGGGTGGTCAATAAGTACTCTAGAAAACGCTCTAATTTATTCATACGATATATTTTACATGTAGATTTTACGATAAGGCAATGCACTTTTAGCTAAAATGTTGTTAGAATCTATGGTTTCGTTAACGTTTTAGTCAAATAGCTCTTTAAATGTTTAATGAAATGTGTTTTAAAGAATGGTATTTGTAGTATCTGATTACGTATTTTATCAATGTCTCGTACAAGATATGTGCGATTATGTTATGATATGTTACTACATTATGATGAAAAGGGATATAGAAATTGGGTATCTAGTGTGCGACATAATCTCTGTTCAAATGGCTTCGGTTATGTTTGGTACAGTCAACACGTTGAAAATACCCAACATTTCCTTCACCAGTATATGCAGACACTGACTGACCAGTATAAACAAATATGGACTGCTTAATGTTCAGAGAGCAGTAAACTATTTTATTATACAAATTTCAAACCACTATTTGGTGTTGAACATTATATAATTGATATAGACATTTCCAAGTTTAGAACAAGTTTAGCTTCTTTCAGATTTTCTAGTCATGGTCTTATGTTAGAACAAGGCAGATATTTTGACATTCCTAAAGAGCATAGAATGTGTCCATACTGTGAGATTTGTGTTGAAGATGAGTTCCATTTCCTTTTATTTCGCCTCTTTACTCGGAATTACGATCTAAATATTTATCCGAATACTATTTTAAAAATGCCAATCTACAGAAATTTTATTTACTAATGGCATGTACAAACTAAACTACTGTTAGAAATTTAGCCATGTTTATATATTATGCTTTTAAATTAAGACGTTCATTCATCGAAGGAATTGGTTAAAAAATTTACAACATCATTATAGTTTTATCATTTACAAGTAACATGCTATAATTGAAAATACTGTTTGTCTTCATGTATATTGTATTATGTATAATTGGGAAATATTGTCTTCATGTATATTGTATTATGTAAAATTGGGAAATATTGTATTTGTATGAAAAACATTATGTTGTATAATATGTCGTGTATGGGCCGGTGGCCTTTAACATGTTTTGAAATAAACTGTAAACTGATTACATCACATAACAATTGTATCAATATTCATGACATAACAAAAATTTGAATAAAGCGGCCCCGACTGTTATATATACATAAAGGTAGATAGCTTTTATTCAGAAAAAGGCTATTAGCCTATCATTCCATAAACATATATACAAATATAAACATAACATGTCAATGGTGGTTGTATGTACACAAATAACATATATACGTATATATAAACTTTTTCATCGTGTAATTACGAAACACATAATTAGTATAAACTAAAGGTATAAATATTGGTATTTAAAAAATGAAAAAAAAGAAAGAACAGAAAAAATAACAGTGTTAAATAGCGATATCAGTATTATAAGTAGTGCATTTCAGACCTTATTTCAAAACTTTTGTAGACAAACAATGATATGTTTTTTTATATATTTTTTATTCTAACTGTTCAAAAGTTCTGCAAATTTCAAAACATTACGATTTTTCCAATAGTATTTTTTAATGTATAATTTTCTTAGATCTTTGTATACTGGACACTCTAGAACGAAATGGAATTCATCTTCTAGACTGCCACAACATCTACATTTGTGTTCTTGAAATGGCAGGCTTTTGCCACCTCCCAGATTCAATTTCTAATTGATGTACCAAAACCCGTAATCGTGTAAGACAAGTTCTAAATTTGTAAGTGGAAATAATATCTACATGTAAATATGGTTGAAAACGAAAATCTGCTAATAGCTTATAGGTTTTTGCTCTTGTTGAATTTTGAAGTTCGCTATTCCAATTTTGAATAAAGACATCTCTAACCCTAGTTTTAAATATTCCCAAAAATAAATTTACGTTTTCTACACCTTGAAATTGCCACACGTAATTAAAACCCAAAGATTCCAGCAATACATATATAAAAAAATTATGCTGAATAATAATCCGATAGTCTATTGAAACGTTGATGAATAAGTCAATGTTTTACGAGGGGCGTTTATTAAGTTCCAGAAAAAGTTGCATATAATTTTCCATGTTTGCTAAAACGCCATATAATCCATTAAGGTTTCGAATTAAGGTGACATTGCTATTGCATTTGTCGTAACATCAGGAATAGCTAGTTGGAAAACTTGCGATGGGCCGCATAAATTATTTATGCCAATTAATGATTTTTTGTTGCCGTATTAGAATCGCCCGTCAAATGCTAGTAAAGTAAATTATTGGAATTTGGTCAGTTTGCGTCTTTTAGCAGGATAAATGTATACTTAAAACAGTGGAATCAATAACAACTGCCTGTTTAGAACGTTGCATGGCACTAAGTAGGATGTTTGAATAAGATGAACGCTTTCAGACTGCCAGTAATACTGCTGCGTATTTATTATTATTATTATACCATATTTATATAGCCCTTTTTTCATGTATACACACGTTCAAAAGTGCTGTACAGTCCCGACTAATACATGTTTAAAACAATATACAATGTACATAAAATATACAAAAACATTTTTATCAACGCTATTTAGTCTCCCATCAGTATCATATTGCCGAAACCAAATGCAACATAAAACTTAGGAGACATGGTATATAGAAAAACTTTGCTACAATAAGATAGTGGTGTACAACGATTTGATTATCAGTAGGGGTATTAACTGAATGTAAACCTTAACTAGGACAAGGATAACGTCAAGTACCATTACCACATGTCCTTAACCCTTAAAGGAATAGTGATACTTCCTTTAAAAGGGGGATGACTCACAGATGACATAAAGTTACTATCATCATATGTGTTACAAAGGTCGAAGAAATAACATACTTTCTTCAAGACCTTACCATAAAGGTCGAAGAAATAACATACTTTCTTCAAGACCTTACCACACTTTGAAACGGGGCTCTACTTAACCCAGTAAACGGGCGTCTACTTAACCATGAACTTCAGCATGAATAAGCTATAGTAAAATAATGCGTTTTCAGGGCTTTCTTGAAGGACGGGAGTGTTTTACTGTCTCTGACTGCTGTTGGCAGTGCATTCCAGAGTTTCGGTGCAGCAGCTGTGAAACATCGGTCACCGTAGGTCACAGTCCTCGTCCTTGGCACAACTAGAAGAACAGAATCATGTTGAGACCTTAGCTGTCTTTGTGGAGTATATACTTCCAACATACATCTGATGTAGCCAGGCGATTTTCCATGTAGTGCTTTGAAAACATGAGTCAAAACCTTGTACTCTACTCTGTACTGTACAGGCAGCCAGTGAAGATCCTTTAGTACAGGAGTGATGTGATTGTAACGCGGTGTCCGTGTGATGAGGCGGGCAGCTGTATTTTGAATAATTTGTAGTTTATTCAGAATGGTTTTCGGGGTGCCACATAATAATGAATTGCAGTAATCTAGTCTCGATGTTACTAAAGAATTAATCAGGGATTTTGTTGCATCAACAGTCAAATATTGTCTGATTTGACCTATTTGTCGGATCTGCATGAAACACGACCTTGAAACAGAGTATACATGTTTATCCATGTCCAAATGTGAATCCAACATTGCACCAAGGTTTCTCACCATCGATGATGGTTTGATTACAGCGTCACCAACTGTCACTGTGAGATTCTCGGCTGTGCTGGCATTCCATTTTGGTACAAACAGGATTACCTCTGTTTTGTCAGCATTTAGTTTCAGCAAATTATCTTTCATCCAGTGCAAGATATCCTTCAGACAAGCTTCAATTCTTTGCAGAGTTTCATCCCGCGAGACACAATCTGTTGGTTTGAACGCCATATATAATTGTGAGTCATCAGCGTAGAAATGATGTTGCAATTGATGCTTTCTACAGATTGCACCGACTGGTTTTGTGTACATGATGTAGTTCTTTGGACCAAGCACAGATCCCTGTGGTACGCTGTAGTTCATAAGTACAGGTTTTGAAAGCTCTCCATCTATACAGACAGTCTGGTAGAGGTCACACAAATAGGATTTCATCCACGCTAATGGCTTGCCTGTTATACCGAAATGATTTTTAAGTCTGCCTAGTAGAGTGTTGTGATCAATTGTGTCAAATGCTGCAGACAAATCCAGCATTACAAGGACCGTAGCTTTATTCTGATTTAGAGAGCAAAGGATGTCATTTTGCACACGAAGAAGAGCCGTTTCAGTAGAGTGAAATTTTCTGTATGCTGACTGACGTTCTTCGTGGAGACCATGTAGTGCTAAATGCTCTTCCAGTTGATCATCGACTACCTTCTCAAGAACTTTGGAAATGAAGGGTAAGTTTGACACAGGTCTATAATTTTTCAGTACATTTTGATCAAGGCCTGGCTTCTTTATCAGTGGTCTTATGCTGGAGCTTTTAAAAGCATTGGGTACATAAGCACTTTTGAGTGATGCATTGAATATTCTTGTTAATAGTGGTAGTAGTTCATTCAAGCAATCCTTCAACAGCCATGTTGGTATAGGATCAAGTTCACATGATTTACTAGGTGATTTATTTATCAGTTTTCGGATTTCATCCTCTGATGTTGGAGAAAATTCGGACAATTGCTCTTCTTCGAAATGAGTATATTATGACAGGAAGGAATGACCTGTTGGGAATCAGACGTCAGACGTCAGACGTTTCTGTTTGGTTAAGCGACACTTTCACATGCTCTTCAAGGCGACTTACCATGTTAATACCTTTACGTCATGCATTATTAAGAATATAAAGCATATTATTGTGACAGGTGATTTGTGTCATTTAATTGTCTAGGTAACATTTAGTCAGAACATGTTAATAACGTACGGCAAGAGATAACGTTGCCCTGGGTTGTCATTAGTGACGATACTATAGCAGCAGCTTGAGTAATGTTACAATATTAATAAAGAATTGTTTTATTTTAATGCAAAATTTGAATTTATTTGAACTAACGATACACATTAAAGACCATTTTTTCTGAAACCTTTTGTACGACCCTAGTTAATAGCATTACACAATTACATGGAACAATGTCCATACATAACCTAACAAAAAATGAAAAGCCTACGACCCCGCAATAAAAGATCTAGTTAACATAGGTCAACAAAAATGAGCAAAAGATGACCATAAGTGACAGAATAAGCGTAGCTGAACTTGTTTAGCTCTCCAAATGTCCACTGTTTCGATCGTCTATATGCAGAAATCAACGTTCTATATATACATGTTGATGAATAACCCAATGTTCAATATATTCACGTAGATAAATAACTCAATGTTCTATATATTCACCTTGATGAATAACCCAATGTTCTAAACAGTCACGTTAATGAATAACTCAATGTTCAATATATTCACGTTAATGAATAACTCAATGTTTAATATATTCACGTTAATGAATAAATCAATGTTCTATATATTCATGTTGATGAATATCTCAATGTTATATATATTCACCTTGATGAATAACTCAATGTTCTAAATAGTCACTGTTGTGTTTGTATATAATATAAGAACACTTGTGTAAAGCTGAACTACTATTTAATAACTGATTTACTACAGAGTGTGGCAGATAGAGATAAGGCTAGTAGGCGGGGCTTATAAGTATTGTTAGCTTATTTGTTCTACTGTTTGTATCCGTTTCTACTGTGATGCATGTGTATACTGTATGTTAGTAGCTTTATTAGTGAGTGTATAAGTGATATAGGTAATAAATACCAGTAGATCTAGTAGTAGTAACACAAAAACACAGCTCAACTTTGAACTTGATTTATCATTAAAAAGGCAGATTTCTATAATCGTTCAACTTCTTAACATACACAAAACAACAATGAACAATCATATATCCAATATCGACTGACAAACTGACGTTGATCCAACCCATAAACCCCTGTCAAACTGACGTTGACCCAACCCGTATACCTTTGTCAAACTGACGTCGACCTCACCGGTATACCGTAGCCAAACTAACGTCGACTACACCTTAATTAGCCCTAATATATCTAACACATATATCTCAGCTCTCAACCTGCAGTCAAACCTTAACGTTGACACAGTCTATATCAGCATCATAGAATAAGATCTATTTAACAACAGTCAAACTTAATTGACTCAAATACTCACTGAATATATAGTAGAAATCTATTTATGTTAATGTTAATAATAAAAGAACATCACTAGTAGGCCCTTTTAAATACACTCTTAAGAGATTCAAAAACACGAATCTATAATAATATCTATAGCTTATTATTTAAACTGTAAGACTACAATAATGTCTTATTAATATAAAGATTAACTGGTTATATATATATACGTGGAACATTAAGCGGAATCGGACTTTTTAGCGGATTTTACATATTAGCGGACTTAATTTATTTTCCGGCCGTTTTGACGGAATAAAAGCTGAAGACTGATTTCTGTCCTGGTATTTATAGACAAATCGCGCTATGATATTGGCTTGAAATTCGCCCGCTTCCAAACTTTCAAATGACGCAACGTTCAATCACGGCAAAGAGCGGATTTCAACAACCAATGAAATCGTTCCGCTAAACTTAGAACTGTTGTGTTCGTACGCTAGTCAAAAACTTAGATCCGCAGAGCAATCCGCTAAATCAGGATTATTCAATACTCGTTTAAGTTACAGAAAAATGAATCACAGTTCAATAATCAGTATATCATGCCACGCATTTAAATACTTTGGGTTATAATATTGACTTAGGTTTGATTACCCTCGTCTGTCAATCACTTGGACTTGTTTCCGCTCAAAACATCCGCTAAAGATTTCACTGCTGGTGAAGAATGAAGTCTATTACCATTATGTTTACGCGTAGCGAAGTATTTGCGAGTGGCTGGAATACCTTGTACAAAGGTAATTTAATTGCAATAATAGTTCTTGATCACAATGTCAAAATATCGCGAGTAATACAGATTGTCATATGTTTTCGCGACCCGAACAGACCCATCGTTCTGATTGCTCTCGACTGTAGTCACATTTTGTGAATAGCTAGCACAATTTAGAGTGTTATTTGGTTGATCAACAATGTAGTTAATCATGAATTAGTTATAAGCTGTATCAACAGTCTGTTAAATGACTTAAAAATACAGACAAGCCAGTCTACATATCACACTTCCCCCTCCCCATTATCAGAATATCCTCCTGGATATTAGTAAGGCCCACTAGTGAAAGCTCATTTTAAACCCTTGAAATAAACTTTGCCTAACTCATTAAACAACATATAACAATATAACAACATATATCAACAATACAATATTAGAATGAATTAAAAGTTAATTTTGGTGTTCATGACACGACATATAAGATTCTTCATAATCAAATGTTCTATAGTGTCCACATTGGCATTAATGTCTATAGTGTTCATGACACCTACTATTATGTTTAACTCATCTCTCTGAATGAATTGATATAGCACAATATGACACACACTAACAATGAATTAAGTGTCCAGTGTTCATAACACAAATATTTAGTATCAGTGTCCCTGAAATAATTCAAGACATAGCACAATATGACACATACCTTAATGATGAATTAAGTGTCTAGTGTTCATAACACAAATATTTAGTATCAGTGTCCCTGAAATAATTCAAGACATAGCACAATATGACACATACCTTAATGATGAATTAAGTGTCTAGTGTTCATAACACAAATATTTAGTATCAGTGTCCCTGAAATAATTCAAGACATATACCACACAAATAACTGGTAATAGATAATCACACATACAATGAAAAATTCAATATATGTCCAGTGTGCATTGCAGACATTCAGTAATTTGGAGTGTCCATGAAGTCATTAAAAACATATATACAATGAAAGGTATGTCTAGTGTTCATGGCACAACAAGTAATTGGTTATTGAAACATCAGATAGTTATTTTCAATAGACATCAGTTAATAAGGTCAATAGACATCGGAATTGGATATTGAAACATCGGATTGTAAGTTTCAATAGACATCGGTGGATAAGTCCATTTGACATCGGAATTGGATATTGAAACATCGGATTGTAAGTTTCAATAGACATCGGAATTGGATATTGAAACATGAAACTGTAAGTTTCAATAGACATCGGTAGATAAGTCCATTTGACATCGGAATTGGATATTGAAACATCGGATTGTAAGTTTCAATAGACATCGGAATTGGATACTGAAACATCGGATTGTAAGTTTCAATAGACATCGGAATTGGATATTGAAACATGAAACTGTAAGTTTCAATAGACATCGGTGGATAAGTCCATTTGAAATCGGAATTGGATATTGAAACATCGGATTGTAAGTTTCAATAGACATCGGAATTGGATATTGAAACATCGGTTTGTAAATTTCAATGAATTGACATCGGTAGATAAGTTCATTTGACATCGGAATTGGATATTGAAACATGAAATTGTAAGTTTCAATAGACATCAGTGGATGAGTCTATTTGACATCGGAATTGGAATTTGAAACATTACTCAGTCAGTATCTAATATTGGTTGAAATTCACTGTTCAGCATTACTTATTTTGATCTATTTCATAACTTGTTTTATACACAATTGTTTTTCATTCATTCAGGGTAAGTCTCAAAGGGACCTTAAGGGTAGAGAGATCAATGGTTTTCTGTACTTTGCTCTTTTGGATCATTTCCAACATCTTAACTTGTTCTAATTCTGCTGGTGTTGGTAATTTCCCAGTGGCAATTTCTTTTAACAGTTGATAGGTGTATAATCTAGACTTAGCTGATGCTGACATAGATTGTTGGTTTTTGGAGCCAGGTAACGCCAGATAGTTGTACTTGTCCAAAAGTTCCACTCTGGGTTGGTCTACACCAAATCCCCCATTACATTTCTCAATAGCCATAGCTGTGAACTCAAACTCTAACAACATTCTGTCGGGTGACATCTGCTTCCAATTCCTTGGTGGCCACTTAATATTTTCACCAACAAGAATACTTTCTGGCTCCACTAAGCCCCATTCCCTACGGCCTGGTGCACACATGGGCATAACCCCAGAAGTTAACAACGCCTCACACCTTTCTTTCAAGGAATTCTTATCGGTGGTTACATCACTGACTTTACTTGCTAATAATTTATCTTGCTCTTTATCTTCATCATTTTCATTATGAATTTCAATTGGGTTTCTTTTTCTTTTTGGTATTACGATGATTCTTCTGATTCCATGTTCAGTTCGTACTAACTTTAACGATCTTTCTGGAGATTTATGTACACTATTCTGTTGGTTTTCATCTTCTAAGTCCGTTTCAACGTCGTCTTCTAAGTTCACACTTTCATTTTGTCCTCCTGATGGCATTTCTTCCCCGTGTTCAACTCTATTTTCACTGTTATCAGCTTCCTCTAAATTCACACTCTCTTCCCTTATTTCTTCATTTAATTTAACTCTTTTCCCATTATCATTGACATATTTACCGGTTTCCTCTAAATTCTTATTTATCACACTTTCTTCCCCCGATGGCACTAATTCAATTTCTTCATTTAACTTAACTCTTTTACCGTTATCATTGACATCGTAACCGGTTTCCTGCAAATTTTTATTTATCTCACTCTCTTCCTCTGATGGCACTACTTGGATTTCTTCATTTAACTTAACACTTTTACCGTTATCATTGACATCGTAACCGGTTTCCTGCAAATTTTTATTTATCTCACTCTCTTCCTCTGATGGCACTACTTGGATTTCTTCATTTAACTTAACACTTTTACCGTTATTATTGACATCGTTACCGGTTTCCTCCAAATTCTTATTCATCACATTCTCTTCTCCTGATGGCACTAATTCAATTTCTTCATTTAACTTAGCTCTTTTACCGTTATCATTGACATTGTTATCGATTTCCTCTACATTCTTATTTATCACAATCTCTCCTCCTGATGGCACTAATTCAATTTCTTCATTTAACTTAACTCTCTTCCCGTTCTCGTTAACACGTTTACCGGCTTCTTCCATTTCCTTTCTCAACTTAAAACTATTTCTCCACCCCCTTCTTATGTTATTTATTTTGACGGCACTATCTTCTTGTTTCCCCGCCCAATTCAGTATTAGCCGCCTCGCTTCCAAAGCATTCATAGAATCCCACGGCTCAGGGCTTATGATCCTTGAATAATCCTCCGGGTACACAGAAAAGTAAAAACAATTATTAACCCCTAAAAATGACTTCTGGTAGCCATTTGTCTCAATGAAATGTACCTTACTACAATGTTTAGCCAAATCTGTTACCCTAGTAAATTTCCTCCTCTTTATACAATAAGGACACATAACTGACTGTCTTCTGTGCTCTTTTGAAATCATATGACCATGTAACTCCGTTCTCCCCGGAAAAACCTTGTCACACAACCAACACTTTTCCATTGTCTGCAATTAAACAAAAACATTGTTAATAACACATACATGATGAACTTAGTATTGACACATAGTCAACTATGTTTGACGTCTAGTTCACAGCACTGTTCCGTTATCTGTCAATAGATACAAGTTGATCTATTGAATAATTTTATACAAGTTAATATTTTCCAAATGTGCAATATAACTGTGCAATACACACATATATAATGTATAATGTACAATTCACCCTTTGTCAACTTGTACCCAAATCACATCTGGTACCTATAAATCACACATGTACCTATAAATCACATGTGGTACCTATAAATCACATCTGGCACCTATAAATCACATCTGGTACTTATAAATCATACATGCACCTATAAATCACATCTGGCACCTATAAATCACATCTGGTACCTATAAATCACACATGTACCTATAAATCACATCTGGTACCTATAAATCATACATGCACCTATAAATCACATCTGGCACCTATAAATCACATCTGGTACCTATAAATCACATCTGGCTCCTATAAATCATATCTGGTACCTATAAATCACATATGGCACCTATAAATCAGACATGGTACCTATAAATCACATCTGGTACCTATAATTTGCTAATTCGCTGGACTTTTGATTTTTAAAAGTTCTCTCTTTACCCATACTGGCACATTCCTACCCTCATAGGGACATAACCTATCAATATGATATGCTTTAGGTTTCTGATTATTTGAACGCTTTACACAACATATCAAATCATCTAATGTACTGGTTACAACATAAGGACCTTTCCACTTATTGATAAGTTTTGTACAGACACCTTTCTTTCTGGTTGGATCATGTAACCACACAAGTTGACCCTTTTGAAATTTCCTTGCTCGTGCATTTGTATCATAGTGCTTTTTCTGGTAATTTGCTACTTTATGTATGTTTTGTCTTGCAAAGTTATGAACTTGTATTAATTTATTTTTCAGTGTGTCTACATATGTTTCATCATTTATTTGCCTATTTTCATCATTGAAGGGAAGCCCAATCACTGCTTGTAAAGGCATAATGTTTTCACGACCTAGCACCATTTTGTTTGGAGACACTTTTGTGGAACTGTGTGTGGAACTACGGTATGCCATCATGACAATTGGAAGGAAACGATCCCAGCTGGTATGGTCTTTCGCGCAGTAGGGAAGTAACATTGACAAGAGTGTCCTGTTAAAGCGTTCTACCAAGCCGTTAGCTTGGGGTCTAAGACTGGTTGTATGGGTTTTCTCAATTCCCAGATGCGTACAAAGTTCAACAAATAATTTCGACTCAAAGTTCTTCCCTTGGTCTGTGTGCACTTGTAGCGGTGCTCCGAACCGGACTATAAAGTTATTGATAAAAGCTTCTGCAATTGTCTTTGCTTCTTGATCTGGTAGAGCAACACATTCTGTCCATTTTGTAAACCAGTCGCAAATAACTAGTATGTATTTGTTGCCTAATTTGGTTTGTGGAAGAGGACCTAGTATGTCCATACCAATGCGCTCCATTGGTTCACCTACTATATACTGGCCTAACGGTGCCTTATTTCGTGAACGCGACAAGTTTCTTGCTGCACACGCATCACACGTTTTACAATATTGTTTAACGGTATCAGATACACCTGGCCAATAGAAATTTCGACGAACTTTGTCAAGGGTCTTGTCGAATCCTAAATGAGCTGCTGTTGCAACATCATGACTATAATGCAAAACATCGTTTTGCATACACTTGGGCACAATTAGTTGGAAATAAGTAGACCCAAACTCATCGACAAATTTTCTATACAGTACACTATTATAGATTTCTAATCGGTCCCACTGACGCCAAAGCATCTTCAGTTGTGAAGAGCCACCTGACACTTTATTCCAGGCAGGCCTAGATTCACCTGATAATTTTACTGTGATCAATGGACCTATATCGTTATCGGAGAGTTGCTTGTTTTCAATATCTTTACTACTCCAACCATCAAGCATAATTTGATGTGGAATAACTTGTTTTTCTGCCTCTTTTTCAGAATCTTGTCTGGTAGTAACTCGGGAAACTCTCTCATGAGGCTCGATCACCATATCACTTTGATTTGATTCATCACTGGTATCATGTATATTCTCTTCATTTAATATTTGCTGCCTAGTACATGTTTTACATGGTATTCTAGACATGGCATCCGCATTATTATGGGATTTGCCCGGTCTATGTATCACATTGAGATTGTACGTACTCATCTCTTGTAACCACCTAGCGGTCTGACCAGTTGGAGTTTTCAGACTGCGCATCCAACTAACCGCTGAATTGTCTGTTCTTAGAAGCACTTCCTGACCGTACAAATATGGATGAAAATTCTTAAGTGCTACAACAACTGCTAACAGCTCTTTTCTTGTGATACAGTACTGCTGTTCATGTATATTCATGGTTTTGCTCATGTAAGCAATAACATGCTCACTTCCATCCTGCTCTTGTGATAACACAGCTCCTACAGCCTTATCACTGGCATCGGTATCTAGAATAAACTTGCTGTCTAGACGAGGATACGCTAACACTGGAGCACTTATCAAAGCATTTTTGAGAGCTTGAAATGATACTTGACACTCTGGAGTCCATGTGAACTTAGCCTTTTTCTCACATAATTTGTGCAATGGTCGCGCAATATCGGCAAAACCTTTTACGAAGCGGCGATAATATGAGGCTAACCCCAGAAAGCTACGCACATGTTTAGCATTTAAAGGAACAGGCCAGTTCTTAACTGATTCAATTTTCTTTTCATCTGTATGAACACCACTTTCCGAGACAGTGTGACCGAGGAATGTGACAGATTTTTGAAAGAATATACACTTTGAACTTTTTAATTTCAGATTAGCATCTTGAAGTCGTTTGAAGACATTCTCTAACCTTTCTAGACACTCATCAACAGTTTGACCAGGTGTGATGATATCATCCATATATAGGAGTGATTCTACCCATTGAATACCTCTCAAAATATCTGACATTGCACGCTGAAATGTTGAAGGAGAGTTCACTAAGCCAAAAGGCATCACACAGAATTGATAGAGTCCATGAGTTGTGGAGAATGCAGTCTTAGCCTTATCTTCTGGGTCCATTTTAATTTGCCAGAAACCAGAACAAAGGTCCATACAATTGAACCACTTGGCACCCGCGAGAGCATCTAAACATTCATCCACGCGAGGAATTGGATATGCATCTTTGACCGTCACATCATTTAACTTGCGATAATCTACGCAAAAACGAGTGGAATTATCTTTCTTGGAAACCAGCACTATCGGCGAGGACCATGGACTATTGGAAGGCTCAATAACACCTTTTTCCAACATACGATCTATCTCATCCTTTTCACTTTGACGCTTATAGAATGGTTGCCTTCTAGGAGGTTGTCGTATTGGTATTGCATTACCAGTATTAATTTTGTGCATCACTCTATCCGTACACCCTAGCTCGTCACTAGATGAGACGAATGTATCTCTATACTTATGCAACAATGTGACAAGGCGTTGCTTTTCTGATTCATTCAAATTTACCGAACTTCTATCTAGAAGGTCCTTTAAATGATCGGGAAAATTAGAAATGTCTATAGTTTCAACACTTTTGTGATCACAGAAGTTCATACCCCTTTTTACAATATTAGCACATTTATGTACCTGTGTCACATCGGACCTAGTTTCTTCATAGGAGGAATTACAATTTGCTATACCAGTTCCTTTATGTAACACAATAGTTTCATCACTTTGGTTAATAATGCCAATTCCAAGTTCATCCGCATGTGGATCAACTATACCCTCCACTATATCCACATTAGACCCAAATTGATTTGTGATGTCACTTTCAATATAACCTGATTCAGGCAATTGATCACTCCCTGGAATACTTACTTTAATGTATGTCATAGATCGCGACTGAACTTCGACTTTCTCACTAACTATGACTCTACAGACGCGTAAAGCTTCACTTATAGTGTAACACTGAATACACTCGCCTGAACGCATCTTCAACTTAAGAGTGTCCATGTCCCAGTTACGAACATGTTTTAATATAAAATCTTGACCTATTATGCCTTCAGCTGTGATGTCACACACTATTATAGGATGCACTATTTGAATATGACCTAATGTTAAACAAAAATTTGATTTACCATACACTTTAATATTAGAACCATTCACCCCTTGAATTTGCATATTCTGTTCTATTAAATTACCCATATTCAGTTGGTCATATGTTGCCTTTGAAATCAATGTAGCTGTGCTACCACTATCTAACAAAAATTGTATTGGTTTTTCCTTTATTCGACCCTTTACATAGAGGCCATTGTCAAACACGGTTTGGTCACCAACTTGACCGATACGCGGAGCATATATGTTATTTTCAACATCTTCAGTTTTAATTATAGGCCTGTTTGATACACTTTCTCTCGACGCCTTCTCTTGACCTACAGGGAAGACGGCTTGTCGTTTCCCCCTTGGAAACGAGAGAAACCATTTTCAGAACTTTGGTTTCTCCTATTCGGGCATTGTCTATAGAAGTGGTCAGGTGACTGGCATATAAAACAAGCCCTTGGACCTGTTTGAGGTTTTCTCTTGTTTCCCATCTCAATCTGATCTAGTCTGGTTTGAATTGATTTAAGGGTTTTCTGTAGCTCATTCTCACTTTCAGCACTATTTTCACTACCGGTATCACCATTTATAGACCATTGGCTATTAATTAATCTTACTGTTTCTTTACGTTTGTTGTAACTTGCAGATTCTCCTAGTAATTCATCATACCTTTCAACAACATCTACCGCTGCAGTTACAGTTCTACAATCCCGATCCATAACTCGGCATCTCATTTCCACAGAAAGCGCCTTAATGAATTGCTGAAGAGCAAGCATCTCTTGCGCTTCTAGCTCTAAATTACCGTAGGCTTTTCGAGCCAATACACGCAAATCATCACCAAACGCTGCAATGGATTCTCCATGCAACTTTGAACGGGTTTGAAACTTAGATAGCCACCTAGCTTGCTGACGAGCACTACCAAAACGCTGTTCCAATGATGACGCTAACCGGCGATAACTACGCTTTTCAGAAGCAGGAATACTTGTGTAAAACACCCTAGCTTGACCCTTTAAACTAGCTGCCAGAGTCAAGAGCATCTCCTCATCATTCCATCGGCCCAGTGCTGCACAATCTTCAAACCGGGATATATACTGTTCCCAGTCTTCATCACCGCTGAACGGGTCTGGTTTAATTGTTATTGATGGTCGCTTTTGTCTAGAACAGCAATGATTATTATGGTTGTCATTACGTCTGTCTCGTCTGTCCTGGCCTTCGTCATCACGACGTATTGGAGATTCATTTATTTCTCTATCACCTTGACCCTGATTGAATTCTATTTCTGAATCAGAGTTATCCATCATGTTAATGGAAAAATAGGATTATATATATAAATTTATGTATAGTTATATATATCACACTTGTTGACCTTAAATTGACCTGTATAACAGGGAGCTTTCTTTAAATGTAACCTGAATGTGTGTGTATTTCAGTATATTATATAATGATTCTCGCTTTGATGTTGAAGCACTTGATTCCCTAATGTTCCATGTATATGCACTATGTTTATTGTATTGAATAAACTTTATCACACTTTGTTTCACTGTTATATAAAGCTTCTATAATTGACACTAATTGAACGTTTAAATATTCAATTAACACAAAATGCACTGTAGAACTTTGTTGAGTTCGTGATACCAGGTAAAACTAATATCTGCACTTCTGACACCAAATTGTTAGCTTATTTGTTCTACTGTTTGTATCCGTTTCTACTGTGATGCATGTGTATACTGTATGTTAGTAGCTTTATTAGTGAGTGTATAAGTGATATAGGTAATAAATACCAGTAGATCTAGTAGTAGTAACACAAAAACACAGCTCAACTTTGAACTTGATTTATCATTAAAAAGGCAGATTTCTATAATCGTTCAACTTCTTAACATACACAAAACAACAATGAACAATCATATATCCAATATCGACTGACAAACTGACGTTGATCCAACCCATAAACCCCTGTCAAACTGACGTTGACCCAACCCGTATACCTTTGTCAAACTGACGTCGACCTCACCGGTATACCGTAGCCAAACTAACGTCGACTACACCTTAATTAGCCCTAATATATCTAACACATATATCTCAGCTCTCAACCTGCAGTCAAACCTTAACGTTGACACAGTCTATATCAGCATCATAGAATAAGATCTATTTAACAACAGTCAAACTTAATTGACTCAAATACTCACTGAATATATAGTAGAAATCTATTTATGTTAATGTTAATAATAAAAGAACATCACTAGTAGGCCCTTTTAAATACACTCTTAAGAGATTCAAAAACACGAATCTATAATAATATCTATAGCTTATTATTTAAACTGTAAGACTACAATAATGTCTTATTAATATAAAGATTAACTGGTTATATATATATACGTGGAACATTAAGCGGAATCGGACTTTTTAGCGGATTTTACATATTAGCGGACTTAATTTATTTTCCGGCCGTTTTGACGGAATAAAAGCTGAAGACTGATTTCTGTCCTGGTATTTATAGACAAATCGCGCTATGATATTGGCTTGAAATTCGCCCGCTTCCAAACTTTCAAATGACGCAACGTTCAATCACGGCAAAGAGCGGATTTCAACAACCAATGAAATCGTTCCGCTAAACTTAGAACTGTTGTGTTCGTACGCTAGTCAAAAACTTAGATCCGCAGAGCAATCCGCTAAATCAGGATTATTCAATACTCGTTTAAGTTACAGAAAAATGAATCACAGTTCAATAATCAGTATATCATGCCACGCATTTAAATACTTTGGGTTATAATATTGACTTAGGTTTGATTACCCTCGTCTGTCAATCACTTGGACTTGTTTCCGCTCAAAACATCCGCTAAAGATTTCACTGCTGGTGAAGAATGAAGTCTATTACCATTATGTTTACGCGTAGCGAAGTATTTGCGAGTGGCTGGAATACCTTGTACAAAGGTAATTTAATTGCAATAATAGTTCTTGATCACAATGTCAAAATATCGCGAGTAATACAGATTGTCATATGTTTTCGCGACCCGAACAGACCCATCGTTCTGATTGCTCTCGACTGTAGTCACATTTTGTGAATAGCTAGCACAATTTAGAGTGTTATTTGGTTGATCAACAATGTAGTTAATCATGAATTAGTTATAAGCTGTATCAACAGTCTGTTAAATGACTTAAAAATACAGACAAGCCAGTCTACATATCACAGTATTACAAGCTGACCAATGTATACAGTAACATACACAACAGTTCTCCCTTCTTAAATTTGAAGTTGGCTGATCTGAAAATAGCACCTGTAAAATAATCATCTTATAATGATAGCATCTACGTATCCAAAGTAAAAGCATTATCATAAATATAACTGTTAGAAACATCATGAGTGTTTATACTTGTTCCAATTAGTAAACTTGTTTGAATTAGTTATGATTGTTTATGAAAGGTCATTTCATCATTTCACAATCTCCACTGAACTAATGTTTATTACCATACATGTAGTTAATGGTTTGCTAATATTTACACACTCAAATGTTTATACAGTTCTCAGTATGTGAGCCGATCAGGTGGTTTATGCTCCCTCATAGGATATCTGCGTTCCTTGGTTATGTCACCTGAGCTTAATCTACTCTCACTACTTATGATATTATCTTGAGTAGGCACTTTCTCTTGATTACCAATTTCTACCAAAGGAGTATTTCCCATATGTTTATCTGGGATAGTAGATAAAGTCGGAGTAACCGGGTTAAGTGGTAAACTTTCACTTTCGCGGTATTGTGATTGATTAGTAATTTCCGATTTGCGTAACTGATTAACATGCCTTCTCCAGACTTGATTATTTCCTAAGTCAATTTTATACATGAGAGGTCCCTCACGGGATAAAATTGTACCTGGTAACCACTTTTCGGTTGCCGTAGGCCTATAGTCTCGCGCTATAACCTTGTCACCGATTTCTAATTCTCTAAATTTCCGAGATTCGGACGTAGCTAGTTTCATTCTTTGCTTTTCAACATAGCCGTCTGTATCTGGTTTTAATTAATCTAGTTTAGTCGTTCTACCAATCCGTTCGTGGATGGTTTAGCTACCGCGGTTCTTATATGAAAAATGCCATTATTCTTCATAAATTGTAAAAATGAATCTGAAGTAAATTGAACTCCATTGTCGCTAAATAACTGTTTTGGTAATCCATATCGACTGAAAACAGTTCTTAAAACTTGAATTGTTTTGTCAGCGGTCGTGCAATTACCCATGTCTGCAATTTCCGCCCATTTGCTTCTAGCATAGATAATGACTAAAAACATGCGACCTTGAAATGGACCTACAAAATTCAAATGTACTCTTTCAAAATTAGTACGTGCATTTTCCCAAGTGGTAAGGGAACAATTCCAGGTAAAAATGGTTGAACCCTACCATTCATTTTAACAAGCTGAGTCATACCTTAAAATGTTCCTAAATGATTGTGCGTTACGATCCATGAAATTTTTTACCAAACTCATGGTGGCATTTTGATAAATCCAAGATGGCGTCCAAGATGGCCGCGAAAAAAGGAAACATCACATTTCATCAAATTACAGCCTCTGGGACATTGGATATGATATTTATTATGGGAATAAGTCGTTTTTACAATAGAATGTATGTTGTTCTTGTCATATAAGGTGATTTTGGTGGAACATTGAGGGTGATTTAATTTTTTTCATCATATTTATCACCAAATAAAGGCAAAAAATAGGGGGTAGGGTAAGAATTTTAACAACCCAGGAAAATTTTGACCGCATATATAGCATTTCTGTTGTTAAGTATATGCTATATAATTGGGGGAAATGAAAATGTTTACAAATATACAATATAAAAGTACTTAAATGATGACAATTGACAATCAAAGTGGGTGGGGTACGATTTTATTAAAATCTGAAAAGTGGTAATATTTTACCTTTGATACATATTTGAGACACTATAGCATAAATTGTTTACGTTTTCTCACTCCTTCAGTTAGGACAGTTGATATATGTTTCATTTATGCATCTTTCAATCAATATTTCAAGCATTTTCTCATTTTTTGTCTTGAATTGGCCCAAAAAATGACAATTTTTTAGGGTAGGGGTAATTTTGTTAATAATGAAACCCTTTCAGCGATGGCATAGACTGGACTTGTTAATGATGAAGAAGAATTTTAGCATTAGTGCACTTGTAACAAAATTTGTACCAATACAAGGTTTGTCAACATTGGTGTCAAGGTCATATTAGAGGTCAAATGTCAAATTCTGAAGGAATTTTTGCAATATGTATGCATGCACACAAACAGGAAAAATGTACAGGAATAAATGTCTTATGTTCATATCACTGTCTTTAACAATGTACAAGTGCAGCTTATTTCTTTGATAAAAGAAAACATTTCTTAGCCATGGCAACTGGAAATATGGTTTCCAATATGGCGACCATCATCTCCATGTATATATTATATTATTCATAATCCAGCCAAATTAGCATTAATATGAAGGTAATTGTTCATGTTTTTATTGCCCCCTCTCTGTATGTGCAAGATTATGACACTGGTTGACTTCTTACCACACTTACCAGTCGTCTTTATGGTTAAGGATGACAGATCCCAAAAATGGTGAATCCTAATATGGCTTAAAATGGCTGTTGTCAACATTGATAAATTCCAATAATAGACAGGGAGACAACAGTTCTTTACACTTGTGAGTCTGTCGTATTACACAGACTGACAGTTGATATATTGGTTAATCCCCCATCATACAAAGGAAGATAGTTTCCTACACTGTGAGTCCCCCATAATACATAGGAAGACAGTTCCCTACACTGGTCTGTCTCCCATAGGACATAGGGTGGTAGTTCCCTACACTGGAGAGTCCCTCATAATACACAGAATAGCAGTTCCCTACTCTGATATGTCTCCCATAGGACATATGATGATAGTTCCCTACACTGGAGAGTCCCTCATAATACATAGGAAGACAGTTCCCTACACTGGTGTGTCTCCCATAGGACATAGGGTGGTAGTTCCCTACACTGGAGAGTCCTCATAATACACAGAATAGCAGTTCCCTACACTGATGTGTCTCCCATAGGACATATGATGATAGTACCCTACACTGGAGAGTCCCTCATAAAACATAGAAGACAGTTCCCTACACTGGTGTGTCTCCACTAGGACATAGGGTGGTAGTTCCCTACACTGGAGAGTCCCTAATAATACACAGAATAGCAGATCCCTACACTGGTGTGTCTCCTATAGGACATAGGATGTTAGTTTCCTACACTGGAGAGTCCCTCATAATACATAGAATGGCTGTTCCCAACACTGATGTGTCTCCCATAGGACATAGGATGGTAGTTCCCTACACTGGAGAGTCCCTCATATTACATAGAATGACAGTTTCCTACACTGGAGGGTCCCTCATAACACATAGAATGACAGTTTCCTACTCTGATATGTCTCCCATAGGACATAGGATGGTAGTTCCCTACACTGGAGGGTCCCTCATACATGTAATACATAGAATGACAGTTTCCAACACTGGAGGGTCCCTCATAATACACAGACTGGCTGTTTCCAACACTTATGTGTGTCTCCCATAGGACATAGGATGGTAGTTCCCAACACTGGTGAATTCCCATTAAGCTTATAATGATGGTTCCCGACACTGGAGGGCCATCCATTGTGCATATTGCAAGGTAGTTCCCTACACAGGAGAGTTCTTTATAGGGCCTAGAATTACAGTTGTGAACGCTGTGGAGACCTCCATTAAGCATAAAAGAACAGTTTTCAACGCTGTCGAGACCTCCATTAGGCCTAGAATGACAGTTCCTATCACTTACGAGTCCTCTATAGGGCTTTGGAAGATAGTTCCATGCACTGGAATGTCCTCAATAGGGCCTATAATGACAGTTTCCAACACCAATGGGTCCAATATATTGCCCAGAAGGACAGTTTTCAACGCTGTTGAGACCTCCATTGAGCCTAAAATGAAGTTCCTAATACTGAAGAGTCCACCATAGGGCATTGGAAGACAGTTCCCAGCACTGGAGAATCCTCCATAGGGCCTAGAATGACAGTTGCCAACACTGATGGGTTCTCCATATAGCCCCGAATGACAGTTTTTAACGCTGTTGAGACCTTCATTAGACCTAAGATGACAATAGCCTACACTGGCGAGTCCCCATAGGGCCTGGAATGACAAGCGCCAACACTTGCGAGTTGCCAATATGGCATACGATAACTTGTTCTGTAACTTCTGAGTCCCCCATAGAACCAAGAATGACAACTTTCAATACTAACGAGTCCCTCATAGGACCTTGGAATACTGTTTGCTACACTGGTGAGTCCCCATTGTGACAGTTTTCAACATTGGCAAGTCCCTCATAAGATATACCATGACTCTTTGGAACTTTGAGTCCCCATATATGGGATTGTATGATTATTTCCAGCACGCATGAGTCCCACATAACCTAATATAAGTCTATAGTTCCAAAAAATTTGAAGGTGTCTAGAATTTGAACCTTGAAATGGTCATTAATTGATATTGTAACTTTAAATTAAAACTAAATTCAGTACATACTTTGTAGCATATAATGGTAATACTGCCACAACTAATGTAATAATAACATATATTGATGATATGAACCATCAATTTAAGATTCCTTGGGTATCATTTATTTCATAATAAAACTAAGCTGTAATGTTCTAATAAAACATACAATGTCTACTGAAGAAATACATTCTAAACAACTTAGTTTATACCATATTGAAAGGCAGGAATGTATATTATGATAACACAAATATAGAAGAAATACGTATACATAAGTTTTCCTATTTTGACCTTGAAAAGTCCTTGACCTTGCACTTACTGTAGTTAATAAACATTTTCAATCCAAGTATGTGGTCATTATATCTATTTATGAAATTATCACTTTGGCATTTACTATTTAGAGTTTATGCATTTCACCATTCGTGGCAACCATATTGGACACCATCTTGGACTATTCACCTTTCCCAACTGCATTTTTAAGGACTTTTTTCGGTTGACCAGCTTATGAATAAATTTCTTTTAAAACGCAAACATGTTTCTGTTGCAATTAGTTTCACTTTCAATACGAATTTGGCTAGATTATAAATTATGTCTTATGTACATTATATTTGTTTGTATATATGTGAAGATGATGGCGGCCATATTGGAAACCATATTTCCGGGATGCAATGGTTACACAATGTAACAATGTTTTCCTATATCAAAGAACCAAGATAGTGTTCGTATTTTGTTATTTTTTATTTTTGTTAAATATATACTTTAGTCCTGCCAGTACATTTTACATGTACCTTTTTGTGGTAATATATACATATTGTAAGTTCTGAAATCCTTCAGAATTTGACATGTGACCTTGACATTAATGTTGACAAAGGCCATATTGTTAAAATATTGTAACAAGTTCACTAATGCTAAAATTTATCTTTATAATTTCATAAAGTTAGTTAACAAGTTTAGTTCGTGCCATCGCTGGAAGGGTTTTCATTATTAACAAAATTACGCCTACGCCTAAGGAAATTGTTATTTTTTGGAACCAAATCAAGAAAAATATTGAGTAAATGCATCAAATATTAGTTAACAATACATAAATAACACATAATGCCAACTTTCTTAACTGTAGGAGTGTGAACACTAAACCAATGTATGGTATAGTATCTCAGATATGTATCAAAGGTAAAATATTACCACTTTTCACATTTTAAGAAAATCGTACCCCACCCACTTTGATTGTCAATTGTCATCATTAAAGTACCTTTATTTTACGGTATTTGTAAATATTAACATTCCTCCAACTATATAGCATAAACTTAACAACAGAAATGCTATATGTATAGTAAAAAAATTCCTGGGTAGTTAAAAATATAAATATGATGCAAAAAATTAAATCACACCAATGTTCCACCAAAATCACCTAATATGACAAGAGCAACATACATTCTATTGTAAAAACAACTTATTCACATAATAAATGCCATATCAAATGTGCCAGAGGCTGTAATTTGACGAAAGGTGATGTTTACTTTTTTGGCGGCCATCTTGAACGCCATCTTGGATTTCTCAGAATGCCACCATGAGTATGCTAAAAAACTACCCTTGTCATAAAGTACCAACATTTAGGAACATTTTAAGGTATGACTCAGCTTGTTAAAATATATGGTAGGGTAACTCCAAAAATAGAGGCCTAAACTGGCATTTGTTCCTCTACCAAAGGGTGTAACTGTACTTTAGCTGGGGATTTTTGTTGCATCTGGCAACCTTGGCATTGTTTAACCATTTGTTCAATGTCTGAATCAATTCCAGGCCACCATACATAACTTCGCGCTAAGTTTTTCATTTTAACAATCCCACCATGACTACTATGTAACAGTTCTAAAACTCTCCCCCTTAGCTTAGATGGAATAATAACCCTGATTCCCCACATCAAACAACCTCTCTGAATAGTCAATTCGTTCCGGCGTATGTGGTAACCTTTCAAACTTGGGTCATTTACATTATCGTTCCACCCCTTGTTTACATTATCGTAAACTCGCGATAAGATCGGTTCATGTTGCGTTTCTCGCTTGATTTGCGCGCTAGTAACAGGAAGCTTATCAAACTGTTCATTGAAGAACACTTCCTCGAAGTTTTCATCATTATTCGAGAATGATGGTGCGGGTAAACGCGACATACCATCTACATTAGTATGCTTCGTAGTACTTTTGTACTGTATATCGTAATCAAAACCTGATAAATATACCGCATACCTTTGTATTCTTGCAGCAGACGTAGCAGGAATACCTTTACTTGGAGAAAATATTGATAACAATGCCTGACAGTCTGTTATCAGTGTGAATTTTCTGCCATACAAATACGGGTAATATTTCCGCACTGCCCAATAAATTGCAGCTGCCTCCCTTTGTATTTGTGCATACATACGCTCTGACTTTGAAATCGACCGACTCGCGTAAGCGATCGGCTTTTCACTGCCGTCGGGCATAACATGTGACATAATCGCGGAAACATCGAATGGAGAAGCGCCCGTTGCTAATCGTACAGGTAGTTCCGGATTATAGTGCGTAAGAACGGGTTCCGACTTGATCAAAACTTTTGATTTCGCGAACGCGTTTTGGCACTGTTTCGACCATACAAATGTGTGCCCCTTTTCAAGCAGTTGATTTAATGGTTTTATTACGGTTGCTAAATTGTTCAAAAACCTGTGGTAGTAATTTAGCAATCCTAAGTAAGCACGTAAGGACGTTACGTTTTGTGGAGGTGGTGTATTCAAAATAGAATCAACCTTGTCCTTGCACTTCCACAGACCATTTTCATCTATTTGATGACCACAGTAAGTTATCCTTTCCTGGAAAAACTGACACTTATCTTTGTTCACCTTTAATCCATATTGTGACAACCGTTGCACAACCTTTTCTAGATTTTCTAAGTGAGTTTGATCATTTTGACCAGTAATGACCATGTCATCGAGAATACATTGTACTCCTGGAAGTCCTTGTAGAATCTGTTCTATGGTTCTCTGCCATATTGCAGGTGCTGACGATATAACATATGTTAGCCTATTGTACGAATACAATCCCTTGTGAGTGTTAATAGTTAACATCCGTTTCGTGCCGTCATCACACTCCAGTTGCAGATAGGCTTGACGTAAATCCAATTTAGAATATTTTTGTCCATTTGACAGGTTTGCAAATATGTCCTCTATTCTAGGTAGTGGGTATTTGTCCACATTAATCGCTTGGTTTACGGTCACTTTGAAATCGCCACAGATACGTACAGCTCCAGAAGGTTCAACTACTGGTACGATTGGTGTAGCCCAATCTGACGTATTTACCTTCGTTATAATTCCCTGGTCCTCTAATATGTTTAATTCCTTCTCGATTTTCGGCTTTAACGAGTAGGGTACTGGCCTAGCTTTCACGAATTTGGGCCTAGCATTGTCCTTCATTGACAGTGTAGCCTTGATGCCTTTCACTTTTCCTATGCCATCGGAAAATACAGTGTCATACCGTTTCATGATTTCCCCTAAACGTTTCTGCGTAGTTTGGTCATCTATGGAATTTACGTTTACAATCTTATTCCAATTGAGAGTAATCTTTTCCATCCACTCTCGTCCAAACAATGTTGGTCCGTTGCCCATTACAACGCATAATTTCAGTAACTTCGACTGTCCATTCATCGTCGGATACCCACAGTCGTTGCCTCCGCTCCGCTCCGTACATCTCCCGTGGGATTTTTATTTACCGATTCGCCGTTTTGATAAATAACTAAACCCGTATTCTGATTGGATACAGTACAATATTGTAATGGGCCTAACAGCCAATCAGATCGCTCGTACTAAAACTATGTTCGTTTCACGTAAACATGGCGACTACATCTGAAGTTAACTTTACCTCGGCGTGTGAATTGTTCAAAATTGAAGAAATGCGTGAGTTTCAGAAGGATACTGTACATGCTTTGATCAGAGGAAAGGTTGTGTTTTAACGGTGACGACAGACGGCGGGAAGAGATTATGTTATCGGACTTTTCAGGTTGTTTGGCGACATCATAATGATAATTCTCCGTGTCACTTGTTACACCGTTGATATCAATCATGAAGCGGTATGTCTAAATACCGAATATGAGTCATATTCGCGAATATGCATTTGAAACCACGAATATGAATGATAATTATTTTATTAAAGACGAGAATTAAGATTGTAATGTTTAAAATGGTTATTTGTATAAAAATACACTTACATGTTAAAAAGTAATAAATTATAAGCATAATTACGCTTGTTATTCAATATTCGTGAACAACGAGCAAAAGTCATGTCCGCGAATATGACCAGAAAGAAACCAATATGAGCGATAATTATGTAATTGGCGAGACAAATAAACAATTTGATGTTTAAATTGTTTAATCATATAAAAATACACTTACATATCAAAAATAAATAAAGTGTAAGCTTAATTAAGCTTTTTATTCAATATTCGCGAATATAACCAGTATACGTATACTGTAGACCGAATATGAGTCGCGCGTTATTATTTTCTTCACGGAAAATATTGCAGTTTCGATGTTTGCATTGTGTGGTAATTATTTTATTGACGGCACATATTATGGTTTTGAAGTTTAACATGATTTTTAAAACAAACATACACACCAAAAATGAATAAAATATAAGCATAATTCACTTATTAAGCTTTTTATTCAATATTCGCGAATATAACCAGTATACGTATACTGTAGACCGAATATGAGTCGCGCATTATTATTTTCTTCACGGAAAATATTGAAGTTTCCATGTTTGCATTGATTATTATTAACTTAATAATATATAAGCATTATCAAATATTTGTATTAAATATTTGTAATAATTAAGCGGTCTATTGGCAAGTTCGTGAACAACGACGAGATAATGAACATGAGCAATTATTATGCTATGACTATGCTACGTTGAAATAACTTGTGACCCGATCCTTTTTAATATAACATTGTATAAGTCTCTATGGTTTATATTTATGATATGCTTCCATTTGTTGTAATTGATTGTATATATGCAAACCCTTCGTAAAAATATGTTATAAATTATAATTAAACTAACTATAAAAGTATTTTAAATTAATTTACTTATTTTAATTATTACCTATCATCTTTTCGTATTGATGCTGAAAAGGTTTGCATATTTTATTGAATGCTATAATTATTATCCTTAGTATGCCAAACTGATGGCTTCAATTAAATATTAATTAGGTGTTGATTGAATAGTGGATTATGGTGCTTCATTTAACTTACCGCGCGTGCCGCGCAATATCTTTGAAATCTACTTTTGTATGTTAGCATACTTGTTTGATCAAGCAAAAGGTGTCAAATCGGCATATCTTTAATGAGACATGATCGTGAAAAATATTTCTTCTGATGTCTTTAAAATGTGTGTTAAATATGTCGATAATTATGGAAAAAAATACTGTTGCTCTTTGCATTTGTATCTTTTTTTAAAACTTTAATACATTAGATTTATTGCATATTAATACAAGATCATTGTCAATGCTGTGAGTCGTATTCACATTTTCTGTTATGTGTAAGGATTTATGAAAAACTAAAAAAGTATTTGATTATATGAACAAACAATTAAAGTATTTGATTATATGAAAAACAATAAAAGTACTTGATTGGTGTGAAAAATTATTATTATTCATACTACTTTAAGTAGCAAGAGTTATACAATACAATAATAGGCGAGCATCTCGTGTAGGCTTTTTTGATAGATAATCCCATTATCGTTGATTTGTGATGTATGCTACTGTCAATTAATTATACAATCATCGACTAATCCTATTACGTACGGTAGCTGATTGCTTGTTTATTGCAATAGTGTGACACTTGATAACATACATGCTATATTGTATATACAGGTAAGGTAAGCGCAAAAATGGTGTATTACTGTTATTGTATGATAATTATTATTTTATTTGAATGAGAATATAATTAGTACGACCTTAAAAGACTCACATACTTGAAATCTGTACTCCAAGACACTTCTTATGAGTCTATTTTCATGAAAATCGAAATAATGTTGACCCTACTGAAGTCCAAATAATGGTTTTACAGTTAAATCTGTTACACCCAGTTAAAACCTAGATAAACACAGCAGTAACCTGACGGACAAGGTTATGTTCATAACCGTTACCATTTATAACTTTGCTCATTATTACTAATATTAAAGGTATTTTGTACGTGCGTTTAATTATACACACGTGCACCATAATATCGCAATGAACAGAGTAAATTATTGCAAGGGTCTACATTTTATTCATAAAAAAAATATACGTAAAAACACCATGTTTCAGTCAGTTTGTGCAATTCTTTAAGCACACTTAAGGCAATTTTCATACATTACCTTACATGCATTAAGAGGGGGCACCAGAAATAGCTTAGAGCTGTCGAACGTGAGAATCTGTTCATCAAAACTGTACCATTCGACACATCCATACATTCAGAGTTCAGGAACCATGCTCAAAACCAGACAGCTAATACACTTCTCACACACTTCCATGCAAACGACAAAACTGCTCTACACAGCACTCCTGATGGTGACTGTTTCTTCAATTCTGTTTCGACCTTAATGTTAGGCCGTAGTACAGAAATGAGATATAGAATGATGTTGCCTAGAGCTGGTTCTCAAGAAACCACAGATAATGTTACACTCACAGTATAAAATACTTACCGTGCTATGTCCACCTGAGTAGGCGTTCTTGTGTTATATTACATGTATATGATATGTTTACTAGTATTTCTGTCATTTGCACATGTCTGTTTATCATTGAATAATGACTCACCTGAACTGCGCTTAAGTGTGTAAAGATTTATCTATAATCTATACCACAAAATCGGATACATGCACGAAGAGATTATCAACTTCCTTAATAAATAAATCGTTAAAATCCAGTCCATGTTCAATGGTGGTATTTTTTCATGTCTGCTTAAAACTAATAGCGCACAGTAAAGTTCTACTAATAAAAGCCTTACTTGTATTATTAATTGTATTAATTAATCCATTATTAATGTTACTATGTAAGTGTTTCATCCATGTTAATACTGTCATTTGTACCCGTCGTTAAAGACTTCTGCTAAATTTAATAATCTAATTTGTGTATATACACCATGTGTACTTGTCATAAAATCAAATTTGTAACATATTCCATCAACAACTGCTTTCCCCACCCGTTTATAAACAATTATTAGAATCTACATTACTTTTAACATAAAATGTTGTTGTTTTCTTGAAATATGTTCTCTCCTGTTGAAAATCCTTATTACATATCACACCGCCATTATCCATGTATATCATTTTGTATATATTTAATGCACTTGTCATTACTATGTAATCTGTGCTGAAAATAAAGGATATGTTCTGTTCTGTTCTGTAGCATATATGTCTATTGCTCTAAATTACCAAAAACATGCTTTTTTGACAACTTGAAACAAAGTATTCTTATTTCAAACTGTTCCATTTGGGACATTTTATTAACAGAACTTAACTGTACCCATGTAATAATTATAAAAAAAACAACACACAAACAATTTTTAAAAAGTTGGCACACGAAAAGGTGCATGTGGCCTGGATGCATTTTCAACTGCAACTAAACTCTCTCTGATATGCTGTTTTATTATTTTTTTTCATTCATAAAATCGTATAATAAATATCACAGCAAATGATATGGCATGTACATGTATTTTTATCTTAATAATCAACACGAACATCATTGATTTAGAATGATTACCAATTATATTCGGTGTGTAGGCTACTGGTCATATTCGCGAATATGACTTTTGTTCACTAATATTGAATAAAAAGCTTAATTATGCTTATAATTTATTTCTTTTTGGTGTGTATGTGTATGTATATATCATTTTTTAACTTAAACATCAAAATCTTAGTTTTCGTCTTTTATTCAATAACTACCACTTGGAAATGTATTAACATAAGTCTTATATAAGACTTGTTTACAAATCCAATTTCTACCCAAAAGTACCATAAAACTACCTGTTACTAATTATTGTATATGTACCTCTTATCTTGAACAATCTGTCTATGTAACACATAAAAATGCATAATTATGGAAATAAATATTGTTTAAACTACCACTCATATTCGTTTTACTGGTCATATTCGCGAATATGACTTTTGTTCCTTGTTCACGAATATTGAATAAAAAGCTTAATTATGTTTATACTTTATTTATTTTTGGTATGTAAGTGTATTTTTCTATAATTAAACCATTTAAACATCAAATTGTTTATTTGTCCCGCCAATTATGTAATTACCGCTCATATTCGTTTCTTACTGGTCATATTCGCGGACATGACTTTTGCTCGTTGTTCACGAATATTGAATAAAAAGCGTAATTATGCTTATAAATTATATTTTTTTTGCATGTACGTGTATTTTTATACAATTAACCATTTTAAACATTAAAATCTTAATTCTCGTCTTTAATAAAATAATTATCATTCATATTCGTGGTCTCAAATCCATATTCGCGAATATGACTCATATTCGGTGTTTAGACAGACCCATCATGAAGGAACAGAGTGCTTATTTAACTTCGCTTGGGTTCCGGAGCACCTACATCGGGAAAGATAAGGACGAAGAGGCAGATATTTTGAATGGAAACTTTGACTTTTTGTTTGCTTCCCCTGAAAGCCTGTAAGCAGTGTCCACATGGACAGATGGAGAGAGATGCTTGGACAAAACGAGAATATCAGACTGATGGTTGTAGACGAGGCCCACACTGTCCTACACGGGTATGGTTTAAATTGATTCATCTATTTTTCTTTTAATACTGCCTCATGCTATGAGTATGATGGTCATAATTTGAAGTTGCATTCGGATACTGATAGCCAACAAAACTGTATAATATGTATTTACTATAATAGTGACTAAGTGAGTGGGGTGCAGGTCCAAAGGAGCCTCATATATGTTAATTACTAGAAAGGACCGGTACCAAAAAGCCCCACTTTTTAGTCCATAATTGTCCACTTTCGGTATAACAACGCAATAAACAATTTATTTTTACACATTGAGATCATTAGTGTGTATTTGTTTGAGTCAGCTGGTGTGTATTTAAATTTTAATCAAATTAATGGCTATTCACTTGCATATATGTACAGTATGCATTGTCAATGTTGCAGTATCATGCATCATGTTACTACCATGTTTTTATCCAAAAAATCTAAACAGTGTTTTTATATCCCCACAAATGAAGATTGAGAGGTGGCATATATTGGAGTTACTCTGTCAGTCAGTTAGTTGGTTTTGTAGGTTGACCTGTCCGTCTGTCCACATACAATAGTACAAGTTAGTGGAGCAAACTACTATCACACTGCTTATGTGATTGCATTGTTACTTAAAATATGTCATCACCATGAACTGTAGATAGGCGAGACACAATTTTCATGCAAGTGGTCCACTCATTCCAGAGTTACGTGCCCTTGAACCTAGCCATATAGTTTACTATCACAAAGCGGTAGCAGGGGAATTAGTCAGTAGTTAACGTCACAAAGCTCTAGTTATAGAGCTATATTGAGTTAGAAACTAATTCTAGTGTGAAATTACTGATTATTATTATTTAGATACCATTACATTAGTATTTCTTTCATTTTAGGGGAGAATCAGATGGAGGTGATGCACCATTTCGAACTTGGTATGGAAAGCTTGGCGAAGCACGGTCCTTAACAGCTAACAAGTCAGCAAGGAAACAGATGCAGAGGAAGTTTTCAATGGTGGACTGTCTAGAAATTATTGACAACCCTGATAGACTTTACATCAAACTGTTTTCTCATAAATTTAAAAGTACATTGCCTCTCAGTTACTTATTTCATTTTATTTTAAGTAATGTTAAGCGTAAAAAAAAGTGACTGTGAAAGACAAATTATATTTTGTCCATCTATTCAACTTTGCAGTCAGGTTTATACTATGTTACGTCTAGAACTGGGATCTGATATGAAATATGTTCAAATGTTCCACTCCATGACAACTGATGAAGTGAAAGAATAAATACGGAAAGACATGAGTGTAAACAATGGTACCATTAGAATACTGGTTGCAAGTAGTGCTGCTGGTATGGGAGTTAATTGTAAAGGGTTGAACAGTATTATTCATTTTGGACCACCTAAGACATGGACAGCTTTATACAGCAGTTTGGCCGGGCAGGAAGAGATGGGTCTCAGGCAATGGCACTTCTTTTATTTAATGGAAAACAATGTAGAAATGTTGATGTAGAAATGCATGAAAACATGACTACTGAAACAACATGTAGGAGAAAAATTGTTTTAAATGCATACAATGCAAAGCCTCCTTCAAACTTAAGCAAACATTTATGTTGTGATATTTGTGCAAAGGAATGACCTGGAATGTCAATGTATGAATGAAGATTGTTCAAATTGTGACCATCCAATTATTTCAATATATAACTCAGCTAACAGTTATTCAGATTCGGATGATACAGACAGTGATGCATCTGACTCTGAGGAGGATGGACATATTTTAGTAGTCTGTTTCTTTTTCATTTTGCTACATAAGCATTGTTCTAATTAAAAGCTGTCCATAAGGCAGTGCGTCTTTTCTCAGTGATTGGTAGTTCAAACTAAACCTTTTGACAATTTTCCAAAGTTTATGCATGTTTAAAGGAGGCTTTGCAGTGTATAAGATAGGAAAACTGTACTAATTATTATAACAATTATTAATATTGAGTTTTATCTACCTTTTACTGTTGCCTTTTCAGCCCTTTTTCTATTGTTTTGTTAACAAGTAATGGGACCCTTTATTGGGGACATGTGCGTTGTGAAACACTAACATTTCATACAGTGATTTTTTTTCAAAATTTTCTCACTACCAATGCCCATCCAAGGGGAAATTTAGCGCAACATTCAGTTAATAAAAAATATTTCCAATGTCTGGGGAAAAAGTTAAGTTGATCAAATTTCCACTGATTTTCAGAAAACATGGTGATAATATTTGTTGGCGTAACAGGTTACAAACCACTAAATGCCTCCGCGAACCAAAATAGGATACACTCAAATTGTCCCTAAATAAACTTGTGATTGTGTTTAAATGGTAGTATGCTTTGACAAGGTGGAACTGGAATCATCTAATTGGGTTTACAGGCTTTGTATACATGTATGTGATGTATTGAAACTGTTTATTTCACATATTTTGAGATTTTGGCCAAAATACCAAAGCGAAAGTAGGGTAGGGTAAAACCCGGATTTGGTCAGTCCGCGCGCCTGTAAAAATATGTTCACCGCGTTGGACGGACAAAATTTTTCTTATATGATACGTGACCCCCTGTTTTTTTTGTATTTTCTTAAAGCATGTAGCCCCTTCTTTTCATTGATATATGTCTGCCACCTGGCCATAGACTTTAACATGTATCAACCTGGGACTGACTATTGTAACTTTACATTGAGCTAAAGAACAAATTTATTTAGTGGTTTGTGACCTTAAGAAATGACCCAAAAAATTAAAATGTATATTTTCAATATTTTGACTTTAAATGTTTAGAAATACAATTTTCTGTGGGTTTTATTCCTTTTTTCAGTAAAATTTGTCTCAAAATGTGAAAAAATTGTGTTTTGGGGTGACAATTTAAGAAAAAAATGAAGATTTTTCCTCCACAAAATGACATTTTCATACCAATTTTGACCTTATTTAGGTATCAGACCTGGGGTTTTGTGTATATATATGAGGAATAGTCTCATAATTAAGCACCCAACATAAAATAATTGCCCAATGTAAGGTTTATACAAAACTGCAACTGTTTAATTTGCCAGTATTCATACAATATGGCCAGCAGAATCTAAGAAATTGCGTTAAAGGCGCTTACTCTCTTTTGTCAAATTTTTGAAAAATCATGTCATTTCAGTCTGGAAAGTCATCATTTGGAGTTGTATTTACATAGTAGTTGTCAAATAAGTCTTTAAATCAATTAAAATGGGGAAAAGGGTTGTCTTAAGGTTACAAACCACTAAATGCCTCCGCGAACCAAAATAGGATACACTCAAATAGTCCCTAAATAAACTTGTGATTGTGTTTAAATGGTAGTATGCTTTGACAAGGTGGAACTGGAATCATCTAATTGGGTTTACAGGCTTTGTATACATGTATGTGATGTATTGAAACTGTTTATTTTACATATTTTGAGATTTTGGCCAAAATACCAAAGCGAAAGTAGGGTAGGGTAAAACCCGGATTTGGTCAGTCCGCGCGCCTGTAAAAATATGTTCACCGCGTTGGACGGACAAAATTTTTCTTATATGATACGTGACCCCCTGTTTTTTTTGTATTTTCTTAAAGCATGTAGCCCCTTCTTTTCATTGATATATGTCTGCCACCTGGCCATAGACTTTAACATGTATCAACCTGGGACTGACTATTGTAAATTTACATTGAGCTAAAGAACAAATTTATTTAGTGGTTTGTGACCAACAGCGTAATTCTGGTAACATGTTAAAGATGGCCAAGCTGTACTTTATTGTATTTTGTTCATATAGATGAACTACCATTGTTATGTGTGCACATTAAACTTTGTTTTAAAGTAGTGTGTAATATATGTTTGTTGAAATCAACATCTTTGAAATTAGAATTTATTTCTAAGCAGAAAATGTTGTTATTTATACCCATTTTAGCCCTGGCATACAGGTGATGAGTGACCCAGATATGATGCCTGGCATACAGGTGATGTGTGACCCAGGTATGGTGTCTGGCATACAGGTGATTTGTGACCCAGGTATAATTTGTGGCCCAGGTATAATGCCTGACATGCATGTTATGTGTGACCAAGGTATGATGCCTGGCATACAGGTGATGTGTGACCCAGGTATGATGTCTGGCATACAGATGATGTGTGACAGAGGTATGATGTCTGGCATATGGTTGATGTGAGACCTGGTATAATGTCTGGCATATGGTTGATGTGTGACCAAGGTATGATGTCTGGCATACAGGTGATGTGTGACCAAGGTATGATGTCTGGCATATGGTTGATGTGTGACCAAGGTATGATGTCTGGCATATGGTTGATGTGTGACCAAGGTATGATGCCTGGCATATGTGTGATCCAGGTATGGTGTCTGTCATACAGATGAGGTTTAACCCAGGTATAATGTCTGGCATACAGGTGAGGTGTGACCCAGGTATGATGTCTGGCATATGTGTGACCCAGGTATAATGTCTGTCATACAGATGAGGTGTGACCCAGGTATAATGGCTGGCATACAGGTGAGGTGTGACTCAGGTATAATGTCCGTCTTACAAATGAGGTGTGACCCAGGTTTGATGTCTGGCATATGTGTGACCCAGGTATAATGTCTATCATTCAGATGAGGTGTGACCCAGGTATAATGTCTGGCATACAGGTGAGGTGTGACCAAGGTATTATGTCCGTCATACAGGTGAGGTGTGACCCAGGTATGATGTCTGGCATATGGGTGATGTGTGACCCAGGTATTATGTCCGTCATACAGGTGATGTGTGATCCAGGTATGATGTCTGGCATATGGGTGATGTGTGATCCAGGTATGATGTCTGGCATATGGGTGATGTGTGATCTGACATACAGATGATGTGTGACCCAGGTATTATGTCCGTCATACAGGTGAGGTGTGACCCAGGTATTATGTCCGTCATACAGGTGAGGTGACCCAGGTATGATGTCTGGCATATGGTTGATGTGTGACCCTGGTCTAATGTCTGGCATTCAGGTGATGTTTGACCCAGGTATGATATATGGCATACAGGTGATGTGTGACCCAGGTATGGTGTCTGGCATACTGGTGATGTGTGACCAAGGTATTAAATTTCACGATTCGATTCAATGTATTCGTACACAGACCACATGCCACACCTTCATTCTTTATATGTAAGTCGGAAAAAATGAAAGCAAACGCTGGACACAGACTCCAAACTTCTATAATTTTTAATTTTAATAGTACATAGGCAGAGCGAACATTTTCGCATGGGCGCAGCCATTTTTATTTGCGTCTCCACGCCGGAGAGTATCGAAAATGTAAGCGTCGTTTCCATTGGTTAATGTATATTCTGTTCTATTCTGTGAAAACGGCGAATCGGTAAATAAAAATCCCACGGGAATTGTACGGAGCGGAGCGGAGGCAACGACTGTGGGTATCCGACGATGCTGTCCATTGTACCTTACTTGTACCATTTTTGTCCCGGCCTGCTGTATTTCTTCACCAGAATACGTTTTCAATACGGACGTTGGCTTTTCCAATGTCACTTTCCCAAACAATTTCTGGAATACTTCTCTTGACATAAGATCCTGTGTCGACCTCCATTTCGACCGGTACTCCATCCACTTCCGGTGTTACAGTAATTTTCTTACACTTTCTGCGTTTCACAGAATTGATTATCATCACCGGGTCATCGTCATTCAAGGCATTTACATAGCCACGTGTCTTCAAACATATCGCTTTAATATGTCCCTTTCCATTACAGGCATGACAGACAGCATCCTTAAAACGACACTTAAATGATGGATGGTTACTTTTTCAACAGTGAATACATGGTTTCACTGCTGGGCTTGTGTTCCCTGATTTGCTCTTCATTTTACGTTTGAACTTCTTTTCAACTTTGTTGACATTCGTCGTCAACGACTGAAGTTCTGCTGCGTCCTTTGATGCAGTCTCCATTGCAAGAGCAATTTCTATGGCTTTGTTCAGACTGAGGTCCTCCGTAGATAGTAATCTCCGTTGGATTTGTTCACTCTTCAGGCCACAAACTAAACGATCCCTTAATGTGTCATTTAAATTGTCTTTAAACTCACAATGTTCCGCTAGTTTCCTTATTGAAGCCACATATTCGGTAACACATTCACTAGCACCTTGGTTGCGCTTGTGAAACCGAAAACGTTCAGCAATTCATCAATGGCTTTGGATTCAAATGTTTCTTTAACAGAGCACATAGTTTATCATACGTTTTAGCAGACGGTTTGTCGGGAGATGTTAAATTCCTGAGTAATCCGTACGTTTTCTCTCCTAGTAATGTTAATAAGGCAGGTACTCTTTTACCATCACCAATTTCATTCAATAGAAAGTACTGCTCTAAACGTTCTTCATAAGATGTCCATGTCTCAGAATTACAATCAAATCCAGACAGATTTCCAATTAATCCAGCCATATTGCACACTATCAATTAAATCCAGAATTTTACGCACATTAACAATAAGTCAATTTATTTAAATGGATAAAATTCCCGAAATTCAATGTCTAGAGTTTATCCTCGTCGCCAGATTGTTGTGTTTGTATATAATATAAGAACACGTGTGTATAGCTGAACTACTATTTAATAACTGATTTACTACAGAGTGTGGCAGATAGAGATAAGGCTAGTAGGCGGGGCTTATAAGTATTACAAGCTGACCAATGTATACAGTAACATACACAACAGTCATGTTAATAAATAACTCAATGTTCAATATATAGATGTTAATGAATAACTCAATGTTCAATATATTCACGTTGATGAATAACGCAATGTTCTATATAGTCACGTTAATGAATAACTCAATGTTCTATATATACATGTTGATGAATAACTCAATGTTCTATATGTACACGTTGATGAATAACTCAATGTTCAATATATACACGTTGATGAATAACGCAATGTTCTATATATACACGTTGATGAATAACTCAATGTTCTATATGTACACGTTGATGAATAACTCAATGTTCAATATATACACGTTGATGAATAACTCAATGTTCTATATATACACGTTGATGAATAACGCAATGTTCTACATATGTATATTTTCACCTTGATGAATAACGCAATGTTCTATATATTCACCTTTATGAATAACATAATGTTCTATATATTCTTAAAAGCTGACATTTCGTACAGTCTCTATTACGACATCCACAATAGTATGTGGTCAAAGGGAGATCATTTTGGTACAATTATCGATAAAATTACCTCCCTTCCACTGCAAAAAGTAGTGAATGGTTATGTGTATTTTTGAATTATGAGGTTGTAACATGTGGTATTTTTATAGATCAATAAATATCTTAAAATCGATAATTGTCATGTATTTATATCCAGTACAAATGGCTATAGACATACTAGTATGCAGTTGAATCACCATAAATTATTTGGCCATTCTAATAAATTAAACGCACAATATCTGGTTTGTGGAACTCTTGAAGCTCAGTATATTATTATATCCACGTTAATGAATGCAACATTTGACTAAATTGCTGGCTTAGAATGGTACTAAAGGACAAAATCGATATTTTGAGAAAACAAGAATAAACTTCCTAAAAACAACAATTTACTTATGTAAAAACCAACTTTAAGGACTTCAGATTTGTCGAAATGACAAGTTCCGATTTTCATGAAAACAGGCTCATAAGAAGAGCCTTGTAATACAGATTTAAAACATGCAGGAGTACGACTTCTCATAATTATGTCAGCGAAATATTCTCGTAGCTGTATCATTCAGTTCCCATTATATCCACATCGTCATTGGTCAGCTGTTAGTTCCTCGATTTCTGAAGATAAACCATAACATGTGTAAGCAGTTTTCATGTCGGAAGTCAGGGCACTTGATGTATACCATCTGAGTCAATAGAAGATAGGGCCGTCTAAAATATGTTTGAAATAAATTTACATTTCTTGTATAGACATTTGCAACGAAAGAAGAATTTTCAGAGAAGCAATAGCACGTGACTACGACATCCATAAAGGCATTGATTTCAATAAACTTGTCATCATTTGCTCCACTTAGAAAATAAAAATATGGTTTATATCACAATTATGTAACGATATCAATGATAAACTGATAATTATCCATTACATGTATAAGGACAATATTATTCTCAAAGATATTTCAGTTTTCTGATTTATATTAACGCCACCAATTGCCACGAGGGTATAAAAGGAGAGAAACCAGGTTGACGTTAATGTCGAGCGGTTCACAAGAGAAATACTGGTAGCAATCTTAAGTTAGTCTTTGATAAAACGAGACCTGACAGTAAATTAGCACCTCCCTTATTTAGAAATTACGTTATATTAAGCCCTACTTTAGGGAAAGCTAATTATTATACAATTTTCATTCCGGTTTTAGAAGTGTATTCTCTACTGATACCTGTATAATACAGAATACAATATATGTATCTTAAGTAGGCTATCGAGTATACTTACAGATAAAAATATAATAGAGGTGTTTTGTATGGGAACGGATAGAATTTTGAATCCGTCTGTAACTCCAATATATCCAAATCACAAAAGATGCAGTAGAAAGCGAGGTTGGTCCCCAATGAGACAAATATAAAGTAACCAAACGTAATTTACCTTTGGGTTGTATCGAAGGTGTCTCGAGACAATATTTGCCAATGTTGTTACATCCAGGCACAGCCCCGTCACTTGATAGGCACTCTTCGGCTCTGTTTCTAGCAGTGGAAATTAGGCGACAATGAACACAATCAGTGGTTGTTGTGCTCTGCACATTTCTAGCTGCACATGTACATCCTGTGATAATATTTCCGGCAATACGACCTGGTACGCAGACACTTCCAGAGTTTGTATGTCCGGTGGTGCGACCGGGTACGTTAATGCTAGTTGAATGGTTAAGAGCAACTGTCGGCTTCGAGGCTTTGTTACAACTACAACAAAGCTTGTTACTTCTAATGTGTCTGTATAAAAGGAATATGCCAACAAGTATGGAACATGCTACACATAGTACTACTACGGGAACAATGTAGTTGGCGAGTCTTACTTCTTTGTCATTTGTAGCAATTATATTACTAGTTGAAATAACGTTATTGGTGAGCAGGGTTTCATCGGAATTCGTAGCACTTCCTTTGCTAGTTGAGGTAACACTGTTTGCGAACCCGACATTTTCGTCATTCAGATTGCTTTCATGATTGTTGGAAGTTTTATTGTTGTCTGACCAATCTAAGTTGTCATTTAACATTGTTCCAATTCTAGTATCAGTTTCGTTGTATGCGGACTTAATATATCCACCGGTAGGATAGCTTCCGTAGCTGATGATCGTTACGTTGTTGGAAGACCAATTTTCTTCTTCATTGGAAGCATTGCCGATTTCTCCTTTACAAAGTAACGGTCTTTGGACACTGCAGTTATCTGCTTTAACGAATAGTCTCCCGTTTTCCATTTCAAGCATAACACACGAATCATCATGTATTGGTTTAGAATCGTAAATACTAAGATACGTAAAATCGCCAAGCAAAACCACTTCGTTGCTGTACTCCGTATTTGAGGGAAATATACCTATGCTCTGCCTTGTAGCCAAGAGCATTAGATAATCTAAACAACTATATTGAGAATCGGTAATGTTGTATACAACACCTGATTTAGATATGACGTAGCTTGGATTAGGTAGTGTAGCGAGGATGTCAGTACTGTTGATATTATCATAGCCACAAGAAAATCCATACTCTATTTTCTCCACACGCCCTGTATTGTTAAAAACAGCAAATGAAGAAAGCATTAAATACGGTTCGCTCTTATGTGACCTAGCCCTTAAAAGATTCAGAGAGCTTTTGCCAACTTTAAATATAACGATATTGTTCGGGTTACTGGGATTGTATTGTTTTCTAAATATATCTTTGAAACTGTGTACACATATTGAATGCTCCACTCTGAAAACACGAAGTATAGACGCTTTACCTGTACACAGACAACTATTAAAACCGAGACCCATATAAAATTTTCTTTTGTAGTATCTGTAGCAATTTTGAAAGCAATCCTACAACGGTCGTGTCGGTTCAATGTCATACCATCTACAATTGTCAAAGAAATCAGAGAATACACGTTCACTTAGAAATGTCAGTTTATGATGATAGCACCCGTAATAGTTAAATAGGGGCAAGAAATCTGCGTGTCCTGAAACTCGAACTTGATCACAATTTTCAAGTAAATGATAAGCAGCTCCAATAGAGTCGTTGTTGTCATATATACTGCTTAATGTTAGAGGACTCATATCATGCATCACCCCATCTTCCTCACAGCTGGAGTTCAATACGCTTAATATATATCCATCACAATCATATATAGTCCATGATACCAAGATTAATACACACATAGTAAACATTGAATCACCCATTGTGTGTTTAAATGAAGGTGCATTTCGATAATGCACTATTATATAACAATACATCAATATTTAGTTTGATAAGGAAATTAATGTTGCGAAGTCCTCATTTGAATAGTTACAGTGCATGTACGAACAAGTTAACTAGGTCATCGAATCTTTTATTTGCATCATTTTTAAAACGTCTATAGTTTAATTGCGACAGTGTTTGTTTCTTTTCTTAAACGTGGTGTGAATATCAATGTAATCAATCTTAACTACCAACAGTGAACTACATACATGTTTATCTATAAAATAACGTATTTCTGCTCATTATCTACGAATAAAGACGGGCAGATTTGGAGAAAATAGATTACCTCGTTAAGAACAATTTTGTTTATTATGTTATTTACAAGACATAGAAGATATCTATCACTTGTGTGCATTTGTCCGAATTATAGATCGATAAGATTAAAATATATTCAACAATATTACTATTTGAGAACGTCGGTCTTTAATTGTTATGAATTATTATGTAGTAATAACAAAAACGACCTATGTGACCTTGCATAATACTTGAAGGAAATTTTAAAACTAGAAACACTGCTAATATAATTGTGAATAATTAAATCAATTGTGTATGTCAATGTGCCGTGAGAAGTTTTGAGTGCGTGTCAGCGAGTATTCGTTGAATGTAATTATTTGTATGTTTTGAGTGTAAGATTTTGAGGTGCGTGTCTGTGTGTGCGTGAAATATACCGAAGGATTTTTTAACATTGAAATGTTTACTAACTTTACTGATGCTCCGTTACTAACCCATTTATCATGTGTATTGTGTTTGTATTACAGAGTTGTAGACTATGTACTTGTTACTTGTCTTAATAAAATATATGTTCTGTTCTGTTCTATATCAATATCTACTGTTTTCAGCTTTGAAGTTAAAAAGTAAATAATTATTGTAAATTGATATGATTATACTGACCAATCAAACACTAGACTTTGAGCAGTGAATCTTTAGTTCTTTACCTATATACGAGTGGTGATCAATATATTCGAGGACTTTCCTTCTAATTTTTGAAATATTGGAACTAGAGTTATAAAATTACACGCTGATGTAGATCAATCAATTATCTCGCGTTTCTATTAATTTATTTTATGAAAGCGTCACTATTTACTTGATGACGTCCCTTTTTGTAACCATGGTGAAGCACGCACCGTCGAGCATCTCGGGCGTAACATTATCTCGGAGCAACGACATACTATGGAAATTAACGCAAAACTTGAAAACAATCTGCGCGAAATCTCCAAGATGACTGGACTAAAATCATTCTCGTTTAACCAGCGTGTTTTTCCTCCGTAATACTAGGGACTTGACTATACACTGATTCATGAGAATGGACTAAAATGTGCAAGGATTCTTTGCGATTCAAATTTGCCATTTTCATACGATTCCATTGTTTATGTAAGTGTAGGGTCTCTGTCAAACGGATGAGTCGGTAAAATAGGGATAAACAGCAAAAAAAAAACAATGCGGTAGGGACACTTTCTGTTAAATTCTGCGAAATAAGAGGCACTGATCTGAACCAAATGTAACTGGCGAATACGATGACTAGTATAGACTACAAAAATTCACTCATTGACTCCAGATCAAAAGGGGTTTTTCGATATTGCGGCCTAAACGTGCTAGGTCGTGCTTCATTCTTCATTTGCATAATCCAATTTTGTAAAGCCAACCGCCCTTTTCCGAGTATTGTTTTCATTTCGCAACGATACTCTTTTTAGTCCACCTTACATTCAAGAGTTGGCTATTAATGACTTATTTCAGTATTAAAAGAAAAACAATATCATGCATGGAGCCGCTAATCAGTCCAGAAAGGAGCTATGTGTTGCTACGACGGTGACGCTTGGAACGACGTCGCGTGACGTCCAACGACACGCGCCTCTTGTATGAATATAACATATTTATTAGCGCATTCGGTCGGAGATACCTTACTCCGAATGGTGGTACTTGGCTTTAGGCCTTCCGCAAACATGAAATTGCTAGAGGTAAAGTCCTCGAATATATTGATCACCCCTCGTAGGTTAAAATATGTTGTGAAATGTTCTATCATGGGGAGTGGTATCCGACTGAAAAGCACCCCTCGTTCAATAGCCTATTGAATATTTACTACAGGCCAACTTGGTGGATATTCCATTGATGTAAGACATGTAGTACGTACTAGTGTTGTAATATTGTTGCACGTCTTAAGAATCTATCTTATCTTATCTATGAAGCACGGTTTCTGATGATTTTACTATAAACACTTATTTAAGCGGTCGACAAGTTGCAATTATTTTCTGTCATAGAATCTTGTAACTACTAGGTTTATTCAGAATGTACCGATCCCGATTTCCAAAGGTTGCTCTACAATGGACACCACCAAAAGAAACCTGTACCCGGAATTACATGTATAACCAATACTAACACTCTGCACTCAGTACTCAAATATTGAATTTAGTCATTTTGAGGTTCTTAGCCACCGTTTTTTGAGGTCAAGAAATTGTAAAAATGTTTAGAAACATTAAATAATAATTCTACACATTTTTCCCAACTAGATAAGCAATCCAGAACAAATAATAGCTTATTAATAGACAAATTCAATATTTGAGTGCAAGTATTGGTTATAATTCTGGGCCCTGGTAAAGAACCCAAATACTTGAAACTAGACAAGAACAGGATAAAGTGAGGAGAGATCATGGCATCACTTCTACTTACGACCTTGTAAGAATGGCTAACTTTGATCAGTATTTAAATCTCGAGAACGGTTACCAGCGCGTAAGTGTAACTGTCAGTCGAGGTACCATAAATCAATATTTGGATTGCATCACGTCCGTTGGTTGAGATTATGACTGCTGAGCTGCGTTGTTGTATTTACTAGTTCTACGTTCTGTTTTTATGCAAGTTTATTAAATAGATGACACCGTGTGATTGTGGTAAATGAGGCTCGAATAAATGTCAGATTCAGCAAAATACTCCATTCATGACAGCTGTCAAGTAGCATACATAATCAAGGAGGTAAATATGTAATTAAACAAACAATACAGGGAGGTAATTCATAATTTCCTTGAAGTAAGTAGTTCCGTCAAAAACAGTGAAATTATGAAAATGTTATTTGTCACTGATATTTCCACTGAAAATCACCATAATCCATTGAAAGCATATAATAAAACAAATGATTTTTTAAAGAATTTTATTACGAAATGCAGTTTAAAAGTAAGAAAATGTATATAAGGAAAGGTATAGAACTAAATATTACAAAAAATGTAGCTTATGTGATAATTGGAACTAGACTTCAAAACACCCACCAGGAAATGTACGAAATAAAACATACATATATACAGTATGCCAAAATTGGAGTATGCTGCAATGCGATATTAAATAAGGCATATTCTGCTGCAGACAGCCAGCAACAGTTTGATAATTGTATAACTCTTGTTCAAACATTAAATACTTATACGATCTTGTTTCAATTTATTCCTAATAGAGGATCATAATAATAAGACAACAAATATAATATGACATTACACTAGTTATATGATGAATAATTCATGCTTATGGTACTTCAAGGTTATGTAATGGAAGTTTAGAATTTCATATTTTTAAAAATATACACGAAAGGGTCGAAGTATATGTAGAACCACAGAGTAAAACAACAATAAAAATGTACTTTATAAGTAATAATATGATTTATACATGAACTATTAAAGGAAGCAGAATATGATAAAAATCCAAATATATAAATGTCCACAAAAAGCGATTGTCACCGAAATCGCGAGTATTCAAACTTCTACAATTGATCGCTACACATTGCTATCAGTCATCTGACTTTCTGGTCGTTCATACTTCAAACCTTGCTTGGAATTTTCCGAAGGTTTAGTTTCCTTCTCGTCTTCCGATCGTGTTATCTTGGGGCCATCATTGTGTGCCAAGCTCCTTGCTTTGAGAACATGATGCGGCGGTATCACCAGACCCACTGCGACAGTCAACGACGACACTGCATCAATACCCTCGCTGCTACACCTATAAGGTTTAAACTCTTCCGCAGTTGCTATGGAAGCAGTATCTTCAGCAATTGCTAGGGGAGCAGTATCTTCAGCAATTGCTATGGAAGTAGTATCTTCAGCAATTGCTATGGAAGCAGTGTCTTCAGCAAGTGCTAGGGGAGCAGTATCTTCATCAATAGCTAGGGGAGCAGTATCTTCAGCAATTGCTATGGAAGCAGTATCTTCAACAATTGCTATGGAAGCAGTATCTTCAGCAATTGCTAGGGGAGCAGTATCTTCAGCAGTTGCTATGGAAGCAGTATCGTCAGCAATTGCTATGGAAGCAGTATCTTCAGCAATTGCTAGGGGAGCAGTATCTTCAGCAGTTGCTAGGGAAGCAGTATCTTCAGCAATTGCTATGGAAGCAGTGTCTTCAGCAATTGCTATGGAAGCAGTATCGTCAGCAATTGCTATGGAAGCAGTATCTTCAGCAGTTGCTAGGGAAGCAGTATCTTCAGCAGTTGCTAGGGGAGCAGTATCTTCAGCAATTGCTAGGGAAGCAGTATCTTCAGCAGTTGCTAGGGAAGCAGTATCTTCAGCAATTGCTAGGGGAGCAGTATCGTCAGCAATTGCTATGGAAGCAGTATCTTCAGCAATTGCTAGGGGAGCAGTATCTTCAGCAGTTGCTAGGGAAGCAGTATCTTCAGCAATTGCTAGGGGAGCAGTATTAGCAACTTCAAGTTGTACGGAACCACTTGCATATGGACGGGGTTCCTTTGGCTGGTTGTCAATTATTCTATACATACCATAGGTATCACCCCCTTTCGAGTTCTCTCTGAAATTATTTATATTTTATATTAACTTTTTATATTAACTTACATTCCATTATTTCAGTTTGAACATTGCTACCGTTCCATCAGAGAATTGGTAATATGCTGATCCAGCAAGGTGTAAACTGAATAATAATGCACCTACGAATTTTTCAGTAGACTGGAACATGTGCCAGCAAACTAAAACAAATCGCCCTCGGCCTCACCATTTTCATCGATAATGTACGAGGGTATATTCAAAAGTCATGTCACTCCTCCCGTGGTTTAATTGTTTACAGGTCGATATGCATAAATTTGATATCAAAGTGTTCAGTCTTCAGCAATTCAATTCTGATTAATATAAACCTGCTGCATTATTCGATTTTCATATCTGGATTATATGAACATTTAAAATATGACCTCATATCGCTGCATACGAAAATTACGATTGTTATTCATTATCATAACAATTTTCTTTTATGCGTTTTTATAAAAAATAATTCTCGAAAGCAGACAATACTTTCATGATGTGATGAAATGATTGTTTTGTGTCTGCTGCTAAAATTTCAATAACGTCACTCAACTTTGAAACTCGTTATATATCATCAACGCATTATTGATTACTTAGCGAAAACATAGCAGTATTGTGACAAAAAGACTCTGCGCGTAATAATGCACTTTTCCTAAAAGTTTTGAAAGTCACCTACTGAAACTGAAGTTACACAAGGAGGCAACATAGGCTCATGTGTATGTAATATAATCTTTTAAGGGGGCATATATCACCAACTCATTATCAATAGAGAGTCATATGAACGGTTTTTAGTAGATCAGAAAAGATAACCAAGAGTATGTTTAACGACGTCAATTCAATTCGACGTTCAAAACTGCAATCATTATGTGGTGAGTTAATTTTTTTGCTGTGGGACTATCTAGAGGACACTTTCAGATAATTTGATTTCGCAGAGAGTAAGTGTCGGCGGGTTACACACTTTTAAAGGTCTTGGAAATTACTGCATGGTTTATGAGTCGTAAAAAATCACCAGGGATGAACTTCTGCTGGATGAGTAGGTGTCAGCATGTAACGTCACTGTGACGTCGTTGACGTTGGACTTGCGGCGATGTTCGTAAGTATATCCCATGAAAATGTTCATATCTCCAGAACTATTATGTGCATTGTTGTGAAATTTGGTCGTCATATTCAAATTAGACTGAAGTTACGGTATAAAAATTTTCGTGGTTTTACTGACATTATACACGATTTTATAGCATCAGTGACATTACTTTTGGATATACCCACGTAAATACCTAATGAAATTGTCCCGGTCAATTCGAATAAAACCATGCAGTTAAAATAACAGACATCAGTATATATTTGGACTTCATGTTAGATATAATATACACGATACATTTGAAAACCAAGCTTGGTTCTGTGAGCGATGAAAAATGAGGAAAGACCAGAACATAATATTATATTAAATCTAGATTGCGTTTATGACAGAGTAACATGTTTAATACTTACGCTAATTTTTAACTTCGCTAACTTATTCTAGTTTATATACGATATTTAATTCTAGTTCAGTTCTCAAAAGTAAGACAATATATCAGAGATACAAAAGTATATGAACATACGTGCTTATTCCAAATGTGTTCGGCTTGTAGATTTTACACCTCTTCAGTAGTTTGAAGATGAGGAATCCTGTCACACCAATGGCAATTGCTGAACTCAAGATCGCCATAAGTTTGGGTATATTGATGTTGCACTGGTATGTGTTGATCAAATCTTCACAATCAAAAATCAATGCACAAGGTTCCCCGGCACATTCGTTTGTTTCAGTCTGACACCATTGGCCTTCATATCCCGGGTTACATACACATATGTAGTCATCGAATGATACTGAACGTTTATTGTCATTACAAGCTTGTTCTCCGAGCTGAGGGTGACTGCAATGTCCGTATACACATGGATTCAGTAGCACAAACAGGTTCAGTGTTACCGAAGGTGTGTACGACCCGCTTGATGCCTTCGATATCAACTGGAGAGTCATGTTCCCATTTAGGTCCGGTGAATAATTTAGTTGAATGCCCTGTGCCTTAAGACTCCTGTAATATCTAGACGAAACATTTTCTAAAGGAAAGTCAAAAGCATCACGATCGAGTATGGAATATGTAGAATTTCCAAGAGCTTTGAAGTCCGGCTTTCCAACAAAGGTTTCATTACCATCAACATCGGCCAACAATACGACACCGAGGTACAAGGTGGAGGAATGGTTCGCTTCAACTGTATACGAGTGTATCATTATAGGACGTTTGTCGAAGTGAATTGTTCCGTTTGGTTTAATGAAATACCTGTCTGTCTTATCACCTACTCCCTCGATGTTAATAGAGACTGTTCTTTCATCCGATAAAATAGTTTCAGTTGGGGGAAGACCTGTTTCCATTACTCTTATCTTTAAAGCATCAATTCCATTATAATCCTCTTCAGGTGTGCAATGAAGCATGCCGGTGTTCTGCTCAATGGAACAATTCGGGTGTTTAGGCTGGTTCGTTATATCAAATATCAACGTGTCATTGTCGATATCTGTTGTCTCTATTTGTACTGTAAGATCACCATCCTCTAACACATGAACTGTGTCTGTTACTATCTTTGGTGGGTGGTTTGGGAAGGTTTTGTTTATTCTAGCCAGGGTGAACATCAAAGGAGAAGGTAGGGAACCGGTTATATTCACGCTTGTCTTTGATCTAAATGTGGACTGAACTTTTGTCTTACATATCTGAAAACACAAGGGTACGTCTTGAGTTGTCTTTGGGATCAATAATTCTTAAACGCTTTCAGAAAAACCGAATCGTTAAGCGAGTGCAGTAACAGGTTAAGGAAACGATAGAGAATACGTTTTGTTTTAATATCACATTGAAGATCAGATAGCATATTTCATCAGTTCGGTCTTAGCCAAAGTATTTGTGTACATGAGATATGTGAAGTGTCGGGTATATTTCAGAAATAGAGTGAATCGTTAGACAAATGTTGAATGCCGAAGGCTGAAATGCTAATAAAAATGAATGAACCTAGTAAATGTAAATTGTTTTTTGAACTAAAAGTATTAGTAGTATACAGCTCTAAATCAATATGTTAAACATACGCAATATGAAATAGGACTTATACCTGTGACGTATATACCCCAGAGTCCATAACAGCTGCAATAGAGGCTCTACAACCTTCATCAACGTGTATCCACTGTTCCTTCACTGTAAAATATATGCATATATCAAGCAAAATATGCACTTAAAATAATTAAAAGCAAACCCAAACTAAACATTTGTGTTTACGCATCAATGATCAGTCTGATAAACGTGCCTCCGTAGCTCAGTGGTTAGTGCACTTGGCGTCTAATCTGGCGACCCTGGTTGAAATCTCAAACAGCTGTCAGAAGTGTATTTGTCAGTTAACCTAACCAGTGTAGAACAAATAATGCATCTGTCTCTCAGTAGCAACTAGATTCTCGATGTAGGCAACAGCATAATAATGGTCATATTGTTACTAAGATACAAATGTAGGCATTGAGCATATTATTAATCTTCTCAGCTTTGTATGGTATCAGATGAACTAACTGGAATACATTCTTAGCCTAAAATGTTCGAAATTGTATTGATGAAAACATCCATCTATTTGGCCTGCTATCAAGTTCTTAGATCATGAAGTAATGAAGTATGACACCAATTTGATGGTCGCGCCTAAAACAGTTTGAATAAAACGGCACTTCACAGTATACGAGTAACTACCAGGACTACATGTCTACGGTTGCCTCGCGTTCAAGTTGATTCGTTTTTAGACAAACAGTTTAGGCATAATTATATGATATACAGTGAAATAACCTCCTATACTTTATGCTCTAATAGTACTAGCCCTTGCGGGGAAAATGACCATATGAATGTCGGGGCTATTTTCCTACCATTGTTCCAATACATCAGTGCTGGTTGGAAGTCACCGTCATCCTCACAATCAGGATGGAGAGTTACGTTAATACCAATTGACTGGAAGTCCACAACAGGGGATGGTGATACAAAGAATGACAATCCGCACAACTTCTGTATTCTGCAATATAATATCAATGCTACAAACCCACTTGTTCAAGAAATCTATGACAATTTAAACAGGAATTGAAGAATCGAAAACAAACAAATGTATTTCAAAGTGATATAATACTATGTTTTGAACTTTTGTAATGTCAACTTATATGAATGTTCATTTTTGTATTTCTAGAGGCCATTGTCTCTGATGCATTGTGTAGGTTCGTTTGAACGATGCTGCTTTCTAGTATAATTATGTTGTGATATTGTCCAATGTAACGAATGCAGTATACATGTGCATAATTACAGATGAATGATAAAATATTGACTAATCATTAGAAATTCCTGATAAGACGTATTTTCCTCATTGACTCAGTTATCCGTTCTATACATACCGGTATCATTAATATGGTGCACGCGAACGGTCAATCATGAGTGACATGCATTTAATATAGTGGGTAGACAAATTGGATTCTAGAACGCGAACACTCGGAGGTACAAAGAAATCTAGCAACAGAGTAATACAAGTCATGTACCTGTTACGTAGCATCCTTGACGTTTTCTTTAATGTGTTGACAGGGTTGGATATGTATGGTTTGTATTCGATTGTTGCCGCACTACCATAATCACTGTTCATATCATCATCACTCAAACTTCCCAAACTCACTCCACCATGTGTTACTAGATATAAAGAAAATATCAGAATATACTTCAATGTAAGATATCGCTGGCTAAGAATGGAAAGGTCGTAAGTACAAAATCGGTTTGAGAAAACTAGAAAAAACTATCTGTAATAATTCCTTATATATGGAAAAACAAGCTGTTTCAACTTCAATTTGGTTAACGTAAAAGCTTCCGATTTTCATGCAAATAGGCTCACTAGAAGCGCCTTATGGTGCATGTTTAAAAAATGTATCAGTCTTATAAGGTCGTAGTTAAAGCATACGACCTTCTTATTCTAAGCCAGCGATATGTAAAGTAGAACTTACTGTATTTAGTGGAATTTAAACAGACATGCCGCTTTCGGAAAAAAACCAAGTCTCTAGTACATATGCTTGTGCTTGTTTGGATCGAAATGATAATGTTGCTATAGAGCGGTCGGTACTTGACGGAGTTCTGGTGATCTTAGGCTGTATGTACTAAGGTTGTCCTTGTTTAGATAGTTACCTAGTTTAAAACATAAAGGACAATGACCAAATAAGCTACATTTGTACGTGTAAAATACCGATAAGCCAAATTACAAGTAGACTATTACTACTTACATTGGCAAACGACGACGACTTCTGGCTTCAATTTTGTAGATGCCGTCCATAGATCAGAACCCATAGCTTTCCAAGCTACCATCGTTTGTCTGGTAGCGCTAATATAGACATCATTTACACCTAAAATGATATGAATATAAAAAGTTAGTTTATTTAATACCCTACGTGGAAATAATATTTCCTGCTTTAAAGGAGCAATTGTGCTTGTATTCTGACTTTAAAGCGTGTGATGATAAGTATATGTATACAACTGGTTGCTTTCAATTTTCTTGATAATAAGATTTATAAAAGAGTTCATGTACCGCTTTAAAAAGACAATCGTCGTTTCAAACAAGTTTTATCTTAAATGCTTACATAATGTAATACCCACTTCCTACGCAAACCATTATAGTAGATTTCAGATTCGTAGTTACAAAAAATAATTTAAATAATGAAATCAAAGTTTGAATGTACGTAAACAGCAAAATTATATAATGCCAAAAAACTTACGTTTCACGCACACGGATTTTCCTTGAAGTTTGCTCTTAAGATGCGAGTATCCAACACCATAGAGAGTCTGATGAACACATCTACCAGGCTCCATGTTAAAGAACGACTTTTCTTGCTCCGTTGAGTGTGTTATATTTGCTATCTCCTCAGGTGATATGTCAGTTAGGTTCCTGAATTCAGCAACGGATTTGTTGATTGCTTTACCGTCAAATTTGACTTTTCCGTGAACAATTGCAGATGATCCCGACTTTTTCTCGCCGACAATCAGCGGTGGGAATACATCGTTGGCCTCTTTAGTCGTACCTATTTGCCATTCTGTGAATGAAATTAAAATATAACTAAACTGTTATGTTTTTAGTTCAGTTATTAGCTTTCAATACCGCTTGGGATTGAGATATAAAGGTGTTTGTTTTCGAAAACCAAGAAGTTATTTGATTGCTCAATTACAAAATATGTAGTTATTTTCAGGCATTTTAATAAAAAAGTACGATTATTTGCATTTTGTTTGTATTCATAATGTGTATCATTATACAAAAGTGTACCAACGAACTGTTTTTGGACGTGTATAAAGTGTTTACATTTCGTAGAACCATCAACTACTCACCGTAGTATTCAATGTCTTCATTTCCACCCTGCCATTGTATACCAATACGAGTTTGTGATGATGTCCAGTAAGGTATGTCTTCATTCTCAGATATAGATGTACTTGAGTTAGTGTAAAGTGGCGCAGTAGAAGCCCCAGATACATCAGGAGGAAAAAGCTTCACATCTACACTGCAATTATGACTTGTAGAGATACCAGCACTGTTTATGGCTGTGACCTCCACGCTATACCTTTCACCGTCTTTAAACTTCCCATTTCCAAGTTCAAAATGAGCCTTTGATTTTAAACCAACGTTGGTGGTATCCATTATCACTTCAGATGCAGACAATACTCTAACTGTGTACGCTTCAATAATACTTATATCTTCCGTACAGTTCCAATATGCACCGATATTCGAGCTTGATCCTAAATGATGTGTTGGTTGGTCTTCGTTAAAATCAGGATCTAAACATTTCACATACTCACACTGAGGTGGAGTGACATCAAGTTCAACAGCGTTTGAAAAGGTGATTGTTTCTTCTCCGGCAAAATTAACCGCTTTAACGTTTAGATAATAGGCCGTGCTATTACATTCTACATCGTTGGTGACATTGTGACACATATTGTCAAGGTCAGCTTCATCAAGCATCAGATTAGAGACATGTAAGTCAATAAGATCATAACCATTTGTGTGGTTTTCATGTGTGCATGATTGTTTGCAGAGAGCTTCACATGGTGCTATGCACGGATAACAAAATGTCTTGTAATGCTTGAATGGCGCAACATTACCAGTGTCTTTGTTATTGTCCGACACACCAACCCAAAGTTCTTTGATACTGCTCTCGGCATCGTAAAAGGCTCTTCCGTGTCGACAAGGCTTGTCATGCTGATCAGGTACATCAATTCGTTTTACAACTGCGTCACTATAAAATGGTTTGTATATGTCTTGTATAGGCGGCTGATAATCGTTTTCATTCCATGTCATGGCAGCTAATTTAACATCGCCATAAAATTTGAAATTTGCGATACTTATTATCTCTTCGTTATCTATTATAAGCGTCAGATCAATAGTAAGATCATGAAATTCATTTTTTTTCTCAACTTGAATCGTGTACGAGTGGTCGCCTGTCGTTGGATCAAACGGCAGCTGAAACCAGCGTTGAATGTTTGTGTATTTACTTCGGGCCCAAAATACATGATGCCATCGTGCGTTTCCTTCTGTTCTGTACCCAAGGAAGTTGATGCCAAATCCATACTCGTCAACTTCAAAATTTGTCTCATTGTTCGCACTTGAGTCATTTGTTTGAACAAAGGATCCCGGTCGTTTGGTTGTCGTCGAATCCATCGTAGCTGTTAAATTAGAGTCTTCTGTTAAGTTACTATCCGGTGCTTCTAAACCAGTTATGTTGTCAAACCTACTGTAGTCAAATTCTACTTCTAAGGGTTTGTCATCGATATCGAACGGGACAACAACCGTCTCAGTGAGGAGGGATACTGTTGTTATCGTATAATCACCTCGTGCCGAACGTAATGTAAACGTGTAGTTGCCACCTTGTAGTGTTTGCTGGTCAGATAAAATGCTAGATTTTATAACATTTGTCAAATCAGCATTATATCCAATACCAAGAAACGCTCCAGTACTGTTGACGACTACATAATCGGTGCTGAAATCATTTGAAAACGGAACGAATTCTTGTTCTTCACTAGGAAAGAAACGTAACTGAGTAGGACATAGATAATCATCCTTTGTATTCGCGATTGCAAGCAATCCATGTAATTCGTTAGTTGAGCTTTGGAAGGTTTTCTGCGAATTCCAGTCGTCAGTGATCTTTACCTTGCCCACAAACGGTCCATTCGTGTCGATAAGTATTGATGAGGATTGAATGCCCGTGAGAAGACCAGCGCCGTTTGTAAAATTTAAAACAGCGTAATACACTCTACAAGAGTCTAATTCTAACTCATAAAATGAGGTTTTGCTATCACCTTGAACCACATTATCTGCTATAAGGAAACAAGTTGAACTTGATACATGTGTCATTCCACAAGACATGCACTCGAATAAACCAACATACATTGTAGAGACTCCCGATTCCAGGTCGTTGAAATTCTCCCACGAAATATGCATTTCCGTGTTTAGACGCGCGTATAAAACGGTGTTGCTTTCGATGTCATTGACAAACAAAGACCCTTTTTCAGGAGGTGTCGTGTCAACAAGGATTTGTTCACTAGTTACCCCATTACACATACCAGCTTCGTCTTTGGCAATGGTTGTAACAAAGAATGTTTGTCCATGATTCAGTTTCAAATCATTGATTTTCACAAACTCATTTTGACCTACACTCGTCAAAGGATAGACGTCAAACGCAGATGAATTTTGTTGAAATACTGCGCATTGTAACGTATCGTTTGTGATGAAATCGTCTTGACTGCTGATTCCAACTTTGTAATCAATTATATCAATATCGGCCCGAAAGCCAGTCCATGAAACCTCTAATGAAGTAGTTGAAGATTGATATCTCGCCACAGAAACTGTTCCTCCATCAATATCATCATCAAAGCCCACACGGATACCATTTGAATATCCCTCTGTATAGCCACCAGCCTTACTGTAAGATCGAACAGTTATGTAATACCTTACTAGTTTAGATGTCAGATTTAAATGCGCAAATGTATGTGATGTATTCAGACCCACATTGACGAAGTAATGTATGTTCGACCTTGTCTTTGAGTAGCGCCTATCATTTCCGATTGCAATTTCATAATGCTCTATTTCCTGCGTCGGGTCGTTCGACTTATCACCGAAGTCGTCCCAGTTGCACGACAATTCCGTTGTACTAAATTGATAATTGAGATCTTCTTTATCACCATCCCTAACGAGACCTGGCAGTGGAGGTTGGATTCGGACAGACACACCATTCGATCTTGCAAGCTTAGAACGACCAAGGAAATCTACAGTTTTGACTGTCACAATATACTTCATACCGTTCTCCAGAGCCACTTCATCATTGTAAAATATATTCGAAGCTGATGGTATTGGCTGGAAATCAAGCAGCACTTTGCCAGTTAGATCGCTGACAGACCAAGTGACTTCATTTATTGGACATGCATCCGAGTATTCCCAACGACCCTGGATGAGATTTGGTAATGACTGATAATCAAAATCTTCCCAGGAGTTTCCGTCAATGACACTTAGTGCTGGTGATTGACTTACTACAACGCTACCTGACGTTATTTCTGCTTGTAAACCAGCGTTGTTATAAATCCGTATGGTAGCATAGAATATCGCCCCAGGATTTAGTGAGAATTCATCGAAAAAAATCTTTCCATCCGAATTCACTTGTGTTCTTTTAAAACCGGATATCTCAGAACCGTAGGGCTTGTATCCAACGCAAACCTCAAATCTGGAAAAAGAAAGTATACGAAAAGTAATCAAAGCAGACCTTTAACGTAATGCAACATGTATAACTTCGATGTGTTTATGAACAATATTAAAAGCAAACTGTAGTGCGTGATAAATATGTAATACAGACCTCAACATTTAATACTAATCGAACATTAAATTGCCACAATTACTATTCAGCAATGCTTTACAACAATCGACCAGGGGTTGTATGGCGAACACTCCGCCAATTTGTTAAGCGATAGCTTATGTCATATCAAGCAAACACACCGAGTTACATGGCATGCAATTACAGTTTCCAACTACATCCTCACATTCCCATGCACAATAAGCGATTAACTCCCAACACCTGGTTAACATACCTTTTATCGTCAATACCAGATTCTTCATCGGCAGCACCATGTACAATCAATTCAATATATGAACTTGGAAGTTGACATTTTTGGTGTTCCGATATCTTATGCGTTCCAATAGTCGTCATTACATCCAGTCGTTGTGCTTGTGGTACCGTACGATCGACGATTATTGTTCTTCCATACGTTTTGTATTGTCCTATCACGTTCGATATCTTAATTTGTACAAATACACTTGTCATGTTAAAGGCATTTATAGGGGCAATTAGATCCCTTTCGAGTTTATATGTACCTTTTGCGATACTGTATGTATCTAAAATGTCAAAAGTAGAGCTATCTGTACCCAATGATACTTCTATATTGTCTATGACACTTTCATATTCTTGAACAATCTTCCAATCACAAGTGAGAACGCTCTTACGCTTTGACAAGTACTTGGTGCAGACGAGGTCGTGAATATCTGGGCTGGTGTTATCTGCTATAATTGCACGTGATGACGATATATTGATATTGCCTGCGCGGTCTGAAGTATTTGTTGTTATGAATGTTGCAGAGCCGGGTGTAAGACTAACAACGCTTGTCAGTTCGTCAAAGTTTTCAGTAAATGGGTGAAGATCATCAAGCAATGGTAACGAACCGAGTGAATACTGAACATATGCTATAGAATGTTTATCCGAAACATTTGATGATATAGCTAGCGTATCCGTTGATGCTTGATACATGACATCGTTTACGATTGTAGTTGATGTATCGTTCGAGTCTAATTCTTTAAACAAAATAATAGGTGGAGCTCTGTCTAATGTTATACCATCGGATGATGAAAGAATGTATTGGTCATGACAACCTGTCACTGCCCTTATTGTTATATAATAAGAAGTATCTTCGAACAGCTCAGTATGAATCTGACACTGACCATGGGTATCATTCAACATTACTAATCCGTATCGTGTAAAGGTCTGTATATCGGTGCCATATTCGGTTGTACCAATGGCCCAGTCATAACTTACAATGTTACAGCTCTCACTTCCAAACCCATAAAAGGAAGCCGCTATGGATGTATGGTCGATTGTATACATTTCGTCACTATATAGAATCCTCCCGTCAAACACTACCCCAGGAATATTTGCCGTCTGTACGTAAATTAGCTTAGACTTTCCAACCAGGGATTCTAGACCAGCTCCATTTATAGCCTTTACGGATACCACATATAACACGTTGGATTCAAGAAATGTTTCAAAATGGATGTTTGCTATATGCGCTGTTGTTTCTTCGCCCCTATATTCTGTAAACGTTTTGATGCTTTCTCCACCCGTTGCCGTACCAACAGCGATAAAATAACGATCGATACCACTCTGTGGATCTCTGGCTGACCAGTTGATTCTTATACCATTCTGATCAGCATGTAAAACATTTCCATCTTCATTAAGTTCTTCTTCGTCTTTAGGAAGTCCTATTCGTACCTAAAACATGCACATATAATCATAAAACGAATAGAGTACGGGTTTGAAGTACAAATGATTTTTATAACCCTCATTATTTATTCTCTAATAGAAAAACGGAATCACTCATCGACGAAAGAATGTGAAGTAATATTGCTTTACACGATATTTTACGATTATCTGAGACAGTCGCAAGTGCACCGACCTTCCATTCTTTTATTTCTCATCAGGTTGAGCAATGTCCTTCGATTCAGATATATAATTGTAGAAATCAAAGATAATTTGTATTGTGACATGGGTTTTGAAAAATCTAATTCGTCCTAATTATTTACTCTTAACAGCAATATGGAAATTTAACTCGTGTTATTTATGCATGCAAATTGCAATTTTTATGAATGTGCAAGAACATGTATACATAGTAACCTCTGGTTTAGCTGGCGGGGTTGTATCCACAGTTACCCCAGTTGTCTCATGTGATGTTGCCAACAAAGCTTGGTTCAATGCAGTAACGTGCAATGAATAATGTGCGCCGTCTTTAAGCAACATGTTGTCTAAGTTAACCTCTATTCTTGTATTATGAAATGGAGTCGGTTGAGCAGTTACGTTATGTGACTCAGTTGTGGGCCAGAATTTCTGTTTGACTCCGAATTGTGTTTCGTAGATGATCGTTCGGTATTCTTTAATACCAGACTCGGGATCATTGAAGTCCCACATCAGATGCATCTGGGTTTTATCGTCTTGATATGCTAGTCCTGTTGCCGTGTCCGCTATGGCTGCCAATATTGGTGTGGTCAAATCTACACGCAAGCCATTACTTCTCGCTAGGGTTTTTAAATCTGCTCCATTCACACCATGAACATTAAAATATACCCTATCGTTGTGCTCCATTGATATCGTATGATCTTCAAATTCGTCGTGGTTTCCGACATTGAATGTGTCCATGCGTTCGTTATTTATAAGCACATCGACTTCATAGTGGTCGATTCCGCTCTCCGGATCGTGGTATCCATTCCAGTTAGCAAATTTTGAAACGGTTTCAGAGGTAAATGTTTGATCAGGGTTCCCTTTCCTGCCATCCTGAACTGTGCCCGCTATCGGTGGTGTAATGTCCACAAGAACTGAATTAAAGAGAGAAGCATTAATTCAATGACTTAAAGGAAGGCATTTAGCATAAGATTTCGCCCTTTGGTATACACATACATGTATGTGTTATAAACGCTCGTGAAATGGTGTTATACGCCATGGCAGTTATACGCTATTGAATTTTATAAATTGTCAGTTTTAAGTTAGATTATCGTGTAATTAAGAGTGGTTGTTGTGTAAGTTTTTTTTTCTATCTATAATACAAAGACGATTTATAATATACGTTTAAGGAATGTAATACAAATGCATAGTTTCAGTGGCTATGGTGGTTGACGGTTTAAAAGAAAAAAGCTAACAAAAGGTTTCCTAAAAATCCAAAACAATCGGTAAATTGTACTTAAACTGTACATAAAAATGCTATGTGTACTATTCCCGTATATATTAAGCTCTATATATTATGTAATGCATTGTTTAAATAATTTACCTCCATCAGATGAACTATTTGCAGATTTTGAATTCAGGGCGTTGTTGTAGGAAAACACTGTGGAATAATATGTATGATTGTGGTTCAGTGACGCCGGTGTGCATGATGACTTGTCGTATCGGGTCAGATTGTGGAACTTCACGATGTTGTCAGAACCTTTTGTTGTTCCTACTCCCCAGACAAACCTGTAAATATTAAATTAACTGTACATGTATAAGTGGGAATGAAAAGAAGAAAGTACGTGAAACCCGATGACAGTAATCAGTATGTGAAGGTAATTCGGATAAGTGTTATTCATATATCTAGAAAGGTTAACTATGACAATTATTGGCTGTATTTTGTGTGTAATGGAATGTTGAAGTAGGCTATATGTGTGAACAAAAATAGTTTTAAATTAATCTAAACATACTTTATTGCCAGAAATAAACGACAGCACTCGATTCTAACCATTGATACTATTCATAATAATACCATTCCGCTTTATTTATAAAACTACCAAAGGCAATTCGTATTTATTTACCAGTCTATACCAGACTCGGGATCAAAGAAATCTATCCACTGAGCGCAAATAGTAGAATCATCAGATTGGAATTCTCTATCTTTCCTCAGTTTATCGCCGTCGAGTACTGTGCCAGCAATTGGTGGTGATTTGTCAATCAGAATTGGTTCATCTCCATGACCAGTTGTGAATAATTCGACTGTAACAACGGGAATGCAGCATTTAACATATACATTCGGGTTAGGAAGACATCGGTAAATCCTGCAGGCTTGTACAATTTATTTCTGTTCTTTTGTGCTGTGATACTTTTTTATTGAATATTATTTCTTCTCGTCTATTGAGTCGTCCATTATCCGATAAGATATTATCATTGTCAGTTATATTTAAGTAACATATTGTATTGTTAAGCATTGTACACATTGGTACATACAGGTGACATAACACATTTACATCATAATTGAATAACTATGTAATACGTGAATGCATGATAAGATCAAATTTACAAACGCCTCTATCTACATATACGAGGGTCATTCAATAAATTCGTGGACTCGACTCGTCATTTTAATACACATTGACACAGAGAATAACTAATAATATCACACTAAACTACAGCCTTTCTGACACAAGTGCAGAAAATTGTGCACGAAGCGACGATTTTTTAAAGAAACTATGGCTAAAACAAAACCATCACCTTACCGCAACCACCACACAACGCAAATATATTCTGACGTCAGCGACGTTATTGACGTTTTGCTATTTCTCAAGTGGTAAACCCGAAACTGAATTATGTCATTCATATTGAATAGAACGTAACTTTTTAAGTTACAAATTACTAAATAGATCTACCAAATCATTTTATGTATTCAAAGTTAACAATTAAGCTAAAAACAGTGGTTTTATGCTAAATTTAAACGCCTCGCACATTTTGACTGACGTTTCCTAAAATGTCCCTACGTTTGCAAATTTCGTTCGATCTCTGTATCATTTTTAATACCATGCTGCTCTTCAGGAATTTGATTTTGTCATTAAAACACTGGGACACTGAATACTGCATGTGCTCCTGTTGTTCTCATTAGCAACTTATGTGTGTTTGTTGTGTATTTCCAAGACAAGTACACGATTTAATAGTTGCATGAATTTCCTTGTGTAAATTCATCGGCATTTTGACGTTAATGAAAACGTGACAGGCATAGATAAAATACTTCTCAATTCAAACTCAAACAATAATTTCACAAAATATTATGCTAATATCTTGCAATAATCTGGCAAATATATGGGAATGTAAATTAATAAGTTTGGAATTTATAACTGGCGGAACTTGTTAAAAAGGTACGTTACGTCGGTCGGGGTGGTAGCGCGTCACTATGGTAATACAACGGCTCATGACATGTTACTGTGTTGCATAATCAAAGATTAATTTGTATCTACGGTAGGTAATAGATAAATATTTATAATGATATGAGACATTAATATTTAAATATGAATATAATAAAATGAGAAAGATTGTCTACGAATATATTGAATGACCCTCGTACATTTAGGTATACGAGGGATATTCACACATAAAACACATATGTTTACTGGGTCATTTCAAAAGATAATTAAAACTGACATTGTATTTAATATAAATAAGATTTAACATATGGTCTAAAATGTCAACTTAACTTACCATTATTTGTGACTCTGATGCGAATCCATGCAGGAATACCTTCTTCTAAGCCAAGATCTTCTACAGCTACGAACGGATCATCTCTATCCATGGAGGCATGTAGACTATAAGGTTTCAGCTGGACGTCGTACTTGGTCTTACCAAGTCCAAATTCTGCGTCTGATATTTTGGATAGATCGTCGGTTGCGTTGTAATATATAGCGATAAGATCGAAATCCTCGTCGTATATTATATCAGTTACTGCATTGAATACTGGAGGCGTGGTGTCCACTATGAATGGTGTGGAATGACTTACGGTAGTTACTAGAGAACCACCTAGTTCAGCTCCGTTCAGCGCTTGTACAGTGACGAAGTACGGGCCATCTGGTAGATGTATTCCCTTCTGAAATCCAGAATCTGTCCAGAATTTCTTACTGGTTAAGTGAGCGTATGGATCTCTATAGCTGACTATGTCCGTGCCACAAACATTGGTACCAACAGCCCACGTGTAACCCCATATACCACTCTCATTATCATGGAACCCTTTCCAATTAGCTGTAAAGTAAGAAACAGTAACAGTCAGGGAATGTTTGGACACGTCTTTTTAAAAGAAAACAATTCAACGAAAGCATTACATCGTGCTTTCTAGACATACATGATATAGCAAAACATTGAGAATAACTCATAATAATGGGTGGGAATCTGCGCTACTAGACAATTATTACAGTTATGATATTTCTCAATACTATTATTTTTCAATGTAAGCTAAATCCAAACAATTCCTTGTTAAACATTGTTTATATTCAAGCTGTCTTAACCAAGTAATGTGATATTACTGGTCGTAGATACTTGTACATAGTTTACCTGAGACATAATGGTTTGTCAGTGTGTAACGTTCATCACGTTGTGGTTCGTGTCCATTGAACACAGTACCGGAACCTGGACCATCTACTATCACCCTGAAATGTACAATAGTGGATTAAACGTTCATCTAGACAATAGTTTATTCTAAATGAAGAAATAAGAATAATAATTTCTCCATTGGAAATGCATTGAAATGTTTGCAGTACTTACAGTTCTAGTTTGATATCTTTTAGTCGGAATACATACCGAATCAGTATCCGTAAAGAAGATGAATAACCAGTTTGCCACTCGTTCATGCCCAATGCAAAACTGATGTCGACAATGCTAAAAATACGCGACGAATCAAAGTCGTCTAATTGATCTAGAAAATACCTGACGTATACCAGTAATATCCAGGTCAATTATATAGATACTAATTTGTTTTTGGTCATTTGTGGAAGTTCTAGAACCTAATTCATTCATGAATTTTGACATCTTATTCCCGAATGCTATACATCGCTATGATGATATACGAGATGCAAAAATGTTTTCCTTTTGGTCCTGAGTGTCAATTAAACACTGGAACTATGAAGGTGATCGATTTCAGGACTTTTGCGTTCGACGTGCATGCTCATCTAGTACGCCATGGAACTCGGAAGACCTATAAGGATCCCACATGAGCTTCTATAAAGGATAAAGATATTTCACCCGAAGGATTGGATTTAAACCAGGGACGAGGCTTACCGAGTTTCCTGGTTAAAATTCCAACCCGAGCATTTGCCGTACGTTCTCATTCAAAATAATCGCGAATAACGACGTTGATAAAGCGTACTTTGTGATGTTATGCTTCAAAAAAGATAGTTTAAATGTTATAGAGTCTATTTGTGTTCATCTAATAATCTCAATAGCGACAGTAACACGAACATCTCGCAACTAAAATATCCCGATCTATGTCGCGTGTGTGTCCAGTTAAGATAGATCTTTCTTCAATCAGCAACGGGCCTTTCTTCAATCAGCAACGTCGAAGAATATAAAATCCTACCTGTGGTTATTTTTCCATGTTACATCTGTACACCTCTGTGTTACTGCAGCTGTACATCTATCGGCTCGTAGTTTGTCACTAGTAGCATTGACATGTCCGGGCTCAGGAGGAGTGAAGTCTACCATCGTGCCCTCTCCTATCAGGAAAGCATCATAACCCAGAATGTTACGTACTCTTGTATTAACGAAGTAGGTTGTACCGTGAGTCAGGGGTAAGTTTTTATATTCTAAAGGTGTATGATATCCGGATCCCAAACGCTCATAATTACTGTATGTTCCACTGATTCGTAAGTACGCGTTTGCACCTTCTATGACATCATGGAGGTCACATGTTTCGGAGTGATGCTCAAAGTCAAACGATACGCAGTTTGATCCATGCTCGATGCATTTCTGTGCACAGAGTTCGGGAGTTCTAGTTTTATGAGTGCTAAGAATCCATGCACCTAGTTTGCCTTCTCTTGGAACCGTGAAGTGCTTTAGTGAGCCAGAAACCCCGCCACGTGTCATGGAATGGTCCAAATTTAATTCTTGCCAGTTTACAAATTGGGACCCAAACTGACCAGGACTGAATCCAACGGCTTTATAATGGGTTTCAACCAATGGACTGTCCTCAAATGCCACGACAGATGCGATCAATGTGTTGGGATGACTAGAAAACTTGTAAGCATGTTCAACCCTCCCATCGGGCAGTGTACTATCGTACGTGTTCAACCAACATTGACTTATAGATTCGAGACCTTGACTATTCTTTGCTTTAACAGACCAATACACCGGAACACCACCTGGAAGACGTGCTGGAACCATTAAACTGTTGCCACCCATATCTGTCCAATCTACTAGATTCGTACCACCTCGATGAGTACCAATAGCATAAAACAGTTTAACTTCGCTGACTTCATCTTGCGCATACATTTCCAGGCGGAATGCTGTATCGTAATATGGTCTGTTTGGTACTTGATTCACAATACAACCCCGAGTTCCTGAGTGTTCTACGCGCATTAATTGTTGCAGGCATTATACCCGGTGGAGACGGGTCGTCATCCCGTCTTTTCTTGTGAAATATATTCTTCTTGATTTTCGGCACGGAGTATTCCCACAAAATGCTTTCAACAACTGTCACTGTTTTGAAAATCAAATTCAATTCTACAAACACTATCAACTTCAGTCGCAGTGGTGTAAGTATCATGTCCATTTTAGCTCTGTTAAAGTAGAATATTATGTTAGTATCAATTATTGAATGTGAATGTGCTACTAACTAACTTACTTCGGTCATTGTTTAAATAATAATACACTTGTTGATAATTAATTGACTTATACATGTTATTGGTTTTGCAAATAGTACACTATGTTATCATATGCATATTAAATAAGACAAATTAACACTGCACGAGTATGACATTGCATTTAGCATTTTCCACAAATGATATTGTTTTTTTTATATTTACAATAACAACTACAAATCTTATCCAGAACACTTTGCGTATTGTTACGAATCATTGAATGCTTAAGAATAAAAAAAACATGGATTGTATATATTACCCGATGTCTATAGGATATTTGGAGAAAACCATCTCCGTCAATATAGGAAATTTAGTTTCTATGAGGTAACCAATTAGTCTTATTCCGCCTCTAACAATAAATATATCAATAGCTGCATCTCCCCAAACCTTTCCAGCTACCCATGGTGTCAGGGTACGCTGAAAAATATTAAACTTAGTTATAAAATAAATTTTAAATTGAAATGAGTACAATATTGATACGTAGCTGAGCATTGCTATCATTCAATTCGCATGAGATATGTTCAAGAATCCCGGACTCGATGCGTTACGAACATTCCATCACGTGACTCATCGTTGAATGTTGTACAAACATTACAGCATTACAGCAAGTATTAATCCCCGGTCATGATATTGCACGAATACTGCATATTAATCAATCAAGACGATAAGCTCAGGCAGGGCAGTCAGCATATACAACGTACCGTATTACAAAAGAACACCCTCTCTCATTGCTCGCTTTTCTGACCGGGGCTACTTTCATGCAGAGCCAAAAACCTGTCCACTATCATTGCTGGTGTCTGTTTCCTTCTACTGCATCTGTTTAATACTGCTTAATCAGTATCCTTTTCTGTAATGATAATCTCATGGCAAACATAGACATGTCGCGTTCGTCTAGGTCATACTTATATGGATGTCAATTACGCCTAGGCCAGGTTAACCTTTATATTTAATACACATGCACTGTTTGTTGTATTATTGCGATATGAAAGTGTACTCAGTATTAGTCTTACCTGTGTGGTCATACTAACGACACAGAGGCCGACTTTAACGCCAACACCAACAATTCCACCAGCTCCAAAACCTAAAATAGCAGGTATACTTGAGGAAACATGACCCACTCGAGTTATATAATAAAACTGAAATAAAAGGATGTTAAATCTATTGCATAAAAGGTATGAGATAACTAAGGTATACTGACCTAGGGACAGCGGCACTGGACCAACCATAAAATAATGTCTGTACTTAAAGAATACTATGTCAAAAGGTGGCACCAGTAAATTGGCAGAAACACAGAAGTCTATCTTATCTTTGAACTCTTTCACCATATCCCCAAGTTTATCGACGGCGTCTTTCATTAACTGGAAATACAAACATGATAATTGTTACTAGGGAGTGTAATATAGATCCGTAATTAACAGAGAATATCCGGCCATAATGTATCGATGGTGGCACCCAGCCAACCACACATTAGACAGGATAGTAACGTGTCATCTCAATCCCCCATATAAACATACATAAGTACATGAGCGGACAAATACACTGCCCGACTTCTAAATAAGATAAGTATTACAGAATATGGAGTAAATTGTACTTATATAACTTTTGCGATGCTATGACACTCAAAACTATATAGGAGGGAGGCCGGAAGAAGTTAATACTACTATTTCGAATCCAGTTAAATACCGACAATGTATTAACCCTGATCGTGCCGATCGCGACTAAAGTCGCGCTACACGATACCTTCCACCAGTGCCGATCGCGACTGTGAGTCGCGCCAGTGGGTATTCCTGATCAAAGCGATGTTTTGATGAACGCGTAATTATTTATGAATCGCAATTCACTATAATTTATTCAATAGTAAGTTACTGAACTACTTATACAAAAATACCAACCAATCAACGGCCGAATACGTTTAAATATCGAGTAAAAGTAATGACTAATATAGTTTTGGAAATTCCGGAACAAAAATGGAAAACGATCGTCGTAGAATGAACGCGCACGGTGTTTTAGAACGAATTTTCTAAAACTTCCGTGGTCGAAAATCCATGGAGAACCTTGACCGGCTCACGGCCCGTCATTTCATCGATTTCATTCAACCAAATATCGGTACAAAACAACAAAAACCCATGAGAGACTTTGTTATGTGCAATGTTCACACCAGTCTGAGAACTGGATGTAAGCGGAGACAAACTCCATACGAATGCAAACAATATGGAAAAGCGATGTGTGTTCCTGAGTACTTTGAAATGTACCACACAATAAAGGATTACAAACTTCATCCAATTGAAGATTGAGGCGACTCAATTGAATAATGACATCAACAATTATAAATTGAGTGAATAAGTGAAAAAAAACCTAATACGTTGTGTGCGACGTACAGTATCATTGATTTTCCGAATGGACTGTAAATAAACACTAACACTGTAGAATAAACATAATGATTGATAATGAAATTTAGAAAATTAATATTGTCTTATATTCTGATATTTGTAGTTGAAATATACAATTCTGAGATTGTTATTTATTAATATATCATAACATTAACATTGATTATGTATGATTTGCATGAAAATATTTCACACTGCATTGACATATTGCTGAATATTATTACAAGTGAACTATCAATAAATATCAAAATGATATCAATGTGTTGCTTATTTTATCTTCTTTGTAAAAATTATCGGGTTTATATCGGTATTTTATAATCGATACCTTTAATTAGGTGCTAAACAGAGTCACTCGCACATCAGATCAGATGAGATATTTATCTCAAGTACACTGCAAAACAAGTCGGCACTGGCTACTGATAAGCCTGCTGGGAATCCAGCATGATAAGGGTTAATGTCACCTACGTTCACTCTGTTCATATGTACTGTTGCATTTACGACACGACAGCAAAACATATGAGGAAATCCGACATGGAGGCAACACTCAACTTTATCAGACATGGAGGCAACACTCAACTTAATCAGACGAGCACAGAAAACAATAACAACGTAACATGCTGCACATTACCAAACAAAATGAGTAGAAGCCTAAGTCCCTGTTGTAAAACATGCAGGATGACCTAGTTCACAGGCCTAAGAAATTATATATAAAAAGAGTTTAACATCCCCAAATTGTCACTCATTCATTAGATAAAAGAATATATACTATATTGAAAGGATGAACAAAATTGGTAAGTACAAACTGTCATTTTTGATACAATTTCTTAGGTCTGTTCCTAGTTTCACAAGCACACGAGCATGATGTTTCATTTCTACTTAATTATTGTCAATGTAAATAAAAGTTGTATTAAATTAAAGTTATGCATTATAAAACATAACGTGGTCGTGTTACAAGTATAATATAGAATGTATTTTATTTAATTAAACTCTCGCTGAAGACCACTTGAGTAACTATGTGTATGATAATAAAACACTTTTGTAAAATATTTTACTAGCAACGCTTAGGAACATTGCGAATAGAATAAGAACTGGCATTCCAAATTATTACGTAAATTAGTTCCCGGTACCTCTTTTACAACTGTTTCCCTGACATCGTCCATGACTTTTAAGGTTTTTTTATCAAGCTCTTGATATTCTAAGAGTTGTCCCAGGAAACAAGGAATCTTCATTTGATGTATGGCAACTTCTTGTGAAATAGCTGTGAGGGGGAAGCGTGTACATGAACAAAAATGTTTTAGAAGTATCTTGTCACAAATAACAAACATTATGTACATTAATGACCAAAGCGTTGGCGGCGAAACCCAACTGTACGTGCAAATATGAGGGGTGTATACGAGTTTGTGCACAAAACGTAGGTAAATAGTAGGATCCCGTGAATTCCACATCCATATGTATTAAGACTAAGGACCAGACAAACGAGCCGTAACACTTTGCGTTTAGGCTATAGATATGTTCACATACGTACAACATGTAAGCCCTATACTGCCTACTGACAACTTAAGGACAATCAGTACCTGCAAGTACACGTTATAAGCACACACAACTCACGTGTCATGTACGTACACTATGATGCACAAAGTCACATACGACCAGGGGAACATGTGATCCCTTCGTACTCTTTCCCATGTTTTCCAAAACATATATCTACCGAAGCCTCTCAAATGGACGTACATGTATGCCAATAGCACGGACAATGGCTTGTGACCAGGCCTTAACCTATCATTTCTCTTTCAGATCAGTTTGAGCAGTACAATATATGCGTCTGTAAATGCATGAACCAAGATAAATCAATTTGATAGAATGTTCCCAGGGCAATTATATTCATACGGTATTTTATTTTATTACTCTTAACGGATTGTCTATAAATTCAGAACCTTGCTATGTATAGGGGAAACATCGATGAAATTAACAAGGTCCTACAGCGTTAATGTAGGAGCACAATACTTGTCTATGGTTTCAAAATATGTATAATTATCGTCATTGATGTAAGATGTGCACCTATATAAAACTTACATTGTTTATTTCGACAAGGTACAACCTTGAATTTGATTTCATGGAACAAGTCGATTGGTGGTAAACATGCAGAAAACAACCCGGTACACATTTTTATTTCCGCTGAAAAGAACACCTCGCCACCTTCAAGCTTAGCATTGCCAATCATTGACACTTTCATCCCATGTATTTTTATTTCTAGATCTAGTTCTTCGTCAAAGCCTGTAAGAAACAATACTAGTAGTGTCAATAGTATGCAAACGTTTAAATGAACAGAAACAGAGCTTCTCTTTTATTTGCCTGTGTCGTTGTTTCTGCTCTCTGATTCTACGTTCTTATGTTTTAAGCAGTCATTACAAAAATGTACCTTGAACTTAAAGGTGCTGAAGTAAATAATGACCAATGCATAAAACGTGTTTAGTGATTTCGTATCCAAATGACAATGCATGGGAAACAATAATGCTGTAGGTGCCTACACGCTGCATTGTGCTTGCAATAAGAGATCATTCACGTAACATTAACACACATACTAAAAATTTACATTCCACTACCGCGAAGATTATGTTATTGGTTCTAACTAAAGTCTGGACAGTTTCAAGGTGTAGCAGGGTAATCAAGAATAGAGACAAATACTAACGACAGCCAGAACATGCTTGGATCCCTTTTGGTTTTGTCAGTCTCTTTTTGAACTGTGATAACCATGGTTACATGTACCAATAAAGCGCAATCATAATGTCACATTTAAGACAAGCCGAATTAGTAGTATGTAGTGTTGTTATATCCCTACCATTTACTTGAAAGACTTTTGTTTTCCCAGAATATTTGACTTCTACTTTTAAATCATCAGGTATAACAGCAACGCTGAATTCAATGTGTTTCGTTTCTGATCCCGACATCAACGGAACACTGCATGTAATTCCAAGGCAGCAGTCGTGTACAGTACACACGTGACCAAATCCAGAAGCAATGGCACCCTTGAATGCTGGACAGGCTGTTTAATAAAACAAAAATAGTATTAAGATAAGTGGACTGAAAAGTTTAGGAGCATGCACAATTGGGACAACACATTCTTCGATCACATCCAACACAATAGCCGACCACCGGTTGTACCATCCGCCAGACAAAGCATCGACGATGCCAACAGCGTGCAACAGTACCGACAACCATGCTTGCCTTCTTGTACCTCACCTAAGTGTAAGCACTAGTCATAATTACCACTTTACGGTTACTTAAAGTTGACAAAACAGAGTTTAAAGTCACAAGCATTGAGAGTGTGAGTAAAGTCTTGCTTGAAATATCAATTTATGGGTAATTGGATGGTTCGAGGGTGGGTAGCGCTTTCTCTGTTTCTGCGTAGCGTAAGATTGTATGTGTGCTTCATTGTTTATTTCTACTGCACATGTAGCACAATTGTTAAGACAGCTTTATTGATCTCCATTATCGTAATAACAAACTGGATTACACTTCGTACAGTGTATCCACGATACTTGATGTATATCAACTTTACATAATTATTGAAAATAATCGAATGTTGCTTTCCAATATGCAATATTTGACTTAGAGTAAGCGTCGCTGATGATTGTTTGTAGAGCACTTTATAACAATCCGGATGATTAGCACTGCATGTATGAACATACCAGCGATATCAAAAAGTAGTCTTACCCTTTCCCGCCATAGTCATCAGATCATCCGCCACGTGGCCTACGTCACCACCTCTTGACGACAGTGACAACCCCTTTATTTTCATGAATTTCTTCATGAATGTAAGAGACATTGTGGTTGGATTTCCTACTGGAAGGCTGGTCATTGAAGTAGATAGCCTTCCGATTACCATGTTCAGGTCTTTGTACAGATCTTTATTCCTATTCAGCTTACCTAATATCCAGTCGACGCTGTACTTATTCACATTGACTATATCTAAAATGTTCGGGACCTTTGGACTGAAATAATACACGAAATAAAGGATATGTTTCATTCGTTTCATTATCGTCCTTTGAGTACGCTTTGTACAATTTGCCTCGTGTTCGTAAATAATTCACATGTATAACATACTCAGGACTGTTAGAGCCATGAATGTTCACATGGTGTATAAAGCACCACATTTAGCACAGTTGCTCAATAAGTCAGTCTGATGAAAAAACTTGGAATAGAGGCCCCATTGGTGGTCATGACAAAAAATAAGGCCCGAATTCGTGGAAAAATAGATACTAGCATGAATGTTCACATTTTGTATATGAATAAGCAAACATAGCATAGTTGCACTTCAAGTCGACTTCCTATAAAAATACTAATAACACATGTATTTGAGGCAAATAATCTGTGTAGTACATTGTACATTATGTGAACTTAGTTATCATTATAATTTACAATCTTATTTAATAATAAAACATTAAAATGAGGCCCCGCTTTTGGTGATAACCAACAATTAGACTTACCATCACACTACACATTCATATATACAATTATAACTAATGTTGCTAATAAAGCATAGATATTGAGTTACATTGATAAGTACAGTGTATAAACATTATGTATTATATACTTCACTGTTTCATTTGATGACAACAAAGCCACAATTTAAGGTAATTGTATATTAGAAAAACCCAGAGTGAAGAAATAATCTTTCAAAAATCGAATCCTTTGAAGCAAACCGATATTTAAACCGGTTTAAAAATGTGTATTTGAATTGATAAACAGAACTTGAGGTCATTATAAATTAAATTTAAATATGAAAATGGTACCGAATACTACACTTTAAATTTTTTATTACTGAGGACAAAAGTTTTCATGACATTATAATGATTTCCTTATATACTATAGATCTACAACAATCTTCGAGGCGAGACGTCTATAGAGATAGAATACTGAGTGTTTACTAGTCACACCTCGACGCCAGTTGTAGATCTAAAGTATTTTTTAAAAATAATCCGCACCAATACCTAGTGTCTTTTGCTGGGCACCCGAAAAAGACAAATAGCCCACAGGGAGACTCTGTACTATGGATTGTTATAGCGTGAAACCAAGTCATTATTATAGACTGGCGTACGCAATTTATCGGATATTTCAGATTAGCCTTTGTTTTATAAATCAATTACTGTTAAACTGTTGTATTCCTTAAAGAGGCATTCCCTATAAGAAGCATATTTTCTCTACTATCACATTAAATGAGCTAAATGTACAAAGCACTATCAATTATCATAATTTGCCAGAAGAAAGTGTGCGCACAAATATATTCAAATTACCAATAATAATTTATCGCTTCCAGCGATTTATTATTATGTGGTCAAAGGGAAACAACTCGTGACTATTTTGGCTAGTTACGGAAATATATTTTCATTTTTTTCTCGGTAATTAGTGGAAGCTTTTTGTTGAAGATTTGAGAAGTTTAAGCAATAATGATTCTCATTTAATGTATAATATTCTTGAATCGATTTAAACGATCTAAGTTATAGGGAACGCATCTTTAAGCTGGTATCGATCGTGGTCATTTGAGGTACTAAATACTGCTGTGATTTAATGAACTTGGATACAGTTTACTCCAAATACAACCATACTAAGACATATCGTGTATACGTTTTACCCTTTACGTCACATTCGTTTTTATTCTATGCATATTTTCACAAATACCCCATTCGGGTGTCATATTTGCAATAAAACATGCATGATAATGGAATTTATTCTATAATATATCAGGTATGTACTTGATTTGGACATTCCAATTTAAATGTTGGTGAATTCCTAGCATGTTAAAAAATCGAGCGAATGCAGGGTGACCAAAAAGAAAGTATACAGATTCGGTGTATTCTTTATTAATTTTTAATGTTTTTCTATTGCAGAGAAATTTTGCACAGGATTAAACGAAATATGTAAGTTATTTTTGGTACCAGTTGGAAAATTGTAACTCGCATAATTTAAAAAAAATGTCAATTTAAAAAAATACCTTATTTTGACCGTGACGTCGATTTGACGTAATTTACGACGTTTTCACAATTGCTGTCTATCACATGTTTACCGTTTTTCAAACATTCTTTAAAAGTCTAGATTACATTTACAAATATGTCTACAAACCGGTCCTCTTAAATTGCGTTTTGATGTTGATCAGGAGAAAAGTTTTGTATATATGCATTTGATGGCACATGAGCGATTTCGGATTATGATCTGGGGTCAGGGCGGGCCATTCCACACTGAAGTGGAAATTTGCTAGATTATTTTTTAAAAACCAAATGTTTCTTGTAATACACCCAACTACGTGCATTTCCATGTGTGACTCTGACTCCACTTGCATGAACCATACACAATTCAAAGCGAAGGATTCAGAAAGAACTTGCTTAACAAAGGCAAGTAACAGAATGAGTTTACCTCTTTCTATTTGGCTGTCTGAATCGCAAGTGAATCGCCTATTAAAAGCCAAAAAACATGTCCATGCTTGCGAGACACTTCGTATATATTATATCCGTTTAAACATTTGTGAAATGCAATGCACATTTTCCAAGAATACGTGCAAGAGGGAAACACCAGAAATACAGAAATTGTGAAAACGTCGTAAATAACGCCAAAATGACGCCACGGACAGAATACGGTAAGTTTTAGAAAATTTACATTAAAAAAATATCCAAGTTACAAGTTTTAAACTGATGCCAGGTAAAAATTTCATCTTTTGACTAACCATGTGCTAAATGTATTTGCGATAGCAAACCATTAAAACTTTATTAAAATGTACGCAAACTGTATACTTTCTTTTTGGACACGCAGTATGTACGGATTCATTGTAATGCTTTTCCATTTCATTCGTCTAAATAATTCTTTAAAATTAAGAAATAAAAATCTGTTCGCGTTTATTGTCGGTGAATGAAACACGGGCAGGAGTTCGGATGCGGAAAAATTAAATAACGAGTGCGTAGCACGAGTGATTTAATTTTCCGCATCCGAACGAGTGTCCGTGTTTTATTCACCGACAATATACAAGAACAGAGTTTTTATTTCGATTCTAAATACGATAATATCCCGCACTATTTAACTGCGCGCATTCCATTTTCACCCATTTGACATTGAACATGATTCCACGCTGAAATTGAGTGGCTTATTAGCTGGTACAATGACCTCCCTCGTTAATGAAAACGACCTTCGTAATTTTCTGAAGGAAAAACCACAATTTAAACATTGAAACAATTTTAATAACACGAGCATATGGTATCTATTTCATAAAATGAAAAATATAAATGGATTGGTTATCAGAAGCTTTAATAAAACTTGGTTTCTAGAGTATATTAAAGTTTCTAAAAATAGATGCGTCATAGATGTAACACTGGATTCTCGTGCAACTCGCCTTGTCGTCGTGACTCGTAGTAAATTTTACTACATGTATAAAGTTTACGTTCATTCATTCATAAATATGTCACGTGATACTGGGCGTAAATATAAACAGCCAATTTGATAGGTATGTTTTATGGGGGTAATAATACATTGTTAGGTCCGCTCTATATTTAAACGATTAATCCGCAGGTCGTGTTAGAATAATTCTTTAAAAACGAAATAGTCTGTGTTAAACCTTTACTTGTGAAAATTGTGCGCTAGACTATACATTATTCTAACAATTATATCATGAGCTTTCGTGTGATTTTAATAAACAATAAGTCTGTCAAACCCCAGTCATATATTGAGCAGTGCGATGTTGTGTTAGGTATTGCTTATGATGTACTATGTATCTATATTGTCTGTTGTCTTTAGTGCGTTTTGTGCTCAATTGTTTCTGACCAGTTCTGTCTTCTCTGTCCAACTTGCATACTCTTTTTTTTCATTTTGTGCTTATTAATTGATGAGAAATGTATCTTATATTCAACGACGCCATATAATAGTGTTGGTAATGACACTTACGTTTTACCGAAGAGTGCGTTTTTAAAGAAATCGGTGAATTTTTTAGCTTCTTTTTTCAGACTCTCTTTTAAACTGTCGCCAAACGATGAAGGGTCATAGAAAGATTCATCATCGGGTCTGTATTCACTGTCTTCCTCACCAAGCATGTCATCTAGGTCTTTAGGATCTCTCTCAATCTCTTCCTTCTCACCTTTGGGCTCCCCGTATTCTGCTGTTTCTCCGGACTCGAACGTCTGCCCTATATAACTGTAGAAACAAAGACAAATTGCTGACATATTCTCATTTGTGAAACAATGTACATGCAGACGGCGACGTAATAGTTTACATTTTAAGATAAGATGTCGCGGAAATTTAATTTACACTTACCGAAATTCGTGATCATTGCATTCTTGAATCCATTTAGGAATTGGAACAAGTCGGTCTAGGAATGGTCCTGGATCTGTATATTCATAGTCTTCGTCAGGACCTGTCTCGTCTTTAGGACTTCTTACTGACACATGAATGTAATTTGGACCACATTTCGGTGCTTTAGATGCTCGACCAATCTTCTCCCCAGCCTTGGCTGCCTTTTCACCGCTTGCATATTTATAATGTACATTGATGTTTTCTATAACAATTTCAACCGCACTAAAATCTGGATCAGTTGGTTGAATGATAACTTTAGTTCCTGGCTGTTTATGTACTATTCCATTTACTGGCATTTTAATCTGTCGAAATAAGAAAATACATCTGCCTCAGAACAATTATTACTATTAAAGATGACAAATGGCAAATAGAGTGTAAGAAGGCATCGAATTTTTAGGAAAATGTATATAATTATAAATGTTATAAACTTACTGTTTGCCCTTGTCCTAGCTCGACGTCTACGCCTGTTGTCTTGAAAGTGTCGTGTGTTGTTGTGGGCCAGACACCTTCCTTACAGCGACCTCTGGCCTTGCGACGACCTGAGGGGAAGTCGATGTGGAATTTAGGACCGAACACTTTCTGAACAAGTGACTTACTAGTCTCTATTCTATAAGTAAACAAAATACTTAAGTTCATCTTATGTATAAGCATCATTGTACGTACACACCTACCTATATGATGGAATAACTGAACATGATTACATTTAAAAAATGGTATTAAATCATGCAATAATGGTAAATACTTCTTGTCGGCTAAGCACAGTCAGATACATAACATATGTTAATGCGTTTTTGCCTTGGTATAGATCTACGAAAAGCTTCGAAGCGTGACTACCTATATGATGAAATTTTATGATTGTGCAGAAATAAATAACAGAACATGATTAACTTCATAAAAGGGTATTAAATCATGCAATAATGGTAAATACTTCTTGTCGGCTAAGCACAAACAGATACATAACATATGTTTATGCGTTTTGCCTTTGTATAGATCTACGAAAAGCTTCGTGACTACTAAGGACTTTGTATTCTATCTCTTAAGGGGTCATTACCAAGAGGTCATGGTAGATAAATACCAGGTCTTGATAAATGGCGAGACTGAACTTATAGATTGGCTATACAAGAATACATGGCAATTATGCTATGTTAGCTATGCATCAGCACTTATGCTGATATTAATTATTTCCGTATATAATATTAAAGTATGGGCTTTGAATAAAACCGTTTTAACTCATCTATCATGTAGACTATTCTACGACTTACACTTTCTTGACTTCTTTGTATGACCATTTAATGCCGTCGATAAGATCCATGATTGCAAAGAACTGATCAACAAATGGTTTCACAATGTCTACAAATGGTCCCAGTGGTTCGAAAACCTTGTCCCATTCAGCTTTTAAGTTTTCTTTCAACCCATGTACAGAATCTCTCTAAAATATGTATTTTGTGTTATTCTCACATATACGTAATAAATTTCGTGTACGAATGAATAGTAAATCAATGAACACAAGCCATACATTTAGGCTACAACAAGCAGATACACACACCCAACAACACATAATAGTTTACTGTTATCCTCTACGTCTCATGTTGTTCGTTTAAAAGGGAATACTAGTATGATTCAACAGTTGGAAAAAGTATAAATCATAATGGCTTTCCTTTAAGGTCTCAAATACCATGTCTTTGAATTGGTATAAGCTCATCAAAAATAAGAAAACATGCATACGCCTATCAAACCTTCGTGGTCCTGTATATCACCAGGAATAAGGCGTATGATTAACATACATGTATACACTAATATTTATTGACATAAACTTACATTTGCAGCAGAAACAAAACAATAAACCATGTAATATGTACATGTACTTAGTTAGACGTAGTGAAACATCGGTGCCTGTTTATTAATAATATTTGTTTCCTTTGAGTTTGGTCCATATGTGCGATTGATTTAGTAGAACGATTTAACCCTTTGTATGTTACGCAAGCATTCAAAATTTCACCCACTGTTGCATCGATACCATCACTCCTCACAAACGTTAATCTCTTCTTCATGGAAGCCATGTCCCGGCGTTTTCTATCATCGATTGACCTAACAAGCCTTTTGAATGCCTCTGCCAACCGTTTCATAATGTTTGGGATTTGTTTGGCCATATTCATCCATTCAACTACGCGACCTGCAGTAAAATAAATTATAAAATGTTAAATCTATAGACAAAACAACAGAAACAATTCTTGTAGTCCAATGTCAGTAGTCTACATAAACGTATGTATTATGAAACAAATAAGGTTACTTAATAACTGTTTATATTTCAGTATCAATGTTTTTGACAAACGTATAAAACTGGAAAAACTACACCCATCTATTTTATTTGATGATAACCCAAAACGGAAGAACTATTTGCGACTTTTATAGATAACTACACATGACATTGACCATGGTTGATAATAAATAAACACAGTTACTTCCCTTAATAAGGGATATAAAGCATAAAAGAAAAATGGTATTTTAAGTTTAACATTTACATACTAATTCACATTAAACATATGGCAAACATGATGTAACACATTAGACGTTGTCTTTGGATACACAAACGGTCATTATAACAAACCATATCGCACATAAAGTCAAAGGTCATACTATATATATTACTCTTACCTTTCAGAAACATGCAGGATTCAACAACACTGTTCTTTACCGCTACTGCCATTGTAACTGCCATCTTGATACTGCAAATAGAAATAATTACGTTTTTATTTATTGTTCAAGGGCTGGGTCAAACTTGTATGGAATGGAGAACAACAGAACGCAAGGTGTTGAATTGAAAATGGGCATTTATTAGTAAAATGCCATATGAACATAAAAACCAGAAAATTAGTTATTATGTTCATACAAAGCATTCTAATAGGTATGGAACCTAAACATAATTGCAACGATGTTTACATGTTGAATAGTATAAACAGTTCGTCTCCAGACATTACCACTGTGTAACGAGTCGATTTTCGGTAATTGCAATAAATAGAACACGTTGAATTATATAGTACGACAATAAGGAGTACAGTGATCAGATTTAAAAGGCGCTTTCAATAGCAATAAATGATACAAGTTGAATTTTATAGTAATCCGATAACAAAAACAGTGATTTGGTTTATATGCAGTGATTGCACAATTGATTAAAACACTGTTTCTGATGAGTGTATTTGCATAATTGGACAGGGAAAGCAGCATCCAAAAATTATTGCAGAGCGTGAAAGAGAAGTCACTGCCAATATATCCTCACTGGACTATACACCTCATCGCTGTACATTACACAATCAATTAATTCACTGGTTCAAATGGGTGTATTATACTGACATTCAAAGTTGAATACGGGCATATTTGTACAGCGACGAATCAGACGCGCCCCTTAAGTATCTAGGTTAACACGAATAAAATGAACATTTACGTTTGGAAGTTAGAGCAAGAAAATGTTATGTGTATTTGCCAAAGGTATGTCTACTTACTAGGTAACCGCACGTGACATTGACGTCATCGCCTGCATGGGATTATCTAGGAGATGTATAGGTATGTCTACTTACTCGGTAACCGCACGTGACATAGACGTCATTGCCTGCATAGGATTATCTAGAAGATGTCGTAAAGAGTTCACAATCAGATTGAATGCCTCCACAATCTTCTTGGCTATATAAGGTAGTGCTGATGTGACCCCGTCAACAATATCCTAAAGTATATGTGTAGATAAAGTAACATATATCACATTCATGTATACATGCACATATTTGCATATCCAATGCCTGATATATCTGAAATATTATTTACAAATATCTTTATAAATTACGTGTACGTTAAAACACACGCAAAGTGTTACCTTCGAAAACTACAACTTGACTATAAAGACAATATAATCATAAATGAACAACAACAACTTAGTGGCACTTTTCATAAATAAGATTGCATTTTTTTGCAGTTTATTGGAACTTAGTAAGTAAAGGTTTACGTTTTCGTAAAGTTAAAATAGTTATAAAAGTTAATGATAAGTCTAGGACACATAACTTTACTTAATTTCATTAAGCTCTTAGACAACTAAAGCTACTTTATGAAAACGCCAAATGTCAACGACACTAACCCATACTCATTCTAACAAACACGTACTACTCACGTTATAGAACTTCAGAATATCCTGTGTCACTCCATCAACATAGTTGCGAACTTCTTGTATAATTATTTTGATCTCCTCCACAATGGTTGATCCAGCGATATTATATACCTTTTTCTCAAATGCTCGCATGTTGTTGGACACCTCGATCATAATAAGTGGAAGGTTTTTTACAGTTTTCACAATCGTATTAATTATATTTGCTGGTGAATTATCTGAAATAGAATTATAACTATACCTTTCAGTAGGCACATTGTAAACTAAAAACACTTGGCGAAGAAACAGTAACACGTGCCGAAATAGGTTTATCGCTGAGAGAGAGACAGAAAAATGCAGAGGAAAAGTTCTTGTGCAGTCACAACGGGGACAAAGATGCAAGTAAAAATATGTACGTAATGTGTGCAAGAATTTATAAATAGATTTGTATTGTATTGCATTTTAAAATGACTAGTATCTCATTTATATTTTTAGATACTAGTACCACAATCTTTAGTCTGATCATAAAAGGCAACGAAAGACTAAGAAAGATTTGAAATACATTAAAATGGCATCACACACACAAACAATAGAAATGCACAAATGAAATTGAAAATCAAAGGACCGTGCACAAAACGATTAAGCAGTTCAATGGTTATACACACATATGCATATAAAGTATAGTTAGTTTTTTTCAAACCAGATTGAAGTATCCATGTCAATATCTTTACTTGGTAGAAAACGTTTTAACTCTTAAAACTTGTCTGTTATGCCGTCCAACTGTTGTTTGGGAATTGTCAACCACTTAGAGACAAGTTATCTATTACCGAGACAGAGAATAATTATAGATTATTCCTGATCACAAGATAGTCTTGCATAATACTTACCTTTATAAACTTGACGCAATACAAATACAATAATACAACAACCGCCATGCACATAACAATAGTATTCTTACTCTTGAATACTTTTATGATTTCTCCGAAGTTTGTTATAGCGTCCTTAATTGGGTTCACAATTTTTCCTACAATTTTGTCGTAGATGTGAACCAGGTCTGACAACCTGTTGATTCCAAAATCCTGAAAAGTACGCATTGTGAATTTCTTATATACACTTAGCGGCACTTCTAAGGCTGCCACTTTTATATTTCCGTTTTCTTTAAAAGTGTTCAACGAATTGTAATGAAATTTGGCATACTTGAACATCAATATTTGACACAGTTTCTGGCGAATTTTCTGCTCGATTCGACAATAGTCTATTGCACGATACGTCTTCAACTGACTGAATACTTATATTGAAAGTCGCATTTTTCTCACTCAATATCGGCCATCTGATTGTTATGTATGCGTGTAGATGTACCTATTTCCTATAACGGTTGTGCATATCAACAGTTTATTCGCTCATGGTTTTTAATAGTTATTAACAATATTTACCAAAATGCTAGAAAACAAAATTATTGGTTTTGCTGCAAAATATAGTGTTTTCCGTACCCATAGCGTGTCTGTTGAAAAAATACGATTCTTGCGAGTAACGCAGGTTGCGCTCAATTTGAAATTTAAATTTAGGGTGACTAATTATTATATCAAACTGAATAAATTCAACTCTACTGCGTACTATTAACATTCGTTATTCAGAATAAATGTGAATTTTACCATTCAAGTAGCATTATTTGAGGTTAAATGTTTATTTTAAGCGCATCGGTTTTATATTCAGATTATGGGCTGATTTTGAGGCAGTGTAAGCTTACCAACTGCTATTTAGCTACCTAGGAAATTGTAACGCAGATGAAATTTATGAATACTTTTATTGTGTACACTCATTACATAACACTTGAAGCTATGAAGAAATGAAATATTTAAAATACTCAATTGACCCCTAATAAATACGCTGTTTAATTTTCTGACTTTGTAATTCAGGGTGACGTAAATTAAACTTTTACCACATATTTTCATACACACCAATTTCTGAATTAACACGTGCAGCAATAGGCACATGCCTTAAACTAAAACTCGCGAACATTTGATTAAGTTATTCGAGATATCAAGAATAACCAAGTGGCAGCGTTAGAAGTGCCGCCGAGTGTTATACGAGTAGAAAAAACACCACACTATTTTATAAGTATACGTTTCTAACATACTTAAACATACATACACGGAATTACTTGTAATTTCTTTGTTGTTCCGTATGCTACAGTAACTAAAAACGATTACAACATTAAGTCATTGACATTGGCTGTTCAAAGAAAGCGTCTACATCAACGAATTGGTTTTGCACCATGGCCATTTTTAAATCTTAAAAATAGACTGCGTGGTACAAAATACCATAAGAAGAATATGGGGATTATTCGCTTTTGCAAAATCAGTACACTACACCTCTTACCTTTAATACATTAAGGTCGTATTTGATATGTCCTTTAAAGCAGGTGTGAACTTTAATAAGGCCTATTTGAAAGTTAATCATCCCAACATGAACAACAGCATACGCACCGTCATAAACATCAACCATGAAATGGCCACTGAGTAGTGCTGAAAGTAACATGTAACTATGCCTTTCAATGGCAAATAGTAATTATCCATATAGATTAAAGAACAACATGCAATGCTAGTAGATTGCATTATATTTTTTCCAATATGTTAAGGTAGTATGGTACAGGCGGCTTTTTAAGTTTATACAGAATTGTCTAATTCTTTGCACACGTGAAGAACAACATGTGTGAGGCGACAACAATACACAACGCTGGCGATTCAATCATTCTCAATCATGTAAGACCAGATTTAAAACATCACAATTTATTAAAAAAAGAAAGATAGTAATTTATCCAGATATGGATATCAATAGATAACAGAAACTGTTAATACTGCTGAACACAAAAACGTTTAGACTTAATGAACATTGGCATACATTTGTAAACACAAAGTCAAAATATCAATAAGATTCAGGACAGTCTTAATTGTCTTGGTAATAGTATTAGATACTCGTATTCGCTCTGTTAAATATGACATGTGATCAGTTTCAGGCCAAAAGATAAATATAAATACCAAGTTTAAGGTCCAAAATATTCCTTATATGTAAACCAAAGCTTGCTCCAATGTCTTCATTTCCTAGGACTTTGTCCCATTCAATACCCGGTGGCTTTATGTAGACACGCATACCTTGCTCCAGTATTTGCATCAAACCTCTCCGTACACGTGATATTATTGGGTAACTGTAATTCTTACTGGAAATATCACAATAAGCAGTGACAGCAATGTATACCAACTTCCAAGGTTTAAATGAAAGGTTATTTTGGATTAAAATCTACTACGGGACACATACTCGTAGATAGCTAGAGAAAATCGCAGTTATCAACCCGATATACTAGTACATAAATTGCTGATTTTTTATCATTTAACGTTATATGAATTTTTAGATTAGACATTGCCTTTTGTTCATCGTTTACAACATTTTATTTAAAAAAGGTTTGATAAAACATAGGCCTTATTGATATTTGAATGGAATATTTTTCCAGTTTAAAAAGAAGAAGCCTACCTTAGTACGATATTTTCGTGTTCACTGGTAAAGTTGGTACGTTTAGGATGTTGTTTCAGGACGGTAACAGCAGCCTTTCTAACCATATCGTCATCATCTTGCACCGCACTTGTAACTAGCGCATGTGCACTCTGTAATACAATGCGTACATAATGCTCATGGCATGGTCTGTTATTAAGAAATCAAAGATTCTGTATCGGAAGAGTAAATACCTTACCGGACACACCATGAAGCTCATTGTTTCATCGCTAGTGCAATGCACTTTGATTATGCTTCCTCTGCGTGGACTAATGATGTAACGCAGGAATTGAAATAAAGATTACAAGTCACAGAAAATAAACTCATTCGATTTGTGTTGGACATACATCCGAGGTTATACATTAGTAAAGATCAATTTTAACAATCAATTGGCTGCCAGTAGGGAGTAGAAGTTCTATTGGTATACATTTATTTTACAGTTCCATAGGTATGTTATATCGCTTTATGTTTCAATGTATTAGGAGGATTTGTCTGTTCGTTCAGTCATAAATGACTTAAGTTAAGAGGTCGTGGCAGTGCCAATTCGAATACAAGCCAATAGTTTCCAAGACAATTACACCTGCTACTTCTAGATCCAAGTCGACAAGTGCGTGTTCACCAGTTGCATATTTCACGCGGAATCATTACTTAAATTAGTGATAGGTACCTCATTGCAAGCAAAGTGTCTCAGACTATGAACCGCAGCTCTTCTCCAAGCTGTGACCCCTACGTTAGGTTCCATGTATGATCGTATGTGTTGCAAAGATCTCTGTTTCCCAGCATTCCCTAGTGATTGTATCAGTACCATCTTGGTTTCTATGTGTTTACGTGCCGGGGTATCATGTTGAATGATAGAACGACGTTCTCGGGGTTTTACAATATGCATCGATTTTGCTAAGTACGAGAGTAAAATATATATATGTAACACACGATTAAAATATGTAACAACTAACGTCACCCCTGCAACAACGGTCAATCACAATTGCAATTAAATTGGGAGGGATCTTTTCTATACCAAAAAACTTTTGCACCGAATCAGTTTTGTTTGCTAAGTGATCCTATGGTCGTATCATCAAGGTACAGAAACATATTTGTATTATGTAACATCTGTATAAAAGCATCACTATTAGTTGTCCAGCGGACATCGCTTTGACCCTAAATGAGATATCAGTGACTAAGTCACATGTTTGAGAATGCTTTGGATTGAAACACATCGTGTCTCTGCAATTTTACGAAGCAATCATACGTAACATGTAGCATTTTGATTTGCCAAATACATGACGCCATGTTTGTTAAGAGAAAAAATAATGATTCGATGTTGCATTGAACCAACCAGCCCATATCGATGTTTTCATTTATTTATTCTAAATAGACTTTGGACACGTCGTTTAAGTCATGCATTGGGCTAAAAGGGGTTGGGGTAAATAAAAAGAAGTATTTAAGTTTAATGCGACATTACTTTCATTGTGATGGTCAAGCCAGTATTCCATCCGTTGGACAATCCTGTCCGATTCCGTCATATTCCGTGCATGTAGGGATTTAGCCATTGCTCCAAGTGAAAGGCAAGCTCGTTTACGAGTTTTGGTAAGTTCAGGGGTGTCTGAAAATAATACGACCATTAAACATACACATTCATATCAATATACATACGAATATACGCAGTCATTTTGCTTTTACACTTGCCTCAAATATGTCCAATTGTTTTACCATGACTTTCTTGACAACAACAACCAACAATTCGATATTCTCAAGTGTATGCAAGTCGCGTTTATGTGCAGTGTGTCGGTTTACAGTAGACACATTATTGTAAGGGAATGTGCTTTCATCATTTAAGGATAAACAAAGGATTATAATGTAATTACAATGATTATAATGATTAATAATCGCACCAGTTTCAAATCGCCAGTAAAAGCATGCACGTATGATGTATATTATTGAATTGCATATTAAAAACGAACGACGGGTAATAAAATAAACTGATGGGACGATATTCGCTATTAAAAGGAGTTTCACTATATTAGAACAAATCTTTTGGATAAGATCTATCATCTTAATTTGATAACAAATCGTTCCAAGATATACTGAACAAATGTTGTACAAATAATTGTTTTATGTCATAAAATGTGTACGCAGATTACTCGATCAAAACTTGTATTCACTTGACTTTAAAAATGAACTGACAGTAAAATATAAAATATTGAAGCCGAACGGAAAACAATTGAAATATCTTTAACTTCATTCGAAGAAAATATATGAACTGATAAGTGCGGGTGTGCATGTGGAAAATCTTATTATTTTTCTTAACAACTTAATGTGTTAAAAGTGGGACAATATTTCAACATTAATTTGTTGAATTTCTAGATCGATATTTCCGTGTCAATGAAGTGGTTTCTACTATGTATTTAAGTGTGTTACCTCCTGGAGCGATGTCACCTTCAAAACAAAGATGTTCAACATGTCGAACCAATTCCTGCAAAAGGATGACATGCTTATTGCCAAAAGATGATATCATGCACTTTAACACTTGAAACATTAACGATATGAAACACTTGAAACACTTGAAACACAAAAAGTGCTCGCAATTTATTACATCGTTGAGTGAATACAAGGGTCCACTTATACTTACATGTAAAGGACTTGCTAGGAATATGTAATATTATTTCCCACCCCATTCCTACCTTGCCCATTATTTTAACTAGGTCAAGTCGTAGTTGTGCGCATAACGTTAGGTCACTGTCCTTAAGAATTTTATACTAGGTCACGCCCGGGGGTTGTTGTGCGTCATTTGGTCGCCGTTTTGACATGGGTTTCTGGGGTAATTGCTCAGGGTAGTTGTGTCTGATTTCTGTGTTCGGCTGGTTGGGTTGAGTGCTACCTTCCCTGGCGGATTTTCCCATACCTTTTTATCAATAGCATGCTATCTCAATCGGGCAGTCCAAAATAAGAGTCAATGACGTATCACAAACACTAAATGTACATCATTATAGTGTTGCACATAAGTGTGGTATGTGCAACATTTCCATATTTCTAGGTCGATGGAATTTGATAAATGTAAAAATACTTACAAGCTCTGGTGAATCGAGAGCAATGGAATGAAACAAACATCTTCTTAAATCTGCTTCTGTCACGTTCGGATCTCTCATTATAGTATCTAGAACAAGTAGTTGAGCCTCTGCACTACCTTCCCTAGCAACTATATCTATGAATAGATGTCTTTCATCCACACACAGTGTATCATTGACATTACATTGACGAGTCAGTGCTTCTGTTGCAAGACTCACAAAATCATCTTTCTTCAATGAATGAATTAGGGCTCTCAGATTGTGCACGCATTCTGTCCTGTTCCTGTCGTCTGAAAGTGTAAAATACTACCAATTTCATTGTGTCATTATGTTAAAGTTTTGTTTGCTTCTTATTTAGTTTTAAAGTTCTATTCCAAACTAGCACAATGTTAGCTGTACAGTTGATGTATTTCCCATGTGTTCTTGGTGCTCATTTTTTGTCTGTTAAATGCCTCATCCCCTGTTCAATTGTGTTGCATTGGAAATGACAAAATCACCATTACGATACTACACCATTCTGTTTGGGTCAGGGATGTTGTTAAACAAGAAAGTTCAGTATTATACTATAATAGTCCGATAATCATAACGTATGAAAGATCTAAATGTGTAACATGAAAGTGTTACCAGTACTTACACTTGTTTTGTATGGAATGAACACACCGTAAATGTTTGTTGATTTCCGCCTCCACACTTTGAATACCAACTTTAACTTCTGGCCTCTATAAAACGAAAGTACGCGGTTGAACAATCAAGGTGTATACATTATCCTTATCGATATAAATACACTGTTTTGTTGTTTTCATTGTATAATAAGACGTATACTGTATATATTTGTAATTTTATATGATTCAGGAACAAAATTGAAAACACTATTAACGTAATATGTAGTATAACTAGTACCGTTCGCACTGTAAGTGTGTCTTTGTGCAATGCATCTGCACTATGTAGTCTTGGTTCGTTGTGTTTGCTGAAGAGATACAAAATGGTTTGGTGTGACCATAGAAACTTGCATAACTGTTAGTTCATACTTTGTTCTATCGTTGTACATTTGTTTTCTTCTAAATATATCTATTTGCACATTGCTGAGTATGTCTATACTAAATTGTTAACTTGCGTTATCTAGTCAATTTAGCCTAAACAATATTGATAATTATAAGGCGTGTACTTATATCATATTACCAAAAGCCTGTGTTTTTAAATGAATGACAAGTACATTGAATAACATACCGTTTTAGAGTCATTTTCACTTTGCTTCGGGAAATCGAACCTATCTTTGGAAATTCTGAAATAGATTGACATATAACATGTTCATAAGCAATGTACTCTCGCACCAACATTTATCCTTCGTTATAGTTTATAGTGTCATTGTTTGGTACCTAGTTTTTGCATATTATGAAAGACAATTTTGCACCAAAATAATTTAAATGATTAAATTGGTCATTTCATAAACATTTTCAGTGTTTCCCACCGAACTACTAATGAATGAAATCATTGGAAACCTAGTTACAAGTAGTTTTGTGTGTATCGGTGGTATGTAGACCAGGCATATTAAAAACCAAAAGTTTATGCAGAAGAGCTAATTTATTGAACATTAACTCTAAATCTCTTCCATCAAAGCTGGATGACATTGACCAATAAGGTAGAGACAAATCCGAATCATCACCGGATACCCACGGATTGAACGTGGGTTCGGACGATGAACTAAATGAACAGACACGACGACTTTCTCAGTCAAACGAAAATGAAAATTTACATTCTTTGAAATGAAATAAGTATTCACAAGACGGTAATAAAAATGAACACTTCAGAAATAGGAAAGCCAGTCTATACATGTATACTTGCCGTGGTACAAATTGAATTATACATTTTGTATTCATTTACTAAATGATTACCTCCGATTTGTTGATCATCAATTTCACTAAAACCATCTGTTGAGTTTCTGTAAAATGCCCAAAATGCATTGAATTATTTTATTGATTAATGTTGAAATATTCTGAAATATATTGTTATCTCGTCATCATGTATAAGCATCCAATACTTTAAACGTGCACTTGATGATCCAACGTTATTTAGACGATGAAATACAGTTATTCGCGTTCCAAATAATTTGATGATTGCAACAATCACAAAAGTGATGACATTAAACTAAACATAAGCTTAATGATCTAACACCTTTTGTAGTGATTACTAAGTTGATTGGCACACATCTTATGACTTATTTTATTTGTTGGGTGTGACTTAAGCAGGTATATTTGAACGAGTGCATTTTTCGGACGTCAAATCATGAAGACAAACTTTCCATCAGCCAATTGTACCACGCCTTCAGATTCAAGAGGACTGCATTCAAACGTTGACGATTTATTCTAACCCTGCAACGACAAGCGTGAGGATGAATTAAGTGTTCGAAGAAGCCCATTTGCCAAGTGATAGCTGGCAATGAAATGATTGACTACTTACTGTTTAATTTTGGTTGGCGAATGTCTCAAAGTGATGTTATCAATAGCGTCAACAGATGTTGGTGTTCCTTGCACGTCCAAATGAACTGTCTACAAGGAAAGGCAATATGACAATTTAGACTATTTACATTCAAGTAGCAAACAATGTATTTGTCACCATTTGTAGGGTTTTTATGAATATAACAGTCTTCAGATACATTTTGGTCAGGAAACGGCTACTCTGTCAATTAATGTGCTAATTAATTTCAAAGGCCTGATAGGGAAGGCAGCAGTCAACACCACCCACCGAGAACAGAAAAGTAACATTACTACACAACTACACGACTCAATGCCCACACACAACCCATCGAAATGATTAAAAGACCAAGAATGTAAGATTAAACTACCTGAATGAATGATAAAGTCGTTATATTGCCCAATGAGAGGGTCGCTGTAGATGTTGTATTTGTATAAATGTTCAGAAATATTTTCTTATTTTACGTGTCATACACAACGTTACGGAGAAAAACATTCATGGTACATACCTTGTTATGTAGTCTGTGAACATCGGTAGAACTTTTATGGACGCGAACAAATTTCATACCATCTGTTGCTCGTGATACCTCGTAATCATGATCCATGTGCCCTTAAAAAGCAAAAACAAGTACATGTTCAAATGCATAAGGTGACCAATGATTAAATGGCTGGAAGAAAGCGACCCATACAAATAGAAAATGAACGTTTTATACATGCGTCATGAGTTCAACTCATCAGAACATAGGTTCGAGTTTTACTGAATGTTGTAAACGTGTATAAACATGAATACATGTATGCTGTCCTGTAAAGTTAGTAAACCTACCAGCATGGTCTTCCTCGTGTGAAGAAAACGTCCATCGATTGCTCTCCTCGATCTGTTAAAGAAATAAATTTGTGCAAGTTCAACTTAGTGGTTTATATTGACTTTCTATTATTTGGTGTCATTCGGGATCAGAAGCAGGGTCAAGTCATAGCAATACCTTGCCGGGTCACTTGAGGACATTGTTTTGGCACATATTTATGTATTTACAGATGGCCCATGAGCATGGCATTGTCTCGTACATGGCCTTTGAGCCGTGTATTGGTGTTGTTTGATGTTTGTTCATGTTTTCTATGCTCGACAGTTTAAGTTAAATGATAAAGTTACTAATAATTTCGCGAAGTTTGTATATAACCTGAAGAAAGCAGGACAATGTATTCTGGTATAGCAAAGCACATTTAGTCGTGTGTCTTTCTACAGCCTGTATCATATTCCATACATACACTTCGCCTCTTTTCTATTTGATCACTCACTTATGTGCACAAAACGTGATCACCCATATGACCACAGTAAAATGTATATGGTGATTGATTAGAGATCAATTAAAAAATAGGCTGAGGGCACGTATGTATGGAATTGGATTACCAGCTGTAGTGGTCAAGCTGTGTCGTAAAGCCAAGTCGCAATCCGAACCCGTTACTTAAAAAGTTAAATTAACCTGGCCCGAAATCAGTCAATCAATGCACTTTACTGTTTGAAACACTTACAGTTTGAGTATTAAGTCGTTTTTAAGAGGTGTATTTACCTTCACTTTCACTGATAATGTACTGATCAGTACTTTCTTCATGGTAAGTATTTCATACATCTCTTCTGGATGAAAATGTACCAGTGATACAAGCCCGTCTTTACCGACCGTGAAATAGAATCTGAAATGTAAAGACATGTCTTGGCTGCGTTTCATCCAGTCACTTGTGATCATCATTTTATGTTATTTCTATGTGAAGCTGGGTCGTCCTACAGCGGGTATTCAGTTATGTCGTCGGGTTATGTGTAGACATTGCTCCGTGTAGTTGTAGTTGTGCTGTTGCTGTTTTCTGTGCTCGGTTGGTTAACTTGAGTGTTGCTTTCTTGTCCAATTTACTTTTCCTTGTATGCATTGATTTACAGCATTGTATTTCGTTACACACCACATTTTTTCTAATTGGTTTATTTTCGAACCTGAAATGTTTCTCATAATAATCATTATCATATCTTATTATTTTGGAGATAGGTGGTTCACATAGTTTTTCAGTAATGTCAGTAATTAATCCATTTAAACTCCATAAATATGACAAATTTATGTGTTCAAATTTCATCACAAAATATGGCTACTGTTACACTGAGCATTAAGATTTTTAGGCTTTTGACATTCCACAACATTTGGCATGAGAGTACGACACTGAATAGTCTTTCAGGAATGACTGAGTGTCTCGTCTGAGAATCAAGCCAGGGACCTCTCAATCTCATTCGACTACCATACTAGCTTGTCACCATCCTCAGAATAATTGCAACACAAAGATCAGAGGTCACAATGTTGATTATATGATTATGAAACTTTGTCACAATGGTTATCTCAATAAATGCTAGGTCAACGTTGATATTAGATGACGCAATGTAAAAATCTAGGTCACTATGTCCAATTATAACAATACCTCTTGTAGTCACTAAAGGTCATAATCTTGGACTTACCATTAGGAAACTTTGTTACTATAGTTATCTCAATATAACCTCAGTCAAGTTTAATAATGGATCACCCGGGGTCAAAAAGTAGATCATAAGTTCAAATCATAGAAAAACTTTGCGTGAGCACTTAAGTCACAATGTTGGTCTAATCATAAAGAATCTTGATCATTATGTTCATCTCAAATCTAGAACAAGTGCAATGTTCATTCATATGTGGTCAAAATTATGTCCGTATGTTTAAATCATATACACGCCTGTTGCGACCTGTTGATTGCACAAGGTGTTTCTATGATTTAGCCTTGTGATCTTGTTATGACCCATGATGACCTAGAATTCGTTTAGATGACCAATGTGACGGAGTTTCATGAGGGTTTAACAAAAATATGACCTCTTGCGATTTCAAAAGACTTTTCTATGATTCCACGAAGTGACATGACCAAATATTGCATTTGATCTAAATTTTGTTCAGCTGGTCATAATGGCCAAGTTTCTAAAAGATTCAGTTGAAGTTGCGATGCTATTGGACCTATATGTTGTATTCTACCTAGATTTAATTGCGACCTCTAGTAACTACGCAATGTTCTTACATGCTTTGACATAGTGACCTATTTTTACACAGGATGCTCCAATATTGTATTCTACCTATATTTTGTTAAGATGATCATTGTAACCAAGTTTCATAGAGGACAAAAAACAACAAATAGAATTGTTCTTTAACTCAATGTGAAATGACCAGGGTCAGCCAAAAAAAATGTCAACTTTTTTTCCATGGGGCCCTCTTAAAATCATTTCATCAATAGAAATAGCATCAAGCTTCAAGAAAATGAACAAAGTAGGGGTCCATGTGTCATATAAGAAATATTTGGTTCGTCAAACGCGGAGAAATATTTACTCACATGTACGGATTTTTTCCAATGTCCGTTAGCCCATTACATAATTTCACTTTAATATTTAAGCCAGAATACCAAATATTTCTCAATAAAACCATTTCACTACATCGCATACAACGCATTAAACACCAATTTCATGATTCTGATGCTGATTTGTCAAGTCACATCCCAATTTCCAGTCGCTTCAAAGTTTTTACCAGATTTTTTGATAGGCATTTAGTGGTTTTCAACCTAGAGATTAGCAAAAAAATAACCACATACATGTATAGTGAATTCACAAGGTGTTTCTGTGATTTGACCTAGTGACCTTGTTTTACCCCATGTGAACTAATATCGAACTTGGCGTGGTCAGGTTTCAAAGAGATAAGCCAAAATTTCCATTTCTAAGCACGACATAAGAATCAAGTACTAAAAAAGTCTTTATACATGTATATATTTACGCTAAACGTAACAAACTTCGCATGTACACTGCTAAAGTAAGCTTCGCGCACCATATGCACATGACAAAGCTTGTGTTGCAATCAGTTCGAGGTTAAAAGTTAAAATAGCTAGAGGGTGTGTACAAACACAAGTACATACTTAAAACATAAGTATGTAGCACTTAGAATAGATAATAAGGAACAAACTATATTTACTTCTCTGCAAAGTTCCAATGTTCCGGGTTGTCAACAACTGAAATATAATTATATCTATTTAGTTTCCCTACTTAACACAATACTTTTACAAGAAAGGTATGTGAAAATCAGACAGGGAAGGTAGCACTCAACCTAACCAGCCGAGCACAGAAATTAGAAACACCACAACACATCTACCCTGAGCAATGTTCACATAAAGTCATGCCAAAACGACGACCAAATGAGGCAAAACAACCCCGGGCGTGACCTAGTTTAAAACACTAAGGACAATGACCTAACGTTATGCGACCTAAAGAGGAACAACAACGACTTGACCTAGTTTTAAATAATGGGAAAGGTAGGAATAATGGGAAATAATATAACATATTCCTAGCAACTACACTGAACAATGCCCATACATAAGCCGAAGAAACAATTAAAAATCCAAGTCCCCGCCGAAAAAAGGCAGGATGACCCAGTTTTACAAAGAAATTATATAATAGCGGTTATTACGTGAGACCGAATTAAACGCAGCCAATACTCGACCAAGTTCCCCAAGGCCCCACTGCACGGCGACCCAACCACACAAACCCGTGCCAAAAAGGCGACCGCAAGAAACAACTGATGGAAATGGGGGGCTTGGCGGTGGACTTTTAAAGGAGTACAGGGGAAATTAACTTCCAAGGACAAGTGGAAACAAATATACACCCGACACTGCACAGTACTGTAAAAAGGATGGGAAATGGACACTGCTATTACCTAGTACAACTTTAAGACAACAGTTATACAAATTACACAAACCCAAAATCCCACCCCGAGCGTTTGCCGCCTCAGTCAGTCAAACTATGCGGGGCAAGATCCAAGCGACAAGACCTGAACAACACACATTTAAATGACACAATATACATGTATTATTGCAAGATACGAGGCAGCCTTATGCTTGACAGCGAAATTGCAGCAGAACATGTACAATACTAATACAGTCAGTTACAGAAAGGAAGGCCCTAAGCCAAAAATTGTTTTTGGACTTTTCTATTATTACTATAAAGTGGACAATACAAACTGTAAAATGATACATACATAAAGCAAGTTTGTCACTGGGGGTTTAAACTAATGGTACAAACATTATGCACCAGTTCGTTGCTTCCACGCCTTCATCTTTTTTTTACTTTTGTATGATCGACCCCCCTGCCCTTACACGGTCCTGTGGGGGACAGCTGTAGGTAAATCTCCGGTATTTCCCCGGCTTTGACAACTAAATATTGTCATCGGGGTATTGTTTCGGAGAAAAGTTTTCCAACATTTTTCACGGCAGTGCCGGGATGGTAAGAATATGGCCGTTCCTCCGACTATCCACCGTCAATCCTCGGGGGTGTGGTGCAACTGAGTTGTGGATTAAAACGTTTAACCTTTGATATTAATACTGCTTAAAAATCAGCACGAAGCTAATAAAACTTTAGACATTATAGAGGGAATCGAGTCCATACTCTAACAGTTTGAAGCCGTTTTACATAGACTTATATATCTCATCTTGGTCTAAAAAGGTATGAGAAAATCCGACCGGGAAGGTAGCACTCAACCCAACCAGCCGAGCACAGAAATCAGAAACACTACGACACAACTACCCTGAGGAGTGCCCACAGAAACCCATGCCAAAACGGCGACCAAATGAGGCACAACAACACAGACCTATGTTAAAACACTAAGGACATAACGTTAAGCAACCTAAAGCGGCACAACTACGACTTGACCTAGTTAAAATATGTACAAGGTAGGAACGAAGCGGGAAATAATAGGGGATTAAATAGCCAGCGAAGCCGGCTATTGTAAATACTAGTACCCATACCAATAATGTCCACGTGCGTATCTTCGTCGAGTCTCTGCCGGTACTAATGCTTTCAGAAAAAGTTATTTCCGGTCAAAAATTTCAGGCAGTTTTCCGAGGTGAATGGTCCTTTGAAAATAAAAAAAATAGTAATCTGTAAACGGTTGCCCCCTTTCTTTCTTTCGAATTATAACCATCTTTAAAAATATTCAATAAATAAAACAAACTATTTAAATAAGCATAGGGAAGTAAGAAATACGCAACTGTACTGCATACACGGCGCCAATACAAGACTTGATGTCATGACGTCACAAATAACAGGAAATGACGTCATACCAAAAGTACGTCAAATAGACTCATGACGTTATGTTGCAATGTATAACAAATCAGTATAATATAGGTAAAACTCCAGGTTAGGGATGCCTACACTTATTCAAAACATAAACCACAGATACATAGCCAATCTAAAATTTTGAATAATTATTATTTCTGGTCTTAAATTTAAAGAGGAAAAGTGATCAGTTGCTGATCAATAATTATCTTTGTATAGGCCTATTGTATAACATCTAAATTCAACTCATATTTAGTCAGTTTCTATCTGAAACATAGCTTAGCAGATATCCAATGTGTATTTAATCCCTCATTTAGGCGGTGCCTTAGTTCATATTCATAAGGTAGGAACGGGGCGGGAAATAATATTACATATTAAAGCCTTTGGAGATATAACTTTTCAGGCTTTCGTGGCGGTTTCTTATGCCCAGATTTTCACAAATGCTTACATCTATTGATCTAACTCGACTATTTATTGTTGTTTCATTTTGTCAGCATATCGTTGTTTAAACTTTGGTGTATGTATTATATATGTTGACGGCATAATGAATGCCCATCTTTCAATTCAATAGATAGTTATGTTATTCATTTGTCCAAACTATAGTTCGAGCGCTACAAATGTAGCCCACAAACATACATATAGGACAAAACACATAAAACAACTTTTTGTTAAAACTGCAATGCCTGGAGCTTTGATATTTGGTATGTAGCACCATCTGGTTTTTTACCAAGATTGTTCAAGTTATGGTTCTGGGGTCAAAATTGACGCGGCCAAAGGAGGCAACTGTTTTACCTAGACTTATATAGGGAAACATATTATAGAGGATCTATCACCAGTTGTGAATTGATATACATTTATATTAAACGAGTGTTGGAACTTTTATTATGCGAGCTTTTGACGAGCTTAATAATGTTTTCTAACCGAGTTGTAATATACATACTAGTATTTTAATTGACAACGAGTGATAGATTCTTTATATCATATTGTAATGCCCTGGGTCGTCCTAGATTATGTACATGTATGTTTGTTTACATTCTGTCTCGGCAATTTTCCCACGGTTTATTTATGGTTTATTTACGTAAATCGGCATTGGCAAGCCTAAGAATTGCATGGCTCACGATCTTTAGTGTTTCAGTAGTTGATCTGAATCAACTTATTACCTGTACTCTATGTTATAAACCCGAGATCTTCTATTATCACTTTTGTAAACAAACGTGTGTTTAATGAGTCGGCCATTGTTTTTACCGGATACGTAGTATTTTTGACCTAGTAAACGGATTCTTGGGTAGTTTATGTTGGAGCCATTTTGGCATCATTTCGTCGTCTGTCAACTTCAACAGCTTATTTCTCCTGATCTACTCACTGGATATTGTTTAACATGTAAGGATTTATTTGTTTATTATTGTATTTCATGACTGTGTATTTGATTCATCGAGTTTTGTACAGTTTACTCTCGATTCATTGAGTTTCATACATTTTCGCGAGCATATCTTCTGCTTTGGAGCGCGCAGTTTTATCTGTGCGCTGGATTGTGCGCTAGATGCGCGCAACGCTGTCATGTGCGCTTTTACGTTGTAAAGCGCACAAGATATGATGTGCGCTCAGCTTAGCGCACATTGCGCGCAACGTAGCGCACACATTTTTTGGTGCACTATATAAGGACCGGTCAACTCAGATTCTGGGACTCTGATTTTTTAGCTCGTAGGTGCAAGACTGATTTTCTTTATTTTTCTTTTACATTAATTCTATCAACTTATGATTATTTATTTAATTATTTTAGATGCATTTGAATGATTTTAAGAGTTTTTATTAAAAGAAAGACTTGTTATTTAATTAACTGGAACGTTGGTGAAAATACTTAGAGATTTTATAGTGATGTTTTGCATGTGAATTAGTTGTATTTTAGACAGTATTGTTCTGACATTGGTGATTTATTACAGTTGAATTGAGAGTTTGTTATCATATTAAATGGTAGAGACTGGAATTTATACTTTGTCTTCATTTAACTTTATTTATTTTGAGTCCATTTGAGAGTCCATTTTATTTTATTGTATTTGTATTGTCCGTGCTGAAACGACACGCTACCACATATCTACAGTAGACAACACTGAGATACAGATAACCGCTAGCACGTGACATAATTTATGGTGGCAGCCAGGTGGAATCTTCGTCAATTACAGTAAAGATTCAGTGATCGACACCCGTCTCGAGAAAGAATTAAAATGTCAACTTCTGACCAGCAAGATACAGAGGGGTCAAGTTATACCTTATCAAGCGGACAGAATAAACTGACTATGGAAGTTTCATCAATAGATGGAGGTGAATATGACCAGATACCAGATAATCAAGGTACAGATAGGATAAATGGATCACCGGATTGGATGAAAGATGCTGTGAGAGATATGGTCAACATGCAGAGGCAAATGTCCCAGGCCCTGAATAGTGTAACTACACTACTTACTAATATATACAAAAAAGATCAAACTTTACAAAGTCCCAAAGAACCTGAGGCAAATAGTAAGTACAATCACCATAATACAGACAGTCATCAGTCTACTAATGGAGCCAATTCAGGTAATCAGTATACAAATAATGCATGTAATATATTTTCAGATTCGGAGCCTGAACATAATGTTTCTTATTCAAGATCTGTTCATCGTACACAGTCTAGACGTAATAACAGGTATAATGCTGATATTAAGCTACCTGCCTTCACAGGGAAGGATGAGTGGAAAGTCTGGATCAATAGATTCGAGGTTATAGCAGAACGCCAGAACTGGGATGACGAACAGATGCTCGATAATCTGCTCCCGAAGTTACAGGGTAGTGCAGGAGAGTTCGTCTTCACGCAGCTTAAACGCACCACATTACGAGATTACAGGGACCTAGTGGATGAACTAAACAGTAGGTATAGAGTAATTGAGACACCGAGGACTTTCGCTGCTAAGTTTAGCAAGAGAGACCAGAAAGCAAAGGAGACAGCTGAGGAATATGCAGCAGTATTGAATCGTCTATATGACAAGGCGCACACCAGAAGAGATAAAAGAACTAGGAAGGAAGATCTGGTGCGCAGATTCTTGGATGGTCTGAAAGATGAAGAGGTTCGCTGGGAAGTTGAATATGTAAAAGAACCCGCGGACATCGATGAAGCAGTGTACCATGTGGTGAATTATATTCAGACCAGAAGACGGCACTTGCACTCAGCGAACACTGTTAGAAGAACACAGAGTCAAGAATCACAGTCAGAGTATAGTGATGAGGATGAGGTAAGTTGCGAAGAAGAGTTGGATCACGCAAACAGAGTACCGTCCAAGAAATATAAGGGAAAGACAAAGCTGGGAAATAAAGGTGCAGCATCACAGAAGGAGAGAACAGTTGATACAGAAACAAGTCCTACTGACATAACCAGTAGTGAGAATGAGATCTTGATACAGGTTCTTCAGAAATTGAATGAGCTAACCTCAGAAAAGCAGTCACCTCAGAGTATGCAGAGCAGTCAAACCCCTCAGAAGAGAGTCATACGGTGTTATTCTTGCAACCAAGAAAACCACATAGCCAGGAACTGTCCCTTTAAGACACAAACACCAACCCAGTACAGCGAGGTGAGTAACAGCTCCAATGTACGGAGGGTCGCAATGCGTCCAGGAATGACCCATACAGGTGCGTATCATGCAACACAAAGGGAGTCAATAGGGCTCGCCCAGAACCTCCCAGCAAGGGGACATGTAGTGCGACTTCCGCCTGAAATGGTGTCTGGAGGCCGAACAAGTGTGAACAATCAAGATGCAACCACATACAGAGACTACAAGGACACTCCGAGATAGTCGATAGATACCGGAGCCCTGTGTGTTGTTGTTGTTGTACTGTTGTTGTTGTTGTTATATTATCCTAATGTAGTATGTGTTTTTATGAATTTTTATATTTAGATGCCGTGTTGTAGCTGTTTGAGTGATGCGCTAGCTGACAACTTGAGATGTGAAGCAGTATTGATGGATATTACATGTTCAGCGGAGAATATTGTTCACACATGTCTTTTTTTTCATTTTGAATATTATAGAAGTGTCTTCTATAATGAGCTACTGTATTGTATTTTGCTTCAACTGGTGATTGCTTCTATTTATTACAGGTAGTGATATTGAAGTGGTATACAGATTTGGTCAAGTACTAATATTGGAATGAGTGGAGATTGGTAGACCTATACAGATTTACATGTTTGTGTTGTTTGGTAGCAGAAGTGTCAAGTCCTGTGATGAAGGTAAGAAGAAGATGGAAGTCAGTGAGCAGAAGTGAAAGGAAACAGAACGGATTATATTTTGTTCAACTTGATTTTGTTTTAGATGATGAGATGTGAAGGATTGGCCTAGAGTAGGGTCGGGTGTGAGAGTAGATGACCAGTGAGGTGAAAGCTGAAGGTTGGGAATAGAAGAATGAGTTGAGAAGGTTTGAGTTTATCAGCTGACAGAAAGAGTTGATATGTTGTAGAAGTCTGGTGATTGATGATGCAGATTTGTGGACTTGATGGAATCTTCTGTTGCTATATATTTTTGTGGATCTTGTTCTGGAAATCAGAGTACAGAGCAAGTACAGAACATGACAGTTGTTATCAGTAGTCGTAGGAACAGTTATTGCTTAAACTTTTGTATATTTTGTTATATTTTATGTACTTTCAGTCTTGAGCAGCTGATGATGAGAAAACTGATATGTCTTCAATTACTTTATGCTACGATCAGAGGCTGATGTTTATTGTCATAGAGATGAGATCCCTTAAAGATAGAGAGACCACAGGAGTTAGGACAGGACAGATAGCAGAGTAAAATAAGTGTAGAATAACTGCATAAGAGAGGAACTGTGAAGCAGCGATATGGACTGTGAAGCAGCGATGTGAACTGTGAAGCAGCGAGAGGAACTATGAAGCATCGAGAGGAACCTTAAAGTTACTCTTAAGGAGAGAGGACAGATGATGAGACAGAAAAGCAGTCAAGATTGATAAGAAAATGATGTCCTTCCCTATTTGCTGTGTTAGTGGTTAAGTTTTTTTAAGTGATTTACAATGTTGAACTTAGTAGAAGTAAATTTTTGTTTCTCAGACCTTGATATTGCTGGTTAATATTTTTATCTTGGTTTGTTTCACATGGAATCTAGGATTTTAGAGCTTTAAGTGAAGTTTCTATTAGAGTAAATTTTTGTCGTTAGACCATCAGAGTTATTAGTATTTTTTTTTGTTTTGTCATTATTAAGTAATGATCTACTCAATTATTGTCTACCTTGTTAGTACAAATTTTAGTGTTTAAGTACTGTTGAGTATTTTAATGCTTCTGAGGGATGACTTCTGTGTTGACAGATGATTGTAGAACTTGTTGATATTACTTATTTATTCAGGGAATGTCTATTTATCTTTTGAATGATGTTTTCAAAGTAGGCTTGTGCTATAGGTATTGTTAACAATCCCTGTCTGTCGGTTGTTGAACCGTTTTGCTAACCTGAGTCTGAGTTCATATGATATTTGAAAGTGATGTTCTCAAGTATGCATCTTATATTTGTTTATTTTGTTGTATGTTGTATGATGCATTTTTAAGTTTAGTTGTAATAGAGGTACTCTAGTCCGGAGATCATCATTAAGTCGCACTTGGTGGTGGGTAATTTTATAAAGGTGATGTGAACTTAGGATATTAAATGATCTCATCATTTTTATGATCTCAGAATATTGTTGTGTACATGATTAGACTGTTATGGTCGAGATGATCTCTTGTTATTGCTATTGTTATGTATGTTTTCGGAGTTGGTCCAGTCTGTCATAGGTGCTATTTAATACTGTGATTTTTGTATGTAGATTTCAATTTTTGCTTTGATATGAGATGTCAGTAATTATTTTTGTTATTAAGGTAGCTTGACACTATGATGTTTAAGGTAGCATAACACTTTTTTTTCATTTTTGTCATATTTGAGATATAGGTGTCTATAGTTTTTCTTGTCATAGATTGTTTTTATTTTTGATTAAAGAGGGACCTTTAAGCTTTAAGGAGGGGGTAATGTAATGCCCTGGGTCGTCCTAGATTATGTACATGTATGTTTGTTTACATTCTGTCTCGGCAATTTTCCCACGGTTTATTTATGGTTTATTTACGTAAATCGGCATTGGCAAGCCTAAGAATTGCATGGCTCACGATCTTTAGTGTTTCAGTAGTTGATCTGAATCAACTTATTACCTGTACTCTATGTTATAAACCCGAGATCTTCTATTATCACTTTTGTAAACAAACGTGTGTTTAATGAGTCGGCCATTGTTTTTACCGGATACGTAGTATTTTTGACCTAGTAAACGGATTCTTGGGTAGTTTATGTTGGAGCCATTTTGGCATCATTTCGTCGTCTGTCAACTTCAACAGCTTATTTCTCCTGATCTACTCACTGGATATTGTTTAACATGTAAGGATTTATTTGTTTATTATTGTATTTCATGACTGTGTATTTGATTCATCGAGTTTTGTACAGTTTACTCTCGATTCATTGAGTTTCATACATTTTCGCGAGCATATCTTCTGCTTTGGAGCGCGCAGTTTTATCTGTGCGCTGGATTGTGCGCTAGATGCGCGCAACGCTGTCATGTGCGCTTTTACGTTGTAAAGCGCACAAGATTTGATGTGCGCTCAGCTTAGCGCACATTGCGCGCAACGTAGCGCACACATTTTTTGGTGCACTATATAAGGACCGGTCAACTCAGATTCTGGGACTCTGATTTTTTAGCTCGTAGGTGCAAGACTGATTTTCTTTATTTTTCTTTTACATTAATTCTATCAACTTATGATTATTTATTTAATTATTTTAGATGCATTTGAATGATTTTAAGAGTTTTTATTAAAAGAAAGACTTGTTATTTAATTAACTGGAACGTTGGTGAAAATACTTAGAGATTTTATAGTGATGTTTTGCATGTGAATTAGTTGTATTTTAGACAGTATTGTTCTGACATTGGTGATTTATTACAGTTGAATTGAGAGTTTGTTATCATATTAAATGGTAGAGACTGGAATTTATACTTTGTCTTCATTTAACTTTATTTATTTTGAGTCCATTTGAGAGTCCATTTTATTTTATTGTATTTGTATTGTCCGTGCTGAAACGACACGCTACCACATATCTACAGTAGACAACACTGAGATACAGATAACCGCTAGCACGTGACAATATGAACCTTAAAACGCGAAAATACGCATCGTTTGATTGGGAAAACACCGTTTGTACTACACGTGGTACATATAGGATTATACGTAACACGTGTAGTACAAACGGTGTTTTCCCAATCAAACTTCATATATAGGATTATACGTACTCGCTATATTATTAACCCGGATACAAGGAAAGTTATGTGATATACAATTATTCTTGTCTAAAACTACAATGCCTAGAGCCTTGATATTTGGTAAGTAGCATCATCTTGTGGTCATCTACTAAGATAGTTCACAGTATGGCCCTTGGGTCAAACTTGGCCCTGACCTAGGGGTCAGTTTTTTTACCTAGACTGATATAGGGAAAATCTTTTGTCTAAAACTGCAATGCCTAAAGTTTTGATATTTGATATACTACATCGTCGAGTTGTCCTTTACCAAGCCCCTGGGGTGAAAATTGGGCTTAATTTATTATCAGATGAACGATATAGGGCCATCATGGCCCTCTTGTTGGTATGAAGCGGCCTTTTTTTGACAAGTGGTAACTTTTAGTGAAATAAGCTTGGTCATCTTGAAATGTCTGTTACGTGAAATTACTTCCTACCTTTGTTGATATGTACTAGAACATGCAACGGAATAAAATGTAGGAATGCAATATACATTTTCAAAAAGTAAACAATGTCTTAAACTAAGAGTAAGCGGCCATGTGCAACATGTCCATAAATTATAGATTGCTACAGTATACTGTGCCGGTACTTATAAAGCATCTTAGTGGAACACTTAAATATTTTGACTTAAGTTCAAAATTTATGATGCACATATTTCCTGCAAAAAGCAAAAAAGATCCATGCTTGCTTACTTATAGTAGCTCTGTACACACTGCTTAATAATATTGTATACAATCAATAAGTTCGGTTGCCTCGTTTAACTGAGACATTTAAGTAAAGTTCAATATTTAAAGATAATTTTAAGTTTCAACTAAAATGCTTTATAAATTCCAGTTATGGACGTTTAGTTTGAATGCATGTTATATTTACGTACCGTATCCATGTTCAGATCTCTGTACAAAACTGTCAACCATCAGTTGATTCAGTGATTCCCGGGTATTGGTTTCATTAACATGTCGAATTCGGAACTAAAAATAAAATTGAGAAATATATTACAAGCAAATAAAGCCAAGATAACACAGATCCAGAATGTAATTTCAAGAGTTTTGACACATTTGAAACATTTTTGACACTCAACATACGAAAAACCGCAGACAAACGGTTTAAATATTTGTTCCAATACCTTCTTAAACACGCTAGGTATTCAAAAGAAATCTTACAAGTTGTAAAAATTGACGAAACCGTGCGCCAGTACGTAGAACATGATTACACGAATTGTGGCTTCTCGTCTCTCATTCTCTGCAATGCATTTAGTATTATCCGAAATTGCTCGTAGTATATATATAATATAATATTTTTGTGGAATAGTAGGCTAATAGCCTTTATCTGAATAAAGCTATCTATCTATCTATTTATTAACTAAGACCAAATAAGTTGAAACTAAAATCAAAATTGTGTAAGTGGTCTCCAAATTTAGGTGTTCAGTTACAATTTACACTGGTCATTGGACACCTTGGTTGAGCATGTGGGTATTTCTTGCTCATACGAAATAACCAATGGTCCAGACGAGGGCTGAACCCGGGACCTCGATCCCGATGCAGGTTCCACTGCTTGACCACCGCTCAACAACTACGAATTTGAGGAATATTTACATGAGCCAGTCTATGAATGTGCATTGAATTAACACGACACCAAGGTATATTTCATGAAACCATTCGCAATGCAATTTTAACTTTTGTTTTGTGTTTTCAGTATGAACATGTTTTGTATGATTGTACGTTTCCTTTTTTTTGTTAATAAAACCTTTTTCATTTTTGCTAAAGCAATATATTGCACTCAAAATAGAAATAGTAATACCCCGCAATTAAATTAATTGAACGATGAATATAATTGATATAAATATGTTTACCTTGATAATTGTTGTTATGTTATGCATTCCAAGAATGTCTGACTCCGAGCTGTACGTATAGTGGTGATCAAACCCATCTTCAAAGTACAACCCAGTACTTCCGGTTATACTCATACAGAGTAATAAACACAACCCGACCAGCGAGTCCATGGTTCGAACCACACTACGCCGTCCGATCGTGCGGTTTAACTACTACTGGAACAACTACGCATTAACACTAGGTACTGTGAAGTATTATCAAACTAGAGTCAGTGCATCTAAAATGGTGAAGGTTTATTTCTTGCACCGAGTAAGAACTTAACGTCAATGATAAATTTGTCTACTTTGCTGATATCTCCTCAGGGACTTAACCCGGAAGATTTGAAATGTATCCAACCTTGTTGGAACTGGTTGAAATCACGGACTATGTGTAGTGGATCAAGTACAAGTGTCCGTTACTAGAACAGTTAGGAGGGGTTTCAATAATATGATTGGCATTTTTTGATCAGTTATCAATTGGGAATACAAATTCACAAGATCTTGCTAGTGCAACATTAGTGTACATTGGTGTTTTGTGAAATTCAATAAACGTACAGAGTGAAAACATTTTATGACAAAATGTAATAAACATTGCGAAATGAGTTAATTTTTTAAGCTTACCGATTGCTTAAAATTGTAAAATGCGTATCGTTATCAGACTTGTATTAGTGGTAGGATGTATTGCTTTTGGGAACGTTCTGGGTGATGAGGATTCGCTGTTTTGAACCAGTTATTGTATGTTGTAACGAGTTCAGCTCGACTAGTTCGGCTCAAAGGTTGCATTATTACACTGAATGTAATAAACCATTTATAGGAGCTTTGTAATGAGTTTAGCTCGACTAGTTCGGCTAAAAAAAGTTGCATTATAATTACTCTTAATTTTTCAGAAAAGCACGATACCGTATGGCTTCATATAACTGAACGTAAATCGCGCCGTTAAATAATAATAGAACTCGTTAGTTACGATAGCACTGCGGGTATTTTGTCGCGAACTTTGCATATTAATAATATTACAAAATAATGAAATGCTGCGCAAATAATCATACTTAGTTTCGCCGTTTTAACCTCTGTGTATTTTATATGCTTCAACCTTTCTTATATCTTAACTAGTAATACTTTATTTTGGAAAACTAATTTCACAACAAACCGTCCACAAAAATAATTTTCAAACTTAAATACTCAACCAAAAGTCATTAGCATCACACGATTGTGCCACTTCGATGTAGAACCACAGGTAACTGTATCGTTGAAAACGTAAAAAAAAAGAAAATAATTTATTTTTTGAAAATTTATATAGAAAAGTATTTATTTTCCATTTTTTTTGTTGATTATGCGCCTTTCGTACTCCGCTATTCATGCGAGTGTCGTCTTCCCTGTCCAGTTTGTTATTTATTATTGTATATTACTTCGCTTATCGGGGACTTTCGTACTTTCCTTGAATTAAGCATTCGTTTATCACTAGGAAACTTCCTCATTGCCAATATCATTTTACGTCGATAACTTATCGTACAGACAAATGGATCACTTAGAAGGTTTAAGGTTACTAAACTGGTTCTCCTTTTGCTTTAAATGTCAATATCCACCCACTTGACTTAAGTGTGAGCAATTTCACAAAACGCACAACTAAATGATCTCATGTTTTTTGGATTGTTTTCCCATTTGCTCATCATACGCAAATTGCACTTCAATAGACCACAATCGCAAGATGTATATATCATGGCTCATTGTGGTATCTAAATGGTTAGCGGGACTCTATAAATCCAAATATTGCGTGTGGACATGTTTTCATAGAACTCTCACATTAGAGCCAAGTCTTATTACATAGGTGACCGTTTTTGTTTCCAAAACTTGCATCAGTGCATATTTAACTGACATAACGGGGTTTTAAATTAGACATTATTGAGGGTTTGCACCAATAGTTGGACAAGGAATGTATGTTAAAGGGACTAAACTCTATTTCAATGCTAAAATACGTTTTGTAGAACATTGTCGAACATGTTTCACCGTTCATTACGACTTTTCTCGTCATTTAAACTCTCTTACGTTAAATTATTATATCATACTGCGTTAAGGCACGCAATAAATTTTAGGGATTGAAAAAGTAATAAACCGACGTTATGCAATTATTTTTCTTCAAGATGAATAAGTGCAGTTTTTTATATAAATGTATTAGTTCGGTCAAGCCAAACAATGCGATTTTAAGAGAACTTTTTGATAATTTTTTCATTTTTACCAACTGGAGTTGAGTCCCTTAAGGCCTATGTTATCTAGGTTCCCTGGTGGAATAAAAACTCATAATGTACGGCGCCATCGACTAGCAATGCAAAGACGAAAGTATAAGTCAATACCACACGACTGTGCACGAGATATTACTTCTAAATAAAGAGGATGTAGCAGACTTAAGCTGTTACCTATGTGATAAGCTACATACATGTTTGCCCCATTCACATTTGTATCTATGCGTCTAGCATTGCTAACTTTGTGTTCTGTTTGTAGAGGGTCCTTTGTAAAGGAAACAAGATTCTCGTGAATTCACTGAATAAAGATCAACCGGATGTTACGTCATGGAAACGTGGTCAGCTGATCATTGGAAGTGACAAATGGCAATGTTCGCATAATTTGTTGAAACATGACTCCAAACACGTCTATGCTAAGGTTGAAGAAATCAAGAGACCTAAAGCTTACGTAGTCGAACTACACACTTCTAAGGCTGGGTAAGTTGTGTTGAGCGAGTTGAAACAAACAGTAACAAGACAAAAAAGTTTATCGCCGCCATATTTGGACGACCAGTATTGCTTATTACCACATATTGAGTAAACATATTAAGATAATATTCTACTGACTAATGACATTTGTATCCATCGTAGCTAATAATTATCTTTAGATACCTGACACCAACATAATAATGTTTCTAAAACTACAGTTCCGCGTTTTGACTGAGCCCATACAAGGAGTTATATTTTTGTCGATCAAATATAATTGCAGACCATTGGATATGTTCGAGGAAGCGGAGATCCAGGTGCATTACGAACAAGGTAAACTGTTACCTACCCGTCATAGGCGATATTTGTCGAACCCACTACGTACAGTACTCAACCATGTGGACTGCAATGCCTCCTTCACTGAGAATATACCCTTCAACTTGAACCACGATAATCAAGTATGTATATATACTCGTACTTCACTTAAATAACGGGAATTATAATTAACTGACGTCCGTCTTTGTGGTATAGCGGATAGCATTACTGGACTGCAAGTCCAAGGGGCCTATATCTAAATATATATTATGGAGCTCCATTATATTTGTTATTGAGTTAGCCCGTTATCCCCGAGTCCAGAGTTCGATCACGGCCATGCGTAAGGTCATACTAATTATTTCTTACCTAGACTCTTATTGTTTGGCAGGTACGTTCCGATACCTGAATATCACATCGCCCTGTCGCGTGGTACATTCTTAACATTCTACAATTGTAAGGTTATGTCCCTCCGTTGAGCAACAACCTCACCTAATCCATGTAGTCAGTTTGCTCCAGAATTTACTACTGGTGTTTTTATACACTTCACCTCTGTAGATCAACATTTTCTGAACCACAATCAAAATAGAAAGGTTTTACTGTACCAATTGTCAAATACGTTTCGAGATATTTAATGTGTTCGACCATCGGAAAGTTCACATAAGGAAGACGAGATAAAGAATATTGTGGCATATATTTATCTAAATACCTTATGTCAAGATATAAACATGATAAAGTAACTTGATCCTCAATCATTTTAGATAATAAGATGGGTTTTTTTCAAATGAGCTTTGTTCAGGGTTCCAAACATGCATTGAACTGCTCTTCATTATCGTGCGCATTCACGTTTAGTGTTTGGTCCCAGAACATCATACTATGGAGAAAAGAAATATACATATTGTAAGAGCATTTCTTTCTCAAACCATTCTGCACAGCTAACCTGCAATTCCAAAACACCGACCTTATAAGATTCAGTAGATTTTTCATGACCACTGTTTGCTTTTATCACCTAACATCACCATAATTCAGCCTGGATCGGATGTGCCTTAGTCTGCAAGGTCGGCATGTAAAACAGAACAAATAAATTCTGAGTCTAAGAAATAATTTTACAGACGGATGAAGATATAAACCTGTACAAGCCACTCGGACCTGTAGAACCAGAAGATGGTACGGATCCTAACACAACATATGACGGAAATGAGTTCCTCTTCAAATGTTTCAGTTGTCATGGTTACAGTCAAATATCGTACTACTTGTAAGTACATTTTAATGCCAAGTATTGCCTTTATTTACAAATCAGCTTTCTTTTGAAACATTACTGGCATATGAGTGTCACCACCCGGGATTTCAGCTCGATCGTCAAACAACATGCGCGCTAACCACTGATTTATGAAGGCACATTTTGTATAAGACATTGCATTATCTGACTATGGTACAGGTGATAGCAATAAACTATTGGTATGCTAGTAATAGGGAATGCCTCTTTAAGATTAGACTCGCAATAATAAATTTTGTCAAAACTTCGTATTTACTAAATTTACTATATTTATACTGAGTCATGGTTGGAAAAGAATAATAAATACATAGACAACAAAAACACCCATATCTATCTGCTCACTTGAAGACAAGTACACTCGTTATATGGTCACTTAATTCTTTTTTATTTTGTTTGCAGTGAATTGCGAGTGTTTAAAGTCAACAACACAGCAGTGGTCAAGAAATACGTGATGGAACTAGACTTAAACACACACGTGCAGCAACATTACAGGTAACACAACACACTGATGATGGTCGCACTGGTGACCAAACTTAAAATACAAGTATACCTGTAGTTTTCATTTAGACCGGGTCGTGTTTCTAATGAATTTGGAAGATTCAGTTTCTGCTACACTGAAAATTGATTTTAGTTGAAATAGTGAAATGAATAATTTTACATGCGACCTCACATTTTTGATGGCCAAACGTTCTAGATAGAAACGTAAATAAAACAATTAGATTGAATTTTGACCTATCGATCACTATGTTTTTCATCATATAACCGATCCAACTTTAATGTAGATCGATATGACCTTTTATGTATAATAAATTATTATATAAGTATATGTTTAAACGGGTAATTAAGACACTATTTAGAAATGATATATTCATTCATTCACTAGTTTGTATACTGAAGAAGAAATCACATTGACGAAAACAGCTACCTTGTGGCGGACCCAACCATCAAAACTCTTCCAGACAGAGATTGCCAAGCTCAAAACTTTCCCGCCAATTTTACTTACGGTTGACTACGAGAGTCAGGCAAACATTGCGTTGAAATCTGCAACTAAGAACGCTGCTGATTTTACCGGAGATTTTGAAGCTGACGGAAGCACAGTAATAAGTAAGCAAATCAAATATGTTGTAACAGTTCTTTGTAGTTTAATTATGCGCCATATTACTGTGATGGTTAGTAGACTACTAGTACATGATGAACGCTTTAAACACGTGCGTACTGCTTGACTCCGTTAGTAGTTTAGTACATGATGAACGCTTTAAATACGTGCGTACTGCTTGACTCCGTTAGTAGTTTAGTACATGATGAACGCTTTAAATACGTGCGTACTGCTTGACTCCGTTAGTAGTTTAGTACATGATGAACGCTTTAAATACGCGTGTACTGCTTGATCCCGTTAGTAGACTAGTACATGATGAATGCTTTAAATACGCGTGTACTGCTTGATCCCGTTAGTAGACTAGTACACGATGAACGCTTTAAATACGTGTGTACTGCTTGACTCCGTTAGTAGACTAGTACATGATGAACGCTTTAAATACGTGCGTACTGCTTGACTCCGTTATTAGACTAGTACATGATGAACGCTTTAAATACGTGTGTACTGCTTGATCCCGTTAGTAGACTAGTACATGATGTACGCTTTAAATACGTGTGTACTGCTTGATCCCGTTAGTAGACTAGTACATGATGAACACTTTAAATACGTGCGTACTGCTTGACTCCGTTAGTAGACTAGTACATGATGAACACTTTAAATACGTGCGTACTGCTTGACTCCGTTAGTAGACTAGTACATGATGAACACTTTAAATACGTGCGTACTGCTTGACTCCGTTAGTAGACTAGTACATGATGAACGCTTTAAATACGTGTGTACTGCTTGATCCTGTTGAATGTTATGGGAAATGGCGAGCCTATCAGTGAAGTGCATTACGCTCTTGATATCCGTGATCAACGACCTTTGGACAAGTTTTATACAATTTTGTCTGTTTTTATGCCCCCGTATCGATAGATCGGGAGGCATATAGTAATTCACCTGTCTGTCCGTCCGTTCGTCCGTCCGTCCGTCCGTTCGTCCGGCCAGGTTAACCCAAATTGACCGTTTCTTCTAGCATCAATATGGCTTGCTACAAAGTTCTCAAACTTGCATGGATGTTGTATATGACCACTCTCCACGCACCTGTTTCACCTGCCTCCATTTTGACCTTCATCTTGACCTAATTTTGGACTTAGACTTATTGAAAGGCCAAATTCTTGGTTAACCCAAATTGACAGTTTCTTCTAGCATTAATATGGCTTGCTTCAAAGCTTTCATACTTGCATGGATATTGTATATGACCACTCTCCAACTGCATGTATCACCTGACTCCCTTTTGACCTTCACCTTGACCTAATTTTTGACTTAGACTTATCTCCCCTTTAGTATTTGTACAATAAAATTTTGTCTGGAGCTTATCTTCAAAACTATTTAACATATTGACTTGAAACTTTAAATATAAATAGATGGCAACTTGGAGAAGTGCATTTACAAAGAACAATAACTCTCTCTGTCTTAAATTTTGAATTATCTCCCCTTTAGTTTTTTATAGTCAAATTGTGCTCTGAGAATATCTTCAAAACTGTTTAATATATTGACTTGAAACTTGGAATATAAATAGATGGCACCTTGGAGAAGTGCAATTACTAAGAACAATAACTCTGTCTGTCTTAAATTTTGAATTATCTCCCCTTTAGTATTTTCAGAATCAAATTTTTACCGGAGTGTATCTTCAAAAGTGTTTAAGATATTGCCTTAAAACTTGATATGTAAATAGATGGTAGCTTGTAGAAGTGCAGGGACTAAGAACCATGACTATGTCTGTCCTAAATTTTGAATTATCTCCCCTTTTAGTATTTTCATGATAATTTTATGAGCCCCTTATATATCAAAGCCATGTAACACTATCAAACATTTAAAGTGAATAATGGCCCCTGATAGACTTAGCTTTTTATGGACATGGCTTCCACGGGGACATAAGCGTTTGTTGAACGCAGTATTGTTTTATCAAATGTATTGACAAGATATTCCTCCATGTAAATTGATTATAGACTTGACGTTAGTAACGACAAAATGTGTGCCACGTCATAAGACATATTGTTTCATACCTGTTTATAGTTTTATCACATGTTTGACGACATGGTTACATATACTCACAATTTGTTCAAATAACTTGATAGGCAAAATAGTGTTTGTTCCCCCAAGACCTTTTTAGGTGCGGGGGTATGTAGGAAAATTACTCTGTGGCGACATCTGGTAATTTTTGATCCACAACAAACTACATCGTATTATTAGCATTTGGCATATCAACTATACATGAACATTTGCATTTTCTAACTGTTACAGGTCAAACATTTGAGGAAGGAAAACCATCTAAGAATGAGGTGTCTAAATATGACTGGGCAGTGACGTCATCAGAACAGATTATGAATACCAATGGTACATTGAATGCGACTTTCACAGTATTCCAGAACCTAACAATAACACCGTCAATATCCTGGGCTATGAAAGATGTAGATATGAACCTAGCACCACCAATTCACGTCAGGTAGGTTACCATATTAAGTTTGAAATTTGATAACCACCATGGCGAAAATAAGAAGCTACGATGACGAAATTGCGCGGATATAGGCCTACAATACTCGCAGAGCGATGAAGATCTTGCGATATACAATTGTTCTCATTTCGTTTCTCAAAACAGTGCAATCACTGATAGCACGGCACTGTACTCCCGATTTTCACCAAGAAACAACACAGAAAACTGGTTTTCCTGCGTATTGCATTTTAAAACTTAATTGTAGTTTACTATAACTTGATATAAACGCAAGTGCATGTGATGTGTATCCAAGATGGTGTCTTGGAGGTATAACCTTCAAGCTATGGACCGCTTCTATTGACAGGTGGTTGAGGGTCCGCTTCGAGTGCTGGATACTCCTGATTGGATCCCCAGGGCGCTCCATACCTAAGACAACATCAAATACACAAGAAATGTCCTTGCTAGGAGCTCTATATAATGGGCAAGGTGGCTTCCCTCTCTATAACCCCTAGTTGATGGATTCCACCATCAATAACGTTTTGAGAGTGACTTGTTTCATAAGTCATCTGAAATGAACCAGTCCAAGCTTAAATTAGGATTACATTACTATTGTCTATTTTGTAGTAATTTTAAATGCACTTCAGATAATCTTCTGTTCAATATTTTACAGTTTACGATCAATGTGATATCGACGTCAGACACAGTGACCAGATGTCATAGGAGCACGGTTGCCATTGACAGCAACGTAACGGTGGCAGAGACTGACTTCAGCGTTGATGCATTTGGAATACATATAAGTATGGTAATTCATCCAGACTTATTCTCGCAAATATAGTTTCGTATTAGTACCTCAGTAACCTTTTTATTCGTTAGTATGTAACGTTTGGCGCTGACCAAAGGCAAAAACACACGTTTTCTTCATTTTAAGCATTTTAAGCAAACAATTGATTAGAGTTTGAAACGTCTGCTTTAAAGATTAGCAACCATGGTCGCTAGCGCACTCTTACCTATATAAAATTTCTGAACGCTAAGCTGTGATGTTACACGGTATTCGTTGCATAAATTATATTACTGAGTGTTCAGTCGCTGTTTTGCGATCTATTCATAGACAATATACATGACTGTAATGGTTTAACACTTACGATATATTTTTTTTATTTCACAGGAATGTAAAACTGATGAACAGTCTGACGAGGAAGCTCAGCATGTTGAACCAGACGACATTGATGCGACACTGCCTCGCCGATTGTCAAGGTCCGGTAGAGTTAGCTATTGATGAGAGTATGGAACAAGTCTGTCACGCTCCTAGTTCACCTATCCGTCGAGAGAGTGAACGTTTCTCTAGGTGTGTATGAATGTAACCATCACGCTGTATAATGCACAGGTCCGTGCAAAGTGCTACGTCACCTATATAAGAATAAATAAGCGATCTTGGATACTTTTCACAAATCTGTGACACAATGTATCTGAGTGGCCTAAGCATACATTACACGCTTCCATTGATTGATAAGTTAGAATACGTCGATGGAACACGCTACTTACGCATGTAAAAACAACCATTTTTATGTAAACGAAAAAGTAAAAACACAACATTTTCTTGGTTTAACAACCATTTCATACCAACAAAAAGTAAAACAAGCAGTTATTGGTTTGTTTCTAAGGTGAACTTCCTAAATAAAACAACTTTAAACGAATGTTTACCGTAATGCTATACGTTCTATGATTGCTTGATGCAGCTCATTACGTAACGTAACACACATGACGCGGCTCATATGTCTTTATTATTTAATATAAAACCTGTTTCAGCTGATTATAGTTTATCCTCGTGTTCCTTGAATTCACAATTAAACACTTAAATGACCGGCACTTATTTACAAAATTCATCTAGAAACGAGGTCTATATTATATGTCAGGTACTGCGGTTCGAGAAGTTCACGACCATGGTAAGGCTCCAGCACTCCATCTTCATGATTCCTATCCAGCAGGGTTATCTATGAACAAAGCATGTGGTGCTGCAACTGGTAAAGTCAGTCAAGATGATGTCGAACGATTTAAAAGGTATGGTGGTACTTGTCTTATAGCTAGTTCAGCGGACTACTACCGTGACCGGGGTCAGCCTTAAGTAGGGGTACAGACATGGAAATTATAACAATTTACAAAAGGTCTGAATGAAACACTATTATCTTATTTAATATGTTTGCATTAGTCGTATCTAAGTTTTGCATGAATTACAAAAATACTTACACTGTGTTATTTTGAAGTACGTGTAGTATGTTTAGAACAATTCGCTATTCAAACCAAACGATTTTGAAAGTTATTAGCTGAACTTTACAATAAATACAAGTAGGCCTCCTATACAAGGATCCCTATCTATTGGCCATTTTCCTACGAAAACACCACAATTTTGTTAGTAATGTACATAGTTTGTTGATTTATGTTTCATACATGTCATTCTGCTATTTTCATGTTTTACATTTTATTCTTATCTTGGTTTTATATTAAATAGGTCATTCATGTTGGTAACACAACATGGATCACCACGTCAACTCATACATTGCATCTGTTTTGTTTTCTCCCCGGTCGGTCGTAAATACAAGTTATGCAAAGGCATAACGCACTTTAAGACTGGTAGGGGAGACAACTGTAGTTACCTTTATTATCTATTTACGGAAATATGGGACGGTTTAGGGACTTTATCAGTCCCTTGAACTGGTCAGAACCGGTTTTGACCAGTTTCTGCCAGTTCTTTTTCGGAAACAAGCCGCCATTAACGTGTTTTGTTGAAACCGCAAAGTTTTATTTTAATTCTACGCTTTTTTTCCACCACCTTCCCCTTTCTCCCCTCACAGATTTCAATATGTTTAACGGTTTACAACTTGATTGTGATTTTTCTATGTTATTTCAGTGTTTCCAACTATGTGGATATTTTATCCAAGGAAGTTTAAGTTTTGTTAGGGGCCATTTTCCTACAGAAACCCCACAATTTTGTTTGTAATGTACATAGTTTGTTGATTTATGTTTCATACATGTCATTCTGCCCTTTTCGTGTTTTACATTTTATTCTTATCTTGGTTTTATATAAAATAGGTCATTCATGTCGGTAACACACATGGATGACAACGTCAAATCATACATTGCACCTGTTTTGTTTTCTCCCCGGTCGGTCGTAAACAAGTATAGATACTCTTCAAATCATGGTTAATGTATACTCATTCAATGAGACTCTGCTCAGGTTAGTTGTGTCGTAGTGTTTATGATTTCTGTGCTCGGCTGGTTGGGTTGAGTGCTACATTCCCTGTCGGATTTTCTCATACCCTTTTTATACTTATTTCCGGTTGGTCGAATATCCACTAGCCGATGTCACATTTGCTCAGGAAGGTCCACCAGATGCTTGGTGTGGTGTAGAAACGAGAAAATGCGAGAGTTGTACTACACCTTCTGGTAACCATGACGACCATTGGACGTGGTGTGGTACCAGAACGGTGCAGATGAGTCTAGCAACTAGACTGCAGAGACTTGTTGTCATAGCTGGCGGAAACGGTTGGTATATCTTCATTCATTAATAAACAAGAAAAGTACTTATGCAACGAACGGCATTGCAAGTCATGCATTTACATTTTTGACACCATGATATATTCCTCTATATGTCTTATTTAAACTGGTGTGAATTCATCGTTTTACTTAATCTTTTAACTTCCTTTGCATTATCATTTCCGTATGAAGACATGGGCGGGCTACGGGAAGTAACCGCATGTGATATTTTGTTATTGTATGTTTGCGTTACCATGACCATTATTCAATGAAATTATCCAGGACTTTGCATTGCTCAATAGTGTATGGGGAATCGCAGCTTAATGTAACAACAACCAGAGTAACAACGATAAATATATAAAGTCATGCATAGAAAGAATCTAGTGCTACTACCCAGGATGGTTCGTTTGAGCTGTATCAAGAAGGGAGGTATGTAAATATCATAATTACCTATATATGAATGTAGAAACCATGCAGGCATTTGCTATTTTAGTTAACAATGTGCATATACCGGTAGTTGACGTTGCGGAAGTAACGTTATTGCATTACATTATATATTACATTATTAAGCAGTAAACGTCATAGGCATAAGGCTTTGACATGGTGTATTTCAAAGTATTAGAAGCGACGCATGATAAGAAACAATGCGTTTACACTTTCCACATATTGACTTAATCAAACTTAATAAAATCGACATACATGTATCCTAGAATTTTATTTAACTTTTTTGATAAATTCAATATGCATATTATAACCATTCCAAGACACCAAACATTGTGTTAATTTCATTATCTTTTGACAGGGCGGCACGCATCAGTCTTACTTCTACTTCTGCCTTAACAATGGAAGAGTTTGCACAGATGGCGATTTTTGCAGGATTCGATTTTGTCAAATACAGTTCTTCTGATATTATCGAAGTTTGTGTTAAGGTACAAGATGGTTTACAAACTCACCTGGTCCAATTTCCGGAGGCGAATTTGGTCGGTGTTCCACTTCCGCTATGAGAGATATCAGGCCTAAGACTACAGTTAATTTTGCTCTATGTTCTATATAAATGTTTGTCATGATACAAAAATTAATCGATGATTCAGGTCAAAATTCTTACTTGAATCCTGTTGAACTATCCTAGAGACAAAATTCTGACCAAAAAAATGGGCAGCAATACCTGCATTCTTAAAAGTTATTGTTTATCAACAGGCGTACCCCTACGCCATGTGTAGTATTCGGCTCATTTTCACAAATTGAGGACCGCATGGAAACCACCGGTTTATAAAATCTAGCATTCAGATTATATCAAATCTGCTATTTTCTACTTACTTTACATGATTTTAATCTAAAATTCACATTGCATGCATAGTGTTCATTCAACTTTCAACCAATAACCACCATCAAACAGGGGCACTATTTTCTGTGTAGGCACTTCCGTATTTTGGGTAACGGCAGCCTATTTACTGCAGTCTTAGGCCAGAGGGACGAATATGATTACCCGGATGCGATGGAGAGCGAATCTAGGAAACCCTTGCTATTTGATGTTTCGACAAGTACTTACTACATCGCCGAACATTTCCGATGGAGTCATTCTTGTTAGTCTGCTTGATCTAAGTTACGAGGCGTTTGATAATGGCGGCGGCTTTTACGTCATTTCCTGTTCCGGTTACCTACCTAGATCAGTAAATATAGACAATATAGCCACTAGACACGAGAAAGAGCGTTTAAGGTACGAAATGGGACAAGCTGTTGAAATCAAACCAAATAAACCGACGAATGAAGACAGTTTGTTTGATTTGGGCTTTGCCTTGATCAAGGTCGCCAAGACGCTCAGAATGCAACGTTTAGCGATCGGTATAGGATGTAAAATGGATAGATTATATATTGAACTCCGACCAATGACAGATGACGATAATCGACCAATTGATGTCTGGGACAGTGGAAATACCAACTTGTTTAGTAGACTACTCCACATCGAATCACTTATATTAAATGGTAAATATCGTTATGTTTTGTTAAAGCCATATCAGCCATTGTTGAATAGGGTTTCAATATTCAACACTGAGAACCACGAATCATCCGTACATTCACTAGCATGTCATGATGATAAAATTTGCATCGAGAACACACAGATTTATTCTCTTTTGAGTTAGTCATTCATTTATTAATTTAATTTACATTTAAAAACTAATAGTAAACATGAACTGTTATCGGCAAAGGTTTTGGTGAAGCATTTCTGATTTTTCCTGATGCATTTCTGCTGGAGCCAATGTAAAGACATCCTAACTTAATGTATCCAAAATGTGAATGTTCGAAATATAGCTACTTTACTTCACATTTATCGAAACTGATCAATAATAGACATGCATCTAGAACCTGGTAAGGATATACACGGTTTGCAAGCAGCTTCTCAAAATGATTAATCAAATTACGTTCTTTACCTGACCTTTGAATATACACTGGGTATCACAATTATTCAGTTATGCCGGATTCTAATACTGCTAAAGTATATTATGGGACTCGTCACCGAGGCTATTATAACGTACAACAACATCAGTAATTCTGTTCTGTTACCAAGATACAACAGACAGATAACCAGTTCCACATTTATTGACTATTCAATGTTGCGAACATAATGACGGTAAAGACTGCAAATAAAGAAAAAACATGCTCAGTACAAATATTAACCCACATCATTCATTACAGCCTATGAAATAAAACATGGTAAAGACAACTGAAACGTTATACACAGATTATCTTTATTAAACAGAAAATTACACCAATGTTGCAATAAAAAGACATAACAAACAGAATAGAACAATTTAATTATTATCCGAAAATTCACCTTTCCGAAAAGGCAAGCACCCTCAACTTCGAATACTGAACAAAGAGACTCTCAGAATGTAACACTGCATTCTATAGGTAGAATGTTATACAAAGAAATAAAATACATTAAATACATACACTACGGTGCTTGTCCAAACACCAAAACACTTAGAAAAGGCGGCCGAATGTCCACAAATAGAAATGGCGTCTCAATCGAGCATGTTTGACTAGCAAGTGCGAATAACGTGACGACATATCGTCTAAGCATGAGTTACCTCCCTTATTAAATGAACGTCGAGTTCACCACAAATTCTTATTACAATATTAACGTTTGTATTCAATAAAATTGTGACTAGTATTGATGTTTTGTTTGCAGTGCCTGTCATAACGGCTAGGTACACACACAAGGAAACAGACGAACTTCTGTTTGATGGTGTAGACAACCCTAGTCCCATCCTGGAGATAGTTGAACAAGAATTGGAATGGAGAGCTGAAGGACATGTCAACGTTTATCTTGAAAATGCTAAAGATGTCAATGCATTTAGAAACGTCCTTAAGGTAATTTATGAAGTGCATGCATTATTAAATGGTTGGAATGAATAAGTTTACGCCAACATACTCAACAACACAATTTACAAAGTGTCGAACACTGTATATTTAATTTTGAGTATTAACTTCTGACAAGTTTGTGATTCACCCGAACAAAAATTTAAACCTAGTTAGTTTAGTAGATGTTTGTGATAAGAAAACGAGAACTGTATAACATACCTAATCCTAGCGTCTCATAGGTACAATTGCCGACAAAGTATCTGTCAATTTAATCGAACATTTGGTACAATGAGTCAGATCAGTAAAAGAATTGTGTTAGAAGTGGCTTGAAGAATAAACACACTGTATTGTAACTTACATTGCACCATACGTTCATGAATGCACATTTATAAATTATTAACCTTGATATAAATTGTCTTCTATAGCCGATTTATGCATAGTGTATTGTCTTTATAATAATTAACGTTAAGGATTAATCACATGCATTATAAAGTCACGTGGATATATAATCCAATGATCTATTTAATCCCGTTGGTGATAACTATTAAACATGGTCTATATATCAACATTGAAGTATAACTCAACAGCCTATATAATGTCCACAATAATGCATAACATAATGTTATATATACATAAAGGTAGATAGCTTTTATTCAGAAAAAGGCTATTAGCCTATCATTCCATAAACATATATACAAATATAAACATAGCATGTCAATGGTGGTTGTATGTACACAAATAACATATACTAGTATTCGGGTTGAAATCGCCGTTTTTTAAATGCTATATATACGTGTAATATGTTTTACGCATATACATACTAGGTTATGGCTTTATAATTTGACCTTTCCAGTTTCCAAGTTCCATCGATGGAACTATTTAGATGTGTGAAAAAACATGAAGATGTCGTGTTTTTTGTGATCATATCGATCCTATTCCTTGTCATTATGAACAAACGCTAATAATATATTCATATAGGGAGTCAATAAAAGGACTCTAAAGTTAGTGAAGGCGATATCACCATAACAACACTAGTTTGGTTCCACGTTGCCTTCAAAAAGTTGAAACCATATTATTAAAGTGGTGCATTTTGATTTTTTATCATATGTTTATCTCTCAATGATTGTTATTATTCGTGTACATTGCAGATACAAAAAAATGTACTGATGATGTATAACAAGCAAGTGACAGACTTGACGTTGTTCTTGGACCCGGAAGCTGACGAAGATGACGTCACGATTACGTTACAACGGAAGGTGGAACAATGGTCTGGTTCCGTGTGTCCGTCTTGGAGTAGACTGGTTACTACACCATACACTATTGAGACGATCTCACATAGTAGAAAGAGGCGCAGTGTGGAGAGAAGTAAAGATAGAAATAAGATGAAGTTTGATATGAAGAATTGGGAGGTTGAATGGATGTTAAAATCATAGACAATACCACGTGATCGATCTACCCCTTTGACGGGGATTGTATGTGTTTCATAATACTTCGAGGGTGGTCAATAAGTACTCGAGAAAACGCTCTAATTTATTCATACGATATATTTTACATGTAGATTGTACGATGAGGCAATGCACTTTTAGCTAAAATGTTGTTAGAATCTATGGTCTCGTTAACGTTTTAGTCAAATAGCTCTTTAAATGTTTAATGCAATGTGTTTCAAAGAATGGTATTTGTAGCATGTAGATCTGATTATATCACATAACAATTGTATCAATATTCATGACATAACAAAAATTTGAATAAAGCGTATTTGTGGATCACCTCTCGGTCATGTATTACACTATTAATTGACTCAGAGTAGTTGTTTCATTTTACAATTTTATATTAATCATTTAGTTATACCCCCGCAAACAAAGTTTGAAGGGGGTATACTGGAGTCACCATGTTGGTCTGTGGGTCTGTTGGTCTGTTGGTCTGTCGGTTTGTTAGCATCGTGTCCGCTCTGTAACTTTGTCATTTCTTACTGGATTATAAAATTGCTTGGTACAAATGTTCACCACATCAAGACAGTGTGTCATGCGCAAGACCCAGGTCCCTACCTCAAAGGTCAAGGTCACACTTACAGGTCAAAGGTTATATAGTCATGCAAATCGTGTCCGCTCTGTAACTTTGTCATTTCTAACTGGATTTTAAAATTGCTAGGTACAAATGTTCACCACATCAAGACGGTGTGTCATGCGCAGGACCCAGGTCCCTATTTCAAAGGTCAAGGTCACACTTAGAGGTCAAAGGTTATATAGTCATGCAAATCGTGTCCGCTCTGTAACTTTGTCATTTCTTACTGGATTTTAAAATTGCTTGGTACAAATGTTTACCACATCAAGACGGTGTGTCATGCGCAAGAACTAGGTCCCTACCTCAAAGGTCAAGGTCACACTTACAGGTCAAAGGTTATATAGTCATGCAAATCGTGTCCGCTCTGTAACTTTGTCATTTCTTACTGGATTTTAAAATTGTTGGTACAAATGTTCACCACATCAAGACGGTGTGTCATGCGCAAGACCCAGGTCCCTATCTCAAAGGTCAAGGTTACACTTAGAGGTCAAAGGTTATATAGTCATGCAAATCGTGTCCGCTCTGTAGCTTTGTCATTTCTTACTGGATTTTAAAATTCCTTGGTACAAATGTTCACCACATCAATCATGGTGTTTTTCAATCTGTATAGCAGCAGATCTCCATCAAATGTGTTGTTTAGACTATAATTTTAAATAATATTCCTGTGTCAAGGCGGTGCTGCGGGGGTATGATTCATCACTCCTGTGATATCTCTACTTTGTAACTATTTACACGTACATTTGTAACCCTGGTAAATTTTTGTGTCTTTTATGTATTGTCTTGTCTAAAAGTTATTATTGGATGATTTCGAATTGGTCCAAAACCACAAATTAAGTCGAGTATTCAACGAAAAAGGCGATAATTTCAAAGTTTTGCAAACACCGTACACATGCAAACTGTTATCTCGAGTTATATGGCATTACTGGGAAAATAAATTGTATGTACTCATTGTTTATTCATTGCTTGAACGGCACATGTAAAAGATCACACTCAAAGGCAACGAAAAACACACAAAATATACTAAGTAACTTTTTCAAACACCGCACACATATAAACCATTTTCTCGAGTTATATGGCGTTTCTCGGATCATAAATTATATGTACTAATTGTTTATTCATTGCCTGAACGACAATGTAAGTGATCACTCTCAAAGGCAACACAAACACACAAAATATTACAAATACTTATTTTTGTAGAAAAACACAAAACGGTCTAGGACCTGCCATCTACGAAGTGGGTTGTACGGTGTGATCTTTAGTGTTACGAACCACCTGCCTGCTTTTTATACAGGACGTTGCATTAATGTGAGTCTTCTTTGGCTGTAAAATAAGTGTAAACTCAGTTTTGTCAGCTGATCACCAACTTGTATGACGTGTACCTCAAGATAGTTGTCCTGATTCGTGGCTATTTTAAATACATAATTATTATTGCATGAAACCTTTTTTGGAAGTTGAATATTAGAGAACCAGACTAAAGAATCAAATTTACAAATTGGTTCTGGTATTTGAATAGCAGGACCTTGATGGATGAAAACATCTAAATGCATCACCCTCGTCACTGACTGACTGTGATTTACAAATACTTGCTTTCGAATTCCAGGAGTCAGGAGTCAAATACGTAGTATGAGCACTCATGCAAGATCCTCAATTTAATATTAATGTATTGTGTACTATAAATACATTATTATCTCCGAAACAGGCTTCCGTTGGTTCAATGTTTTATTCCTCGACTTTCAATGAGTCAGATCAGTAAAAGAATTGTGTTAGAAGTGGCTTGAAGAATAAACACACTGTATTGTTACTTACATTGCACCAAACGTTCATTAATGTACATTTATAAATTATTAACCTTGATATAAATTGTCTTCTTTGGCCGATTTATGCATAGTGTATTGTCTTTATAATAATTAACGTTAAGGATTAATCACATGCATTATAAAGTCACGTGGATATATAATCCAATGATCTATTTAATCCTGTTGGTGATAACTATTAAACATGGTCTATATATCAACATTGAAGTAGAACTCAACAGTCTATATAATGTCCACAATAATGCATAACATAATGTTTTATATACATAAAGGTAGATAGCTTTTATTCAGAAAAAGGCTATTAGCCTTTCATTCCATAAACATATATACAAATATAAACATAACATGTCAATGGTGGTTGTATGTACACAAATAACATATATACGTATATATAAATTTTTTCATCGTGTAATTACGAAACACAAAATTAGTATAAACTATAGGTATAAATATTGGTATTTAAAAAATGAAAAAAAGAAAGAGCAGAAAAAATAACAGTGTTAAATGGCGAAATCAGTATTATAAGAAGTGCATTTCAGACCTTATTTCAAAACTTTTGTAGACAAACAATGATAAGTTTTTTTATATATTTTTTATTCTAACTGTTCAAAAGTTCTGCAAATTTAAAAACATTACGAGTTTTCCAATAGTATTTTTTTAAGGAATACTTTTCTTAGATCTTTGTATACTGGACACTCTAGAACGAAATTGAATTCATCTTCTAGACTGCCACAACATCTACATTTGTGATCTTGAAATGACAGGCTTTTGCCACCTCCCAGATTCAATTTCTAATTGATGTACCAGAACCCGTAATCGTGTAAGACAAGTTCTAAATTTGTAAGTGGCAATAATATCTAAATATGGTCGAAAACGAAAATCTGCTAATAGCTTATAGGTTTTTGCTCTTGATGAATTTTGAAGTTCGCTATTCCAATTTTGAATAAAGACATCTCTAACCCTAGTTTTAAATATTCCCAAAAATAAATTTACGTTTTCTGCACCTTGAAATTGTCACACGTAATTAAAACCCAAAGATTCTAGCAATACAGATATAAAAAAATTATGCTGAATAATAACCCGATAGTCTATTGAAACGTTGATGAATAAGTCAATGTTTTACGAGGGGCGTTTATTAAGTTCCAGAAAAAGTTGCATATAATTTTCCATGTTTGCTAAAACGCCATTTAACCCCTTACGATTTCAAATTAAGGTGACATTGCTATTGCATTTGACGTAACATCAGGAATAGCTTGTTGGAAAACTTGCGATGGGCCGCATAAATTATTTATGCAAATTAATGATTTTTTGTTGCCGTATTAGAATCGCCCGTCAAATGCTAGTAAAGTAAAGCATTGGAATTTGGTCGGTTTGTGTCTTTTAGCAGGATAAATGTAGACTTAAAACAGTAGAATCAATAACAACTGCCTGTTTAGAACGTTGCATGTTACTAAGTAGGATGTTTGAATATCACAAACGCTCTGTTTGGTTTTGCGACACTCTCAAATGCATGCCAAGGCGATTCGGCATGTTAATACCTGCATTATTTAGAATATAAAGCATTGCTATTATTGTGACAGGTGATTGGTGTCATTTGATTGACTAGGTAGCATTAAGTCAGAACATGTTATTAACGTACGGCCAGAGATAACGTTGCGCCGGGTTGCCATTAGTGACGATACTAAAGCAGCAGCTCGAGTAATGGCACAATATCAATAAAGAATTGTTCTATTTAAATGCAAAGTTTGAATTTATTTGAACTAACGATACCCATAAAAGACCATTTTTTCTGAAACCTTTTGAACGACCCTCGTATATAGCATTATCCAGTCACTTCCGGCAAAATCGGCCGATAACAGGGTGCCGTTTATCAATTTCAATAAACCGTCAAGTGGTCATGTGACTTGCAATAAACTGTCACCTCATCACATGATCTGACGGAATTCTTCTTAAAGCCGAGTCGCCGGCTGAAACTCTGTACCCGAGGATGAGATTTTCCTATTTAAAATGAGCTTGGGTAGATCAATAATTGTTCTACGACTTACCTGCATGTACATGACGTTATCAAGATGTCCGACGTTGTTGTTTTGTCGTGACGTCAGTGAACGAACGTGACGTTACGCACAAATAATGAAAAGGCAAATAAATAGTCCCGACTTTAATTCCCTTTTAAAAGCAGATGTAGTGACCGGATAAATAGAATAATAGGTTAGTGTCGTGGAGTGAGTAAAAATTTATCCGGCTCGGCTGCGGAAATTATCGGATTCGCCTACGGCTCACCCGATAAATTCCGTCGCCTTGCCAGATAAACTTACTCATCCACGGCACTAACCTATTATTCTCTATTTACACAACTACATGGAACAATGCACATACATAAACTAACAAAAACATAGGTCAACAAAGATGAGCAAATGATGACCATCAGTGACAGAATAAGCGTAGCTGAACTTGTCTAGCTCTCCAAATGTCCACTGTTTCGATTGTCTATATGCAAAAGTCAACGTTCTATATATACATGTTGATGAATAACTCAATGTTCTATATATTCACGCTGATGAATAACCCAATGTTCTATATATACATGTTGATTAATAACTCAATGTTCTATATATTCACGTTGATGAATAACCCAATGTTCTATATATACATGTTGATTAATAACTCAATGTTCTATATATTCACGTTGATGAATAACCCAATGTTCTATATATACATGTTGATTAATAACTCAATGTTCTATATATTCACGTTAATGAATAACTCAACGTTCTATATATACATGTTGATTAATAACTCAATGTTCTATATATTCACCTTGATGAATAACCCAATGTTCTAAATAGTCACGTTAATGAATAACTCAATGTTCAGTATATAGATGTTAATGAATAACTCAATGTTCAATATATTCACGTTGATGAATAACTCAATGTTCTATATATACATGTTGATGAATAACTCAACGTTCTATATATATACACGTTGATGAATAACTCAATGTTCTATATATACATGTTGATGAATAACTCAATGTTCTATATATACACGTTAATGAATAACTCAATGTTCAGTATATAGATGTTAATGAATAACTCAATGTTCAATATATTCACGTTGATGAATAACGCAATGTTCTATATAGTCACGTTAATGAATAACTCAATGTTCTATATATACACGTTGATGAATAACTCAATGTTCAATATAGACACGTTGATGAATAACTCAATGTTCAATATATACACGTTGATGAATAACTCAATGTTCTATAAATACACGTTGATGAATAACTCAATGTTCTATATATACACGTTGATGAATAACGCAATGTTCTACATATGTATATATTCACCTTGATGAATAACGCAATGTTCTATATATTCACCTTGATGAATAACGCAATGTTCTATATATTCACCTAGATGAATAACACAATGTTCTATATATTCTTAAAAGCTGACATTTCGTACAGTCTCTATTACGACATCCACAATAGTCTGTGGTCAAAGGGAGATCATTTTGGTACAATTATCGATAAAATTACCTCCCTTCCACTGCAAAAAGTAGTGAATGGTTATGTGTATTTTTGAATTATGAGGTTGTAACATGTGGTATTTTTATAGATCAATTAATATCTAAAAATCGATAATTGTCATGTATTTATATCCAGTACAAATGGCTATAGACATACTAGTATGCAGTTGAATCACCATAAATTATTTGGCCATTCTAATAAATTAAACGCACAATATCTGGTTTGCGGAACTCTTCACGCTCAGTATATTATTATATCCACGTTAATGAATGCAACATTTGACTAAATTGCTGGCTTAGAATAGTACTAAAGGAGAAAATCGATATTTTGAGAAAACAAGAATCAACTTCCTAAAAACAACTATTTACTTATGTAAAAACCAACTTTTAGGACTTCAGATTTGTCGAAATGACAAGTTCCGATTTTCATGAAAACAGACTCATAAGAAGAGCCTTGTAATGCAGATTTAAAACATGCAGGAGTACGACTTCTCATTATATGTCAGCGAAATATTCTCGTAGCTGTATCATTCAGTTCCCATTATATCCACATCGTCATTGGTCAGCTGTTAGTTCCTCGATTCTGAAGATAAACCATAACATGTGTAAGCAGTTTTCATGTCGGAAGTCAGGGCACTTACTGTATACCATCTGAGTCAATAGAAGATAGGGCCGTCTAAAATATGTTTGAAATAAATTTACATTTCTTGTATAGACATATGCAACGAAAGAAGAATTTTCAGAGAAGCAATAGCACGTGACTACGACATCCATAAAGGCATTGATTTCAATAAACTTGTCATCATTTGCTCCACTTAGAAAATAAAAAATATGGTTTATATCACAATTATGTAACGATATCAATGATAAACTGATAATTATCCATTACATGTATAAGGACAATATTATTCTCAAAGATATTTCAGTTTTCTGATTTATATTAACGTTACCAATTGCCACGAGGGTATAAAAGGAGATAAACCAGGTTGACGTTAATGTCGAGCGGTTCACAAGAAAAATACTGGTAGCAATCTTAAGTTAGTCTTTGATAAAACGAGACCTGACAGTAAATTAGCACCTCCCTTATTTAGAAATTACGTTATATTAAGCCCTTCTTTAGGGAAAGCTAATTATTATACAATTTTCATTCCGGTTTTAGAAGTGTATTCTCTACTGATACCTGTATAATACAGAATACAATATATGTATCTTAAGTAGGCTATCGAGTATACTTACAGATAAAAATATAATAGAGGTGTTTTGTATGGGAACGGATAGAATTTTGAATCCGTCTGTAACTCCAATATATCCAAATCACAAAAGATGCAGTAGGAAACGAGGTTGGTCCCCAATGAGACAAATATAAAGTAACCAAACGTAATTTACCTTTGGGTTGTATCGCAGGTGTCTCGAGACAATATTTGCCAATATTGTTACATCCAGGCACAGCCCCGTCACTTGATACACACTCATCCGCTCTGTTTCTAGCAGTGGAAATTAGGCGACAATGGACACAATCAGTGGTTGTTGTGCCCTGAACATTTCCAGCAGCACATGTACATCCTGTGATGATCTTTCCGACCGTACGACCCCGTACGCAGACACTACCAGAGTTGGTATGACCGGTCGTGCGACCTGGAACACATATACTTCTGGTGTTTGCATTGCCGGCCGTTCGACCTCGTACGCAGACACTTCCAGAGTTGGTATGACCGGTCGTGCGACCTCGTACGCAGACACTACCAGAGTTGGTTTGACCGGTCGTGCGACCTGGAACACATATACTTCCGGTGTTTGCATTGCCGGCCGTTCGACCTCGTACGCAGACACTTCCTGAGTTGGTATGTCCGATGGTGCGACCCGGTACGTTAATGCTAGTGGAATGGTTAAGAGCAATTGTTGGATTTGAGGCTTTGTTACAACTACAACAGAGCTTGTTGCTTCTCTTGTGTCTGTATAAAAGGAATATGCCAAAACATATGGAACACGCTACACATAATATTACTGCCGGAACTATGTAGTTGACCAACTCTTCTTCTCCGTTATTCACTGCGCTTCCATTGCTTGTTGATGTAACATTGTTTGCGAACCCGACTTCTTCGTCATTCAGATTGCTTTCATGACTGTTTGCAGTATCATTATCGGCGTGCGAATCGTAGTCATCATTTAACATTGTCCTAAAGCTAGTTTCAGTTCCATTGTGTGCTGACACAACAAATTCGTCAGTAGAATAACTTCTGTTGCTGATGTTTGTTGCGTTGTCGACCAACCAGACTTCTTTTTTATTTGAAGCATTGCCGGATTCTCCAATACAAAGGAACGGTCTTTGGAAACTACAGTTATCTGATTCAACGAACAGTTTACCGTTTTTCATTTCAAGCATAACACACGAATTATCATGTACTGGTTTAGAATCGTAAATACGTAGGAACATTAAATCACCTAGAAGAAGATCACTGTTTCTATACCTCGTAAAGATTGGGGACATGCCTATGCTTTGTCTAGTCGCTAAGCGCATTAGATGATCAAAGCATTTGGAGTGAGCGGTTGCTAAATTGACAAGGTCATCGGAATGACCTATGGTGTAGAATGCCGATGGCTGTTTGATGCATAAAACGTCCGAACCATAGTCAAAAGAAAATTCATTTTCTGTTTTGGCCATATTTCCTGTATCGTTAAGAACAGCAAATGAACTAAGCATCAAAAATGGTTCGCTTTTAGGTGATTTTTCTGTAAAATGATTGGGCAAGCTATTGTCAACCTCGAATGTAACAATATTGTACAGGTTGCTCGCTGTGTAAACCTTTCTAAACATGTCTTTGAAGCTTTCCACGCATATTGTGTCGGTCACTTTGAATGTATAAAATAGAGAGGCATTGTCTGTACATACACACCTGTTCAATCCGAGACCCATATAAAATGTCCCGTCGTAATGAATGTTGCACTTATGCAGGCAATCATACAAAGGTCGTGTCGGTTCAATTTCATACGATATCAACTTAAATAATTCCGAGTAAACACGCTCACTGTAAACAGTCAGTTCACTATTATAGCATCCGTAATAGACAAATGGGGGCAAGAAATCTGCGTGTCCTGAAACTCGAACTTGATCACCATTTTCAAGTAAATGATAAGCAGCTCCAATAGAGTCGTTATTGTCATATATACTACTCAATGTTAGAGGTCTCATATCATGCATCACCCCTTCTTCCTCACAGCTGGAGTTCACTACGCTTAATATATATCCATCACACCCATATATAGTCCATGATACCAAGATTAATACACACATAGTACGCATTGAATCACCCATTGTCTGTTTTAATGAAGGTGCATTTCAATTATACACTAGTATATAACGATACATCAATATTTATATGATAAGGAAGTTTATGTTTCGGTTAGTGATCATATATTAGATTTATAAACAGATTAGTGCAAGGGAGCGCTAGCATAATTCTTATATGTGATATGTAACCGGCTTATAGTCTACCCGCCCACTTTTGGTGATCTTTCCAATGATTTGGTATGCAAACATTAGCATGTCCATTTATGGAGCATTGAGAGTGAAAAAGTATATAAGTTTATAAATTGCAGTAACATTATGAGAGTAGATGGGTCTAGTATTCCATATAAGAAAACAGCAAAACAGTCCTAATTGAACGGATTTACTAAATAGTTATTATAATCATTGCACAAAAATTGAATAAGTGGTGCAAACATTTAAAAATCCCTGGCTTTTGATTGGACAAAGAAGTAAGGTAAAATATAATATTTGTTACAGCACAAACAAGTAAACGTGGTCCTCGATTCGCTTATTGGCACCATTACACGTCTTTAGTATCATCAATATTGTGTTTATTTATTTTCAAAAGCTTGTTGTAAAGGTTACAGTCCCTTCAAAGTAAAAAGGAAACGGTTGTAAATACACTATCGAATGGGATAGTTCCCACGTTATTATTACTTAAATATTGAACCGACTTTATGTATGTTACATCTTAACTATATACTACAGTTTTAGTTAGCCCAGGGTAATTTATCATTATATATCTTAAACCGTTGTCAATCCATCAAAATGACTGTAAACCTGTTTGTTTGAAAACTACTGCAATTTAGGGGTTGTGTACATGATGGTGAATAAGTATGAAACTATATCTCAATGTACTTTGAATATATAAGAGTTTACAGACTTTTTTTCTTTCACAAAATGATCAGGCCTATCCGTCATCGGACGCTAAACGGAGAAACGGTATCGGATGGCCTTATTTTCCGCACTGGAATCTTGTAACCACTAGAATGTATGGCCCGATCCTGACTTTCAAAATGTTGCTATGACGTCGAGCACGATGTTCCGTCTTTTTACGTTTTTAGGGTATGCGTAGTGGAAGAAAATTGATAAAGAGCTTAATTTTTATCGGATTTTTTTCCAAATTTTAACTAGGAGTAGCTTTTAAAATGTACTTTTCGGCCATAATTTCAAAATAGATGTACACCTTCTTGAAATTTTAAAATAGGCATTTTTTCTTGAGATTTTTGTTGAAAAAACGTCGTGTAACTGCGTCACATTTGTCTTGATGCAGTGTGCGATATTTCACCTTAAAGAAGTCGACTTAAGGTCAAATTTTACGGGAAGATACCATATGTGTTCTCAAATGAGTAACGAACAAGATGGCATACGAGGGTCATTCAATAAATTCGTGGACTGGACTCGTCATTTTAATACACATTGACACAGATAATAACGAATTATATAACACTAAACTACGGCCTTTCGGACACAAGTGCAGAAAATATTGCAAGAATCGACGCATTTTTACAGAAGATATTGATAAAACAAAACTATCACCTTACCGCAACCACCACACAACGCAAATATATGATGACGTCAGCGACGTTATTGACGTTTTGCTATTTTTTCAAACGGTAATCCCGAAATGGAATTATGTCATTAATATGGCATTGAACACAAATATCTAAGTTTTATATTATTAAATATATCTACTGCAACATTTTATGTATTCAAAGTTAAATATTAAGCTGACCTTTATGGTTGTGTGCTAAATGAAACGCCTCGCAAATTTTGACTGGCGTTTCCTCAAACGTCCCTACGTTTGCCAATTTCGTTCGATCCCTCCATCATTTTTAATACCATGCTGATTTTCAGAACTGTGCTTTTGTCACTAAAACACAGGGACACTGAATACTGCATGTTCTCCGTTTGCTCTCATTAACACCGTATGTGTGTTTGTTGTGTATTGCCAAGACAAGTGCACAATTTAATAGTTGTATGAATTTCCTTGCGTAAATTCATCGGCATTTTGACGTAAATGACAACGTGACAGGCATAGACCAAACACTTCTGAATTCAAACTCAAACGTCTAAACAGCTTAATAATTTCCCCAAATATTATGATAATATCTTGCAATAATCTGTCAAACATACGGGAATGTAAATGAATTAAGTCGGCATTTATGACTAGTTGAACTATTGAAAAGGGTACGTTACGTCAGTCGGGGGTGGTAGCGCGTTACTATGGTAATACAACGGCTGCTGACATGCTACTGTGTTGCATAATTAAAGATAAATTTGTATCTACGGTAGGTAATAGATAGATGTTTATAATGGTATACGAAATTATTATTTAAACACAAATATAATAAAATGAGAACGATTGTCTACGAATATATTGAATGACCCTTGTATTACATTTGAACGTGAGACGTCAAACATAGCTGTTGGTAATTGTTTTAAAATAGTTTGTAAAATTCTGTAACTTTGCCATTTTTTGCGTAAAATATATAAAACTTCTACATAAAAATTTCTCCAGTTATTTTCATTTTCCCTGCAAAATATTGATATTTTGTACACTTTAAGAGAAATAATATGACATCAAACTAGTAGTGCAAAAATGGTTGAGAAAACGCAATTTTAGAAAATACAACAATTTTATAAAAATACAAAAAAGTGTCACAAATTATTTTGACGCGACAGTAAAATCCGAAAAAATATTTTATACAAATATATTTCTTTATGATCGTCACTTTTCTTATTCCCCGTATCCACATGTTATAATTATGATCATCATGCAAAGTGTACAATAATTAAAAAATAACTGAACTATAATTTTTATGATTTTATAAGCATTCTTCGTTTGACACACGGCGTGTCACAAAATAGAAAATGGCGTATTTTTCGTAGTTAGCGTCCCAGTAGCTTATATTATGTCATTAATATTGGATGATGCAGCATAATTTCTTAAAAAAGGTACTGTTTCATTGATTGTTATACTTTCATCAAATTGCAAAAATTTCAAATAGCTTGGATACTTAATCTTGTCCTTGAGAGGTTATATTCGGATGTAAGGCGTTTTGTAAACTTTTTCTAAAATGGTAAAATTCGAATCATGACTCTAATTATTCATTTTATTGAACTACGGTATAAGTAGATTTAAATGAATACTGAAACAAAAATATGATATCCATAGTCTGTTTTCATGACAGATTTATCATGTAAAATATCATAAGTTTCTCAGCATAAATGCTAAAATAATACAATATTTTACATCGTCATTATAGCTTGCAAACTTTTATAAATACGCTCTAAACATGACGTCGGACATAACTGACGTCCGCATGTTCTGACACACTGCTACATAATTTTAATACACCTCACAATGAAAACACACGTGTATGATACACATATATTTTATTCATAATTAATGTTAAAACATTGCCTATGTTTTGTGAATGAAATCTTATCAGGGGGGGGGGGGGGGGCAAATACGAACACATTAATCATTAATTAAAAATATAAGAAATATCGATTTATTAAAACAATCTTGTTATCAATTACATGTTGCATGACGTTCGCTAGCTTATAGAATGAGAAGATTGTTACTACATTTGTATTACTTACGACCTTATAAGAATGATACATATTTGAAATATGCTTCACAAGGCGATTCTTAAGTGCCTATTTTCGTGAAAATACGAATCTGTCATGCTGAACAAACTGATAGTGAAACAGCTTGATTTACCATAAGTAAAGAGGTTTTTTGCTTGATTTCTCTAAATATCGATTTTGTAGTTACGACCTTCTCATTCTTAGCCAGCGCATTGTTCCCTATATAGAGTAATAAAACATATAGAGGTTATTTACGAGTAATAAATTAAAGATGAAGATTACTACTAAATTAAAGATCTTATTGTTGAAGAAAGAACCGTAAACCCGTTCTTTTTGTTAATACAAAATACTTTTCCGACGTTCTTAAAAAAAATATTTAATAAAATTACAAGTTACTTTCGTATTCTATTCAGTATTATTATCGTTGATATATACTTGAACAACGTATTGGATTTAATACACATCATTTAAGTAGTTTTTTCAAGACAACGCGATGAAAATGACTGCTCAAATATTTTGACGTTAAATTTTACGTTTTCCGTGTGACGCTTGCGCGACGCAACATCGTGCGCGACGTCTCTACGATGTACACCAACCGGGAAAAGGAAACACATGGAAGACCGCAAATAACTTGCGAAGAACCTTAGTAATTGAGCGTGCCGACAAATGTCTACCTATCTATGGGAGAGGCGCAGAAGGTAGATCACAAACTACATTTTCACTTCCTCATTTTTTCATAAATATTTTTAAATGTACACTATAAACTTAAAGGGTAAATAATATGGGAAGTACAAACCGAAGTTTGGGATATAACTTCTCAGGCCTGTGCTAGTGGATATGCACAGAAAGTAGCCAACAAGGGATAACAAGTAGATAGATCAGTGAAGCCTAGTCTCCCACAAGGGACGACGAAGAAAAGTACGTAAGTAAGCGATATTCATGATAAAATTGCAGAATGATCCAGTTTCACAGAGAAGCCAAGTGATCTTATTAAGCACAGCGTAGACGAGGATGAAATTACTAGTAATTGATTCGCGCTTTACATGATCGTCAGTGATACTAATACTGATGTTTGATGTTAATCCGTGTGTGATTAACGTTTGCTTTAAGTGGTACGCCTTCTTATTATTAAGATACTTCATAAACCACTTGTAGATATGATTTATGAAACCGAAACCAAGATTAAACTTCCTGTATTGACTATCCCAGGACCCCCTTCCCAGAGGAATAATAAGGAAAAATATTATTGAAACCTGTTTCCGTTTGTCATATTACAAAAATAAACAATTGTGTTTGCAGTCGCCGAATGACGGACCACATTCTCATCGCATAAAACAGCAAGACTGAAGTCACCGAGTAACCATATCGGTACTTGGGGTATAGTCCAGTCATTTTAACTTTTAACCTCAAACTAATTGCAAAACAAACAGTTTTGTGTTTTGTGTACAAAATGTCCTAATTGAATATTTGTGGGACTTTTTGAGATATTTACAAATATATTCAATTGTCACATGTTTTCGCGATATTTGTCACTTTTGATGTAAATAAATCTTGACTTGTACCAGTTACTTATTTTTACATCGTGCTTAGAGGTCGCAATTTTGGTCTGCTTTTTATGAAACTTGGCAGCAATGATCATCGTAAGCAAATCTAGGTAAAATACAATTTTGAGTTAACCGGAGCCAAAATCTAGGTCACTAGGTCAAAACATAGAAAAAACAAGATGTAGTCACCAGGGGTCGCAATTTCAACCTTACACTTGTGAAGTTTAGTCACAATGATCACCTTACAAAAATCAAGGTCATATATGAAATTGGAAAAACCTAAGTTAAAAACTAGGTCACTAGGCCAAATTATAGAACAAATCTTTAGAATGCACCCTTTTTACATAATCTTTATGAAACTATGTCACATGGATCATGAAGACAAAATGTAGGTCAAATTCAATATTTACTTATCATGAGTTAAAACTAGGTCACTAGGTCAAATGATAGAAAAACCTTCATGCGCCAAAAAGTCGCATCAATTATTTTAACCTATTGACCTAATTTGACCCAAATAACTCAATAACATACTTGTCTAAGATGTTTTGATATGAGCATTGTGACCAAGTAGCATAAATATTAGACCAACATGGTAAATTGTGTACCTACACAACGTTTACCTTTGATTTTAACTAGCGACCTACTTTTTGACCCCGGATGACCCAATTTATAACTTTGACCTATATTTTGTTGATATTATTATTGTGACCAAGTTTCATAAATATAAGGTCAACATTATGACCTCTAGCGACTACACAAGGTTTTGAAACAATTTGACCTAGTGACCTACTTTTTTCCCCTTGATCATCCATTTTCTAACTTGGCCTAAATTTTGCTCAGATGATCACTCTGACCAAGTTTCATAATCATAGAGTCAAAATTGTGAATACAAATGCAAATGTGGACGATCAGACAAAGAGAACAATCACTATTTCTCCAGAATCGATAGATTCGTGTACATTTTGTATATTGTCTGTATTGTATACTGTCCAAACACAAATATCCTTTTTCCATAAGACACACATGTATACAACACATGATATGTGTAAATTTTAAACAAATTGGATTAATATTAAAGAAATGAATTAAACTTTTGTTTCCCCTTCCAAGTGCTATTTTGAGTCATTTTGTCGACATTTGAATGGGTAGTATACCAACACGTAGAATGGCATATATATGAAAAGTAAATTGTCTGATGATAAATCAATATTTGTATTCGATAGAAGAAGGTTGTATCTTTCAGAAAATATAAGCGTTAAGGTGCAATTAGTAAATATTTAACGACTTATACGGGAATTATTAGAACTTAAAATTCCCCATGTAGTATGAAATAAGGAAAATGCTGAAATTGCTACCAAAAGTGACCTTAAACATGTCGATTTTTTTTATTTTCCCCACTGAACTCGCATATTTGACGTTTTGTCTATAGTCGATAATAGTCTGTAGATGATGAAAATGCAAAGAAACTCTTTTTTTGCAATTTGTTTGAGGTTGACCATATTTTTTAGCTTCAATGACTGGACTAGTATGTATTCAATTAATTCAGTAAGGTACCCCTCGCCCTTCTCATGTGGCTTGTCGCTAGCTCTAAATGCTATAAGCAAACACATTTTGGACATTGCGATGGGTACTTCACCCACTGGGTTGAGGCTCTATGATTTCGATAGTCTGTATGTAACCTTGCACTTATTTTGGAGGTTTGGATTTTAGGTTTTGACCAGGTTTTTGTACAAACGATAAAACCTGGGGCCTTATTCACCAACGTTATAAGTCTAAAATTCAGACTTAGACTTAAAATTGATAATACTCATAGTCACTGCCATTTCTTCACAATGAGATTTAACCATAGGAAATTGTATCTGATTGTTTTTTTGTTACCCACTGAACATGTAAACATATTTATATTAAAATCGGTTCATTCATCACAACATGACAGCGAATAGAACATTTGACAATATAAAGTCTAAGTCTGAATTTTAGAATTAAAACGTTGGTGAATAAGGCCCCTGGTTTGACTTGTTGGATAATCTGGTTAGGATATTTTATTGTTGATAATTTAAATGATGATAATTCTCTCATAATTGCGTCTGTCACTAGTTGGTTATTGACCTTTGGATTTACTTACATTTCTTCAGGGGTAGAGGTATAGTTATGAGGCAAAGTATGAACCAAGATGTGCTAGAGATCGACCTTACCGATTTATCAGAACAGTTATTCGTGTCATTTAGTATGCTACTTGACGCAGAAGTAGAAAACCTCTTGTTATCATGAAGATCTACAGTCTACGAGGAAGGAGTGGTTTGCCAGGCAGCGGTATGGCAATATATATGTGTGTGTTTCCTTTGTTGGACCGTAGAGATGCAGCTTGTCGGGGATAACTCTCAAGCCTTGTATATGAACAAAATATTTTTGTTCTGTATCAACACTGCACAGCCGACTGTTTGCGTGTCTAATGTGTAGATCGAAATATTTTTTTGTAGTACAGTATGCATTCAAAGGAATTATGCATATGGTTGAACTCAGTGGACGTCGAAAATGCATTTTATTTCCATTTTACTCGTAAACTATGGCTAGTGTTATCAACGACGGACGTCTTGTTGTCTTGAGACAAATGTGCGTATGTCTGTTTTTATGCCCCCAGTATCGATAGATCGGGAGGCATATAGTGAGTCACCTGTCCGTTCGTTCGTCCGTCCGGCCTGGTTTACCCAAATTGACCGTTTCTTCTAGCATTAATATGGCTTGCAACAAAGCTTTCAAACTTACATGGATGTTGTGTATGACCACTCTCCTCACGCCTGTATCACCTGACTCCATTTTGACCTTCACCTTGGCCAAAAGTTGGACTTAGACTTATTGAAATGGCTTCCACGGGCGGGGCATAAGCGTTTATTGAGCGCAGTCTTGTTTTTTATGATTTTCCGTTATTGTACTTGTAAGTCTGATTTGGAAACCATGTGAAAATAACATATACTTATCAGTTGTTTGTTGGCTTACTTTGTGTATTGTATATGACTGTAATCTCAAAATAACAATAGACAGACGCTAAAAGCAAACAAGATGTATTATAAATTACAATGATGTTATGATGTTCTTTTTTATAAAGATTTAAAAATCAAACATGGTGAATGTTTAATTAACACCGTCTGTAGGCCTTGTCGTACGCTTTTCTAGTATTTCAATTTCTTTAGACGAGTATTTCTTACAAAGAAAATGAAAGTCCGATGCAGTATACTCGGTATCATTGTATGCGAAATAACATTGTTGTTTATGTGGTATATACTGTCCACAGCACATTGTCCCATCCGGTGCTTTCCCTCTTGCTATGTAACACTGAAGGTTGTCCGAATCGTATCCTCCTATAACAGCATCCCTTGGTATACCACCAACAGTCGGACAGTACCTCCAAACCAACTGACTACTCGGATCCACCAACACCGAGTATTCCGCAACATCAAATACTTGTCCCTTGACGCTGCATGAGGCACGTTTCTTGGATGGTTGCAATGTGGCTGGTAGTTGCTCGCCTCCTACATGCACCAGACCTAAATGGAAAATACAGCGCATCCTTTATTTACAAATGCTAATATTAAATGTATGGAGTAAATATAATGAAACATATACAGTTCGGGAAGTCGGGAATTCGTCAGTTGGCTACGTCTTTTACAATACAGCAATATAAAAAATAATATTTATTGTATTTTGGCTTTAAAATACAAAAATATATGACATTCACAAATAATTTCGTTAACATTCCGTTACGAATTTAATTTAAATGTTGGACAATGAAGCATCGATATGTACTGGACAAATAACCGTAACGCAATTAATATTTCATAGCTCTATTATTCACATTTTTAGATCTATGGAGATATTTGTATTGCAATGTACGTGTGGCATTCCTTACACATATATCAATGTATGTAATATATCATCACTTGTACGTCTTAGAAACAAATATACATGCAGTGTAATAATGTGACCTCATAAACGAAATATTGTTCATATTTCGAGAGAAAATTCAAATGAAAAATAAATGTTTTTAACTTGTCATTTAACCAAATACATGTACATAAATTGGCCTATGTTTACAATATTATGGGATACATACAGACATATGACTGTTCCTGTTCTGTGTTCTGAGTCTCGGCAACTGTCACAGCAAACGGAGGTATAGAACCATCTTTTCCAGGACACCATGATGGACCTTTTGTATCGCGCTTAAAAAAACCAACATCAGAATAAATATTGAACAAATATTATTTTAGAAGCTCAATGATATAAGAATTTGACTAGTGCATGTAATACTAATGTATTTAAGGTCGATTTTGATACATGACACATTATCAATCACTCTTGTACAATTCATGTAGTGGATCTAAAAAATCCTGTATGAATCGGATTACCAGAGCAACGAAGAAATGCTATATTTTAAGTACAAATTCATGTAAAGCAAGAACCACTGGTAGGGGTCGTACACCGGATATTGCAGCTAAGCGAGCCGCGATTTTCTAAATCGGATGGAAATCATCGTTGTCCAAGGTTAGTAAAAGTGATATTTTTCTTACTTTATTGAGTTTTTATGTAAGTGGTAGGGTATAAATATAACTATGTACATAATATATCAATCTAAATATATACATATTTCGATGTAAAACGTTGTTTTGTGGGGCAAATATCGTCATTTGTGACAACTGTATATGCGTTCATCATTCATTAACTAAAAGTCACTCTTATTATTACCACTTGTAATGTTGAAAGAAATGACACTGTTCTGTTTGATTGGTTGTAAGTTGGATGTGCCGATATAAGACATAATCGAAATAGGGAACAATCAAAGATACAGTATAGCGTCACACTATGCCCATAATGACATTATACAATTATAAAACGGGTGTATTTGTTCTAATTTCGAGCCAGTGTGTTCACAAAAAGGATGGTTATTTAAGAGTTTAGAAAAAAACTTTCAAACAAGCAGATTATCTATCTTTATATTGTAATTTGAGTGGACCCTTGGTCTAGTTAACCCCTTACCTGTGTATGTCTATCACTGTCTGTAAGAACCCCGTCACCCGTGACATCACCTATGACGTCACCTTTGACGTCATCATTTACTTTGTCCGCAGCTTCCGCGTCCTTCATGCTTATAATATTAGAATCTTCAAACGGGACCAGACGTGGAACACGTGCGTTTTCATCTATCGGCTTACCAACACAGAAAGCCACTCTATGGTAAGTCAACATGGCGTCGGTTCTAAATATCATGTCACACTCCTCGCACTTGTTTATAACTTCCGTTTCTGCACGTGGAAAAGTCGGCGGGGAAGCTATCTCTCCAACATCTGCAGTGTTGGTTTCCGGGTCATCGTGTGGTATTATTTCCTCTGTGGTGGCCTTGTTTAAATCACGTGATGGTTTCTTACGATTCTTTCCGCCTGTTTTCGTCTGGATAAACAGAAGATGTTCCGGCATTGGGCTCCATGCTGACTCACTGCGGAACGCATTGATTGACTTTCTAATATGACTTTCCGGTGTCATCAGGTTTGCTGAACCAAAACAGTTAATCAACCCGGTAAACTGTATTCAGGTCTGTCTCAAAACTCATAAATTCCAATTTGCTATTTACTTACAGTTAGCACAGTATAATCCCAAATTGTAGGATTGATTTATACACTATAAATAACAACTTGTATGACTTTCACTCATTGCGATAAAACGCACATGTCAATTCCAATCACTGTAGAACTTATTGGGATACTTTACAATTCAGCATGTTTGCCTTATGAAGATAACCGAAAGTCGACTCGTTTATAAACTGTTGTTAGACGTGTAGCAATACTTCAATTTAAGAAACATTTCAATAAAACTGTTAATCGTCCCGGAATTAAGATCTAATTATTCAAGTTAATAGTTGTGTCAATTATTCAACTCATTAAGAGGACTAATTACGTATTCCATAACTAATACATGAACATATTATAAAGCCTTCACTGCGGTCACATAATATTCTCATAAATAGCCCTTTAAAAAAATAAATAACGTAATAACCTATGTCGTCAATGGAGTGAAACAAAAATCATATACGTACACTTGTATGTGCTTTTGATAAGGTCAAAGGACGATTAAATTACATTGCACTCAGACAAAAAATAAAACAAAGCCTTTTGAAAAGGTTTCACTCGATACAATTGAGCTCGTATTCGGAGATCAAATTTCACTGTCTATTGTTCGACGATAAACCGACCAGTGAATAAAGTGTAACAAGTGGATCGTAACACTAAATATGGAGAAAATAAATAATAAATACAACAACCTCTGAGATAAAGACCACCTCAAAATTAACAGTTCCTTATAATAAAATGTATGCCCGGCGACGACTGGAGTCTTAACGGATTTGGTATGTATGGGACAGCATGTAGAAGAGACAGTGTTGTGATACAAGGTATCCAGGTGCGCTGCCCTGGCTCTTTCTGAAGAGAAACATTGTTTCTTTAACGTGTCTAGTGTAGATGACTAATACACGCGACACTACCTCGGGGTTGCCAACTAGTTCATGTCTAAGACATAACTAAGTTCCCCGACCGATGATCGATCCTTCGATCAGTAGTCATGCTTGCTATTCGCTCGATCACCGTGTCATCCTAATATACTAGTGTAGCGTACATAATCATTTTGAATGATAATTATAATCTTACATCTGTTATAGTGTCATACAAGTTTTATTAAACTATTGAATTAGATACTAGGTACGCCGACAATAGAAAACATTAACCAATTAGGGTATTCTAACAAAACTGACAAACAACACTACCAAGAATACAACGTTGATTAAGGTTAATTCACGACATAGCCGGCAAAGAAGGCGATAATCGGACCGGAAAATTAATAATCACCGAGAGGGCTTTAGTCTGAGTGTGATAATTCATGCCGGGCCGATTATTAACTTCCGGCCAGGATGTTAAGAGTATTCAAGTCTTTAATACAATTGTTCCATTTCAAATCTCAATGGGAGGGACAAATACTCGCGCTTATTTCAGAGGAAAGAGTTCACGGAGATCTTAAGTACATGTATGCTGAAATTGATCAAATCGTACCTGTATGTAGCGTAACGTCGTTTTGGCAACAACGTGACATCATTTGACTCCAATGTGACGTCATGTTAATATGGAATACCTAACGTGTGCCCATTCGACGTGACGATCATGATTATGACATTGCGTACCGGGCGGATAGGCGATAATCACTCACGTGATGGTCACAATAAGTCTGGAATAGGCTCATTTGTGTTAATATATATATAGTAACAAGTGTAATAATACGACGTAATCCAAGTGGTCTATTAAAGTCCATTGTAGATCACTCACTCTGTAGATGTTCTGGTGGAAAAGGTAAAGTTTGTTTATAGTAGTGTCATCTCTATTGAAATAGCCACTCAATTCCGACGTAGGAGACACGTACCATTCATGCATACAGTATTCCTCCCGAATCCGTTCTCGTAATACCGGGCGACTGTCCGAGATGGACATACGGTTACAATTTGTTAAATAGCTGACGGCTGACCAACTGGTCTTCCATCGAGTTTCGAACCTTCGACCGCCAACTTCCTTGGCGAACGATCTAACCACACGGCCACGGTAGCTATCACATGAACATCACAAAATTAGACATCATCAGATTGCAAAACATAGAGGAATACCAAAAGAGACATGGAGGAGAACAATCGCTAGTGAAAACCAAAGTATGGGAAAGACTCTTGGCGAAATCGAAAATATTGCGAACTTAAGGATACTAAATAGGATTTGGATGTTATACAATTCTTGTTTTCTTATCACAAATACCTACTAACAAGGCCTACAGTTTTGTTAGGACGAACAACAAACTTTTCAGGCACAGTGAATTGAGCTATTAGCTGTGACGCCGTAAAATTATTCATTCCCACCATTTGAAAATTTATATACTAAAACATTACCCTCAGGACGTTTCGCAATGCATTGACATCCTTAGCATTTTCAAGATAAACGTTGACATGTCCTTCAGCTATCCATCTTGTTCAACTATCTCCAGGATTGGACTAGGGTTGTCTACACCACCAAACAGAAGTTCGTCTGTTTCCGTATGTGTGTATCTAGCCGTTATGACAGGCACTGCAAACAAAACATCAATACAAGTAACTACTATACTTAAAATAGGTGAAAACGTTAAAGTCACATTATTGCTCCCACAACTATTTTCAGATCATCCATTACATACAATGAATTATGGAACCATTAGGCTGTTTCTTAACAATTGGCCAGTACTCTACTATAGAATGTTAACTATATCAGTCGAAATAGTAGACTAAATATTGTATAGCCAATTGTATAGTGAAATGAAATACTACTATATGTATAATGTATGCATACATCCCTGATCCCACTATAGGTGCAAACTCCAATGCAAGTAATGCCCAGTTTAAGATCAAATCACACCAGTTGAATATAAACTGATGCAAGTTTGGGAAACAAAATGGTCACCTATGTTATAAGAATTGGCTATAATGCGAGATTTCTATGAAAGCACGTCCACACGCCATATTTGGATTTAAATAGTCCCGCTAACCATTTAGAGACCACAATGAGGCATGATATAAACATCTTTATATTGTTGTCTATTGAAGTGTTTGCATTTTGCGTATGATTTGCAAATGACAAAACCATCCTAGAAACATAAGAACATTTAGGTGCGCGTTTCGTGAAATTGCTCACACTTAAGTCGAGTGGGTAAAGTTTTAATATAAAACCCTTAACCTTAAAAACTTCAAAGTGATCAATTTGTATTCACGATCTACGTAAAATGATATTTGTAATGAGGAAGTGTCCTTGTGATAAACGAATTGTTAATTTAAGCAAAGTACGAACGTCCCCGATAAGCGAAGAAACATACAGTCATTAAAATATTATGAATAACACATCGGACAGGAAAGACGACACTCGCATGAACAGCGGAGAACGAAAGGCGCAAATACAAAAAGATGTACAAATAGCTAGCTCCATATGGAAGTGACCCCGTCCAAAACGACGAATCATGTGATTTTAAAGACTTTGGATTATTAAGTATTTAAGCTGGAAAATTATTTGTTTGGACGGTTTGGGGAGGACTTATTTTTGCACTGTTACAGTGCTGTGTTTGCTACTTAGATATAATATAAGTTCAAGGTGCTTAAAACGGCGACACTAACTATGCCGTGGTATCGTAAATTCTTGGGCGATATGTAACGAAACAAGTGCGAGTGTGCTCATTGCTTATGTCAACCCATATTCACCAAATTTACATTAAGTTATTAACCTTAGCATGAGTAAACATGTATTTGCGCAGCATTTCCGTTTTTTTTTCATATGCAACGTTAACAACAGAATATCAGATATAAGAAGTGCCGTAATTTGTCTATTTTTATTAGATATAACTGAGTATATTTTAGTTACTGTATATAAAAAAAGTGTGAGAAAATCCGACAGGGAGGGTAGCACTTAACCTGACCAGCCGAGCACAGAAATCAGAAACACCACAACACAACTATCATGAGCAATGCCCACACAAACCCATGCCAAAACGGCGACCAAATGAGGCACAACAACCCCGGGCGTGACCTAGTTTTAAACACTAAGGACAGTGACCTAACGTTATGCGAGCTAAAAAGCACAACTACGACTTAACCTAGTTTAAAATAATGGGCAAGATAGGAATGGGGGTGGGAATCATATTACATATTCCTAGCAACTACACCGAGCAATGCCCACACAAAAGCCGAAGAAACAGTTAAAAATCAAAATCCCCGCCGCAAAAACGCAGAATTCACAACGAAACCATACAATAACGATTATTGCATGAGACGGAATGAAACGCAGCCAATACTCCACCAAGTTTCCCAAGGCCCCACTGCACGGAGACCCAATCGCACAAACCCGTGCCAAAACGGCGACCAAATGAGGCACAGCCACCCCCTGACCTAGTTTTAAAACACCAAGGACAGTGACCTAACGTTAATACGTCTTAAAGAGGCCTTTTTGCAATTTGACCTAAAGCAATGTCCCCTAATGTTGCACTAGCTAGATCTAGTGAATTTGTTTTTCAAATTGATAAGTGATCAAAATATGTCAATCATATTATTGGAACCCCTCTTAACATTCCTAGTATCCGACACATACACTTATTCCACCAGACAAAGTCGGTGATTTCAACCAGTTCCAAAAAGTTCACGATTTTCCTCGTCTTGGTTGTTGGAGACATTTCAAATCTTCCGGGTTAAGACCATGAGTAGATATCAGCAAAGCGAACAAACTTATCATTGACGTTAAGTTCTTACTCGGTGCGAGAAATAAAAATATTAATTTACCATTTTAGATGCCCTGACTCTAGTTTGATAATACTTCACATTACCTAAAGTGTTAATGCGTAGTTGTTCCAGGAGTAGTTAAACCGCGCGATCGGACGGCATAGCTTGGTTCGAACCATGCACTCGCTGGCCGGGTTGTGTTTATTACTCTGTATGAGTATAACCGGGAGTACTGGGTTGTACTTTGAAGATGGGTTTGATCATCATTATACGTACAGCTCGGAGTCAGACATTCTAGGAATGCATAACATCACAACAATTATCAAGGTAAATATATTTATCAATTATATTCATCGTTCAATAAATTTAATTGCGGATTATTACTATTACATGTATTATTTTAAGTGCAAAAATGAAAAAGGTTTTATAAACAAAAAAAGGAAAACTAAAATCATACAAAACATGTACATACTGAAAACACAAAATAAAAGTTAGAATTGCATTGCGAATGGTTTCATGAAATATACCATGCTGTTGTGTTAATTGTGCAACTGGTTGAAATTCAATGCACATTTTGTAGACTTTTACATGTAAATATTCCTCAAGTTCGTAGTTATTGAGCCATGGTCTAGCAGTGGAGTGCGCGCTTCGGTGTTTACTTGTAGGATTTCTTTTGACTACTTTGCGTGTTCAAGAAGGTAGTCGAAAAAGTATTTACACTGTTTGTCTGTGGTTTTTCGTATGTTGAGTGTCAAAAATGTTTTAGTCCATCGTCACTTGGTCGCAGTCTTGGGTCAAACTCCTGAAATTACATTCTGGATCTGTGCTATCTTGGCTCTATTTGCTTGTTATGTACTTCTCATTTTTGTTTTAGTTCCGAATCCGACATGTTAATGAAACCAATACCCGGGAATCGCTGAATCAGCTGATGGTTGACAGTTTTGTACAGAGATCTGAGCATGGATACGGTAAGTAAATATTACATGCATTCAAACTAAAAGTCCATAACTGGAATTTATAAAGCATTTTAGTTGAAACTTAAAATTATTTTTAAATATTGAGCTTTACTTTAAATGTCTCAGTTAAACAAGGCAACCGAACGTATTGATTGTATACAGTATTATTAAGCATTGTGTACAGAGCTACTATAATTAAACAAGCATGTTTATTTGTTTCTATTTGCAGGAAATATGTGCATCATAAATTTTGAACCTAAGTCAAAATATATTTTTTTGGGAGTAGGATATTTTATTTTCAATAAATCATATCAATTTACATCGAGCTCCAGGGCTTTTAAAAGACTACGTTAACAATTTGTAATTGAACTACTGTGACATAATATAATACAATATTGCTAAAAAGAAGAAAACAAAGTATATAATATTTTTATATAGAGAAGGTTTAAGTGTTTTAACCAAATCACATCATTGAGTTAGTCTAGCTGTATTATGAAAGCGAAAGTAGACTAGACTAACTCGATGTGAGGTTATAGGTTGAATGAAGGAAACAATTATTAATGCTTAAAATTAAGCATTTACAATTGATATAAGTAATAAAGAGGATGTTAAAGTTCAAAGTTGTTAGGTAAATGGCAAGTGTGTGTTAAATAGTGTTATGCGGTGATCTTTGACTTTCGTTTTTTGAGATGTGAAAATATTGTACAGATTGTTAGTTTTGGTCATAATTGGTGTGTTCATTCTTAATTTAGTCAGCATGAGTATTTTTGTTTATCTTAATTATTTTGTATTAATTTTTAAATCAAGCAATTTGCATGATTCAGAATTTTTTTAATAAAACTTTTGTAATGGAGACAGATCTTGGTATAAAATAAGCATTGTGTTTATGGGTTTTATTCTTCTTTCACTTCTTAAATAACTTTTGAACAAAGAAAAGTCAATTTTACTTAAAAGAATGTTTATTTCTTGATATTCCTTAAGTTCGACTCTATATCCGACAAGTAAACGCTGTAAACTTTTCATATTTTGTTTAAAACCTAATTTGTTAAAAAAACGTTGAATATCTTGCCAAAAGCTACTCACATATGGACATTTAATTAATACAAGTTCTGCTGTTTCATCATCTTGACAATGTGTGCAGCATGGAGAGTCTCCTATTTTCCATATAAATAAATTTTGTGTTGTCGCTAGTATGTTAAAAATAAGTTTTATTTTAAATTGCTTTATTCGTGGATCTTTTATATCATAATGTATAATGCAGTATACTGAGTTCCAATTAATTTTTGTATTAAAGTCCGAATAAGGTTTAAAATGGTGGTATTTTCTATCTACAAAGAATATTGAAATATTGAGATATTAAATTATACTAAAAATGGTGCAGAAGGGACCCATATCCGATATCAGGTCGCTGTTCCTTCTTTGAGAAATAATCCTCCGTACAAAATACTAAATAGTGTTTACGTTTAAATTTTACGAACGATTCCGAAGATTTCGTCAATGATCGGAAGTATACGCACAAAACCTGGTACACCGGTATTTGCCGGTACCCTGTTGTAGGCCTATTTTGTTTTGTATATTGCGTGGCATATTGTAGTCTAATCACGACTGACACCTAATTGAATGGCTACGTATAATCCAATTAAAGGATAAGTGTAGAAGTGTGAATGAATATACATCACTTAATATAATCATGGAATTATATAGACAAGCACATTAACTCCATGATATATAACATATCGCTGGCTTAGAATGAAAAGATCGTATCAACAAAATCATATTTTGAAAAAAAATAAGAAAATCTGTCTGACAAATTACTCTTTACTTATGGTTAACAAGCTTTCATGAAAATATACTCATAAGAAGCGCCTTGTGGTATATATTTCAAATATGGCACTTACGACCTTTTTATTCTAAGCCAGCAATATAAAATTATAAGGACAAACAAAAACATCTAGCTTTTATATTTTATTACAGATTATGTTGTATCAGACAATAAACAAAATGTAGCTAGCTGCAATTAAAAACATATGCATAGGAAAATTTGAGGGCATGTGGATATAACATATATTTTAATTTTCCATGCATATGATCATGTTTGGGCGTTTTATATTGATATTAAAAGAAAAGGCCACCTCTTTGATCTTCATAATGATTGACACGTGTTTATGAAAATTAAATAACTCACAACATTCGTGTATATTGAACATGCAGATTTATATACTTACAAGTAAACAATTATTATTTTATTGTAGATTCTACACGAAAATATTAATCTAATAATTATCGGAGAAATTTATACAACTGCACACAGCCATTCGCACTTTCTGTATTGCATACGCATAGTAAATCCCCCGCCCCTGACATGTTTCAATTATACATTCAACATGATTAATGTCAATATACAAGGCAATATACAAGGCAATCTACAAGGCAAAATAAAACATGATTATGTATCAATAGCGGGCTACTATATGCGATACTGGAAGGTACTGGTAAATACCGGGTTATAGTGTGCGCCCTACGTTATCAATAGGTGTGCTATCCATCCATTGGTTATCAGAAACTGGCGAAAATTTATCGGTAGTCTCCGGAAAGTGACGGAGATGCTGTTAAACGCCGTATTTGTAAACAAACCGGGCTCGTTATGTCAATCTTCAAGGGAAGATAATTTCACAAATTTGACAGTAAGAGAGTGTTTTAATAGCTTGATGTGGTAATTATTTATCAGTCTTCAAATCAGTAACAAAGATTTGTGTTTTCTATCTATAGAAAATATGTCGTTCCGGAACCTAATTGTGGCTTTAAGTAATCGTTCCCAGTAACTGTGTTTAAACGGTTTTTCAAATTTCCGTTTTACAAGTATTTGTCGTATACATGTGTTGCTAAATTTAAGAATAGGGTAAGTGGCTATGTCTTTATATCTTGTTTTAACTTTAGTATTAATGGATTGATTTGTATCAAGTATACTTTTCCAAATGTGTGGGGTAGAGGATTATAGTATATGCGTCTCTGTTATCCAGTTTGTTTTTACTTTGAGTTTAGTGTAGATAAAATTATCATTTATAGTTCCGTTTCGGAATATATCCTCTACGTAGATAATGTCAGAGTCAATCCAATTCTTGAACATTAGACATTTTCCTTTGTTTTTAATGAATCGATTTCCCCATATTATTTGTTTTCGTATATCATAAAACGTTTCAGGCTTTTTGCTAGTACGATTCAGGTCAATAAAAGTTTCAAGGATTTCTTTATAAAATGGTGGAATAGAATATTTGGTCTTTGGTAACGTTTTTAGTGAGTCAATGTTCATTTTAAGAATTAGGAGATTATTTCCAAATTGGTTTAGATAGAATTTTGGTATAATTTTCCAGTTTGCAACATTTTCATCATTCAGGGCTTTTAACCATTTAAGTTTAATTGATTTTGCATACATGATAATTTCAAGTATTTCAATACCTCCATCAAGGTTCATACCAATTAATGTTAACCTTTTATTTTCTATGATTTATTGCTCCATAAGAATTTGAACATCATACTATTAATATCATTGGCTATTAGTTTAGGTAATGACATTGACTGGATGAGGAAGGTACGTTTTGGCAACAGTAAAGTCTTAATTACTATTAGTTTCCCAAAGAAAGTAAGGTATCTGGCATTCCAATTATTAATTAATTTTTTACATAGTTCTATTTTTGCATTCCTGTTTAGTATTTAACATAATTTTTTATCTGTTCCAAAGTATACGCCTAATACTTTAACAGATTGTTTGAAAAGTATATTTTGTATTTCAATCTCATTAGGATTTTTTAAGTTTCCAACTAAAAGACCTTCTGTTTTATTTTTATTTAATTTCAGACCTGAAGATAATCCAAATTCTTCCACAATTTGTAGAGCTTTTCGAATTTCTGTTTCATCTTTTAAGAATAACGTTGTGTCATCTGCAAGTTAGGTTATTTTTATACTTTTACTGTTTATACTTATTCCAGTGATATCGTAACATGCTCGTATGTTTGTTGATAGTATTTCTGCAATTATAATAAAAAGGAGAGCAGATAAGGGACAGCCTTGTCGTACACGCGCTCTACTTTAAAGAATTTTGAAATCCATCCATTGTTGGATACCGCGGATTCAATATCGGTATATAAAATTCGTACCCATCTTATGAAATCACTTTTGAAACCAAATTTTGTCAAAGTGCAAAAACTAAAGTCCCATTTTACTGTATCAAAAGCTTTCTTAAAATCCAAAAATAAGATGAGACCGCTTTTGTCAAGAAGTTCTGTGTATTCGATGATGTCTTGTATTTGTCGTATGTAATAACCTATATACCTATTTTTAATAAAACCTTGTTGATTTAAGTTGATTATTCGTATCTAAAACTTTCTGTAATCTAGTTGCAAGTATTTTGGTAAGAATTTTATAATCTATATTCAGTAATGCGATAGGTCTCCAGTTTTCAAGATTCTCTGGATCACCTTTTTTAAATAGTAATGAAAACACGCATTGTTTTGGGGTATGGGACAATTCACCAAAAGTGAAACTTTTATTAAACGAATTTAAGATATGTGGTTGTAACTCAGACCAGAATGTTTGATAAAATTCAGAAGTAAGGCCATCTAGACCTGGATTTTTGTTTTTTTTCATAGAGGAAGCTGCTTGCGAAAATTCTTCAGGCGTTATATTACCTTCGCATAAATTAGCGTTTGTTTCTGTTAAAACATTTTCAAGTATAACTTCATCTAAATAATGTTGGTTTTCATGGTTGATTTGTTCCGAATATAAAAGCTTGTAAAATTTTACCTCTTCTTTTAAATAACATTAGTGTCTGTTATTCGCGTACCATTTACAGTTAGCGATGTGCTATACTGAGCAAAACAGCTAACCGAACACTTTTTAAATTTGAATATTTCAGTATCCTGTAAGTTTACAAACTTTAAATTTTGCATAGTTATTTCAATATAGATTATGCACCTTATGCAGCTTACCACATCAAAATACATGCCAAAATCACTCATCCATTACGAAAAAGCTTCAAATCACATTTTTGCACGTTGTGATCGATTGCTCTCGAATTGCACGAGTTTTGTGTGTATTTTGTGTAGCATGGGTGTTTGTTACTCGGAAAAACAAAATATTATGTCAAAAACATGGCGCATTTGTCAAAGGTAGGCCGCGGAAAAGCGGCAATTACGCTCCCTGGAGGGTATCAATCAGACAGAATAGTTTTACACAGATCTAAATTATCACAAACATTATTTCCTTTTATTTCACGTGTGTGTGAATACCAATGCACATAAAATTACCTAAAAAAGTATATTGGGAATCACAGGAGCAAAGAAAACTAGCAAATTCAAGTGGGATAACTCTTGCATACATGTAATTGTACCTCTTTTTCAGTTAATTCACTACATTTTCCAATAAAATTGTATTGTCATGCATAAGTGAAACACGTTGACTTTAAAAAATAATCAATATTAGTCCTGAGGGCTTTTTTGCATGTGTTTGAAAAAACGTGTTTTTCTCTCAATTCAGTATATAGGACACTTTTGAAGAGCGTTCATCAGGTGTTCGACAAATTGTAAATGCAGCTAAATGCCCGATTTGGTAATAAAGATTGTTTAAGTGTATATTCTGATAACGGAAACAAAAATAAATATTAAAATACTTAAAATAAAACCAAAATTAAGTCAATAATTACCCTCATTTATCCACACAAAAGATATGAGACCAAATTACCTCCCCTTGACCACTGAAAATTAAAATTATAATTTTGAAAAATTAAAAAATCCATGTTTTTGTAACCAAATCGCATGATATCGAGTTTGACTATTTGTTTTATTGATTTGGCGATTAGTCTTTTTAAAATGTGTATGGAATAAACCTAAAATATTGTATTATTTAACGCTTATTCGTGAATTTCAAGTTTATATGTCTGGTTCTGTTATTTCATGGTTCTGTGAACTTCCGTTTCGCATTTTTGAAAATAAAACTACTTAAATCGCACCTCAAGATCGTAAATAACAAGTACACAAATTTTCGTGCAAAAATATTAATAAATAAAAAAGTTGTACGGTAAAAACCGCTGCTCATTCATAAAATATGCTAATTGTACATTTTGTGAATTTCATCTTGATGGGTGATGTCATTAAATACATATTTTGACAATGATGCAAATTAAATATTTTGACGAAATTTTACCACCAGCCTTCTAATGCTTGGATTATACTTCAGGCCAAGTTTCAGACAATTCCTATTGATAGTTCTATAAATATTCATGAAAAACATAAGCGTTCGGTTAGCTGTTTTGCTTAGTATAGTTTTTCTACTTTGTCGTGATTTTTCTAAATTTAAGAAGTATTTCGTATTTTTCTCATTTTCTGCTAGTGTTTGAACTCTAGCTCGTACCTGAGCTCCGTTAGCTTTTGTATTATATGTATTGTTTAATCATTCTCTATTTCAATTATTTTTAACTTATTGTTGTGGTTATTATCTTTAGTAAGTAGATCTTTCAATTCCATTTCAAGATTGTGTAGGTTGTTGTTATATGTTCTAGCTTTAGTTTTAGAATAATTGATACATACATTTTTCTAATTTTAGAATTTCCCATTTAGTTGTATTACTGTTTATATTTAATTGATTGCTATTTTGAATTGTAGTTTCAATTAGTGTGCAATACTCTTCGTCCTTAAGTAAACTATTATTCAATTTCTAATAACCTGGACCTCTAATATTTGTCGATTTGATTTTAAGTGAAATAGCTAAATGGTCGGTGGATTGGATAATAGCTGGTCGTATGTCAGTTGAAAAGATGAGTGGAACAATAGTTTTATCAATTAACCATTAATCTATCCTACTTTTTTCAACACCGTTTTTTCTTCTCCAAGTGAATTGTTTTAATTGCTCATGTTTTATTCTCCATATGTCTGTTAAGTTATGATCTTGGATTAACCTATTCAATTGAGGATTTAAAGTATGGTTAACATTTGAATTTGAGATTCTGTCATTGGATGAGACGGTGTCGTTAAAATCTCCTCCTATAACTCCAATGCCTTGCGCATGCTCAACAAGTATGGTAGATATTTGCGAGAAAAATAAAGAGCGTTGTTTTTTCGTATTGGGGGCATATATATTTAGCAATGAGAATATGTTATCGTATGTCTCAATATTTGTAGAATAATACATGGCTGAGCAGTGCCTTTGGGTGATAATCGCCCCGGTAGGCTGATAATTGCCCGAGGGCTTTAGCCCGAGGGCAATTATCATAGACCTACCGGGGCGATTATCATTACAAAAAATTACTTGTTCGTATAATGGTACACATGAAGTGTACGGCAATATGCAAGATCGATGTACTAGTATATAGTTTTATATAAAGTATATAAGTACGATTTGGTACGACATGTACATTTATATTTATTTTAACTGTGTCATCTGGAATGACTTTTTTCAAACAAAGACATATATATAATGTATTTATTTTTAATGTGTCATCTGGAATGACTCTATTCATCAACTTAGTATGGTAATCTATTTTCATGTCCATATCAGTTCATCGTTGTCGTAATGTAAATACAGATCATAAAAGTCTTCCCTTTCTTTGATGAAGCACGACTCCGATCACGCAAGGAATCTACCACTTTAGATTCTGGAGATCTATCCATCATTGAATTTTGGTCCCTAAAGGGTGACTCACGAGTTATGGTTCTTCTGTAGGTCGACCCGCGTTTATTCGCGCGACTAGGAATTGTTCGTTGTTGGATGGGTTAAGAGTTTTTTTTATATGTTTAGCTTTTGGTTGTGCAACTATTTGTTCACCTTGTTCAGATTCGATATCTGGTGTTTCGTCGGATTTGGTTTGCTTTATATCCGAGGCATTATCATTTTAAGCTTCTGCGTCTATTTGTTTGCAATCAATCTGTTTATGGCCGATCTCGTTGCATGATACGCAGACCCAATCATTTGGACAATGTGAAAATATGTGACCCTCTAGCAAACATTTAGAACATTTGTTTGGTCTTTTTATACTACGTTGATTTTGACCCAATTGTAGGACTCTGCCCGAGAATTTGCCAAATGACATGAAATCTGGTAGAGGCTCTGTAAGGGTCGAACTTTTAACAATAATGATCCTATTTCCGGTTTCACAATCGGTTAGTTTGCTATTAACCCGGAGCTTCTCACGATAAAGCTTGATAACTTCAACGTTAACCAATGTTAGCGTTCTTGTTATCGTACCGTCGTTAACTGACAAGGGAATGTTTTTTACTCTCACTTTAGTAGTATGTTCTCCGTCTAGGCGGCCTGGGTTTGTGTTCAATACGGGTATCCGTTTTCCCCTGATGGGGACCCCATCGCTCATGAGAGTGACCTTGTCCTGTATATTGTCCAGGTATATTCACCACATGCCCCGTTCACGTTCAAGGCCTTTAATGTGCGATACATCTATCCTCTCGCCAATCGCCTTATATAATTCAACATGGCTCAACCATTCAGCCTTTTCAGGCCTTCGACTCCAAAATAGATCTTCCTCTCTCATAAAGACAAGTGGAATTGCATATTGTTCCATTGGGTTATCACCCTCACCAATGTCATTGGTAGACGGTTCCGCTTGACTGAACGCCACTGTTCATCAAATTATGCTTGTACAGAGTTTATAGTTTGATATATAGGTAAATAAGATCAATACCTCAATATACAATCACTATATTTTGTATCAGTGTAATTTCCAAACACTTTATATGTCCGAACGTTTCGAAATTCACAATTTAGCTGACCGCAAAAAATTACACCGCCATAGCAGTATTCGTCACGGTTTCCTCAAAATATTTAAGTTAAGTCAAAATAGTTAAGTGTTCCACTAAGATAATTTATAAATACCGGCCCAGTATACTGTAGCGATCTATATGGACATGTTGCACATGGCCGCTTACTCTTAGCGTAAGACATTGTTTACTTTTAGAAAATGTATATTGCATTCCTACATTTTAATCCGTTGCATGTTCTAGTTCATATCAACAAAGGTAGGAAGTAATTTCACGTAAAAGACATTTCCAAGAGTACCAAGCTTATTTCACTAATAGTTATCACTTGTCAAAAATATGCCGCGTCATAGCAACAAGAGGGCTATCATGGCCCTATATTGTTCACCTGATAATAAATTAAGCCCTGCACAATTTTCACGCAAGGGGCTTGGTAGAGGACAACTCGATGATGCAATATATCAAATATGAAAGCTTTAGGCATTGCATTTTTGGACAAGATTATTTTTGTATGTTTTCCCTACATCAGTCTATGTAAAAAACTGACCCCTAGGACAGGACCAAGTTTGACCCCAGGGACATAATTTGAACAATCTTAGTAGATGATGCTACTTACCAAATATCAAGGCTCTAGGTATGTAGTTTTAGACAAGAAGAATTTTATATCACATAACTTTCCTTGTGTCCAGGTTAGTGTAGGGAGTACGTATAATCCTATATGTACTATGTGTAGTACAAACGGGTGTTTTTCGAATAAAAAATGCGTATTTTTGCCTTTTTGTGTCACATGATATAAATAATCTATCACTCGTTGTCAATTGATATACAGTATGTATATTAAACTCGTTTAGACAGCATAATAAAATTTCCAAAACTCATTTGATATAAATGTATATCAATTTACAACTCGTGATAGATCCTCTATATATATTTCCCTATATCAGTCTACGTAAACGGTTGCCCCCTTTGGCGGTGTCAATTTTGACACCCAAAGACCATAACTTGGGCAACCTTGGTAAAACAACTGATGGTGCTACATACCAAATATCAAAGCTCTAGGCATTGCCGTTTTATACAAAAAGGTGTTTTATGTGTTTTTCCTATATTTATGTTGGTGTGCTACATTTGGAGCGGTCGCACTATAGTTTGGACAAATGAATAGCATAACTATCTTTTGAATTGAAAGGAGGGCATTTATTATGCCGTCAACATATATAATATATACAACAAAGTTTAAACAACAATATGCTGACAAAATGAAATAACCATCAATAGTAGAGTAAAATCAATAGATGTAAGCATTTGTGAAAATCTGGGCATAAGCAACCACCACAAAAGCCTGATGAGTTATATCTCCAAAGGCTTTACGCCCAGATGAGATATATAAGTCTATGTAAAACGGCTTCTAAAGCGCTGTTTCCGTAGAGTATGGACTCGATTCCCTCTATATTTTCTATTTTTTATTAGCTTCCTGTATATTTTGTAAGCAATATGAATAGCAAAGGTTAAACGTTTTAACGCACCACTATGCTGCACCCAACTCCCGGGGATGGGCGGAGGATAGTCGGGGGAACGGCCACATTCTTACCTTCGAGCTTCCCCGCACTGCCGGGGAAATGTTGGAAAACTTTTCTCCGATCCAATACCTCGATGACAATACATAGTTGTCAGTGGCCGGGGTAATACCCGATATTTTACCAACAGCTGTCCCCCACAGGGCCGTGGAAGGCCAGGGGGTTTGACCATCCGAAAGTAAACATCCCGGCCCATCACCGGAGATGAGGGCGTGGAAGCAACGAACTGATGAATAAACCAGTATAAACCCCCAGTGACTATTGTCCGTTCCAAGGCATAAGCCTCATTGACAACCTTGCTTTATGAATGTATTGTCCACTTTATAGTAATAATAGAAAAGTCCAAAAACAATTTTTGGCTTATGGCCCTCCTTTTTGTAACTATATTATTATTGTACATGTTCTGCTGCAATTTCGCTGTCCAGCATAATGCTGTCTCGTATCTTTGAATAATACATGTATATTGTGTCATATAAATGTGTGTTGTCCCTTGTTCTAGTCTTATCGCTTGGATCTTGCCCCGCGTGGTTTGACGGATTGAGGCGGCAAATGCTCAGGGTGGGATTTCGGGTTTGTGTAAGTTGTATACCTGTTGTCTTTAAGTTGTACTCTGTTATAGCAGTGTCCAAGCCCCCTCCTTTATACAGCACTGTGCAATGTCGGTGTATTTTTGTTTCCACTTTTCCTTGAAAGTTAATTTCCTCTGCACTTCTATAAAAGTCCATCGCCCTGCCCCCCCCCCCATTTTCATCAGTTGTATCTTGCGGAGATGCTGGATGAGATACTTTGTAATTCGGTCACTGTGCTGTTTGGTCACTATGATAAACGTGTTTTTGGCATATATATATTTGGCCTCTTTTTGCCCATTATTGTAAACTAGGTCAAGTCTTAAAAATGCCCCTTTAACGCGTATTAACGTTAGGTCACTGTCCTTGGTATTTTAAACTAGGTCATGGGTTTGGTGTTCCTCATTTGGTCGCCTTTTTGGCACGGGTTTGTGTGGTTGGATCGCTGTGCAGTGGGGCCTTGGGGAACTTGGTCGAGTATTGGCTGCGTTTAATTCGATCTCATTTAATAACCGCTATTATATAATTTCTTTGTGAAACAGGGTCATTTTGCCTTTTTTCGGCGGGGACTTAGATTTTTAATTGTTTCTTCGGCTTTTAAGTGGGCATTGCTCATTGTAGTTGCTAGGAATATGTTACATTATTTCCCATCCATTCCTACATTGCCCGTTATTTTAAACTAGGTCAAGTCGTTATTGTGCCTCTTTAGGTCGCATAACGTTAGGTCACTATCCTTAGTATTTTAAACTTGGTCACGCCCCGGGGTTGTTGTGCCTCATTTGGTCGTCGTTTTGGCATGGGTTTATGTGGGCATTGCTCATGGTAGTTGTGTTGTGGTGTTTCTGATTTCTGTGCTCGGCTGGTAAGGTTGAATGCTACCTTCCCTGTCTGATTTCCTCATAACGTTTTTGTAAAATTATTGTGTTAAGTACAACTAAATAGATATGTTTATATTTCAGTTGTTGACAACCCGGAACATTGGAACTTTGCTGAGAAGTAAATATACTTTCTTCCTCATTATCTATTCTAAGTGCTACATACTTATACCTTAAGTATGTACTTGTGCATCTACACCCTGGCGAGTCATTTTAACTTTTTACCTCAAAGCGATTGCAACACAATCGGTTCCATCATGTATATAATTGCTGTGCGCGAAGCTTTCTTTAGCAATGTACATGCGACGTTTGGTACGTTTAGCGTAAATATATATCATATGTATATAGACGCGTATCAGTACTTGAGTTTTATGTCGTACTTAGCAATCGGAATTTTGGCTTATCACTATGAAACATAATCAATACGTCAATTTTGATATTGGTTAATTTGGGGTAAAATAAGGTCACTAGCTCAAATTAAAGAAACACCCTGTGTATTCACTTTACAGGTCGCAATTTTTTATCTGTATGAAACTTGGTTACAATGATCTTCTTAACAAAATTTAGGTCGAATACAATATTGGATCATCAGGTGTAAAAATAAGTCACTATTTCATAGCATGTAAGAACATCGTGTAGTTACTAGAGGTCGCAATGTTGGCAATCAATAAGCTAATTATTCCCTATAATCATTTCAACCTAATCTAGGCCGTATTCGATGTTAGGTCAAACACGTGGTCACGTATAGGTCAAATCATAGTAAAAAGGTGTATTCAAACAGCCGAATATTTTAGAAACTTGATAATAATGATCAGATGAACAGAGTCTAGGTCAAATGCAATATTTGGTCATGTCACTTCGTGGAATCATAGAAAAGTCTTTTGAAGTCTCTAAAGTCATAGTTTTTCTAATCCTTATGAAACTCCGTCACAATGGCCAACTTAACAAATTCTAGTTCACCATGGGTCATAACAAGACCACAAGGCAAAATCATAGAAACACCTTGTGCAATCAACTGGTCGCAACAGGTGTGTATATGATTTAAACTTAGAGACATAATTTTGACCACAAATCAATAAACATGGCACTTGTTCTAGATTTTATATGACCATAGTGGTCAAGATTCTTTATGATTAGACCAACATTGTGAATAACGTGTCCACACAAGGTTTGTCTATGATTTGACCTGATGATCAACTTTTTGACCCCGAATGATCAAATATTAAACTTGACTGAGATTATATTGAGATAATTATAGTAACCAAGTTTCCTAATGATACGTCCAAGATTATGACCTTTAGTGACTACAAGAAGTAGTGCTATACTTGGACATAGTGACCTAGAGTTTTACATTGCGTTATCCAATATCAACGTTGACCTAGCATTTATTGAGATTACCATTGTGAAAAAGTCTCATAATCATATAATCAACATTGTGACCTCTGATTTTTGTGTTGCAATTATTCTGAGGTTGACCATATTAAAAACAAAACACATAAAAATTATATAAACCGAAACTCAGGTACTTAATATCAAAGTATGGTGACAAGATGGTGCGGTAGTCGAATGAGATTGAGAGGTACCTGGCTTGATTCTCAGCCGAGACACTCAGTCATTCCTGAAAGACTATTCAATGTCTTCCACTCATGCCAAATGTTGTGGAATGTCAAAAGCCTTAAAACCCAAATGCTCAGTGTAACAGTAGCCATATTTTGTGATGAAATTTGAACACATCAATTTTTCATATTTATGGAGTTTTAATGGATTAATTATTGACACTTCTGAAAAGATACGTGAACCACCTATCTCAAAAATAATGATATATGATAATTATGAGAAGCATTTTGGCTTCGAATATAAACCAATTAGACAAAATGGTTGAGTGTAACTAAATACAATGCTGTAAATCAATGCATAAAATGAAAAGTAAATTGGACAAGAAAGCAACACTCAAGTTAACAACCGAGCACAGAAAACATCAACAGCACAGCATGACACAGCCACAGCTACACGGAGCAATTTCTACACACAACCCGACGATATAACTAAATACCCACTTCAGGACGATCCAGCTTCAAAAGAAATAACAAAAAACGATGATCCCAAGTGACTGAATAAAACGCAGCCAATACATGTCTTTACATTTCAGATTTTATTTCACGGTCGGTAAAGACGGGCTTGTATCACTGGTACATTTTCCTCCAGAAGAGATGTATGAAATACTTACCATGAAGAAAGTACTGGTCAGTACATTATCAGTGAAAGTGAAGGTAAATCACCTCTTAATAACGAATTAATACTCAAACTGTAAGTGTTTCAAACAGAAAAATGCATTGCTTGACTGAATTCGGGTCACTACAGCTGGTTATCAAATTCTATACATACGTGCCCACGGCCTCTTTCTGAATTGGTCACTGATCTATCACCTAATAAATTTTACTGTGGCCATATGTTTGATCACGTTTTGTGCACATAAGTTAGTGACCAATTAGAAAAGAGGCTTAGTGTATGTATTGAATCTGATACAGGCTGTAGAAAGACACACGACTAAATATGCTTGTATACCAGAACACATGGTCCTGCTTTCTTCATGTTAAATACAAACTTCAAGAAATTATTAGTAACTTTATCATATAACTTAACCTGCCGAGCACAGAAAACATGAACAAACATCAAACAACACCAATACACGGCTCAAAGCCCATGTACGAGACAATGACATGCTCAAGTTTCATTTGTAAATACATAAAGATGTGCCAAAACAGTGTCCTCAAGTGATCCGGAAAGGTATTGCTATGACTTTACCCTGCTTCTGATCCCGAATGACACCAAATAATAGAAATTCAATATAATCCACTAAGTTGAACTTGCACAAATTTATTTCTTTTACAGATCGAGGAGGGCAATCGATGGACGTTTTCTTCACACGAGGAAGACCATGCTGGTAGGTTTACTTACTTTACAGGACGGCATATCGCTTCACCGGGTTACACCAGCGCTAACTGTTCTTTTAATGCGTTGGTCGACCCGATTTTGACACATGCAAAACAGGATCGCAAATTCATGTTTATACACGTTTACAACAGTCAGTAAAACTCGAACCTATGTTCTGATGAGTTAAACTCATGGCGCATGTATAAAACATTCATTTTCTATTTTTATGGGTCGCTTTCTTCCAGCCATTTAATCATTGGTCACCTTATGCATTTGAACATGTACTTGTTTTTGCTTTTTAAGGGCACATGGATCATGATTACGAGGTATCACGAGCAACAGATGGTATGAAATTTGTTCGCGTCCATAAAAGTTCTACCGATGTCCACAGACTACACAACAAGGTATGTACTATGAATGTTTGTAGCAACGTTAAATGTCGCATCGACGCTAAATGTCGCACTTGACGTTAAATGTCGCAAGGCTGACGCTAAATGTCGCAACCGACGCTAAATGTCGCAATTCCCCCTGACGCTAAATGTCGCATCTGTGACGTTAAATGTCGCAACAAACTGGCCTGACGTTAAATGTCGCAACACTAACGCTAAATGTCGCAATCCTTTATATACACTATTTTGTAGTATTACTGTTCTAGTTTTGGTTCAGACGTATCCACAGTTATTAGGGGTTTACTCAAAGGGGTTCGACACTTAAGCCTGCAGTGATTAAAAACTTAAAAATATAAATTTTTTTTTACTTCTACTGTGTATATTGTATGAAATATAGACATTAAAAATTAATAAAAAAAAATGAAAACAGTTTTTAATTACTGCAGGTTTATGTGTCGAACCCCTTTAGGTTTACCGGATGAACCATATTTTACTCGTTATACCCGGTTCAGTGAACTCTCGTACAACCGTAACAACACTGGATCGGCAAGACGAACCGTGATACTGTAATCAAACTGGCAAAAGAGGCCTGTTTTAAGCCTTGTGGAGTCATCAGGAGATACCGGGAGGAATGGTCAATATTTCAACAGAATCGAAATATGGAGTCAAAACTGGGTTACAACCGGGGTTACACCTTAGCTGTACCGCGATGTTGCATTCCGGTACATGTATCAGTACGGATTATCTCGGTGTATCCCGGTTCTGAGCTGACAGCAGAGACCTATTATCACTGTGCCGGTTTGGCATTCCCGGTTTGTCCCGTTGTATGAACCTTTGAGACATCGTGAACTTCTTAGTCGTTTTAGGCTAACCTTGACGAAATGTGTTGATCCGACCGAATGACAGCGTACAGTATGGGTTCGATATCCACCTCAGGTGCAAACCAAGTCTGGTATTTTTTATTTTATGTATTTATTACCTGCGAGCCTTGAGCGAGCAGGTATATTGGATTGCCTTAAGTAGAAAGGCAGGGAAGAACCTAGCTTACACCCGAATTATGGTTATATACGGTAATGCTCGGTAGAACCCCGTTTCGTTACGGATGATACATAATTATACTCTTTCCATCACGACCAAGGTGTGTGAAGTTGCAGTTACCGAGTATTTGTCGAACAATGCCAAATACAGTAAATAATTATGTAAATCGTAGTTGAAATTCTGTTCAAATCAGTTTACTAGTATTTGTATTTACGAAAAGTTGTATTCAACCCCACACGATGAGTTACTTAGAGGATAATGCACGGCTGATTAGGGCGGGGTCTACATAATCGGCCCGCAGGAAGCATAATGGCCCGAGTGGCTTTAGTCCGAGGATGATTATCAGTCGGAGCAGTCCGTACGGCGTTTTTACGGGATGATTCATAAGATTGTCCGAGGTGTCCCGATTGGGTGATTATGCGAACCGAGGCCCGATTGTCAGGACCCCGCCCTCTACACCGTGTATTTAAGGTTAATACACGACAATGCCGTGCAGGGAGGCGATAATCCGCCTGGAAAATGAATAATCACATCGAGGGCTTCAGTCACCCTGATTTTCAAAACAGATAAATATGTTGTTACTCTCCCCATTCATTGAGTCTCTGTAGATCTACCACTGTTACAAAAATGTGTTACAGTGATGTTAGAAATTGTTCTCACCTTGAAGCGTCTATCAGTGAACGTCAAACTACTTTTTCTGTGACCTGACATGTATTCACTTATTTGCTCATATCTCCGCGATCTGTGAACAAGTTGAACCAACAGAACACATACCATTTAAAGCAAATCGGCATATAAATAACCTTTAGTCATTTACATACATAAATCAGAAAATATATGGCCTGGGTTAACATAGATGCATACATAGTTACATCAAAGTTTCGTACATATAAAACAAAATCAAACGTGTGAATCTTACGAAGCAGCGATTATTGACAGTCTTTCCTGTCTCGGTTTCATAGAACGGAAAATAAAAGTTGCTGTATTTACAAGTACCTTCTTGTTTTAGAAGAATGAATATTAATTTTGCCAACTTATTTACCATGATATGTTTTTGAAGTACTAAGATCTCATTTATCTATAAAAAGAACAACATAATGAAAAGTGGTTTTCTGACACAACAACGTTTTGGTAACAAACACAAATGGCTGCCTAATATCTGTAATCACTACATTCTGCTCATGTAATTATTCTAATGGGTCGTATTGTTGTTTTTCCAATTTATACCATTATTTTATAATCGCGCATTTTCTAGTGTATTGGCGCTGAAGTCGTTTCTTCCATGTCACTCTTGGATACATACACATGTGCGTAAAGTTGGCAGCCTAGCAGCCTAGCAGCCTAGCAGCCTAGCAGCCTAGCAGCCTACACTTGTATTATCGCTTATGATCGTAACCTATGTCCGATTGCTTTATAAGTTTGCATGCACATTTCATTGACATCCACATAATGCCGTACAATTAGGCGCTATGATATATCTAGTGGTTACTCTGATACATGTATACACATTTTTAATAAGGATAGTAATGTAAAATAACTGTGTAACCCGCCTCCGCATTACATGGTTTCTATGACAAAGCTTTGCACGAGAATCACCAACAAGAACGCAACTATGTTGCAGCCAGTATCAAGAGCATAACTTACTTTGCTTACGAGACAAATTTTTAAGTGTAAGTATATAGCGAGAAGTTATGAGAAAAATCCTATTCTTTCTGGATCACCCTTTGTACATACATAAATGTTAAATAAAATATTAAAGAGGCGGTCCGGACACCAGAAAAATTAAAACTTGCCACATTTATGTGCATTTTGGCGCGTACAACAGGTAAAGAGGGGTAATGATAAACGCTGTCAATACCGATTCACAATACACAATGTAAAATATGACTTAACGCTTTCCCCGTTACTCTTTAAACGTCAATCAGAGGTAAGCATCCCTGTGCTAAAAGCATATGCCACCCAGTAGACACATGCCAGCTTTCTAAAGAAACGAAATTGAGTTCGCGCCAATGAATATCATTGGTCAAAGTCTTCGAATCCGGAAACTTCCTCAGAAGGCATTTCAGTTAGACATATGAGTAGGCCTATACCACATGGGCTAGGAAAGAAGCATGACGAATTTAAAGATGCTCCTTGTATTGAGGTAATTATTATTTTATTTCAATATGAAATTGCAAAAAAATGCTATGCATTTATACAATGATATAGCCCAGAGACACGACTATCGTCTTTCAATAAGCACAATTTTACAACCGATAATGGTCATGGTCTCTGCTGTCAGCTCAGAACCGGGATACACCGAGATAATCCGTACTGATACATGTACCGGAATGCAACATCGCGGTACAGCTAAGGTGTAACCCCGGTTGTAACCCAGTTTTGACTCCATATTTCGATTCTGTTGAAATATTGACCATTCCTCCCGGTATCTCCTGGTGACTCCACAAGGCTTAAAACAGGCCTTTTGCCAGTTTGATTACAGTATCACGGTTCGTCTTGCCGATCCAGTGTTGTTACGGTTGTACGAGAGTTCACTGAACCGGGTATAACGAGTAAAATATGGTTCATCCGGTAAACCTAAAGGGGTTCGACACATAAACCTGCAGTAATTAAAAACTGTTTTTATTTTTTTTTATTAATTTCTAATGTCTATATTTCATACAATATACACAGTAGAAGAAAAAAAATTTTTTTTTAAGTTTTTAATCACTGCAGGCTTAAGTGTCGAACCCCTTTGAGTAAACCCCTAATAACTGTGGATACGTCTGAACCAAAACTAGAACAGTAATACTACAAAATAGTGTATATAAAGGATTGCGACATTTAGCGTTAGTGTTGCGACATTTAACGTCAGGCCAGTTTGTTGCGACATTTAACGTCACAGATGCGACATTTAGCGTCAGGGGGAATTGCGACATTTAGCGTCGGTTGCGACATTTAGCGTCAGCCTTGCGACATTTAACGTCAAGTGCGACATTTAGCGTCGATGCGACATTTAACGTTGCTACAATGTTCTTCCGTGCATAACGTTGTGTACATACACGTAACATAGGATAATATTTCTGAACATTTATACAAATACAACATCTACCGCGACCCTCACCTTGGGCAATATAACGACTTAATCATTCATTCAGGTAGTTTAATCTTACATTTTTGGTCTTTTAATCATTTCGATGGGTTGTATGTGGGAATTGAGTCGTGTAGTTGTGCAGTAATGTTACTTTTCTGTTCTCGGCTGGTGGAGTTGAGTGCTGGATTCCCTGTCAGACCTTTGGAATAAGTAAGCACACTATTGGACAGAGGAGCCGTTTCCTGACCAAAATGTATCTGATAATCATATAATCATAACAAAACCTGCAAATGGTGACAAATACATTGTTTGCTACTTGAATATGAATAGTATAACATGTCATATTGTCTTTTCTTGTAGACAATTCATTTGGACGTGCAAGGCACACCGACATCTGTTGACGCTATTGATAACATCACTTTGAGGCATTCGCCAACCAAAATTAAAAAGTAAGGAGTCAATCATTTCATTGCCAGTTATCACTTGGCAAATGGGCTCATCCCCACTCTTGTCGTTAAGTTAAGTTACCAATTTCCTAGGGCTATTTTCAGCTGTTAGGCAGCTCAACCACCATTTGACATCTTAACTCCCCTGGTCATTGGGCTGCATATGGAAACCTACACTCGTATCTCCCTGCGGAGACTATTTCTCTCCTGTGGGTGTGGCAGCCAACATCGACCTGCGACGCCCAGGAATAGACACTGCCCTAACAGGTTCCATTTTACACCATGGTCGAGTGGAGCATGTTGGTCTTGCTCAGGGAAATTAACCAGTGGTCCAGAGGGAAGTCAAACCTGGGACCTTTCGATCCCAAAGCATGCGCCCTACCTCTAGGCCACCGCTCCCCATGTTGCGGGGTTTAATTACATCGTCAACGTTTGAATGCAGTGATCTTGAATCTAAATGCGTGGTACATTTGGCTGATGAAGCATTTGTCTTTATAATTTGACGTCCGAAAAATCCACTCGTATAAATATATCTACTTAAGTCACACCCGACAAACAAAATAAGTCATAAGAAGTGTGCCAATCAACTTAGTAATCACTACAAAAAGGTGCTAGATCATTTAGCTTAAGTTTAGTTTATTTTCGTAACTTTTGTGATTGTTGCAATCATTATATTATTTGCAACGCGAATAATTGCATTTCATCATCTAAATAATGTTGGATCATAAAATGCATGTTTGAAATATTGGATGCTTATATATGATGGCGCGATAACAATATATTTCAGAATATTTCAACCTTAAAATAATTCAATGCATTTTGTGCATTTTTCAGGAAGTCAACGGATGGTTTTAGTGAAATTGATGATCACGAAATCGGAGGTAATTATTTAGTAAATGCATACAAAATGTATAATTCTACTTCCACCGATACACACAATACTACTTGATTTCATTCAATAGTAGTTCGGTGGGAAACACTGAAAATGTTGACGAAACAACCAATTCAATCATTTAAATTAATTTGGTGCAAAATTGTATTTCGTGATATGCAAAATCTAGGTACCAAACAATGACACTATACAATATAACGAAGGATAAATGTTGGTACGAGGGTACACGGCTTATGAACATGTTATATGTCAATCTATTTCAGAATTTCCAAAGATAGGTTCCATTTCCCGAAGCAAAGTGAAAATGACTCTAAAACGGTATGTTATTCAATGTACTAGTCATTCATTTTAAAACGCAGGCTGTTGGTTATAATACATAAGTACAAGCCGTATAACTATCAATATTGTTTAGGCTAAATTGACTAGATTTCAGAAGTTAACAATTTATTGACATACACAGAAATCTGCAAATAGGCATATTTAGATGAAAACATATGCACATTGTACAACGATCGAACAAAGAATGAATTAACATTGATCAAGTGTAAGGTTCCTTGGTTACAACAAAACATTTTGTATCTTTTCAGCAAACACAACGAACCAAGACTACATTATGTAGATGCATTGCACAAAGACACACTTACAGTGCGAACGGTACTAGTAATACTATATATTACGTTAATATTTATTCAATTTTGTTCCTGAATCAGATAAAATTACAAATATACAGTATACGTCTTATTATAAAATGAAAACAACAAAACAGTGTATTTATATAGATGTGGACAATGTATACGCTTTGATTGTTCAACCACTTAATTTCGTGTTATAGAGGCCAGAAGTGAAAGTTGGTATTCAAAGTGTGGAGGCGGAAATCAACAAACATTTACAGTGTATACATTCCATACAAAACAAGTGTAAGTACTGGTAACACTTTCATGTTACACATTTAGATCTTTCATACGTTATGATTATCGGACTATTATAGTATCAATACTGAACTGTTCTTGTTTTAAAACATCCCTGACACAAACTGAATGGTGTAGTATCGAAATGGTGATTTTTATCATTTCCAACGCAACTGTTAAAACATAACAGTTCTTATTGCTGAAAATGTTATACATTTAAAACACTGTTTGAATTACAGTGTTCTTGTTTAATAACATCCCTGACACAAATTGAATGGTGTAGTATCGAAATGGAGATTTTTAGCATTTCCAATGCTGAAAAAAACTGCTAAAACAGTCATTATTGCTCAAAATGTTATCCATTTAAAACACAATTGGGCAGGGGAGGAGGCACTCAACAGACAAAAGGTAAGCACGAAACGCACACCAAGAACACACGGGACTAACATTGTGCTAGTCCACAAAAGAACTTTACAACTAAATAAGAAGCAAAAACAACTTTAATATTATGACACAATAAAATGGGTAGTATTTTACACTTTCAGACGATAGGAACAGAACAGAATGTGTGCACAATCTGAGAGCCCTAATTCATTCATTGAAGAAGGATGATTTTGTTAGTCTTGCAACAGAAGCACTGACCCGTCAATGTAATGTCAATGATACACTGTGTGTGGATGAAAGAAATCTCTTCATAGATATAGTTGCTAGGGAAGGTAGTGCAGAGGCTCAACTACTTGTTCTAGATACTATAATGAGAGATCCGAACGTGACAGAAGCAGATCTAAGGAGATGTTTGTTTCATTCCATTGCTCTGGATTCACCAGAACTTGTAAGTATTTTTACATTTATCAAATTCCATCGACCTAGAAATATGGAAATGTTGCACATACCACACTTATGTGCAACACTATAATGATGTACATTTAGTGTATGTGATTCGTCATTGACTCTTATATTGGACTGCCTGATTGACATGCTATTGAAAAAAATGTATGAGAAAATCCGCCAGGGAAGGTAGCACTCAACCTAACCAGCCGAACACAGAAATCAGACCACGACACAACTACCCTGAGCAATTCCCACAGAAACCCATGTCAAAACGGCGTCCAAATGAGGCACAACAAACCCGGGGCGTGACCCAGTATAAAACTCTAAGGACAGTGACCTAACGTTATGCGACCTAAAGAGGCACAACTACGACTTGACCTAGTGAAAATAATGGGCAAGGTAGGAATGGGGTGGGTAATAATATTACATATTCCTAGCAAGTCCTTAATGTATAAGTTGACCCTTGTATTCACTCAATGATGTAATAAATTGCGAGAACTATTTCTGTTTCAAGTGTTTTAAGTGTTTCTAATCGTTTATGTTTCAAGTGTTTCAAGTGCATAATATCATCTTGTGGCAATAATAATGTCATCCTCTTGCAGGAATTGGTTCGACATGTTGAACATCTTTGTTTTCAAGGTGACATCGCTCCAGGAGGTAACACACTTAAATACGAAGTAGATACAACTTCATTGACACGAAAACATCGATCTAGAAATTCAACAAATTAATGTTGAAATATTGTCCCACATAAACACATTAAGTTGTAAAGAAAAATAATAAGATTTTCCACATACACACCAGCCCTTTTCAGTCCATATGTTTTCTTCGAATGAAGTTAAAGATATTTCAATTGTTTACCGTTAGGCTTCAATATTTTATATTTTACTGTCAGTACATTTTTCAAGTCAGGTGAATACAAGTATTGATCGAGTAATCTGCGTACACATTTTATGACATAAAACAATAATTTGTACAACATTAGTTCAGTATATCTTGGAACGATTTGTTATCAAATTTAGATAATAGATCTTATCCAAAAGATTTGTTCAAATATAGTGAAACTCCTATTAGTAGCGAATACCGTTCCATCAGTTTATTTAATTACCCGTTGTTCGTTTTTAATATGCAATTCAATAATATACATCATACGTACATGCTTTTACTGGCGATTTGAAACTGGTGCGATTATTAATCATTATAATCATTGTAGTTACATTATAATCCTTTGTTTATCCTTAAATGATGAAAGCACATTCCCTTACAATAATGTGTCTACTGTAAACCGACACACTGCACATAAACGCGACTTGTATACACTTGAGAATATCGAATTGTTGGTTGTTGTTGTCCAGAAAGCCATGGTAAAACAATTGGACACATTTGAGGCAAGTGTAAAAGCAAAATGACTGCGTATATTCGTATGTATGTTGATATGAATGTGTATGTCTAATGGTAGTATTATTTTCAGACACCCCTGAACTTACCAAAACTCGTAAACGAGCTTGCCTTTCACTTGGAGCAATGGCTAAATCCCTACATGCACGGAATATGACGGAATCGGACAGGATTGTCCAACGGATTGAATACTGGCTTGACCATCACAATGAAAGTAATGTCGTATTAAACTTGAATACTTCTTTTTATTTACCCCCCCCTTTTAGCCCAATGCATGTCTTAAACGACGTGTCCAAAATCTATTTAGACTATTATTTTGACCAAATGAAAACATCGATATGGGCTGTTTGGTTTTTCTCAACAAACATGTCGTCATGCATTCGGCAAATCAAAATGCTACATGTTGCGTAAGATTGCTTCGTATAATTGCAGACACACCATGTGTTTAAATCCAAAACATTCTCAAACATGTGACTTAGTCACTGATATTTCATTTAGGTTCAAAGCAATGTCCGCAGGACAACTTACAGTGATGCTTTTATACAGATGTTCATAATACAAATACGTTTAGGATCACTTAGCAAACATAACTGATTCGGTTCAAAAGTATATTTGGTATAGAAAAGTTCCCTCCCATTTTAATTGCTATTGTGATTGACCGATGTTGCAGGGGTGACGTTAGTTGTTACATATTTTAATCATGAGTTACAAATATGTTTTATTCTCGTACTTAGCAAAATCGATGCATATTGTAAAACCCCGAGAACGTCGTTCTATCATTCAACATGATACCCCGGCACGTAAACACATAGAAACCAAGATGGTACTAATACAATCACTAGGGAATGCTGGGAAACAGAGATCTTTGCAACACATACGATCATACATGGAACCTAATGTAGGGGTCACAGCTTGGAGAAGAGCTGCGGTTCATAGTCTGAGACACTTTGCTTGCAATGAGGTATCTATCACTAATTTAAGTAATGATTCCGAGTGAAATATACAACTGGTGAACACGTACTTGTCAACTCGGATCTAGAAGTAGCAGGTGTAATTGTCTTGGAAACTATTGGCTTGTATTCGAATTGGCACTGCCACGACCTCTTAACTAAAGTCATTTATGACTGAACGAACAGACAAATCCTCCTAATACATTGAAACATAAAGCCATATAACATACCTATGGAACTGTAAAATAAATGTATACCAATAGAACCTCTACTCCCTACTGGCAGCCAATTGATTGTTAAAATTGATCTTTACTAATGTATAACCTCGGATGTATGTTCAACACAAATCGAATGAGTTTATTTTCTGTGACTTGTAATCTTTATTTCAATTCCTGCGTTTCATCATCAGTCCACGCAGAGGAAGCATAATCAAAGTGCATTGAACTAGTGATGAAACAAGAAGCTTCCTGGTGTGTCCGGGAAGGTATTTACTCTTCCGATACAGAAACTTTGATTTCTTAATAACAGACCATGCAATGAACATTACGTACGAATTGTATTACAGAGTGCGCATGCGCTAGTTACAAGTGCGGTACATGATGATGACGATATGGTTAGAAAGGCTGCCGTTACCGTCCTCAAGAAACACCCTAAACGTACCAACTTTACCAGTGAACACGAAAATATCTTACTAAGGTAGGCTTCTTCTTTTTAAATTAGAACCATAGTATGTTAAAATATCAATAAGGTCTATGTTTTATCAAACATTTTTAAATAAAATGTTGTAAAAGATGACAAAAATGCGATGGCAAATCCAAAAATTCATATAATGTTAAATGTAAAATTCAACAATTTATGTACTAGTACATCGGGTTGATAACTGCGATTTTCTCTAGTTATTTACGTGTCTGTGTCCCGTAGTAGATTTTAAACCAAAATAACATTTCATTAAAACCTTGAAGTAAACTAGTACATTGCTGTCACTGCTTCTTGTGATATTTTCCAGTAAGAATTACAGTTACCCAATAATATCACGTGTGCGGAGAGGGTTGATGCAAACACTGGAGCAAGGTATTAGTGTCACCATAAAGCCCCCGGGTATTGTATGGGACAAAACCCTAGGAAATGAAGACATCGGAGCAAGCTTTGGTTTATATATAAGGAATATTTTGGACCTTAAACTTGGTATTAATATTTATCTTTTGACTTGAAACTGATCACATGTCATATTTAACAGAGCGAATACGAGTATCTAATACTATTACCAAGACAATTGACACTGTCCTGAATCGTGTTGATACTTTGACCTTTTGTTTACAAATGTATGTCTATGTTCATTTAGTCTAAACGTTTATTTGTGGCTTTTTGTGTTCAGCAGTATCAACAGTATCTGCTATTTATTGATTTTTATATCTGGATAAATTACTTATTTTCTTTTTATTCTTTAATAAATGTGATGTTTTAAATCTGATCTTGGATGATTAAAAATAATTGAATCGTGAGCCTTGTGCATTGTTTTCGCCTCATAACTGTTGTTCTTCACGTGTGGAAGGAAATAGAAAATTCTGAAAAAACCGACTGCACCATACTACCTTAACATGTTGGAAACAATATAATGCAATCTACTAGCTTTGCATGTTGATCTTTTATCTACGATGGGGGAACAAAAAGTTCGTGGACTGTGTCTGCCATTTGTTTAGTTTTTGACCGAATTCAGTAAAAATCACACATTCTTTACCGCGTATTTTGAATTTATTTGCAAATTTCCAGCTAATACAACAAAAATATCATTCACTTGACCTCCCACATAAACCTATAATTCTGTGAATCGTCATCCGATTTGAAATATAAAACCATCGACATGAACATTCATTAAGACCGTAGCATCATCCTGGTGTATATAGTATAACGCTGTTGTGACGGATACTGGTGTGACGTTATAAACATACCGTTTTGTGTAGCCCGAGTTTCGACGCATTTCATGACGTCGGCGCACTTTTCGACATGACGTTACACTCAAAATATCGATCTTCCGTTGCATTTTGCCATTTGACTCAATTATACACCAATACTGATCTCAGATTAGAGCATGGTACCCAAGTATATAAAAGTAAGGTTGTCTTGCAAACATTAGCATGTTTAAGTGGTATAAAAGATGTAGCAATGAGAGTTGAATGGTGCTAATATCGGTAAGGTAGACTTCATGAACTGTGTGATTATCGCCGCTGGAATAAATGAATTTGTCAAATCTGTCATTAACTGACCGAACTTTTTTTATGAATATAAGGCTATTTAGTAAAAACTCAGTATTCTTGTAGGCAATACAAAAGTTCAATCCAGGTTTGTGAGTTTTGGATTCTTTAGACGATCAAAAAGTGGCAATAGTTTTGACGTTTCATTACGTCGTAGCGTCATAAAAGTGCGCCGGGTGGCTGTTGGTTATCTTTTAAATCGTTAGAATATTTTATTGATATTATCATTTAATCAACTTTTTATTTGTTTATCAGTATAGAATTGAATATAGTTTTATCATATTACGCATATTAAAATTAACTGGTCTGTCCACGAACTTTTTGATACCCCTCGTTTATAGATAATCACTATTTGCCATTGAAAGGCATATTTACATGTTGCTTTCAGCACTACTCAGTGGCCATTTCATGGTTGACATTTATGACGGTGCGTTTGCTGAAGCTCATGTTGGGATGATTAACTTTCAAATAGACATTATTAAAGTTCACATCTGCTTTAAAGGACATGTCAAATACGACCTTAATGTATTAAAGGTAAGAGGTGTAGTGTACTGATTTTGTAAAAGCGAATAATCCCCATATTCTACTGATTGTATTTTTTACCACGCAGTCTATTTTTAAGATTTAAAAATGGCTATGGTGCAAAACCAATTCGAAGCTGTAGACGCATTCTTTGAATAGCCAATGTCAGCTCAGATTGAATTATTGTTGCAATCGTTTTTAGTTACTGTAGCATACGGAAGAACAAAGAAATTACAAGTAATTCCTTGTATGTATGTTTAAGTATGTTAGAAACGCATACTTATAAAATAGTGTGGTGTTTTTTCTACTCGTATTATATAAGACATTCACAATGCGTACTTTTCAGGATTTTGGAATCAACAGCTTGTCAGACTTGGTGCACATCTACGACAAAATTGTAGGAAAAATTGTGAACCCAATTAAGAACGCTATAACAAGCTTCGGAGAAATCATAAAAGTATTCTTAAGTAAGAATACTATTGTTATGTACATGACGTTGGTTGTATTATTGTATTTTTATTGAGTCAAGTTTATAAATGTAAGTTTTATGCAAGACTATCTTGTGATCAGGAATAATCTATAATAATTCTCTGTCTCGGCAATAGATAACTTGTCACTAAGTGGTTGTCAATACGCAAGCAACAGTTGGACGGCATAACAGACCAAGTAAAGATATTGACTTGGATACTTCAATCTGGTTTGAAAAAAACTAACTGTACTGTATAAGCATATGTGTGTATAACCATTGAACTGCTTAATCGTTATGTGCAGGGTCCTTTGATTTTCAATTTCATTTGTGCATTTCTATTGTTGTGTGTGAGATGCCATTTTAATGTATTTCAAATCTTTCTTAGTCTTTCGTTGCCTTTTATGATCAGACTAAAGATTGGGGTATCTAAAAATATAAATGAGATATTAGTAATTTTAAAATGCAATACAATATATATCTATTTGTAAATTCTGGCACACATTACGTACATATTTTTACTTGCATCTTTGTCCCCGTTGTGACTGCTTAAGAACTTTTCCGCTGCATTTTTCTGTCTCTTACTCAGCGATAAACCTATTTCAGCACGTATTACCGTTTCTTCGCCAATTGTTTTTAGTTTACAATGTGCCTACTGAAAGGTATAGTTATAATTTTATTTCAGATAATTCACCGGAAAGTATAATTAATACGATTGTGAAAACTGTAAAAAACCTTCCACTTATTATGATCGAGGTGTCCAACAACATGCGAACATTTGAGAAGAAGGTATATAATATCGCTGGATCAACCATTGTGGAGGAGATCAAAATAATTATACAAGAAGTTCGCAACTATGTTGATGGAGTGACACAGGATATTCTGAAGTTCTATAACGTGAGTATTACGTGTTTGTTAGAATGAGTCTGGGTAAGTGTCTTTGACATATATTAGCCAGCATTTGGCGTTTTCACAAGGTAGCTTAAGTTGTCTAAGAGCTTAATGAAATAAAGTAAAGTTATGTGTCCTAGACTTATCATAAACTTTTATAACTATTTTAACTTTACGAAAACGTAAACCTTTACTTACTTAGTTCCAATAAACTGCAAAAAATGTTATCTTATTGATGAAAAGCGCCACTTAGTTGTTGTTGTACCAGTAAATGTCAGCTTCATTTATTCATTTATGATTATATAGTCTTTATAGTCAAGTTGTAGTTTTCGAAGGTAACACTTTGCGTGTGTTTTAACGTACACATAATTTATAAAGATATTTGTAAATAATATTTCAGACATATCAGGCATTGGATATGCAAATATGTGCATGTATACATGAATGTGATATATGCTACTTTATCTACACATATACTTTAGGATATTGTTGACGGGGTCACAACCGCGCTACCTTATATAGCCAAGAAGATTGTGGAGGCATTCAATCTGATTGTGAACTCTGTACGACAACTTCTAGATAATCCTATGCAGGCCATGACGTCTATGTCACGTGCGGTGACCGAGTAAGTAGACATACCTAAACATCTCCTTGATAATCTATGCAGGCGATGACGTCAATGTCACGTGCGGTGACCGAGTAAGTTGACATACCTTTACATCTTCTAGATAATCCTATGCAGGCGATGACGTCAATGTCACGTGCGGTTACCGAGTAATTAGACATACCTATACATCTTCTAGATAATCATATGCAGGCGATGACGTCAATGTCACGTGCGGTTACCGAGTAATTAGACATACCTATACATCTCCTAGATAATCCTATGCAGGCCATGACGTCTATGTCACGTGCGGTGACCGAGTAAGTAGACATACCTAAACATCTCCTTGATAATCCTATGCAGGCGATGACGTCAATGTCACGTGCGGTGACCGAGAAAGTTGACATACCTTTACATCTTCTAGATAATCCTATGCAGGCGATGACGTCAATGTCACGTGCGGTGACCGAGTAAGTTGACATACCTTTACATCTTCTAGATAATCCTATGCAGGCGATGACGTCAACGTCACGTGCGGTTACCGAGTAATAAGACATACCTATACATCTCCTAGATAATCCTATGCAGGCGATGACGTCAATGTCACGTGCAGTGACCGAGGAAGTAGACATACCTATACATCTCCTACATAATCCTATGCAGGCGATGACGTCTATGTCACGTGCGGTGACCCAGTTAGTAGACATACCTATACATCGCCTAGATAATCCTATGCAGGCGATGACGTCAATGTCACGTGCGGTTACTGAGTAAGTAGACCTACCTATACATCTCCTAGATAATCCCATGCAGACGATGACGTCAATATCACGTGCAGTTACCGAGTAAGTAGACATGCCTATACATCTCCTAGATAATCCTATGCAGGCGATGATGTCAATGTCACGTGCGGTTACCGAGTGCGTAGACCTACCTATACATCTCCTGGATAATCCTATGCAGGCGATGACGTCAATGTCACGTGCGGTTACCGAGTGCGTAGACCTACCTATACATCTCCTAGATAATCCTATGCAGGCGATGACGTCAATGTCACGTGCGGTTACCTAGTAAGTAGACATACCTTTGGCAAATACACATAACATTTTCTCGCTCTAACTTCCAAACGTAAATGTTCATTTTATTCGTGTTAAACTAGATACTTAAGGGGCGCGACTGATTCGCCGCTGTACAAATATGCCCGTATTCAACTTTGAATGTCAGTACATGTGAAAGGCAGCATCGTGAATATGCATGTCTTTACTACTGTCCTTTGATAGTTGCTTGACTAGCGTAGTAGTCTTTATCTTGATGTCTGTATGATATACTTCTACTTCTCTTTCACGCTCTAAATATATGCTGCTTTCCCTGTCTGATTATACAAATACATCCATTAGAACCAGTGTATTGATTGATTGTGTAATGTACAGCGATTAGGTGTATAGTCCAGTGAGGATATATTGGCTGTGACTTCTTCTTCGCGCTCTGCAATAATTTTCGGATGCTGCTTTCCCTGTCCAATCATGCAAATACATCATCAGAAACAGTGTTTTAATCAATTGTGCAATCACTGCATATAAACCAAATCACTGTTTTTGTTATCGGATTACTATAAAATTCAACTTGTGTCATTTATTGCTTTTGAGAGCGCCTTTTAAATCTAATCACTGTAATCGTTATTGTCGTACTATATAATTCAACGTGTTCTATTTATTGCAATTACCGGAAATCGACTCGTTACACAGTGATAATGTCTGGAGACGAACTGTTTATACTATTCAACATGTAATCGTCGTTGCAATCATGTTTAAGTTCCATACCTATTAGAATGCTTTGAATGAACATCATAACTAATTTGCTGGTTTTTATGTTCATATGGCATTTTACTAATAAATGCCCATTTTCAATTCAACACCTTGCGTTCTGTTATTCTCCATTCCATACAAGTTCGACCCAGCCCATAAACAATAAATAAAAACGTAATTATTTCTATTTGCAGTATCAAGATGGCAGTTACAATGGCAGTAGCTTTGAAGAACCGTGTTGTTGAATCCTGCATGTTTCTGGAAGGTAAGAGTAATATATATATTATGACCTTCGACTTTATGTGTGATATGGTTTGTTATAATGAACGTTTGTGTATCCAAAGACAACGTCTAATGTGTTACATCATGTTTGCCCTATGTATAATATGAATTAGTATGTTAATGTTACACTTAAAATACCATTTATCCCTAATTAAGGGAAGTAACTGTGTTTATTTATCATCAACCATGGTCAATGGCATGTGTAGTTATCTATAAAAGTCGCAAATAGTTGTTCCGTTTTGGGTTATCATCAAATAAAATAGATGGGTGTAGTTTTTCCAGTTTTATACGTTTGTCAAAAACATTGATACCGAAATATAAACAGTAATAAAGTAATCTATTTTGTTTCACAATACATACGTTTATGCAGACTACTGATATTGGACTACAAGAATTGAAGTACAAACATCTTACTTATTCTGATATATGATCGGTTCATTCGTTTCTGTTGCTTTGTCTATAGATTTAACATTTTATAATTTATCTTACTGCAGGTCGCGTAGTTGAGTGGATGAATATGGCCAAACAAATCCCAAGCATTATGAAACGGTTGGCAGAGGCATTCAAAAGGCTCGTTAGGTCAATCGATGATAGAAAACGCCGGGACATGGCTTCCATGAAGAACAGATTTACATTTGTGAGGAGTGATGGTATCGATGCAACAGTGGGTGAAATTTTGAATGCTTGCGTAACATACAAATGGTCAAATCGTTCTACTAAATCAATCGCAAATATGGACCAAACTCAAAGGAAACACATATTATTAATAAACAGGCACCGATGTTTCACTACGTCTAACAAAGTACATGTAAAATATTACATGTTTTATTGTTTTGTTTCTGTTACAAATGTAAGTTTATGTGAACAAATATTAGTAATATACATGTATGTTAATCATACGCCTTATTCCTGGTGATATACATGACCAAGAAGGTTTGATGAGCTTATACCAATTCTAAGACATGGTATTTGAGACCAAAAAGGAAAGCCATTATGATTTATACTTTTTCCACCGCCAACTGTTGAATTATACTAGTTTCCTCTTTAAACGAACAACATGAGACGTAGAGGATAACAGTAAACTATTATGTGTTGTTAGGTGTGTGTATCTGGTTGTTGTAGCCTAAATATATGGCTTGTTTTCATTGATTTACTATTCATTCGTACCTGAAATATATTAAGTATATGTGAGAATAACACAAAATACATATTTTAGAGAGATTCTGTACATGGGTTGAAAGAAAACTTAAAAGCTGAATGGGACAAGGTTTTCGAACCACTGGGACCATTTGTAGACATTGTGAAACCATTTGTTGATCAGTTCTTTGCAATCATGGATCTTATCAAGGGAATTAAATGGTCATACAAAGAAGTCAAGAAAGTGTAAGTCGTAGAATAGTCTGCATGATAGATGAGTTAAAACGGTTTTATTCAAAGCCCATACTTCAATATTATATACGTAAATAATTAATATCAGCATAAGTGCTGATGCATAGCTAACATAGCATAATTGCCATGTATTCTTGTATAGCCAATCTATAAGTTCAGTCTCGCCATTTATCGAGACCTGGAATTGATCTACCATGACCTCTCGGTAATGACCCCTTAAGAGATAGAATACAAAGTCCTTAGTCGTCACGCTTCGAAGCTTTTCGTAGATCTATACAAAGGCAAAAACGCATAAACATATGTTATGCATCTGTTTGTGCTTAGCCGACAAGAAGTATTTACCATTATTGCATAATGAAATACCCTTTTATCAAGTTAATCATGTTCTGTTATTTATTTCTACACAATCATAAAATTCCATCATATAGGTAGGTGTGTACGTACAATGATACTTATACATAAGATAAACTTAAGTATTTTGTTTACTTATAGAATAGAGGCTGGTAAGTCACTTGTTCAGAAAGTGTTCGGTCCTAAATTCCACAACGCCTTTCCCACAGGTCGTCGCAAGGCCAGAGGTGACTGTAAGGAAGGTGTCTGGCCCACAACAACACACGACACCTTCAAGACAACAGGCGTTGACCTCGAGCTAGGACGAGGGCAAACTGTAAGTATATAACATTTATAATTATATACATTTTCCTATAAATTCGATGTCTTCTTACACTCTATTTGCCATTTGTCATCTTTAATAGTAATAACTGTTTTGAGGCAGATGTATTTTCTTTTTTCGACAGATTAAAATGCCAGTAAATGGAATAGTACATAAACAGCCAGGAACTAAAGTTATCATTCAACCAACTGATCCAGATTTTAGTGCGGTTGAAATTGTTATAGAAAACATCAATGTACATGATAAATATGCAAGCGGTGAAAAGGCAGCCAAGGCTGGGGAGAAGATTGGTCGAGCATCTAAAGCACCGACTTGTGGTCCAAATTACATTCATGTGTCAGTTAGAAGTCCTAAAGACGAGACAGGTCCTGACGAGGACTATGAATATAAAGATCCAGGACCATTCCTAGACCGACTTGTTCCAATTCCTAAATGGATTGAAGAATGCAATGATCACGAATTTCGGTAAGTGTAAATCTCTGCGCGATCTTTTCTCAAAATGTAAACTATTACGTCGTCCGTCTACATGTACATTGTTTCACAAATGAGAATATGTCAGCAATTTGTCTTTGTTTCTACAGTTACATAGGGCAGACGTTCGAGTCCGGAGAAACAGCAGAAGACGGGGAACCTGAAACGGAGAAGGAAGAGATTGAGAGAGATCCTAAGGACCTAGATGACATGCTAGGTGAAGAGGACAGTGAATACAGACCCGATGATGAATCTCTCTATGACCCTACATCGTTTGTTGACAGTTTGAACGAGAGTCTGAAAAAAGAAGCTAAAAAATTCACCGATTTCTTTAAAATCGCACTCTTCGGTAAACCGTAAGTGTCATTACCAACACTATTCTATGGCGTCGTTGAATATAAGATACATTTCTCTTCAATTAATAAGCACAAAATGAAAAAAATATTATGCAAGTTGGACAGAAAAGGTAGAACTGGTCAGAAGCAATCGAGCACCAGACGCACTAAAGAAAACAGACAATATAGATATATCGTACATCATATGCAATACCTAGCACAACATCGCAATATATGACTCAATATATGACTGGGGTTTGACACAATAATTGTTTATTAAAATCATACGAAAGCTCATGACAGTATAGTTAGAATAATGTATAATCTAGCGCACAATTTTCACAAGTAAAGGTTTAACACAGATTATTTCGTTTTTAAAGAATTATTTAGACGAATGAAATGGAAAAGCATTACAATGAATCTGCACATAAAAAAGGAAGTATACAGTTTGCGTACATTTTAATAAAGTCTTAATGTTTTGCTATCGCAAAGAAATTTAGCACATTGTAAGTCAAAAGATGAAAATTTTACCTGGCGTCAGTTTAAAACTTGTAACTTTGATATTTTTTTAATGTAAATTTTCTAAAATTACCGTATTCTGTCCGTGGCATCTTTGTGACGTTATTTACGACGTTTTCACAATTTCTGTATTTCTGGTGTTTCCTTCTTGCGCGTATTCTTGGAAAATGTGCATTGCATTTCACAAATGTCTAAACGGTTATAATATATACGATGTATCTCGCAACCATGGGCATGTTTGTTGGCTTTTAATAGGCGATTCACTTGCGATTCAGACAGCCAAACAGAAAGTGGTAAACTCATTCTGTTACTTTCCTTTGTTAAGCATGTTCTTTCTGAATCCTTCGTTTTGAATGGTGTATGGTTCATGCAAGTGGAGCCAGAGTCACACATGGAAATGCACGGTGTTGGGTGTATTACAAGAAACATTTCGTTTTTAAAAAAGAATCTAGCAAATTCCACTGCAGTGTGGAATGGCCCGCCCCGACCCCGGGTCTTAATCCATGTAGCTTCTTTTTCTTTTGGGCTATCCGAAATCGCTTATGTGCCATCAAATGCTTATATACACAACTTTTTTTCTGATCAACATCAAAATGCAATTTAAGAAGATCGGTTTGTAGACATACTTGAAAATGTTATCAACACTTTTAAAGAATGTGTGCAAAACGGTAAACATGTGATAGACAGAAACTGTGAAAACGTCGTAAATACGTCTAATTGACGTCACGGTCAAAATAAGGTATTTTTTAAATTGCCATTTTTTAAAAATTATGCGAGTTACAATTTTCCAAGTGGTACAAAAAAAGAAGTGTCTAACCCTGAGCAAAATTTCTAGATAGAAGAACATTAAGAATTGATAGAAAAATACACCGAATCTGTATACTTTCTCTTTGGTCACCCTGTATTCGCTTAATTTTTTTAACATGCTAGGAATTCACCAACATTTAAATTGGAATGTCCAAATCAAGTACATATCTGATATATTATAGAATTAATTCCATTATCATGCATGTTTAATTGCAAATATGACACCCGAATGGGGTATTTGTGAAAATATTCATAGAATAAAAACGAATGTGACGTAAAGGGTATAACGGATACACGATATGTCTTAGTATGGTTGTATTTGGTGGAGTAAACTGTATCCAAGTTCATTATATCACGGCAGTATTAAGTACCTCAAATGACCACGGTCGACACCAGCTTAAGTGAATACAACATTTTAACAGTAATTGAATGAATAAAACAAAGGCTAATCTAAAATATCCAATAAATTGCGTACAATATTCTATAATAATGACTTGGTTTCACGCTATAACAATCCATAGTTCAGAGTCTCCCTGTGGGCTATTTGTCGTTTTCGGGTGCCCAGGAAAAGACACTTAGGTATTGGTGCGGATTATTTTTAATAAATACTATAGACCTACAACTGGCGTCGAGGCGTGACTAGTAAACACTCAGTATTCTATCTCTTTAGACGTCTCGCCTCGAAGATTGTTGTAGATCTATAGTATATAAGGAAATCATTATAATGTCATGAAAACATTTTTCCTCAGTAACAAAAAATTCAAACTGTAGTATTCGGTACCAGTTTCATATATAATGACCTCAAATTGTGTTTATCAATTCAAATACACATTCTTTAAACCGGTTTAAAAATCGGTTTGCTTCAAAGGATTCGATTTTTGAGAGATAGTTACTTCACTCTGGGTTTTTCTAATATACGATTACCTTGAATTGTGGCTTTATTTTTATCAAATGAAACAATTAAGTAAATAATAGAGATTGCTTATACACTGTACTTATCAATGTAACTCAATCTCTTTGCTTTATTAGCAACATTAGTTGTACTTGTATATATGAATGTGTAATGTGGTGGTAAGTCTACTAGTTGGTTAACACCACTAGCGGGGCTTCACTTTAATGTTTTATCATTAAATAAGATTGTAAATTATAATGGTAACTAAGTTCACATAATGTACAATCTACAACACAGATTATTTGCCTCAAATGCATGAGTCATTAGTATTTATATAGGAAGTCGACTTAAAGTGCAACTATGCTATGTTTGCTTATTCATATACAAAATATGAACATTCATACTAGTTTCTATTTTTCCACGAATTCGGGCCTTATTTTTTGTTATTACCACCAATGGGTCCTCTATTCCAAGTTTTTTATAACAAAAGGCAGCTAATTTTAAAACACTCACATTCACCACACTATATGTTATGGCTAAATGTGTTTTTTCTTCACAATCAGACAAATAATCATGTTATTATACTGACGGGTAAGTGGAAATTCACATACCCCTTCGGGGCCTCATTTTTGAAGGAGACGGGGCCTCTAATGATTGATTCTTTCTGTTTTTTCATCAGACTGACTTATTGAGCAACTGTGCCAAATGTGGTGCTTTATACACCATGTGAACATTCATGGCTCTAACAGTCCTGAGTATGTTATACTTGTGAATTATTTACGCAACACGTGGCAAATTGTACAAAGCTTACGCAAAGGACGATAATGAAACGAATGAAACATATCCTTTATTTCGTGTATTATTTCAGTCCAAAGGTCCCGAACATTTTAGACATAGTCAATGTGAATAAGTACAGCGTCGACTGGATATTAGGTAAGCTGAATAGGGATAAAGATCTGTACAAAGACCTGAACATGGTAATCGGAAGACTATCTACTTCAATGACCAGCCTTCCAGTAGGAAATCCAGCAACAATGTCTCTAACATTCATGAAGAAATTCATGAAAATAAAGGGGTTGTCAATCTCGTCAAGAGGTGGTGACGTAGGCCACATGGCGGATGATCTGATGACTATGGCGGGAAAGGGTAAGACTTCTTTTTTGATATCGCTGGTATGTTCATACATGCAGTACTGATCATCCAGATTGTTATAAAGTGCTCTACAAAAAATCATCAGCGACGCTTACTCTAAATCAAATATTGCATATTGGAAAGCAACATTCTTTATTTTCAATAATTATGTAAAGTTGATGTATACATCAAGTATCTTTGATACACTGTACGAAGTGTAATCCAGTTTGTTATTACGATAATGAAGATCAATATAGCTGTCTGAACAATTGTGCTACATGTGTAGTAGAATTAAATAATGTAGCACACAGATAATCTTACGCTATGCAGAAACAGTGAAAGCGCAACCTACCCTCGAACCATCCATATCCCCTTAAATGGATATTTCAAGAAATACTTTACTCACACTGTCAATGCTTGTTGACTTTAAACTCTGTTTTATCAACTTTTATGTAACCGTAAAGGTGGTAATTTTGAATAGTGCTTACCCTTAGGTGAGGTACAAGAAGGCAAGCATGGATGTCGGTACTGTTTTACGCTGTTGGCATCGCCGATGCTTTGTCTGACGGATGGTACGACCGATGGTCGGCTTTTCTATTGGATGTGATCGAAGAATGTGTTGTCCCAATTGTGCATGCTCCTGAACTTTTCAGTCCACTTATCTTAATACTACATATTTTTATTATACAGCCTGTCCGGCATTTAAGGGTGCCATTGCTTCTGGATATGGACACGTGTGTATTGCTCACGACTGCTGTCTTGGAATTACATGCAGTGTTCCGTTGATGTCGGGATCAGAAACAAAACATATTGAATTCAGCGTTGCTGTTTTACCTAATGATTTAAAAGTAGAAGTCAAATATTCTGGCAAACCAAAAGTCTTTCAAGTAAATGGTAGGGATATAACAACACTACATACTACTTATTCAGCCTGCCTTAAATGTGATATTATGATTTCGCTTTAGTTGTAACCATGGTTACCACAGTTCTATAAGAGACCGAGAAAACCAAAAGGGATCAAAGCATGTTCTGGCTGTCGCTTGTATTTGTCTCTATTCTTGATTAACCGGCTACACCTTTAAACTGTCCAAAGCGCAAAAGTATGTTATAGCGCATTAAGAAACTAGACACACACCGATAATTGAACCAGACCAGACTTTAGTTAGAAGTCGAATGTAAATTTTTAGTATGTGTGTTTATGTAACGTGAATGATCTCTTATTGCATGCACAATGCAGCGTGTATGCACCTACAACATTATTTTTCCCATTCATTGTCATTTGGATACGAAATCACTAAACACGTGTTATGCATTGGTCATTATTTACTTCAGCACCTTTAAGTTCAAGGTACATTTTTGTAATGACTGCTTAAAACATAAGAACGTAGAATCAGAGAGCAGAAACAACAACACAGGCAAATAAAAGAGAAGCTCTGTTTCCTGTTCATTTAAACGTTTCCATACTATTGACACTACTAGTATTGTTTCTTACAGGCTTTGACGAAGAACTAGATCTAGAAATACAAATTCATGGGATGAAAGTGTCAATGATTGGCAATGCTAAGCTTGAAGGTGGCGAGGTGTTCTTTTCAGCGGAAATAAAAATGTGTACCGGGTTGTTTTCTGCATGTTTACCACCAATCGACTTATTCCATGAAATCAAATTCAAGGTTGCACCTTGTCGAAATAAAGGCTGTAAGTTTTTTATAGGTACACATATTACATTGATGACGATATACATATTTTGAAACCATAGACAAGTATTGTGCTCCTACATCAACGTTGTAAGACCTTGTTAATTTCATCGATGTTTCCCCTATACATAGCAAGGACGTGTATTAGTGAATTTATAGACAATCTGTGAAGAGTAATAAAATAAAATACCGTATGAATATAATTGCCCTGGAAATATTCTACCAAATTGATTTATCTTGGTTCATGTATTTACAAAGGCATATATTGTACTGTTCCAACTGATCTGAAAGAGAAATGATAAGTTAAGGCCTGGTCACAAGCCAGTGTGTGTGCTGTTATCATACATGTACGTCCTTTTGAGAGGCGTCGGCTGATATATGTTTTGGGAAACGTGGGAAAGAGTACGAAGGGAGTACAAGTTCCCTGGTCGTAAGGGACTTCGTGCATCATAGTGTGCGTACATGACAAGTGAGTTGTGTGTGCTTTTAACGTGTACTTATAGGTACTGATTGTCCTTAATTTGTCAGTAGGCAGTATAGGGCTTACATGCTGTACGTACGTGAACATATCCATAGCCCAAACGCAAAGTGTTACGTCTTGTCGTCTGTCTGGCCTTAGTCTTAATACATATGGATGCGTATTTCACGGGATCCTACTATTTACCTACGTTTTGTGCACGTACAGTTGGGTTTCGCCGCCAACGCTATGGTCATTAATGTACATAATGTTTGTTATTTGTGACAAGATACTTCTAAAACATTTTTGTTCATGTACACGTTTCCCCTCACAGCTATTTCACAAGAAGTTGCCATTCATCAAATGAAGATTCCTTGTTTCCTGGGACAACTCTTAGAATATCAAGAGCTTGATAAGAAAACCTTAAAAGTCATGGACGACGTAAGGGAAACAGTTGTAAAAGAGGTACGGGAACTAATTTACGTAATAATTTGGAATGCCAGTTCTTATTCTATTTGCAATGTTCCAAAGCGTTGTAGTAAAATGTGCATACTTTATTTTCATACACATACTAACTCAAGTGGTTTTCATCGAGAGTTTAATTAAATAAAATGTATTCTTTATTATACTTGTAACACGACCACATTATGTTTTATAATGCATAACTTTAATTTCATACAACGTTTCTATATTGACAATAATAAAGTAGAAATGGAACACCATGTCAATTTGCTTGTGAAACTAGGCACAGGCCTAAGAAATTGTATAAAAAATGACAGTTTTTACTTCCCAACTTTGTTCATCCATTCAATATAGTTCATATTCTTTTATCTAATGAATGAGTGACAATTTGAGGATGTTAAACTATTTTTTTGTTCAATATTATCAACATTCGTACAAAGAGATTATATACACATATCATGGAAATTCAATTATCATATACATACATTTTATGAAAAATCTCAATATAATTATTTATGTAATCTCTCAATACTTGTTATCCCTACTTTACAATCATGCTTATTTATTCAACAGAAAAGAGGTAGAAAAAGGGAACGCAGCGCACAAAAACCAAACAATGACCTCTGGTCTTAATAATTTAACACTTTATATTTATTTTCAAAAATATCCATTTTGTCATTTGTTAAGGCTATTTCTCTCTCAATAGTTATTCTGGTCGTCAAGTAGTTTAAGAAGTGTTTAAAGCGTAATATCCCTAGTCTTTGTTTCGTATAAATTTTTTTATTTCATTAATACAATAATGTAATTGATCAAATTGTAGTGTATTCGTTTAACTGAAATTCCAAAACTGTAATATATGTAATATCGATAGTATTTCCCCTTAAATATCGAGATAACCTATTCCACATGTCTTGTGAGTGAAAACATGACCAAAACAAGTGTTCTATACTTTCCACCTAACTATTACAAAAATAACACATACTTGATTCTACTATACGACATTTTAATAGGAGTTTGTTTGTAGCAACTACACGTTTTAAATACTTGTATTGGAAATCACGCAATTTTGTATCTTTCGTTGCACAGACAGTGTTGTTGTAAACCTGTTTCCATATAAGATCGTTGTTGTTTAGTTCATTGGTCCATTTAGTTTCAGATTTTACGATTGGATCACTAGTATTTGACATTTGTAATTTATAGTATTGTTTACATGGTTTCTTGATGTGATTTCCAGAAGCGTTGTTGGTCTATTGCGTGTTAATGTTTCCATATCTATTATTTTTTTGTGTGTTTCTGGTATGTTCGCAATAAGCTGGTGATATTTTAAGAATTCGGTTGCTGGAATATTGTATGTGAATGTGAACTGTTGAAAGGTATAAAACTGGTTTATGCGAAAGTCATATAAATGTTCGAGGTATTTTATTCCCTTGTCATGCCAAGATTTCCAAAAGATTGGTATGTTGTTTACTTGTATATGTCTATTATTACATAGTATGTGGTTTGGGTTATCTTTATCAAAATTGTGTTTTACCATGTACCAACTTATTAGAATATCTTCCAAGAATTGATGTTTTGCAACTAGTTTATGTGTTTCAATTCGTGAGATTTCCCTTTAAATATCAAATTACCTCCATATGGATTGAGTATCGAGTGGTAAATATGTTTCCATTGTTCTTTATTTTCGTCATCTAAAATACGTTTTACCCATTATTAAACTATTTTTTTATATAATTTCTTAGGCCTGTGAACTAGGTCATCATGCATTTTTTTACAACAGGGACTTGGGCTTCTACTCATTTTGTTTTGTTATGTGCAGCATGTTACATTGTTATTGTTTTCTGTGCTCGTCTGATTAAGTTGAGTGTTGCCTCGATGTCTGATTAAGTTGAGTGTTGCCTCGATGTCTGATTAAGTTGAGTGTTGCCTCGATGTCTGATTAAGTTGAGTGCTGCCTCCATGTCTGATTAAGTTGAGTGTTGCCTCCATGTCTGATTAAGTTGAGTGTTGCCTCCATGTCTGATTAAGTTGAGTGTTGCCTCCATGTCTGATTAAGTTGAGTGTTGCCTCCATGTCTGATTAAGTTGAGTGTTGCCTCCATGTCTGATTAAGTTGAGTGTTGCCTCCATGTCTGATTAAGTTGAGTGTTGCCTCCATGTCTGATTAAGTTGAGTGTTGCCTCCATGTCTGATTAAGTTGCGTGATGCCTACATGTCGGATTAAGTTGAGTGTCGGATTTCCTCATATGTTTTGCTGTCGTGTCGTTAATGCAACAGTACACATGAGCAGAGTGAACGTATGTGACATAAATAAATTATTAGTATTTGACTGGATTCGAAATAGTAGCATTAACTTCTTTCGGCCTCCCTTTTATACTATTTTGAGTGTCATAGCATCGCAAAGTTATATAGCACAATTTCCCCCTTTACTGTAATTCTTATTTTATTTAGAAGTCGGGCAGTGTATTTGTCCGCACATATACTTGTGTATGTTTATATGGAGATTGAGATGACACATTACTAGTCTGTCTAATGTGTGGTTGGCTGGGTGCCACCGTCGCTACATTATGGCCGGGTATTCTCTGTTAATTACGGATCTAATTACACTCTCTAGAAGCAATTATCATGTTTGTATTTCCAGTTAATGAAAGACAACGCCGACAAACTTGGGGACATAGTTAAAGAGTTTAAAGACAAGATGGACTTCTGTATTTCTGCCAATATACCTGTGCCACCCTTTGACATAGTATTCTTTAAGTACAAACAGTATTTTTTTGTTGGTCCAGTGTCGCTGTCCCTAGGTCAGTATACCTTAGTTATTTAATATTTTGTATTATCATGTAGTACTAAATGCATTATCACATTAGATGCATTCCGTATTAATACACTGAACAAAATTTTAACATAACATATTGACAACATTTCAGTCAATGATTATCCAAAATATATTTGTTAATAGTAAAAGTGTTAAAGAAATGTTTAAGCAACACAAACATGAAAATTTGATGCAGGATGCAATTCTCACGCTCAATTGTTGGAGATACTAAACAACAACAATCAGAACCAGAAATTACATAAAATAATAATAAATGCATTTATTAAGAATCATATTTTTTAAAATAAAACATAATGAACCATCATCTCATATGAACGAGTAGGCGGTAATTAATTCTAATGGCAAATAGGTTGTATGGTTGAGGCGGTGGAATGAAATGAAAAACATCGACTTTTAAGATTTCTCTGGATTTCTGACAGTAACAACGTAATTCGCCATAGGAAATCAATGTCGCATTTAAAGTTGAAACACACTGATAATTTGCCATAATTGAGGCGAAATGAAGATAACTAATGAAAGAATGACTGTACAAAATTTGACTAATTTATCACTCGTGTGTATCGTTATTTTGAGGATTTAATGCTGTTCTATTTTCAATTAAAAGGGAGTTAATTTCAGAAATTTCAACTTCAAAGCTGTATATCTTTTTAACGCCCAATTATTTTAGCAATATTGGTTGTTTTTCTGTTTGGACGATCACAAATTGGTTTGTATTTCTACAGTATATCACATTTCCACTGAGAGGTTTTGCATTAAGCATAAAAAAACTGTTTTGTACACAATGGACCATTCCTCAGAACAGGTTACGATGCTATGTAAAACACACACTGAATTTGATTAAGTACACAAAGCCGAAGGAGTTAAGTACACTTAATATATTTCTTAATCGTTATGTCCAAAATTATGTGAGTTTAAAACGTGACCAATTAGAAATTTTGCTAAGTGTATATTAGATGCATTCAGTATTAATATATGAGATGAGACCTTAATGTTTTAACCTAGGTCACGCCCCGGGGTTGTTGTGCCTCATTTGGTCGCCGTTTTGGCATGGGTTTCTGTGGGCACTGCTCAGGGTAGTTGTGTCGTGGTGTTTCTGAGTTCTGTGCTCGGCTGGTTGGGTTGAGTGCTACCTTCTCTGTCGGATTTTCTCATACCTTTTATGCAATAGATTTAACATCCTTCAAAAATTCGTATAATTATATTTCAGTTTTATTATATAACTCATGTGGGCTATTTTAGGTTTTGGAGCTGGTGGAAGTGTTGGTGTTGGCGTCAAAGTCGGATTTTGTGTCGTTAGTATGACCACACAGGTAAGACTTATACTGCGTACACTTTCATATCCCAATAATAAAACAAACGGTGCATGTGTATTAAATATAAAGGTCAACCTAGCCTTAGCGTAGTTGACATCCATATAAGTATGACCTAGACGATCGCGACATGTCTATGTTTGCCATGAGATTATCATTACAGAAAAGGATACTGATTAAGCTGTATTAAACAGATGCAGTAGAAGAAAACAGACACCAGCAATGATAGTGGACAGGTTTTTGACTCTGCATGAAAGTAGCCCCGGTCAGAAAAGCAAGCAATGAGATAGGGTGTTCTTTCGTAATACGTTGTCTATGCTGACTGCCCTGCCTGAGCTTATATTCTTAATTGATTATCACAGTATTCGTGCAATATCATGACCGGGGATTAATACTTGCTGTTATGCTGTAATGTTTGTACAACATTTAACGAAGAGTAACGTGATGGAATTTTCGTAACGCATCGAGTCCGAGATTCTTGAACACATCTCATGCGAATTGAATGATAGCAATGTTCAGCTACGTATCGACATTGTACTCATTTCAATTTAAAATTTGTTTTATAACTAAGTTTAATATTTTTTTCAGCTTACCCTGACACCATGGGTAGGTGGAAAGGTTTGGGGAGATGCAGCTATTGATATATTTATTGTTAGAGGCGGAATAAGACTAATTGGTTACCTCATGGAAACTAAATTTCCTATATTGACGGAGTTAGTTTTCTCCAAATATCCTATAGACGTCGGGTAATATATACAATCCATGTTTTTCTTTATTCTTAAGTTTCAATGATTCGTAACAATACGCAAAGTGTTCTGGATAAGATTTGTAGTTGTTATTGTAAATATAAAAACAAACAATAGGATTTGTGGAAAATGCTAAAACACGCATTTTATCGAAGAACGACATATTTTGGTTATGCAATGTCATACTCGTGCAGTGTTAATTTGTCTTCTTTAATATGCATATGACAACATATTGTACTATTTGCAAAACCAATAACATGTATAAGTCAATTATTTATCAACACGTGTATTATTATTTAAACAATGGCCGAAGTTATTTAGTTAGTAGCACATTCACATTCAATAATTGATACTTACATAATATTCTACTTCAACAGAGCTAAAATGGACATGATACTTACACCACTGCGACTGAAGTTAATAGTGTTTGTAGAATTCGATTTGATTATCAAAACAGTGACAGCTGTTGAAAGCATTTTGTGGGAATATTCCGTGCCGAAAATCAAGAAGAATATATTTCACAAGAAAAAACGGGATGACGACCTGTCTCCACCGGGTATAATGCCTGCAACAATTAACGCGCGTAGAAAACGCTCAGGAACTCGGGGTTGTATTGTGAATCAAGTACCAAACAGACCATATTACGATACAGCATTCCGCCTGGAAATGTATGCACAAGATGAAGTCAGCGAAGTTAAACTGTTTTATGCTATTGGTACTCATCGAGGTGGTACGAATCTAGTAGATTGGACAGATATGGGTGGCAACAGTCTAATGGTTCCAGCACGTCTTCCAGGTGGTGTTCCGGTGTATTGGTCTGTTAAAGCAAAGAATAGTCAAGGTCTCGAATCTATAAGTCAATGTTGGTTGAACACGTACGATAGTACACTGCCCGATGGGAGGGTTGAACATGCTTACAAGTTTTCTAGTCATCCCAACAAATTGATCGCATCTGTCGTGGCATTTGAGGACAGTCCATTGGTTGAAACCCATTATAAAGCCGTTGGATTCAGTCCGGGTCAGTTTGGGTCCCAATTTGTAGACTGGCAAGAATTAAATTTGGACCATTCCATGACACGTGACGGGGTTTCTGGCTCACTAAAGCACTTCACGGTTCCAAGAGAAGGCAAACTAGTTGCATGGATTCTTAGCACTCATAAAACTAGAACTCCTGAACTGTGTGCACAGAAATGCATCGAGCATGGATCAAACTGCGTATCGTTTGACTTTGAGCATCACTCTGAAACATGTGACCTCCATGACGTCATAGAAGGTGCAAACGCGTACTTACGAATCAGTGGAACATACAGTAATTATGAGCGTTTGGGATCCGGATATCATACACCTTTAGAATATAAGAACTTACCCCTGACTCACGGTACAACCTACTTCGTTAATACAAGAGTAAGTAACATACTGGGTTATGATGCTTTCCTGATAGGAGAGGGCACGATGGTAGACTTCACTCCTCCTGAGCCCGGACATGTCAATGCTACTAGTGACATACTACGAGCCGATAGATGTACAGCTGCAGTAACACAGAGGTGTACAGATGTAACATGGAAAAATAACCACAGGTAGGATTTTATATTCTTCGACGTTGCTGATTGAAGAAAGATCTATCTTAACTGGACACACACGCGACATAGATCGGGATATTTTAGTTGCGAGATGTTCGTGTTACTGTCGCTATTGAGATTATTAGATGAACACAAATAGACTCTATACCATTTAAACTATCTTTTTTGAAGCATAACATCACAAAGTACGCTTTATTAACGTCGTTATTCGCGATTATTTTGAATGAGAACGTACGGCAAATGCTCGGGTTGGAATTTTAACCAGGGAACTCGGTAAGCCTCGTCCCTGGTTTAAATCCAATCACTCGGGTGAAATATCTTTATCCTTTATAGAAGCTCATGTGGGATCCTTATAGGTCTTCCGAGTTCCATGGCGTACTAGATGAGCATGCGCGTCGAACGCAAAAGTCATGAAATCGATCAACTTCATAGTTCCAGTGTTTAATTGACACTCAGGACCAAAAGGAAAACATTTTTGCATCTCGTATATCATCATAGCGATGTATAGCATTCGGGAATAAGATGTCAAAATTCATGAATGAATTAGGTTCTAGAACTTCCACAAATGACCAAAAACAAATTAGTATCTATATAATTGACCTGGATATTACTGGTATACGTCAGGTATTTTCTAGATCAATTAGACGACTTTGATTCGTCGCGTATTTTTAGCATTGTCGACATCAGTTTTGCATTGGGCATGAACGAGTGGCAAACTGGTTATTCATCTTCTTTACGGATACTGATTCGGTATGTATTCCGACTAAAAGATACCAAACTAAAACTGTAAGTACTGCAAACATTTCAATGCATTTCCAATGGAGAAATTATTATTCTTATTTCTTCATTTAGAATAAACTATTGTCTAGATGAACGTTTAATCCACTATTGTACATTTCAGGGTGATAGTAGATGGTCCAGGTTCCGGTACTGTGTTCAATGGACACGAACCACAACGTGATGAACGTTACACTCTGACAAACCATTATGTCTCAGGTAAACTATGTACAAGTATCTACGACCAGTAATATCACATTACTTGGTTAAGACAGCTTGAATATAAACAATGTTTAACAAGGAATTGTTTGGATTTAGCTTACATTGAAAAATAATAGTATTGAGAAATATCATAACTGTAATAATTGTCTAGTAGCGCAGATTCCCACCCATTATTATGAGTTATTCTCAATGTTTTGCTAAATCATGTATGTCTAGAAAGCACGATGTAATGCTTTCGTTGAATTGTTTTCTTTTAAAAAGACGTGTCCAAACATTCCCTGACTGTTACTGTTTCTTACTTTACAGCTAATTGGAAGGGGTTCCATGATAATGAGAGTGGTATATGGGGTTACACGTGGGCAGTTGGTACCAATGTTTGTGGAACGGATATAGTCAGCTATAGAGATCCATACGCTCACTTGACCAGTAAGAAATTCTGGACAGTTTCTGGATTTCAGAAGGGAATACATCTACCAGATGGCCCGTATTTCGTCACTGTACAAGCGCTGAACGGAGCTGAACTAGGTGGTTCCCTAGAAACTACCGTATGTCATTCCACACCATTCATAGTGGACACCACGCCGCCAGTATTCAATGGAGTTACTGATATAATATACGACGAGGATTTCGATCTTATCGCTATATATTACAACGCAACCGACGATCTATCCAAAATATCAGACGCAGAATTTGGACTTGGTAAGACCAAGTACGACGTCCAGCTGAAACCTTATAGTCTACATGCCTCCATGGATAGAGATGATCCGTTCGTAGCCGTAGAAGATCTTGGCTTAGAAGAAGGTATTCCTGCATGGATTCGCATCAGAGTCACAAATAATGGTAAGTTAAGTTGACATTTTAAACCATATGGTAAAATCTGATTTATATTAAATACAATGGCAGCTTTAATTATCTTGTGTAATGACCCAGTAAATATGTGTGTTTTATTTGGGAGTAGCCCTAGTACACCTAAATATATATGTATATAAAAGCGTTTGTAAATTTGATCTTATTATGCATTTACGTATTACATAATTATTCCATTAGGATGTAAATGTGTTATGTCGCCTGTATGTACCAATGTATACAATACTAAACAATACAATATGTTAATTAAATATAACTGACAATGATAATATCTTATCGGATAATGGACGACTCAATTATAGACGAGAAGAAAGAATATCAATAAAAAAAGACTCACAGCACAAAAGCACGCCACACTGAAAAACACAAATAAATTGTACAAGCCTGCAGGATTTACCGATGTCTTCCTAACCCGAATGCATTTGTTAAATGCTGCATTCCCGTTGTTACAGTCGAGTTATTCACAACTGGTCATGGAGATGAACCAATTCTGATTGACAAATCACCACCAATTGCTGGCACAGTACTCGACGGCGATAAACTGAGGAAAGATAGAGAATTCCAATCTGATGATTCTACCATTTGCGCACAGTGGATAGATTTCTTTGATCCCGAGTCTGGTATAGACTGGTAAATAAATACGAATTGTCTTTGGTAGTTTAATAAATAAAACAGAATGGTATTATTATGAATAGTATCAATGGTTAGAATCAAGTGCTGTCGTTTATTTCTGGCAATAAAGTATGTTTAGATTAATTTAAAACTATTTTTGTTTACACATATAGCCTACTTCAACATTCCATTACACAAAATACAGCCAATAATTGTCATAGTTAACCTTTCTAGATATAACAATTATCCGAATTTCCTTCACATACTGATTACTGTCATCGGGTTTCACGTACTTTCTTTTTTCATTCCCTATTATACATGTACAGTTCATTTAATATTTACAGGTTTGGCTGGGGAGTAGGAACAGCAAAAGGTTCTGACAATATCGTGAAGTTCCACAATCTTACCCGATACGACAAGTCATCATGCACACCGGCGTCACTGAACCACAATCATACATATTATTCAACAGTGTTTTCCTACAACAACGCCCTGAATTCAAAATCTGCAAATAGTTCGTCTGATGGAGGTAAAGTGTTTACACAATGCATTACATAATATATAGAGCTTAATGTATACGGGAATAGTACACACAGCATTTTTATGCACAGATTTAGTACAATTTATCGATTGTTTTCGATTTTTAGGAAACCTTTTGTTAGCTTTTTTCTTTTAAACCGTCAACCATAACTGCCATGGCGTACAGCACCATTTCACGAGCGTTTATAACACATACATGTATGTGTATACCAAAGGGCTAAATCTTATGCTAAATGCCTTCCTTTAAGTCATTGAATTAATGCTTCTCTCTTTAATTCAGTTCTTGTGGACATTACACCACCGATAGCGGGCACAGTTCAGGATGGCAGGAAAGGGAACCCTGATCAAACATTTACCTCTGAAACCGTTTCAAAATTTGCTAACTGGAATGGATACCACGATCCGGAGAGCGGAATCGACCACTATGAAGTCGATGTGCTTATAAATAACGAACGCATGGACACATTCAATGTCGGAAACCACGACGAGTTTGAAGATCATACGATATCAATGGAGCACAACGATAGGGTATATTTTAATGTTCATGGTGTGAATGGAGCAGATTTAAAAACCCCAGCGAGAAGTAATGGCTTGCGTGTAGATTTGACCACACCAATATTGGCAGCCATAGCGGACACGGCAACAGGACTAGCATATCAAGACGATAAAACCCAGATGCATCTGATGTGGGACTTCAATGATCCCGAGTCTGGTATTAAAGAATACCGAACGATCATCTACGAAACACAATTCGGAGTCAAACAGAAATTCTGGCCCACAACTGAGTCACATAACATTACTACTCAACCGACTCCATTCCATAATACAAGAATAGAGGTTAACTTAGACAACTTGTTGCTTAAAGACGGCGCACATTATTCATTGCACGTTACTGCATTGAACCAAGCTTTGTTGGCAACATCACATGAGACAACTGGGGTAACTGTGGATACAACCCCGCCAGCTAAACCAGAGGTTACTATGTATACATGTTCTTGTACATTCATAAAAGTTGCAATTTGCATGCATAAATATCACGAGTTAAATTAACATATTGCTGTTAAGAGTAAATAATTAGGACGAATTAGATTTTTCAAAACCCATGTCACAATAAAAATTATCTTTGATTTCTACAATTATATATCTGAATCGAAGGACATTGCTCAACCTGATGAGAAATAAAAGAATGGAAGGTCGATGCACTTGCGACTGTCTCAGATAATCGTAAAATATCGTGTAAAGCAATATCACTTCACATTCGCTCGTCGATGAGTGATTCCGTTTTTTTATTAGAGAGTAAATAATGAGGGTTATAAAAATCATTTGTAGTTCAAACCCGTACTCTATTCGTTTTATGATTATATGTGCATGTTTTAGGTACGCATAGGACTTCCTAAAGACGAAGAAGAACTTAATGAAGATGGAAATGTTTTACATGCTGATCAGAATGGTATAAGAATCAACTGGTCAGCCAGAGATCCACAGAGTGGTATCGATCGTTATTTTATCGCTGTTGGTACGGCAACGGGTGGAGAAAGCATCAAAACGTTTACAGAATATAGGGGCGAAGAAACAACAGCGCATATAGCAAACATCCATTTTGAAACATTTCTTGAATCCAACGTGTTATATGTGGTGTCCATAAAGGCTATAAATGGAGCTGGTCTAGAATCCCTGGTTGGAAAGTCTAAGCCAATTTACGTACAGACGGCAAATATTCCTGGGGTAGTGTTTGACGGGAGGAATCTATATAGTGACGAAATGTATACAATCGACCATACATCCATAGCGGCTTCCTTTTATGGGTTTGGAAGTGAGAGCTGTAACATTGTAAGTTATGACTGGGCCATTGGTACAACCGATTATGGCACCGATATACAGACCTTTACTCGATACGGATTAGTAATGTTGAATGATACCCATGGTCAGTGTCAGATTCATACTGAGCTGTTCGAAGATACTACTTATTATATAACAATAAGGGCAGTGACAGGTTGTCATGACCAATACATTCTTTCATCATCCGATGGTATAACATTAGACAGAGCTCCACCTATTATTTTGTTTAAAGAATTGGACTCGAACGATACATCAACTACAATCGTAAACGATGTCATGTATCAAGCATCAACGGATACGCTAGCTATATCATCAAATGTTTCGGATAAACATTCTATAGCATATGTTCAGTTTTCACTCGGTTCGTTACCATTGCTTGATGATCTTCACCCATTTACTGAAAACTTTGACGAACTGACAAGCGTTGTTAGTCTTACACCCGGCTCTGCAACATTCATAACAACAAATACTTCAGACCGCGCAGGCAACATCAATATATCGTCATCTCGTGCAATTATAGCAGATAACACCAGCCCAGCTATTCACGACCTCGTCTGCACCAAGTACTTGTCAAAGCGTAAGAGCGTTCTCACTTGTGATTGGAAGATTCTTCAAGAGTATGAAAGTGTCATAGACAATATTGTAGTATCATTGGGTACAAATAGCTCTACTTTTGACATTTTAGATACATACAGTATCGTAAAAGGTACATATAAACTCGAAAGGGATCTAATTGCCCCTATAAATGCCTTTAACATGACAAGTGTATTTGTGCAAATTAAGATATCGAACGTGATAGGACAATACAAAACGTATGGAAGAACAATAATCGTCGATCGCACGGTACCACAAGCACAACGACTGGATGTAATGACGACTATTGGAACGCATAAGATATCGGAACACCAAAAATGTCAACTTCCAAGTTCATATATTGAATTGATTGTACATGGTGCTGCCGATGAAGAATCTGGTATTGACGATAAAAGGTATGTTAACCAGGTGTTGGGAGTTAATCGCTTATTGTGCATGGGAATGTGAGGATGTAGTTGGAAACTGTAATTGCATGCCATGTAACTCAGTGTGTTTGCTTGATATGACATAAGCTATCGCTTAACAAATTGGCGGAGTGTTCGCCATACAACCCCTGGTCGATTGTTGTAAAGCATTGCTGAATATTAATTGTGGCAATTTAATGTTCGAGTAGTATTAAATGTTGAGGTTTGTATTACATATTTATCACGCACTACAGTTTGCTTTTAATATTGTTCATAAACACATCGAAGTTATACATGTTTCATTACGTTAAAGGTCTGCTTTGATTACCTTTCGTATAATTTCTTTTTCCAGATTTGAGGTTTGCGTTGGATACAAGCCCTACGGTTCTGAGATATCCGGTTTTAAAAGAACACAAGTGAATTCGGATGGAAAGATTTTTTTCGATGGATTCTCACTAAATCCTGGGGCGATATTCTATGCTACCATACGGATTTATAACAACGCTGGTTTACAAGCAGAAATAACGTCAGGTAGCGTTGTAGTAAGTCAATCACCGGCACTAAGTGTCATTGACGGAAACTCCTGGGAAGATATTGATTATCAGTCATTACCAAATCTCATCCAGGGTCGTTGGGAATACTCGGATGCATGTCCAATAAATGAAGTCACTTGGTCTGTCAGCGATCTAACTGGCAAAGTGCTGCTTGATTTCCAGCCAATACCATCAGCTTCGAATAAATTTTACAATGATGAAGTGGCTCTGGAGAACGGTATGAAGTATATTGTGACAGTCAAAACTGTAGATTTCCTTGGTCGTTCTAAGCTTGCAAGATCGAATGGTGTGTCTGTCCGAATCCAACCTCCACTGCCAGGTCTCGTTAGGGATGGTGATAAAGAAGATCTCAATTATCAATTTAGTACAACGGAATTGTCGTGCAACTGGGACGACTTCGGTGATAAGTCGAACGACCCGACGCAGGAAATAGAGCATTATGAAATTGCAATCGGAAATGATAGGCGCTACTCAAAGACAAGGTCGAACATACATTACTTCGTCAATGTGGGTCTGAATACATCACATACATTTGCGCATTTAAATCTGACATCTAAACTGGTAAGGTATTACATAACTGTTCGATCTTACAGTAAGGCTGGTGGCTATACAGAGGGATATTCAAATGGTATCCGTGTGGGCTTTGATGATGATATTGATGGAGGAACAGTTTCTGTGGCGAGATATCAATCTTCAACTACTTCATTAGAGGTTTCATGGACTGGCTTTCGGGCCGATATTGATATAATTGATTACAAAGTTGGAATCAGCAGTCAAGACGATTTCATCACAAACGATACGTTACAATGCGCAATATTTCAACAAAATTCATCTGCGTTTGACGTCTATCCTTTGACGAGTGTAGGTCAAAATGAGTTTGTGAAAATCAATGATTTGAAACTGAATCATGGACAAACATTCTTTGTTACAACCATTGCCAAAGACGAAGCTGGTATGTGTAATGGGGTAACTAGTGAACAAATCCTTGTTGACACGACACCTCCTGAAAAAGGGTCTTTGTTTGTCAATGACATCGAAAGCAACACCGTTTTATACGCGCGTCTAAACACGGAAATGCATATTTCGTGGGAGAATTTCAACGACCTGGAATCGGGAGTTTCTATAACGTATGTTGGTTTATTCGAGTGCATGTCTTGCGGAATGACACATGTATCAAGTTCAACTTGTTACCTTATAGCAGATAATGTGGTTCAAGGTGATAGCAAGACTTCATTTTATGAATTAGAGCTGGACTCTAGTAGAGTGTATTACGCTGTTTTAAATTTTACAAACGGCGCTGGTCTTCTCACGGGCATTCAATCCTCATCCATACTTATCGACACGAATGGACCGTTTGTGGGCAAGGTAAAGATCACTGACGACTGGAATTCGCAGAAAACCTTCCAAAGCTCAATTAACGAATTACATGGATTGCTTGCAATCGCGAATACAAAGGATGATTATCTATGTCCTACTCAGTTACGTTTCTTTCCTAGTGAAGAACAAGAATTCGTTCCGTTTTCAAATGATTTCAGCACCGATTATGTAGTCGTCAACAGTACTGGAGCGTATCTTGGTATTGGATATAATGCTGATTTGACAAATGTTATAAAATCTAGCATTTTATCTGACCAGCAAACACTACAAGGTGGCAACTACACGTTTACATTACGTTCGGCACGAGGTGATTATACGATAACAACAGTATCTCTCCTCACTGAGACGGTTGTTGTCCCGTTCGATATCGATGACAAACCCTTAGAAGTAGAATTTGACTACAGTAGGTTTGACAACATAACTGGTTTAGAAGCACCGGATAGTAACTTAACAGAAGACTCTAATTTAACAGCTACGATGGATTCGACGACAACCAAACGACCGGGATCCTTTGTTCAATCAAATGACTCAAGTGCGAACAATGAGACAAATTTTGAAGTTGACGAGTATGGATTTGGCATCAACTTCCTTGGGTACAGAACAGAAGGAAACGCACGATGGCATCATGTATTTTGGGCCCGAAGTAAATACACAAACATTCAACGCTGGTTTCAGCTGCCGTTTGATTCAACGACAGGCGACCATTCGTACACGATTCAAGTTGAGAAAAAAAATGAATTTCATGATCTTACTATTGATCTGACGCTTATAATTGATAACGAAGAAATAATAAGTATCGCAAATTTCAAATTTTATGGCGATGTTAAATTAGCTGCCATGACATGGAATGAAAACGATTATCAGCCGCCTATACAAGACATATACAAACCATTTTATAGTGACGCAGTTGTAAAACGAATTGATGTACCTGATCAGCATGACAAGCCTTGTCGACACGGAAGAGCATTTTACGATGCCGAGAGCAGTATCAAAGAACTTTGGGTTGGTGTGTCGGACAATAACAAAGACACTGGTAATATTGCGCCATTCAAGCATTACAAGACATTTTGTTACCCGTGCATAGCACCATGTGAAGCTCTCTGCAAACAATCATGCACACATGAAAACCACACGAATGGTTATGATCTTATTGACTTACATGTCTCTAATCTGATGCTTGATGAAGCTGACCTTGACAATATGTGTCACAATGTCACCAACGATGTAGAATGTAATAGCACGGCCTATTATCTAAACGTTAAAGCGGTTAATTTTGCCGGAGAAGAAACAATCACCTTTTCAAACGCTGTTGAACTTGATGTCACTCCACCTCAGTGTGAGTATGTGAAATGTTTAGATCCTGATTTTAACGAAGACCAACCAACACATCATTTAGGATCAGACTCAAATATCGGTGCATATTGGAACTGTACGGAAGATATAAGTATTATTGAAGCGTACACAGTTAGAGTATTGTCTGCATCTGAAGTGATAATGGATACCACCAACGTTGGTTTAAAATCAAAGGCTCATTTTGAACTTGGAAATGGGAAGTTTAAAGACGGTGAAAGGTATAGCGTGGAGGTCACAGCCATAAACAGTGCTGGTATCTCTACAAGTCATAATTGCAGTGTAGATGTGAAGCTTTTTCCTCCTGATGTATCTGGGGCTTCTACTGCGCCACTGTTCACCAACTCAAGTACATTTTTATCTGAGAATGAAGACATACCTTACTGGACATCATCACAAACTCGTATTGGTATACAATGGCAGGGTGGAAATGAAGACATTGAATACTACGGTGAGTAGTTGATGGTTCTACGAAATGTAAACACTTTATACACGTCCAAAAACAGTTCGTTGGTACACCTTTGTATAATGATACACATTATGAATACAAACAAAATGCAAATAATCGTACTTTTTTATTAAAACATCTGAAAATAACTACATATTTTGTAATTGAGCAATCAAATAACTTCTTCGTTTTCGAAAACAAACACCTTTATATCTCAATCCCAAGCGGTATTGATAGCTAATAACTGAACTAAAAACATAACAGTTTAGTTATACTTTAATTTCATTCACAGAATGGCAAATAGGTACGACTAAAGAGGCCAACGATGTATTCCCACCGCTGATTGTCGGCGAGAAAAAGTCGGGATCATCTGCAATTGTTCACGGAAAAGTCGAATTTGACGGTAAAGCAATCAACAAATCCGTTGCTGAATTCAGGAACCTTACTGACATATCACCTGAGGAGATAGCAAATATAACACACTCAACGGAGCAAGAAAAGTCGTTCTTTAACATGGAGCCTGGTAGATGTGTTCATCAGACTCTCTATGGTGTTGGATACTCGCATCTTAAGAGCAAAATTCAAGGCAAATCCGTGTGCGTGAAACGTAAGTTTTTTGGCATTATATAATTTTGCTGTTCACGTACATTCAAACTTTGATTTCATTATTTAAATTATTTTTTGTAACTACGAATCTGAAATCTACTATAATGGTTTGCGTAGGAAGTGGGTATTAAGCATTTAAGATTAAACCTATCTGAAACGACGATTGTCTTTTTAAAGCGGTACATGAACTCTTTTATAAATCTAATTATCAAGAAAATTGAAGCAACCAGTTGTATATACTTATCATCACACGCTTTAAAGTCAGAATACAAGCACAATTGCTCCTTTAAAGCAGGAAATATTATTTCCACGTAGGGTATTAAATAAACTTACTTTTTATATTCATATCATTTTAGGTGTAAATGATGTCTATATTAACGCTACCAGACAAACGATGGTAGCTTCGAAAGCTATGGGTTCTGATCAATGGACGGCATCTACAAAATTGAAGCCAGAAGTCGTCGTCGTTTGCCAATGTAAGTAGTAATAGTCTACTTGTAATTTGGCTTATCGGTATTTTACACGTACAAATGTAGCTCATTTGGTCACTGTCCTTTATGTTTTAAACTAGGCAACTATCTTAACAAGGACAACCTTAGTACATACAGCTTAAGATCACCAGAACTCCGTCAAGTACCGACCGCTCTATAGCAACATTATCATTTCGATCCAAACAAGCACAAGCATATGTACTAGAGACTTGGTTTTTTCCGAAAGCGGCATGTCTGTTTAAATTCCACTAAATACAGTAAGTTCTACTTTACATATCGCTGGCTTAGAATAAGAAGGTCGTATGCTTTAACTACGACCTTATAAGACTGATACATTTTTTAAACATGCATCATAAGGCACTTCTAGTGAGCCTATTTGCATGAAAATTGGAAGCTTTTACGTTGACCAAATTGAAGTTGAAACAGGTTGTTTTTCCATAAATAAGGAGTTATTACAGATAGTTTTTTCTAGTTTTCTCAAATCGATTTTGTACTTACGACCTTCCCATTCTTAGCCAGCGATATCTTACATTGAAATATATTCTGATATTTTCTTTATATTCAGTAACGCATGGTGGAGTGAGTTTGGGAAGTTTGAGTGATGATGATATGAACAGTGACTATGGTAGTGCGGCAACAATCAAATACAAACCATACATATCCAACCCTGTCAACACATTAAAGAAAACGTCAAGGATGCTACGAAACAGGTACATGACTTGTATTTCTCTGTTGCTAGATTTCGTTGTACCTCCGAGTGTTCGCGTTCTAGAATCCAATTTGTCTACCAACTATATTAAATGCATGCCACTCATGATTGACCGTTCGTGTGCACCATATTAATGATACCGGTATGTATAGAACGGATAACTGAGTCAATGAGGAAAATACGTCTTATCAGGAATTTCTAATGATTAGTCAATATTTTATCATTCATCTGTAATTATGCACATGTATACTGCATTCGTTACATTGGACAATATCACAACATAATTATACTAGAAATCAGCATCGTTCAAACGAACCTACACAATGCATCAGAGACAATGGCCTCTAGAAATACAAAAATGTACATTCATATAAGTTGACATTACAAAAGTTCAAAACATAGTATTATAACACTTTGAAATACATTTGTTTGTTTTCGATTCTTCAATTCCTGTTTCAATTGTCATAGATTTCTTGAACAAGTGGGTATGTAGCATTGATATTATATTGCAGAATACAGAAGTTGTGCGGATTGTCATTCTTTGTATCACCGTCCCCCGTTGTGGACTTCCAGTCAATTGGTATTAACGTAACTCTCCATCCTGATTGTGAGGATGACGGTGACTTCCAACCAGCACTGATGTACTGGAACAATGGTAGGAAAATAGCCCCGACATTCATATGGTCATTTTCCCCGCAAGGGCTAGCACTATTAGAGCATAAAGTATAGGAGGTTATTTTACTGTATATCATATAATTATGCCTAAACTGTTTGTCGAAAAACTAATAAACTTGAACGCGAGGCCACCGTAGACATGTAGTTCTTATAGTTACTCGTATACTGTGAAGTGCCGTTTAATTCAAACTGTTTTAGGCGCGACCATCCAATTGGTGTCATACTTCATTACTTAATGATCTAAGAACTTGATAGCAGGCCAAATAGATGGATGTTTTCATCAATACAATTTCGAACATTTTAGGCTAAGAATTTATTCCAGTTAGTTCATCTGATACCATACAAAGCTGAGAAGATTAATAATATGTTCAATGCCTACATTTGTATCTTAGTAACAATATGACCATTATTATGTTGTTGCCTACATCGAGAATCTAGTTGCTACTGAGAGACAGATGCATTATTTGTTCTACACTGGTTAGGTTAACTGACAAATACACTTCTGACAGCTGTTTGAGATTTCAACCAGGGTCGCCAGATTAGACGCCAAGTGCACTAACCACTGAGCTACGGAGGCACGTTTATCAGACTGATCATTGATGCGTAAACACAAATGTTTAGTTTGGGTTTGCTTTTAATTATTTTAAGTGCATATTTTGCTTGATATATGCGTATATTTTACAGTGAAGGAACAGTGGATACACGTTGATGAAGGTTGTAGAGCCTCTATTGCAGCTGTTATGGACTCTGGGGTATATACGTCACAGGTATAAGTCCTATTTCATATTGCGTATGTTAAACATATTGATTTAGAGCTGTATACTACTAATACTTTTAGTTCAAAAAACAATTTACATTTACTAGGTTCATTCATTTTTATTAGCATTTCAGCCTTCGGCATTCAACATTTGTCTAACGATTCACTCTTTTTCTGTAATATACCCGACACACAACTTCACATATCTCATGTACACAAATACATTGGCTAAGACCGAACTGATGAAATATGCTATCTGATCTTCAATGTGATATCAAAACGTATTCTCTATCGTTTCCTTAACCTGTTACTGCACTCGCTTAACGATTCGGTTTTTCTGAAAGCGTTTAAGAATTATTGATCCCAAAGACAACTCATGACGTACCCTTGTGTTTTCAGATATGTAAGACAAAAGTTAAGTCCACATTTAGATCAAAGACAAGCGTGAATATAACCGGTTCCCTACCTTCTCCTATGATGTTCACCCTGGCTAGAATAAACAAAACCTTCCCAAACCACCCACCAAAGATAGTAACAGACACAGTTCATGTGTTAGAGGATGGTGATCTTACAGTACAAATAGAGACAACAGATATCGACAATGACACGTTGATATTTGATATAACGAACCAGCCTAAACACCTGAATTGTTCCATTGAGCAGAACACCGGCATGCTTCATTGCACACCTGAAGAGGATTATAATGGAATTGATGCTTTAAAGATAAGAGTAATGGAAACAGGTCTTCCCCCAACTGAAACTATTTTATCGGATGAAAGAACAGTCTCTATTAACATCGAGGGAGTAGGTGATAAGACAGACAGGTATTTCATTAAACCAAACGGAACAATTCACTTCGACAAACGTCCTATAATGATACACTCGTATACAGTTGAAGCGAACCATTCCTCCACCTTGTACCTCGGTGTCGTATTGTTGGCCGATGTTGATGGTAATGAAACCTTTGTTGGAAAGCCGGACTTCAAAGCTCTTGGAAATTCTACATATTCCATACTCGATCGTGATGCTTTTGACTTTCCTTTAGAAAATGTTTCGTCTAGATATTACAGGAGTCTTAAGGCACAGGGCATTCAACTAAATTATTCACCGGACCTAAATGGGAACATGACTCTCCGGTTGATATCGAAGGCATCAAGCGGGTCGTACACACCTTCGGTAACACTGAACTTGTTTGTGCTACTGAATCCATGTGTATACGGACATTGCAGTCACCCTCAGCTCGGAGAACAAGCTTGTAATGACAATAAACGTTCAGTATCATTCGATGACTACATATGTGTATGTAACCCGGGATATGAAGGACAATGGTGTCAGACTGAAACAAACGAATGTGCCGGGGAACCTTGTGCATTGATTTTTGATTGTGAAGATTTGATCAACACATACCAGTGCAACATCAATATACCCAAACTTATGGCGATCTTGAGTTCAGCAATTGCAATTGGTGTGACAGGATTCCTCATCTTCAAACTACGGAAGAGGTGTAAAATCTACAAGCCGAACACATTTGGAATAAGCACGTATGTTCATATACTTTTGTATCTCTGATATATTGTCTTACTTTTGAGAACTGAACTAGAATTAAATATCGTATATAAACTAGAATTAGTTAGCGAAGTTAAAAATTAGCGTAAGTATTAAACATGTTACTCTGTCATAAACGCAATCTAGATTTAATATAATATTATGTTCTGGTCTTTCCTCATTTTTCATCGCTCACAGAACCAAGCTTGGTTTTCAGATGTATCGTGTATATTATATCTAACATGAAGTCCAAATATATACTGATGTCTGTTATTTTAACTGCATGGTTTTATTCGAATTGACCGGGACAATTTCATTAGGAATATACGTGGGTATATCCAAAAGTAATGTCACTGATGCTATAAAATCGTGTATAATGTCAGTAAAACCACGAAAATTTTTATACCGTAACTTCAGTCTAATTTGAATATGACGACCAAATTTCACAACAATGCACATAATAGTTCTGGAGATATGAACATTTTCATGGGATATACTTACGAACATCGCCGCAAGTCCAACGTCAACGACGTCACAGTGACGTTACATGCTGACACCTACTCATCCAGCAAAAGTTCATCCCTGGTGATTTCTTACGACTCATAAACCATGCAGTAATTTCCAAGACCTTTAAAAATGTGTAACCCGCCGACACTTACTCTCTGCGAAATCAAATTATCTGAAAGTGTCCTCTAGATAGTCCCACAGCAAAAAATTTAACTCACCACATAATGATTGCAGTTTTGAACGTCGAATTGAATTGACGTCGTTAAACATACTCTTGGTATTCTTTTCTGATCTACTAAAAACCGTTCATATGACTCTCTATCGATAATGAGTTGGTGATATATGCCCCCTTAGAAGATTATATTACATACACATGAGCCTATGTTGCCTCCTTGTGTAACTTCAGTTTCAGTAGGTGACTTTCAAAACTTTTAGGAAAAGTGCATTATTACGCGCAGAGTCTTTTTGTCACAATACTGCTATGTTTTCGCTAAGTAATCAATAATGCGTTGATGATATATAACGAGTTTCAAAGTTGAGTGACGTTATTGAAATTTTAGCAGCAGACACAAAACAATCATTTCATCACATCATGAAAGTATTGTCTGCTTTCGAGAATTATTTTTTATAAAAACGCATAAAAGAAAATTGTTATGATAATGAATAACAATCGTAATTTTCGTATGCAGCGATATGAGGTCATAGGTATATTTTAAATGTTCATATAATCCAGATATGAAAATCGAATAATGCAGCAGGTTTATATTAATCAGAATTGAATTGCTGAAGACTGAACACTTTGATATCAAATTTATGCATATCGACCTGTAAACAATTAAACCACGGGAGGAGTGACATGACTTTTGGATATACCCTCGTACATTATCGATGAAAATGGTGAGGCCGAGGGCGATTTGTTTTAGTTTGCTGGCACATGTTCCAGTCTACTGAAAAATTCGTAGGTGCATTATTATTCAGTTTACACCTTGCTGGATCAGCATATTACCAATTCTCTGATGGAACGGTAGCAATGTTCAAACTGAAATAATGGTATGTAAGTTAATATAAAAAGTTAATATAAAATATAAATAATTTCAGAGAGAACTCGAAAGGGGGTGATACCTATGGTATGTATAGAATAATTGACAACCAGCCAAAGGAACCCCGTCCATATGCAAGTGGTTCCGTACAACTTGAAGTTGCTAATACTGCTCCCCTAGCAATTGCTGAAGATACTGCTTCCCTAGCAACTGCTGAAGATACTTCTCCCCTAGCAATTGCTGAGGATACTGCTTCCATAGCAATTGCTGACGATACTGCTTCCATAGCAACTGCTGAAGATACTGCTCCCCTAGCAATTGATGAAGATACTGCTTCCATAGCAATTGCTGACGATACTGCTTCCATAGCAACTGCTGAAGATACTGCTCCCCTAGCAATTGCTGAAGATACTGCTGCCCTAGCAATTGCTGAAGATACTGCTTCCATAGCAATTGCTGACGATACTGCTTCCATAGCAACTGCTGAAGATACTGCTCCCCTGGCAATTGCTGAAGATACTGCTTCCCTAGCAATTGCTGAAGACACTGCTTCCATAGCAATTGCTACAGATACTACTTCCATAGCAATTGCTGAAGATACTACTTCCCTAGCAACTGCTGAAGATACTGCTCCCCTAGCAATTGCTGAAGATACTGCTTCCATAGCAATTGCGGAAGTTACTGCTTCCATAGCAACTGCGGAAGATACTGCTCCCCTAGCAATTGCTGAAGATACTGCTCCCCTAGCAATTGCTGAAGTTACTGCTTCCATAGCAACTGCGGAAGAATTTAAACCTAATAGGTGTAGCAGCGAGGGTATTGATGCAGTGTCGTCGTTGACTGTTGCAGTGGGTCTGGTCTTGCCGCCGCATCATGTTCTCAAAGCAAGGAGCTTGGCACACAATGATGGCCCCAAGATAACACGATCGGAAGACGAGAAGGAAACTAAACCTTTGGAAAATTCCAAGCAAGGTTTGAAGTATGAACGACCAGAAAATCAGATGACTGATATCAATGTGTAGCGATCAATTGTAGAAGTTTGAATACTCGCGATTTCGGTGACAATCGCTTTTTGTGGACATTTATATATTTGGATTTTTATCATATTCTGCTTCCTTTAATAGTTCATGTATATATCATATAATTACTTATAAAGTACATTTTTATTGTTGTTTTACTCTGTGGTTCTACATATACTTCGACCCTTTCGTGTATATTTTTTAAAATATGAAATTCTAAACTTCCATTACATAACCTTGAAGTACCAATAGCATGAACAATTCATCATATAACTAGTGTAATGTATTAATATATTTGTTGTCTTATTATTATGATCCTCTATTAGGAATAAATTGAAACAAGATCGTATAAGTATTTAATGTTTGAACAAGAGTTATACAATTATCAAACTGTTGCTGGCTGTCTGCAGCAGAATATGCCTTATTTAATATCGCATTGCAGCATCCTCCAGTTTTGGCATACTGTATATATGTATGTTTCATTTCGTACATTTCCTGGTGTTTTGAAGTCTAGTTCCAATTATCACATAAGCTACATTTTTTGTAATATTTAGTTTTATACCTTTCCTTATATACCTTTTCTTACTTTTAAACTGCATTTCGTAATAAAATTCTTTAAAAAATAATTTGTTTTATTATAATATTATGCTTTCAATGGATTATGGTGATTTTCAGTGGAAATAACAGTGACAAATAACATTTTCATAATTTCACTGTTTTTGACGGAACTACTTACTTCAAGGAAATTATGAATTACCTCCCTGTATTGTTTGTTTAATTACATATTTACCTCCTTGATTATGTATGCTACTTGACAGCTGTCATGAATGGAGTATTTTGCTGAATCTGACATTTATTTGAGCCTCATTTACCACAATCACACGGTGTCATCTATTTAATAAACTTGCATAAAAACAGAACGTAGATCTAGTAAATACAACAAGGCAGCTTAGCAGTCATAATCTCAACCAACGGAAGTGATGCAATCCAAATATCGATTTACGGTACCTCGACTGACTGTTACACTTACGCGCTGGGAACCGTTCTCGAGATGTAAATACTGATCAAAGTTAGCCATTCTCACAAGGTCGTAAGTAATAGTGATGCCATGATCTCTCCTCACTGTATCCTGTTCTTGTCTAGTTTCAAGTATTTGGGTTCTTTACCAGGGCCCAGAATTATAACCAATACTTGCACTCAAATATTGAATTTGTCTATTAATAAGCTATTATTTGTTCTGGATTGCTTATCTAGTTGGGAAAAATGTGTAGAATTATTATTTGAATGTTTCAAATAACAGATGATACATTTTCTTTAGGCTACAAATAGTATTTAGTACCTATTTAAGATTTTTGCAATTTCTTACTCTCAAAAAACGGTGGCTAAGAACCTCAAAATGACTAAATTATATAGTTGAGTACTGAGTGCAGAGTGTAAGTATTGGTTATACATGTAATTCCGGTACAGGTTTCTTTTTGTGGTGACCATCGTAGAGCAACCTTTGGAAATCGGGATCGGTACATTCTGAATAAACTAAGCAGTAACAAGATTCTGTGACAAAAAATAATTGCAACTTGTCGACCGCTTAAATTAGTGTTTATAGTAAAATCATCAGAAACCGTGCTTCATAGATAAGATAAGATAGATTCTTAAGACGTGCAACTATATTACAACACTAGTACGTACTACATGTCTTACATCAATGGAATATCCACCAAGTTAGCCTGTAGTAAATATCCAATAGGCTATTGAACGAGGGGTGCTTTTCAGTCGGATACCACTCCCCATGGTAGAACATTTCACAACATATTTTAACCTGCGATGGGTGATCAATATATTCCAGGTCTTTTCCTCTAGCAATTACATGTTTGCGGAAGGCCTAAAGCCAATTACCACCATTCGGAGTAAGGTATCTCCGACCAAATGCGCTAATAAATATGTTATATTCATACAAGAGGCGCGTGTCGTTGGACGTTCCAAGCGTCACCGTCGGAGCAGCACATAGCTCCTTTCAGGACTGATTAGCGGACCCATGCATTATATTGTATTGTTGCTCTGAGATAACGTTACGCCCGAGATGCTCGACGGTGCGTGCTTCACCATGGTTACCAAAATTGACGTCATCAAGTAAATAGCGACGCTTCCATAAAATAAATTAATAGAAACGCGAGATATTTGATTGATCTACATCAGCTTGTAATTTCATTACTCTAGTTCCAATATTTCAAAAATTAGAAGGAAAGTCCACGAATATATTGATCACCCCTAGTATATAGGTTAGGAACTAAAGATACACTGCTAGTCTAGTGTTCAATTGGTCAGTATAGTCATATCAATTTACAATAATTATTTACTTTTTAACTTCAAAGCTGAAAATAGTAGATATTGATATAGGACAGAAAAGAACATATATTTTATTAAGACAAGTAACAAGGACATAGTCTACAACTCCGTAATACAAACAAAATACACATGATAAATGGGGTAGTAACGGAGAGAAAAGGTTTTTAAAGCTTTAAGTCAGTAAACATTTCAATGTTAAATGATTCTACGGTATATTTCACGCACACACAGACACGCACACCAAAGTCTTACACTCAAAACATACAAATAATTACATTCAACGAGTACTCGCTGACACGCACTCAAAACTTCTCACGGCACATTGGCATACACAATTGATTTAATTATTTACAATTATATTAGCAGTGTTTCTAGTTCTAAAAGCTCCCTTCAAGTAGTATGCAAGGTCACATAGGTCGTTTTTGTTATTACTACTTAATAATTCATAAAATTTAAAAACAGACGGTCTCAAATATATATTTCAATCTTATCGATCTATAATTTGGACAAATGCACACAAGTGATAGATATCTTCTATATCTTGTAAATTACATAATAAACAAAATCGTACTTGACGAGGTAATCTATTTTCTCTACATCTACCCGTCTTTATTCGTATATAATGAGCGGAAATACGTAGTTTTATAGATATACATGCATGTAGTTCATTGTTAGTAGTTACGATTGATTACATTGGCATTCACACTATGTTAAAGGAAAGAAACAAACACTGTCGCAATTAAACTATAGACGTTTTAAAAATGATGCAAATAATAGATTTGCTGACCTAGTTAACTTGTTCGTACATGTACTGTAACAATTCAAATGAGGACTTCGCAACATTAATTTCCTTATCATATAAATATTGATGTATTGTTATATACTAGTGTATAATTGAAATGCACCTTCATTAAAACAGACAATGGATGATTCAATGTTTACTATGTGTGTATTAATCTTGGTATCATGGACTATACATGATTGTGATGGATTTCTATTAAGCGTAGTGAACTCCAGCTGTGAGGAAGATGGGATGATGCATAATATGAGACCTCTAACATTGAGCAGTATATATGACAACAACGGCTATATTGGAGCTGCTTATCATTTACTTGAAAATGGTGATCAAGTTCGAGTTTCAGGACACGCAGATTTCTTGCCTCCATTTGTCTATTACGGATGCTATCATCATAAATTGACTGATTAAAGTCAGCGTGTTTACTCGAAATTATTTAACCATTTGAGATCGTATGAAATTGAACCGACACGACCTTTGTATGATTGTTTGCAAAAATGCAACATTCATTACGATGGAACATTTTATATGGGTCTCGGATTGAACAGGTGTCTGTGTGCAGACAATGCTTCTCTATTTTATGCATTCAAAGTGGCCGACACAATATGTGTGGACAGTTTCAACGACATGTTTAGAAATGTTTTCAAAGCGAGTAACCTGAACAATATTGTTATATTCGAAGTTGACAAAAGCTTGTCCAATCAGTTTAGAGACAAATCACCTAAAAGCGAATCGTTTTTGATGCTTAGTTCATTTGCTGTTCTTAATGATATAGGGAATATCGCGAAAACAGAAAATGGATTTTCCTTTGACTATGGTCGGTACGTATTATGCATCGAAAGGGATAATCCTGTCCCAGATTACGGCATAGGTTACGTTTTGTATACGGGTGGTGATCCTGTCAATATAACGACCGCTCACTCCCAATGTTTAGATCATGTAATGCGCTTGGCGACGAGACAAAGCATAGGCATTAACCCAACCATTACGGGTAATAGAAACCTTGTGATTCTTCTAGGTGATTTAATGTACCTAAGTATCTATAATTCAAAACCAACACATGATGATTCGTGTGTTATGCTTGAAATGGAAAACGGTAAACTATTTGTTAAATCAGATAAGTGTAGTTTCCAAAGACCGTTCCTTTGTATTGGCGAATTCGGCAATGCTTCCAATAAAGAAGAAGCCTGGTTGGTCGACAATGTAACGAACATTAGCAACGTAAGTTATCATACTGACGAATTTGTTGACTCTGCATATAATGGAACTGAAACTAGCTTTGGGACAATGTTACATGGTGACTACGATTGGTACGCCGATAATGATACTGCAAACAGTCATGAAAGCAATCTGAATGACGAAGAAGCCGGGTTCGCAAACAATGTTACATCAAATAGCAACGGAAGCGCAGCAAAAAACGAAGAAGAAGGATTTGTCAACTACATAATTCCGGTAGTACTATTATGTGTAGCATATTCCATATGTGTTGGCATTTTCCTTTTATACAGACATAGGAGTAGCAACAAGCTCTGTTGTAGTTGTAACAAAGCCTCAAAGCCAACAATTTCTCTTAACCATTCCACTAGCATTAACGTACCGGGTCGCACCACCGGACACACCAACTCAGGAAGTGTCTGCGTACCAGGTCGTACGGCCGGAAATGTTAACATCGGAAGTGTCTGCGTACCAGGTCGAACGGCCGGAAATGCGAACAACGGAAGTACATGTGTTCCAGGTCGCACGACCGGTCATACCAACTCTGGAAGTGTCTGCGTACCGGGTCGTACGGCCGGAAATATTATCACAGGATGTACATGTGCTGCCAGAAATGTTTAGGGCACAACAACCACTGATTGTGTCCATTGTCGCATAATTTCCACTTCTACAAACAAGGCAGATGAGTGCGTATCAAGTGACGGGGCTGTGCATGGATGTAACAATATTGGCAAGTATTGTGTTGAGACTTCTGCAATGGAACTCGAAGGTAAGTTACGATTGGTTACTTTATGTTTGTCTTATTGGGGACCACTTTCGTTTCCTACTGCATCTTTTGTGATTTGGATATATTGGAATTAATGTTCCCATACAAAACACCTCTATTATGTTTGTTATCTGTAAGTAAACTCGATATCCTAGTTGAGATATATAGATTTATTCTGTACCACGCAGATATCAGTAGAGAATCCACTTCTAAAACCGGAATGCAAATTGTATAATAATTTGCTTTCCCTAAAGTAGGGCTTAATATAACGTAATTTCCAAATAAGGGAGGTGCTGATGTACTGTCTCAGGTCTCGTTATATCAAAGACTAACTTAAAATTGTTAGCAGTATTTTTTTTGTAAACCGCTGGACATTAAAGGCAACCTGGTTTCCCTCCTTGTATATCCTCGTGGCAATTTGTAACATTAATATAAATTAGAAAAATGAAATATGTTTGATAATAATATTGTCCTTATAATGTATAATTATCAGTTTATCATTGACATCGTTACAGAATTGTGAAATTTACCGTTATTTTTTATTTTCTAAGTGGAACAAATGATGACAAGTTTATTGAAATCGATGCCTTCATGGATGTCGTAGTTACTTGGTATTACAACTCGGAAAATTCTTCTTTCGTTAAAAATGTCTATACATGAAATATAAACTTATTTCAAACATATTTTAGACAGCCCTATTTTCTGTTGACTCAGAGGCATACATCAAGGTCCCTGACTTCCGACATGAAAACTGCTTACAAATGTTATGATTCATCTTCAGAAATCGAAGAACTAACAGCTAACCAATGACGATGCGGATATAATGGGAACTGAATGATACAGCTACGAGAATATTTCGCTGGCATAGAATGAGAAGGTCGTACTCATGCATTTTTGAAATCTGCATTACAAAGCTCTTCTTATGAGCCTTTTTTCATGAAAATCGGAACTTGTTATTTTGACAAAACTGAAGTCCTATGTAAATGGTTGTTTTTAGACAGTTTATTCTTGTTTTCTCAAAACAGCGATTTTGTACTCTACTTTAATACCACTTTCTCATTCTAAGCCACCAATTTAGTCTTATGTTGCCTTCATTAACGTGGATATAATATTATATTGATCATTCATCAAATTGAATGTGTATGTATAGAACATTGGGTCATTCATCAACGTGTATATGAATTAGAACATTGATTTATTCATCAACGTCAACATAAGGAACATTGGCTTATTTATTAAAGAGACGTTCCCTATAACTTACCATATTTTCTCTATTATTACCTTAAATGAGCTTAATGTACAAAGCACTATCAATTATCATTATTTATCGCTTCCAGCGATTTATTATTATGTGGTCAAAGGGAAACAACTCGTGACTATTTTGGCTCGTTACGGAAATATATTTTCATTTTTTCTCGGTAATTGGTGGGATCTTTTTGTTGAAGATTTGAGGAGTTAAAGCTATAATTATTCTCATTTAATGTATAACATTCCTGAATCGATTTAAACGAACAAAGTTATAGGGAACGCCTCTTTAACGTATATATATATATCGTTGGCTTAGAATGAGAAGGACCTTATAAGACTTACTCAAAATCAACATCATAAGGGCCGTTTTATGAGTCTTTCTTCATGGAAATTGGAAATTGTCATGTAAACCAAACTGAAGTTTAAAAAGATTGTTTTACTAAAAGTAAAGAGTAATTACCAGACTGTTGTTTTTGTTTTCTCAAAATATTGATTTTGTAGTTACGATCTTCTCATTCTAAGCCAGCGATATATAGAACATTGAGATATTCATCAACGTGAATATATATAGAACATTGAGTTATTCATCAACGTGAATATATATAGAACATTGATTTATTCATCAACGTGAATATATAGAACATTGATTTATTCATCAACGTGAATATATATAGAATATTGAGTTATTCATCAACGTGAATATATATAGAACATTGATTTATTCATCAACGTGAATATATAGAACATTGAGTTATTCATCAACGTGTATATATAGAACATTGAGTAATTCATCAAGGTGAATATAGAACATTGAGTTATTCATCAAGGTGAATATAGAACATTGAGTTATTCATCAACGTGAATATATAGAACATTGAGTTATTCATCAAGGTGAATATAGAACATTGAGTTATTCATCAAGGTGAATATAGAACATTGAGTTATTCATCGACGTGAATATATAGAACATTGAGTTATTCATCCAGGTGAATATAGAACATTGAGTTATTCATCAAGGTGAATATAGAACATTGAGTTATTCATCGACGTGAATATATAGAACATTGAGTTATTCATCAAGGTGAATATAGAACATTGAGTTATTCATCAACGTGTATATATAGAACATTGAGTTATTCATCAAGGTGAATAAAGAACATTGAGTTATTCATCAAGGTGAATATAGAACATTGAGTTATTCATCAAGGTGAATATATAGAACATTGAGATATTCATCAAGGTGAATATAGAACATTGAGTTATTCATCGACGTGAATATATAGAACATTGAGTTATTCATCAAGGTGAATATAGAACATTGAGTTATTCATCAAGGTGAATATATAGAACATTGAGTTATTCATCGACGTGAATATATAGAACATTGAGTTATTCATCGACGTGATTATATAGAACGTTAAGTTATTCACCAAAGTGAATATCGATATTATTGAGTTATTTATCAAGGTGAATATATAGAACATTGAGTTATTCAATAAGATAACATTGAGTTATTTATCAAAATGTATATATAGAACGTCGATTTCTACATATAGACGATCGATTACAGTTGATATTTGGAGAATAAGACAAGTTCAGCTGCGCTTATTCGGTCACTTATGGTCATTTGTTTTGCTCAGTTTTGTTAACCTAGGTTATCTAGTTTTTTTTATTGCGGAAACTTAGGCTTTTCAATTTTTCGTAAGGTTATGTATAGGCATTGTTCCGTGTAATTGTGTAATGCTATATACCAGAGTCGTTCAAGAGGTTTCAGAAATAAAATCCTTTAATGATTATCGTTATTTAAATAAATTCAAACTTTGCATTTAAATAGAACAATTCATTATTGATTTTGTACTATTACTCGAGCTGCTTCCATAGTAACGTAAGTAATGGCAACCCCTGGCAACGTTATCTCTGGCCTTACGTTATTGACATGTTCTGACTTAATGTTACCTAGTCAATCAAATGACGCAAATAACATGTCACAATAATATCAATGCTTTATATTATAAATAATACAGGACTTAAATGTATAAACATGCCGAGTCGCCTTGCTAAGAATTTAAAAGTGTCGCAAAACCAAACAGAAACGTCCGACGTCTGATTCCCAACAGGTCATTCCTTCCTGTCGTAATCTGCAGCAGTATTACTGGCAGTCTGGAAGCGTTCATGATATTCAAACATCCTACTTAGTAACATGCAACGTTCTAAACAGGCAGTTGTTATTGATTGTTCTGTTTTTAAGTCTACATTTATCCTGCTAAAAGACACAAACCGACCAAATTCCAATGATTAACTTGACTAGCATTTGACGGGCGATTCTAATACGGCAACAAAAAATCATAAATTGGCATAAATAATTGATGTGGCCCATCGCAAGTTTTCCAATTAGCTATTCCTGGTGTTACGACAGATGCGATAGCAAAGTCACCGTAATTTGAAATCGAAAGGGGTTATAATTATGGCGAATATGTGTCTTAGTCTCTCAGCAAAACATCCTGCGTTTTATCAAACATCAAAAATTATATGCAACATTCTATATATGAGCCGTTCTCCAGGAAAACCGGGCTTATTGACAAAATTGTGAAAATATTGATAATTATATGGTTAAAAAGAGGAGACGTTTATGAAAAGTTTCTGAAAATTTGAAAAAAATATTCCATAAACTTACAAAGTTAAAGACTTTTTAAACCAACCACTACGACCGTCTTTATAAGTGACGTCGCGAACGTCATTCTCTACGTTATTGACGTAACGTAACATAGCATTTCAATGATACGGTATCTGATATATCTTTGACGTAAACTTTCAAAATTCTGGCAGATCTTATAATCATATTCTTATTTTAATAATACGTGTCCAGTTTGTGAGTATTTACTTCCAGGGAAAAATAGCAAGTGTTTTTAGCCACTTTACCCTTGTTTTCCTTGATATGAGTACTTTTTTGAAATCGATCACCATAGCAACAACAGACGTTATTTTAACACGATTTTAAAGAAAACTTGAAGCTAATGGATAGTACTATACTATCCAATTACTTAAATATGAAATCAAAGGGCACGATTTTTCCTCATTTTAGACATTTTTCTAACTCTTATACTCCGATACGCCCTGTGACTCCATTGATAAAGTGTACATTATTTTCGTAAGTGTACACTTTTTGATTTGTAAGAAAGTTGTTTGTACAAAACATTTACTCAAAAAATAATTGGTTAATCATGACAAATCCGCTTATAACTACATGAACAGTTAAATAAATGACATACTGTAAAATCAATAATATTAGAGGGCCATTTAATTTCGTTAATTTTGTGGATGATTTCAACCACGAAAATCCTTTAAATTACATTGAACTTTCCACGAAATGGTCTTTTTCACCAAATCCACAAATTTTGTCACATTGGAATTAAATTATTTTTACTCGTCAAAAACATGTAGCTAGAAAATTGTAAGTCCACCCAAAGATAGTGCAATATTAGACTGTACTACTGTAAAACCATCTTATTTGTGGCTTTTACTCGAATCAATAGTGTAGATAACTAAATCATGAATTCCAATATTCTTGATTTATTTAGGCCAGAACAAATTTTAGAGAAATTGTTTATTGTTTTGTAAACTGCAAAATGGGGAGCAAAATTTATATCATTGTAATGACCAAGAAAAGTAGAAATTAATTATAGCAATTGAAGCAAAGTTACAGAATATTCATACCAAGCAAAATTTATTTTCTTATTATTCCCAAGAAAAGCAGTGCTTTTACAGTATTTTTAACAATTAAGCGAATTTAAGATTTAGCTGCAAAAATTAATTGTGCAATTAATTACATGTACAAGAAACCTGATTATATACAGAATACAAATAGTTACTATAATTGTCTATCAGGTGAACTTTATTCTATATAATTAATATGACTGTGAGCGTCAACATGGGCAGTACGAATATAGCCTTGTTATGTGTATTAGAAATAAAACAATACCAATAAATTCATAGAAATATGACAATTGTGAAAATTAGATGCATAAAAGTCTACCTTTGTGCACTAAGTCCTTTATCAATGAATGAAGAAAACTAGATGCAAGTGTATGATAAGCACTTATAAGGTGTATAAACACATTGACACTTGTGTGAATTTTAATCACAAGCTAATTAAACCTATGAATAGACATTTTTGGACAGTTAACTTAATCCCTTTGGTACATTATAGGCCAAGCACATTTTTACATTAGAACTATATTTTCTATGCTGCGAATGATGCTCTGTTCATGGATTGTGCAAGGAACTTTTGGATAACCATGGTCTCTCTGGGGATCATTTTGCTTTTTGTCGGAGTATAAGTCAGATACAGAACTTGTTATCGCTCAAAAGTGTTTTCTTACAAGTGTTATTGTACAGTTTCGGAAGGACGAACAACATATTATCCTCGGCTTTGCCTCGGACAATTATGTTGTTTGCCCTTCCGAAACTGTACAATAACGCTTGTAAGAAGACACTTTTGAACGAAAACTAGTACTGTATCTAATACTTATTGCGTAATTACAATAAAATGTCATTAAGCCCGGTTTTCCTGGAGAACGGCTCATATATATATACGAAAATAGCATATAAAACAGTATTACAGAAGAAATTACAATATACCTAAATTTATTGAATTATTAACCTCAGAAAATAAAACTGTTATCATAAACCTTTCAATGTTCATTAAGAAGTCTTTAGAATTAAGAAATAGGAGATACTTATTATGAGTAGCATTATCTTCTCCTCACTTAAGGCATATAAATTTGTAATAATTTGAGAATTTAATTGTTCAATATTTGAATCGCATATATAAGATATTTGAAGAATTATGTGCACAATATAATGACAAAAATATACATAATTAAGCCTGTGACATGTGTATGCATGTGTGTTAGCGTGCGTGTGTGTGCGCGTGTGTGAATGCGTGTGTGAGCTTGTCTGAATGCATGATGTGTGCGTGAATGATATTATGCTAGTATACTTTTGTAATTGTAAGTGTATTTGTATATGTATTGTATTGAGTGTAAACTCATGGGCATAACGCCTAATGTTTCTCGAAATAAACCATATCTTATCTTTTGGTCGATCAATTCGAACCCCGGCAAAAGTACTTATATATTGCTGGAACCTTTGGGTCTTAATTGCGTGTGGCAATATCAAGGTGTAGGAAACGTTAATTTATTTTTGAAAAAGTTAGAGATGTCTTTATTCAAAATTGGAATAGTGAACTTCAAATTCAACAAGAGCAAAAACCTATAATCTATTAGCAGATTTTCGTTTTCAACCATATTTACATATTATTGCCACTTACAAATTTAGAACTTGTCTAACGCGATCAGCAAAAGCCTGCCTAAGTACCATTTCAAGAACACAAATGTAGATGTTGTGGCAGTTTAGAAGATGAATTTCATTTCGTTCTAGAGTGCCCAGTATACAAATATCTAAGAAAATTATACATTAAAAATACTATTGGAAAAATCCTAATGTTTTGAAATTTGCAGAACTTTTGAACAGTGAGAATAAAAATATATAAAAAACTTATCATTGTTTGTCTACAAAAGTTTTGAAATAAGGTCTCAAATGTACTTTTGATAATACTGATTACCCCATTTAACACTGTTCTTTTTTCTGTTCTTTCTTCTTTTCATTTTCTAAATACCAATATTTATAACTATAGTTTATACTAATTATGTGTTTCGTAATTACACGCTGAAATTGTTTATTTCCGTTGAAAAAGTTTATATATACGAGGGTTGTCCCAGAATAGTGTATAATTCTTGATTTATTTACTCCAACATAATGATATAAGTTTATAATTTTGCATGGACATTTCTACTGGTACTCGTCAAATGCACACACGTTGAATGTTTTTGGAAGATATGTAATGAAACTTGGCTAGGATGTCATGAAATAATTTCTCTAAAAGACGATTATAATTTGGGCATATAGAACTTGATAGTTTTTAAGAAATAACGGGATTATATGGTATTCTGGGACAACCCACGTATATACGTTATTTGTGTACATACAACCACCATTGACATGTTTTGTTTATATTTGTATATATGTTTGTGGAATGGTAGGCTAATAGCCTTTTTCTGAATAAAAGCTATCTATCTTTATGTATATATAACATTATGCTATGCATTATTGTGTATATTATATAGACTGTTGAGTTATTCTTTAATGTTGATATATAGAAAATGTTTAATATACATCATAGGATTATATATCAACGTGACTTTATAATGCATGTGATTAATCCTTAACGTTAATTATTATAAAGACAATACACTATACATAAATCGGCTATAGAAGACAATTTATATCAAGGTTAATAATTTATAAATGTACATTCATGTACGTATGGTGCAATGTAAGTAACAATGCAGTGTGTTTATTCTTCAAGCCACTTCTAACACAATACTTTTACGGATCTGACTCATTGAAATTCGAGGAATAAACAATTGAACCAACGGAAGCCTGTTTCGAAGATAATGATGTATTTATAGTACACAATACATTAATATTAAATTGAGGATCTTGCATGAGTGCTCATTACATACGAGGTTATTATACAAGTGGACAAAGCAATATGACACGAGGCTTTAGCGATGACTTAAGCAGACATACTATGTATTTGACTCCTGAAATTCGAAAGACAGTATTTTTAAATCACACTCAGTCCGTGACGAGGGTGATGCATTTAGATGTTTTCATTTACCAAGGTCCTGCTATTCAAATACCTGAACCAATGATTTAATTTGATTCTTCCGTCTGGTTCTCTGATATTCCACTTCCAAAAATGGTTTCATGCAATAATAATTATGTATTAAATAGAGCCACGAACCAGGACAACTATCTTGAGGCACACTTCATTCAAGTTGGCGATCAGCTGACAAAACTGAGTTCACACCGTACAACACACTGCGTAGATGGCAGGTCCGTTGTGTAAGGCATGTCCAAGCGCATTTTGTGTTTTTTTCCAAGGGTAAGTATTTGTTATATTTTGTGTGTTTTTCGTTGCCTTTGAGAGTGATTACTTACATGTGTCGTTAAAGCAATGAATAAACAATTAGTACATACAATTTATATTCCCAGTAATACCATATAACTCGATATAACAGTTTGCATGTGTGCGGTGTTTGCAAAACTTTGAAATATCCGCATTTTTCGTTGAATACTCGACTTAATTTGTGGTCTGGAACGATTCGAAATCATCGGATGATAACTTCAATCCTTCTAGACATGACAAAGATACACAAAGTTACGAGGGTTACCAGGGTTACACATATACGTGAAAATAGTTACAAACTAAGTGATTAATATAAAAATGTAAAATGAAACAAATAATCTGAGTCAATTAAAATTGTAATACATGTCCGAGGGGTGATCCACAAATACGCTTTCTTCACATCTATGGTATGCCATGAATATTGATGCAATTGTCTGTGATGTTATCAGATCGACATGTTACAAATACCAGTCTTAACGCATTTCATTAAACATTTAAAGAGCTGTTTAAAACGTTAAAGGAACCATAGATTCTAACAACTTGTTAGCTAAAAAGGCATTGCCTCATCGTAAAATCTACATGTAAAATGTATCGAATGAATAAATTAGAGCGTTTTCTCGAGTACTTATTGACCACCCTCGAAGTATTATGAAACACATACAATCCCCGTCAAAGGGGTAGATCGATCACGTGGTATTGTCTATGATTTTAACATCCATTCAACCTCCCAATTCTTCATATCAAACTTCATCTTATTTCTATCTTTACTTCTCTCCACACTGCGCCTCTTTCTACTATGTGAGATCGTCTCAATAGTGTAAGGTGTAGTAACCAGTCTACTCCAAGACGGACACACGGAACCAGACCATTGTTCCACCTTCCGTTGTAACGTAATCGTGACGTCATCTTCGTCAGCTTCTGGGTCCAGGAACAACGTCAAGTCTGTCACTTTCTTGTTATACATCATCAGTATCTACAATGTACACGAATAATAACAATTATTGAGAGATAAACATATGATAAAAAATCAAAATGCACCACTTTAATATGGTTTCAACTTTTTGAAGGCACGTGGAACCAGACTAGTGTTGTTATGGTGATATCGCCTTCACTAACTTTCGAGTCCTTTTATTGACTCCCTATATGAATATATTATTAGCGTTTGTTCATAATGACAAGGAATATGATCGATATGATAAAAAACACGACATGAAGATGTCTTTTCACACAACTTAATAGTTCCATCGAAAGAACTTGGAAACTGGAAAGGTCAAATGATAAAACCATAACCTAGTATATACTTGCATATTTCCAAATATTCTCGAAAGCAGATGCTTGTTGCATGACACAATGAGGCAAGCGTTGTGTGTCTGCTGCTAAAATTTCATTGACGTCACTCTATTTTGAAACGTGCTTTTAACGGCACTGATAACACGGCAGAATTGTGACAAAAAGACGCTGCGAGTAGTATTTATCTTTTCCTAAAATTTATGAAAGTCACCTACTGAAACTTAGCGTTACCCACGGCGACAATATAGAATCTGCAGTATAAGCTTTTGAGAAGCATGTTTAACCAATTTATTGTCAAAAAGAGAGTCCTAAGAACGGTTTGTAGTAGATCCGAAAAGAACACCTAGAGTATGTTTAACGCAGTCATTCAATGCGACGTTCAAAACTGCAAGCATTATATGGTGAGTTAAAATTTTAGCTGTGGGACTATGTACAGGTCACTTAAGTATGTCGGCGTAAACTTATTCATTCCAACCATTTAGTAATGCATGCACTTCATAAATTACCTTAAGGACGTTTCTCAATGCATTGACATCTTTAGCATTTTCAAGATATACGTTGACATGTCCTTCAGCTCTCCATGCCAATTCTTGTTCAACTATCTCCAGGATGGGACTAGGGTTGTCTACACCACCAAACAGAAGTTCGTCTGTATCCTTATGTGTGTACCTAGCCGTTATGACAGGCACTGCAAACAAAACATCAATACTAGTCACAATTTTATTGAACACAAACGTTAATATATTGTAATAAGAATTACTGATGTTGGTGTACGTTATAATAGCCACGGTGACGGGTCCCATAATATACTCTAGCAGTAATAGAATCCGGCAAAACTGAATAACTGTGATACCCAGTGTATATTCAAAGGTCAGGTAAAGTACGTAATTTGATTAATCATTTTGAGAAGCTGCTTGCAAACCGTGTATATCCTTACAATGTTCTAGATGCATGTCTATTATTGATCAGTTTCGATAAATATCAAGTGAAGTAGCTATATTTCGAACATTCACATTGTGGATACATCTAGTTAGGATGTCGTTACATTGGCTCCAGCAGAAATGCATCAGGAAAAATCAGAAATGCTTCACCAAAACATTTGCCTATAACAGTTCATGTTTACTATTAGTTTTTAAATGTAAATTAAATTAATAAATGAATGACTAACTCATGAGAGAATAAATCTGTGTGTTCTCGATGCAAATATTATCATCATGACAAGCTAGTGAATGTACGGATGATTCGTGGCTCTCAGTGTTGAATATTGAAACCTTGTTCAACAACGGCTGGAATGGTACACTGGCCCTCTCCAAATAACGTAACATCATGTTAGTACATCGGATCACCTTGTCTTTCCAGATTTCTCCTAAAGAGAAAAAAACGCTCATTAATTATATATTTCGTAATTATAACTCATACGTTCACTTATAAATAGTAATGTATTTGAACAGTATTGGGTAAGAGATTGTGTCATCCCGCATTTTTGCGGCGGGGACTTGTGTTCTTTATCATTTATATGGGTTGTGTTTGGGCATTGCTCCGTGTAGTTGTGGTATTACTGCTTTCTGTGCTCGCCTGGTTAGGTTGAGTGCCGCCTTCCTTGTATGATTTCCTCATACCTTTTTCTGTATCAGTATGAACACTCGATGCTGTTCTTAACAGAAACATGATCATTGGTCAGTAATACAAACTATATAGAGACATTTGTCACTAAACCTGCATGTTTATGTTGGTATTGTACTTTTATGGGTCAGGGGTATATATCCTGAACACATTTGGTGTCCTTTTTTCACAGTGTAAGTTGCTTGTACATAAACATCTAGTTCAGTCGGCGAATCAATCGATGGTCATAAAGCACTTTGTCTCTTTATCAATCACAAAAGGAATAATGGAATGCTTATAAAACAGTTAACTCCGATTTAACAAAATACAAATGTGGGTTTTTTTGCGAGAAAATGAGAATCCAAAAAGTATTACATAAAAAGCCTACCTGCGCTAGGACATCCACCACATGTGTTAACAATACAGTTTTCTATTTCCGGTAATATATCCTTCCGCGGTAATTTGCCGGTACCAGCAGCAGAGGTTAGGCGTCTCTGTAATACTTGGCTAACATTGTATCTCCAGGCGTGTGTCTCTGCACAGAACACGTCATGTGACTGCGAACAATATCTGTATAGTTATAGACAAGAACAATTAGAATCACGTGACTGCCGACAATATATGTATAGTTATAGACAAGAACAATTAAAATCATGTGACTGCCGACAATTTATGTATAGTTATAGACAAGAACAATTAGAATCATGTGACTGCCAACAATATATGTATAGTTATAGACAAGAACAATTATAATCATGTGACAACCGACAATATCTGTATAGTTTTAGACAAGAAAAATTAGAATCATGTGACAACCGACAATATCTGGACAACAAAATAATGAAACCAACACTCAAGTAAATATGTACGATTAAACACACGACTAACTATTGTTCTGCAAGCATTAGGAAAAAATGAATAAGGCGCCTACAATAATAAATACGTGCAAACAAACTAGCCAGACCCCCGTGGAAATGTTCCGTCTATTATATCATGTCAAGTTATATTTACAGAAACAGATATAAAAACGAATAAATTACATGTGTATGAAGATGGGCGAACTTACTAAACCAGTTTGTTTGATACATGCATGCATGCAAGCTATCTTAATTCCGAAAATACTTAGATGGAAACATTAAACTAAAAGGACTACTCAGTACTACGAAAATTTGTTTGGTACGTCGTGTACGTTTTGTGGACAATTAATTGTGAAAATCCAGCCCCTAACCTACATGGTTTAAGGGAAGCCATTTTCCTTCTTTAATATAGTGCACCAAACAAAGGGATTAGCTTTATCACATTTTCTGCATTCCGTATATCGTGGTTGTGTGACGATTCATCCTGGAAGAAGTCCATTGACTCAGAGATGGATAACGACGCATGACAGTGTCTTTTCTAAGTAGCAACAAGATCCGCAAAGACAAATCCCCCAACAAATCAAAGCACTGACATTACTGATGTGAGGTGTACTGATGCCATTATAACCAATTAAATAAAGGCTGGCTCAACATGCTGTGTCAGAGTTCTGATAAGCACAGACTCACTCGAATGTTTGTGCTGCTCTCAAGACACCAAGCGTCGGTGTCAAGATGAATGACTGGGTAGTCTCCATACAACTGAATACACTGGGAATTAAAACACAACGAACGCCATCCCCCTGCTATAGAAACAGGACTAGGTAGAAATATATTAGGTAAATTAAATAAAGGGAGGTAATTAATAAGATAGAACCATGTCATGACTTCTTTTGGTTGAATGAAATAATTCAAGAATTGAACCAGATAGAATTATGTTTTCATGTCACAGCACTTCTCCTTGATGCCATATACATATATATTTAAAGTCGATCAATTGAATTTAGGTGGACAAGTGGTCCAGTGGTAAGGGCTATTGACTACTGATATGACTACTGGTACTCCCGCCGGATCAAGAGCAGAAATGTTTTTCGGAGTAACATAACTAAACTTACGAACAGACTTTCGGACCATACTCAGCGTAGATGAAAAGTTACCACCCTATTGACAAATTTCAATCATAACCATGTGTTTGTTATTACTTGTATCATCAAACAGAGCTCATAAATTGATTACCAGGGAACTTACATAAATAAATATTTATGGCAAGATAAATACTTTTATGCAAGTACCGCGTGTACCGTTTTCAGAATTTATATACGCCCCAGTGCTGGACCGGTTTTTAGCAATATAATATACGTTCCGGTACGGTACGGGTTTTTAGCACTATATTTTGTCTTCACGACAAGTCTTTTTCACGCATGAAATATACTGCGAAGAAAAACATTTTAAAACGCATGTATCGTTGAAATTTGTAATTAACGCTTTGGAAATACTATACGTAGAACTAGTTCAGCTTTCCGCCACCAGTGAAAACATGTTGTTTCTATTTATAGCATCATTTTTTGTAAACAACATAATTAGGTCATAGTTAATCGGGTTCCCTGTTGTAATCCGTACTCGCCCGCACTCAATATTATTGTGCTATAAATAGAATATGGAACACGTTCAGGTCATAGTCTATTTTAATTGAGTGATTTTATTAAAACCGTGGGATTACTTTATCTGCCTTGACGGTTAACAGGCCTTTGGTAGTAGGAATTAAGTCCATGCGGAATGATTTGCCATAAATATCCTCTAAAAAAAAAATCTGATATAATTTTTGTTCTTAATATTAATAAATGTTGGTAATGTAAACAAATCGGGTTTAATGATAAGTGTAACCTATGTAGCATGCTTGTAATATTGTTCAAATCATAGAACTATTTATTTGCGTAGGCCTAAATGCGTTAACTTGGTAGTAAGCCAAACAAACGGTAATATCATTGGCTGGCCTACGCCACACAAAAACTAACACAGAAAACCAATCTTTTGACTTACCCAGGTTCATCAAGATCGAAATTAAAGTAGAAATAATCATAGCCAAGTACTGGTTTATTACATATCACTGGATCTGATCTAGCAGTCACCACGGTTCCACCTTAAAATACATTCATAATACAAGTACATTGTAATAGAACTGTTATATGTTAGGTTAGTAATTTTAGTTGTTCTTTATATATAATTAGCAATGAATTATATCCCTTCGATCAATCGATCTCTAAAATTAAGGCACCGACAGTATAAATACTATATTTGAAGTTACGTACTCAATTTTTCGCGTACTATGGTCAAGACATCTATATAATAATGTAACATGTAACCTTATTTGTTATAATGGTGCTGCTTTAAACTAACTTAATAAGAACGGAAGATCGGCTTTAACAAATCATTACGATATTTACCATTTAATATAAGTGATTCAATGTGGAGTAGTCTACTAAACAAGTTGGTATTTCCACTGTCCCAGACATCAATTGGTCGATTATCGTCATCTGTCATTGGCCGGAGTTCAATATACAATCTATCCATTTTACACCCTATACCGATCGCTAAACGTTGCATTCTGAGCGTCTTGGCGACCTTGATCAAAGCGAAGCCCAAATCAAACAAACTGTCTTCATTCGTCGGTTTATTTGGTTTGATTTCAACAGCTTGTCCCATTTCGTACCTTAAACGCTCTTTCTCGTGTCTAGTGGCTATATTGTCTATATTTACTGATCTAGGTCGGTAACCGGAACCGGAAATGACGTAAAAGCCGCCGCCATTATCATACGCCTCGTAACTTAGATCAAGCAGACTAACAAGAATAGCATCTAGTCTTATAAAGCGCTTGCCCGGGCTGACGAAATGACTCAATCGGAAATGTTCGGCGATGTAGTTAGTACTTGTTGAAACATCAAAAAGCAAGGGTTTCCTAGATTCGATCTTCATCACATCCGGGTAATCATATTCGTCTTCCTCTCCAAGCGGAAGTGGAACACCGACCAAATTCGCCTCCGGAAATTGGACCAGGTGAGTTTGTAAACCATCTTGTACCTTAACACAAACTTCGATAAAATCAGAAGAGCTGTATTTGACAAAATCGAATCCTGCCAAAATCGCCATCTGTGCAAACTCTTCCATTGTTAAGGCAGAAGTAGCAGATAGACTGATTCGTGCCGCCCTGTCAAGAGATAATGAAATTAACACAATGTTTGGCGTCTTGGAAGGGTTATAATATTCATATTGAATTTATCAAAAAAGTTAAATAAAATGCTAGGATATGTCGACTTTATCCATCGAGTTTGATTAAGTCAATATGTGTAATGTGCAAACGCATTGTTTCTTACCATGCGTCGCTTCTAATACTTTGAACTGCACCATGTCAAAGCCCTATGCCTATGACGTTTACTGCTTTATAATCTAATATATAATGTAATGCAATAACTTTACTTCCGCGACGTCAACTACCGGTATAAGCACATTGTTAACTAAAATAGCAAATGCATGCATGGTTTCTACATTCATAGTCAGGTAATAATGATATTTGCATACCTCCCTTCTTGGTACAGCTCAGACGAACCATCCTGTGTAACGTTCATAAACAGAGCTCTCTGGACTTCAACTGGTTAAATAAGAAAACATACGTATTATTCACATTATACAAAGGCGACCACGTACTGGCACTGGTACTATGCAACTGATCTACTAACAGCTAAGCGTACACACTGTACATAAATTAATGGAAGATTATCTCCCGTTTTATTAATAACGTATTTCCCTTTGTTTAAACTATAAGTAGCACTAGATTCTTTCTATGCACGTCTTTATTCATTTACCGTTGTTACTCTGGTTGTTGTTACATTCAGCTGCGATTCCCCATACACTATTGAGCAATACATATTCTAAAAGTCCTGGATAATTTCATTGAATAATGGTCATGGTAAAGCAAACATACAATAACAAAATATCCCGTGCGGTTACTTCCCGTAGCCCGCCCATGTCTTCGTACGGAAATGATAATGCAAAGGAAGTTAAAAGATTAAGTAAAACGATGAATTCACACCAGTTTAAATAAGACATATAAAGGAATATATCATGGTGTCAAAAATGTAAATGCATGATTTGCAATGTCGTTCGTTGCATTAGTACTTTTCTTGTTGATTAATGAATGAAGATATACCAACCGTTTCCGCCAGCTATGACAACAAGTCTCTGCAGTCTGGTTGCTAGCCTCATCTGCATCGTTCTGGTACCACACCACGCCCAATGGTCATCATGGTTACCAGAAGGTGTAGTACAGCTCTCGCATTGTCTCGTTTCTACACCACACCAAGCATCTGGCGGACCTTCCTTAGCAAATGTGACATCGGCTAGTGGATATTCGACCAACCTGAAATTAGTATAAAAAAGGCATGAGAAAATCCGACAGGGAATGTAGCACTCAACCCAACCAGCCGAGCACAGAAATCATAAACACTACGACACAACTACCCTGAGCAGAGTCTCATTGAATGAGTATACATTAACCATGATTTGAAGAGTATCTATACATGTTTACGACCGACCGGGGAGAAGGCAAAGCAGATGCAATGTATGAGTTGACGTGGTCATCCATGTTGTGTTACCAACATGAATGACCTATTAAATATAAAACCAAGATAAGAATAAAATGTAAAACATGAAAAGGGCAGAATGACATGTATGAATCATAAATCAACAAACTATGTACATTACAAACAAAATTGTGGGGTTTCCGTACGAAAATGGCCCCTAACAAAACTTAAACTTCCTAGGATAAAATTTCCACATAGTTGGAAACACTGAAATAACATATAAAAATCACAATCAAGTTGTAAACAGTTAAACGTATTGAAATCTGTGAGGGGAGAAAGAGGAAGGTGGTGGGAAAAAGCGTAGAATTAAAATAAAACTTTGCGGTTTCAACAAAAACACGTTTATGGCGGCTTGTTTCCAAAAAAGAACTGGCAAAAACTTGTCAAAACCGGTTCTGACCAGTTCAAGGGACTGATAAAGTCCATAAAACGTCCCATTTTTCCGTAAATAGATAATAAAGGTAACTACAGTTGTCTCCCCTACCAGTCTTAAAGTGCGTTATGCCTTTGCATAACTTGTATTTACGACCGACCGGGGAGAAAACAAAACAGATACAATGTATGAGTTGTCGTGGTCATCCATGTTGTGTTACCAACATGAATGACCTATTTAATATAAAACCAAGATAAGAATAAAATGTAAAACATGAAAATGGCAGAATGACATGTATGAAACATAAATCAACAAACTATGTACATTACTAACAAAATTGTGGTGTTTCCGTAGGAAAATGGCCAATAGATAGGGACCCTTGTATAGGAGGCCTGCTTGTATTTATTGTAAAGTTTAGCTAATAACTTTCAAAATCGTTTGGTTTGAATAGCGAACTTGTCGAATTGTTCTAAACATACTTCACATACTTCAAAATAACACAGTGTAAGTATTTTTGTAATTCATGTAAAACTTAGATACGAATTATGCAAACATTTTAAATAAGATAATAGTGTTTCATTCAGACCCTTTGTAAATTGTTATAATTTCCATGTCTGTACCCTTACTTAAGGCTGACCCCGGTCACGGTAGTTGTCCGCTGAACTAGCTATAAGACAAGCACCACCATACCTTTTAAATCGTTCAACATCATCTTGACTGACTTTACCAGTTGCAGCACCACATGCTTCGTTCATAGATAACCCTGCTGGATAGGAATCATGAAGATCGAGTGCTGGAGCCTTACCATGGTCGTGAACTTCTCGAACCGCAGTACCTGACATATAATATAGACCACGTTTCTAGATGAATTTTGTAACAAAGTGCCGGTCATTTAAGTGTTGACGAATGGCCAATTGTGAATTAAAGGAACACGAGGTTAAACTATTATCAGCTGAAACAGGTATTATATTAAATAATAAAGACATATGAGCCACGTCATGTGTGTTACGTTACGTAATGAGCTGCATCATCAAACTTTCTAAAGCAATCATAGAACGTATAGCATTACGGTAAACATTCGTTCATTATGAATAGACAAAAACAAACAGCATTAATTCACCTAGATCTTCTAGTTTTTCCTTCACCATAGAATGTTCAACATGACCCGATCGTCTTGTCCTGGATAACAGAGACCGTTTCCTTACATTGGAATGAAATTTCTTCTCCACACACATTGATACAAACTGATTACTGGCCTCTACTCGCTTGAATTTTGAACACACAGCAAGCTCGCCTAAACGCTTGACAACAAAATCACTGTCCTCTAAAATTGGGGAACTCGTCCACGATGCTGTCGGTTTTGTGACGGCAACTTTTGCACCTCGACCTTCACCGAACACGGACGAGCTACCATATACACCGTCTGGATGTTCTGACGTTGGTTCGTCCAAAGCTTTGAGTACGAATAGCTTCCCTGTGGAAAAAGAGCATGCATATACAAGGTAACCATTGTACTGTAAATTATTACTGCTAGATGTAATAAAAATCATGCGTTTCTATGTCAAACCCATTAAAAGAACTCAAATTCGAGTGCTGAAGTATGCATGTTTAGATCACCTTTGAATTATCGCCACATGAAACATGAAGTATGCATTGCTGTCATCAAATATATCACATACTTTAGGTTATACTGTGTCTTCTCTATAAATTGAAAATCACGAAAAATATTTCGGGTTTGAAAAATGACTACTTAGAAAGTGTCTGAATGTTTAAATTTCTACATACTGTCGGGCCATTCTGCTTCCACAAACTTGGCAAGGCGTGTGACTGCTGCAGCTAAATCAGCGTTCATCTGACGTGTGGAACATGCGGTTACATTATCATTACCGGCTTTAGAGCAGTCTACACACTGTCTACCTGGTCTCCCACACCAGCTTGCACCATCACCTTCATGTTCAAACATGATATAGTCACCGTACAGTTGATGCAGACTAAAATATTAAAGTTATTTTATTTAGGAAGTTCACCTTAGAAACAAACCAGTAACTGATTGTTTTACTTTTTGTTGGTATGAAAATGGTTGTTAAACCAAGAAAATGTTTGTTTTACTTTTTCGTTGACATGAAAATGGATGTTTTTACATGCGTAGGTAGCGTGTTCAATCGACATATTCTAACTTATTATTCAATGAAAGCGTGTAATGTATGTTTAGGCCACTCAGATGCATTGTGTCACAGATTCGGGAAAAGTATCCAAGATCGCTTATTTATTCATATATAGGTGGCGTAGAACACTTTGCACGGACCTGTGCATTATACAACGTGATGGTTACATTCATACACACCGAGAGAAACGTTCACTATCTCGACGGATAGGTGAACTAGGAGCGTGACAGACTTGTTCCATACTCTCATCAATAGCTAACTCTACCGGACCATGACAATCGGCGTGACAGTGTCGCATCAATGTCTGGTTTAACATGCTCAGCTTCCTTGTCAGACTGTTCATCAGTTTTACATTCCTGGGAAATAAAAACAATATGACGTAAGTGTTAAACCATTACAGTCATGTTTCTTGTCTAAACAGCGACTGAACATTCAGTAATAGGCTGATTTATACAACGAATACCGTGTAACATCACAGCTTACAGTTCAGATAATATTTTATATAGGTAAGAGTGCGCTAGCGACCGTGGTTGCTAATCCTTAAAGAATACGTTTCAAACTCTAATCAATTGTTTGCTCCAAAGGCTTAAAACGAAACAAAACGTGTGTTTTGTGCCTTCGGTCAGCGCCAAACTTTACATACTGACGAATAAAAAGGTAACTGATGTACTAATACGAAACTATATTGCGAGAATAAGTCTGGATGAATTACCATATCTGTATTCCAAATGCATCAACGCTGAAGTCAGTCTCTGCCACCGTTACGTTGCTGTCAATGGCAACCGTGCTCCTATGACATCTGGTCACTGTGTCTGACGTCGATATCACATTGATCGTCGGCCGTAAACTGTAAAATATTGAACAGAAGATTATCAGAAATGCATGTAAAATTACTACTAGAATAGACAATAGTAATGTAATCCTCATTTAAGCTTGTACTGATTCATTTCAGATGTCTTGTGAAACAAGTTCTTTCAAAACGCTATTGCTGGTGAAATCCATCAACTAGGGGTTATAGAGAGGGTAGCCACCTTGCCCTTTATGCTGAGCTCCTAGCAAGGACATTGCTTGTGTATTTGATGTTGTCTTAGGTATGTAGCGCCCTGGGAATCCAATCAGGGGTCTCCAGCACTCGAAGCGGACCCTCAACCACCTTTCAATAGAGGTGGTCCATAGCTTGAAGGTTTTGTCTGCGATACACCATCTACGATACACATGTACTTGCGTTTATATTTAGTTATAGTAAACTACAATAAAGTTTTGATATGCAATACGCGGGAAAACCAGTTTTCTGTGTTGTTTCATAGTGAAAATCGGGAGTACACTGCCGTGCATATCAGTGATCGCACTCTTTTGAGAAAAAAATGAGAACAATTGTATATCGCAAGATCTTCATCACTCTGCAAGTATTGTAGGCCTATATCCGCGAAATTTCGTTATTGTAGTTTCTTATTTTCGCCATGGTGGTTATCAAATTGCAAACGTAATATGATTACCTACCTGACGTGTATTGGTGGTGCTAGGTTCATATCTACATCTTTCATAGCCCAGGATATTGACGGTGTTATTGTTAGGTTCTGGAATACTGTGAAAGTCGCATTTAATGTACCATTGGTATTCATACTCTGTTCTGATGACGTCACTGTCCAGTCATATTTAGACACCTCGTTCTTTGATGGTTTTCCTTCCTCAAATGTTTGACCTGAAACAGTTAGAATATGCAAATGTTCATGTATAGTTGATTATGCCAAATGTTTATAATACGATGTAGTTTGTTGTGGATCGAAAATTACCAGATGTCGCCACAGAGTAATTTTCCTACCTACTCCCGCACCTAAAAGGGTCTTGGGGGATCGCACACTATTTTACGTTATGCCTATCAAGTTATTTGAACAAAATGTGAGTATATGTAACCATGTCGTCAAACATGTGATAAAACTATAAACAGGTATGAAACAATGTGTCTTATGACGTGGCACACATCTTGTCGTTACTAACGTCAAAAAAGGTATGAGAAAATCCGACAGGGAAGGTAGCACTCAAGCCAACCAGCCGAGCACAGAAATCAGAACGACACAACTACCCTGAGCAGTGCCCACAGAAACCAATGCCAAAACGGCGACCAAATGAGGCACAACAACCCTGGGGCGTGACCTAGGTTAAAACACTAAGGACAGTGACCTAACGTTATGCAACCTAAAGCGGCACAACTACGACTTAACCTAGTTAAAATGTGGGCAAGGTAGGAACGGGGCGGGAAATAATATTACATATTCCTAGCAACTATATACAATGAGCAATGCCCACACATAAGCCAATAAACAACCAAAGATCCAAGTCCCCGCCGATAAAATGCAGGATGACCCACATTCACAAGGAAATTATCAAGTCTATAATCAATTTGCATGGAGGTTGGAGGAATATCTTGTCGATACGTTGGTTAAAAAAACAGATTCAGATCTCAACGACAAAATTGTATAAAACTTGTCCAAAAGTCGTTGATCAAGGATATTAAGTGTGTAATGCACTTCACTGATAGGCTCACGATTTCCCATAACATTCAACGAAGTCAAGCAGTACGCACGTATTTAAAGCGTTCATCATGTACTAGTCTACTAACCATCACAGTAATATGACGCATAATTATACTACAAAGAACTAATACAAAATATTTGATTTGCTTACTTATCACTGTGCGTCCGTCTGCTTCAAAATCTCCTATATAATCAGCAGCGTTCTTAGTCGCAGATTTCAGCGCAATGTTTGCCTGGCTCTCGTAGTCAACCGTAAGTAAAATTGGCGGGAAAGTTTTGAACTTGGCAATCTCTGTCTGGAATATCTTTGATGGTTGGGTCCGCCACAATGTAGCTGTCTTCGTCAACGTGATTTCTTCTTCAGTATACAAACTTGTAAATGTATGCATAAATCATTTATAAATAGCGTCTTAATTACGTTTATACATATCGCTGGCTTAGAAGGAGAAGATCGTACGTACTAACATTACAAGGCGCTTCGTAAACAGAAATTGAAACATCTTGTTTTACCATAAGTAAAAAGTAATTTTCGGACAGTTTTTTTTCGTGTTTTCTCAAAACATTGATTTTGTACTTACGACCTTCTCATTCTAAGTCAGCGATTTATTCATGAACGGTCAAATATATTAATGTTGGATAGCCTATATTATGAACAACAGTGGTCAATAGGTCAAAATTCAATTTAATTGTTGTAGACCTCTAAGCCATCAGAAGTGTGAGGCTGCATTTGAAAATTGTTCATCTTATCAATTCAACTAAAATAAATTTTCAGTGTAGCAGAAACTGATTATCGGCATTTATCAAAAATACAACCCGGTCTAAATGGTAATTAGGTTATAAATTGAATTATTGTATTTTAATTTTGGTGACCAGTGCGACCATCATCAGTGAGTTGTGTTACCTGTAATTTTGTTGCACATGTGTGTTTAAGTCTAGTTCCATCACGTATTTCTTTACCACTGCTGTGTTGTTGACTTTAAACACTCGCAATTCACTGCAAACAAAATAAAAAAGAATTAAGTGACCATATAACGAGTGTACTTGTCTTCAAGTGAGCAGATAGATATAGGTGTTGTTATCTGTGTATGCATTATTCTCTTCCAACCATGACCTAGTATAAATATAGTACATTTAGTAAGTACCAAGTTTTGACAAACTTTATTATTGTGAGTCTAATCTTAAAGAGGCATTCCCTATAACTAGCATATTTGTCTCTACTACCACATTAAATGAGCTAAACAAAGCAGTATCAATTATCATAATTTGTCAGAAGAAAGTTTGCGCAAATATGTCTCTATAATGTTCATCACCAATAAAAATATATCGCTTCCAGCGATTTATTATTATTAGACTATATGTGGTCAAAGGGAAAAAACTCGTGACTATTTTGGCTAGTTACGAAAATTTATTTTTTTCTCAGTAATTTGTGGGAGCTTTTTGTCGAAAATTTAAGGAGTTTAAGCAATAATGATTCTCATTTAATGTATAATATTCCTGAATCGATTTAAAGAATCAAAGTTATAGAGAACGCCTCTTTTAACTTCAACTTATTTAGCTGAGTCAGAAAATACTGTAAATATTTATATTACGAAAAAAACTTTTTAAACGATTTTATGTTACCAAACACTAAACCTTAACACAACCAATAGTTCATTGATATCACATGTACCATAAAACATATACAGGTAATGCAATATCTTATACAAGATGTGTCTTCATAAATCAGTGGTAAGCGTGCATATGTTGTTTAATTAGACGCTCGAGCTCAAATCCAGGTGGTGACACTCATATGTCAGTAATGTTTCAATAGAAAGCTAATTATCAAATAAAGGCAATACTTGGCATTAAAATGTACTTACAAGTAATACGATATTTGACTGTAACCATGACAACTGAAACATTTGAAGAGGAACTCATTTCCGTCATATGTTGTGTTAGGATCCGTACCAACTTCTGGTTCTACAGGTCCGAGTGGTTTGTACAGGTTTATATCTTCATCCGTCTGTAAAATTATTTCTAGGAATCAGAATTTATTTGTTCTGTTTTACATGCCGACCTTGCAGACTAAGACACATCCGATCCAGGATGAATTATGGTGATATTGGTTGATAAAAGCAAACAGCGGTCATTGAATAACTACTAAATCTTATCAAGGTCGGTGTTTTGGAATTGCAGGTTAGCTGTGCAGAATGGTTTGAGAATAATACTCTTTCAATATGTATATTTCTTTTCTCCATAGTATGATGTTCTGGGACCAAACACTAAACGTGAATGCGCACGATAATGAAGAGCAGTTCAATGCATGTTTGGAGCCCTGAAAAAAGCTCATTTGAAAAAAACCCATCTTATTATCTAAAATGATTGAGGATTAAGTTACTTTATCATGTTTATATCTTGACAAAAGGCATTTAGATAAACATACGCCACAATATTCTATATCTCGTCTTCCTTATGTGAACTTTCCGATGGTCGAACACATTAAATATCCCGAAACGTATTTGACAATTGGTACAGTGAAACCTTTCTAGTTTGGTTGTGGTTCAGAAACTGTTGATCTACAGAGGTGAAGTGTACTAGTATATAAACCACCTGTAGTAAATTCTGGAGCAAACTGACTACATGGATTAAGAGAGGTTGTTGCTCAACGGAGGGACATAACCTTACAATTGTAGAATGTTAAGTCATTATGTACCACCCGACTAGGCGATGTGATGATATTCAGGTATCTGAACGTACCTGCCAAACAATAAGAGTCTAGTTAAGAAATAATTAATATGATCTTACGCATGACCGTGATCAAACTCTGGACTCGGGGATAACGGGCTTACTCAATAACAAATATAATGGAGCTCCATACTATATATTTAGATCTAATACAAATTAGGAAGAGTTCTGGTAAACGGATAAAGAAAAAACTCAAAGCCAATGTGCAACCCCCACCGGCAATGAAAAACGTTGGCCCCTTTGCCCTTCCAGTAATGCTAACCGCTATACCACAAAGACGGACGTCAGTCAATTATAATTCCTGTTTTTTAAGTAAAGTACGAGTATATATACATACTTGATTATCGTGGTTCAAGTTGAAGGGTATATTCTCAGTGAAGGAGGCGTTCCAGTCCACGCGGTTTAGTACTGTACGCAGTGGGTTGGACAAATATCGCCTATGTCGTGTAGGTAACAATTTCCCTTGTTCGTAATGCACCTGGATCTCCGCTTCTTCGAACATATCCAATGGTCTGCAATTATATTTGATCGACAACCATATAACTCCTTGTATGGGTCCAGCCCAATGGCACTCGACCAGACAAACACTTAATAAATAGCAGCGGCCTATATTATATATTAAGACATTCATACAGATTAAAGACTGCAGCTATTTATAAATTGTTTCTCTGACCGAATGCCAATGGTCAAGTTCACACGTGGAATCCCAGCTTTTAATCCTGACTATGTTGGCTCTGGCATTTAAAGATAATTTATTAGCTACGATGGATACACTTATCATTAGTCAGTAGAAGGTAACATGTATTTATCTTAACATGCTTATCATATATTTAGTAATAAACAATACTGGTCGTCAAACTATCGCCGCGATAAACTATTTCGTCTTGTTATTTTTTTTTTACTTTAAATAGTTGACGTAGCTCAGCTTACCCAGCCTTAGATGTGTGTAGTTCGACCACATAAGCTTTAGGTCTCTTGATGTCCTCAACCTTTGCATAAATGTGTTTGGAGTCATGTTTCAACAAATTATGCGAACATTGCCATTTGTCACTTCCAATGATCAGCTGCCCACGTTTCCATGACGTCACATCCGGTTGATCTTTATTCAGTGCCACGAGAATCTTGTTTCCTTTACAAAGGACCCTCTACAAGCAGAACTCGAAGTTAGCAATGCTAGACGAATATATACAAATGTGAATGGGGCAAACATGTATGTAGTTAATCACATAGTTTACGGCTTAAGTATGCTACACCCTCTTTATTTAGAAGTAATATTTCGTGCACAGTTGTTAAGTGGTATTGCTTATACTTGCGTCTTTGCATTGCTAGTCGATGGCGCCGTACATTATGAGTTTGGATTCCACCAGGGAACCTAGATAACGTAGGCCTTAAGTGACTCAATTCCAGTTGATAAAAATTAAAAACATATCAAAAAGTTCTCTTAAAATCGCATTTTTTGGCTTGACCGAACTAATACATTTATATAAAAATCTGGACTTGTTCATCTTGAAGAAAAATAATCGCATAACGTCGGTTTATTGCCTTTTCAATCCCTAAAATCTATTGCGTGACTAACGCAGTAAGATATAATAATTTAACGTTAGAGTGTTTTAATGACGAGAAAAGTCGTAATGGACGGTGAAACATGTTCGACAATGTTCTACAAAACGTATTTTTAGCATTGTAATAGAGTTTAGTCCCTTTAACACACATTCCTTGTCCAAATATTGGTGCAAACCCTCAATAATGTCTAATTTAAAACCCAGTTATGTCAGTTAAATATGCACTGATGCAAGTTTTGGAAGCAAAAACGTTCACCTATGTTATAAGATTTGGCTCTTTTGTGAGATTCATATGAAAACACGTTCACGCGCCATCTTGGGATTTATATAGTCCCGCTAACCATTTAGAGACCACAATGAGGCATGATATAAACATCTTGCGATTGTGGTCTATTGAAGTCTATGCATTTAACGTATGATTAGCAAATGCCAAAACAATCCTAGAAACATTAGAACATTAAGTTGTGATTTTTGTAAATTACTCAAGTGGGTACTTATGTCGAGTGGGTGGATATTGACCTTTAAAGCTTTGGCAAATAAACTTAAAGAGGCGTTCCCTATAACTTTGATCGTTTAAATCGACTTATGAATATAATACATTATTGCTTAAACTCCTCAACTGTTCAACAAAAAGCTCCCACTAATTACCGAGAAAAGAATGAAAACATATTTCCGTAACGGGCCAAAATAGTCACAAGTTATTTCACTTTGACCACATAATAATAAAGCGCTGGAAGAGATAAATTGTTATTGGTATTTAAATAATTCTATTTTTGACATTATAGAGACATATTTGTGAATACTTTCTTCTAACAAATTATGATAATTTAAAGTGCTTTGTACATTTAGCTCATTTACTTTGATAGTAGAGAAAAATATGCTAGATATAGGGAATGCCTCTTTAACCTTAAACCTCCAAAGTGATATATTTGTCTGTAAGATAAGTTATCTCCGTAAAGTGATATTTGCAATGAGGAAGTTTCCTCGTGATAAACGAATGCTTAATTCAACGAAAGTACGAAAGTCCCATAATCAACAAAATGTACAAATTGCTAGTTCTACACACAGGTAACTGTATCATTGATAAAGGCAATTTGAAAAAGAAAAAAAAGTTTTTTTTGTACAATTGATACTTTTCTATATAAATTTTCAAAAAATAAATTATTTTCTTTTTTTTACGTTTTCAACGATACAGTTACCTGTGGTTCAACATCGAAGTGGCCCAATCATGTGATGTTAATGACTAATGGTTAAGTATTTAAGTTTGAAAATTATTTCTGTGGACGGTTTGTTGTGAAATTTTTTTTCTAAAATAAAGTATTACTAGTTAAGATATAAGAAAGGTTGAAGCATATAAAATACACAGAGGTTTAAACGGCGAAACTAAGTATGATTATTTGCGCAGCTTTTCATTATTTTGTAATACATTTGTAATATGAACTAAGGCACCGCCTAAATGAGGGATTAAATACACATTGGATATCTGCTAAGCTATGTTTCAGATAGAAACTGACTAAATATGAGTTGAATTTAGATGTTATACAATATAGAATCTACAAAGATAGTTATTGATCAGCAACTGATCACTTTTTCTCTTTAAATTTAAGACCAGAAATAATAATTATTCAAAATTTTAGATTGGCTATGTATCTGTGGTTTATGTTTGGAATAAGTGTAGGCATCCCTAACCTGGAATTTCACCTATATTATACTGATTTGTTATACATTGCAACGTAACGTCATGAGTCTATTGGGCGTACTTTTGGTATGACGTCATTTCCTGTTATTTGTGACGTCATGACATCGCACGTGTCTTGTATTGGCGCCGTGTATCCAGTACAGTAGCGTATTTCTTGTTTCCCTTTGCTTATTCAAATAGTTTGTTTTATTTATTGAATATTTTTAAAGATGGTTATAATTCGAAAGAAAATGATAGGGGGCAACCGTTTACAGATTACTATTTTTTTATTTTCAAAGGACCATTCACCTCGGAAAACTGCCTGAAATTTTTGACCGGAAATAACTTTTTCTGAAAGCATTAGTACCTGCAGAGACTCAACGAAGATACGCACGTGGACATTATTGGTATGGGTATTTACAATAGCCAGCTTCGCTGGCTATTTAATCCCCTATTATCAATATGCAAAGTTAGAGACAAAATACCCGCAGTGCTATCGTAACTTACGAGTTATTTTATTATTTAACGGCGCGATATACGTTCAGTTATATTAAGCCATACGGTATCGACCTTTTCTGAAAATTAAGAGTAATTATAATGCAACTTTTTTTAGCCGAACTGGTCGAGCTAAACTCATTACAAAGCTCCTATAAATGGTTTATTACATTCAGTGTAATAATGCAACCTTTGAGCCGAACTAGTCGAGCTAAACTCGTTACAACATACAATAACTGGTTAAAGATGATATTACCTTCACGGCCGGTGTCTGGTCAAGATCGATTATTTCGGAAAGTTTTCCTTTACTTTTCAACCTCAGCTGTCCTCCCGTTTCCCTTTCCTCATAGTGTAATTCCTCGTCAAACAACGAATCCTCCTCACCCAGAACGGTCCCAAGGGCAACACATCCTACCACAAATACAAGTCTGATAACGATACGCATTTTACAATTTTAAGCAATCGGTAAGCTTAAAAAATTAACTAATTTAGCAATGTATATTTACTCTTTTACATTTTGTCATAAAATGTTTTCACTCAGTACGTCTTTTAAATTTCACAAAACATCAATGTACACTAATGTTGCACTAGCAAGATCTGGTGAATTTGTATTTCCAATTGATAACTGATCAAAATATGTCAATCATATTATCGAAATCCCTCCTGACTGTTCTAGTATCCGACACGTATACTTATTCCACCAGACGAAGTCCGTGATTTCAACCAGTTCCAACAAGTTCTGGATTTTCCTCGTCTTCGTTGGATACATTTCAAATCTTCCGGGTTAAGACCCTGAGGAGATATCAGCGAAGTGCACAAATTTATCATTGGCGTTAAGTTCTTACTCGGTGCGAGAAATAAACATCATAACCATTTTAGATGCACTGACTCTAGTTTGATAATACTTTACGGTACTTAAGTATTCATGCGTAGTTTTGCTTTCGAGTAGTAGTTAAACCGCGCGATCGGACGGCGTAGCTTGGTTCGAACCATGGACTCGCTGGCCGGGTTGTGTTTATTACTCTGTATGAGTATAACCGGAAGTACTGGGTTGTACTTTGAAGATGGGTTTGATCATCATTATACGTACAGCTCGGAGTCAGACATTCTAGGAATGCATAACATCACAACAATTATCAAGGTAAATATAGTTTTTTTTCAATTCTACTCTTTGTTAAATTCATTTAATTGCCGACTATTACTATTTTAATTGCATTATATTACTTAAGTAAAATGAAGAAGGTTTTTTTTAAACATAAAATGAAACTTGAATCATACAAAACATGTAAATATACTCAAAACGCAAAATAAAAAGTCAAATTTGCGTTGCGAATGATTCCTGGTGCTGTGTTAATTGTGCAACTGGTTGAAATTCAATGCACATTCTGTAGACTGTTGCATGTAAATCTTCCTTAAATTCCTTGTTGTTGTGGAGCGGTGGTTAAGCGGTAGGGCGCGCTTCGGGATCGAGACGTCACGGGTTTAGCTCTTGTCTGGACTACTGGTTTTTTTTTCTGAGCAAGAATTACCCACATGCTCCACCAAGGACCCCTGAAAGGACAGTGTATATTTCTGGGCGCCGCTGATCGATGTTGGCTGGTACACCCACAAGAGAGAAATAGTTTTCACAGGGAGACTCCAACATAGGTTCCATTGGCTAGCCCAATGGTCAGTGTAAATTTTAACGGAACACCTAATTTGGAGACCACAAACACAAATTTGATTTTAGTTTCAACTTATTTGGTCTTAGTTAATTTATACTACGAGTCATTGAGACAAAAGGGCACACCATCGACACCCCATTTCGGATAATACTAAATGTATTGCAGAAAATGAGAGACGAGAAGTCATAATTCGTGTTATCATGTTGTACGCACTGGCGCACGGTTTCGTCAGTTTAAACAACTTGCAGGATTTCTTTTTAAAGCTAGCGTGTTTACGAAGGTTGTGGAACAAATATTTAAATCGACAAAATCGTGTATGTGTCCTTTTTGTCCGTATGTTGAGCTTCAAAAATGTTCTAGTCCGTCGTAGCTATGTCGCGGTCTCATGAAAAATCCTGAAATTCCATTCTGGATCTGCGCTATTTTGGCTCTGTTTGCTCGTAATGTATTTCTCCATTTTATTTTTAGTTCCGAATTCGACATGTTAATGAAACCAATACCCGGGAATCACTGAACCAGCTTATGGTGGACAGTTTTGTACAGAGATCTGAGCATGGATACGGTAAGTAAAAAAGTGAAAATTACCACATGCATTCAAACAAAAGGTCCAGAATTGGTACATGTATTTATAAAGCATCTTAGTTGAAGACTTACAATTGTCTTAAACTATTGAAATGACTTAAAAATCTCAGTTAAACAAGGCAACCAAACTAATTGATTGTATACTATATTATTAAGCATTGTGTAGAGAGCTACCATAATCACTAAGCAAGCATGGAGTCGTTTGCAGGAAATACAAGCATCATGGGTATTCACTTAATTCAAAATATTTAAGTTTTCCACTAAGATGCTTTATAAATACCGACCCAATATAGTGTAGCGATCCATAAGAACACGGTGGACATTGTCGCTGACTCTTAATTTAAGCTAGTTTTGCTTATTAAAATTGTACATTACATTCCTACAATTTATTCCTCCCGTTGTATGTCCTAGTACATGTATAAGCATATGAAATAAATAATTTCACATAATATACATTTCAAGATTGCCAAGTTTATTCCACTAATATTTTTTACTTGGGCAAAAATAGGCCGCTTCAGCTTTCATACTAAAACCAATTTCCTTCGAACGACGCTAAGCATAAAGGGAAAAGTGTCTTTTTTCTTATACCCTTCATGACGGAGACGGATAACATCAGGAATGAGATGTCGAGAGTGATTTAAATAAGTTGGAAAAACTTGTTTTATAATCAACCTTAACTTTACGTCCATAGCCACGCCGAGGTACACCCAGGCGCTTGAATCGGTAAAAATTTGATAAGATCCCGAAATAAGTAGCTTTTTGAAGGAATATTGCCAAATGCATTATTATCAATTAATAGAAAATAAGGTTGAAAACCACAAAGCCCAACGTTTATTAATTGCTTGTTAGAGTACAAATTGTGTCAACTGAATCAAGATTTCTTGACGTCAAACTGATAAGAAACCAACCGCCACAAAAACTTGATCTTGGACCCAAGCTAGATTTATTAAACACCGTCGTGGCAAACAAAAAAAACCGCGCGTATGTGAGACGTTACTTATCTACACGGAAGTAGTTGAATAAAGTGATTTAATATACTTATGATAAATCCTTGCTATTTGAACTAAGATATGGCCGTGTTTTAAAATACTTCAAAATCCAAGTACGTCTACCAATCAAAACAGAAGTGGGCAAATTTTATCAGCTCAAACATGAAGTAGCAGAAAATCTGTTTGCGGGTTATCTAATTGCTTATAAGAGCAATTGATCAATTTGTTCGAGTACTTGTTGAGCATGAAGTAGAACCTGAGCACGATCAATGTCAATATACGCAAATCAATGTTTATCAATTGATAAAAAATGATGGACTTATAAGGAAGCGTTTGAAAAATCTACGTTTTTTTATATTTACATTTATCAAAAGTTAAAGATAAGGGAACGTTTTGGGACTGTTTTGTCAACATAAGACAGACAAGAGTCTTATAACCTGGGTTAAAATAGTTTGTTAAGTTCCTTGTTGCACAGGTGTTATCTCTATGTTGCAGTAAATGTCATTTTGTACAATATACGATATATTAAAATACGAACCTCCAATCGATCGTTTTGATTGATTTTCTTAAATTTTAAAGCTGTACTTTTGAATTGTATTTACATTTAGATTTTCAAGACTTATTTGATACATCAACATACGTATATCTTACAAAGCATAACGGTGTGAATTATATTAAAGATGACCCTTGATCCCAATACCGATACACACAATTCTACAAAATAGTGTTGTTGCCAAGGTCAAATACATTTGCGGGTGATACAAACATCAGTAGCAAAGCATATTTTTTATACAATGTTGACTTTCTTGCATCGATTTGCTGATTGCCCTGTCACATATTATGAATCAACATGCATTTAAAGAAGCCTTTGGTGATGAATTCTGATCGAACAAATTGCGAGGTTCCAGTGCAATCTCTCTCAGAAACATACGTACCATTCATACGAACACCAGTAGCGAGAGATAACGTGCACATTCTAATAATATTGAATAAAAATATTTTTGATTGAATTTAGCGAAATCCATTTTCGTCAGTCTTCGTAGTTTGACGACGGTGGTATTGGTTATATATGTGACGGGTCCTTAAAATGCGGTCATCGTACAGTATGGACTCGAATCCCTCAATAGTTTCAAACTTTTTTAGTCTATACTTATTGTTTTTAGATCGATTGTGAAACAAGTTTGCTAACTTATATTAATCACTTACGACACCTCGTTCCTGATGTTGCCCATTGCCATGAGGGTATGATAGAACGGAATACAGATTCAGCGTCAAGAAATGGAGTTACTGTATCATTTTTATTTCATCTATGGTATGACACGGCCTGGTATTGAAGGGACCTCCGGCAGTCGCCGCGAACGTTCAACCACTAGGCTTCTTACATAATTATGTAAACAATAAGATTAAACATTTTGATGTTTGTATTATTGTGTTAAGTAGGGACACTAAATAGATATATTTATATTTCAGTTGTTGACAACCCGGAACATTGGAACTTTGCAGAGAAGTAAATATAGTTTCTTCCTTATTATTCATTCTTTATATCTATCACGACCTATCGGTATTGACCCCTTTAGAGTTACTCGTCACGCCTCGAAACTATATTTTGTATTTGTAGATCTATAAGTGATACCTAATTAAGTATTTATCTACATCTAGGCGAGTCATTTTAACTTCTAACCTCAAACCTATTGCAACACAAACTTTTTCATCATGTATATAATTACTGTGCGTGAAGCTTACTTTAGCAGTGTTCATGCGAAGTTTGTTACGTTTTGGTGTATAGTACTTGATTTTTATGTCGTGCTTAGAAATCGAAATTTTGCCTTATCTCTATGAAACCTGGTCACACTTATCATCTCAACATAATCCATAGGCCAAGTTCGATATTGGGTCACTTGGGGTAAAACACAACACAACGATATAACTATAAACCCGTTTTAGGACAACCATGCTTCACAAAGAAATAACAAAAAAAACGATGATCCCAAGCGACTGAATGAAACGCAGCAAAGGCATGTCTTTACATTTCAGATTTTATTTCACGGTCGGTATGGACGGTCTGGTGTCGCTGGTACATTTTCATCCAGAAGAGATGTATGAAATACTTACCATGAAGAAAGTACTGGCCAGTACATTGTCTGTAAAAGTGAAGGTAAATACTCCCCGATTTGTGCAGCGGCGTCACACAATTGTCCTGCTCGTTCCGGGATTTTAAAGCTTTTTCAAGCTCAGCCCAAGTATTTTCTCAAACTTAAAAGAGGCATTCCCTATAACTAGCATATTTTTCTCTACTATCACATTAATGAGCTAAATGTACAAAGCACAATCAGTTATCATAATTTGCCAGGAGAAAGTGTGCGCAAATATGTCTCGATGTCAAAAATATATTCAAATTATTAGTAATAATGTATCGCTTCCAGCAATTTCACTGCGGTATAACGTACACCGGATATTGCTTGTAAAGTGAGTAATATTATCAATTTTAAGTACATGAAATGGAGACCAGGGTGAGTTTAGAGACAAAATTTTCCAAATTACTGACTTCTTATGCATATCCCAATTGAGTTTTAACTTCTTCGGGCATTTTGGTAACTTTATAGCACACTATCGTATATCAGATATTCACAGAAAGGTTAAAATGAACCAGTATTATGCCGTTACTCACTGGCAAATATTGACAGCAGTACTTTACAAGCTTCTGGAACGGCTGTATTACCAAATTGTAGATTTTTTGAACTGGCCATTTTGTTTATATTGAACCCCAAATTGTTGTGACCAAATTTCATAAATATTGTTCGAAAAACAACTAAGATACATCCAAAAACAGATACCCGTGCGTGTACGGAGTATTGCTGTTTAGTGTACGGAGTATTGCACATAAGCGCAACGTTAGTATACGGAGAGTATGGCTTAATAACATTAGTAAATAAAGTATGTAAATGGACGGTTTTATCGTATTATTACGTCTGCTCACCAATAAGGTCATGTCTTATGAGTTATACGATATAATAAGAAAAATCTTAAAAGATTATATTAAAATATTTCAACCGTCAGGCAGATGAATGCGATTAACAATATAGAATGCTGAATTTTATGCATAAAATGTTCTTGTGTGTAGTACAAATGTGATATTTAGCTTGTATATATGCAATTCTTTGAGAGTCATGCTTATGGTCAAATGGCAACTAATGGCATTCACACATCCATAAACACACCAAGATTTATTTTATAATCTCTCAACTATTTTAGACGCTGCAATGAGGTTCCTTTGATATATCTTACATTCAACGTTGCTAATTCAAAGTATTGGACATTGTAGTAGTTTTGTGTTTGTCTAATGCAATTGCTCAGCTATGACCCTTTACTGTATGTGAAATACACAGTTACTAAAAGAAGTTTCCCATAAAATTCAGGGAGGACTTGGAGCTAGGACTAGCTTGTTACATTACTAAGTAATTGCTTCATGTGGTCCATACAATCCAATCGTAAATAAATAGGTACATATCTATATAAGTTATTTTTACAAAATAACGCTGATTATACCTTGTATTTATTCAATTTGAGTGACAAATAGTCACTACAAGTAAAAGCAATACTCTGTACACGATACAGCAATACTCCGTACACCAGAGAGCAACTATATAGCAATACTCCGTACACTAACACCTGCCTTTATTTTCGCAATGCACCGTCATTTTCGATTTGTTTCGGATACTACATTTGCAATACAATCTTTGTAACAAGAACGACAATTCGCTCGATTCAAGTTGAGTATTTTAACGAAAAATATATACAAAAACATCTAATTTCGACAGATCGAGCTTACTTTCTGCGTGAGTAACGATACGAATTTGGTCTTTTAATCACGCTTTTAAGAAATTTCCTGGCAATTTACTGGTTGCATAGGCTAGGAAAATTGATGGAGGAGATATTTTTGTATAAAATTCACATTAAACACACTCAGAAAAACTAAAAATCATCTCTGAACTTACCCTTGTCAACACTAGAATGTCGCGAAAATTGATAATATTACTCATCTTGCTAGCAATATCCGGTGTACGTTATACCACAGTGAATTTATTATTGGGTGATCAACGGGAAACAATACGTGGATATTTTCGCTCGTTACGGAAATATATTTTCAATTTTTCTCGGTAATTGGTGTGAGCTTTTTGTTGAAAATTTGTGGAGTTTAAGCAATAATGATTCTCATTCAATATATGCTATTCCAGAATCGATTTAAACGATCAAAGTTATAGGGAACGCCTCTTTAAGTGTTTGAAATACTAAAGTGCATGGATTGACCGAAGTTGCGTTAGGCTAATTTTGGATATTTATGTAACGGTCTGGGAGTGAAGCACGACTTTACGGCACTCTTGGATTGCACATATTATGTGATTAATAAAGTATCTGAGTCATAATTTACTGAAACTTTAATATAAGACTTGGATAGCCTTAAAGAAAAAAACGAAAGCAGAGCAATGTTGTCTTGTATATCAAATATTGTTTAGTCGTTGGACGTTCTTTTGCTTGTAATCAAGTTCCAAATGTTGAGTCGAGTAGGAAAAAAGCATTATATACATTGGGTCAGGGTTCCCAAGTCACCCACTTTTGATTGCATTAACAGTTACATGTAGTCAGTAGGCATACTATAACGTCATTACAACACCCTGGTACACGCTAAAGATGGCACAAAACAGGAATTTGGCGTATGAAATAAAGAGTTGGCAGAGTCCATGATTGCATCAAACTTTACACTGTGTTGAATATAAGCGAATTGAGTAAATTAGCAAATGTGGCCAAATTAACAATTAAGAGGCACATATTTTAGTTGGTGTATTTTTTTGTCAGATTGAGGAGAGCAATCGGTGGACGTTTTCTTCGCATGAAGAGGACCACGCTGGTAGGTTTACGTACTTTACTTGATTTATGTAAAACACAATCCCCTACAAACGATACCGTTGGTGGTCGTTCTGTTGTTTAAGGGCAAAACAATGACTAAATAACCAGAAGAATTAACAGGTTAAGGGCTCAGTTCAATATATTTCTATAATGTTCGGCCACATCTACGAGGGTTTTAGGTACCTTGCCCTCGTGCTTTTGGTTTGATAGATTGAATTTCATACGAGAATTTCTAGAATTTAACAAAAAACAGTTTTAATGTTATTACGTACGTTATACATCGAGCTGTAATTTGATATGCTATTACTTATATAACATTTAGCATAGCTGGCGTTCATAGCCAACATTGTGACAACATAACAACCGCAATTGCTTCACTGGGTTGCAACAGCGATAACTTTACCTTTATTTGTATTGGTCATCCCGAATTTGCCACACGATTTTTGCGCCACGCTAACGTTTAACACGAATATCTTTGTATGCATAACCGAATCACGACTATCGCTTTCATTAATCCTGTTTTATATATTCAGTTGGAAAATAGCTATAGAATCGTCTTATTTTTTCGAACCATAATATTTTTGTTTTAAGGGCACATGGACCACGATTACGAGGTATCACGGGCAACAGATGGTATAAAATTTGTTCGCGTCCATAAAAGTTCTACCGGCGTGCATAGACTACATAACAAGGTATGTACAGTAGTCGGAACGTCCGAGTTGTCAAAATTTGCGTGTATCGTGCGTGTATCGTGCGTGTATCGTGCGTGTAACGTGCGTATCGTATGCGTGCGTGCATCGTGTGATTTTAGTAACGTGCATCGTCTATCGTATCGTATCGCCCATCGTGCATATCGTGTATATCGTGTGTATCGTGTACATCGTATCGTGTACATCGTGTACAACGTGTATAACGTGTGAAACGTGTATGGTACAGTATAAGTATACGAAACACGATAGCGAGAGATTAATCGTGCATCGTATCGTGTGAATCGTCCATGTACAGTATAAAAACACAACACACTTTTTCCGACATGGAGTACATGTCGGGGGTTCTATAAACAATCCAAATTACCGAAAGGTATGGGACGATACGAGGACCTTTTAACAAATCAAATCATTCATCAGTTTAGTATTGTATCGGTGACATTAACTTCCGGGACGCAACGGAAGTATGTCCGAAATTGACATCCGAAATTATGTACACCGTCATGAAAAGAATTGTTTGCACATCGATAATTCATAATTTATGTAATGAAAATGTCTTAAATGTTGTTTTTTTGCCGACCAACTATCCCTATGTATTTGAAATGCCGACTTATTATGAATGGATGTACATACTGTACGTGTAATTATGCAAGTAGTTATCCGCTAATATTGACAAGCAGAATCCAACTTTTTTCATGATCTAATTCTGGTTTATGAATCGAACATTTAAATGGGAATATTGTGGTGTAGATGTGTTATGCATAAATGATACATTATAATAATTTATAATATCAAAGTTTATATCATTTCTAATCACTGCATGTAACTGCAGTATTTACTTTTTATTTCAACATGGATATTGGGGTACTTAAATCATATATTGTTTTGCCTAAGTTGATCAATAATATGAACTAAGGCATCACCTAAATGGGGATTTAGTACTCACTTGAACCCATAATTAATGGTACTCAACCAGTTGTCTCACATTTGTACGGAATCCGATTAGTGCCATATGAATTATCAATTAAGAGAATTTCGCGACACATGAAGCGACGTGGGACAATCATTCGATACAAGAAGCGAGGCACAATTTTCAAACACGAGATCTCACTCTAACGCAGTATCAAAAACCATGAGATTTCGCAGTAGAATATCGTGCCTCGCCTCCTGTGTCGCAAGATTCTCAAATGTCGCTTCGTGTCTCAGGCTGAAATATTGTGCCGCGCTTCGCTTGTCGCGCGATTCTCGTGCCTCACCTTCCAAGGTCGAGGCACGAGATGCGAAGCGAGTCAAGAAGCGACAATTAGGCGACGCACGAAATTATATTGCCAGATTGTCGCAGTTACACGACACATGGTATGATAAAACGGAGCGTACGGAGGCATGTAGTTGACGGTTAGGCAGACAGTAGTCGAACTAGACCGTCGCCAGGCCCCTATCTTACGATGCACGATAATTCATATGGCACTAACCGGATTCTGTACTTTTTACCATTTGGATGAGTAGTATATATATGTTGCAATGTCACTAGGCTAAGTTTCTGTCAATAAATCCCTAATAAATATTACATATTAATGACAATTAGCTATAAATTAAATGACATTACATGATTAGACTTCACAATAATCGTCAGACAATTCCGACAATTTTGATCTCTTTCAGGCGCATTTGGTTTCCGTCCGGACTGCCTGTCCGATGACTCTTAACCGTCATGCATTGTTCACTTTTATTCCTTTGTACATGACTGCATGTCTTTTGTAATTGGTCAATTATAAATTTGTAAGCCCGTCGCAAAGTAGGAAAACAATCTAATTAGCTCCTCGCTCTTGTACTCTTTTTCTGAAGAGTCTCCTTATAATTCCCCGAGGAAAAAGTATGCATAAAAATGCGGATGGCCGTCAAACAACTGATTTCACATGAAAGTACTTGGAAACAAAGAAAGACTCAAAGCCATATTTTACCGAGTTAACGCCGCCTATTCGTCACACTTATTTGTTGCAGAGCTAAAGCTGGCATTCGAAAAGTGAATATATTAAAATGAAATGAATGTGTTAAGACTGTATTCACCGTATATTCATTTCACATTTGATACATGTTCACCGCACACATCTGACATATTTGTCAGCGGGCATATTTTTCTGTATAAAAAGAGTACTTAGGGTAGCCAGACTTCTCAATAGCTGTTGGATGAATCCGACAATTCCAGTATCTGTCCGCCTTTTAGCGAAAAAAAATTAGTCTGACAGATTTCCTTCCGGTCCGACAGTTTTTCCAAGTCTGTCAGACCGTAAGAAACTATCGGTAAGTCTGGTAGCCCAAAAAATCTCGGACACTTTCACCAAGTGCCCTATATTTTGACCCAGGATGACCTAATTTATTGAAATTGACCTAGATTGTAATGAAATCATTAATTCTGGAGAATTTTCATCAAGATAAGATCAATTTTTTTATCTCTACTGTCCACACAAGAAATTTCTAGGATTTGACCTATATATTAAGTGACACAATTTTTTACCCCAGATTGAACTAGATTTTGTAGAGATTATCCATCTGATTAAAGTGACCTAGTGACTACACAACGTGACAATGTCACAATTAAAGTTTTGACCGACTGACCCAAGCGGATAGAGTAAATAATCGACATGAGTAGACATGGCGATGTAATCGTGGCGATTTATTGTCACTCATTTCCACAAGTAAGCCTGATAATAATGCGAGTGTTATTATTTCACTACTGGCTTTGCGGCTGGGTAAACATTCGGGCAACACAGAGATGCAAGTGCAATTTTATTTTGACCCTGATGATGATCGCAGAAATGTGTGATTTTAGGGAAAGACTGAAAAATTGCGGAGCTGTACAGTAGTCAGATATTGAGCGCTATGCTTAGAAACGGCTTGCTTAAAATAAGCGCTACAATATATCGGACAAAATGAAACATATATATTATTTCGGTGAGCGCTCGTGGCTAGCAGACTGTTACGTAGTGCTGATTTTTTTTAAGTTCTTGCTGAAAGGCGCCGTTTCATACGAAAGCACTTTGACGCGCTTGCCTAGCAGTGCAGATAAATGGTATGCTCTCTAGTTGCATGTTGTTTTATATATACATGGTAAAGCACAACCAAAAAGCAATTGATAACACGTTGGTTTAATATGGAAAGGGCTCCAGTAGCTATGCATTAATAAACTGTATTAAATTATTACTTGTCGGAAATTATACAAACTACCCAAGGGACATGATACACTGAGCTTAGCGCTGGCCCTTCGGTAAGCTTCTCCAACTAAGAAATACAATGCATTAATACACATGTTACTATATATAGTAACAAAAATGAGCCTATTTTAGGCTGATTATGACCATCACGTGATTGATTATCGCCTATCCACCCGGTCCGCAATCTCATAATCGTAATCGGCTCGCTGAACGGGCGCACGTTACGTTATCCAAGTTAACATGACGTCACGTTGAATCTAAAATGACGTCACGTTAGAGCTAAAATATGACGTTACGTTACACAGAGGTACAATTCCCTTGTATAAGATTTTCAGAATAAATGTACTTTAGATGTCTACGAACTTAACTAAGCGTGAGTTACGGTTACTTTCATTGAGTTTTGGAATCGAACAATTGTATTAAAGACTTTAATATACTTCAGAGCCTGGCCAGAAGTTGATAATCGGCCCGACATGAATAATCACCCTCGGGCTAAAGCCCTCGCGGCGATTATTAATTTTCCGGGCCGATTATCGCCTTCCGGCCCGGCTGTGTCATGTATTAAACTCTAATTAATGACGCACCAGTAAGTTGCATCCAAAACCCCTACCCTGTGGATGGGCAGTGGAATAGCCAGGGGAAAAAGTTTTGTTTTGATTTTTGCCTTCAATTTTAGGAGCCTTCCTCCGCAATGCCGGGAAAATCGTGGGAATTTTTACTGCAAACCAATACCACGGGGACAATATTTAGTTGCCAGGAGCCGAGGAATTACCAGAGAGTTTATGGTAATTTTACCATTAGCTGTTCCACTTGGCCGGCCCGTGGAACAGGAAAGGCGGGGGGGGGGTTGTTTCGACAACACGAAAGTAAAAATCTAGCCCATCCCCAGTGGTTGAAGGGGGTCGTGGGTGCATAATCTCATAAACAAGGCTATTACAAGAGCAATTGAGACACTGACAAAAAAGTCACAGTGTAAAAAGTGTTCGGTCATTTTTGGCTAACAAATGGAATCGAGAATGACAGCATACTTACATAAGATTTCTGTCCTCGGGGTGCATCGTATAACAACTTTAATTCCTCGTTTATAGTAACGAGTACTTAAATAAGTTGAAAAACCTTAAAAATAAATCGAAAATCTTTCTGTTTTTCATAAAAATCTGGATCAACAAACGCTTGAAAGATACCGATGATCAGTAACGCCAACGGTTACTTCCCTTTTCCTTCCTGCAGACACGCCGAATGAAGGCCTATACTTCTAGTGAGTAAAACTAGTCGGTTAAAGGCCAGGCTTTATTAATAATGGTCCGAATAAGCGGCATTCGGCCACGCTGTAACAATATTTGACAAATACTGATAAATATCGGCTAAACGTTCAGTCGCAAGTACGTTACTCGACTTATTTAATGCAACAGTATTTGGTCGGAATCGACGTCTTGACGACGATACAACAACATTGTTAGTCGTATTAATTACTGCTTCGAATTTTGAGTCTGATAGTGAACGAAATTTTAAGGTGAATTTTCTCACACTCGGAATCTTCTTGCGAATCGTGCATATCGTGTAGAACGCACGTTCCGTATCTCTATCGTGTATAACGTACGGATCGTGTATCATATCGTATCGCCCATCGTGCAGACCGTGTATACCGTGTATAACGTACGGATCGTGTATCCTATCGTATCGCCCATCGTGTATTTTTGTAACGGGAACCGTGCGTGTATCGTCCGTATATCGTGCGTGCATCGTTCGCCCATCGTGCGCTTCGTGTGACAACTCGGACGTTCCGACTACTGTACCAAGAATGTTCTTTCCCTTAACGCTATCTGACACGTATTTACAGATAATATTCCCGAAGCTTTATAAAACGAAAACAACTACAGCGACCCTCTCCTGGACAATATAACGACTTTATAATTCGTTCCTGTAGTTGAATAATATCTTTTTGGTCTCTTAATCATTTAATTGGTTTGTGTGTAGTAGGGGTTGCTCTGTGTAGTTGTGTTGTTTTGTTACTGTTATCTATGCTCGGAGTTTTGCCTTCCCTGTAAGATTTCCCCATATCTTTCATTCATATGTATTGGCTGTATATTGGGTTTAAGCTGTATTTTAAGTTTTGAAATGCATTAGCATATTAATGGACAGAGTAGCTGCATCCTGGCTTTAATGTATCTGAAAATAGTAGTACCATTAGCTACCGGCGAAATAAAGGACACCGTCACTATCAAGGAATAAATTAGGTTGGCAACGTATTTTCGCAATCTTTTTAACGTTAAATTGTATGAATGTAAATATTGTAAGATGTGTTCTGGCCTTTTATTATAGACTATTCATTTGGACGTGCAAGGAACACCAACATTTGTTGATGCTATTGATAACATCACCTTGAGACATTCTCCAACCAAAATTAAACAGTAAGTAGTCGATCATTTCATTGCTAATCATCACTTGACAAATGACTTACTTCAAACAAGTAGTTCATCCATAAACGCACACTTGTCGTTGCGGTGATAAGTTTGTTACATCGTCAACGTTTAAATGTCATGGTTTTGAATCTGAAGGCGTGGTACTTTTGGCTGATGGAAGGTTTGTCTTGGATAGTTGCCCTCAGAAATGTCCCACACACTCTAAAGCCATTTTCAAATATGACTAACAAAATCAGTCATACATTTTGTATTTATCACCTTTAGTAATCTCACTTTTGTGATCTTTGCCTTCATTTGTTATTTAGTACGCGAATAACTGTGATTTATTGTCCCATTCGTTTTGGCATATAAAATGCATGTTTTAAAGATTGAGTGCTTATATTATATGATGGCGAGCTAACAACATATTTCAGAACAATTATTCGACCTCAATCAATAAAACTAAACCATATATGTTGGACCTTTTTCAGAAACTCAACGGATGGTTTTAGTGAAATTGACGATCAACAAATCGGAGGTAATCATTTAGTAAATGAATACAATTACAAATGTACATGTACATCCTTTTGTATCACGGACAAGCATAGCGACTGGCTCTCCTATTTCTAGAGTGCTCATTTTTATAACCGTCGTATGATGTGGAAACGTTTCTGAACCTTTTCTTCATTTAAACGAATGTCGATTCTTATATCTAAGTTTCATTCTGTCAAGCAATTATTTGTGGATTTGTTAACTTAAATACATGAGCGAAAGTCAATTTCTAACTCTATTTATCAACATTCTTATTTGCGTTCGACTGATATAGTCATAGTGTCTGCCCATTCGGTTTTGTCCCTTCATTATTGGTCAATGACCTTCAGCTTCGATGGAAGGGACATACAGTCTTGGTAATTCAGGGAACTCGAATGTGCTGCCCTTGCTCTTTCTAAATATACGCCTTCCTTGTTTTTTAAAAAAAAAACTTTATTGGTTTACATACTACCGATATAGACAAAACTACTGCGAGGTTTCCAATGAATTCATCTCTAGTTTGGTGAGAACCACTGAAACATGTATATACAATTACCATTATAATCATTTAAATTATTTTGGTGAAAAATTGTATTCCATGATATCCCAAAACTAGGCACCAAACGATGAAACTATCCACTGGAACGAATGATAAATGTTGGTACTAGGGTACACGGCTTATAAACATGTTATATGTCAATCTATTTCAGAATTTCCAAAGATAGGTTCCATTTCCCGAAGCAAAGTGAAAATGACCCTAAAACGGTATGTTATTCAATGTACTAGTCATTTTAAAACGCATTTGGTTGATTATAAAACATAGCTTCACATGCCGTTTAATAATTAATGCATTTTTAGGCTAAATTAACTAGATGTTACAGGCTGGGAAACATGTTTCAAACATTATTTTGCCAGAATTCCATGTGCACGTATCCGTGGTCCGCGTTCCGTATCCACGTTCCGCATACGAACACTGATACCCTATTCCATGTATCCGCCAATTGATCTACAAATAAACGTGAACGTACTTTACCAAGTATGAGCTTAGTAACATTACAACGTATTTTGATGAATATGTGTTTATAAAACACCAAGAACACAAATGTGTGTTTGTTGAACAGAGGTTGTTGCTATGAACAAGTACCCTTATAATAAAGGGTTACTTTTGGAACACACTTATTAAGCTGCTTAAATGAGGTTGTTGCTCAAGAGAGGGCCGCTCTTTGAAATGAATACAATTTACATTACCGTGCCTAAAAAATCTTCACATCAATATATTTAAAATAACAGTATAACCTTGGTTAAGATAAGCTTTAGCTTAATGTTCTATCCGTAAAATGTCCACATACGTCAAACATCACTCACTGTGAGTGATTCTTTGCAGACACGCATTACGGACGACGTATGCGTGCATGGAACGCTGAAACATGGAATTAATCCCTCATCTTTAAACCAGCTCATTTTTTGGCGTACGCAGTAGCGGAACACGGACGCGTGCACATGGAATACCGGCCTTACTAAGACATACGAATGGCAATATATGATATGAACATTTACTGTAATTCTTACGTGACAGTTGCTCGCATTTCACAACATCTTTGAATATTTACAATATTAATTCATAGTTAACAATTTATTGACATAATCAGCAATGTGCAAATGGGCATATTTTTAAGAAAACATAAAATATTATGTAACACGGTAAAACAAAAGTAAGAAATTACAGTTATCAAGTAAAAGCTCATGTGTTAATAGCATAACTGTTATATGTATCTCTTCAGCAAACACAACGAACCAAGACTACATAATGTAGATGCACTGCGCAAAGATACACTTACAGTGCGAAAGGTAATACTATAATGTTAATATTTTTTCCATTTTTTCCTTAACCATACGTGCATAAACTTGCGTAGTGCATTTTACAAATCATACAAAAACAGCATTGTAATTATTTCGATGTGGATAATGTTTTCCCTTTAATTATTCAACCACTTAATTTCGTGTTATAGAGGCCAGACGTGAAAGTTGGTATTCAAAGTGTGGAGGCGGAAATCAACAAACATTTACAGTGTATTCATTCCATACAAAACAAGTGTAAGTACTGGTAACACTTTCATGTTACACATTTAGATTTTACATACTCTTGCTATTCGCGGAATTATTATTAGACTATTATAGCATCAATACTGAACTGTTTGAATTTAAGTTTTCTTGTTTAATAACATTCCTGACACAAACTGAATGGTGTAGTGTCTAAATGGTGATTTTGGAATTTGCAATGCAACTGTTAAAACAGTCAAAATTGGACTGGGAAGGAGGCACCCGACAGACAAACGGTGAGCACGAAACGCACACAAAGCACACGTGGGAAATCAAACAAAAACGCACCTAACATTGCGCTTGCCCACGAAAGAACTATAAAACTAAAACTATAAGACGCAAAAACAACTTTAATATTATGACACAATAAAATGGGTATTTTTTTTTAATTTTCAGACGATAGGAACAGGACAGAATGCGTGCATAATCTGAGAGCCCTAATCCATTCATTGAAGAAAGATGATTTTGTGAGTCTTGCAACAGAAGCACTGACCCGTCAATGTAATGTCAATGATACACTGTGTGTGGATGAAAGAAATCTCTTCATAGATATAGTTGCTAGGGAAGGTAGTGCAGAGGCTCAACTGTTGGTGCTAGATACAATAATGAGAGATCCGAACGTGACAGAAGCAGATCTAAGAAGATGTTTGTTTCACTCCATTGCTCTGGATTCACCAGAACTTGTAAGTATCGTTACATTAATCTACACCTGTTTTCACCGACCTTAAAATGCGAGCATATGTCATAAACCACACATATGTGCAACACTATGATGAACATGCAATTAATGTGATTAGTTATTGACTCTAATATTTGACTGAATGATTGAGGCGACATGTTATCGAAGTTGTGCATGTTGGTCCTTATGACTTATTCTCTCAATGATATAAACTATTCGTGAGTTTTTGTGCATTTAATATTATTCTGTTTATTTTTCAAGTGTTGTATGCCATGCCTCATTTGGTATCATCTTTTTTTCAATAAGCATGTGATCTTCTTGCAGGAAATGGTTAGGCATGTTGAACAGCTTTGTTTTGAAGGTGACATCGCTCCAGGAGGTAATACACTTAAATACGAAATAGATACCACTTCATTGACACGGACATCTCGATCTAGAACGTCAACAAATGTTGGCATACTGTCCAACATTTAACATAAATGGTTAAAAAATAAGATTTTCCATATGCACACCAGCTCTTATCAGTTCATATCTTTACTTCAAATGAAGTTAAAGATATTCATGTTTACCGTTCGTCTGCAATATTTTTATATTTGACTGTCTGTACATTTTTATGTCAAGTGAATACAAATATTGACCGAGTAATCTGCGAAATCATTTTATGACATAAAACAATTATTTGTACAGCACTTGTTTAGTTTATCTTGAAATGATTTGTTATCAAATTTAGATGATAGATCTTATTCAAAACAGTTTTTCAAATATAGTGAAACTATAGCAGCGAATATCGTTCCATCAATTTATGTAAATAAAGGTCGTCCGATTTTGATATAATGTATACTTCTTTATTATGCAGCGCATGTTCACTGGCAGTAATAATAACTATCATCGTAGTTATTATCCTTCGTTTATCCTTAAATGTTGACCATACAGTCCCTTACAATAATGTGTCTAATGTTAAACCGACAGCATGCACTATACATGCAAGCGAGGTACATACGTGTGAGTATATGTTGTTGTCAAGAAAGCCATAGTAAAGAAATTGGACACATTTGACGCGTATTAGCTGCGTATATTCGTATGTTTATTGTTGTGTATATTCCAAATAGTGGTATTCTTTTCAGACACTCCGGGACTTACCAAAACTCGTAAACGAGCCTGCCTTTCACTTGGAGCCATGGCTAAATCCCTGCATATACGGAATGTGACGGAATCGGACAGGATTGTTAACCGGATTGAGTACTGGCTTGACCATCACAATGAAAGTAATATCACATTGGACTTGAATACATGTTTTATTTATCCCATCTGAGACCCATGCGTGTCTTGAACGACGTGTCCAAAATCTATTTAGAGTATTAATTTGACCAAATGAAAACACCGATATGGGCTGGTTGGTTCAATGCAACATTGAATCATTATTTTTCTCTTAACATACATGGCGTCATACATTGGCGTATAAGCCTATCTGCAAATCAAAATGCTAGATGTTACCTATGATTGCTTCATACTATTGCATATCTATGATGTGTTTCAATCCAAACATTCATACGCATGTGCGTTTGTCTCTTATATTGCATTTCCTTTCAAATGCTAATCCGTAGGACAACTAATAGTGTTGCTTTTATACACATGTTAACTTGTATGTTACATAATACACACTTAATGAATAAGTTTCAGTACCAAAATGATAAGTGTAAACAAATCTCTCTCTTGGTATAGAAAGGTTCCCTCCAATTTTAATTGCAATTGCCGTTGACCGTTGTTGCAATGATGGCGTTAGTTTGTTACATATTTTAATCGTGTGTTATAAAAAAGTGTTTACTTTCTTACTTAGCAAAATCGATGCATATTGTAAAACCCCGGGAACGTCGTTCTATCATTCAACATGATACCCCGGCACGTAAACACATAGAAACCAAGATGGTACTGATACAATCACTAGGGAATGCTGGGAAACAGAGATCTTTGCAACATATACGATCATACATGGAACCTAACGTAGGGGTCACCGCTTGGAGAAGAGCTGCGGTTCATAGTCTACGACACTTTGCTTGCAATGAGGTATGTATCAACTATTCAAATAGTAATACTGCATCAAAAGTACAATTGGTGAACACGCATGTGACTCTGATCTAGAAGTTGTCTTGGAAACTATTGGCTATTATTCGAATTGGCACCACCCCGACCGCAGAACTAAACCATCACTGAACGAACAGAATAATACTCAAAATGTATATACATTGAAGCATGAGAAAATATATCTATGTGACTGTAAACTGAATGTATTCTAATAGTAACCTGCTTGCTGTTGACTCACCAGGATTTTTGACTAGTGGCCTAACCTCAATAAGAGGCTTGAAAATGGGTAGAACATTTCACAACCTATTTTTATTGAGGTGGAGGTTTTTGGAATTGGAAGACCTCCCTCTTCCATACAAAAACAGGTTGTGAATTGTTCTACCATAGGTAGTGGTATCCGACCAAGAAGCATCCCTTGGCCACTAGCCTATTTTACTCACCTAACTCTGCTGCTTTTGATAATGGTTATAGCCTCCAGAATAGCAATATTACGCATGATTTGTATTACAGAGTGCACATGCGCTAGTTACAAGTGCGGTACATGATGATGACGATATGGTTAGAAAGGCTGCCGTTACCGTCCTCAAGAAACATCCTAAACGTACCAACTTTACCAGTGTACACGAAAATATCGTACTAAGGTATGATTCTTCTTTTTAGATTGGAACCACAGTACGTTCAAATATCAATAAGGTTTACGTTTTAACAAACCTTTTTGAAATATTATGCTGTAAACCATGAAAAACATTTTAATTTCAAATCTTAAAGTTCTGATAACATTAAATGGTAAAAATACAACACTTTAATGTACTAGTATATCAGATTGTCAAACGTAATTTTCTCTACCTAGCTACGATTCTGTCTCCCGTCGTATATTTTAAACCAAAATAGTATTATCAATAAAACCTTCGTATACATTGATGTCACAGCTTCTTGTGATATTTTCCAGTAAGAATTACAGTTACCCTATCATATCACGTGTAAGGAGAGGTTTGATGCAAACATTGGAACAAGGTATTAGTGTCATCATAAAGCCGCCGGGTATTGAATGGGACAAAGTCCTAGGAAACGACAACATCGGAGCAAGCTTTGGTTTACATATAAGGAATATTTTGGACCTTAAACTGGGTATTTATTTTAATCTCTTGGCTTAAAAAAATGATTTGAAGTTTTATAGTTTGATTATATGTTTCTCGTAGTGTTTATTTTGTCTAAATGTCATTTTGCGCTTAATGTTCATATGTGTTTTATGTTCAGCGTATCAACAGGTTCAGATGTGTAGTAGTTTCCATATATTTTACTACATATAAATTACTACCATTTTATATAAATACTAGTGTGAAGATATATTTCTTATCATACATGACGACAAATCATTTAATCGCGAGCCTTATCATTTTTTTTATTTTTCGCCTCATAAATGATTGCTCTTAAATCTTAACGTGTGCCAAGAATTAGAAAGATCTGGATATTCTGAAAATTAGCATGATATTAGCATTGCATGTTGTTCTTTTATCTATATGGATAATCAGTATTTGCAATTGAAGTGTATATTTACGTTTTGCTTTCAGCACTACTCAGTGGCCATTTCATGGTTGACGTTTATGACGGTGCGTTTGCTGAAGCTCATGTTGGGATGATAGACTTCAAAGTAGACATTGTTAAAGTTTACATCTGCTTTAAAGGACATATCAAATACGACCTTAATGTATTAAAGGTAAGGTGTGTAGTGTACTGATGTTGCAAACGCCTATAATTCCCATATTCTGCTTATGGTATTTTGTACCACGCAGTCTATTTGTGAGATTTGAAAATGGCCACGGTGCAACAAAACCGATTTGAAGCAGTTGACGCTTTCTTTGTATAGTCAGCTACAGCTTAGATATAATTATGGTTGTTATCGTTTTTAGTAACTGTAGCATACGGAACAACAAATTAATTACAAGTTATTCCTTGTATGTATGTTTGAGTAGATTAGAAACGTACACTTATAAAATATATGTTTTGAAAACTTAACTCGACTAAGTTTTATGTTCACTAAGTTTTATGTATAACATATTAACAATGCGTACTTTACAGGATTTTGGAATCAACAGCTTGTCAGATCTGGTGCACATCTACGACAAAATTGTAGGAAAAATTGTCACCCCAATTAAGGACGCTATAACAAACTTCGGAAAAATCATAAACGTATTTAAAAGTAAGTATACTATAGATCTACCATGACCTCTCTGTAATGACCCCTTTAAATAGAGAATACAGAGTCTTTACTAGCCACACATTGAGGCTTTATGTACATCTATAGTGTTATGTTCATGGCGGTGGTTGTATCTGTGTATTTACATTGCTCCCGATATAACACTTAACGTACTATGCAAGACTTCAAACTCGTCTTCAGGAAAAATCAAATTTGCTGTCGAGCATGTCTGTCTATAGATAACTGTGGCACAATGTCATCATGGCTGCATTTGTAAATTGCCGCACATGTTACTATATAAATTATGCTTACTTACATCTTTTCCCCGTTGTCACTGCACACGAACCTTTCCTTGACTGTTTTCTGTCCCTCGTCTAGCGATAAACCCATTTCAGCAAGTACTGCCATTAATTTTCTTCGCCAAATGTTTTTAGTTTTTAAGGTGACTACTGAAAGATATACATACATGTACTCGTATGGTATTATTTCAGATAATTCACCGGCAAATATTATTAATACGATTGTAAAAACTGTCAAAAACCTACCGACCATTATGGGTGAGGTGTCCAACAACCTTCAAAGATTTGTCGAGAAAATATATAATATCGCTGGATCAACAATTGTGGAGGAGATCATAATAATTATACAAGAAGTTCGAAACTTTGTTGATGGGGTGAAACAGGATATTCTGAAGTTCTATAACGTGAGTATTACGCGTTTGTTAGAATGAGTCTGGGTTAGTGACTTTGACATATATTAGCCAGCATTTGGCGTTTTCATAAGATATATTAAGTTGGCCAAGACAGCTTAATGCACTCAAGCAAAGTAATGTATCCTAGACTTATCATAAACTATTTTAACGTTACGAAAACGTAAACTTGTACTTACTAAGCTCCAATAAACTGCAAAAAAGTTTGATCTTATTTAAGTTATCTAAGTGCCGGTTGTTGTTGTACCAGTAAATATTTGCTTCATTTATGATTGTTTTGCCTTTATATGCATGTTGTAGTTTGTAAATATTGTGTGTGTGTGTATGTTTGTTTTTATGTATGCATGCTATATACAGATATTTATATGTATATAAATATTATTTCTGTAATAGCAGGCATGATATGCAAATATGTACATATCGCTGGCTTAGAATGAGATAGTCATAAGTGCCACTTACGACATTATAAGACTAATGTATATTTGCAATTTACACCATAAGGCGCTTCTTATGAGCCTATTTTTATGAAAATCGGAACTTGTCATGTTGACCAAAATGAAGTTGAAAAAGCTTATTTTATTATAAGTAAAGAGTGATTGTAAGACAGTTTTTCTTGGTTTCTTAAAATATTGATTTTGTAGTTACGACCTTCTCATTCTAAGTCAGCGATATATAGATATATTTATAAATATTAGTTCTACTCTGGGTTGTAAGAGCCATGAATGTTCACAAGGTGTATAAAGCACCAAATTTGGCACAGTTGTAGTATAAGTCAGTCTGATTAAAAAAATCCAAAGAGACACTCGATCGAGGCCCTGTCTCCTGCTGAAATGAGGCCCCAAAGGGGTACCTCAGAGTGTACATACTCACTGGTAGAAATATATGTTTTTTTTCATCTGATTGCGAAGCAAAACTTATGAACCTTGGTAAATATTATGATTAATGGTGACATTTGAAATATATTGCATTTTGGTATACTTAAACACTAAAATGAGGCCCTGCTAGTGGCTAAAACAAAAAATGAGGCCCGAATTCGGAAAAATAAAAACTAAATAGTATACTCAGGGTTGTAAGAGCCATGAATGTTCACATGGTGTATAAAGCACCAAATTTGGCACAGTTGCTCTATAAGTCAGTCTGATGAAAAAAATCCAAAATGACATCCATGAGAGGCCCTGTCTCCTGCCCAAATGAGACCCCGAAGGTGTATGAGAATCTCCACCTACCCGTCAGTATAAATACATGATTATTTTCCTGATTGTGAAGCAAAACACATTGAGTCATAATATATAAAGTGATTAATTTGAGTGCTTGAAATTTGCAGCTTTTTGTAATAATAAAATTTGGACCAGAGGCCCCATTGGTGGTTTTAACACAAAATGAGGCCCGAATTCAGGAAAAATAAAATAAGAGCATATGGATATTCACATTATGTATATAAATCACCAAACATAGCATAGTTGCACATCAAGTCGACCACCTATATAAAAACCAATAAAACATGTATGTGAGGCCCCGTGTTTTGTACAAATGAGGCCCCAAATGTGTATTTGATTTCACAAATTCATCTGCATATAATGTACACATTATTATTTTCTCAATTGTTACGCAAATAGTCTATAACTGTTTTGTACTTTATGTTGAATTGGTTATCATAATTTACAACCTTAATTAATAATAAAATATGACAGTGAGGCTCCGCTAGTCGTGTTAACCACCTACTTGACTCACCATCACACTACACAGTCGTATATTATATAGAAATGCAACAAATGTTGATAATTAACAATAAATATTGCGTAACATGGTCATTGGTAAGTACAGTGTATCAACAATATGCATTATATACTTAACTATTTCATATAATACAAACGAGGCCTTAAAAGGGTAAATTTCTATCAGAAAATCACAGAATGAAGTAATTATCTTTCAAAAATCGAACGGTTAATTGGTTTTATTTTCTCTCCATTTAAGCAAGCTCATATACACAGTGCATTTGATTGTAGGCATATCAGCTGTGCTATGACTAATAACTGTGAAATGTTAATTTGAGGCCCTGTCGTGGTTTAAAGAATGTGTATTTGAATTGATAATCATAACTTGAGGTCATTATAAGTTAAATTTAAATGTGAAAATGGTGCCAATTACTATATTTTGAATGTTTTCTTACCGAGTACAAATGTTTTCATGACCTAATACATTATAATGATTTCTTAACATATTTTTTTATACATTAATCCGCATCAACACTGGTTAATTTCTATGAGCAAGAAATATCCACATGCTATACTCAACCAATGTGTAAATTGGTACCTGTGAGGGCTGGTTTATTCCTGGACACCGCAGATAGATGTTGGCTACCTCACCCACAGGACGGGTTTCATAAGGTATTTCAATGACCAGGGAAAGCTTAAAAATGTCAAAGGGTGGTTAAACAGCTGAACTATGGGTTGTTATAGCATCAAACCAAGCCATTGTTATAGACTGATGTACACAATTAATCCGATACATTATTTCAGGTTGGTCTTTGTTTTGATTTCAATTACTGTTAAAATGTTGTATTCATTTAAACTGATGGCGACCCTGGTCATTTGAGGTACTAAATACTGCCGAGTAAGGTCATTTAATGTACTTAGATACAGTTAACACCACAAAGTACAATCATACCAAGACCTGTTGTGTACCCGTAATGCACATTACGTCAATTCCAGATCTTAAAAGTAACTCACGACAGGCCGTTCAGATCTGATGTGGTAAACTGAAGTCCTATGAAGTGATTTGATTTTTCAAGCTACAGCTTTGCCTGGCCCAATAAAATACTTACATTCACCAATTACACTGGTACGTGTACTGAAAACCATATGGGTATTACATGGCATAATATAGTCCTTTCAGGTCCTATTGGTAACTAACTTCTATCTAGAGAGCAAAGCAGACAATAGAAGCTACTAGTATAGTTGGTCCTTTGAAGTAATCACCACCCTCTTATTCAACCATTTCTAATGAGTACCAGTGTGTGAATTGATACCTGTGAGGGCAGTGGGCCTCAATGATGGACACACACTAATCAGTAGAGAATTAGTCTCAACACGGAGACTCGTACGCATGTTTCCTTAGGCTAGGGGAAGTTAAAATGGCCGTTAAAATGTTGTCCTATGGCTGAACTGCTGAAAGCGGCCATTGAAAACTGATATCTTAATGTTTAACTGTACTAGGCACACCATGCCTCTTGAGGTACCTCAAATGTTTGGCACATTTATTTCATACTCAGGGTCTAGGGGTAACCTTTCACTCATCGACACATATATTTCAGGTTCCATTGGGTATTTAAAACTAATGGTCACTAATTTACTTGTCTACGCTAGGAACCTAACATTAATTGTCACAGTAAGGCCATACCAAACCATTTCTTCGTTTAGCGTCCGAGGACAGATAGGTTTGAGCATCTTGGGAAGAAAAATAACCAACAAACATTGTAACCTTTTTTATCTTCAAAATCCATTGAGATATGGCTTTCATATTTATCATATCAAGATGTCACCCTACCCCTACACAGCAGTAGGTTTCACACAAACAATTTTTCAGTTTGAACGATATATTTGTTAGCCATATAATAATGAGCAAATAAGTCGTTATGTCTTTTTACGAGTGTTTTGTTCTTGTCTCAGGATAGCTAGATAGGTTTTCGAACTTAGGACGGACGCTAAACGAAGAAACAATTTGGTATGTCCTAACTCTGAATTCAATGGGGTACAAGCTTTATTAGCCACCTATTCAATTTGTCACATCTACATCTGGCTCAATGGGGTTGGTAAACCTGCCCTGTTAAATCAGTTCTAGCTCTAAGAGTAACAGTTAGGGCCTCATGTAAAGATATTCTGGGTTCGTGTAATGACAAATAATTCATTAGTAGGTACACTGCCAATGTAAAACTTCGTGGCATTTTGTGGTACCGGGGTACATGGCACTACTTCAGTAATTCATGGCCATGGGGTACATGTTACCTCATAAATACTTAACCATGTACTGCGAAGCCATGGTTCCATGGAGTATCTGTAAAGAAGGGTCATTCCTTGTGGGGTATCGACCTCTAGTAGACAACTTCATCGACATATACTTTCAAACACAAATACAATCATTAGGAAGAGCAATGCTAGTGCTAAATGCTGTTTTAAAGTATGCGCGATACAAACATCTATTACAAAACATAACAACATAACCAGGCAAATATTGAACTAATATTGATATACAATGTACATTCACATTCACTATTCAACACATTATTATGTTTTATCTCATCGATTTGTGCAATGAATATTCGGTGTTAACATGCATGCGACATGTTGAAATCGATTATTATGAATATTGTAAGCAATTGTTTAAGTACTTTGCTGAATATGTGCTATTTACCCGCTAAAGTGAAGTTTAAACCACATATGGGGCCTCATATCCACAGTTACTATTTACAATAAGGTAACGCTTATATACCAACATTCAACACAGTTATATATATTTTTGTTACAGACACTTTGATTAAATCTATAAGTAAATATAAATATTTTATTATCGTTTCTCTACATATGAATTTAATCCATTTCTTTTTCAAAATAGATTTAACCCTTTATATGGCCTCAATTCACTAAAAGTAATCAAATATTAGTTATTTACTATATATTTATATTACTTTATTATTATTTACGATTGGTATAAAATATGTCTTGTATTTGAGTATTGAATCAATGTACTGATTTTATTTCTAGTGTGTCTTATATACAGTATTGTGTTTAGTTTGTACTTCTAATGGGGCCTCATTTTCACATTGGAACTATTATTAAAGTATCAATATGGTAAATATTCATATACAACAAAATATAATGCACTTTTACATATCATTTGTTGCACATTTTAGAGACATTTACATGTCTTACAGATTGCATCGTGAGCATATTAAATTAATCCACGTTTTCATGATTGAAAAATGTCCTTTTACGGGCCTCAATCAATAAATAAGTTTTATTTTAAATGAATTAAATAATATCATAAGCATCACTGGGTCAACTGGTCTGCATTCTATTGTTGTCTTGTTCAACTATTCATAATACTGAAACTAAGTATAAAAACATGTTTTTAATTAAATGAAATTTTCAAAAATACCCCTTTCGGGCCTCATATTTGTAATATAACATGTATGATAGTGGAATTCATAATACAATATATCATATATGTACTTGATTTAGACATTCCAATTGAAATTTTGGTGATTTTTATATATTTTTAAAAAAATTCAGCGTTTTCATATTTTGAGTGTGCAGAGCAATTTAATTTGATGGACCCTTTTTGGGGCCTCATACATGCGAATTAAGGGGCTGAACAGCTTGTCTCTTTCACTTTTCTGGAAGCCAATATATTGATTGTTATTTTGTGAAAGTTTGGTGCTTTATACACCTTGTGAACAAAATGACCATTTTTTGGTTCTTACAACCCTGAGTATTCTGTTATATCAGGCATGATATACAAATGTGTGTATTTATACATGCTTTTGATATTTGCTACTTTATTTACAAATATACTTTAGGATATTGTTGATGCTATCACATCAGCATTACCTTATATAGCCAAGAAGATTGTGGAGGCATTCAATTTGATTGTGAACTCTTTACGACATCTTCTAGATAATCCTATGCAGGCGATGACGTCCATGTCACGTGCGGTGACCGAGTAAGTAGACATACCTATACATCTCCTAGATAATCCTATGCAGGCGATGACGTCAATGTCACGTGCGGTGACCGAGTAAGTAGACCTACATATGCATCTCCTAGATAATCCTATGCAGGCGATGACGTCTATGTCACGTGCGGTGACCGAGTAAGTAGACATACCTATACATCTCCTAGATAATCCTATGCAAGCGATGACGTCTATGTCACGTGCGGTGACCGAGTAAGTAGACATACCTATACATCTCCTAGATAATCCTATGCAAGCGATGACGTCTATGTCACGTGCGGTGACCGAGTAAGTAGACCTACCTATACATCTCCTAGATAATCCTATGCAAGCGATGACGTCTATGTCACGTGCGGTGACCGAGTAAGTAGACATACCTATACATCTCCTAGATAATCCTATGCAGGCGATGACGTCTATGTCACGTGCGGTGACCGAGTAAGTAGACATACCTATACATCTCCTAGATAATCCTATGCAAGCGATGACGTCTATGCCACGTGCGGTGACCGAGTAAGTAGACCTACCTATACATCTTCTATATAATCCTATGCAGGCGATGACGTCTATGTCACGTGCGGTGACCGAGTAAGTAGGCATACCTAAACATCTTCTAGATAATCATATGCAGGCGATGACGTCTATGTCACGTGCGGTGACCCAGTAAGTAGACATACCTATACATCTCCTAGATAATCCTATGCAGGCGATGACGTCTATGTCACGTGCGGTGACCCAGTAAGTAGACATACCTATACATCTCCTAGATAATCCTATGCAGGCGATGACGTCTATGTCACGTGCGGTTACCGAGTAAGTATCTTCGGCACTAACACATATCATTTTCTAGCTGTGCCTTTCAAACTTAAAAGTTCATTTCAGTGTCGTTAATCTAGATACTTAAGGGTCGCGTCTGAATCTCCACTGTACAAAAGTGCCCGTATTCAACGTTGAATGTCAGTACATGTGAAAGGCTGCATCGTGAATTACATGTCTTTACTACTGCCCTTTGATAGTTGCATGATTTGCGTCGTAGTCTGTATGATGTACTTCTACTTCTCTATCACGCTCTGCAATATATGCTGGATGCTGCTTTCCCTGTCCAATTATACAAATACACCCATTTGAACCAGTGTTTTAATTGATTGTGAAATGTACAGCGATGAGGTGTATATACCATTCACCATGAAACATATAAGGTTTTTGTAATCAAAACGGAACTTTTATACTTACAGCATCAAGATGGCCGTTACAATGGCAGTAGATGTTAAGAACAGTGTTGTTGATTCCTGCATGTTTCTGAAAGGTAAGACTAATATATACAGAAACTAGGGTCCCTGTCTGGTGAGAACAATGTTACCAGGCGAGGTGATATCGTTCGGGTGGCGAGGTTTACCGAGCCATCCCGGGCGATATCGCCAAGCCTGATAACATTGTTCGAGCCGGAGAGGGACCCGAGTTTCTATTTCTAATGAAACCAACAACGGGGCACCATTTAGAGGTATATTTTTTAATTTTAAACTGGAGTTGTCGATCGTTCCTAGACCGCCCGCCGATTAACACAACTTCATTTGCTTCCGTACTAAAAATATAGTTCTCAATTTTACGCTGTTTAATTAACAAAAATATTTAAAAAATAAAAGTTTATCTATTTCAATTTTTAGTCCTTTTAGAAACCTAAGCAAATTATGAGTATTAACAAAGTAAGAACATCGTGTCGTAAACGTAGAATAAATATCCGCTCATGAATGTTTGATGTTTTTTCTTCTTCTGGATGATGCATCAATGAAACGTCATCAATGACGTAGTGTGTGTGGAGAAGGTCGTTAATTATGTCAAACTTTCTTATGTTATGCTTTACACAAAGTCAATGACAAAATACGGATTGATTTAAATACTGGATTGTGTGTGGCAACGGACAGTGCAACATTATATCCCGTGAAATCGAAATAACTTCAAGAATGAACAGTTTAGACATGCTTGTAGAACCGAGTGAGTGAAGAACAGTTTTTGTAACAAGATAGACAAGATCAACTTAATCACGACATAATGCTGATGAAAACAGATGGTGAGTAATACATTGGTTTGTTGAAGAATCATTAAAGTGTGTTCTATTTTTGTATAAATTGTAGGGCTGTGTACTAAATGTAACAATGTTTTGCTTCTAAAAAAGCTCGGTGCTTCCTGGTTTTCGTTTTGTGGGTCAACCTTCGCGAGTCGTGAAAATGAGATTAAAAATTCCTATAGGCCAGAAAACTGGATATAGAGTCGGTGGCTATGACTATTTTAAGGATATTCGGGTGATATAAAGAATCTCCTCTTGAAGAGTTCCCAAGTTCAGTAATTTTATGACAATTTGACTGATTTCCTATAGGTTGTGGGTTCAACCACCACTAGAGCCAAATTGTTTTTATTCTTTTTTTTCTTTTATCTTTAGTTATAAGACAAAGTTTTGGCTTTGTGACATCACTTTATGGTATAATTTGGAGGAAAAAAATATTTTTTATTTCCTTAAATTTTTTAGGAATTAATATGTGGTAAATAGATGAAAATCGGGTTACTATGGGCTTCTGAAATGTATATTTTCAAAACGGCTCGGTAAAACCTTTCAAAATTTTGTTTAAACCTAACGCACATATTGAAGTTATTTTTGAAAAAAATTCAATGGTGCCAATTGTTTAGATCATGTTTTATCTATAGGGTACTTATTGGCAATATGCGGGAAAATGCCTTAATTTCAAGGAGGATGGGGTTACATTTTTATTTTTATCTACTCCATAATTTGACCAAACATCATTTTTACACTTTTGATTGAAGAAATAATCATTATCATTAGATTTAAACACACTCTTGTATTTATCGTGTGATCTGTTATTTTATTACTTGTGGAGAGTTATTTTATTTATCATGCAGTTGACTCCATTTGTTTTTGCAGTACGTTCTTACGCTGGGTGTAGGGAAATAAAAATAGTAATTACTCTCTTAAATGACAATAAAAGCATTTTAAAATTCACATGCAGTTGTCTTAAAGGGTATACAATAGAATAAAAATGTTTAAAATGCAGTCCTCAAAATTAAAAAAAAAAGTTTTTACACCCGGACATCGTTAATGTTTATTTATCTTTGACGATGCTTAGCCATTGTATTTATCTGTGTTTGTTGGTTTATTTCAGGGCCTTTCAAAACGATCGATCCGTGGACGACCCGTTTGAATTCAAGAACAATTACAGTGGCGTAACCCTACCTCGCGAAAAAAGCATTGCTTATCTGGATTGTAAACATAACCATAGAATAAATAATAGCTATTAACTGCATAATTCTGTTGTTTTCAATGATATTTATGACAATTTAAGACGATATGACAATTGCAAAATAGTCCTTTAGGTGTGGCCGGAGCAAAAAAGTGTTCTCAGGCTATTGACCTGATATCACATACTTTTCTCAGGTCATGTGTTATCAGGCAGTTACCATGGTATTTGCATGAGAAATATCATGACCTTCCACTTTTTGTGTAACATGGTTTGTTATCGTTACCGTTTGTGTATCCCAAAGACAACGACATATGTGTTGTATCGTGTTTGCCCTATGTACATGTACAAATGTATGTTAATGTTTGACTAATAATTCAATTTTCTTTCATGCATTATATCCCTAATGAAGGGAAGCAACTGTGCTTATTCATTATCAACTATGATCAATGGCATGTGTAGTTATCTATACTATGCAATACCTAAAGTATGTTACACAGCGTTTCCGCTTGCGTTATCATCAAGCAGATTCTTCCAGTATTGCATGCTTGTCGAAAGAATTGATACCAATATCGTAATACATACGTTTATAAAGACTACTGACATCGTACTACAAGAATTAAGGTTTACATATCTTACTTCTTTTGAAATATGATCCGGGAATTCGTTTCTGTTATGCTGTCTTTAGATTTAACATTTTATAATTTATTTTGCTGCAGGTCGCGCAGTTGAGTGGATGAATACGGCCAAACAAATCCCAAGTATTATGAAACGGATGGCGGAGGTATTTAAAGGGCTTGATAGAAAACGCCGGGACCTTGCTTCCATGGAGACTAGATTAACCACTGTGATGAGTGATGGTATCGATGCAGCAGTAAGTGAACTTTGCACATGATACCGTAACATAATGTAAGGCAGCATACAATGGGTCCACTTGTTCAGCTAAATCATCATGTTAATCTTAATTCCAACGCAAAATATCACAAATACCACTCTTGTACTACTTCGAACAAAATATATATTACATACCGTGTAGGTTAGTTTCTGCTTCAAATGTAAGTTTATGTCAATTACGAAACAAGTATAAACATGTATGTTAAACATACCTTATTCCTGGTGATATTGGTCACGAAGTTTTGAGAGACGTATGCCTGTTTTCTTCGTTTTGATGAGATATACCAATTCCAAGACATGGTATTGATGACTTTTAAAAGGAAAGTCAGTATGATTTATACCCTTTCCCATCGCCAACTATTTGATTATATTCACCTCTAATACACCAACCTGATACGTTGAAGACAAAAGTTAACTTCTATGTGTAAGTGTGTGTATCTGCTTGTTGTAGCCTAAATATATGACGTGTTCATTGATTTACTATTAATTCGTACTTGAAATATACTTACTTCATGTGAGAATAACACAAAACACATATTGTAGAGAGATTCCGTACATGAGTTAAAAGAAAACTTAAAAGCTGAATGGGATAAGGTACTCGAACCACTGCGACCGCTTCAAAACATTGTGGAACCATTTATTGATGAGTTCAATTCTATCATGGATCTTATACAGGGCATTAAATGGGCTTACAAAGAAGTCAAGAAAGTGTAAGTCTTCGTATAGACTTTATGACAGATGACTTAGAAAGCTTTTATACAAAAGCTTAACTTTTATATTATACATGTATACGTAAATATTTAATATCAGCAGTAGTGCTGATACATAGTTAACGTTGCATAAGTGTCATGTAGTCTTATATTAAATTTCTGCACACTCTATAGCCAATCTATAGATTCAGTCTTGCCATTAATCACACCAAGGCAAACACGCATTAACATATGTTATGTGCATTTGAATTTGCATAACTTTTTAAACTAATTATATTCTGATTCGTATTTCTTCGCAATCATTAAATTCTATCATATAGGTGGATACGTTCGTTCACAGATACTTATAAATAGTATGAATTTGAGTATTTTGTTCACTTATAGAATAGAGACTAGTAAGTCACTTGTTCAGAAAGTGTTCGGTCCTAAATTCCACAAGGACTTTCCAACAGATCGTCGTCAGGCCAGAGGCGACTGCAAGGAAGGTGTCTGGCCCACAACAACACACGACACTTTCAAAACAACAGGCGTAGACGTCGAGCTAGGACAAGGGCAAACTGTAAGTATATAACATATATAATTATATACTTTTTCCTATAAGTTCGATGTTTTCTCATACTCTTCTCGCCAGTTGTTATGTTTCTTTAATTACTAAATACTTTTCTGAGACAAATGTGATATTTTCTTTTTTCAACAGATTAAAATGCCAGTAAATGGAATAGTACATAAACAGTCAGGAAGTAAAGTTATCATTCAACCAACAGATCTAGAATTTAGTGCGGTTGAAATTGTTATAGAAAACATCAATGTACATGCTCAATATGCAAGCGGTGAAAAGGCAGCCAAGGCTGGTGAGAAGATTGGTCGAGCATCTAAAGCACCGAGGTGTGGTCCAAATTATATCCATGTGTCAGTAAGAAGTCCTAAAGACGAAACAGGTCCTGACGAGGATTATGAATATACAGATCCAGGACCTTTCCTAGATCGACTTGTTCCAATTCCTAAATGGATTCAAGAATGCAATGATCACGAATTTCGGTGAGTGAAAATTTTGGTGGGCTTTATTGCAAGAAAATCCGCGGTGATTTTTTCTTAAAATATATACTAGTACGTCGTCCGTCTACATGCACATTGTTTCATAAATGAAAAGATGTCAGCAAATTGTCTTTGTTTCTACAGATACATAGGGCAGACGTACGAGTCCGGAGAAACAGCAGAAGACGGGGAACCCGAAGGTGAGAAGGAAAAGATTGAGAGAGATCCTAAGGATTTAGATGACATGCTTGGTGAAGAGGACAGTGAATACAGACCCGATGATGAATCTCTCTATGACCCTTCATCGTTTGGCGACAGTTTAAAAGAGAGCCTGAAAAAAGAAGCTAAAAAATTCGCCGATTTCTTCAAAAACGCCCTTTTTGGTAAAACGTAAGTGTCATTACCAACACTATACCAAGGCGTCGTTGAATATAAGATTCATTTTCTCATCCATTAATATGCACCAAATGCAAAAAGATAATAATAATCGGGCAGAAAAGGCAGATTTAATAAGAAACAGTCGAGTACGAGACGCACAAAACGGAACAGATAATATAAGGACAACATCATTAGCAAGACCTAGCAATATCTCAATACTCAATGTATGACTGGGGTTTATACTGAGTCTTGTTTATTTACATTACACGAAAACAGATGATGAAAAATAAGCATTTCAATTCGAGAGTACAATTTTTACGAGTAAAATAATAACACAGATTATTTCATTTTTTAAATTTTATTCAATTGACTTACCGAACAAGGCGTTACAGAAACTTGATATCATTTCTTTCGTGTATCATTTCAGTCCAAAGGTCCCTAACATTTTAGATATTGTCAATGTGAATAAATACAACGTCGACTGGATATTAGGAAAGCTGAATAAGGATAAAGATCTCTACAAAGACCTCAATTTGGTCATAGGAAAACTGTCAACTTCAATGACCAGCCTACCTGTAGGGAACCCAGCAACAATGTCTCTGACATTCATGAAGAAGTTCATGAAAATAAAGGGGTTATCGTTGTCTTCAAGAGGGGGTGACGTAGGCAACGTAGCAGGTGATCTGATGACAATGTCGGGGAAAGGTAAGCATACTTCTTGATGTTTTGATTTGGTAGTGCTTATCACCCACATTGTAGTCAAATGCTCTACTGTACAGTAGCCATCAGTGACGATTATTTTAAGTAAAATATTACATATTTGAAACTTAAGCAATATTCGAGTATGATGACAGTTATGTATACATTTATTATCTTGGGTACATAATACGGAGTGTAATCCGGTTTGATACTTTCAATCAATATAGCTGCTGTCATTAATATTTGTGCTAATAGAAATTAATAATGTAGAGCACAGACAATCCAACGCCACACAGAATCGGTGGACGCGCTACTCACCCACGCCAGACATAGATCGAACCATATATGGATTTTCAAGCAAACCTTTACTCGCACTCACAATGCTTGCTGAACTTAAATTCCGTTTTATCAACTGTAATATAACCATAAAAGTGATAATTGTGAAGGATACAAGAAGACAGACATGTTTCTCGGTGCAGTGGTACGCTGCTGGCACCGTCGACGCAGTCACTGACGGATGATGCAACCGGTACTGTAGTCTGCTATTCTATTGAATGTGATTGAATAATATTTTGTCCCAATTTTGCATGCTCCTAACAATTTCTGTCCATTTAACTTTATGATATTTCTTTTATTATACAGCCTGTCCATCATTTAAGGGTGCCATTGCATCTGGATTTGGTCACGTGTGTACTGTACACGACTGCTGCCTTGGAATTACATGCAGTGTTCCGTTGATGTCGGGATCAGAAACGAAACATATTGAATTCAGCGTTGCTGTTATACCCGAGGATTTAAAAGTAGAAGTTAAATATGCTGGCAAAACAAAAGTCTTTCAAGTAAATGGTAGGGATATAACAACAATACATACTACTAATTCAGCCTTAAATGTGATATTATGGTTGCGCTTTTTGTGGTAACCATGGTTACCACAGTTCAACAATCGACCGAGAAAACCAAAAGTGATCAAACCATGTTCTGACTGTCGCTAGTTTGTCTCTATTCTTGGAACTGTCGATATGACAAAAGTAGTTAATAGCGCCTGAAGAAACCATACATGCACCGACAATTGAACCAGATCAAAATATAGTTATAATTATACTATACCTATACTACGAGGTAGTCGAATGAAAAGTTTCAGTATGTGTGTTATTGTAACGTAAATGACCTCATAGTCATATTGCATGTACAATGAAACATGTAGGCATCTACATAATTATGTTTTCAAATTCATACACATGGAGACGCGTTCACTTAACGTTTTGGGTTGAGATCAAATATGTATGTGGCCTGTTTTCTTGTAAGTATTAATAATACACAATGTTGTGAAGAATTAGCAGGTCAATCTTATACCGGTATATATATCAGTTAGTATATATTTCAGCACCTTTATGTTCCAGATATATTTTTGTAGTACATGTGATAACTTAAAATGTATTTCTTGATTTGCCGCTTAAAACATAAAAAACGTAGAATCAAAGAAAAGAAACAACAACACAGGCAAATATAAGAAAAGTTCTAGTTCCTGTTCATATAAGCATTTGCTTACTGTTGACACTACTGGTATTGTTTCTTGCAGGTTTTGACAAAGAACTAGATCTAGACATAAAAAAGTTTGGGATGAAATTGTCAATGATTGGCAATGCTAAGCTTGAAGGGGGTGAGCTGACCTTATCAGCGGAAATAAAAATGTGTGTCGGGATGTTTTCTGCATGTTTACCACCAATCGACTTATTCCATGAAATCAAATTCAAGGTTGCTCCTTGTCGAAATAAACGATGTAAGTATTATAGAGATGCATGCAGCTTACATCAATTACAATATACGGATTTTGAAACCATTGACAAGTATCGTGATCCTAAATCAAGGTTGTAAGACCTTGTTTACTTCATCGATGTGTCCTCTATACATAGCAAGGACGTGTATCAGTGAATTTATAGACAATCTGTCAAGAGTGATAAAATAAAATACCGTATGAATATAACGGCCCCAGAAACAGTCTACTAAATTGATTTAACTTGGTTCGTGTATTTACAAACGCACCATAGCTTACTTACATGGCATATATTGTGCTGCTCCAATGTCATAACTGATCTGAGAACGAAATGATTGTTAAAGGCCTGGTCACAAATCAATGTGCGTGCTTTTAGCACACATGTACGGACTTTCGAGAGGCGTCGGCAGATATGTTTTGGAAAACTTGGGAGGGAGTACGGCGACACACGTCACTAACACAGGTTCCCCTGTTCGTTAGTGGCTGCGCGCACCATAGGTAACGTACATGACAAGTGAGTTTTATTACGTGTACTTGTAGGTACTGATTGTCTGGATTGTCCTTAAGTGGACAATAGGCAGTATAAGCCACGTATATTGCACGTACGTGTACAAATCCATAGCCCAAACGCAAATTGCTACTATACATCTCGTCTGTGTGGTACTTAATCTTAAAACATTATAGTCGATATCCGTGGATTTCTATTAGTTCATATGTTTTACCTGCGTTTGTGCACATGTTCATCAGATATTTGCACGTACAGTTGGTTTTCGCCACCGCTTAAGTCATTAATGCGTATAAGGTTTGTTATTTGTGATAAGGTACTCCTAAACATTTTTGTGTTAATGTACACGTTTCCCCCTCACAGCTATTTCACAAGAAGTTGCCATTCATCAAATGAGTATTCCTACCTTCTTGGGACAATTGGCAGAATATCAAGTTCTTGATAAGAAAACTACAAAAGTCTTGGACGACGTAAGGGAGACAGTTGTCAAAGAGGTATGAGGAACTAATTTACGTAAGACTTTGTAGTACTTATTACTAGTATATGTGCTATGTTCCTAAAATTATTTTAGCATTGATTGTATTAAAAATTAAAAATGCAAATAGTAACTCATTTGGTCTTTAACGAGACTTTAATTATATAGATATATTTCATATTCTATCTTAACCTTGTAACATGACCAAACATATAAGGATATCGGACAGGGAATTATGTTTTATAGTTACACAACTTGAAATAAATAAAATATTTCTACATTAACAACTATGAGTAAAAATGAAATACCAAGCTATGTTGCTCTCATATTCAACAGTACACCTGAGTAGACTGGACGTAAAAATATTGCCTCGTGAGCAGCTGACTTATATTTTACATCAGCTGCTCACTCCAAGAATTATCAGCCGATCATACACCGAAAATACAAATATCCTCTATTTATATGTGTTTTTGCAGTTAATGAAAGACGCCGCCGACAAACTTGGAGACATAGTTAAAGAGTTTAAAGATAAGATGGACTTCTGTGTTTCTGCCAATATACCTGTGCCACCCTTTGACATACAATTCTTTGACCTCAGACAACATTTTATGGTTGGTCCAGTGCCTCTGTCCCTAGGTAAGTACACTTTAGTAATTTCATAGTTTGTTTTATCGTCGACATGTATGGTCAATTATATTATCATATTCAGAGATAAGACACTAAAAATCCTTCAAATAATGACCGAAGAATTATACATGCATTACAGGTTTATTGTATACTTATTAATCGATTGAGCATTTTGCATAATAATACTTATATTGCTATATTAGGTTTAGGAGCTGGTGGTAGTGTTGGTCTTGGTGTCAAAGTCGGACTCTGTGTCCTTAGTATGACCACACAGGTAAGACTAATATTGCGTACACTTTCATATCTTAATAATGAAACAAATACTAGTGATACAAGCATATAAACTATCTAGGTTTTCCTGGCCTTGGCATAGACGAACGCGACATGTCTATATTTGCCATTAGATAATTATTACAATTCGGACAGTGATTAAGCAGCATTCAACAGATGCAGTAAAGCAAAAAAGACACCAGAAAATGATAGAGGGCAGGTATTTCGCTCGGTACGAAAGTGATCACGGTAAGAAAAGCGAGCAATGGGATAGTGTGTTCTTTCGTAATACGTTGTCTATGCTGACTGCCCTGCCTGAGCTTATCTTCTTGATTGGTTATCACAATATTCGTACAATATCATGACCGGGAATTAATTATTACTGCAATGCGGTTGTACAACATTCAACGAAGACTCATGTGAAGGAATGTTCGTAACGCATCGAGTACGGGAGTCTTGAACACACCTCATGCGAATTGTACTCGTTTCAATTTAAAACTTATAATACAACTCATGTTAATATTCCTTTCTTTTTAGCTTACCCTGACACCATGGGTAGGTGGAAAGGTTTGGGGAGATGCAGCTGTGGATATATTTGTCGCAAGAGGCGGAATAAGACTAATTGGTTACCTCATGGAAACCAAATTTCCTATATTGACGGAGTTGGTATTCTCCAAATATCCTATCGACGTCGGGTAATATATACAATCCATGTTTTTCTTTATTCTTAATCATTAAATGATTCGTAACAACACGCAAAGTGTTATGGATAAGATTTGTAGTTGTTATCGTAAATATAAAAACAATAGGATGTGTGGAAAATGCTAAAACACGCATTTTATAAAAGAACAACATATTTTTGGTTATACAATGTTATACTCGAATTATTTCATGTAAGAGCAGCATTCATTTGTCTTCCATAATATGCATATGACATTATAGTGTAAATAAAGAGAAAATATTAATTTAGTAAACATTCTCATTTACAAGTCTGTATTAAGTGACAGCTGTTGTAGCTTATGCGTGAACATTAATTACATGTATATGTCAATTAATAACCAACACATTTGTTATTATTTAGACAAAAACTGAAACATTGCTCACTGCGTGACAAATTCTAACATAAACATTCCTGTAAGTTTAGTTCGTAGTACAAACGCATTTAATAATTAATACTGACATAATATTCTACTCTAACAGAGCTAAAATGGACATGGTACTTACACCACTTCGACTGAAATTGAAGGCATTTGCAGAATTGAATTTGTTTATCAAAAGAGTGACAGTTTTTGAAGGCCTGTTGTGGGAATACTCCGTGCCGAAAATCACAAAGAATATATTTCACAAGAAAAAAAGGGATGACGACCCGTCTCCACCGGGTATAATGCCTGCAACAATTAACGCGCGTAGAAAACGCTCAGGAACTCGGGGTTGTATTGTGAATCAAGTACCAAACAGACCATATTACGATACAGCATTCCGCCTGGAAATGTATGCGCAAGATGAAGTCAGCGAAGTTAAACTGTTTTATGCTATTGGTACTCATCGAGGTGGTACGAATCTAGTAGATTGGACAGATAAGGGTGGCAACAGTTTGATGGTTCCAGCACGTCTTCCAGGTGGTGTTCCGGTGTATTGGTCTGTTAAAGCAAAGAATAGTCAAGGTCTCGAATCTATAAGTCAATGTTCGTTGAACACGTACGATAGTACACTGCCCGATGGAAGGGTTGAACATGCTTACACATTTTCTAGTCATCCCAATACATTGATCGCATCTGTCGTGGCATTTGAGGACAGTCCATTGGTTGAAACCCATTATAAAGCCGTTGGATTCAGTCCAGGTCAGTTTGGGTCCCAATTTGTAGACTGGCAAGAGCTAAATTTGGACCATTCCACGACACGTGGTGGGGTTTCTGGCTCACTAAAGCATTTCACGATTCCAAGAGAAGGCAAACTAGTTGCATGGATTCTTAGCACTCATAAAATTAGAACACCCGAAATGTGTGCGCAGAAATGCATCGAGTATGGATCAAACTGCGTATCGTTTGACTTTGAGCATCACTCCGAAACATGTGACCTCCATGACGTCATAGAAGGTGCAAACGCGTACTTACGAATCAGTGGAACATACAGTAATTATGAGCGTTTAGGATCCGGATATCATACACCTTTAGAATATAAAAACTTACCCCTGACTCACGGTACAACCTACTTCGTTAATACAAGAGTACGTAACATTCTGGGTTACGATGCTTTCCTGATAGGAGAGGGCACGATGGTGGACTTCACTCCTCCTGAACCCGGACATGTAAATGCTACTACTGACATACTACGAGCCGATAGATGTAAAGCTGCAATAACACAGAGGTGTACAGATGTAACATGGAAAAATAACCACAGGTATGATCTTTTAGTGTCATGGCTTACTGGATGAGCATGCGCGTCGAACGCAGAAGTCCGGAAATCGAAATCTTCATAGCCCCAGGATTTAGTTGACACATCAAAATGAAAATATTTTGGCCTCTCTTATATCCTCATGGCGATGTGGTAAACTTGTTATACAGTATAAATACATTACTTCTTTTGCGGAGACCAATGCGGTAATGATTGCGGCTAAAATATACCAAACGAGTTTTTTTATGTACTGCAAACATGTTAAGGCAATTCCAATTTACAGTAAATCATTTTCTAGATGAATGTTTAACCATACTAACCTGTTATTGAACATTTCAGGATGATAGTAGATGGTTCAGGTTCCGGCACCGTGTTCAATGGGCACGAGCCGCTACGTGATGAACTTTACACACTGACAAACCATTATGTCTCAGGTACATTATGTACTAGTGCTTAAGACCAGTAATGTCACATCACTTGGTTAAGACAGCTTGAATATAAAAAACAGTCTAATGTTATTTGAGAGTAAATAAGCTCCTACATTATACTATGCAAAGAGTGGTTGGAAATAGTTTTCATTGAAATAATTTAATAATCCTTCTCTAACACATTTTTAAGTTATGAGTAATTCTCGATATTTTGCTACATCATGTGTGTTAAGATGTGATGCTTTGTTTTCTTTTAAAAATCGACTGTTACTGTTTCTTACTTTCAGCTAATTGGAAGGGGTTCCATGATAACGAGAGTGGTATATGGGGTTACACGTGGGCTGTTGGTACCAATGTTTGTGGAACGGATATAGTCAGCTATAGAGATCCATACGCTCACTTGACCAGCAAGAAATTCTGGACAGATTCTGGATTCCAGAAAGGAATACATCTACCAGATGGTCCGTACTTCGTCACTGTACAAGCGCTGAACGGAGCTGAACTAGGTGGTTCCCTAGTAACTACCGTATGTCATTCCACACCATTCATAGTGGACACCACGCCTCCAGTATTCAGTGGAGTAACTGATATAATATACGACGAGGATTTCGATCTAATCGCTATATATTACAACGCAACCGACGATCTATCCAAAATATCAGACGCAGAATTTGGACTTGGTAAGACCAAGTACGACGTCCAGCTGAAACCTTATAGTCTACATGCCTCCATGGATAGAGATGATCCGTTTGTAGCTGTAGAAGATCTTGGCTTAGAAGAAGGTATTCCTGCATGGATTCGAATCAGAGTAACAAATAATGGTAAGTCGAGTTGAGCTATATTAGCATGTACAACTTAGAGAATGTAGCGTGATCCTGACCATTTGGATGGATAAATTAAACAAGGTTCTTACTTTAAGTTCTAGTTCAATCAATTTCGGCAAGCAAATAGTACAATAGTGAATCGCTATAAGTGTTCAATCTCGTGCATACATGTATAATTAATATGTTTAGTTAAATATTTCATTCCGTTATTACAGTCGAGTTATTCACAACTGGTCATGGAGATGAACCCATTCTGATTGACAAATCACCACCAATTGCTGGCACAGTACTCGACGGCGATAAACTGAGGAAAGATAGAGAATTTCAATCTGATGATTATAACATTTGCGCACAGTGGATAGATTTCTTTGATCCGCAGTCTGGTATAGACAGGTAAACAAACAAAGTAGAAATGAGACAATATTACTGAATTGTAGAAAAGTAGTTGTACTAACTATTGGATTCGATCCATTTGTCATGTATTTCTTGCAATCAAATAGGTTTAAACTTACTATCTATGTTCACACACGTGCTTTGTAAACAATTAATTATTGGCGGAATTGCCTTCAGTAACATGTTTAGATATTCAATTAAAGCAAAATTGTACGAATTCCTTCACAAAGCTGCCATCTTGTCTGTAATGGTATCTAACATGTGAAAAATATATTTAAATATTTACAGGTTTGTCTGGGGAGTAGGAACAGCAAAAGGTTCTGACAACATCGTGAAGTTCCACAATCTTACCCGATACGACAAGTCATCATGCGCACCGGCGTCACTGAACCACAATCATACATATTATTCTACCGTGTTTTCTTACAACAACGCCCTGAATTCAAAGTCTGCAAACAGTTCGTCTGATGGAGGTAAAGTGTTGACACAATGCATTTCATAATATAGAGAGTTTAATATACGAGGGTTGTCCCAGTAAATCGTGTACTTTGCTAATTACACAAAAAGTATCCAGAATAGAACATCTGCTTCAATTTTTCACTGATGATTAATGAATATGTTCTTAAAGGGTCTCCGGAATTTCATGAAAATGTATCTAGAAATAAATTGGCAGTTAACATTACTAACACACATGGTATGCAAGTGCGGCGCACAGTGACGTCAAAGTAAGAACGTCGTACCACGGAACCGTTTTCTCTATATCTTACGTTAATGTTCTTGTATTCAATTGTTTACGATGGCATTAAACTTTTTTCTAATACGCATTTGCAAACCAATCTCAATCGAATGCACCATAGAAAAGCTGTCTGATCGAAACGACCAACTTTCATGGTGGGATAAAACTAGCCCGAACACATCCCTTCTACTGCGAGAAGAGTGAAAGCCCTGTGGTGCATGCTACATTTGATAAGGGGGCAATACAACCCGCTGATGTCCAAGACATCATTAAATGTTCATTGTCTTTCATACATACGTGTTATAGAAACATTACTGTATATCCTTTAATGTATACTGAGCAAAACAGCTAACCGAACGCTTTTTAAATTTGAATATTTCAGTATCCTGTAAGTGTACAAACCTCTAATTTTGCATATTTATTTCAATATAGATTGTGCACCCAATGCAGCTTAGCACATGAATATATATGCCAAAATCACTCATCCATGACGAAAAAGCTTCAAATCCCATTTTTGCACGTTGTAATCGATTGCTCTCGAATGTTACGAGTTTTGTGCGCATGTTGTGTAGCATGGGTGTTCGTTAGTCGGAAAAACATTTTTTTTGGTCAAAAACATGGCGCATTTGTCAAAGGTAGGCCGCGGAAGAGCAGCCATTACGCTCCCTGGAGGGTATCATTCAGACAAATCAGTTTTACACAGATTTAAATTATCACAATCATTAGTTCCTTTCATTTCACGTGTGCGTGAATACCAATACACATCAAAATACCTAAAACAGTATATTGGGAATCACAGGAGCAAAGAAAAATAGTACATTCAAGTGCGATAACTCTTGCATAATTTTACTTCTTTTTAAGTTCATTGACTACATTTTCCCATAAAATTGTATTGTCATGCATAAGTGAAACACGTTGACTTTAAAGCATAATACAAATTAGCCCTGAGGGCTTTTTTACATGTGTTTGAAAAAACTTGTTTTCTCTCCATTCAGTATATAAGACACTTTTGAAGTGCGTTCATCAGGTGTTTGACAAATTCTTAATGCAGCTATTTGACTGGTTTGGTAATAAAGATTGTGTTAAGTGTATATTCTGATATCGGAAACAAAAATAAATATCAAAATACTGAGATTAAAACCAAAATTAAGTCAATAATTACCCTCATTTATCCACTAGAAAGATATTCGACCAAATTACCTCCCCTTGACCATTGAAAATTAACATAATAATATTGAAAAATTAAAAAAAATCCGTGTTTTTGTGATCAAATCGCATTATATCGAGTTTGACTATTTGTTTGACTGATTTGAAGATTAGTCTTTTTAAAATATGTATGGAATAAACCTAAAATCTTTTATTATTTAACGCTTATTAATGAATTTTAAATTTATATGTCTGGTTCTATTATTTCATGGTTCCGAGAACTTCCGTTTCGCATTTTTGAAAATAAAACTACTTAAATCGCACCACAAGATCGTAAAAGACAAGTACACAAATTTTCGTGGAAAAATATTAAGAAATAAAAAAGTTATACGGTAAAAACCGCAACTCATTCATAAATGAATTTCATTTTAATGGGTGATGTTATAAAATACATATTTTGATGATGATGCAAATCAAATATATTGACGAAATTTTACCAACAGCCTTCTAATGGATGGATTATACTTCAGGTCAAGTTTCAGAAAATTCCAATGGATAGTTCTATAAATATTCATAAAATACATAAGCGTTCGGTTAGCTGTTTTGCTTAGTATAGTTGTGAGTCTTAAACTAATTTTCGACGTCATAGCAACCAAAAATAAAAAGAGTACCGTGATTCTACGGGTGTTTCTTCTTCTGACGTCACGACTCTCGCACGTTTTTATTTTTAGTGTGACTATTCAAACATGCGTATTTCTCGCGCAAATAATGGAATTGATTTGAACTTTACTGTGATGACATTAAACAGACAGACCTTTATGCCGAAGTGAAAATTATGCGCAATAACTTATTGAAAAATGTGAGAATTACAATTTTATTGAACATACATTGAATGAATCACGACGCGTTTTATGGGTTGCGCCGCATTTGCGTACATGGGGTTAACTAAATACCAAAAATATGCATACAAATATCTGTTCACCTTTTCCACTTGATTAAGATCAACAATGAATTCATAAAGGTAATTCCAAAAAATCATAATCATGTAACACATAATAAGAAAATAATTAGCAAAGTACACGATTTACTGGGACAACCCTCGTATATATACGAGTTTAGTACACATAGCAATTTTATGCACATTTTAGTACAATTTGTCGATTGTTTTGGATTTTTAGGAAACCTTTTGTTAGAGTGTTTGTTCACCTGCAATATCCCCTGAAACTATACATGTATATTGCATTAATTAAAAGTATATTATAAGGCATCTTTGTTTAATAGATTGAGAAAGTGTTACTTACACAACAACCACTCTTGATTGCACGATAATCTAACTTTCATCTGACAATTTATAAAATTCAATACAATATAACTGCCATGGCGAATTTAAAATTATTTCACACGTTCGAAGTGTTTAAAACATACATGTGTGTACCAAAATGCTACATTTTATGTTGACTGTCTTTCTTTTAGTCATTGTAAACAATGCTTCTCTCTTGAATACAGTTCTTGTGGACATTACACCACCGATAGCGGGCAAAGTTCAGGATGGCAAGAAAAGGGATGCTGATCAAGAATTTACCTCTGAAACCGTATCAAAATTTGCTAACTGGAATGGATACCACGATCCGGAGAGCGGAATCGACCACTATGAAGTCGATGTGCTTATAAACAATGAACACATGGACACATTTAATGTTGGAAACCACGACGAATTTGAAGATCATACGATATCAATGGAGCACAACGATAGAGTATATTTTAGTGTTCATGGTGTGAATGGTGCAGATTTAAAAACCCCAGCGAGAAGTAACGGATTGCGTGTAGATTTGACCACACCAATATTGGCAGCGATAGCGGACACGGCAACAGGACTAGCATATCAAGACGATAAAACCAAGATGCATCTTATGTGGGACTTCAATGATCCCGAGTCTGGTATTAAAGAATACCGAACGATCATCTACGAAACACAATTCGGAGTCAAACAGAAATTCTGGCCCACAACTGAGTCACATAACGTAACTGCTCAACCGACTCCATTCCATAATACAAGAATAGAGGTTAACTTAGACAACTTGTTGCTTAAAGACGGAGCACAATATTCATTGCACGTTACTGCATTGAACCAAGCTTTGTTGGCAACATCACATGAGACAACTGGGGTAACTGTGGATACAACCCCGCCAGCTAAACCAGAGGTTACTTTTTATACATGTATTTGCTATCAACTCTTTACACAAAGTACAATGTTATTTCAAATTCATAAAAGTTCCAATTTGCATGCATAAATAGCACGAGTTTAATTTACATATTGCTGTTTGGAGTAAACAATTAGGACGAATTAGATTATTAAGAACCATGTCACAATAAAAATCTTTAATTGCTGCAAGCATCTCCATATCAAAGGACATTGCTCAACCTGACAAGAATAGACAGAATGGAAGGTCGATGCACTTGCGACTTTCTCAGATAATCGTAAAATATCATGTAAAGCAATATCACTTCACATTCGCTCGTCGATGAGTGATTCCTTTTTTTGTATTAGAGAATAAATAATTAGGGTTGTACTTCAAACCCGGTGCGCTATTTGTTTTATTATTGTATGTGCTTGTTTTAGGTTCGAATAGGACTTCCTAAAGACGAAGAAGAACTTAATGAAGACGGAAATGTTTTACATGATGATCAGAATGGTATAAGAATCAGTTGGTCAGCCAGAGATCCACAGAGTGGTATCGATCGTTATTTTATCGCTGTTGGTACGGCTAAGGATCGAGAAAGCATCAAAGCGTTTACAGAATATAGGGGCGAAGAAACAACAGCGCATATAGCAAACATTCATTTTGAAACATTTCTGGAATCCAACGTGTCATATGTGGTGTCCGTAAAGGCTATAAATGGAGCTGGTCTAGAATCCCTGGTTGGAAAGTCTAAGTCAATTTACGTGCAGAAGGCAAATATTCCTGGGGTAGTGTTTGACGGAAGGAATCTATATAGTGACGAGATGTATACAATCGACCACACATCTATAGCAGCTTCATTTTATGGGTTTGAAAGTGAGAGCTGTAACATTGTAAGTTATGACTGGTCTATTGGTACAACCGAATATGGCACCGACATACAGACCTTTACTCGATACGGATTAGTAATGTTGAATGATACCCATGGTCAGTGCCAGATTCATACTGAGCTGTTCGAAGATACTACTTATTATATAACAATAAGGGCAGTGACAGGTTGTCATGACCAATACATTCTGTCATCATCTGATGGTATAACATTAGACAGAGCTCCGCCAATTATTTTGTTTGAAGAAGTGGACACGAATGATACATCTACAACAATCGTAAACGGTGTCATGTATCAGGCATCAACGGATACGCTAGCTATATCATCAAACGTTTCGGATAAACATTCTATAGCATCTGTTAAGTATGCACTCGGCTCGTTACCATTGCTTGATGATCTTCACCCATTTACTGAAAACTTTGATGAACTGACAAGCGTTGTAACTCTTACACCAGGCTCTGCAACGTTCATAACAACAAACACTTCAGACCGCGCAGGCAACATCAATATATCGTCATCACTTGCAATTATAGCAGATAATACTAGTCCAGCAATTCACGACCTCGTCTGCACCAAGTACTTGTCAAAGCGTAAGAGCGTTCTCACTTGTGGTTGGAAGATTCTTCAAGAGTATGAAAGTGTCATAGACAATATTGTAGTATCATTGGGTACAAATAGCTCTAAGTTTGACATTTTAGATAACTACAGTATCGTTAAAGGTACATATAAATTCGAAAGGGATCTAAATGCCCCTATAAATGATTTTAACATGACAAGTGTATTTGTTCAAATTAGAATATCAAACGTGATAGGACAATACAAAACGTATGGAAGAACTGTCATCGTTGACCGAACAGTACCAGAAGCACAACGACTGGATGTAGTAACAACTATTGGCACGCATAAAATATCGGAACACCAAAAATGTCAACTTCCAAGATCATATGTTGAATTACGGGTGCATGATGCTGCTGATGAAGAATCGGGTATTGATGATACAAGGTACGTTAATCAGATACTGGAAATTATTCGAACATCCCGTATGGCAGTGCGAGGATTGACTTTTAATTGGAAATGCTTTTTGCGTACAAATGTTACTAAATGTATTCACTTGCTATGACATAAGCTATCTCTTAACAAATGGACAGAGTGTTCGTCATACAACCCCTGGTCGATTATTGTAAATTCTTGCTTATCATAACGAGTAAGTGTCGTAATCCAATGCTCAGGTAGTATGATTTGTAGTTAACTATTGATTGGTGTGGTCTTTATAACATATTTATCAAGCACTACAATTACCTCTGTTCTGTGAACGTTATTCATACATGTACGCACATCGGGATTATTTATTTAAAGCTGTACATATTGCATTTTGTTGAATGTCTGCTATGATTACTCTGTGTATACTTTTTTTCCAGATTTGAGGTTTGCGTTGGATACAAGCCCTATGGTTCTGAGATATCCGGATTTAAAAGAACACAAGTGAATTCGGATGGAAAGATTTTCTTCGATGGCTTCTCACTTTATCCTGGGGCAATATTCTATGCTACCATACGGATCTATAACAACGCTGGTTAACAAGCAGAAATAACGTCAGATAGCGTTGTAGTAAGTCAATCACCGGAACTAAGTGTCATTGACGGAAACTCTGGGGAAGATATTGATTATCAGTCATTACCAAATCTTATTGAGGGTCGTTGGGAATACTCGGATGCATGTCCAATAAAGGAAGTCACTTGGTCGGTCAGCGATCTAACTGGTAAAGTGCTGTTTGATTTTCAGCCAATACCATCAGCTTCGAAAATGTTTTACAATGATGAAGTCGCTCTTGAGAACGGCATGAAGTACATTGTGACGGTCAAAACTGTAGATTTCCTTGGTCGACGTAAGCTTGCAAGATCGAATGGTGTGTCTGTCCGAATCCAACCTCCACTACCTGGTCTCGTTAGGGATGGTGACAAAGAAGATCTCAATTATCAATTTAGTACAACGGAATTGTCGTGCAACTGGGACGACTTCGGTGATAAGTCGAACGACCCGACGCAGGAAATAGAGCACTATGAAGTTGCAATCGGAAATGATAGGCGCTACTCAAAGACAAGGTCGAACATACATTACTTCGTAAATGTGGGTCTGAATACGTCGCATACCTTTGCGCATTTAAATCTGACATCTAAACTGGTTAAGTATTACATAACTGTTCGATCTTACAGTAAGGCTGGTGGCTATACAGAGGGATATTCAAATGGTATCCGTGTGGGCTTTGAGGATGCTATTGATGGAGGAACAATTTCTGTGGCGAGATATCAATCTTTTACTACTTATGTCGAGGTTTCTTGGACTGGCTTTCGGGCTGATATTGATATCATTGATTACAAAGTTGGGATCAGCAGTCAAGACGATTTCATCACAAACGATACGCTGAAATGCGCAATATTTCAACAAAATGCCTCTGCGTTTGATTTCTATCCTTTGACGAGTGTGGGTCAAAATGAGTTTGTGAAAATCAACGATTTGAAACTGAATCATGGACAAACATTCTTTGTTACAACCATTGCCAAAGACGAAGCTGGTATGTGTACTGGGGTAACTAGTGAACAAATCCTTGTTGACACGACACCTCCTGAAAAGGGGTCTTTGTTTGTCAATGACATCGAAAGCGACACTGTTTTATACGCGCGTCTAAACACGGAAATGCATATTTCATGGGCGAATTTCAACGATCTGGAATCGGGAGTCTCTAAAACGTATGTTGGTTTATTCGAGTGCATGTCTTGCGGAATGACACATGTATCAAGTTCAACTTGTTTCCTTATAGCAGATAATGTGGTTCAAGGTGATAGCAAGACTTCATTTTATGAGTTAGAATTAGGCTCTGGTAGAGTGTATTACGCTGTTTTAAATTTTACAAACGGCGCTGGTCTTCTCACAAGCATTCAGTCCTCATCAATCCTTATCGACACGAATGGACCGTTCGCGGGCCAGGTAAAGATCACTGATAATTGGAATTCTCAGAAAACCTTCCAAAGTTCAACTAACGAATTACATGGATTGCTTGCAATCGCAAATACGAAGGATGATTACCTATGTCCTACCCAGTTACGTTTCTTTCCAAGTGATGAACACGAATTCATACCATTTTCCAATGATTTCAGCACCGATTATGTAGTCGTCAACAGTACTGGAGCGTTTCTTGGTATTGGATATAATGCTGATTTGACAAATGTTATAAAATCTAGCATTTTATCTGACCAGCAAACACTACAAGGTGGCAACTACACGTTTACCTTACGTTCGGCACGAGGTGATTATACGATAACAACAGTATCCCTCCTCACTGAGACTGTTGTTGTCCCGTTTGATATCGATGACAAACCCTTAGAAGTGGAATTTGACTACAGTAGGTTTGAAAACATAACTGGTTTGGAAACACCGGATAGCAACTTAACAGAAGACTCTAATTTCACAACTACGATGGCTTCGACCACAACCAAACGACCGGGGTCCTTTGTTCAAACAAATGACTCTGCGAACAATGAGACAAATTTTGAAGTTGACGAGTATGGGTTTGGCATTCACTTCCTTGGGTACAGAACAGAAGGAAACGCACGATGGCATCATGTATTTTGGGCCCGAAGTAAATACACAAACATTCAACGCTGGTTCCAGCTGCCGTTTGATCCAACGACAGGCGACCATTCGTACACAATTCAAGTTGAGAAAAAAATGGAATTTCTTGATCATACTATTGATCTGACGCTTATAGTTGATAACGAAGAAATAATAAGTATCGCGAATTTCAAATTTTATGGCGATGTTAAATTAGCTGCCATGACATGGAATGAAAACGATTATCAGCCGCCTATACAAGACATATACAAACCATTTTATAGTGACGCAGTTGTAAAACGAATTGATGTACCTGATCAACATGACAAGCCTTGTCGACACGGAAGAGCATTTTACGATGCCGAGAGCAGTATCAAAGAACTTTGGGTTGGTGTGTCGGACAATAACAAAGACACTGGTAATGTTGCGCCATTGAAGCATTACAAGACATTTTGTTATCCGTGTATAGCACCATGTGAAGCTCTCTGCAAACAATCATGTACACATGAAAACCACACGAATGGTTATGATCTTATTGACTTACATGTCTCTAATCTGATGCTTGATGAAGCTGGCCTTGACAATATGTGTCACAATGTCACCAACGATGCCGAATGTAATAGCACGGCCTATTATCTAAACGTGAAAGCGGTTAATTTTGCCGGTCAAGAAACAATCACCTTTTCAAACGCTGTTGAACTTGATGTCACTCCACCTCAGTGTGAGTATGTGAAATGTTTAGATCCTGATTTTAATAAAGACCAACCAACACATCATTTAGGATCAGACTCAAATATCGGTGCATATTGGAACTGTACGGAAGATATAAGTATTATTGAAGCGTACACAGTGAGAGTATTGTCTGCATCTGAAGTGATAATGGATACCACAAACGTTGGTTTAAAATCAAAGGCTCATTTTGAACTTGGAAATGGGAAGTTTAAAGACGGTGAAAGGTTTAGCGTGGAGGTCACAGCCATAAACAGTGCTGGTATCTCTACAAGTCATAATTGCAGTGTAGATGTGAAGCTTTTTCCTCCTGATGTATCTGGGGCTTCTACTGCGCCACTGTTCACCAATATAAGTACACCTATATCTGAGAATGAAGACGTACCTTACTGGACATCATCACAAACTCGTATTGGTATACAATGGCAGGGTGGAAATGAAGACATTGAATTCTACGGTGAGTAGTTGATGGTTTTGCGAAATGTAAACACTTTATACACGTCCAAAAACAGTTCGTTGGTACACTTTTGTATAATGATACACATTATGAATACAAACAAAATGCAAATAATCGTACTTTTTTATTAAAATGTCTGAAATAACAAAATTTTTTGTAATTGAAAACGGTGTAATCAAATAGCTTCTTCGTTTTCGAAAATAAACACCTTTATATCTCAATCCCAAGCGGTATTGAAAGCTAATAACTGAACTAAAAACATAACAGTATAGTTATATGTTAATTTCATTCACAGAATGGCAAATAGGTACGACTAAACAGGCCAACGATGTGTTTTCACCGCTGATTGTCGGCGAGAAAAAGTCGGGATCATCAGCAATTGTTCACGGAAAAGTGGAATTTGACGGTTAAGCAATCAACAAATCAGTTGCTGAATTCAGGAACCTAACTGACATATCACCTGAGGAGATAGCAAATATAACACACTCAACGGAGCAAGAAAAGTCGTTCTTTAACATGGAGCCTGGTAGATGTGTTCATCAGACTCTCTATGGTGTTGGATACTCGCATCTTAAGAGCAAACTTCAAGGCAAATCCGTGTGCGTGAAACGTAAGTTTTTTGGCATTAGATAATTTTGCTGCTCATGTACATTCAAACTTTGATTTCATTATTTAAATCATTGTTTGTAATTACGAATCTGAAATCTACTATAATGGTTTGCGTAGGAAGTGAGTATTAAGCATTTAAGATAAACCCTGTTTGAAACGTCGATTGTCGTTTTAAAGCGGTACAATTGCTCTTTTATAAATCTAATTATCAGGAAAATTGAAAGCAACCAGTTGTGTATACTTATTATCACACGCTTTAAAGTCAGAATACAAGCACAATTGCTCCTTTAATGCAGGAAATATTATTTCCACGTAGTATATTAAATAAACTAACTTTTTATATTCATATCATTTTAGGTGTAAATGATGTCTATATTAACGCTACCAGACAAACGATGGTAGCTTCGAAAGCTATGGGTTCTGATCAATGGACGGCATCTACAAAATTGAAGCCAGAAGTCGTCGTCGTTTGCCAATGTTAGTAGTAATAGTCTACTTGTAATTTGGCTTATCGGTATTTTACACGTACAAATGTAGCTCATTTGGTCACTGTCCTTTATGTTTTAAACTAGGTAACTATCTAAACTAGGACAACCTTAGTACATACAGCTTAATATCATCAGAACTCCGTCAAGTACTGACCGCTCTATAGCAACATTATCATTTCGATCCAAACAAGCACAAGCATATGTACTAGAGACTTGGTTTTTTTCCGAAAGCGGCATGTCTGTTTAAATTCCACTAAATACAGTAAGTTCTACTTTACATATCGCTGGCTTAGAATAAGAAGGTCGATTGCTTTAACTACGACCTTATAAGACTGATACATTTATTAAACATGCATCATAAGGCGCTTCTAGTGAGCCTATTTGCATGAAAATCGGAAGCTTTTACGTTGACCAAATTGAAGTTGAAACAGCTTGTTTTTCCATAAATAAGGAGTTATTACAGATAGTCTTTTCTTGTTTCCTCAAAATCGATTTTGTACTTACATGTACAACCTTCTCATTCTTAGCCAGCGATATATTACATTGAAGTATATTCTGATATTTTCTTTATATCCAGTAACGCATGGTGGAGTGAGTTTGGGAAGTTTGAGTGATGATGATATGAACAGTGATTATGGTAGTGCGGCAACCATCAAATACAAACTATACATATCCAACCCTGTTAACACATTAAAGAAAACGTCAAGGATGCTACGAAACAGGTACATGACTTGTATAACTCTGTTGCTAGATTTCTTTGTACCTCCGATTGTTCGCGTTCTAGAATCCAATTTGTCTACCAACTATATAAAATGCTTGTCACTCATGATTGACCGTTCGTGTACACCATATTAATGATACCGGTATGTATAGAGCGGATAACTGAGTCGATGAGCAAAATACGTCTTATCAGGAATTTCAAATGATTAGTCAATATTTTATCATTCATCTGTTATTATGCACATGTATACTGCATTCGTTACATTGGACAATATCACAACATAATTATACTAGAAATCAGCATCGTTCAAACGAACCTACACAATGCATCAGAGACAATGGCCTCTAGAAATACAAAAATGTACATTCATATAAGTTGACATTACAAAAGTTCAAAACATAGTATTATATCACTTTGAAATACATTTGTTTGTTTTCGATTCTTCAATTCCTGTTTAAATTGTCATAGATTTCTTGAACAAGTGGGTTTGTAGCATTGATATTATATTGCAGAATACAGAAGTTGTGCTGATTGTCATTCTTTGTATCACCATCCCCTGTTGTGGACTTCCAGTCAATTGATATTAACTTTCCTTTAGAAAATGTTTCGTCTAGATATTACAGGAGTCTTAAGGCACAGGGCATTCAACTAAATTATTCACCGGACCTAAATGGGAACATGACTCTCCGGTTGATATCGAAGGCATCAAGCGGGTCGTACACACCTTCGGTAACACTAAACCTGTTTGTGCTACTGAATCCATGTGTATACGGACATTGCAGTCACCCTCAGCTCGGAGAACAAGCTTGTAATGACAATAAACGTTCAGTATCATTCGATGACTACATATGTGTATGTAACCCGGGATATGAAGGCCAATGGTGTCAGACTGAAACAAACGAATGTGCCGGGGAACCTTGTGCATTGATTTTTGATTGTGAAGATTTGATCAACACATACCAGTGCAACATCAATATACCCAAACTTATGGCGATTTTGAGTTCAGCAATTGCAATTGGTGTGACAGGATTCCTCATCTTCAAACTACTGAAGAGGTGTAAAATCTACAAGCCGAACACATTTGGAATAAGCACGTATATTCATATACTTTTGTATCTCTGATATATTGTCTTACTTTTGAGAACTGAACTAGAATTAAATATCGTATATAAACTAGAATTAGTTAGCGAAGTTAAAAATTAGCGTAAGTATTAAACATGTTACTCTGTCATAAACGCAATCTAGATTTAATATAATATTATGTTCTGGTCTTTCCTCATTTTTCATCGCTCACAGAACCAAGCTTGGTTTTCAAATGTATCGTGTATATTATATCTAACATGAAGTCCAAATATATACTGATGTCTGTTATTTTAACTGCATGGTTTTATTCGAATTGACCGGGACAATTTCATTAGGGATATACGTGGGTATATCCAAAAGTAATGTCACTGATGCTATAAAATCGTGTATAATGTCAGTAAAACCACGAAAATTTTTATACCGTAACTTCAGTCTAATTTGAATATGACGACCAAATTTCACAACAATGCACATAACAGTTCTGGAGATATGAACATTTTCATGGGATATACTTACGAACATCGCCGCAAGTCCAACGTCAACGACGTCACAGTGACGTTACATGCTGACACCTACTCATCCAGCAGAAGTTCATCCCTGGTGATTTCTTACGACTCATAAACCATGCAGTAATTTCCAAGACCTTTAAAAATGTGTATCCCGCCGACACTTACTCTCTGCGAAATCAAATTATCTGAAAGTGTCCTCTAGATAGTCCCACAGCAAAATATTTAACTCACCACATAATGATTGCAGTTTTGAACGTCGAATTGAATTGACGTCGTTAAACATACTCTTGGTATTCTTTTCTGATCTACTAAAAACCGTTCATATGACTCTGTATCGATAATGAGTTGGTGATATATGCCCCCTTAAAAGATTATATTACATACACATGAGCCTATGTTGCCGCCTTGTGTAACTTCAGTTTCAGTAGGTGACTTTCAAAACTTTTAGGAAAAGTGCATTATTACGCGCAGAGTCTTTTTGTCACAATACTGCTATGTTTTCGCTAAGTAATCAATAATGCGTTGATGATATATTACGAGTTTCAAAGTTGAGTGACGTTATTGAAATTTTAGCAGCAGACACAAAACATCATGAAAGTATTGTCTGCTTTTTTATAAAAACGCATAAAAGAAAATTGTTATGATAATGAATAACAATCGTAATTTTCGTATGCAGCGATATGAGGTCATAGGTATATTTTAAATGTTCATATAATCCAGATATGAAAATCGAATAATGCAGCAGGTTTATATTAATCAGAATTGAATTGCTGAAGACTGAACACTTTGATATCAAATTTATGCATATCGACCTGTAAACAATTAAACCACGGGAGGAGTGACATGACTTTTGGATATACCCTCGTACATTATCGATGAAAATGGTGAGGCCGAGGGCGATTTGTTTTAGTTTGCTGGCACATGTTCCAGTCTACTGAAAAAGTCGTAGGTGCATTATTATTCAGTTTACACCTTGCTGGATCAGCATATTACCAATTCTCTGATGGAACGGTAGCAATGTTCAAACTGAAATAATGGTATGTAAGTTAATATAAAAAGTTAATATAAAATATAAATAATTTCAGAGAGAACTCGAAAGGGGGTGATACCTATGGTATGTATAGAATAATTGACAACCAGCCAAAGGAACCCCGTCCATATGCAAGTGGTTCCGTACAACTTGAAGTTGCTAATACTGCTCCCCTAGGAATTGCTGAAGATACTGCTTCCCTAGCAATTGCTGAAGATACTGCTTCCATAGCAATTGCTGACTATACTGCTTCCATAGCAACTGCTGAAGATACTGCTTCCCTAGCAATTGCTGAAGATACTGCTCCCCTAGCAATTGCTGAAGATACTGCTTCCATAGCAATTGCTGACTATACTGCTTCCATAGCAACTGCTGAAGATACTGCTTCCCTAGCAATTGCTGAAGATACTGCTCCCCTAGCAATTGCTGAAGATACTGCTTCCATAGCAATTGCTGAAGACACTGCTTCCATAGCAATTGCTGAAGACACTGCTTCCATAGCAATTGCTGAAGATACTGCTTCCATAGCAATTGCTGAAGACACTGCTTCCATAGCAATTGCTGAAGATACTGCTCCCCTAGCAATTGCTGAAGATACTGCTCCCCTAGCAACTGCTGAAGATACTGCTCCCCTAGCAATTGCTGAAGATACTGCCCCCCTAGCAATAGCTGAAGATACTGCTCCCCTAGCAATTGCTGAAGATACTGCTCCCCTAGCAATTGCTGAAGATACTGCTCCCCTAGCAATTGCTGAAGATACTGCTCCCCTAGCAATTGCTGAAGATACTGCTCCCCTAGCAATAGCTGAAGATACTGCTCCCCTAGCAATTGCTGAAGATACTGCCCCCCTAGCAATAGCTGAAGATACTGCTCCCCTAGCAATTGCTGAAGATACTGCCCCCCTAGCAACTGCTGAAGATACTGCTCCCCTAGCAATTGCTGAAGATACTGCTTCCATAGCAACTGCTGAAGATACTGCTCCCCTAGCAATTGCTGAAGATACTGCCCCCCTAGCAACTGCTGAAGATACTGCTCCCCTAGCAATTGCTGAAGATACTGCTCCCCTAGCAATTGCTGAAGATACTGCTCCCCTAGCAATTGCTGAAGATACTGCTCCCCTAGCAATAGCTGAAGATACTGCTCCCCTAGCAATTGCTGAAGATACTGCCCCCCTAGCAATAGCTGAAGATACTGCTCCCCTAGCAATTGCTGAAGATACTGCCCCCCTAGCAACTGCTGAAGATACTGCTCCCCTAGCAATTGCTGAAGATACTGCTTCCATAGCAATTGCTGAAGATACTACTTCCATAGCAACTGCGGAAGAGTTTAAACCTAATAGGTGTAGCAGCAAGGGTATTGATGCAGTGTCGCCGTTGACTGTTGCAGTGGGTCTGGTCTTGCCGCCGCATCATGTTCTCAAAGCAAGGAGCTTGGCACACAATGATGGCCCCAAGATAACACGATCGAAAGACGAGAAGGAAACTAAACCTTTGGAAAATTGCAAGCAAGGTTTGAAGTATGAACGACCAGAAAGTCAGATGACTGATATCAATGTGTAGCGATCAATTGTAGAAGTTTGAATACTCGCGATTTCGGTGACAATCGCTTTTTGTGGACATTTATATATTTGGATTTTTATCATATTCTGCTTCCTTTAATAGTTCATGTATATATCATATAATTACTTATAAAGTACATTTTTATTGTTGTTTTACTCTGTGGTTCTACATATACTTCGACCCTTTCGTGTATATTTTTTAAAATATGAAATTCTAAACTTCCATTACATAACCTTGAAGTACCAATAGCATGAACAATTCATCATATAACTAGTGTAATGTATTAATATATTTGTTGTCTTATTATTATGATCCTCTATTAGGAATAAATTGAAACAAGATCGTATAAGTATTTAATGTTTGAACAAGAGTTATACAATTATCAAACTGTTGCTGGCTGTCTGCAGCAGAATATGCCTTATTTAATATCGCATTGCAGCATCCTCCAGTTTTGGCATACTGTATATATGTATGTTTCATTTCGTACATTTCCTGGTGTTTTGAAGTCTAGTTCCAATTATCACATAAGCTACATTTTTTGTAATATTTAGTTTTATACCTTTCCTTATATACCTTTTCTTACTTTTAAACTGCATTTCGTAATAAAATTCTTTAAAAAATAATTTGTTTTATTATAATATTATGCTTTCAATGGATTATGGTGATTTTCAGTGGAAATAACAGTGACAAATAACATTTTCATAATTTCACTGTTTTTGACGGAACTACTTACTTCAAGGAAATTATGAATTACCTCCCTGTATTGTTTGTTTAATTACATATTTACCTCCTTGATTATGTATGCTACTTGACAGCTGTCATGAATGGAGTATTTTGCTGAATCTGACATTTATTTGAGCCTCATTTACCACAATCACACGGTGTCATCTATTTAATAAACTTGCATAAAAACAGAACGTAGATCTAGTAAATACAACAAGGCAGCTTAGCAGTCATAATCTCAACCAACGGACGTGATGCAATCCAAATATCGATTTACGGTACCTCGACTGACTGTTACACTTACGCGCTGGGAACCGTTCTCGAGATTTAAATACTGATCAAAGTTAGCCATTCTCACAAGGTCGTAAGTAATAGTGATGCCATGATCTCTCCTCACTGTATCCTGTTCTTGTCTAGTTTCAAGTATTTGGGTTCTTTACCAGGGCCCAGAATTATAACCAATACTTGCACTCAAATATTGAATTTGTCTATTAATAAGCTATTATTTGTTCTGGATTGCTTATCTAGTTGGGAAAAATGTGTAGAATTATTATTTGAATGTTTCAAATAACAGATGATACATTTTCTTTAGGCTACAAATAGTATTTAGTACCTATTTAAGATTTTTGCAATTTCTTACTCTCAAAAAACGGTGGCTAAGAACCTCAAAATGACTAAATTCAATAGTTGAGTACTGAGTGCAGAGTGTAAGTATTGGTTATACATGTAATTCCGGTACAGGTTTCTTTTTGTGGTGACCATCGTAGAGCAACCTTTGGAAATCGGGATCGGTACATTCTGAATAAACTAAGCAGTAACAAGATTCTGTGACAAAAAATAATTGCAACTTGTCGACCGCTTAAATTAGTGTTTATAGTAAAATCATCAGAAACCGTGCTTCATAGATAAGATAAGATAGATTCTTAAGACGTGCAACTATATTACAACACTAGTACGTACTACATGTCTTACATCAATGGAATATCCACCAAGTTAGCCTGTAGTAAATATCCAATAGGCTATTGAACGAGGGGTGCTTTTCAGTCGGATACCACTCCCCATGGTAGAACATTTCACAACATATTTTAACCTGCGATGGGTGATCAATATATTCCAGGTCTTTTCCTCTAGCAATTACATGTTTGCGGAAGGCCTAAAGCCAATTACCACCATTCGGAGTAAGGTATCTCCGACCAAATGCGCTAATAAATATGTTATATTCATACAAGAGGCGCGTGTCGTTGGACGTTCCAAGCGTCACCGTCGGAGCAGCACATAGCTCCTTTCAGGACTGATTAGCGGACCCATGCATTATATTGTATTGTTGCTCTGAGATAACGTTACGCCCGAGATGCTCGACGTTGCGTGCCTTACCATGGTTACCAAAATTGACGTCATCAAGTAAATAGCGACGCTTCCATAAAATAAATTAATAGAAACGCGAGATATTTGATTGATCTACATCAGCTTGTAATTTCATTACTCTAGTTCCAATATTTCAAAAATTAGAAGGAAAGTCCACGAATATATTGATCACCCCTAGTATATAGGTTAGGAACTAAAGATACACTGCTAGTCTAGTGTTCAATTGGTCAGTATAGTCATATCAATTTACAATAATTATTTACTTTTTAACTTCAAAGCTGAAAATAGTAGATATTGATATAGGACAGAAAAGAACATATATTTTATTAAGACAAGTAACAAGGACATAGTCTACAACTCCGTAATACAAACAAAATACACATGATAAATGGGGTAGTAACGGAGAGAAAAGGTTTTTAAAGCTTTAAGTCAGTAAACATTTCAATGTTAAATGATTCTACGGTATATTTCACGCACACACAGACACGCACACCAAAGTCTTACACTCAAAACATACAAATAATTACATTCAACGAGTACTCGCTGACACGCACTCAAAACTTCTCACGGCACATTGGCATACACAATTGATTTAATTATTTACAATTATATTAGCAGTGTTTCTAGTTCTAAAAGCTCCCTTCAAGTAGTATGCAAGGTCACATAGGTCGTTTTTGTTATTACTACTTAATAATTCATAAAATTTAAAAACAGACGGTCTCAAATATATATTTCAATCTTATCGATCTATAATTTGGACAAATGCACACAAGTGATAGATATCTTCTATATCTTGTAAATTACATAATAAACAAAATCGTACTTGACGAGGTAATCTATTTTCTCTACATCTACCCGTCTTTATTCGTATATAATGAGCGGAAATACGTAGTTTTATAGATATACATGCATGTAGTTCATTGTTAGTAGTTACGATTGATTACATTGGCATTCACACTATGTTAAAGGAAAGAAACAAACACTGTCGCAATTAAACTATAGACGTTTTAAAAATGATGCAAATAATAGATTTGCTGACCTAGTTAACTTGTTCGTACATGTACTGTAACAATTCAACTGAGGACTTCGCAACATTAATTTCCTTATCATATAAATATTGATGTATTGTTATATACTAGTGTATAATTGAAATGCACCTTCATTAAAACAGACAATGGATGATTCAATGTTTACTATGTGTGTATTAATCTTGGTATCATGGACTATACATGATTGTGATGGATATATATTAAGAGTAGTGAACTCCAGCTGTGAGGAAGATGGGATGATGCATAATATGAGACCTCTAACATTGAGCAGTATATATGACAACAACGGCTATATTGGAGCTGCTTATCATTTACTTGAAAATGGTGATCAAGTTCGAGTTTCAGGACACGCAGATTTCTTGCCTCCATTTGTCTATTACGGATGCTATCATCATAAATTGACTGATTACAGTCAGCGAGTTTACTCGAAATTATTTAACCATTTGAGATCGTATGAAATTGAACCGACACGACCTTTGTATGATTGTTTGCAAAAATGCAACATTCATTACGATGGAACATTTTATATGGGTCTCGGATTGAACAGGTGTCTGTGTGCAGACAATGCTTCTCTATTTTATGCATTCAAAGTGGCCGACACAATATGTGTGGACAGTTTCAACGACATGTTTAGAAATGTTTTCAAAGCGAGTAACCTGAACAATATTGTTATATTCGAAGTTGACAAAAGCTTGTCCAATCAGTTTAGAGACAAATCACCTAAAAGCGAATCGTTTTTGATGCTTAGTTCATTTGCTGTTCTTAATGATATAGGGAATATCGCGAAAACAGAAAATGGATTTTCCTTTGACTATGGTCGGTACGTATTATGCATCGAAAGGGATAATCCTGTCCCAGATTACGGCATAGGTTACGTTTTGTATACGGGTGGTGATCCTGTCAATATAACGACCGCTCACTCCCAATGTTTAGATCATGTAATGCGCTTGGCGACGAGACAAAGCATAGGCATTAACCCAACCATTACGGGTAATAGAAACCTTGTGATTCTTCTAGGTGATTTAATGTACCTAAGTATCTATAATTCAAAACCAACACATGATGATTCGTGTGTTATGCTTGAAATGGAAAACGGTAAACTATTTGTTAAATCAGATAAGTGTAGTTTCCAAAGACCGTTCCTTTGTATTGGCGAATTCGGCAATGCTTCCAATAAAGAAGAAGCCTGGTTGGTCGACAATGTAACGAACATTAGCAACGTAAGTTATCATACTGACGAATTTGTTGACTCTGCATATAATGGAACTGAAACTAGCTTTGGGACAATGTTACATGGTGACTACGATTGGTACGCCGATAATGATACTGCAAACAGTCATGAAAGCAATCTGAATGACGAAGAAGCCGGGTTCGCAAACAATGTTACATCAAATAGCAACGGAAGCGCAGCAAAAAACGAAGAAGAAGGATTTGTCAACTACATAATTCCGGTAGTACTATTATGTGTAGCATATTCCATATGTGTTGGCATTTTCCTTTTATACAGACACAGGAGTAGCAACAAGCTCTGTTGTAGTTGTAACAAAGCCTCAAAGCCAACGATTTCTCTTAACCATTCCACTAGCATTAACGTACCGGGTCGCACCACCGGACACACCAACTCAGGAAGTGTCTGCGTACCAGGTCGTACGGCCGGAAATGTTAACATCGGAAGTGTCTGCGTACCAGGTCGAACGGCCGGAAATGCGAACAACGGAAGTACATGTGTTCCAGGTCGCACGACCGGTCATACCAACTCTGGAAGTGTCTGCGTACCGGGTCGTACGGCCGGAAATATTATCACAGGATGTACATGTGCTGCCAGAACTGTTCAGGGCACAACAACCACTGATTGTGTCCATTGTCGCATAATTTCCACTTCTACAAACAAGGCAGATGAGTGCGTATTAAGTGACGGGGCTGTGCATGGATGTAACAATATTGGCAAGTATTGTGTTGAGACTTCTGCAATGGAACTCGAAGGTAAGTTACGATTGGTTACTTTATGTTTGTCTAATTGGGGACCACTTTCGTTTCCTACTGCATCTTTTGTGATTTTGATATATTGGAATTAAAGACGGATTCATACGTCTGTCTGTTTCCATACAAAACACCTCTATTATGTTTGTTATCTGTAAGTAAACTCGATATCCTAGTTGAGATATATAGATTTTATTCTGTACCACGCAGATATCAGTAGAGAATCCACTTCTAAAACCGGAATGCAAATTGTATAATAATTTGCTTTCCCTAAAGTAGGGCTTAATATAACGTAATTTCCAAATAAGGGAGGTGCTGATGTACTGTCTCAGGTCTCGTTATATCAAAGACTAACTTAAAATTGTTAGCAGTATTTTTCTTGTGAACCGCTGGACATTAAAGGCAACCTGGTTTCCCTCCTTGTATATCCTCGTGGCAATTTGTAACATTAATATAAATTAGAAAAATGAAATATGTTTGATAATAATATTGTCCTTATAATGTATAATTATCAGTTTATCATTAACATCGTTACAGAATTGTGAAATTTACCGTTATTTTTTATTTTCTAAGTGGAACAAATGATGACAAGTTTATTGAAATCGATGCCTTCATGGATGTCGTAGTTACTTGGTATTACAACTCGGAAAATTCTTCTTTCGTTAAAAATGTCTATACATGAAATATAAACTTATTTCAAACATATTTTAGACAGCCCTATTTTCTGTTGACTCAGAGGCATACATCAAGGTCCCTGACTTCCGACATGAAAACTGCTTACAAATGTTATGATTCATCTTCAGAAATCGAAGAACTAACAGCTAACCAATGACGATGCGGATATAATGGGAACTGAATGATACAGCTACGAGAATATTTCGCTGGCATAGAATGAGAAGGTCGTTCTCATGCATTTTTGAAATCTGCATTACAAAGCTCTTCTTATGAGCCTTTTTTCATGAAAATCGGAACTTGTTATTTTGACAAAACTGAAGTCCTATGTAAATGGTTGTTTTTAGACAGTTTATTCTTGTTTTCTCAAAACAGCGATTTTGTACTCTACTTTAATACCACTTTCTCATTCTAAGCCACCAATTTAGTCTTATGTTGCCTTCATTAACGTGGATATAATATTATATTGATCATTCATCAAATTGAATGTGTATGTATAGAACATTGGGTCATTCATCAACGTGTATATGAATTAGAACATTGATTTATTCATCAACGTTAACATAAGGAACATTGGCTTATTTATTAAAGAGACGTTCCCTATAACTTACCATATTTTCTCTATTATTACATTAAATGAGCTTAATGTACAAAGCACTATGAATTATCATTATTTATCGCTTCCAGCGATTTATTATTATGTGGTCAAAGGGAAACAACTCGTGACTATTTTGGCTCGTTACGGAAACATATTTTCATTTTTTCTCGGTAATTGGTGGGATCTTTTTGTTGAAGATTTGAGGAGTTAAAGCTATAATTATTCTCATTTAATGTATAACATTCCTGAATCGATTTAAACGAACAAAGTTATAGGGAACGCCTCTTTAACGTATATATATATATATCGTTGGCTTAGAATGAGAAGGACCTTATAAGACTTACTCAAAATCAACATCATAAGGGCCGTTTTATGAGTCTTTCTTCATGGAAATTGGAAATTGTCATGTTAACCAAACTGAAGTTTAAAAAGATTGTTTTACTAAAAGTAAAGAGTAATTACCAGACTGTTGTTTTTGTTTTCTCAAAATATTGATTTTGTAGTTACGATCTTCTCATTCTAAGCCAGCGATATATAGAACATTGAGATATTCATCAACGTGAATAAATATAGAACATTGAGTTATTCATCAACGTGAATATATATAGAACATTGATTTATTCATCAACGTGAATATATAGAACATTGATTTATTCATCAACGTGAATATATATAGAACATTGAGTTATTCATCAACGTGAATATATATAGAACATTGATTTATTCATCAACGTGAATATATAGAACATTGAGTTATTCATCAACGTGTATATATAGAACATTGAGTAATTCATCAAGGTGAATATAGAACATTGAGTTATTCATCAAGGTGAATATAGAACATTGAGTTATTCATCAACGTGAATATATAGAACATTGAGTTATTCATCAAGGTGAATATAGAACATTGAGTTATTCATCAAGGTGAATATAGAACATTGAGTTATTCATCGACGTGAATATATAGAACATTGAGTTATTCATCCAGGTGAATATAGAACAGTGAGTTATTCATCAAGGTGAATATAGAACATTGAGTTATTCATCGACGTGAATATATAGAACATTGAGTTATTCATCAAGGTGAATATAGAACATTGAGTTATTCATCAACGTGTATATATAGAACATTGAGTTATTCATCAAGGTGAATAAAGAACATTGAGTTATTCATCAAGGTGAATATAGAACATTGAGTTATTCATCAAGGTGAATATATAGAACATTGAGATATTCATCAAGGTGAATATAGAACATTGAGTTATTCATCGACGTGAATATATAGAACATTGAGTTATTCATCAAGGTGAATATAGAACATTGAGTTATTCATCAAGGTGAATATATAGAACATTGAGTTATTCATCGACGTGAATATATAGAACATTGAGTTATTCATCGACGTGAATATATAGAACGTTAAGTTATTCACCAAAGTGAATATCGATATTATTGAGTTATTTATCAAGGTGAATATATAGAACATTGAGTTATTCAATAAGATAACATTGAGTTATTTATCAAAATGTATATATAGAACGTCGATTTCTACATATAGACGATCGATTACAGTTGATATTTGGAGAATAAGACAAGTTCAGCTGCGCTTATTCGGTCACTTATGGTCATTTGTTTTGCTCAGTTTTGTTAACCTAGGTTATCTAGTTTTTTTATTGCGGAAACTTAGGCTTTTCAATTTTTCGTAAGGTTATGTATAGGCATTGTTCCGTGTAATTGTGTAATGCTATATACCAGAGTCGTTCAAGAGGTTTCAGAAATAAAATCCTTTAATGATTATCGTTATTTAAATAAATTCAAACTTTGCATTTAAATAGAACAATTCATTATTGATTTTGTACTATTACTCGAGCTGCTTCCATAGTAACGTAAGTAATGGCAACCCCTGGCAACGTTATCTCTGGCCTTACGTTATTGACATGTTCTGACTAAATGTTACCTAGTCAATCAAATGACGCAAATAACATGTCACAATAATATCAATGCTTTATATTATAAATAATACAGGACTTAAATGTATAAACATGCCGAGTCGCCTTGCTAAGAATTTAAAAGTGTCGCAAAACCAAACAGAAACGTCCGACGTCTGATTCCCAACAGGTCATTCCTTCCTGTCGTAATCTGCAGCAGTATTACTGGCAGTCTGGAAGCGTTCATGATATTCAAACATCCTACTTAGTAACATGCAACGTTCTAAACAGGCAGTTGTTATTGATTGTTCTGTTTTTAAGTCTACATTTATCCTGCTAAAAGACACAAACCGACCAAATTCCAATGATTAACTTTACTAGCATTTGACGGGCGATTCTAATACGGCAACAAAAAATCATAAATTGGCATAAATAATTGATGTGGCCCATCGCAAGTTTTCCAATTAGCTATTCCTGGTGTTACGACAGATGCGATAGCAAAGTCACCGTAATTTGAAATCGAAAGGGGTTTTAATTATGGCGAATATGTGTCTTAGTCTCTCAGCAAAACATCCTGCGTTTTATCAAACATCAAAAATTATATGCAACATTTTATATATGAGCCGTTCTCCAGGAAAACCGGGCTTATTGACAAAATTGTGAAAATATTGATAATTATATGGTTAAAAAGAGGAGACGTTTATGAAAAGTTTCTGAAAATTTGAAAACAATATTCCATAAACTTACAAAGTTAAAGACTTTTTAAACCAACCACTACGACCGTCTTTATAAGTGACGTCGCGAACGTCATTCTCTACGTTATTGACGTAACGTAACATAGCATTTCAATGATACGGTATCTGATATATCTTTGACGTAAACTTTCAAAATTCTGGCAGATCTTATAATCATATTCTTATTTTAATAATACGTGTCCAGTTTGTGAGTATTTACTTCCAGGGAAAAATAGCAAGTGTTTTTAGCCACTTTACCCTTGTTTTCCTTGATATGAGTACTTTTTTGAAATCGATCACCATAGCAACAACAGACGTTATTTTAACACGATTTTAAAGAAAACTTGAAGCTAATGGATAGTACTATACTATCCAATTACTTAAATATGAAATCAAAGGGCACGATTTTTCCTCATTTTAGACATTTTTCTAACTCTTATACTCCGATACGCCCTGTGACTCCATTGATAAAGTGTACATTATTTTCGTAAGTGTACACTTTTTGATTTGTAAGAAAGTTGTTTGTACAAAACATTTACTCAAAAAATAATTGGTTAATCATGACAAATCCGCTTATAACTACATGAACAGTTAAATAAATGACATACTGTAAAATCAATAATATTAGAGGGCCATTTAATTTCGTTAATTTTGTGGATGATTTCAACCACGAAAATCCTTTAAATTACATTGAACTTTCCACGAAATGGTCTTTTTCACCAAATCCACAAATTTTGTCACATTGGAATTTAATTATTTTTACTCGTCAAAAACATGTAGCTAGAAAATTGTAAGTCCACCCAAAGATAGTGCAATATTAGACTGTACTACTGTAAAACCATCTTATTTGTGGCTTTTACTCGAATCAATAGTGTAGATAACTAAATCATGAATTCCAATATTCTTGATTTATTTAGGCCAGAACAAATTTTAGAGAAATTGTTTATTGTTTTGTAAACTGCAAAATGGGGAGCAAAATTTATATCATTGTAATGACCAAGGAAAGTAGAAATTAATTATAGCAATTGAAGCAAAGTTACAGAATATTCATACCAAGCAAAATTTATTTTCTTATTATTCCCAAGAAAAGCAGTGCTTTTACAGTATTTTTAACAATTAAGCGAATTTAAGATTTAGCTGCAAAAATTAATTGTGCAATTAATTACATGTACAAGAAACCTGATTATATACAGAATACAAATAGTTACTATAATTGTCTATCAGGTGAACTTTATTCTATATAATTAATATGACTGTGAGCGTCAACATGGGTAGTACGAATATAGCCTTGTTATGTGTATTAGAAATAAAACAATACCAATATATTCATAGAAATATGACAATTGTGAAAATTAGATGCATAAAAGTCTACCTTTGTGCACTAAGTCCTTTATCAATGAATGAAGAAAACTAGATGCAAGTGTATGATAAGCACTTATAAGGTGTATAAACACATTGACACTTGTGTGAATTTTAATCACAAGCTAATTAAACCTATGAATAGACATTTTTGGACAGTTAACTTAATCCCTTTGGTACATTATAGGCCAAGCACATTTTTACATTAGAACTATATTTTCTATGCTGCGAATGATGCTCTGTTCATGGATTGTGCAAGGAACTTTTGGATAACCATGGTCTCTCTGGGGATCATTTTGCTTTTTGTCGGAGTATAAGTCAGATACAGAACTTGTTATCGCTCAAAAGTGTTTTCTTACAAGTGTTATTGTACAGTTTCGGAAGGACGAACAACATATTATCCTCGGCTTTGCCTCGGACAATTATGTTGTTTGCCCTTCCGAAACTGTACAATAACGCTTGTAAGAAGACACTTTTGAACGAAAACTAGTACTGTATCTAATACTTATTGCGTAATTACAATAAAATGTCATTAAGCCCGGTTTTCCTGGAGAACGGCTCATATATATATACGAAAATAGCATATAAAACAGTATTACAGAAGAAATTACAATATACCTAAATTTATTGAATTATTAACCTCAGAAAATAAAACTGTTATCAAAAACCTTTCAATGTTCATTTAGAAGTCTTTAGAATTAAGAAATAGGAGATACTAATTATGAGTAGCATTATCTTCTCCTCACTTAAGGCATATAAATTTGTAATAATTTGAGAATTTAATTGTTCAATATTTGAATCGCATATATAAGATATTTGAAGAATTATGTGCACAATATAATGACAAAAATATACATAATTAAGCCTGTGACATGTGTATGCATGTGTGTTAGCTTGCGTGTGTGTGCGCGTGTGTGAATGCGTGTGTGTGCTTGTCTGAATGCATGATGTGTGCGTGAATGATATTATGCTAGTATACTTTTGTAATTGTAAGTGTATTTGTATATGTATTGTATTGAGTGTAAACTCATGGGCATAACGCCTAATGTTTCTCGAAATAAACCATATCTTATCTTTTGGTCGATCAATTCGAACCCCGGCAAAAGTACTTATATATTGCTGGAACCTTTGGGTCTTAATTGCGTGTGGCAATATCAAGGTGTAGGAAACGTTAATTTATTTTTGGAAAAGTTAGAGATGTCTTTATTCAAAATTGGAATAGTGATCTTCAAATTCAACAAGAGCAAAAACCTATAATCTATTAGCAGATTTTCGTTTTCAACCATATTTACATATTATTGCCACTTACAAATTTAGAACTTGTCTAACGCGATCAGCAAAAGCCTGCCTAAGTACCATTTCAAGAACACAAATGTAGATGTTGTGGCAGTTTAGAAGATGAATTCCATTTCGTTCTAGAGTGCCCAGTATACAAATATCTAAGAAAATTATACATTAAAAATACTATTGGAAAAATCCTAATGTTTTGAAATTTGCAGAACTTTTGAACAGTGAAAATAAAAATATATAAAAAACTTATCATTGTTTGTCTACAAAAGTTTTGAAATAAGGTCTCAAATGTACTTTTGATAATACTGATTACCCCATTTAACACTGTTCTTTTTTCTGTTCTTTCTTCTTTTCATTTTCTAAATACCAATATTTATAACTATAGTTTATACTAATAATGTGTTTCGTAATTACACGCTGAAATTGTTTATTTCCGTTGAAAAAGTCTATATATACGAGGGTTGTCCCAGAATAGTGTATAATTCTTGATTTATTCACTCCAACATAATGATATAAGTTTATAATTTTGCATGGACATTTCTACTGGTACTCAAATGCACACACGTTGAATGTTTTTGGAAGATATATCGTGAAACTTGGCTAGGGTGTCATGAAATAATTTCTCTAAAAGACGATTATAATTTGGGCATATAGAACTTGATCATTTTTGAAATAACGGGATTATATGGTATTCTGGGACAACCCACGTATATATGTTATTTGTGTACATACAACCACCATTGACATGTTATGTTTATATTTGTATATATGTTTGTGGAATGTTTGGCTAATAGCCTTTTTCTGAATAAATGTTATGTTATGCATTATTGTGTATATTATATAGACTGTTGAGTTATTCTTTAATGTTGATATATAGAAAATGTTTAATATACATCAAAGGATTATATATCAACGTGACTTTATAATGCATGTGATTAATCCTTAACGTTAATTATTATAAAGACAATACACTATACATAAATCGGCTATAGAAGACAATTTATATCAAGGTTAATAATTTATAAATGTACATTCATGTACGTATGGTGCAATGTAAGTAACAATGCAGTGTGTTTATTCTTCAAGCCACTTCTAACACAATACTTTCACGGATCTGACTCATTGAAATTCGAGGAATAAACAATTGAACCAACGGAAGCCTGTTTCGAAGATAATGATGTATTTTACTATTTATAGTACACAATACATTAATATCAAATTGAGGATCTTGCATGAGTGCTCATTACATACGAGGTTATTATACAAGTGGACAAAGCAATATGACACGAGGCTTTAGCGATGACTTAAGCAGACATACTATGTATTTGACTCCTGAAATTCGAAAGACAGTATTTTTAAATCACACTTAGTCCGTGACGAGGGTGATGCATTTAGATGTTTTCATTTACCAAGGTCCTGCTATTCAAATACCTGAACCAATGATTAAATTTGATTATTCCGTCTGGTTCTCTGATATTCCACTTCCAAAAATGGTTTCATGCAATAATAATTATGTATTAAATAGAGCCACGAACCAGGACAACTATCTTGAGGCACACTTCATTCAAGTTGGCGATCAGCTGACAAAACTGAGTTCACACCGTACAACACACTGCGTAGATGGCAGGTCCGTTGTGTAAGGCATGTCCAAGCGCATTTTGTGTTTTTTTCCAAGGGTAAGTATTTGTTATATTTTGTGTGTTTTTCGTTGCCTTTGAGAGTGATTACTTACATGTGTCGTTAAAGCAATGAGTAAACAATTACTACATACAATTTATATTCCCAGTAATACCATATAACTCGATATAACAGTTTGCATGTGTGCGGTGGTTGCAAAACTTTGAAATATCCGAACTTTTCGTTGAATACTCGACTAAATTTGTGGTCTGGAACAATTCGAAATCATCGGATGATAACTTCAATCCTTCTAGACATGACAAAGATACACAAAGTTACTAGGGTTACCACGGTTACACATGTACGTGTAAATAGTTACAAACTAAATGATTAATATAAAAATGTTAAATGAAATCACTAATCTGAGTCAACTAATATTGTAATACATGTCCGAGGGGTGATCCACAAATACGCTTTCTTCACAACTATGGTATGCCATGAATATTGATGCAATTGTCTGTGATGTTATCAGATCGATATGCTACAAATACCATTCTTTAAAACACATTGCATTAAACATTTAAAGAGCTATTTGACTAACACGTTAAAGAAACCATATATTCTAACAACATTTTAGCTAAAAGTGCATTGCTTCATCGTAAAATCTACATGTAATATATATCGTATGAATAAATTAGAGCGTTTTCTCGAGTACTTATTGACCACCCTCGAAGTATTATGAAACACATACAATCCCCGTCAAAGGGGGGATTGGTCATGTTGTATTGTCTATGATTTTAACATCCATTCAACCTCCCAATTCTTCATATCAAACTTCATCTTATTTCTATCTTTACTTCTCTCCACACTGCGCCTCTTTCTACTATGTGAGATCGTCTCGATAGTGTATGGTGTAGTAACCAGTCTACTCCAAGACGGACACACGGAACCAGACCATTGTTCCACCTTCCGTTGTAACGTAATCGTGACGTCATCTTCGTCAGCTTCTGGGTCCAGGAACAACGTCAAGTCTGTCACTTTCTTGTTATACATCATCAGTATCTACAATGTACACGAATAATAACCATTATTGAGAGATAAGCATATGATAAAAAATCAAAATGCACCACTTTAATATGGTTTCAACTTTTTGAAGGCACGTGGAACCAGACTAGTGTTGTTATGGTGATATAGCCTTCACTAACTTACGAGTCATTTTATTGACTCCCTATATGAATATATTATTAGCGTTTGTTCATAATGAGAAGGAATATGATCGATATGATCACAAAAAATACGACAAGAAGATGTCTTTTCACACATCTAAATAGTTCCATCAATGGAACTTGGAAACTTGAAAGGTCAAATGATCAAGCCATAACCCAGTATGTACATGCGTAAAACATATTACACGTATATATAGCCTTTTAAAATGGCGATTTCAACCCAGATAAGTTGACTAAATGTTTGATTAAACTGACAGATACATTGTCGGCAATTGTCCCTGAGACGCTAGGATTTGATATGTTATACAGTTCTCGTTTTCTTATCACAAATATCTACTACACTAACTAGGTTTAAAGTTTTGTTCGAATGAATCACAAACTTGTTAGAAGCTAATACTCAAAATTAAATATACAGTGTTAAACACTTTGTAAATTCGGTTATTGAGTATGTCGGCGTAAACTTATTCATTCAAACCATTTAAAAACGCATGCACTTCATAAATTACCTTAAGGACGTTTCTCAAGGCATTGACATCTTTAGCATTTTCAAGATAAACGTTGACATGTCCTTCAGCTCTCCATGCCAATTCTTGTTCAACTATCTCCAGGATGGGACTAGGGTTGTCTACACCACCAAACAGAAGTTCGTCTGTATCCTTATGTGTGTACCTAGCCGTTATGACAGGCACTGCAAACAAAACATCAATACTTGTCACAATTTTACTGAACACAATCGTTAATATAATACATTGTAATAAGAATTACTGATGTTGGTGTACGTTATAATAGCCTCGGTGACGGGCCCATAATATACTCTAGCAGTATTAGAATCCGGCAAAACTGAATAATGGTAATTCCCAGTGTATATTTAAAGGTCAGGTAAAGTACGTAATTTGATTAATCATTTTGAGAAGCTGCTTGCAAACAGTGTATATCCTTACAATGTTCTAGATGCATGTCTATAATTGATCAGTTTCGATAAATATAAAGTAAAGTAGCTATATTTCGAACATTCACATTTTGGATACATCTAGTTAGGATGTCTTTACATTGGCTCCAGCAGATATGCATGAGGAAAAATCAGAAATGCTTCACCAAAACATTTGCCTATATCTGTTCATGTTTACTATTAGTTTTTAAATGTAAATTAAATTAATAAATGAATGACTAACTCAGGAGAGAATAAATCTGTGTGTTCTCGATGCAAATATTGTCATCATGACATGCTAGTGAATGTACGGATGATTCGTGGTTCTCAGTGTTGAATATTGAAACCTTGTTCAACAATGGCTGGAATGGTACACTGGCTCTCTCCAAATAACGTAACATCATGTTAGTACATCGGATCACCTTGTCTTTCCAGATGGGTCCTAAAAGGAAAACTAACGCTCATTAATAATATATTTCGTAATTACAACTTACACGTTCACTTATAAATAGTACTGTATTTGAACAGTATTGGGTCAGAGATTGGGTCATCCCGCATTTTTGCGGCGGGGACTTGTGTTCTTAATCATTTATATGGATGGTGTTTGGGCATTGCTCCGTGTAGTTGTGATATTACTGCTTTCTGTGCTCGCCTGGTTAGGTTGAGTGCCGCCTTCCCTGTACGATTTCCTCATACCCTTTTCTGTATCAGTATGAACACTCGATGCTGTTCGAAACAGAAACATGATCATTGGTCAGTAATACAAACTATATGGAGACATTTGTCACTAAACCTGTATGTTTATGTTGGTATTGTACTTTTATGGGTCAGGGGTATATATCCTGAACACATTCGGTGTCCTTTTTTCACAGTGTATGTTGCTTGTACATAAACATCTAGCTCAGTCGGCGAATCAATCGACTGGTCATCAAGCACTTTGTCTCTTTATCAATCACAATGGAATAATGGAATGCTTATAAAACAGTTAACTCCGATTTAACAAAATACAAAGGTGCTTTTATGTGAATCCAAAAAGTATTACATAAAAAAGCCTACCTGCGCTAGGACATCCACCACACGTGTTAACAATACAGTTTTCTATTTCCGGTAATATATCTTTCCGCGGTAATTTGCCTGTACCAGCAGCAGAGGTTAGGCGTCTCTGTAATACTTGGCTAACATTGTATCTCCAGGCGTGTGTCTCTGCACAGAACACGTCATGTGACTGCGAACAATATCTGTATAGTTATAGACAAGAACAATTAGAATCACGTGACTGCCGACAATATATGTATAGTTATAGACAAGAACAATTAAAATCATGTGACTGCCGACAATATATGTATAGTTATAGACAAGAACAATTAGAATCATGTGACTGCCGACAATATATGTATAGTTATAGACAAGAACAATTAGAATCATGTGACTGCCGACAATATATGTATAGTTATAGACAAGAACAATTAAAATCATGTGACTGCCGACAATATATGTATAGTTATAGACAAGAACAATTAGAATAATGTGACTGCCGACAATATATGTATAGTTATAGACAAGAACAATTATAATCATGTGACAACCGACAATATCTGTATAGTTTTAGACAAGAACAATTAGAATCATGTGACTGTCGACAATATCTGGACAACAAAATAATGAAACCAACACTCAAGTAAATATGTACGATTAAACACACGACTAACTTTTGTTCTGCAAGCACTAGGAAAAAATGAATAAGGCGCCTACAATAATAAATACGTGCAAACAAACTAGCCAGACCCCCGTGGAAATGTTCCGTCTATTATATCATGTCAAGTTATATTTACAGAAACAGATATAAAAACGTATAAATTACATGTGTATGAAGATGGGCGAACTTAATAAACCAGTTTGTTTGATACATGCATGCATGCAAGCTATCTTAATTCCGAAAATACTTAGATGGAAACATTAAACTAAAAGGACTACTCAGTACTACGAAAATTTGTTTGGTACGTCGTGTACGTTTTGTGGACAATTAATTGTGGAAATCCAGCCCCTAACCTACATGGTTTAAGGGAAGCCATTTTCCTTCTTTAATATAGTGCACCAAACAAAGGGATTAGCTTTATCACATTTTCTGCATTCCGTATATCGTGGTTGTGTGACGATTCATCCTGGAAGAAGTCCATTGACTCAGAGATGGATAACGACGCATGACAGTGTCTTTTCTAAGTAGCAACGAGATCCGCAAAGACAAATCCCCCAACAAATGAAAGCACTGAAAGTACTGATGTGAGGCGTACTGATGCCATTATAACCAATTAAATAAAGGCTGGCTCAACATGCTGTGTCAGAGTTCTGATAAGCACAGACTCACTCGAATGTTTGTGCAGCTCTCAAGACACCAAGCGTCGGTGTCAAGATGAATGACTGGGTAGTCTCCATACAACTGAATACACTGGGAATTAAAACACAACGAACGCCATCCCCCTGCTATAGAAACAGGACTAGGTAGAAATATATTAGGTAAATTAAATAAAGGGAGGTAATTATTAAGATAGAACCATATCATGACTTCTTTTGGTTGAATGAAATAATTCAAGAATTGAACCAGATAGAATTATGTTTTCATGTCACAGCACTTCTCCTTGATGCCATATACATATATATTTAAAGTCGATCAATTGAATTTAGGTGGAAAAGTGGTCCAGTGGTAAGGGCTATTGACTACTGATATGACTACTGGTACTCCCGCCGGATCAAGAGCAGAAATGTTATTCGGAGTAACATAACTAAACTTACGAACAGACTTTCGGACCATACTCAGCGTAGATGAAAAGTTACCACCCTATTGACAAATTTCAATCATAACCATGTGTTTGTTATTACTTGTATCATCAAACAGAGCTCATAAATTGATTACCAGGGAACTTACATAAATAAATATTTATGGCAAGATAAAAACTTTTATGCAAGTACCGCGTGTACCGTTTTCAGAATTTATATACGCCCCAGTGCTGGACCGGTTTTTAGCAATATAATATACGTCCCGGTACGGTACGGGTTTTTAGCACTATATTTTTTCTTCACGACAAGTCTTTTTCACGCATGAAATATACTGCGAAGAAAAACATTTTAAAACGCATTTATCGTTGAAATTTGCAATTAACGCTTTGGAAATACTATACGTAGAACTAGTTCAGCTTTCCGCCACCAGTGAAAACATGTTCTTTCTATTTATAGCATCATTTTTTGTAAACAACATAATTAGGTCATAGTTAATCGGGTTCCCTGTTGTAATCCGTACTCGCCCGCACTCAATATTATTGTGCTATAAATAGAACATGGAACACGTTCAGGTCATAGTCTATTTTAATTGAGTGATTTTATTAAAACCGTGGGATTACTTTATCTGCCTTGACGGTTAACAGGCCTTTGGTAGTAGGAATATAGTCCATGCGGAATGATTTGCCATAAATATCCTCTAAAAATAAAAATCTGATATAATTTTTGTTCTTAATATTAATAAATGTTGGTAATGTAAACAAATCGGGTTTAATGATAAGTGTAACCTATGTAGCATGCTTGTAATATTGTTCAAATCATAGAACTATTTATTTGCGTAGGCCTAAATGCGTTAACTTGGTAGTAAGCCAAACAAACGGTAATATCATTGGCTGGCCTACGCCACACAAAAACCAACACAGAAAACCAATCTTTTGACTTACCCAGGTTCATCAAGATCGAAATTAAAGTAGAAATAATCATAGCCAAGTACTGGTTTATTACATATCACTGGATCTGATCTAGCAGTCACCACGGTTCCACCTTAAAATACATTCATAATACAAGTACATTGTAATAGAACTGTTATATGTTAGGTTAGTAATTTTAGTTGTTCTTTATATATAATTAGCAATGAATTATATCCCTTCGATCAATCGATCTCTAAACTTAAGGCACCGACAGTATATATACTATATTTGAAGTTACGTACTCAATTTTTCGCGTACTATGGTCAAGACATCTATATAATAATGTAACATGTAACCTTATTTGTTATAATGGCGCTGCTTTAAACTAACTTAATAAGAACGGAAGATCGGCTTTAACAAATCATGACGATATTTACCATTTAATATAAGTGATTCGATGTGGAGTAGTCTACTAAACAAGTTGGTATTTCCACTGTCCCAGACATCAATTGGTCGATTATCGTCATCTGTCATTGGCCGGAGTTCAATATATAATCTATCCATTTTACATCCTATACCGATCGCTAAACGTTGCATTCTGAGCGTCTTGGCGACCTTGATCAAAGCGAAGCCCAAATCAAACAAACTGTCTTCATTCGTCGGTTTATTTGGTTTGATTTCAACAGCTTGTCCCATTTCGTACCTTAAACGCTCTTTCTCGTGTCTAGTGGCTATATTGTCTATATTTACTGATCTAGGTCGGTAACCGGAACCGGAAATGACGTAAAAGCCGCCGCCATTATCATACGCCTCGTAACTTAGATCAAGCAGACTAACAAGAATAGCATCTAGTCTTATAAAGCGCTTGCCCGGGCTGACGAAATGACTCAATCGGAAATGTTCGGCGATGTAGTTAGTACTTGTTGAAACATCAAATAGCAAGGGTTTCCTAGATTCGATCTTTATCACATCCGGGTAATCATATTCGTCTTCCTCTCCAAGCGGAAGTGAAACACCGACCAAATTCGCCTCCGGAAATTGGACCAGGTGAGTTTGTAAACCATCTTGTACCTTAACACAAACTTCGATAAAATCAGAAGAGCTGTATTTGACAAAATCGAATCCTGCCAAAATCGCCATCTGTGCAAACTCTTCCATTGTTAAGGCAGAAGTAGCAGATAGACTGATTCGTGCCGCCCTGTCAAGAGATAATGAAATTAACACAATGTTTGGCGTCTTGAAAGGGTTATAATATTCATATTGAATTTATCAAAAAAGTTAAATAAAATGCTAGGATATGTCGACTTTGATTTGTTTGATTAAGTCAATATGTGGAAAGTGCAAACGCATTGTTTCTTACCATGCGTCGCTTCTAATACTTTGAACTGCACCATGTCAAAGCCCTATGCCTATGACGTTTACTGCTTTATAATCTAATATATAATGTAATGAAATAACTTTACTTCCGCGACGTCAACTACCGGTATAAGCACATTGTTAACTAAAATAGCAAATGCATGCATGGTTTCTACATTCATAGTCAGGTAATAATGATATTTGCATACCTCCCTTCTTGGTACAGCTCAGACGAGCCATCCTGGGTAACGTTCATAAACAGAGCTCTCTGAACCTCAACTGGTTGAATAAGAAAACATACGTATTATTCACATTATACAAAGGCGACCACTTACTGGCACTAACAACGCTATGCAACTGATCTACTAACAGCTAAGCGTACACACTGTACATAAATTAATGGAAGATTATCTCCCGTTGTATTAAGAATGTATCTCCCTTTGTTTAAACTATTAGTAGCACTAGATTCTTTCTATGCACGACTTTATTCATTTATCGTTGTTCCTCTGGTTGTTGTTACATTCAGCTGCGATTCCCCATACACTATTCAGCAATTCATAGACTGAAAGTCCTGGATAATTTCATTGAATAATGGTCATGGTAACGCAAACATACAATAACAAAATATCCCATATGGTTACTTCCTGTAGCCCGCGAATGTCTTCATTCGGAAATGATAATACAAAGGAAGTTAAAAGATTAAGTAAAACGATGAATTCACACCAGTTTAGGGTTAGGGTTAGGGTTAAAGGAATATATCATGCTGTCAAAAATGTAAATGCACGACTTGCAATGTCGTTCGTTGCATTAGTACTTTTCTTGTTTATTAATGCATGAAGATATACCAACCGTTTCCGCCAGCTATGACAACAAGTCTCTGCAGTCTGGTTGCTAGTCTCATCTGCATCGTTCTGGTACCACACCACGCCCAATGGTCGTCATGGTTACCAGAAGGTGTAGTACAGCTCTCGCATTGTCTCGTTTCTACACCACACCAAGCATCTGGCGGACCTTCCTTAGCAAATGTGACATCGGCTAGTGGATATTCGACCAACCTGAAATTAGTATAAAAAAGGTATGAGAAAATCCGACAGGGAATGTAGCACTCAACCCAACCAGCCGAGCACAGAAATCATAAACACTACGACACAACTACCCTGAGCAGAGTCTCATTGAATGAGTATACATTAACCATGATTTGAAGAGTATCTATACATGTTTACGACCGACCGGGGAGAAGGCAAAGCAGATGCAATGTATGAGTTGACGTGGTCATCCATGTTGTGTTACCAACATGAATGACCTATTAAATATAAAACCAAGATAAGAATAAAATGTAAAACATGAAAAGGGCAGAATGACATGTATGAAACATAAATCAACAAACTATGTACATTACAAACAAAATTGTGGGGTTTCCGTACGAAAATGGCCCCTAACAAAACTTAAATTTCCTAGGATAAAATTTCCACATAGTTGGAAACACTGAAATAACATAGAAAAATCACAATCAAGTTGTAAACAGTTAAACGTATTGAAATCTGTGAGGGGAGAAAGAGGAAGGTGGTGGGAAAAAAGCGTAGAATTAAAATAAAACTTTGCGGTTTCAACAAAAACACGTTTATGGCGGCTTGTTTCCGAAAAAGAACTGGCAGAAACTGGTCAAAACCGGTTCTGACCAGTTCAAGGGACTGATAAAGTCCCTAAACCGTCCCATTTTTCCGTAAATAGATAATAAAGGTAACTACAGTTGTCTCCTCTACCAGTCTTAAAGTGCGTTATGCCTTTGCATAACTTGTATTTACGACCGACCGGGGAGAAAACAAAACAGATGCAATGTATGAGTTGTCGTGGTCATCCATGTTGTGTTACCAACATGAATGACCTATTTAATATAAAACCAAGATAAGAATAAAATGTAAAACATGAAAATGGCAGAATAACATGTATAAAACATAAATCAACAAACTATGTACATTACTAACAAAATTGTGGTGTTTCCGTAGGAAAATGGCCAATAGATAGGGACCCTTGTATAGGAGGCCTACTTGTATTTATTGTAAAGTTTAGCTAATAACTTTCAAAATCGTTTGGTTTGAATAGCGAACTTGTCGAATTGTTCTAAAAATACTTGACATACTTCAAAATAACACAGTGTAAGTATTTTTGTAATTCATGTAAAACTTAGGTACGACTAATGCAAACATATTAAATAAGAGTGTTTCATTCAGACCCTTTGTAAATTGTTACAATTTCCATGTCTGTACCCCTACTTAAGGCTGACCCCGGTTACGGTAGTTGTCCGCTGAACTAGCTATAAGACAAGCACCACCATACCTTTTAAATCGTTCGACATCATCTTGGCTGACTTTACCAGTTGCAGCACCACATGCTTCGTTCATAGATAACCCTGCTGGATAGGAATCATGAAGATGGAGTGATGGAGCCTTACCATGGTCGGGAACTTCTCGAACCGCAGTACCTGACATATAATATAGACCACGTTTCTATATGAATTTTGTAAATAAGTGCCGGTCATTTAAGTGTTGACGAATGGCCAATTGTGAATTCAAGGAACATGAGGTTAAACTATAATCAGCTGAAACAGGTATTATATTAAATAATAAAGACATATGAGCCGCGTCATGTGTGTTACGTTACGTAATGAGCTGCATCATCAAACTTTCTAAAGCAATCATAGAACGTATAGCATTACGGTAAACATTCGTTCATTATGAATGGACAAAAACAAACAGCATTAATTCACCTAGATCTTCTAGTATTTCCTTCACCATAGAATGTTCAACATGACCCGATCGTCTTGTCCTGGATAACAGAGACCGTTTCCTTACATTGGAATGAAATTTCTTCTCCACACACATTGATACAGACGGAGTACTGGCCTCTACTCGCTTGAATTTTGAACACACAGCAAGCTCGCCTAAACGCTTGACAACAAAATCACTGTCCTCTAAAATTGGGGAACCCGTCCAAGATGCTGTCGGTTTTGTGACGGCAACTTTTGCACCTCGACCTTCACCGAACACGGACGAGCTACCATATACACCGTCTGGATGTTCTGACGTTGGTTCGTCCAAAGCTTTGAGTACAAATAGTTTCCCTGTGGAAAAAGAGCATGCATATACAAGGTAACACCATTGTACTGTAAATTATTACTGCTAGATGTAATAAAAATCATGCGTTTTTATGTCAAACCCACTCTTAAAAGAACTCAAATTCAAGTTTCAAGTGCTGAAGTATGCATGTTAAGATCACCTTTGAATTATCGTCGCATGAAACATGAAGAATGTATTGCTGTCATCAAATATATCACATACTTTAGGTTATACTGTGTCTTCCCTATAAATTGAAAATCACGAAAAATATTTCGGGTTTGAAAAATGACTACTTAGAAAGTGTCTGAATGTTTAAATTTCTACATACTGTCGGGCCATTCTGCTTCCACAAACTTGGCAAGACGTGTGACAGCTGCAGCTAAATCAGCGTTCATCTGACGTGTGGAACATGCGGTTACATTATCATTACCGGCTTTAGAGCAATCTACACACTGTCTACCTGGTCTCCCGCACCAGCTTGCACCATCACCTTCATGTTCAAACATGATATAGTCACCGTACAGTTGATGCAGACTAAAATAGTACAGTTATTTTATTTAGGAAGTTCACCTTAGAAACAAACCATTAACTGATTGTTTTACTTTTTGTTGGTATGAAAATGGCTGTTAAAACAAGAAAATGTTTTTTTTTTACTTTTTCGTTGACATGAAAATGGTTGCTTTTACATGCGCAAGTAGCGTGTTCCATCGGCACATTCTAACTTATCATTAAATGAAAGCGTGTAATGTATGCTTAGGCCACTCAGATACTTTGTGTCACAGACCCGTGAAAAGTATCCACGATCGCTTATTTATTCATATATAGGTGACGTAGAACACTTTTCACGGACCTGTGCATTATACTGATGGTTACATTCATACACACCTAGAGAATCGTTCACTATCTCTACGGATAGGTGAACTAGGAGCGTGACAGACTTGTTCCATACTCTCATCAATAGCTAACTCTACCGGACCATGACAATCGGCGTGACAGTGTCGCATCAATGTCTGGTTCAACATGCTCAGCTTCCTTGTCAGACTGTTCATCAGTTTTACATTCCTGTGAAATAAAAACAATATGACGTAAGTGTTAAACCATTACAGTCATGTTTCTTGTCTATGAATAGATCGCCAAACAGCGACTGAACATTCAGTAATAGAATTTATGCAACGAATACCGTGTAACATCACAGCTTAGAGTTCAGATAATATTTTATATAGGTAAGAGTGCGCTAGCGACCGTGGTTGCTAATCCTTAAAGAATACGTTTCAAACTCTAATCAATTGTTTGCTCCAAAGGCTTAATACGAAAAAAACGTGTGTTTTGTGCCTTCGGTCAGCGCTAAACTTTACATACTGACGAATAAAAAGGTAACTGAGGTACTTATACGAAACTATATTGCGAGAATAAGTCTGGATGAATTACCATATATGTATTCCAAATGCATCAACGCTGAAGTCAGTCTCTGCCACCGTTACGTTGCTGTCAATGGCAACCGTGCTCCTATGACATCTGGTCACTGTGTCTGACGTCGATATCACATTGATCGTCGGCCGTAAACTGTAAAATATTGAACAGAAAATTACCAGAAATGCATTTAAAATTAATACTAAAATAGACAATAGTAATGTAATCCTCATTTAAGCTTGTATTGATTCATTTCAGATGTCTTGTGAAACCAGTCACTCTCAAAACGCTATTGCTGGTGGAATCCATCAACTAGGGGTTATAGAGAGGGTAGCCACCTTGCTCTTTATGCTGAGCTCCTAGTAAGGACATTGCTTGTGTATTTGATGTTGTCTTAGGTATGGAGCGCCCTGGGAATCCAATCAGGGGTCTCCAGCACTCGAAGCGGACCCTCAACCACCTTTCAATAGAGGCGGTCCATAGCTTGAGGGTTTTGTCTGCGATACACCATCTACGATACACATGTACTTGCGTTTATATTTAGTTATAGTAAACTATAATAAAGTTTTGATATGCAATACGCAGGAAAATCAGTTTTCTGTGTTGTTTCTTTGTGAAAATCGGGAGTACCGTGCCGTGCATATCAGTGATCGCACTCTTTTGAGAAAAGAAATTAGAGCAATTGTATATTGCAAGATCTTCATCTCTCTGCAAGTATTGTAGGCCTATATCCGCGAAATTTCGTCATTGTAGTTTCTTATTTTCGCCATGGTGGTTATCAAATTGCAAACTTATTATGGTAACCTACCTGACGTGTATTGGTGGTGCTAGGTTCATATCTACATCTTTCATAGCCCAGGATATTGACGGTGTTATTGTTAGGTTCTGGAATACTGTGAAAGTCGCATTTAATGTACCATTAGTATTCATACTCTGTTCTGATGACGTCACCGTCCAGTCATATTTAGACACCTCGTTCTTTGATGGTTTTCCTTCCTCAAATGTTTGACCTGAAACAGTTAGAATATGCAAATGTTCATGTATAGTTGATTATACCAAATGTTTATAATACGATGTAGTTTGTTGTGGATCGAAAATTACCAGATGTCGCCACAGAGTAATTTTCCTACCTACTCCCGCACCTAAAAGGGTCTTGGGGGGATCGCACACTATTTTACGTTATGCCTATCAAGTTATTTGAACAAAATGTGAGTAGTGGCAAAGGAGTGATTACCGGACACAATTGGCCTAAAATACGTCGTATGAACTTAAAAATCGACTTTTCCTCAAAAAAATTTGCGTTGACACATACCTGTGTTCAAGGTCGTTGCTAAAAATAGATTACCCAAAAATATGACGTCACGTGAACTACAAAATTCGGGGCCGAAACATGTGTACCTTTGTCGCCCTTTTCAACGATGTACAGAAGTAATGACCGGACAGTCTGTTACGAATATTTCTCGATTAATATTTTGAAAAATATGGCCAGGAATGTTTAGAACAGTGTCCTTATTTCGCATGCATGCAAAAATATTCATGATTTACGATATAACAACACGTGACACACAATTTTTTCCTGATATGGGGCGTTCTGAGACATGCTAAAATCAATAATATACCGTACCGTGTTTATTGACCAAAAAATCGAGAAAAATATTTTCAAACGACTTGAAAGTCTTCAAAATGTATGGACATGATATTAAAATGTTTAATGTTCCGATATCCGAGAACACATTTTATTAACTGCTGTAAAATTAGTGTTGGGTTGAAATTTAAAAAAAAAAAAATAAATAAATCAGCCGCCGAGGAGATTCGAACCCGCGCCTTCAAAGTGAAATTTGGAAAATATTTCCTACGTCGTTAACCACTCGGCCACTGTCTCAACATGAAATACTGAATTTAATAATTTGACTATAGAAAATCATTGGCGCACGCGCTCTTTAGCGCATGCGCACACACAAATTATTTTCCCCGGAGCTGCTAATGTCAACATCGCAGCAGCGGACGATATTTTTGATAAATAAGTAAATTAATGCTTTGTTGATTTTGATAATTTTTTTCTACTAGAATCCTTTTAAACATGATTCTGAGTGTTATTATACAAAAATATACGATTTATTATACTAAACAAAGCGACGAGACCGTTTGTCCGGTAATTGCTAGCGGCCGGTCATCACTCCTTTGCCAGTATATGTAACCATGTCGTCAAACATGTGATAAAACTATAAACAGGTATGAAATAATGTGTCTTATGACGTGGCACACATCTTGTCGTTACTAACGTCAAAAAAGGTATGAGAAAATCCGACAGGGAAGGTAGCACTCAAGCCAACCAGCCGAGCACAGAAATCAGAACGACACAACTACCCTGAGCAGTGCCCACAGAAACCAATGCCAAAACGGCGACCAAATGAGGCACAACAACCCTGGGGCGTGACCTAGGTTAAAACACTAAGGACAGTGACCTAACGTTATGCAACCTAAAGCGGCACAACTACGACTTAACCTAGTTAAAATATTGGCAAGGTAGGACTTGACCTAGTTAAAATGTGGGCAAGGTAGGAACGGGGCGGGAAATAATATTACATATTCCTAGCAACTATATACAATGAGCAATGCCCACACATAAGTCAATAAATAACCAAAGATCCAAGTCCCCGCCGATAAAATGCAGGATGACCCACATTCACAAGGAAATTATCAAGTCTATAATCAATTTACATGGAGGTTGGAGGAATATCTTGTCGATACGTTGGTTAAAAAAACAGATTTAGATCTCAACGACAAAATTGTATAAAACTTGTCCAAAAGTCGTTGATCAAGGATATTAAGTGTGTAATACACTTCACTGATAGGCTCGCGATTTCCCATAACATTCAACGAAGTCAAGCAGTACGCACGTATTTAAAGCGTTCATCATGTACTAGTCTACTTACCATCACAGTAATATGGCGCATAATTATACTACAAAGAACTAATACAAAATATTTGATTTGCTTACTTATCACTGTGCGTCCGTCTGCTTCAAAATCTCCTATATAATCAGCAGCGTTCTTAGTCGCAGATTTCAGCGCAATGTTTGCCTGGCTCTCGTAGTCAACCGTAAGTAAAATTGGCGGGAAAGTTTTGAACTTGGCAATCTCTGTCTGGAATATCTTTGATGGTTGGGTCCGCCACAACGTAGCTGTCTTCGTCAATGTGATTTCTTCTTCAGTATACAAACTAGTAAATGTATGCATAAATCATTTCTAAATAGTGTCTTAATTACGTTTATACATATCGCTGGCTTAGAAGGAGAAGATCGTACGTACTAACATAACAAGGCGCTTCGTTTGAGCCTATTGTCATAAAAGTCAGAAATTGTCATGTTGACCAAACAGAAATTGAAACATCTTGTTTTACCATAAGTAAAAAGTAATTTTCGGACAGTTTTTTCGTGTTTTCTCAAAACATTGATTTTGTACTTACGACCTTCTCATTCTAATTCAGCGATTTATGCATGAACGGTCAAATATATTAATGTTGGATAGCCTATATTATGAACAACAGTGGTCAATAGGTCAAAATTCAATTTAATTGTTGTAGACCTCTAAGCCATCAGAAGTGTGAGGCTGCATTTGAAAATTGTTCACCTTATCAATTCAACTAAAATAAGTTTTCAGTGTAGCAGAAACTGATTATCGGCATTTATCAAAAATACAACCCGGTCTAAATGGTAATTAGGTTATAAATTGAATTATTGTATTTTAATTTTGGTGACCAGTGCGACCATCATCAGTTAGTTGTGTTACCTGTAATTTTGTTGCACATGTGTGTTTAAGTCTAGTTCCATCACGTATTTCTTTACCACTGCTGTGTTGTTGACTTTCAACACTCGCAATTCACTGCAAACAAAATAAAAAAGAATTAAGTGACCATATAACAAGTGTACTTGTCTTCAAGTGAGCAGATATATATAGGTGTTGTTATCTGTGTATGCATTATTCTCTTCCAACCATGACCTAGTATAAATATAGTACATTTAGTAAATACCAAGTTTTGACAAACTTTATTATTGTGAGTCTAATCTTAAAGAGGCATTCCCTATAACTAGCATATTTGTCTCTACTACCACATTAAATGAGCTAAACAAAGCACTATCAATTATCATAATTTGTCAGAAGAAAGTTTGCGCAAATATGTCTCTATAATGTTCATCACCAATAAAAATGTATCGCTTCCAGCGATTTATTATTATTAGACTATATGTGGTCAAAGGGAAACAACTCGTGACTATTTTGGCTAGTTACGAAAATATATTTTTTTCTCGGTAATTTGTGGGAGCTTTTTGTTGAAAATTTAAGGAGTTTACGCAATAATGATTCTCATTTTATGTATAATATTCCTGAATCGATTTAAAGAATCAAAGTTATAGAGAACGCCTCTTTTAACTTCAACTTATTTAGCTGAGTCAGAAAATACTGTAAATATTTATATTACGAAAAAAACTTTTTAAACGATTGTATGTTACCAAACACTAAACCTTAACACAACCAATAGTTCATTGATATCACATGTACCATAAAACATATACAGATAATGCAATGTCTTATGCAAGATGTGTCATCATAAATCAGTGGTAAGCGTGCATATGTTGTTTTATTAGACGCTCGAGCTCAAATCCAGGTGGTGACACTCATATGCCAGTAATGTTTCAATAGAAAGCTAATTGGCAAATAAAGGCAATACTTGGCATTAAAATGTACTTACAAGTAGTACGATATTTGACTGTATCCATGACAACTGAAACATTTGAAGAGGAACTCATTTCCGTCATATGTTGTGTTAGGATCCGTACCAACTTCTGGTTCTACAGGTCCGAGTGGTTTGTACAGGTTTATATCTTCATCCGTCTGTAAAATTATTTCTAGGAATCAGAATTTATTTGTTCTGTTTTACATGCCGACCTTGCAGACTAAGACACATCCGATCCAGGATGAATTATGGTGATATTGGTTGATAAAAGCAAACAGCGGTCATTGAATAACTACTAAATCTTATCAAGGTCGGTGTTTTGGAATTGCAGGTTAGCTGTGCAGAATGGTTTGAGAATAATGCTCTTACAAAATGTATAGTTCTTTTCTCCGTAGTATGATGTTCTGGGACCAAACACTAAACGTGAATGCGCACGATAATGAAGAGCAGTTCAATGCATGTTTGGAGCCCTGAAAAAAGCTCATTTGAAAAAAACCCATCTTATTATCTAAAATGATTAAGATACTTTATCATGTTTATATCTTGACATGAGGCATTTAGATAAACATATGCCACAATATTCTATATCTCGTCTTCCTTATGTGAACTTTCCGATGGTCGAACCAATTAAATATCTCGAAACGTATTTGACAATTGGTACAGTGAAACCTTTCTAGTTTGATTGTGGTTCAGAAAATGTTGATCTACCGAGGTGAAGTGTACTAGTATCTAAAACACCTGCAGTAAATTCTGCAGCAAACTGACTACATGGATTAAAAGAGATTGTTGCTCAACGGAGGGACATAACCTTACAATTGTAGAATGTTAAGATATTATGTACCACGCGACAGGGCGATGTGATATTCGGGTATCTGAACGTACCTGCCAAACAATAAGAATCTAAGTAAGAAATAATTAGTATGACCTTACGCATGACCATGATCAAACTCTGGCCTCGGGGATAACGGGCTAACTCAATAACAAATAAAATGGAGCTCCATAATATACATTTAGATATGATACAAATTAGGAAGAGTTCTGGTAAACGGATAAAGAAAAACTCACAAATGTGCAGCCCCGCCAGAAATAAAAACACTGGCCACGTGGACTTGCAGTCCAGTAATGTTATCCGCTATACCACAAAGACAGACGTCATTTATAATTATATAATTATAATTCCCGTTTTTTAAGTGAAGTGCGAGTATACTCGCATATATATACATACTTGATTATCGTGGTTCAAGTTGAAGGGTATATTCTCAGTAAAGGAGGCATTCCAGTCCACACGGTTAAGTACTGTACGCAGTGGGTTGGACAAATATCGCCTATGACGTGTAGGTAACATTTTCCCTTGTTCGTAATGCACCTGGATCTCCGCTTCTTCGAACATATCCAATGGTCTGCAATTATATTTGATCGACAACCATATAACTCCTTGTATGGGTCCAGCCCAATGGCACTCGACCAGACAAACACTTAATAAATAGCAGCGGCCTATATTATATATTAAGACATTCATACAGATTGAAGACTGCAGCTATTTATAAATTGTTTCTCTGACCGAATGCCAATGGCCAAGTTCACACGTGGAATCCCAGCTTTTCATCCTGACTATGTTGGCGTCTGGCATTTAAAGATAATTTATAAGCTACGATGGATACACATGTCATTAGTCAGTAGAAGGCAACATGTATTTAATAATATATTTGGTAATAAAAAATATTGGTCGTCAAACTATCGCCGCGATAAACTATTTCAGCTTGTTATTATTTTTAACTTTAAAAAGTTGATGTAGCGCTCAACACAACTTACCCAGCCTTAGATGTGTGTAGTTCGACTACGTAAGCTTTAGGTCTCTTGATTTCCTCAACCTTTGCATATATGTGTTTGGAGTCATGTTTCAACAAATTGTGCGAACATTGCCATTTGTCACTTCCAATGATCAGCTGCCCACGTTTCCATGACGTCACATCCGGTTGATCTTTATTCAGTGCCACGAGAATCTTGTTTCCTTTACAAAGTACTCTCTACAAGCAGAAGTTAAAAATGTTGATAGACACATACTTTTAGTTAGTTACATTGTGAATGTGGCAAGGGTGTAATCAGATAGCAAGCAGTCCAAATCATCGACACTGATCTGTAAGCATGAGCAATATATACAACCGGGTAGTTCTAGCTAATAATTTCGATTTTCACATTGTAAGTCGTGTAATCTCAGCGAAATAATACAAGGCCTGGGCCCGTATTCATAAAGCTCCTAAGGGGGAAATATTCCTAAGTTGATATTTTACCTAAGGTTTTATAGGAATTCCCTTAGTTTTATATGCTTTCATCTTAGATATCTGAAACCTTTTTCATGATGTTTTAAATATCTAAGGTGAAATCATATTATAAAACTTAGGGAATTCCTTAAAAACCTTAGGTGAAATATCAACCTAAGGAATATTTTCCCCTTAGGAGCTTTATGAATACGGGCCCTGTACAACCAGTTGAATCCTACCAGCAACCATCTATAATGTATGCATACATTCCTGATCCCACTATAGGTGCAAACTCCAATGCAAGTAATGCCTTGTTTAAAATCATATTACACCAGTTGAATATAAACTGATGCAAGTTTGGGAAACAAAATGGTCACCTATGTTATAAGATTTGGCTATAATGCGAGATTTCTATGAAAGCACGTCCACACGCCATATTTGGATTTAAATAGTCCCGCTACCCATTTAGATGACACAACGAGTCATGGTTTAAACATCTTTATATTGTTGTCTATTGAAGTGTTTGCATTTTGCGTATGATTTGCAAATGACAAAACTGTCCTAGAAACATAAGAACATCTAGATGCGCGTTTTGAAAATTGCTCACACTTAAGTCGCGTGGGTAAAGCTTTGGTTAAAAACCCTTAACCTTGAAACCTTCAAAGTGATCAATTTGTATTCAAGAATCTCCGTAAAATGATATTTGTAATGAGGAAGTTTCCTCATGTTAAACAAATGTTCCCGATAAGCGAAGAAAGATACATTTAAAAATAATGAATAACAAATCGGACAGGGAAGGCGGCACTCGCATGAAAAGCGGAGAGCGAAAGCCGAAAAAAAACCAACAAAAATGTACAAATTGTTAGTTCCACATGGAAGTTACTCCCGTCCAAAATGACGAATAATGTGATTTTAAAGACTTTTGATTATCAAGTATTTAAGTGTGAAAATTATTTGTGTTGACGGTTTGGTGAGGAACTATTTTGTTCTGTGATACAATGTTTGCTGCTTAGATATGATATAAGTTCAAGGTGATAAAACGGCGACACTTCCTATGCCGTAGCATCGTAAATTATTGGACGATATGTAAAGAAACAAGTACGAGTGTGCTCATAGCTTATGTCAACCCATATGCACCAAATTTACATTAAGTTATTAACTTAAATATGAGTACACATGCATTTGCGCAGCATTTCTGTATTTTAATGTATTTCAAAAGCAACGTTAACAACAGAATACCCGCAGTGCCGTGGTAATTTTCTATTTTATTAGATATAACAGAGTAAATGATATTTAGTTATATAAAAAAAGTGTGAGAAAATCCGACAGGGAGGGTAGCACTCAACCTAACCAGCCGAGCACAGAAATCAGAAACACCACAGAAACTATCCTGAGCCAATGCCCACACAAACCCATTCCAAAACGGCGACCAAATGTGGCACAACGACCCCGGGCGTGACCTAGTTTGAAACCCTAAGGACAGTGACCTAACGTTATGCGAGCTAAAGAGGCACAACTACGACTTGAGTTAGTTTAAAATAATGGGCAAGGTAGGAATGGGTTGGGAATTATTATCGATTGCTTGCAAACGATAAAAATTAGATTGAATACGAATTCCGTTTTGAGACGAACAGGATTCTGGGATACATGAATCTTTGCAGCTATGCAGGGGCGTAGCTTGGTGTAAATAAAAATCTACAATAACCAGTAAATGAACCGCTCTTTGAAAGTCCAAACTATGTAAAATCTGTGATTTTGTATTTAAAACCTTCTAAATTCTAGGGTTTGCTTTCAATTCTACAGTAAATGTTTATTTTTTTCATATTTTACACATGATACATTCATAAACATTCCCAAAGCAAACTCTTCCACCACAGGCCAAACTTCTCATTTCAAATATCTATTTTTAGATCTTTGCACACGACACATGGTTTCCTTCGCCAATTATTAGAAACGCATATATTATAACGAGCGACTACGATTGGTTCAGCGCGTCCACATCAGTAAATAGTTCCAAACCGCGGGAAATCTGAGGTCACGTGATTAATAACTGCGTCATTTTGCGCGTGTCTCGGTCAATCAACCCGCAACTAATGAAGGGGAAACAAGACCAGCAATTTATGGCGGTTATACTTTGAATCTTTACCCTGTGACCTATATTTATGAGTTTTCTGCCTTGTTATTTTTAGAATTGTGACTCACAAATGAGCCAGGTTACTATTTTTAGATCTTTGCACACGACACATGGTTTCCTACGCCTATGTTTAGAAACGCATATATTATAACGAGCGACTACGATTGGTTCAGCGCGTCCACATCAGTAAATAGTTCCAAACCGCGGGAAATCTGAGGTCACGTGATTAATAACTGCGTCATTTTGCGCGTGTCTCGGTCAATCAACCCGCAACTAATGTAGAGGAAACAAGACCAGCAATTTATGGCTTTGAATCTTTACCCTATGACCTATATTTATGAGTTTTCTGCCTTGTTATTTTTAGAATTGTGACTCACAAATGAGCCAGGTTACCATCGATTACACGAAAATCCAGCGTCCAACACTAATAGGTAGCTACTGTTTGTTAAGCATGACTTTTCAAATATGACAAAGCTGACATTAGACTGAGAAGAACGGGTTGACGCTGCAGTCTACATTGATATGCTATATCTTGAAACATTTCTTAAAAATGGATATACCGATTTTGGGAAAAGCTAAAACTTGTATTACATATTCCTAGCAACTACAATGAGCAATGCCCACACATAAGCCGAAGGACCAATTAAAAATCAAAGCCCCGCCGAAAAAACGCAGGATGACCCAGTTTCACAAAGAAACCATACAATAGCGGTTATTGCATGAGACCGAATGAAACGCAGCCAATACTCGACCAAGTCCCCAAGGCCCCACTGCACAGCGATCAAACCGCACAAACCCGTGCCAAAACGGCGACCAAATGGGGCACAACCACCCCCTAACCTAGTTTTAAACACCAAGGACAGTGACCTAACGTTAATACGTCTTAAAGAGGCATTTTTATCATAGTGACCAAACGGTACAGTGACCTAATTAAAAAGTATCTCATCCAGCATCTCCGCAAGATACAACTGATGAAAGGGGGGGGGGGGGGTGGGCGGTGGACTTAAAAGGAGGGCAGAGGAAATTAACATCCAAGGACAAGTGGAAACAAAAATAAACCGACACTGCACAGTGCTGTAAAAAGGAGGGTGGTATGGGGACTGCTACATGTATAACAGAGTACAACTTGAAGACAACAGGTATCAAATCCCACCCCTAGCGAAATATCGATGTCCCCGAATGTTGCACTATCGTTAGCAAGAGCTGGTGAGTTTGTATTTCCAATTGATAACTTATCAAAATATGCCAATCATATTATCGAAACCCCTCCTAACTGTTCTAGTATCCGACACGTATACTTATTCCACCAGACAAAGTCCGCGATTTCAACCAGTTTCAACAAGTTCACGATTTTCCTCGTCGTCGTTAGAGACATTTCAAATCTTCCGGGTTAGGACCGCAAAATAAACAAACTTATCATTGGCGTTAAGTTCTTACTCGGTGCGAGATATAAAATATTAATAAACCATTTTAGATGCCCTGACTCTAGTTTGATAATTCTTCACAGTACCTTAAGTGTTAATGCGTAGTTGTTCCAGGATTAGTTAAACCGCGATCGGACGGCGTAGCTTGGTTCGAACCATGGATTCGCTGGCCGGGTTGTGTTTATTACTCTGTATGAGTATAACCGGAAGTACTGGGTTGTACTTTGAAGATGGGTTTGATCATCATTATACGTACAGCTCGGAGTCAGACATTCTAGGAATGCATAACATCACAACAATTATCAAGGTAAATATATTTACCAATTATATTCATCGTTCAATAAATTTAATTGCGGATTATTACTATTACATGTATTATTTTAAGTGCAAAAATGAAAAAGGTTTTATAAACAAAAAAAAGGAAAACTAAAATCATACAAAACATGTACGTACTGAAAACACAAAATACAAGTTAAAATTTCATTGCGAATGGTTTCATGAAATATACCATGCTGTTGTGTTAATTGTGCAACTGGTTGAAATTCAATGCACATTTTGTAGACTTTTACATGTAAATATTCCTCAAGTTCGTAGTTGTTGAGCCATGGTCTAGCAGTGGAGTGCGCGCTTCTGTGTCTGTGTCTGTGGTTTGTCGTATGTTGAGTGTCAAACTGGGTTAAGTAGAGCCCCGCATACTGGGTTAAGTAGAGCTCCGTCAACTGTCTTCAATAGATCCCTACTACTAGGTTTAGTAGGGCCCCGTCTACTGGGTTAAGTAGAAGCCCGTCTACTGGGTTAAGTAGAGCCCCGTCTACTGGGTTTAGTAGGTCCTTATTTTATATTTTATGTACATTATAAACTGTTTTAACCATGTATTAGTCATGATTGTACAGCACTTTTGAACGTGTGTATACATGAAAAAAGGGCTATATAAATATGATATAATAAATTTAAATAAATAAATAAAAATGTTTTAGTCCATCGTCACTTGGTTGCAGTCTTGGGTCAAACTCCTGAAATTACATTCTGGATCTGTGCTATCTTGGCTCTATTTGCTTGTAATGTACTTCTCCATTTTGTTTTAGTTCCGAATCCGACATGTTAATGAAACCAATACCCGGGAATCGCTGAATCAGCTGATGGTTGACAGTTTTGTACAGAGATCTGAGCACGGATACGGTAAGTAAATATTACATGCATTCAAACTAAAAGTCCATAACTGGAATTTATAAAGCATTTTAGTTGAAACTTAAAATTATCTTTAAATATTGAACTTTACTTTAAATGTCTCAGTTAAACGAGACAACCGAACTTATTGATTGTATACAATATTATTAAGCATTGTGTAAAGAGCTACCATAATTAAGCAAGCATGGATGTTTTGTTCTATTTGCAGGAAATATGTGCATCATAAATTTTGAACCTAAGTCAAAATAATTTTTTTTGGTAGTAGGATATTTTATTTTCAATAAATCATATCAATTTACATCGAGCTCCAGGGCTTTTAAAAGACTACGTTAACAATTTGTTATTGAACTACTGTGACAAAATATAATACAATATTGCTAAAAAGAAGAAAACAAAGTATATAATATTTTTATATAGAGAAGGTTTAAGTGTTTTAACCAAATCACATCATTGAGTTAGTCTAGCTGTATTATGAAAGCGAAAGTAGACTAGACTAACTCGATGTAAGGTTATAGGTTGAATGAAGGAAACAATTATTAATGCTTAAAAATTAAGCATTTACAATTGATATAAGTAATAAAGAGGATGTTCAAGTTCAAAGTTGTTAGGTAAATGGCAAGTGTGTGTTAAATAGTGTTATGAGGTGATCTTTGACTTTCGTTTTTTGAGATGTGAAAATATTGTATAGGTTGTTAGTTTTGGTCATAATTGGTGTGTTCATTCTTAATTTAGTCAGCATTAGTATTTTTGTTTATCTTATTTTGTATTAATTTTTAAATAGTATCAAGCAATTTGCATGATTAAGAATTTTTTGAATACAACTTTTGTAATAGAGACAGATCTTGGTATAAAATAAGCATTGTGTTTATGGGTTTTAAATGGCAAGTGTGTGTTAAATAGTGTTATGAGGTGATCTTTGACTTTCGTTTTTTGAGATGTGAAAATATTGTATAGGTTGTTAGTTTTGGTCATAAATGGTGTGTTCATTCTTAATTTAGTCAGCATTAGTATTTTTGTTTATCTTATTTTGTATTAATTTTTAAATAGTATCAAGCAATTTGCATGATTAAGAATTTTTTGAATACAACTTTTGTAATAGAGACAGATCTTGGTATAAAATAAGCATTGTGTTTATGGGTTTTATTCTTCTTTCACTTCATAAATAACTTTTGAACAAAGAACAGGTCAATTTTACTTAAAAGAATGTTTATTTCTTGATATTCCTTAAGTTCGACTCTATATCCGACAAGTAAACGCTGTAAACTTTTCATATTTTGTTTAAAACCTAATTTGTTAAAAAACGTTGAATATCTTGCCAAAAGCTACTCACATATGGACATTTAATTAATACATGTTCTGCTGTTTCAACATCTTGACAATGTGTGCAGCATGGAGAGTCTCCTATTTTCCATATAAATAAAATGGATTGATTTGTATTAAGTATACTTTTCTAAATGTGTGGGGTAGAGGATTTTAGTAAATGCGTCTCTGATATCCAGTTTGTTTTTACTTTGAGTTTAGTGTAGATAAAATTATCATTTATAGTTCCGTTTCGGAATATATCCTCTACGTAGATAATGTCAGAGTCAATCCAATTCTTGAACATTAGACATTTTCCTTTGTTTTTAATGAATTGATTTCCTCATATTATTTGTTTTCGTATATCATAAAACGTTTCAGGCTTTTTGCTAGTACGATTCAGGTCAATAAAAGTTTCAAGGATTTCTTTATAAAATGGTGGAATAGAATATTTGGTCTTTGGTAACGATTTTAGTGAGTCAATGTTCATTTTTAGAATTAGGAGTTTATTTCCAAATTGTTTTAGATAGAATTTTGGTATGATTTTTCAGTTTGCAACATTTTCATCATTCAGGGCTTTTAACCATTTAAGTTTAATTTATTTCGCATACATGATAATTTCAGGTATTTCAATACCTCCATCAAGGTTCATACCAATTAATGTTAACCTTTTATTTTCTCTGATTTATTGCTCGATAAGAATTTGAACATCATACTGTTAATATCATTGGCTATTAGTTTAGGTAATGACATTGACTGGATGAGGTAGGTACGTTTTGGCAACAGTAAAGTCTTAATTACTATTAGTTTCCCAAAGAAAGTAAGGCATCTGGCATTCCAATTATTAATTTATTCTATTTTTGCATTCCAGTTTAGTATTTCACATAATTTTTTATCTGTTCCAAAGTATACGCCTAATGCTTTAACAGATTGTTTGAAAAGTATATTTTGTATTTCAATCTCATTAGGATTTTTTAAGTTTCCAATTAAAAGACATTCTGTTTTATTTGTATTTAATTTCAGACCTGAAGATAATCCAAATTCTTCCACAATTTGTAGAGATTTTGGAATTTCTGTTGCATCTTTTAAGAATAACGTTGTGTCATCTGCAAGTTGGGTTATTTTTATACTTTTACTGTTTATACTTATTCCAGTGATATCGTTACATGCTCGTATGTTTGTTGATAGTATTTCTGCAATTATAATAAAAAGGAGAGCAGATCAGGGACAGCCTTGTCGTACCCGCGCTCTACTTTAAAGAATTTTGAAATCCATCCATTGTTGGATATCGCGGATTCAATATCGGTATATAAAATTCGTACCCATCTTATGAAATCACTTTTGAAACCAAATTTTGTCAAAGTGCAAAAAATAAAGTCCCATTTTACTGTATCAAAAGCTTTCTTAAAATCCAAAAATAAGATGAGACCGCTTTTGTCAAGAAGTTCTGTGTATTCGATGATGTCTTGTATTTGTCGTATGTAATAACCCATATACCTATTTTTAATAAAACCTTGTTGATTTAAGTTGATTATTCGTATCTAAAACTTTCTGTAATCTAGTTGCAAGTATTTTGGTAAGAATTTTATAATCTATATTCAGTAATGCGATAGGTCTCCAGTTTTCAAGATTCTCTGGATCACCTCTTTTAAATAGTAATGAAAACACGCATTGTTTTGGGGTATGGGATAATATACCAAAAGTGAAACTTTCATTAAACGAATTTAAGATATGTGGTTGTAACTCAGACCAGAATGTTTGATAAAATTCAGAAGTAAGGCCATCTAGACCTGGACTTTTGTTTTTTTCATAGAGGAAGCTGCTTGCGAAAATTCTTCAGGCGTTATATTACCTTCGCATAAATTAGCGTTTGTTTCTGTTAAAACATTTTCAAGTATAACTTCATCTAAATAATGTTGGTTTTCATGGTTGATTTGTTCCGAATATAAAAGCTTGTAAAATTTTACCTCTTCTTTTAAAATATCATTAGTGTCTGTTATTTGCGTACCATTTACAGTTAGCGATGTGATAGTTTTTCTACTTTGTCGTGATTTTTCTAAATTTAAGAAGTATTTCGTATTTTTCTCATTTTCTGCTAGTGCTTGAACTCTAGCTCGCACCTGAGCTCCGTTAGCTTTTGTATTATATGTATTTTTTAATCATTCTCTATTTCAATTATTTTTAACTTATTGTTGTGGTTATTATCTTTAGTAAGTAGATCTTACAATTCCATTTCAAGATTGTGTAGGTTGTTGTTATATGTTCTAGCTTTATTTTTAGAATAATTGATAGATACATTTTTTGATTCTAATTTTAGAATTTCCCATTTAGTTGTATTACTGTTTATATTTAATTGATTTCTATTTTGAATTGTAGTTTTAATTAGTATGCAATAATCTTCGTCCTTAAGTAAACTATTATTCAATTTCCAATAACCTGGACCTCTAATATTTGGCGATTTGATTTTAAGTGAAATAGCTAAATGGTCGGTGGATTGAATAATAGCTGGTCGTATGTCAGTTGAAAAGATGAGTGGAACAATGTTTTTATCAATTAACCATTAATCTATCCTACTTTTTTCAACACCGTTTTTTCTTCTCCAAGTGAATTGTTTTAATTGCTCATGTTTTATTCTCCATATGTCTGTTAAGTTATGATCTTGGATTAACTTATTCAATTGAGGATTTAAAGTATGGTTAACATTTGAATTTGAGATTCTGTCATTGGACGAGACGGTGTCGTTAAAATCTCCTCCTATAACTCCAATGCCTTGCGCATGCTCAACAAGTATGGTAGATATTTGCGAGAAAAATAAAGAGCGTTGTTTTTTCGTATTGGGGGCATATATATTTAGCAATGAGAATATGTTATCGTATGTCTCAATATTTGTAGAATAATACATGGCTGGGAAGTGCCTTTGGGTGATAATCGCCCTGGTAGGCTGATAATTGCCCGAGGGCTTTTGCCCGAGGGCAATTATCATAGACCTACCGGGGCGATTATCATTACAAAAATTTACTTGTTCGTATAATGATACACATGAAGTGTACGACAATAAGCAAGATCGATGTACTAGTATATAGTTTTATATAAAGTATATAAGTACGATTTGGTACGACATGTACATTTATATTTATTTTAACTGTGTCATCTGGAATGACTAATTTTAAACAAAGACATATATATAATGTATTTATTTTTAATGTGTCATCTGGAATGACTCTATTTATCAACTTAGTATGGTAATCTATTTTCATGTCCATATCAGTTCATCGTTGTCGTAAGGTAAACACAGATCATGAAAGTCTTCTCTTTCTTTGATGAAGCACGACTCCGATCACGCGAGGAATCTACCACTTTAGATTCTGGAGATCTATCCATCATTGAATTTTGTCCCTAAAGGGTGACTCACGAGTTGAGGTTCTTCTGTAGGTCGACCCGCGTTTATTCGCGCGACTAGGAATTGTTCGTTGTTGGATGGGTTTAGAGTTTTTTTTATATGTTTAGCTTTTGGTTGTGCAACTATTTGTTCACCTTGTTCAGATTCGCTATCTGGTGTTTCGTCGGATTTGGTTTGATACGCAGACCCAATCATTTGGACAATGTGCAAATATGTGACCCTCTAGCAAACATTTAGAACATTTGTTTGGTCTTTTTATACTACGTTGATTTTGACCCAGGTGTAGGACTCTGTCCGAGAATTTGCCAAATGACATGAAATCTGGTAGAGGCTCTGTAAGGGTCGAACTTTTAACAATAATGATCCTATCTCCGGTTTCACAATCGGTTAGTTTGCTATTAACTCGGAGCTTCTCACGATAGAGCTTGATAACTTCAACGTTAACCAATGTTAGCGTTCTTGTTATCGTACCGTCGTTAACTGACAAGGGAATGTTTTTTACTTTCACTTTAGTAGTATATTCTCCGTCTATGCGGCCTGGGTTTGTGTTCAATACGGGTATCCGTTTTCCCCTGATGGGGACCCCATCGCTCATGAGAGTGACCTTGTCCTGTATATTGTCCAGTTATATTCAGCACATGCCCCGTACACGTTCAAGGCCTTTAATGTGCGATACATCTATCCTCTCGCCAATCTCCTTATATAATTCAACATGGCTCAACCATTTAGCCTTTTCAGGCCTTCGACTCCCAAATAGATCTTCCTCTCTAATAAAGACAAGTGGAATTGCATATTTTTCCATTGGGTTATCACCCTCACCAATGTCATTGGTAGACGGTTCCGCTTGACTGAACGCCATTGTTCATCAAATTATGCTTGTACAGAGTTTATAGTTTGATATATAGGTAAATAAGATCAATACCTCAATATACAATCACTATATTTTGTATCAGTGTAATTTCCAAACACTTTATATGTCTGAACGTTTCGAAATTCACAATTTAGCTGACCGCAAAAAATTACACCGCCATAGCAGTATTCGTCACGGTTTCCTCAAAATATTTAAGTTAAGTCAAAAATGTTAAGTGTTCCACTAAGATAATTTATAAATACCGGCCCAGTATACTGTAGCGATCTATATGGACATGTTGCACATGGCCGCTTACTCTTAGCGTAAGACATTGTTTACTTTTAGAAAATGTTTATTGCATTCCTACATTTTAATCCGTTGCATACATGTTCTAGTTCATATCAACAAAGGTAGGAAGTAATTTCACGTAAAAGACATTTCCAAGATGACCAAGCTTATTTCACTAATAGTTATCACTTGTCAAAAATATGCCGCTTCATAGCAACAAGAGGGCTATCATGGCCCTATATTGTTCACCTGATAATAAATTAAGCCCTGCACAATTTTCACGCCAGGGGCTTGGTAGAGGACAACTCGATGATGCAATATATCAAATATGAAAGCTTTAGGCATTGCATTTTTGGACAAGATGATTTTTGTATGTTTTCCCTACATCAGTCTATGTAAAAAACTGACCCCTAGGACAGGACCAAGTTTGACCACAGGGACATAATTTGAACAATCTTAGTAGATGATCCTACTTACCAAATATCAAGGCTCTAGGTATGTAGTTTTAGACAAGAAGAATTTTATATCACATAACTTTCCTTGTATCAAGGTTAGTGTAGGGAGTACGTATAATCCTATATGTACTATGTGTAGTACAAACGGGTGTTTTTCGAATAAAAAATGCGTATTTTTGCCTTTTTGTGTCACATGATATAAATAATCTATCACTCGTTGTCAATTGATATATGTATATTAAACTCGTTTAGGAAGCATCATAAAATTTCCAAAACTCATTTGATATAAATGTATATCAATTGACAACTCGTGATAGATCCTCTATATATATTTCCCTATATCAGTCTACGTAAACGGTTGCCCCCTTTGGCGGTGTCAATTTTGACACCCAAAGACCATAACTTGGACAACCTTGGTAAAACAACAGATGGTGCTAAATACCAAATATCAAAGCTCTAGGCATTGCAGTTTTATACAAAAAGTTGTTTTATGTGTTTTTCCTATATTTATGTTGGTGTGCTACATTTGGAGCGGTCGCACTATAGTTTGGACAAATGAATAGCATAACTATCAATTGAATTGAAAGGAGGGCGTTTATTATGCCGTCAACATACGATATGTAATATATACAACAAAGTTTAAACAACAATATGCTGACAAAATGAAATAATCATCAATAGTAGAGTAAGATCAATAGATGTAAGCATTTGTGAAAATCTGGGCATAAGCAACCACCACAAAAGCCTGATGAGTTATATCTCCAAAGGCTTTACGCCCAGATGAGATATATAAGTCTATTTAAAACGGCTTCTAAAGCGCTGTTTCCGTAGAGTATGGACTCGATTCCCTCTATATTTTCTATTTTTTATTAGCTTCCTGTATATTTTGTAAGCAATATGAATAGCAAAGGTTAAACGTTTTAACTCACCACTATGCTGCACCCAACTCCCGGGGATGGGCGGAGGATAGTCGGGGGAACGGCCATATTCTTACCTTCGAGCTTCCCCGCACTGCCGGGGAAATGTTGGAAAACTTTTCTCCGATCCAATACCTCGATGACAATACATAGTTGTCAAAGGCCGGGGTAATACCCGATATTTTACCAACAGCTGTCCCCCACAGGGCCGTGGAAGGCCAAGGTGTTTGACCATCCGAAAGTAAACATCCCGGCCCATCACCGAAGATGAGGGCGTGGAAGCAACGAACTGATGAATAAACCAGTATAAACCCCCAGTGACCGTTCCAAGGCATAAGCCTCATTGACAACCTTGCTTTATGTATGTATTGTCCACTTTATAGTAATAATAGAAAAGTCCAAAAACAATTTTATACAGCACTGTGCAATGTCGGTGTATTTTTGTTTCCACTTTTCCTTGAAAGTTAATTTCCTCTGCACTCCTCTATAAGTCCACCGCCCTGCCCCCCCCCCCATTTTCATCAGTTGTATCTTGCGGAGATGCTGGATGAGATACTTTGTAATTCGGTCACTGTGCTGTTTGGTCACTATGATAAACGTGTTTTTGGCATATATATATTTGGCCTCTTTTTGCCCATTATTGTAAACTAGGTCAAGTCTTAAAAATCCCTCTTTAAGACGTATTAACGTTAGGTCACTGTCCTTGGTATTTTAAACTAGGTCATGGGTTTGGTGTTCCTCATTTGGTCGCCTTTTTGGCACGGGTTTGTGCGGTTGGGTCGCTGTGCAGTGGGGCCTTGGGGAACTTGGTCGAGTATTGGCTGCGTTTAATTCGGTCTCATGTAATAACCGCTATTATATAATTTCTTTGTGAAACAGGGTCATTTTGCCTTTTTTCGGCGGGGACTTAGATTTTTAATTGTTTCTTCGGCTTTTAAGTGGGCATTGCTCATTGTAGTTGCTAGGAATATGTTACATTATTTCCCACCCATATCTACATTGCCCGTTATTTTAAACTAGGTCAAGTCGTTATTGTGCCTCTTTAGGTCGCATAACGTTAGGTCACTGTCCTTAGTATTTTAAACTTGGTCACGCCCGGGGTTGTTGTGCCTCATTTGGTCGTCGTTTTGGCATGGGTTTATGTGGGCATTGCTCAGGGTAGTTGTGTTGTGGTGTTTCTGATTTCTGTGCTCGGCTGGTTAGGTTGAATGCTACCTTCCCTGTCTGATTTCCTCATAACGTTTTTGTAAAATTATTGTGTTAAGTACAACTAAATAGATATGTTTATATTTCAGTTGTTGACAACCCGGAACATTGGAACTTTGCTGAGAAGTAAATATACTTTCTTCCTCATTATCTATTCTAAGTGCTACATACTTATACCTTAAGTATGTACTTGTGCATCTACACCCTGGCGAGTCATTTTAACTTTTTACCTCAAAGCGATTGCAACACAAACGGTTCCATCATGTATAAAATTGCTGTGCGCGAAGCTTTCTTTAGCAATGTACATGCGACGTTTGGTACGTTTAGCGTAAATATATATCATATGTATATAGACTCGTATCAGTACTTGAGTTTATGTCGTACTTAGAAATCGGAATTTTGGCTTATCACTATGAAACATAATCAATACGTCAATTTTGATATTGGTTAATTTAGGGTAAAATAAGGTCACTAGCTCAAATTAAAGAAACACCTTGTGTATTCACTTTACAGGTTGCAATTTTTGATCTGTATGAAACTTGGTTACAATGATCTTCTTAACAAAATCTAGGTCGAATACAATATTGGATCATCCGGTGTAAAAATAAGTCATTATTTCATAGCATGTAAGAACATTGTGTAGTTACTAGAGGTCGCAATTTTGGCAATTAATAAGCTAATTATTCCCTTTAATCATTTCAACCTAATCTAGGCCGTATTCGATGTTAGGTCAAACACATGGTCACGTATAGGCCAAATCATAGTAAAAAGGTGTATTCAAACAGCCAAATCTTTTAGAAACTTATAATAAAAATGATCAGAAGATCAAAGTCTAGGTCAAATGCAATACATGGTCATGTCACTGCGTGGAATCATAGAAAAGTCTTTTGAAGTCTCTAAAGTCATAGTTTTTCTAATCCTTATGAAACTCCGTCACAATGGTCATCTAAACAAATTCTAGTTCACCATGGGTCATAACAAGATCACAAGGCAAGATCATAGAAACACCTTGTGCAATCAACTGGTCGCAACAGGTGTGTATATGATTTAAACTTAGAGACATTTTGACCACAGATCAATAAACATGGCACTTGTTCTAGATTTTATATGACCATAGTGGTCAAGATTCTTTATGATTAGACCAACATTGTGAATTACGTGTCCACGCAAGGTTTGTCTATGATTTGACCTGATGATCAACTTTTTGACCCCGAATGATCAAATATTAAACTTGACTGAGATTATATTGAGATAATTATAGTAACCAAGTTTCCGAATGATACGTCCAAGATTATGACCTTTAGTGACTACAAGAAGTAGTGCTATACTTGGACATAGTGATCTAGAGTTTTACATTGCGTTATCCAATACATTGTATCAACGTTGACCTAGCATTTATTGCGATTACCATTGTGAAAAAGTCTCATAATCATATAATCAACATTGTAACCTCTGATCTTTGTGTTGCAATTAGTTTGAGGTTGACCATATTAAAAACAAAACACATAAAAAATTATATAAACCGAAACTCAGGTTCTTAATATCAAAGTATGGTGATAAGATGGTGCGGTAGTCGAATGAGATTGAGAGGTACCTGGCTTGATTCTCAGCCGAGACACTCAGTCATGCCTGAAAGACTATTCACTGTCTTCCGCTCATGCCAAATGTTGTGGAATGTCAAAAGCCTAAAAACCCAAATGCTCAGTGTAACAATAGCCATATTTTGTGATGAAATTTGAACACATAAATTTTTAATATTTATGGAGTTTTAATGGATTAATTATTGACACTTCTGAAAAGATACGTGAACCACCTATCTCAAAAATAATGATATATGATAATTATGAGAAGCATTTTGGCTTCGAATATAAACCAATTAGACAAAATGGTTGAGTGTTACTAAATACAATGCTGTAAATCAATGCATAAAAGGAAAAGTAAATTGGACAAGAAAGCAACACTCAAGTTAACCAACCGAGCACAGAAAACATCAACAGCACAACATGACACAGCCACAGCTACACGGAGCAATTTCTACACACAACCCGACGATATAACTAAATACCCATTGCAGGACGATCCAGCTTCACAAAGAAATAACAAAAAACGATGATCACAAGTGACTGACTGACTGAAACGCAACCAAGACATGTCTTTACATTTCAGATTTTATTTCACGGTCGGTAAAGACGGGCTTGTATCACTGGTACATTTTCCTCCAGAAGAGATGTATGAAATACTTACAATGAAGAAAGTACTGGTCAGTACATTATCAGTGAAAGTGAAGGTAAATCACCTCTTAATAACGAATTAATACTCAAAATGTAAGTGTTTCAAACAGAAAAATGCATTGCTTGACAGAATTCGGGTCACTACAGCTGGTAATCAAATTCTATACATACGTGCCCACGGCCTCTTTTTGAATTGGTCACTAATCTATCACCTAATAAATTTTACTGTGGCCATATGCTTGATCACGTTTTGTGCACATAAGTTAGTGACCAATAAGAAAAGAGGCTTAGTGTATGTATTGAATCTGATACAGGCTGTAGATAGACACACGACTTAATATGCTTTGCTATACCAGAACACATGGTCCTGCTTTCTTCATGTTATATACAAACTTCAAGAAATTATTAGTAACTTTATCATATAACTTAACCTGCCGAGCACAGAAAACATGAACAAACATCAAACAACACCATTACACGGCTCAAAGCCCATGTGCGAGACAATGACATGCTCAAGTTCCATCTGTAAATACATAAAGATGTGCCAAAACAGTGTCCTAAAGTGACCCGGAAAGGTATTGCTATGACTTGACCCTGCTTCTGATCCCGGATGACACCAAATAATAGACACACAACTGAAAGTCAATATTAACCACTAAGTTGAACTTGCACAAATTTATTTCTTTAACAGATCGAGGAGAGCAATCGATGGACGTTTTCTTCACACGAGGAAGACCATGCTGGTAGGTTTACTTACTTTACAGGACAGCATATCGCTTCACCGGGTTACACCAGCGCTGATTGTTCTTTTAATGCGTTGGTCGACCAGATTTTGACACATATAAAACTGGATCGCAAATTCATGTTTATACACGTTTACAACAGTCAGTAAAACTCGAACCTATGTTCTGCTGAGTTAAACTCATGACGCATGTATAAAACGTTCATTTTCTATTTGTATTGGTCGCTTTCTTCCAGCCATTTAATCATTGGTCACCTTAAGCATTTGAACATGTACTTGTATTTGCTTTTTAAGGGCACATGGATCATGATTACGAAGTATCACGGGCAACAGATGGTATGAAATTTGTTCGCGTCCATAAGAGTTCTACCGATGTTCACAGACTACATAACAAGGTATGTACCATGAATGTTCTTCTCTGTAACGTTGTGTATGACACGTAAAATAGGACAATGTTTCTGAACATTTATACAAATACAACATCTACCGCGACCCTCACCTTGGGCAATATAACGACTTAATCATTCATTCAGGTAGTTTAATCTTACATTTTTGGTCTTTTAATCATTTCGATGGGTTGTATGTGGGAATTGAGTCGTGTAGTTGTGCAGTAATGTTACTTTTCTGTTCTCGGCTGGTGGAGTTGAGTGCTGGATTCCCTGTCAGACCTTTGGAATAAGTTAGCACATTATTGGACAGAGGAGCCGTTTCCTGACCAAAATGTATCTGAAGACTATTATAATCATAACAAAACCTGCAAATGGTGACAAATACATTGTTTGCTACTTGAATATGAATAGTATAACATGTCATATTGCCTTTTCTTGTAGACCGTTCATTTGGACGTGCAAGGCACACCGACATCTGTTGACGCTATTGATAACATCACTTTGAGGCATTCGCCAAACAAAATTAAACAGTAAGTAGTAAATCATTTCATTGCCAGTTATCACTTGGCAAATGGGCTTCTTCAAACACTTAACTCATCCTCACGCTTGTCGTTAAGTTACCAATTTCCTAGGGCTATTTTCAGCTGTTAGGCAGCTCAACCACCCTTTGACATCTTAACTCCCCTGGTCATTGGGCTGCATATGGAAACCTACACTCGTGTCTCCCTGCGGAGACTATTTCTCTTCTGTGGGTGTGGCAGCCAACATCGACCTGCGACGCCCAGGAATGGACACTGTCCTAACAGGTTCCATTTTACACCATGGTCGAGTGGAGCATGTTGGTCTTGCTCAGAGAAATTAACCAGTGGTCCAGAGGGAAGCCGAACCTTGGACCTTTCGAACCCAAAGCATGCGCCCTACCTCTAGGCCACCGCTCCCCATCTAGCGGGGTTAAATTACATCGTAAACGTTTGAATGCAGTGATCTTGAATCTAAATGCGTGGTACATTTGGCTGCTGAAGCATTTGTCTTCATAATTTGACGTCCGAAAAATCCACTCGTATAAATATATCTACTTAAGTCACACCCGACAAACAAAATAAGTCATAAGATGTGTGTCAATCAACTTAGTAATCACTACAAAAAGGTGCTAGATCATTTAGCTTATGTTTAGTTTATTTTCGTAACTTTTGTGATTGTTGCAATCATTATATTATTTGGAACGCGAATAACTGCATTTCATCATCTAAATAATGTTGGATCATAAAATACATGTTTGAAATATTGGATGCTTATATATGATGGCGCGATAACAATATATTTCAGAATATTTCAACCTTAAAATAATTCAATGCATTTTGTTCATTTTTCAGAAACTCAACGGATGGTTTTAGTGAAATTGATGATCACGAAATCGGAGGTAATTATTTAGTAAATGCATACAAAATGTATAATTCTACTACCACCGATACACACAATACTACTTGATTTCATTCAATAGTAGTTCGGTGGGAAACACTGAAAATGTTGACGAAACAACCAATTCAATCATTTAAATTAATTTGGTGCAAAATTGTATTTCATGATATGCAAAATCCAGGTACCAAACAATGACACTATACAATATAACGAAGGATAAATGTTGGTACGAGGGTACACGGCTTATGAACATGTTATATGTCAATCTATTTCAGAATTTCCAAAGATAGGTTCCATTTCCCGAAGCAAAGTAAAAATGACTCTAAAACGGTATGTTATTCAATGTACTAGTCTTCATTTTAAAACGAAGGCTGTTGCTTATAATACACAAGTACAAGCCGTATAACTATCAATATTGTTTAGGCTAAATTGACTAGATAGCAGAAGTTAACAATTTATTGACATACACAGAAATGTGCAAATAGGCATATTTAGATGAAAACATATGCACATTGTACAACGATCGAACAAAGAATGAACTAACATTGATCAAGTGTAAGTTCCTTGGTTACAACAAAACATTTTGTATCTTTTCAGCAAACACAACGAACCAAGACTACATAATGTAGATTCATTGCACAAAGACACACTTACAGTGCGAACGGTACTAGTAATACTACATATTACGTTAATATTTTTTCAATTTTGTTCCTGAATCATATAAAATTACAAATATACAGTATACGTCTTATTATAAAATGAAAACAACAAAACAGTGCATTTATTTCGATGTGGACAATGTATACGCTTTGATTGTTCAACCACTTAATTTCGTGTTATAGAGGCCAGAAGTGGAAGTTGGTATTCAAAGTGTGGAGGCGGAAATCAACAAACATTTACAGTGTATTCATTCCATACAAAACAAGTGTAAGTACTGGTAACACTTTCATGTTACACATTTAGATCTTTCATACGTTATGATTATCGGACTATTATAGTATCAATACTGAACTGTTCTTGTTTTACAACATCCCTGACACAAACTGAATGGTGCAGTATCGAAATGGTGATTTTTATCATTTCCAACGCAACTGTTAAAACATAACAGTTCTTATTGCTCAAAATGTTATCCATTTAAAACACTTTTTGAATTACAGTGTTCTTGTTTAATAACATCCCTGACACAAATTGAATGGTGTAGTATCGAATTATTGCTCAAAATGTTATCCATTTAAAACACAATTGGGCAGGGGAGGAGGCACTCAACAGACAAAAGGTAAGCATGAAACGCACACCAAGAACACACGGGACTAACCTTGTGCTAGTCCACAAAAGAACTTTACAACTAAATAAGAAGCAAAAACAACTTTAATAAAATGACACAATAAAATGGGTAGTATTTTACACTTTCAGATGATAGGAACAGAACAGAATGTGTGCACAATCTGAGAGCCCTAATTCATTCATTGAAGAAGGATGATTTTGTTAGTCTTGCAACAGAAGCACTGACCCGTCAATGTAATGTCAATGATACACTGTGTGTGGATGAAAGAAATCTCTTCATAGATATAGTTGCTAGAGAAGGTAGTGCAGAGGCTCAACTACTTGTTCTAGATACTATAATGAGAGATCCGAACGTGACAGAAGCAGATCTAAGGAGATGTTTGTTTCATTCCATTGCTCTGGATTCACCAGAACTTGTAAGTATTTTTACATTTATCAAATTCCATCGACCTAGAAATATGGAAATGTTGCACATACCACACTTATGTGCAACTCTATAATGATGTACATTTAGTGTATGTGATTCGTCATTGACTCATATATTGGACTGCCTGATTGAGATAGCATGCTATTGAAAAAAGGTATGAGAAAATCCGCCAGGGAAGGTAGCACTCAACCTAACCAGCCGAACACAGAAATCAGACCACGACACAACTACCCTGAGCAATTCCCACACAAACCCATGTCAAAACGGCGACCAAATGAGGCACAATAACCCCGGGGCGTGACCCAGTATAAAACTCTAAGGACAGTGACCTAACGTTATGCGACCTAAAGAGGCACAATAACGACTTGACCTAGTTTAAAATAATGGGCAATTTAGGAATGGGTGGGAAAGAATGTAACATATTCCTAGCAACTACAATGAGCAATGTCCACATATAAGCCAAAGAAACAATTAAAAATCTAAGTCCCCGCCGAAAAAAGTCAAAATGACCCTGTTTCACAAAGAAATTATATAATAGCGGTTATTACATGAGACCGAATTAAACGCAGCCAATACTCGACCAAGTTCCCCAAGGCCCCACTGCACAGCGACCCAACCGCACAAACCCGTGTCAAAAAGGCGACCAAATGAGGTACACCCAACCCATGACCTAGTTTAAAATACCAAGGACAGTGACTACGACTTGACCTAGTCAAAATAATGGGCAACGTAGGAATGGGGTGGGAAATAATATAACATATTCCTAGCAAGTCCTTAATGTATAAGTTGACCCTTGTATTCACTCAATGATGTAATAAATTGCGAGAACTTTTTGTGTTTCAAGTGTTTTTAGTGTTTCTAATCGTTTATGTTTCAAGTGCATAATATCATCTTGTGGCAATAATAATGTCATCCTATTGCAGGAATTGGTTCGACATGTTGAACATCTTTGTTTTGAAGGTGACATCGCTCCAGGAGGTAACACACTTAAATACCAAGTAGATACCACTTCATTATAACGGAAACATCGATCTAGAAATTCAACAAATTAATGTTGAAATATTGTCCCACATTTAACACATTAAGTTGTTAAGAAAAATAATAAGATTTTCCACATGCACACCAGCCCTTATCAGTTCATATATTTTCTTCGAATGAAGATAAAGATATTTCAATTGTTTACCGTTCGGCTTCAATATTTTATTTTTTACTGTCAGTACATTTTTCAAGTCAAGTGTAAACAAGTATTGATCGAGTAATCTGCGTACACATTTTATTACATAAAACATTATTACATAAAACAATTATTTGTACAACATTTGTTCAGTATATCTTGGAACGATTTGTTATCAAATTTAGATGATAGATCTTATCCAAAAGATTTGTTCTAATATAGTGAAACTCCTTTTAATAGTGAATATCGTCCCATCAGTTTATTTTATTACCCGTCGTTCGTTTTTAATATGCAATTCAATAATATACATCATACGTGCATGCTTTTACTGGCGATTTAAAACTGGTGCGATTATTAATCATTATAATCATTGTAGTTACATTATAATCCTTTGTTTATCCTTAAATGATGAAAGCACATTCCCTAACAATAATGTGTCTACTGTAAACCGACACACTGTACATAAACGCGACTTGCATACACTTGAGAATATCGAATTTTTGGTTGTTGTTGTCAAGAAAGTGATGGTAAAACAATTGGACACATTTGAGGCAAGTGTAAAAGCAAAATGACTGCGTATATTCGTATGTATGTTGATATGAATGTGTATGTTTAATGGTAGTATTATTTTCAGACACCCCTGAACTTACCAAAACTCGTAAACGAGCTTGCCTTTCACTTGGAGCAATGGCTAAATCCCTACATGCACGCAATATGACGGAGTCGGACAGGATTGTCCAACGGATTGAATACTGGCTTGACCATCACAATGAAAGTAATGTCGTATTAAACTTGAATACTTCTTTTTATTTACCCCCCTTTTAGCCAAATGCATGTCTTAAACGACGTGTCCAAAATCTATTTAGACTATTATTTTGACCCAATAAAAACATCGATATGGGCTGTTTGGTTTTTCTTAACAAACATGTCGTCATGCATTCGGCAAATCAAAATGCTACATGTTGCGTAAGATTGCTTCGTATAATTGCAGACACACCATGTGTTTCAATCCAAAGCATTCTCAAACGTGTGACTTAGTCACTGATATTTCATTTAGGTTCAAAGCAATGTCCGCAGGACAACTTACAGTGATGCTTTTATACAGATGTTCATAATACAAATACGTTTAGGATCACTTAGCAAACATAACTGATTCGGTTCAAAAGTATATTTGGTATAGAAAAGTTCCCTCCCATTTTAATTGCTATTGTGATTGACCGATGTTGCAGGGGTGACGTTAGTTGTTACATATTTTAATCGTGTGTTACAAATATGTTTTATTCTCGTACTTAGCAAAATCGATGCATATTGTAAAACCCCGAGAACGTCGTTCTATCATTCAACATGATACCCCGGCACGTAAACACATAGAAACCAAGATGGTACTGATACAATCACTAGGGAATGCTGGGAAACAGAGATCTTTGCAACACATACGATCATACATGGAACCTAACGTAGGGGTCACCGCTTGGAGAAGAGCTGCGGTTCATAGTCTGAGACACTTTGCTTGCAATGAGGTATCTATCACTAATTTAAGTAATGATTCCGAGTGAAATATACAACTGGTGAACACGTACTTGTCGACTCGGATCTGTAATTGTCTTGGAAACTATTGGCTTGTATTCGAATTAGCACTGCCACGACCTCTTAACTAAAGTCATTTATGACTGAACGAACAGACAAATCCTCCTAATACATTGAAACATAAAGCAATATAACATACCTATGGAACTGTAAAATAAATGTATACCAATAGAACCTCTACTCCCTACTGGCAGCCAATTGATTGTTGAAATTGATCTTTACTAATGTATAACCTCGGATGTATGTCCAACACAAATCGAATGAGTTTATTTTCTGTGACTTGTAATCTTTATTTCAATTCCTGCGTTACATCATTAGTCCACGCAGAGGAAGCATAATCAAAGTGCATTGCACTAGTGATGAAACAAGGAGCTTCTTGGTGTGTCCGGTAAGGTATTTACTCTTCCGATACAGAATCTTTGATTTCTTAATAACAGGCCATGAACATTACGTACGCATTGTATTACAGAGTGCGCATGCGCTAGTTACAAGTGCGGCACAAGATGATGACGATATGGTTAGAAAGGCTGCTGTTACCGTCCTGAAACAACATCCTAAACGTACCAACTTTACCAGTGAACACGAAAATATCGTACTAAGGTAGGCCTCTTCTTTTTAAACTGGAACCATATTACATTCAAATATCAATAAGGTCTATGTTTTATCAAACTTTTTTTAAATAAAATGTTGTAAACGATGAACAAAAGGCAATGTCTAATCTAAAAATTCATATAACGTTAAATGATAAAAATCCGCAATTTATGTACTAGTATATCGGATTGATCAATGCGTTTTTCTCTAGCTATCTACGAGTATGTGTCCAGTAGTAGATTTTAATCCAAAATTGCATTTCATTAAAACCTTGAAGTTGGTATACATTGCTGTCACTGCTTCTTGTGATATTTTCCAGTAAGAGTTACAGTTACCCAATAATATCACGTGTACGGAGAGGTTTGATGCAAATACTGGAGCAAGGTATACGTGTCCACATAAAGCTACCGGGTATTGAATGGGACAAAGTCCTAGGAAATGAAGACATCGGAGCAAGCTTTGGTTTACATATAAGGAATATTTTGGACCTTAAACTTGGTATTTATGTTTATCTTTTGGCCTGAAACTGATCACATGTCATATTTAACAGAGCGAATTCGAGTATCTAATACTATTACCAAGACAATTGACACTGTCCTGAATCTTATTGATACTTTGACTTTGTGTTTACAAATGTATGCCAATGTTCATTAAGACTAAACGTTTTTGTGTTCAGCAGTATCAACATTGTTTGTTATTTATTGATTTCCATATCTGGATAAATTACTATCTTTCTTTTTTAATAAATTATGATGTTTTAAATCTGGTCTTACATGATTGAGAATGATTGAATCGCCAGCGTTGTGTATTGTTGTCGCCTCACACATGTTGTTCTTCACGTGTGCAAAGAATTAGACAATTCTGTATAAACTTAAAAATCCGCCTGTACCATACTACCTTAACATATTGGAAAAAATATAATGCAATCTACTAGCATTGCATGTTGTTCTTTAATCTATATGGATAATCACTATTTGCCATTGAAAGGCATAGTTACATGTTACTTTCAGCACTACTCAGTGGCCATTTCATGGTTGACATGTATGACGGTGCGTATGCTGAAGCTCATGTTGGGATGATTAACTTTCAAATAGACATTATTAAAGTTTACATCTGCTTTAAAGGACATGTCAAATACGACCTTAATGTATTAAAGGTAAGAGGTGTAGTGTACTGATTTTGCAAAAGCGAATAATCCCCATATTCTTCTTATGGTATTTTGTACCACGCAGTCTATTTTTAAGATTTAAAAATGGCCATTGTGCAAAACCAATTCGAAGATGTAGACGCTTTCTTTGAATAGACAATTTCAGCTCAGATTGACTTATTGTTGCAATCGTTTTTAGTTACTGTAGCATACGGAACAACAAAGAAATTACAAGTAATTCCTTGTATGTATGTTTAAGCATGTTAGAAACGCATACTTATAAAATAGTGTAGTGTTTTTTCTACTCGTGTTATATAAGACATTCACATTGCGTACTTTTCAGGATTTTGGAATCAACAGCTTGTCAGACTTGGTGCACATCTACGACAAAATTGTAGGAAAAATTGTGAACCCAATTAAGAACGCTATAACAAGCTTCGGAGAAATCATAAAAGTATTCTTAAGTAAGAATACTATTGTTATGTACATGGCGTTGGTTGTATTATTGTATTTGTATTGAGTCAAGTTTATAAATGTAAGTTTTATGCAAGACTATCTTGTGATCAGGAATAATCTATAATCATTCTCTGTCTCGGCAATAGATAACTTGTCACTAAGTGGTTGTCAATACGCAAGCAACAGTTGGACGGCATAACAGACCAAGTAAAGATATTGACTTGGATACTTCAATCTGGTTTGAAAAAAACTAACTGTACTGTATAAGCATATGTGTGTATAACCATTGAACTGCTTAATCGTTATGTGCAGGGTCCTTTGATTTTCAATTTCATTTGTGCATTTCTATTGTTGTGTGTGAGATGCCATTTTAATGTATTTCAAATCTTTCTTAGCCATTCGTTGCCTTTTATGATCAGACTAAAGATTGGGGTATCTAAAAATATAAATGAGATATTAGTAATTTTAAAATGCAATACAATATATATCTATTTGTAAATTCTGGCACACATTACGTACATATTTTTACTTGCATCTTTGTCCCCGTTGTGACTGCACAAGAACTTTTCCGCTGCATTTTTCTGTCTCTCACTCAGCGATAAACCTATTTCAGCACGTATTACCGTTTCTTCGCCAAGTGTTTTTAGTTTACAATGTGCCTACTGAAAGGTATAGTTATAATTCTATTTCAGATAATTCCCCGGAAAGTATAATTAATACGATTGTGAAAACTGTAAAAAACCTTCCACTTATTATGATCGAGGTGTCCAACAACATGCGAGCATTTGAGAAGAAGGTATATAATATCGCTGGATCAACCATTGTGGAGGAGATCAAAATAATTATACAAGAGGTTCGCAACTATGTTGATGGAGTGACACAGGATATTCTGAAGTTCTATAACGTGAGTATTACGTGTTTGTTAGAATGAGTCTGGGTAAGTGTCTTTGACATATATTAGCCAGCATTTGGCGTTTTCATAAGGTAGCTTAAGTTGCCTAAGAGCTTAATGAAATAAATTAAAGTTAGGTGTCCTAGACTTATCATAAACTTTTATAACTATTTTAACTTTACGAAAACGTAAACCTTTACTTACTTAGTTCCAATAAACTGCAAAAAATGTTATCTTATTGATGAAAAGCGCCACTAAGTTGTTGTTGTACCAGTAAATGTCAGCTTCATTTATTCATTTATGATTATATAGTCTTTATGGTCAAGTTGTAGTTTTCGAAGGTAACACTTTGCGTGTGTTTTAACGTACACATAATTTATAAAGATATTTGTAAATAATATTTCAGATATATCAGGCATTGGATATGCAAATATGTGCATGTATACATGAATGTGATATATGCTACTTTATCTACACATATACTTTAGGATATTGTTGACGGGGTCACAACCGCGCTACCTTATATAGCCAAGAAGATTGTGGAGGCATTCAATCTGATTGTGAACTCTGTACGACAACTTCGAGATAATCCTATGCAGGCCATGACGTCTATGTCACGTGCGGTGACCGAGTAAGTAGACATACCTAAACATCTCCTTGATAATCCTATGCAGGCGATGACGTCAATGTCACGTGCGGTGACCGAGTAAGTTGACATACCTATACATCTTCTAGATAATCCTATGCAGGCGATGACGTCAATGTCACGTGCGGTTACCGAGTAATTAGACATACCTATACATCTACTAGATAATCCTATGCAGGCGATGACGTCAACGCACGTGCAGTGACCGAGGAAGTAGACATACCTATACATCTCCTACATAATCCTATGCAGGCGATGACGTCTATGTCACGTGCGGTGACCCAGTAAGTAGACATACCTATACATCGCTAGATAATCCTATGCAGGCGATGACGTCAATGTCACGTGCGGTTACCGAGTAAGTAGACCTACCTATACATCTCCTAGATAATCCCATGCAGACGATGACGTCAATATCACGTGCAGTTACCGAGTAAGTAGACATGCCTATACATCTCCTAGATAATCCTATGCAGGCGATGATGTCAATGTCACGAGCGGTTACCGAGTGAGTAGACCTACCTATACATCTCCTGGATAATCCTATGCAGGCGATGACGTCAATATCACGTGCAGTTACCTAGTAAGTAGACATACCTTTGGCAAATACACATAACATTTCTCGCTCTAACTTCCAAACTTAAATGTTCATTTTATTCGTGTAAACCTAGATACTTAAGGGGCGCGTCTGATTCGCCGCTGTACAAATATGCCCGTATTCAACTTTGAACGTCAGTACATGTGAAAGGCTGCATCGTGAATAAGCATGTCTTTACTACTGTCCTTTGATAGTTGCTTGATTAGCGTAGTAGTCTTTATCTTGATGTATGTATGATATACTTTTACTTCTTTTTCACGCTCTAAATATATGCTGCTTTCCCTGTCTGATTATACAAATACATCCATTAGAACCAGTGTATTGATTGATTGTGTAATGTACAGCGATGAGGTGTATAGTCCAGTGAGGATATATTGGCTGTGACTTCTTCTTCGCGCTCTGCAATAATTTTCGGATGCTGCTTTCCCTGTCCAATCATGCAAATACACTCATCAGAAACAGTGTTTTAATCAATTGTGCAATCACTGCATATAAACCAAATCACTGTTTTTGTTATCGGATTACTATAAAATTCAACTTGTATCATTTATTGCTTTTGAGAGGCCTTTTAAATCTAATCACTGTAATCCTTATTGTCGTACTATATAATTCAACGTGTTCTATTTATTGCAATTACCGGAAATCGACTCGTTACACAGTGATAATGTCTGGAGACGAACTGTTTATACTATTCAACATGTAATCATCGTTGCAATCATGTTTAGGTTCCATACCTATTATAATGCTTTGAATGAACATCATAACTAATTTGCTGGTTTTTATGTTCATATGGCATTTTACTAATAAATGCCCATTTTCAATTCAACACCTTGCGTTCTGTTATTCTCCATTCCATACAAGTTCGACCCAGCCCATAAACAATAAATAAAAACGTAATTATTTCTATTTGCAGTATCAAGATGGCAGTTACAATGGCAGTAGCTTTGAAGAACCGTGTTGTTGAATCCTGCATGTTTCTGGAAGGTAAGAGTAATATATATATTATGACCTTTGACTTTATGTGTGATATGGTTTGTTATAATGAACGTTTGTGTATCCAAAGACAACGTCTAATGTGTTACATCATGTTTGCCCTATGTATAATATGAATTAGTATGTTAATGTTACACTTTAAATACCATTTTTCTTTTATGCTTTATATCCCTAATTAAGGGAAGTAACTGTGTTTATTTATCATCAACCATGGTCAATGGCATGTGTAGTTATCTATAAAAGTCGCAAATAGTTGTTCCGTTTTGGGTTATCATCAAATAAAATAGATGGGTGTAGTTTTTCCAGTTTTATACGTTTGTCAAAAACATTGATACCGAAATATAAACAGTAATAAAGTAATCTATTTTGTTTCACGATACATACGTTTATGCAGACTACTGATGTTGGACTACAAGAATTGAAGTACACACATCTAACTTATTCTAATATATGATCGGTTCATTCGTTTCTGTTGCTTTGTCTATAGATTTAACATTTTATAATTTATCTTACTGCAGGTCGCGTAGTTGAGTGGATGAATATGGCCAAACAAATCCCAAGCATTATGAAACGGTTGGCAGAGGCATTCAAAAGGCTCGTTAGGTCAATCGATGATAGAAAACGCCGGGACATGGCTTCCGTGAAGAACAGATTTGCATTTGTGAGGAGTGATGGTATCGATGCAACAGTGGGTGAAATTTTGAATGCTTGCGTTACATACAAATGGTCAAATCGTTCTACTAAATCAATCGCAAATATGGACCAAACTCAAAGGAAACACATATTATTAATAAACAGGCACCGATGTTTCACTACGTCTAACAAAGTACATGTAAAATATTACATGTTTTATTGTTTTGTTTCTGTTACAAATGTAAGTTTATGTCAATAAATATTAGTAATATACATGTATGTTAATCATACGCCTTATTCCTGGTGATATACATGACCAAGAAGGTTTGATGAGCTTATACCAATTCTAAGACATGGTATTTGAGACCTAAAAGGAAAGCCATTATGATTTATACTTTTTCCACCGCCAACTGTTGAATTATACTAGTTTCCCCTTTAAACGAACAACATGAGACGTAGAGGATAACAGTAAACTATTATGTATTGTTGGGTGTGTGTATCTGCTTGTTGTAGCCTAAATGTATGGCTTGTGTTCATTGATTTACTATTCATTCGTACCTGAAATTTATTACGTATATGTGAGAATAACACAAAATACATATTTTAGAGAGATTCTGTACATGGGTTGAAAGAAAACTTAAAAGCTGAATGGGACAAGGTTTTCGAACCACTGGGACCATTTGTAGACATCGTGAAACCATTTGTTGATCAGTTCTTTGCAATCATGGATCTTATCAAGGGAATTAAATGGTCATACAAAGAAGTCAAGAAAGTGTAAGTCGTAGAATAGTCTACATGATAGATGAGTTAAAACGGTTTTATTCAAAGCCCATACTTCAATATTATATACGTAAATAATTAATATCAGCATAAGTGCTGATGCATAGCTAACATAGCATAATTGCCATGTATTCTTGTATTAGAGCCAATCTATAAGTTCAGTCTCGCCATTTATCGAGACCTGGAATTGATCTACCATGACCTCTCGGTAATGACCCCTTAAGAGATAGAATACAAAGTCCTTAGTCGTCATGCTTCAAAGCTTTTCGTAGATCTATACAAAGGCAAAAACGCATAAACATATGTTATGCATCTGTTTGTGCTTAGCCGAAGAGAAGTATTTACCATTATTGAATGATGTAATACCCTTTTATCAAGTTAATCATGTTCTGTTATTTATTTCTACACAATCATAAAATTCCATCATATAGGTAGGTGTGTACGTACAATGATACTTATACATAAGATAAACTTAAGTATTTTGTTTACTTATAGAATAGAGGCTAGTAATTCACTTGTTCAGAAAGTGTTCGGTCCTAAATTCCACAACGCCTTTCCCACAGGTCGTCGCAAGGCCAGAGGTGACTGTAAGGAAGGTGTCTGGCCCACAACAACACACGACACCTTCAAGACAACAGGAGTTGACCTTGAGCTAGGACGAGGGCAAACTGTAAGTATATAACATTTATAATTATATACATTTTCCTATAAATTCGATGTCTTCTTACACTCTATTTGCCATTTGTCATCTTTAATAGTAATAACTGTTTTGAGGCAGATGTATTTTCTTTTTTTCGACAGATTAAAATGCCAGTAAATGGAATAGTACATAAACAGCCAGGAACTAAAGTTATCATTCAACCAACTGATCCAGATTTTAGTACGGTTGAAATTGTTATAGAAAACATCAATGTACATGATAAATATGCAAGCGGTGAAAAGGCAGCCAAGGCTGGGGAGAAGATTGGTCGAGCATCTAAAGCACCGACATGTGGTCCAAATTACATTCATGTGTCAGTTAGAAAGTCTAAAGACGAGACAGGTCCTGACGAGGACTATGAATATACAGATCCAGGACCATTCCTAGACCGACTTGTTCCAATTCCTAAATGGATTGAAGAATGCAATGATCACGAATTTCGGTAAGTGTAAATTTCTGCGCGATCTTTTCTTAAAATGTAAACTATTACGTCGTCCGTCTACATGTACATTGTTTCACAAATGAGAATATGTCAGCAATTTGTCTTTGTTTCTACAGTTACATAGGGCAGACGTTCGAGTCCGGAGAAACAGCAGAAGACGGGGAACCTGAAACGGAGAAGGAAGAGATTGAGAGAGATCCTAAGGACCTAGATGACATGCTTGGTGAGGAGGACAGTGAATACAGACCCGATGATGAATCTCTCTATGACCCTTCATCGTTTGTTGACAGTTTAAATGAGAGTCTGAAAAAAGAAGCTAAAAAATTCACCGATTTCTTTAAAATCGCACTCTTCGGTAAACCGTAAGTGTCATTACCAACACTATTCTATGGCGTCGTTGAATATAAGATACAATTCTCATTAATTAATATGCACAAAATGAAAAAAGATTATGCAAGTCGGACAGAGAAGGTAGAACTGGTCAGAAGCAATCGAGCACCAGACGCACTAAAGAAAACAGACAATATAGATACGTCGTACATCATATGCAATACCTAGCACAACATCGCAATATATGACTCAATATATGACTGGGGTTTGACACAATAATTGTTTATTAAAATCATACGAAAGCTCCTGACAGTATAGTTAGAATAATGTATAATCTAGCGCACAATTTTCACAAGTAAAGGTTTAGCACAGATTGTTTCGTTTTTAAAGAATTATTTAGACGAATGAAATGAAAAAGCATTACAATGAATCTGCACATAAAAAAGGGAAGTATACAGTTTGCGTACATTTTAATAAAGTCTTAATGTTTTGCTATCGCAAAGAAATTTAGCACATTGTAAGTCAAAAGATGAAATTTTTACCTGGCGTCAGTTTAAAACTTGTAACTTTGATATTTTTTTAATGTAAATTTTCTAAAATTACCGTATTCTGTCCGTGGCATCTTTGTGACGTTATTTACGACGTTTTCACAATTTCTGTATTTCTGGTGTTTCCTTCTTGCGCGTATTCTTGGAAAATGTGCATTGCATTTCACAAATGTCTAAACGGTTATAATATATACGATGTATCTCGCAACCATGGGCATGTTTGTTGGCTTTTAATAGGCGATTCACTTGCGATTCAGACAGCCAAATAGAAAGAGGTAAACTCATTCAGTTACTTGCCTTTGTTAAGCAAGTTCTTTCTAATTCCTTCGTTTTGAATGGTGTATGGTTCATGCAAGTGGAGCCAGAGTCACACATGGAAATGCACGGTGTTGGGTGTATTACAAGAAACATTTCGTTTTTAAAAAAGAATCTAGCAAATTCCACTGCAGTGTGGAATGGCCCGCCCTGACCCCGGGTCTTAATCCATGTAGCTTCTTTTTCTTTTGGGCTATCCGAAATCGCTTAGGTGCCATCAAATGCATATATACACAACTTTTTTTCTGATCAACATCAAAATGCAATTTAAGAAGACCGGTTTGTAGACATACTTGTAAATGTTATCAACACTTTTAAAGAATGTGTGCAAAACGGTAAACATGTGATAGACAGAAACTGTGAAAACGTCGTAAATACGTCAAATTGACGTCACGGTCAAAATAAGGTATTTTTTTAAATTGCCATTTTTTAAAAATTATGCGAGTTACAATTTTCCAAGTGGTACCAAAAAGGAAGTGTCTAACCCTGAGCAAAATTTCTAGATAGAAGAACATTAAGAATTGATAAAAAAATACACCGAATCTGTATACTTTCTCTTTGGTCACCCTGTATTCGCTCAATTTTTTAACATGCTAGGAATTCACCAACATTTAAATTGGAATGTCCAAATCAAGTACATATCTGATATATTATAGAATTAATTCCATTATCATGCATGTTTAATTGCAAATATGACACCCGAATAGGGTATTTGTGAAAATATTCATAGAATAAAAACGAATGTGACGTAAAGGGTATAACGGATACACGATATGTCTTAGTATGGTTGTATTTGGTGGAGTAAACTGTATCCAAGTTCATTATATCACGCAGTATTAAGTACCTCAAATGACCACGGTCGACACCAGCTTAAGTGAATACAACATTTTAACAGTAATTGAATGAATAAAACAAAGGCTAATCTAAAATATCCAATTAATTGCGTACAATATTCTATAATAATGACTTGGTTTCACGCTATAACAATCCATAGTTCAGAGTCTCCCTGTGGGCTATTTGTCGTTTTCGGGTGCCCAGGAAAAGACACTTAAGTATTGGTGCGGATTATTTTTAACAAATACTATAGATCTACAACTGGCGTCGAGGCGTGACTAGTAAACACTCAGTATTCTATCTCTTTAGACGTCTCGCCTCGAAGATTGTTGTAGATCTATAGTATATAAGGAAATCATTATAATGTCATGAAAACATTTTTCCTCAGTAACATAAAATTCAAACTGTAGTATTCGGTACCATTTTCATATATAATGACCTCAAATTGTGTTTATCAATTCAAATACACATTCTTTAAACCGGTTTAAAAATCGGTTTGGTTCAAAGGATTCGATTTTTGAAAGATAGTTACTTCACTCTGGGTTTTTCTGATATACGATTACCTTGAATTGTGGCTTTATTTTCATCAAATGAAACAGTTAAGTAATTAATAGAGATTGCTTTTACACTGTACTTATCAATGTAACTCAATCTCTTTGCTATATTAGCAACATTAGTTGTACTTGTATATATGAATGTGTAATGTGGTGGTAAGTCTACTAGTTGGTTAACACCACTAGCGGGGCTTCACTTTAATGTTTTATCATTAAATAAGATTGTAAATTATAATGGTAACTAAGTTCACATAATGTACAATGTACAACACAGATTATTTGCCTCAAATGCAAGAGTCATTAGTATTTATATAGGAAGTCGACTTGAAGTGCAACTATGCTATGTTTGCTTATTCATGTACAAAATGTGAACATTCATGCTAGTATCTATTTTCCACGAATTCGGGCCTTATTTTTTGTCATAACCCTCAATGTGTCCTCTATTCCAAGTTTTTTATAACAAAAGGCAGCTAATTTTAAAACACTCACATTCACCACACTATATGTTATGGCTAAATGTGTTTTTTCTTCACAATCAGACAAATAATCATGTTATTATACTGACGGGTAAGTGGAAATTCACATACCCCTTCGGGCCTCATTTTTGAAGGAGACGGGGCCTTTCATGATTGATTCTTTCTGTTTGTTCATCAGACTGACTTATTGAGCAACTGTGCCAAATGTGGTGCTTTATACACCATGTGAACATTCATGGCTCTAACAGTCCTGAGTATGTTATACATGTGAATAATTTACGCAACACGTGGCAAATTGTACAAAGCTTACTCAAAGGACGATAATGAAACGAATGAAACATATCCTTTATTTCGTGTATTATTTCAGTCCAAAGGTCCCGAACATTTTAGATATTGTCAATGTGAATAAGTACAGCGTCGACTGGATATTAGGCAAGCTGAATAGGAATAAAGATCTGTACAAAGACCTGAACATGGTAATCGGAAGGCTATCTACTTCAATGACCAGCCTTCCAGTAGGAAATCCAGCCACAATGTCTCTAACATTCATGAAGAAATTCATGAAAATAAAGGGGTTGTCAATCTCGTCAAGAGGTGGTGACGTAGGCCACGTGGCGGATGATCTGATGACTATGGCGGGAAAGGGTAAGACTTCTTTTTGATATCGCTGGTATGTTCATACATGCAGTGCTAATCATCCGGATTGTTATAAAGTGCTCTACAAACAATCATCAGCGACTCTTACTCTCAGTCAAATATTGCATATTGGAAAGCAACATTCTATTATTTTCAATAATTATGTTAAGTTGATGTATACATCAAGTATCTTTGATACACTGTACGAAGTGTAATCCAGTTTGTTATTACGATAATGTAGATCAATATAGCTGTCTGAACAATTGTGCTACATGTGTAGTAGAATTAAATAATGTAGCACACAGACAATCTTACGCTATGCAGAAACAGTGAAAGCGCAATCTACCCTCGAACCATCCATATCCCCTTAAATGGATATTTCAAGAAATACTTTACTCACACTGTCAATGCTTGTTGACTTTAAACTCTGTTTTATCAACTTTTATGTAAGCGTAAAGGTGGTAATTATGAATAGTGCTTACACTTAGGTGAGGTACAAGAAGGCAAGCATGGCTGTCGGTACTGTTTTACGCTGTTGGCATCGCCGATGCTTTGTCTGACGGATGGTACGACCGATGGTCGGCTTTTCTATTGGATGTGATCGAAGAATGTGTTGTCCCAATTGTGCATGCTGCTGAACTTTTCAGTCCACTTATCTTAATACTACATATTTTTATTATACAGCCTGTCCGGCATTTAAGGGTGCCATTGCTTCTGGATATGGACACGTGTGTATTGCTCACGACTGCTGTCTTGGAATTACATGCAGTGTTCCGTTGATGTCGGGATCAGAAACAAAACATATTGAATTCAGCGTTGCTGTTTTACCTAATGATTTAAAAGTAGAAGTCAAATATTCTGGCAAAACAAAAGTCTTTCAAGTAAATGGTAGGGATATAAGAACACTACATACTACTTATTCAGCCTGCCTTAAATGTGATATTATGGTTGCGCTTTAGTGGTAACCATGGTTACCACAGTTCTGTAAGAGACCGAGAAAACCAAAAGGGATCAAAGCATGTTCTGGCTGTCGCTTGTATTTGTCCCTATTCTTGATTAACCGACTACACCTTTAAACTGTCCAAAGCGCAAAAGTATGTTATAGCGCATTAAGAAACTAGACACACACCGATAATTAAACCAGACCAGACTTTAGTTAGAAGTCGAATGTAAATTTTTAGTATGTGTGTTTATGTAACGTGAACGATCTCTTATTGCATGCACAATGCAGCGTGTATGCACCTACAACATTATTTTTTCCCATTCATTGTCTTTTGGATATGAAATCACTAAACACGTGTTATGCATTGGTCATTATATACTTCAGCACCTTAAAGTTCAAGGTACATTTTTGTAATGACTGGTTATGTATTCCTTGACGCTTAAAACATAAGAACGCAGAATCAGAGAGCAGAAACAACAACACAGGCAAATAAAAGAGAAGCTCTGTTTCCTGTTCATTTAAACGTTTGCGTACTATTGACACTACTAGTATTGTTTCTTACAGGCTATGACGAAGAACTAGATCTAGAAATACAAATACATGGGATGAAAGTGTCAATGATTGGCAATGCTAAGCTTGAAGGTGGCGAGGTGTTCTTTTCAGCGGAAATAAAAATGTGTACCGGGTTGTTTTCTGCATGTTTACCACCAATCGACTTATTCCATGAAATCAAATTCAAGGTTGCACCTTGTCGAAATAAACGATGTAAGTTTTTTATAGGTGCACATATTACATTGATGGCGATATACATATTTTGAAACCATAGACAAGTATTGTGCTCCTACATCAACGTTGTAAGATCTATACATAGCAAGGACGTGTATTAGTGAATTTATAGACAATATGTCAAGAGTAATAAAATAAAATACCGTATGAATATAATTGCCCTGGAAATATTCTACCAAATTGGTTCAACTTGGTTCATGTATTTACAAAGGCATATATTGTACTGTTCCAACTGATCTGAAAGAGAAATGATAAGTTAAGGCCTGGTCACCAGCCAGTGTGTGTGCTATTATCATACATATACGTCCTTTTGAGAGGCGTCGGCAGATATATGTTTCGGAAAACGTGTGAAAGAGTACAAAGGGAGTACAATTCCCCTGGTCGTAAGTTACTTCGTGCATCATAGTGTGCGTACATGACAAGTGAGTTGTGTGTGCTTATAACGTGTACTTATAGGTACTGATTGTCCTTAATTTGTCAGTAGGCAGTATAGGGCTTACATGTTGTACGTATGTGAACGTATCCATAGCCCAAACGTAAAGTGTTACGTCTTGTCTGTCTGGTCCTTAGTCTTAATGCATATGGATGCGGAATAATTCACGGGATCCTACTATTTACCTACGTTTTGTGCACGTACAGTTGGGTTTCGCCGCCAACGCTTTGGTCATTAATGTACATAATGTTTGTTATTTGTGACAAGATACTTCTAAAACATTTTTGTTCATGTACACGTTTCCCCTCACAGCTATTTCACAAGAAGTTGCCATTCATCAAATGAAGATTCCTTGTTTCCTGGGACAACTCTTAGAATATCAAGATCTTGATAAGAAAACCTTAAAAGTCTTGGACGATGTAAGGGAAACAGTTGTAAAAGAGGTACCGGGAACTAATTTACGTAATAATTTGGAATGCCAGTTCTTATTCTATTTGCAATGTTCCAAAGCGTTGTAGTAAAATGTGCATACTTTATTTTCATACACATACTAACTCAAGTGGTTTTCATCGAGAGTTTAATTAAATAAAATGTATTCTTTATTATACTTGTAACACGACCACATTATGTTTTATAATGCATAACTTTAATTTCATACAACGTTTCTACATTGACAATAATAAAGTAGAAATGAAACACCATGCCAATTTGCTTGTGAAACTAGGCACAGGCCTAAGAAATTGTATAAAAAATGACAGTTTTTACTTCCCAACTTTGTTCATCCATTCAATATAGTACATATTCTTTTATCTAATGAATGAGTGACAATTTGAGGATGTTAAACTATTTTTTTATTCAATATTATCAACATTCGTACAAAGAGATTATATACACATATCATGGAAATTCAATTATCATATACATACATTTTATGAAAAATCTCAATATAATTATTTATGTAATCTCTCAATACTTGTTATCCCTACTTTACAATCATGCTTATTTATTCAACAGAAAAGAGGTAGAAAAGGGAACGCAGCGCACAAAAACCAAACAATGACCTCTGGTCTTCATAATTTAACACTTTATATTTATTTTCAAAAATATCCATTTTGTCATTTTTAAGGCTATTTCTCTCTCAATAGTTACTCTGGTCGTCAAGTAGTTTAAGAAGTGTTCAAAACGTAATATCACTAGTCTTTGTTTCGTATAAAAAATAAATTATTTCATTAATACAATAATGTAATTGATCAAATTGTAGTGTGTTCGTTTAACTGAAATTCCAAAACTTACTAAGGAATAGTCAAATGTAATATCGATAGTATTTCCCCTTAAATATCGAGATAACCTATTCACATGTCTTGTGAGTGAAAACATGACCAAAACAAGTGTTCTATACTTTCCACATAACTATTACAAAAATAACACATACTTGATTCTAATATACGACATTTTAATAGGAGTTTGTTTGTAGCAACTACACGTTTTAAATATTTGTATTGGAAATCACGCAATTTTGTATCTATCGTTACACAGAAAGTGTTGTTGTAAACCTGTTTCCATATAAGATCGTTGTTGTTTAGTTCATTGGTCCATTTAGTTTCAGATTTCACGATTGGATCACTTGTGTGTATGTAATTATTTAAACCTCTCGGTCAAGGATAACCCATGAAAGTGCAAGCACTTATTTCCAATGGGGTCCTGTGTTTTTGCTGAAGGGACAGCAGGTGGAAAAGATAGTTGTATGATACAAGGTATCCGGGCGAGATGCCCTAGCTCTTTCCGAAGAGACACCTTGGTTCTTTAACGTGCCCGGTGTATAGCACCGATACACGCGAGACTACCTCTGGGTTGCTAACCAGTTCATCTCTAGTTAGGTGGGAAACACAGAAAAGCGTTTCAGAAATGATCAAGTGCCCCGGCCGAGGATCGAACCCGGGACCTCTCGATCAGCAGTCAAGCAGACTATCCGCTCGACCACCGTACCACCTTAATTTGTAATAATACTTAGTATTTGACATTTGTAATTTATAGTATTGTTTAGATGGTTTCTTTATTCTTGATGTGATTTCCAGAAGCGTTGGCCTATTGCGTGTTAATGTTTCCATATCTATTATTTTTTTGTGTGTTTCTGGTATGTTCGCAATAAGCTGGTGATATTTTAAGAATTCGGTTGCTGGAATATTGTATGTAGATGTGAACTGTTGAAAGGTATAAAACTGGTTTATGCGAAAGTCATATAAATGTTTGAAGTATTTTATTCCCTTGTCATGCCAAGATTTCCAAAAGATTGGTATGTTAATTACTTGTACGTGGGTATATCCAAAAGTAATGTCACTGATGCTATAAAATCGTATATAATGTCAGTAAAACCACGTAATTTTTCACACCGTAACTTCAGTCTAGTTTGAATATGATGACCAAATTTCACAACAATGCACATAATAGTTCTTGAGATATGAACATTTTCATGAGACATACTTATGAACATCGCCGCAAGTCCGACGTCAACGACGTCACAATGACGTTACTTGCTGACACCTACTCATCCAGCAGTAGTTCATCCCTGGTGATTTCTAATGACTTATAAACCATGCGGTTATTTCCAAGACCTTTAAAAATGTGTAACCCACTCAACACTTACTCTCCGCGAAATCAAATTATTTTTAAGTGTCCTCTAAATAGTCCCACAGCAAAATTTTTAACTCACCACATAATGACTGCAGTTTTGAACGTCGAATTGATTTGACAGCGTTAAAAATACTCGTGGTGTTCTTTTCGGATCTACTAAAAACCGTTCATATGATTCTCTATTGATAATGATTTGGTGATATATGCCCCCTTAAAAGATTATACAACATACACATGGACCTATGTTGCCGCCTTGTGTAACTAAAGTTTCAGTAGGTGACTTTCAAAACTTTGAGGAAAAGTGCATTACTACGCGCAGCGTCTTTTTGTCACAAATCTGCCGTGTTTTCACTAAGTTATCAATGCGTTGAAGATATATTACGAGTTTCAAAGATGAGTGACGTTATTGAAATTTTAGCAGCAGACACATAACATTTGTTTCATCACGTCACGTAAGTATTGTCTGCTTTCGAGAAATATCTTTTATAAAAACGCATAAAAGAAAATTGTTATGATAATGAAAAAAACGATTGTAATTTTCGTGTGCGGCGATATGACGTCATAGGTATATTTTAAATGTTCATATAATCCAGTTATAAAAATCGAATAATGCAGCACGTTTTATATTAATCAGAATTGAATTGCTGAACAATTTGATATCATATTTATGCATATCGGCCTATAAACAATTAAACCACGGGAGGAGTGACATTACTTTTGGATATACCCTCGTATATGTCTATTATTCCATAGTATGTGGTTTGGGTTATCTTTATCAAAATTGTGTTTTACCATGTACCAACTTATTAGAATATCTTCCAAGAATTGATGTTTTGCAACTAGTTTATGTGTTTCAATTCGTGAGATTTCCCTTCAAGTATCAAATTACCTCCATATGGATTGAGTATCGAGTGGTAAATATGTTTCCATTGTCCTTTATTTTCGTCATCTAAAATACGTTTTACCCATTATTAAACTATTTTTTATATAATTTCTTAGGCCTGTGAACTAGGTCATCATGCATTTTTTACAACAGGGACTTGGGCTTCTACTCATTTTGTTTTGTTATGTGCAGCATGTTACATTGTTATTGTTTTCTGTGCTCGTCTGATTAAGTTGAGTGTTGCCCCGATGTCTGATCAAGTTGAGTGTTGCCTCCATGTCTGATTAAGTTGAGTGTTGCCCCGATGTCTGATTTAGTTCAGTGTTGCCTTTATGTCTGATTAAGTTGAGTGTTGCCTCCATGTCTGATTAAGTTGAGTGTTGCCTCCATGACTGATTAAGTTGAGTGTTGCCTCCATGTCTGATTAAGTTGAGTGTTGCCTCCATGTCTGATTAAGTTGAGTGTTGCCTCCATGTCGGATTAAGTTGAGTGTTGCCTCGATGTCGGATTAAGTTGAGTGTTGCCTCCATGTCTGATTAAGTTGCGTGATGCCTCCATGTCGGATTAAGTTGAGTGTTGCCTCCATGTCGGATTAAGTTGAGTGTTGCCTCGATGTCGGATTAAGTTGAGTGTTGCCTCCATGTCTGATTAAGTTGCGTGATGCCTCCATGTCGGATTAAGTTGAGTGTTGCCTCCATGTCGGATTTCCTCATATGTTTTGCTGTCGTGTCGTTAATGCAACAGTACACATGAGCAGAGTGAACGTGTGTGACATAAATAAATTATTAGTATTTGACTGGATTCGAAATAGTAGCATTAACTTCTTTCGGCCTCCCTTTTATACTATTTTGAGTGTCATAGCATCGCAAAAGTTATATAGCTACAATTTCCCCCTTTACTGTAATTCTTAATTTATTTAGAAGTCGGGCAGTGTATCTGTCCGCACATATACTTGTGTATGTTTATATGGGGATTGAGATGACACATTACTAGTCTGTCTAATGTGTGGTTGGCTGGGTGCCACCGTCGCTACATTATGGCCGGGTATTCTCTGTTAATTACGGATCTAATTACACTCTCTAGAAGCAATTATCATGTTTGTATTTCCAGTTAATGAAAGACAACGCCGACAAACTTGGTGACATAGTTAAAGAGTTTAAAGATAAGATGGACTTCTGTGTTTCTGCCAATATACCTGTGCCACCCTTTGACATAGTATTCTTTAAGTACAAACAATATTTTATGGTTGGTCCTGTGCCACTTTCCCTAGGTCAGTATACCTTAGTTATATTTTGTATTATCATGTAGTACTAAATGCATTATCACATTAGATGCATTCAGTATTAATACACTGAACAAAATTTCTAATTGGTCACCTAACATATTGACAAAATTTCAGTCAATGATTATCCAAAATATATGTTGTTAATAGTAAAAGTGTTAAAGAAATGTGTTAGCAACACAAACATGAAAATTTGATGCAGGATGCAATTTTCGCGCTCAATTGTTGGAGATACTAAACAACAACAATCAGAACCAGAAATTACATAAAATATGAATAAATGCATTTATTAAGAATCATATTTTTAAAAATAAAACATTATGAACCATCATCTCATATGAACGAGTAGGCAGTAATTAATTCTAATGGCAAAGTTATACTCCAATAGGTTGTATGGTTGAGGCGGTGGAATGAAATGAAAAACATCGACGTTTAAGATTTCTCAGGATTTCTGACAGTAACAACGTAATTCGCCATAGGAAATCAATGTCGCATTTAAAGTTGAAACACACTGATAATTTGCCATAATTGAAGCGAAATGAAGATAACTAATGAAAGAATGACTGTACAACATTTGACTAATTTATCACTCGTGTGTATCGTTATTTTGAGGATTTAATGCTGTTCTATTTTCAATTAAAAGGGAGGTAATTTCAGAATATTCAACTTCAAAGCTGTATATCTTTTTAACGCCCAATTATTTTAGCAATATTGGTTGTTTTTCTGTTTGGACGATCACAAATTGGTTTGTATTTCTACAGTATATCACATTTCCACTGAGAGGTTTTGCATTAAACATAAAACACCTGTTTCGTACACATTGGACCATACCTCAGAACAGGTTACGATGCTATGTAAAACACGAACTGAATTTGATTAAGTACACAAAGCCGAAGGAGTTAAGTACACTTAATATATTTCTTAATCGTTATGTCCAAAATTATGTGAGTTTAAAACGTGACCAATTAGAAATTTTGCTGAGTGTATATTAGATGCATTCAGTATTAATATATGAGATGAGACCTTAGTGTTTTAACCTAGGTCACGCCCCGGGGTTGTTGTGCCTCATTTGGTCGCCGTTTTGGCATGGGTTTCTGTGGGCACTGCTCAGGGTAGTTGTGTCGTGGTGTTTCTGAGTTCTGTGCTCGGCTGGTTGGGTTGAGTTCTACCTTCTCTGTCCGATTCTCATACCTTTTATGCAATAGATTTAACATCCTTCAAAAATTCGTATAATTATATTTCAGTTTTATTACATAACTCATGTGGGCTATTTTAGGTTTTGGAGCTGGTGGAAGTGTTGGTGTTGGCGTCAAAGTCGGATTTTGTGTCGTTAGTATGACCACACAGGTAAGACTTATACTGCGTACACTTTCATATCCAAATAATAAAACAAACAGTGCATGTGTATTAAATATAAAGGTCAACCTAGCCTTGGCGTAGTTGACATCCATTGAAGTATGACCTAGACGATCGCGACATGTCTTTGTTTGCCATGAGATTATCATTACAGAAAATGATACTGATTTAGCAGTAGCACACAGATGCAGTAGAAGGAAACAGACACCAGCAATGATAGTGGACAGGTTTTTGACTCTGCATGAAAGTAGCCCCGGTCAGAAAAGCAAGCAATGAGATAGGGTGTTCTTTCGTAATACGTTGTCTATGCTGACTGCCCTGCCTGAGCTTATCTTCTTAATTGATTATCACAGTATTCGTGCAATAGCATGACCGGGGATTAATACTTGTTGTAATGCTGTAATGTTTGTACAACATTTAACGATGAGTCACGTGATGAAATTTTCGTAACGCATCGAGTCCGGGATTCTTGAACACATCTCATGCGAATTGAATGATAGCAATGTTCAGCTACGTATCGACATTGTACTCATTTCAATTAAAACTTTGTTTTATAACTAAGTTTAATATTTTTTTCAGCTTACCCTGACACCATGGGTAGGTGGAAAGGTTTGGGGAGATGCAGCTATTGATGTATTAATTGTTAGAGGCGGAATAAGACTAATTGGTTACCTCATGGAAACTAAATTTCCTATATTGACGGAGTTTGTTTTCTCCAAATATCCTATAGACGTCGGGTAATATATACAATCCATGTTTTTCTTTATTTTTAAGTTTTCAATGATTTGTAACAATACACAAAGTGTTCTGGGTAAGATTTGTAGTTGTTATTGTAAATATAAAAACAAACAATAGGATTTGTGAAAAATGCTAAAACACGCATTTTATCAAAGAACGACATATTTTGGTTATGCAATGTCATACTCGTGTAGTGTTAATTTGTCTTCTTTAATATGCATATGACAACATCCTGTACTATTTTCAAAACCAATAACATGTATAAGTCAATTTTTTATCGACACATGTATTATTATTTAAACAATGACCGAAGTTAGTTAGTTAGTAGCACATTCACATTCAATAATTGATACTAACATAATATTTCTACTTCAACAGAGCTAAAATGGACATGATACTTACACCACTGCGACTGAAGTTGATAGTGTTTGTAGAATTGAATTTGATTATCAAAACAGTGACAGCTGTTGAAAGCATTTTATGGGAATACTCCGTGCCGAAAATCAAGAAAAATATATTTCACAAGAAAAAACGGGATGACGACCCGTCTCCACCGGGTATAATGCCTGCAACAATTAATGCGCGTAGAAAACGCTCAGGAATTCGGGGTTGTATTGTGAATCAAGTACCAAACAGACCATATTACGATACAGCATTCCGCCTGGAAATGTATGCGCAAGATGAAGTCAGCGAAGTTAAATTGTTTTATGCTATTGGTACTCATCGAGGTGGTACGAATCTAGTAGATTGGACAGATATGGGTGGCAACAGTTTAATGGTTCCAGCACGTCTTCCAGGTGGTGTTCCGGTGTATTGGTCTGTTAAAGCAAAGAATAGCCAAGGTCTGGAATCTATAAGTCAATGTTGGTTGAACACGTACGATAGTACACTGCCCGATGGGAGGGTTGAACATGCTTACAAGTTTTCTAGTCATCCCAACACATTGATCGCATCTGTCGTGGCATTTGAGGACAGTCCATTGGTTGAAACCCATTATAAAGCCGTTGGATTCAGTCCTGGTCAGTTTGGGTCCCAATTTGTAGACTGGCAAGAATTAAATTTGGACCATTCCATGACACGTGACGGGGTTTCTGGCTCACTAAAGCACTTCACGGTTCCAAGAGAAGGCAAACTAGTTGCATGGATTCTTAGCACTCATAAAACTAGAACTCCTGAACTGTGTGCACAGAAATGCATCGAGCATGGATCAAACTGCGTATCGTTTGACTTTGAGCATCACTCCGAAGCATGTGACCTCCATGATGTCATAGAGGGAGCAAACGCGTACTTACGAATCAGTGGAACATACAGTAATTATGAGCGTTTAGGATCCGGATATCATACACCTTTAGAATATAAGAACTTACCCCTGACTCACGGTACAACCTACTTCGTTAATACAAGAGTACGTAACATTCTGGGTTATGATGCTTTCCTGATAGGAGAGGGCACGATGGTGGACTTCACTCCTCCTGAACCCGGACATGTCAATGCTACTAGTGATATACTACGAGCCGATAGATGTACAGCTGCAGTAACACAGAAGTGTACAGATGTAACATGGAAAAATAACCACAGGTATGATTTTATATTCTTCGACGTTGCTGATTGAAGAAAGGTCTATCTTAACTGGACACACACGCGACATAGATCGGGATATTTTAGTTGCGGGATGTTTGTGATACTGTCGCTATTGAGATTATTAGATGAACACAAATAGACTCTATAACATTTATCTTTTCTGAAGCATAACATCACAAAGTACGCTTTATTAACGTCGTTATTCGCGATTATTTTGAATGAGAACGTACGGCAAATGCTTGGGGTTGGACTTTTAACCAGAGAACTCGGTAAGCCTCGTCCCTGGTTTAAATCCAATCCCTCGGGTGAAATATCTTTATCCTTTATAGTAGCTCATGTGGGATCCTTATAGGTCTTCCGAGTTCCATGGCGTACTGGATGAGCATGCGCGTCGAACGCAAAAGTCCGGAAATCGATAAACTTCATAGTTCCAGTGTTTTATTGACACTCAGGACCAAAAGGAAAACATTTTTGCATCTCGTATATCATCATAGCGATGTAAAGCATTCGGGAATAAGATGTCAAAATTCATGAATGAATTAGGTTCTAGAACTTCCACAAATGACCAAAAACAAATTAGTATCTATATAATTGACCTGGATATTACTGGTATACGTCAGGTATTTTCTAGATCAATTAGACGACTTTGATTCGTCGTGTATTTTTAACATTGGCGACATCAGTTTTGCATTGGGCATGAACGAGTGGCAAACTGGTTATTCATCTTCTTTACGGATACTGATTCGGTATGTATTCCGACTAAAAGATATCAAACTAGAACTGTAAGTACTGCAAACATTTCAATGCATTTCCAATGGATAAATTATTATTCTTATTTCTTCATTTTGAATAAACTATTGTCTAGATGAACGTTTAATCCACTATTGAACATTTCAGGGTGATAGTAGATGGTCCAGGTTCCGGCACTGTGTTCAATGGACACGAACCACAACGTGATGAACGTTACACACTGACAAACCATTATGTCTCAGGTAAGCTATGTACAAGTATCTACGACCAGTATGATCACATTACTTGGTTAAGCCAGCTTGAATATAAACAATGTTAAACAAGGGATTGTTTGGATTTAGCTTACATTGAAAAATAATGGTATTGAGAAATATCATAACTGTAATAATTGTCTAATAGCGCAGATTCACACCCATTATTATGAGTAATTCTCAATGTTTTGCTATATCATGTATGTTTAGAAAGCACAATGTAATGCTTTCGTTTAATTGTTTTCTTTTAAAAAGACGTGTCCAAACATTCCCTGACTGTTACTGTTTCTTACTTTCAGCTAATTGGAAGGGGTTCCATGATGATGAGAGTGGTATATGGGGTTACACGTGGGCTGTTGGTACCAATGTTTGTGGAACGGACAAAGTCAGCTATAGAGATCCATACGCTCACTTGACCAGCAAGAAATTCTGGACAGATTCTGGATTTCAGAAAGGAATACATCTACCAGATGGCCCGTACTTCGTCACTGTACAAGTGCTGAACGGAGCTGAACTAGGTGGTTCCCTAGTAACTACCGTATGTCATTCCACACCATTCATAGTGGACACCACGCCTCCAGTATTCAATGGAGTTACTGATATAATATACGACGAGGATTTCGATCTTATCGCTATATATTACAACGCAACCGACGATCTATCCAAAATATCAGACGCAGAATTTGGACTTGGTAAGACCAAGTACGACGTCCAGCTGAAACCTTATAGTCTACATGCCTCCATGGATAGAGATGATCCGTTCGTAGCCGTAGAAGATCTTGGCTTAGAAGAAGGTATTCCTGCATGGATTCGCATCAGAGTCACAAATAATGGTAAGTTAAGTTGACATTTTAGACCATATGGTAAAATCTGATTTATATTAAATACAATGGCAACTTTAATTATCTTGTGTAATGACCCAGTAAATATGTGTGTTTTATTTGGGAGTAGCCCTAGTACACCTAAATATATATGTATATAAAAGCGTTTGTAAATTTGATCTTATTATGCATTTACGTATTACATAATTATTCCATTAGGATGTAAATGTGTTATGTCGCCTGTATGTACCAATGTATACAATACTAAACAATACAATATGTTAATTAAATATAACTGACAATGATAATATCTTATCGGATAATGGACGAATCAATTATAGACGAGAAGAAAGAATATCAATAAAAAAGACTCACAGCACAAAAGCACGCCACAATAAAAACACAAATAAATTGTACAAGCCTGCAGGATTTACCGATGTCTTCCTAAACCGAATGCATTTGTTAAATGCTGCATTTCCGTTGTTACAGTCGAACTATTCACAACTGGTCATGGAGATGAACCAATTCTGATTGACAAATCACCACCAATTGCTGGCACAGTACTCGACGGCGATAAACTGAGGAAAGATAGAGAATTCCAATCTGATGATTACAATATTTGCGCACAGTGGATAGATTTCTTTGATCCCGAGTCTGGTATAGACTGGTAAATAAATACGAATTGTCTTTGGTAGTTTTATAAATAAAACAGTATGGTGTTATTATGAATAGTATCAATGGTTAGAATCAAGTGCTGTCGTTTATTTCTGGCAATAAAGTATGTTTAGATTAATTTAAAACTATTTTTGTTTACACATATAGCCTACTTCAACATTCCATTACACAAAATACAGCCAATAATTGTCATAGTTAACCTTTCTAGATATAACCATTATCCGAATTTCCTTCACATACTGATTACTGTCATCGGGTTTCACGTACTTTCTTCTTTTCATTCCCTATTATACATGTACAGTTCATTTAATATTTACAGGTTTGGCTGGGGAGTAGGAACAGCAAAAGGTTCTGACAACATCGTGAAGTTCCACAATCTGACCCGATACGACAAGTCATCATGCGCACCGGCGTCACTGAACCACAATCATACATATTATTCCACAGTGTTTTCCTACAACAACGCCCTGAATTCAAAATCTGCAAATAGTTCGTCTGACGGAGGTAAATTATTTAAACAATGCATTACATAATATATAGAGCTTAATGTATACGGGAATAGTACACACAGCATTTTTATGCACAGATTTAGTACAATTTATCGATTGTTTTGGATTTTTAGGAAACCTTTTGTTAGCTTTTTTCTTTTAAACCGTCAACCATAACTGCCATGGCGTTCAGCACCATTTCACGAGCGTTTATAACACATACATGTATGTGTATACCAAAGGGCTAAATCTTATGCTAAATGCCTTCCTTTAAGTCATTGAATTAATGTTTCTCTCTTTAATTCAGTTCTTGTGGACATTACACCACCGATAGCGGGCACAGTTCAGGATGGCAGGAAAGGGAACCCTGATCAAACATTTACCTCTGAAACCGTTTCAAAATTTGCTAACTGGAATGGATACCACGATCCGGAGAGCGGAATCGACCACTATGAAGTCGATGTGCTTATAAATAACGAACGCATGGACACATTCAATGTCGGAAACCACGACGAGTTTGAAGATCATACGATATCAATGGAGCACAACGATAGGGTATATTTTAATGTTCATGGTGTGAATGGAGCAGATTTAAAAACCCCAGCGAGAAGTAATGGCTTGCGTGTAGATTTGACCACACCAATATTGGCAGCCATAGCGGACACGGCAACAGGACTAGCATATCAAGACGATAAAACCCAGATGCATCTGATGTGGGACTTCAATGATCCCGAGTCTGGTATTAAAGAATACCGAACGATCATCTACGAAACACAATTCGGAGTCAAACAGAAATTCTGGCCCACAACTGAGTCACATAACATTACTACTCAACCGACTCCATTCCATAATACAAGAATAGAGGTTAACTTAGACAACTTGTTGCTTAAAGACGGCGCACATTATTCATTGCACGTTACTGCATTGAACCAAGCTTTGTTGGCAACATCACATGAGACAACTGGGGTAACTGTGGATACAACCCCGCCAGCTAAACCAGAGGTTACTATGTATACATGTTCTTGTACATTCATAAAAGTTGCAATTTGCATGCATAAATATCACGAGTTAAATTAACATATTGCTGTTAAGAGTAAATAATTAGGACGAATTAGATTTTTCAAAACCCATGTCACAATAAAAATTATCTTTGATTTCTACAATTATATATCTGAATCGAAGGACATTGCTCAACCTGATGAGAAATAAAAGAATGGAAGGTCGATGCACTTGCGACTGTCTCAGATAATCGTAAAATATCGTGTAAAGCAATATCACTTCACATTCGCTCGTCGATGAGTGATTCCGTTTTTTTATTAGAGAGTAAATAATGAGGGTTATAAAAATCATTTGTAGTTCAAACCCGTACTCTATTCGTTTTATGATTATATGTGCATGTTTTAGGTACGCATAGGACTTCCTAAAGACGAAGAAGAACTTAATGAAGATGGAAATGTTTTACATGCTGATCAGAATGGTATAAGAATCAACTGGTCAGCCAGAGATCCACAGAGTGGTATCGATCGTTATTTTATCGCTGTTGGTACGGCAACGGGTGGAGAAAGCATCAAAACGTTTACAGAATATAGGGGCGAAGAAACAACAGCGCATATAGCAAACATCCATTTTGAAACATTTCTTGAATCCAACGTGTTATATGTGGTGTCCGTAAAGGCTATAAATGGAGCTGGTCTAGAATCCCTGGTTGGAAAGTCTAAGCCAATTTACGTACAGACGGCAAATATTCCTGGGGTAGTGTTTGACGGGAGGAATCTATATAGTGACGAAATGTATACAATCGACCATACATCCATAGCGGCTTCCTTTTATGGGTTTGGAAGTGAGAGCTGTAACATTGTAAGTTATGACTGGGCCATTGGTACAACCGATTATGGCACCGATATACAGACCTTTACTCGATACGGATTAGTAATGTTGAATGATACCCATGGTCAGTGTCAGATTCATACTGAGCTGTTCGAAGATACTACTTATTATATAACAATAAGGGCAGTGACAGGTTGTCATGACCAATACATTCTTTCATCATCCGATGGTATAACATTAGACAGAGCTCCACCTATTATTTTGTTTAAAGAATTGGACTCGAACGATACATCAACTACAATCGTAAACGATGTCATGTATCAAGCATCAACGGATACGCTAGCTATATCATCAAATGTTTCGGATAAACATTCTATAGCATATGTTCAGTTTTCACTCGGTTCGTTACCATTGCTTGATGATCTTCACCCATTTACTGAAAACTTTGACGAACTGACAAGCGTTGTTAGTCTTACACCCGGCTCTGCAACATTCATAACAACAAATACTTCAGACCGCGCAGGCAACATCAATATATCGTCATCTCGTGCAATTATAGCAGATAACACCAGCTCAGCTATTCACGACCTCGTCTGCACCAAGTACTTGTCAAAGCGTAAGAGCGTTCTCACTTGTGATTGGAAGATTCTTCAAGAGTATGAAAGTGTCATAGACAATATTGTTGTATCATTGGGTACAAATAGCTCTACTTTTGACATTTTAGATACATACAGTATCGTAAAAGGTACATATAAACTCGAAAGGGATCTAATTGCCCCTATAAATGCCTTTAACATGACAAGTGTATTTGTGCAAATTAAGATATCGAACGTGATAGGACAATACAAAACGTATGGAAGAACAATAATCGTCGATCGCACGGTACCACAAGCACAACGACTGGATGTAATGACGACTATTGGAACGCATAAGATATCGGAACACCAAAAATGTCAACTTCCAAGTTCATATATTGAATTGATTGTACATGGTGCTGCCGATGAAGAATCTGGTATTGACGATAAAAGGTATGTTAACCAGGTGTTGGGAGTTAATCGCTTATTGTGCATGGGAATGTGAGGATGTAGTTGGAAACTGTAATTGCATGCCATGTAACTCAGTGCGTTTGCTTGATATGACATAAGCTATCGCTTAACAAATTGGCGGAGTGTTCGCCATACAACCCCTGGTCGATTGTTGTAAAGCATTGCTGAATATTAATTGTGGCAATTTAATGTTCGAGTAGTATTAAATGTTGAGGTCTGTATTACATATTTATCACGCACTACAGTTTGCTTTTAATATTGTTCATAAACACATCGAAGTAATACATGTTGCATTACGTTAAAGGTCTGCTTTGATTACTTTTCTTATACTTTCTTTTTCCAGATTTGAGGTTTGCGTTGGATACAAGCCCTACGGTTCTGAGATATCCGGTTTTAAAAGAACACAAGTGAATTCGGATGGAAAGATTTTTTTCGATGGATTCTCACTAAATCCTGGGGCGATATTCTATGCTACCATACGGATTTATAACAACGCTGGTTTACAAGCAGAATTAACGTCAGGTAGCGTTGTAGTAAGTCAATCACCGGCACTAAGTGTCATTGACGGAAACTCCTGGGAAGATATTGATTATCAGTCATTACCAAATCTCATCCAGGGTCGTTGGGAATACTCGGATGCATGTCCAATAAATGAAGTCACTTGGTCTGTCAGCGATCTAACTGGCAAAGTGCTGCTTGATTTCCAGCCAATACCATCAGCTTCGAATATATTTTACAATGATGAAGTGGCTCTGGAGAACGGTATGAAGTATATTGTGACAGTCAAAACTGTAGATTTCCTTGGTCGTTCTAAGCTTGCAAGATCGAATGGTGTGTCTGTCCGAATCCAACCTCCACTGCCAGGTCTCGTTAGGGATGGTGGTAAAGAAGATCTCAATTATCAATTTAGTACAACGGAATTGTCGTGCAACTGGGACGACTTCGGTGATAAGTCGAACGACCCGACGCAGGAAATAGAGCATTATGAAATTGCAATCGGAAATGATAGGCGCTACTCAAAGACAAGGTCGAACATACATTACTTCGTCAATGTGGGTCTGAATACATCACATACATTTGCGCATTTAAATCTGACATCTAAACTGGTAAGGTATTACATAACTGTTCGATCTTACAGTAAGGCTGGTGGCTATACAGAGGGATATTCAAATGGTATCCGTGTGGGCTTTGATGATGATATTGATGGAGGAACAGTTTCTGTGGCGAGATATCAATCTTCAACTACTTCATTAGAGGTTTCATGGACTGGCTTTCGGGCCGATATTGATATAATTGATTACAAAGTTGGAATCAGCAGTCAAGACGATTTCATCACAAACGATACGTTACAATGCGCACTATTTCAACAAAATTCATCTGCGTTTGACGTCTATCCTTTGACGAGTGTAGGTCAAAATGAGTTTGTGAAAATCAATGATTTGAAACTGAATCATGGACAAACATTCTTTGTTACAACCATTGCCAAAGACGAAGCTGGTATGTGTAATGGTGTAACTAGTGAACAAATCCTTGTTGACACGACACCTCCTGAAAAAGGGTCTTTGTTTGTCAATGACATCGAAAGCAACACCGTTTTATACGCGCGTCTAAACACGGAAATGCATATTTCGTGGGAGAATTTCAACGATCTGGAATCGGGAGTCTCTACAACGTATGTTGGTTTATTCGAGTGCATGTCTTGTGGAATGACACATGTATCAAGTTCAACTTGTTTTCTTATAGCAGATAATGTGGTTCAAGGTGATAGCAAAACCTCATTTTATGAATTAGAATTAGACTCTAGTAGAGTGTATTACGCTGTTTTAAATTTTACAAACGGCGCTGGTCTTCTCACGGGCATTCAATCCTCATCAATACTTATCGACACGAATGGACCGTTTGTGGGCAAGGTAAAGATCACTGACGACTGGAATTCGCAGAAAACCTTCCAAAGCTCAACTAACGAATTACATGGATTGCTTGCAATCGCGAATACAAAGGATGATTATCTATGTCCTACTCAGTTACGTTTCTTTCCTAGTGAAGAACAAGAATTCGTTCCGTTTTCAAATGATTTCAGCACCGATTATGTAGTCGTCAACAGTACTGGAGCGTTTCTTGGTATTGGATATAATGCTGATTTGACAAATGTTATAAAATCTAGCATTTTATCTGACCAGCAAACACTACAAGGTGGCAATTACACGTTTACCTTACGTTCGGCACGAGGTGATTATACGATAACAACAGTATCCCTCCTCACTGAGACGGTTGTTGTCCCGTTCGATATCGATGACAAACCCTTAGAAGTAAAATTTGACTACAGTAGGTTTGACAACATAACTGGTTTAGAAGCACCGGATAGTAACTTAACAGAAGACTCTAATTTAACAGCTACGATGGATTCGACGACAACCAAACGACCGGGATCCTTTGTTCAAACAAATGACTCAAGTGCGAACAATGAGACAAATTTTGAAGTTGACGAGTATGGATTTGGCATCAACTTCCTTGGGTACAGAACAGAAGGAAACGCACGATGGCATCATGTATTTTGGGCCCGAAGTAAATACACAAACATTCAACGCTGGTTTCAGCTGCCGTTTGATCCAACGACAGGCGACCATTCGTACACGATTCAAGTTGAGAAAAAAAATGAATTTCATGATCTTACTATTGATCTGACGCTTATAATTGATAACGAAGAAATAATAAGTATCGCAAATTTCAAATTTTATGGCGATGTTAAATTAGCTGCCATGACATGGAATGAAAACGATTATCAGCCGCCTATACAAGACATATACAAACCATTTTATAGTGACGCAGTTGTAAAACGAATTGATGTACCTGATCAGCATGACAAGCCTTGTCGACACGGAAGAGCATTTTACGATGCCGAGAGCAGTATCAAAGAACTTTGGGTTGGCGTGTCGGACAATAACAAAAACACTGGTAATGTTGCGCCATTCAAGCATTACAAGACATTTTGTTATCCGTGCATATCACCATGTGAAGCTCTCTGCAAACAATCATGCACACATGAAAACCACACGAATGGTTATGATCTTATTGACTTACATGTCTCTAATCTGATGCTTGATGAAGCTGACCTTGACAATATGTGTCACAATGTCACCAACGATGTAGAATGTAATAGCACGGCCTATTATCTAAACGTTAAAGCGGTTAATTTTGCCGGTGAAGAAACAATCACCTTTTCAAACGCTGTTGAACTTGATGTCACTCCACCTCAGTGTGAGTATGTGAAATGTTTAGATCCTGATTTTAACGAAGACCAACCAACACATCATTTAGGATCAGACTCGAATATCGGTGCATATTGGAACTGTACGGAAGATATAAGTATTATTGAAGCGTACACAGTGAGAGTATTGTCTGCATCTGAAGTGATAATGGATACCACCAACGTTGGTTTAAAATCAAAAGCTCATTTTGAACTTGGAAATGGGAAGTTTAAAGACGGTGAAAGGTATAGCGTGGAGGTCACAGCCATAAACAGTGCTGGTATCTCTACAAGTCATAATTGCAGTGTAGATGTGAAGCTTTTTCCTCCTGATGTATCTGGGGCTTCTACTGCGCCACTGTTCACCAACTCAAGTACACCTATATCTGAGAATGAAGACATACCTTACTGGACATCATCACAAACTCGTATTGGTATACAATGGCAGGGTGGAAATGAAGACATTGAATTCTACGGTGAGTAGTTAATCGTTTTGCGAAATGTTAACACTTTATACACGTCCAAAAACAGTTCGTTGGTACACTTTTGTATAATGATACACATTATGAATACAAACAAAATGCAAATAATCGTCGATTTTTATTAAAATGTCTGAAAATAACTTCTTTTTTTTGTAATTGAAAACGGTGTAATCAAATAGCTTCTTCGTTTTCGAAAACAAACAACTTTATATCTCAACCCCAAGCGGTATTAAAAGCTAATAACTGAACTAGAAACATAACAGTATAGTTATATGTTAATTTCATTCGCAGAATGGCAAATAGGTACGACTAAAGAGGCCAACGATGTGTTCCCACCGCTGATTGTCGGCGAGAAAAAGTCGGGATCATCTGCAATTGTTCACGGAAAAGTCGAATTTGACGGTAAAGCAATCAACAAATCAGTTGCTGAATTCAGGAACCTAACTGACATATCACCTGAGGAGATAGCAAATATAACACACTCAACGGAGCAGGAAAAGTCGTTCTTTAACATGGAGCCTGGTAGATGTGTTCATCAGACTCTCTATGGTGTTGGATACTCGCATCTTAAAAGCAAACTTCAAGGCAAATCCGTGTGCGTGAAACGTAAGTTTTTTGGCATTATATAATTTTGCTGCTCATGTACATTCAAACTTTGATTTCATTATTTAAATTATTGTTTGTAATTACGAATCTGAAATCTACTATAATGGTTTGCGTAGGAATTGAGTATTAAGCATTTAAGATAAACCCTGTTTGAAACGTCGATTGTCTTTTTAAAGTGGTACATTAACTCTTTTATAAATCTAATTATCAGGAAAATTGAAAGCAACCTGTTGTGTATACTTATTATCACACGCTTTAAAGTCAGAATACAAGCACAATTGCTCCTTTAATGCAGGAAATATTATTTCCACGTAGGATATTAAATAAAGTAACTTTTTATATTCATATCATTTTAGGTGTGAAGGATGTCTATATTAACGCTATCAGACAAACGATGGTAGCATCAAAAGCTATGGGTTCTGATCAATGGACGGCATCTACAAAATTGAAGCCAGAAGTCGTCGTCGTTTGCCAATGTAAGTAGTAATAGTCTTCTTGTAATTTGGCTTATCGGTATTTTACACGCACAAATGTAGCTCATTTGGTCACTGTCCTTTATGTTTTAAACTAGGTAACTATCTAAACAAGGACAACCTTAGTACATACAGCTTAAGATCACCAGAACTCCGTCAAGTACCGACCGCTCTATAGCAACATTATCATTTCGATCCAAACAAGCACAAGCATATGTACTAGAGACTTGGTGTTTTTCCGAAAGCGGCATGTCTGTTTAAATTCCACTAAATACAGTAAGTTCTACTTTACATATCGCTGGCTTAGAATAAGAAGGTCGTATGCTTTAACTACGACCTTATAAGACATTTTTTAAACATGCATCATAAGGCGCTTCTAGTGAGCCTATTTGCATGAAAATCGGAAGCTTTTACGTTAACCAAATTGAAGTTGAAACAGCTTATTTTTCCATATATAAGGAATTATTACAGATAGTTTTTTCTAGTTTTCTCAAATCGATTTTGTACTTACGACCTTCCCATTCTTAGCCAGCGATCTCTTACATTTAAGTATATTCTGATATTTTCTTTATATTCAGTAACGCATGGTGGAGTGAGTTTGGGAAGTTTGAGTGATGATGATATGAACAGTGACTATGGTAGTGCGGCAACCATCAAATACAAACCATACATATCCAACCCTGTCAACACATTAAAGAAAACGTCAAGGATGCTACGAAACAGGTACATGACTTGTATAACTCTGTTGCTAGATTTCTTTGTACCTCCGAGTGTTCGCGTTCTAGAATCCAATTTGTCTACCAACTATATTAAATGCATGCCACTCATGATTGACCGTTCGTGTGCACCATATTAATGATACCGGTATGTATAGAACGGATAACTGAGTCAATGAGGAAAATACGTCTTATCAGGAATTTCAAATGATTAGTCAATATTTTATCATTAATCTGTAATTATGCACATGTATACTGCATTCGTTACATTGGACAATATCACAACATAATTATACTAGAAATCAGCATCGTTCAAACGAACCTACACAATGCATCAGAGACAATGGCCTCTAGAAATACAAAAAGGTACATTCATATAAGTTGACATTACAAAAGTTCAAAACATAGCATTATATCACTTTGAAATACATTTGATTGTTTTCGATTCTTCAATTCCTGTTTCAATTGTCATAGATTTCTTGAACAAGTGGGTTTGTAGCATTGATATTATATTGCAGAATACAGAAGTTGTGCGGATTGTCATTCTTTGTATCACCGTCCCCTGTTGTGGACTTCCAGTCAATTGATATTAACGTAACTCTCCATCCTGATTGTGAGGATGACGGTGACTTCCAACCAGCACTGATGTACTGGAACAATGGTAGGAAAATAGCCCGGACATTCATATGGTCATTTTCCCCGCAAGGGCTAGTACTATTCGAGCATAAAGTATAGGAGGTTATTTCACTGTATATCATATAATTATGCCTAAACTGTTTGTCTAAAAACGAATCAACTTGAACGCGAGGCAACCGTAGACATGTAGTCCTGATAGTTACTCGTATACTGTGAAGTGCCGTTTTATTCAAACTGTTTTAGGCGCGACCATCAAATTGGTGTCATACGTCATTACTTCATGATCTAAGAACTTGATAGCAGGCCAAATAGATGGATGTTTTCATCAATACAATTTCGAACATTTTAGGCTAAGAATGTATTCCAGTTAGTTCATCTGATACCATACAAAGCTGAGAAGATTAATAATATGTTCAATGCCTACATTTGTATCTTAGTAACAATATGACCATTATTATGTTGTTGCCTACATCGAGAATCTAGTTGCTACTGAGAGACAGATGCATTATTTGTTCTACACTGGTTAGGTTAACTGACAAATACACTTCTGACAGCTGTTTGAGATTTCAACCAGGGTCGCCAGATTAGACGCCAAGTGCACTAACCACTGAGCTACGGAGGCACGTTTATCAGACTGATCATTGATGCGTAGACACAAATGTTTAGTTTGGGTTTGCTTTTAATTATTTTAAGTGCATATTGTGCTTGATATATGCGTATATTTTACAGTGAAGGAACAGTGGATACACGTTGATGAAGGTTGTAGAGCCTCTATTGCAGCTGTTATGGACTCTGGGGTATATACGTCACAGGTATAAGTCCTATTTCATATTGCGTATGTTTAACATATTGATTTAGAGCTGTAAACTACTAATACTTTTAGTTCAAAAAACAATTTACATTTACTAGGTTCATTCATTTTTATTAGCATTTCAGCCTTCGGCATTCAACATTTGTCTAACGATTCACTCTTTTTCTGTAATATACCCGACACACAACTTCACATATCTCATGTACACAAATACTTTGGCTAAGACGGAACTGATGAAATATGCTATCTGATCTTCAATGTGATATCAAAACGTATTCTCTTTCGTTTCCTTAACCTGTTACTGCACTCGCTTAACGATTCGGTTTTTCTGAAAGCGTTTAAGAATTATTGATCCCAAAGACAACTCATGACGTACCCTTGTGTTTTCAGATATGTAAGACAAAAGTACAGTCCACATTCAGATCAAAGACAAACGTGAATATAACCGGTTCCCTACCTTCTCCTATGATGTTCACCCTGGCTAGAATAAACAAAACCTTCCCAAACCACCCACCAAAGATAGTAACAGACACAGTTCATGTGTTAGAGGATGGTGATCTTACAGTACAAATAGAGACAACAGATATCGACAATGACACGTTGATATTTGATATAACGAACCAGCCTAAACACCTGAATTGTTCCATTGAGCAGAACACCGGCATGCTTCATTGCACACCTGAAGAGGATTATAATGGAATTGATGCTTTAAAGATAAGAGTAATGGAAACAGGTCTTCCCCCAACTGAAACTATTTTATCGGATGAAAGAACAGTCTCTATTGACATCGAGGGAGTAGGTGATAAGACAGACAGGTATTTCATTAAACCAAACGGAACAATTCACTTCGACAAACGTCCTATAATGATACACTCGTATACAGTTGAAGCGAACCATTCCTCCACCTTGTACCTCGGTGTCGTAGTGTTGGCCGATGTTGATGGTAATGAAACCTTTGTTGGAAAGCCGGACTTCAAAGCTCTTGGAAATTCTACATATTCCATACTCGATCGTGATGCTTTTGACTTTCCTTTAGAAAATGTTTCGTCTAGATATTACAGGAGTCTTAAGGCACAGGGCATTCAACTAAATTATTCACCGGACCTAAATGGGAACATGACTCTCCGGTTGATATCGAAGGCATCAAGCGGGTCGTACACACCTTCGGTAACACTGAACCTGTTTGTGCTACTGAATCCATGTGTATACGGACATTGCAGTCAGCCTCAGCTCGGAGAACAAGCTTGTAATGACAATAAACGTTCAGTATCATTCGATGACTACATATGTGTATGTAACCCGGGATATGAAGGCCAATGGTGTCAGACTGAAACAAACGAATGTGCCGGGGAACCTTGTGCATTGATTTTTGATTGTGAAGATTTGATCAACACATACCAGTGCAACATCAATATACCCAAACTTATGGCGATCTTGAGTTCAGCAATTGCAATTGGTGTGACAGGATTCCTCATCTTCAAACTACTGAAGAGGTGTAAAATCTACAAGCCGAACACATTTGGAATAAGCACGTATGTTCATATACTTTTGTATCTCTGATATATTGTATTACTTTTGAGAACTGAACTAGAATTAAATATCGTATATAAACTAGAATTAGTTAGCGAAGTTAAAAATTAGCGTAAGTATTAAACATGTTACTCTGTCATAAACGCAATCTAGATTTAATATAATATTATGTTCTGGTCTTTCCTCATTTTTCATCGCTCACAGAACCAAGCTTGGTTTTCAAATGTATCGTGTATATTATATCTAACATGAAGTCCAAATATATACTGATGTCTGTTATTTTAACTTCATGGTTTTATTCGAATTGACCGGGACAATTTCATTAGGGATATACGTGGGTATATCCAAAAGTAATGTCACTGATGCTATAAAATCGTGTATAATGTCAGTAAAACCACGAAAATTTTTATACCGTAACTTCAGTATTTGAATATGACGACCAAATTTCACAACAATGCACATAATAGTTCTGGAGATATGAACATTTTCATGGGATATACTTACGAACATCGCCACAAGTCCAACGTCAACGACGTCACAGTGACGTTACATGCTGACACCTACTCATCCAGCAGAAGTTCATCCCTGGTGATTTCTTACGACTCATAAACCATGCAGTAATTTCCAAGACCTTTAAAAATGTGTAACCCGCCGACACTTACTCTCTGCGAAATCAAATTATCTGAAAGTGTCCTCTAGATAGTCCCACAGCAAAATATTTAACTCACCACATAATGATTGCAGTTTTGAACGTCGAATTGAATTGACGTCGTTAGACATACTCTTGGTATTCTTTTCTGATCTACTAAAAACCGTTCATATGACTCTCTATCGATAATGAGTTGGTGATATATGCCCCCTTAAAAGATTATATTACATACACATGAGCCTATGTTGCCGCCTTGTGTAACTTCAGTTTCAGTAGGTGACTTTCAAAAATTTTAGGAAAAGTGCATTATTACGCGCAGAGTCTTTTTGTCACAATACTGCTATGTTTTCGCTAAGTAATCAGTAATGCGTTGATGATATATTACGAGTTTCAAAGTTGAGTGACGTTATTGAAATTTTAGCAGCAGACACAAGACAATCATTTCATCACATCATGAAAGCATTGTCTGCTTTCGAGAAATTTTTTTTATAAAAACGCATAAAAGAAAATTGTTATGATAATGAATAACAATCGTAATTTTCGTATGTAGCGATATGAGGTCATAGGTATATTTTAAATGTTCATATAATCCAGATATGAAAATCGAATAATGCAGCAGGTTTATATTAATCAGAATTGAATTGCTGAAGACTGAACACTTTGATATCAAATTTATGCATATCGACCTGTAAACAATTAAACCACGGGAGGAGTGACATGACTTTTTGATATACCCTCGTACATTATCGATGAAAATGGTGAGGCCGAGGGCGATTTGTTTTAGTTTGCTGGCACATGTTCCAGTCTACTGAAAAAGTCGTAGGTGCATTATTATTCAGTTTACACCTTGCTGGATCATCATATTACCAATGCTCTGGCTGAACGGTAGCAATGTTCAAACTGAAATAATGGTATGTAAGTTAATATAAAAAGTTAATGTAAAATATAAATGATTTCAGAGAGAACTCGAAAGGGGGTGATACCTATGGTATGTATAGAATAATTGACAACCAGCCAAAGGAACCCTGCCCATCTGCAAGTGGTTACGTACAACTAGAAGTTGCTAATACTGCTCCCCTAGCAATTGCTGAAGATACTTCTTCCATAGCAACTGCTGAAGATACTGCTCCCCTAGCAATTGCTGAAGATACTGCTTCCATAGCAATTGCTGAAGATACTGCTTCCAAAGCAACTGCTGAAGATACTGCTCCCCTAGCAATTGCTGAAGATACCGCTCCCCTAGCAATTGCTGAAGATACTGCTTCCATAACAACTGCTGAAGATACCGCTTCCATGGCAATTGCTGAAGATACTGCTCCCCTAGCAATTGCTGAAGATACTGCTTCCATAGCAGTTGCTGAAGATACCGCTTCCATGGCAATTGCTGAAGATACTGCTCCCCTAGCAATTGCTGAAGATACTGCTTCCATAGCAACTGCTGAAGAGTTTAAACCTGATGTGTGTAGCAGCGAGGATATTGATGCAGTGTCATCGTTGACTGCCGCAGTGGGTCTGGTCTTGGCGCCGCATCATGTTCTCAAAGCAAGGAGCTTGGCACACAATGATGGCCCCAAGATAACACGATCGGAAGACGAGAAGGTAACTAAACCTTTGGAAAATTCCAAGCAAGGTTTGAAGTATGAACGACCAAAAAGTCAGATGACTGATATCAATGTGTAGCGATCAATTGTAGAAGTTTGAATACTCGCGATTTCGGTGACAATCGCTTTTTGTGGACATTTATATATTTGGATTTTTATCATATTCTGCTTCCTTTAATAGTTCATGTATAAATCATATTATTACGTATAAAGTACATTTTTATTGTTGTTTTACTCTGTGGTTCTACATATACTTCGACCCTTTCGTGTATATTTTTTAAAATATGAAATTCTAAACTTCCATAACATAACCTTGAAGTACCAATAGCATGAACATATCATCATATAACTAGTGTAATGTATTAATATATTTGTTGTCTTATTATTATGATCCTCTATTAGGAATAAATTGAAACAAGATCGTATAAGTATTTAATGTTTGAACAAGAGTTATACAATTATCAAACTGTTGCTGGCTGTCTGCAGCAGAATATGCCTTATTTAATATCGCATTGCAGCATCCTCCAGTTTTGGCATACTGTATATATGTATGTTTCATTTCGTACATTTCCTGGTGTTTTAAAGTCTAGTTCCAATTATCACATAAGCTACATTTTTTGTAATATTTAGTTTTATACCTTTCCTTATATACCTTTTCTTACTTTTAAACTGCATTTCGTAATAAAATTCTTTAAAAAATAATTTGTTTTATTATAATATTATGCTTTCAATGGATTATGGTGATTTTCAGTGGAAATAACAGTGACAAATAACATTTTCATAATTTCACTGTTTTTGACGGAACTACTTACTTCAAGGAAATTATGAATTACCTCCCTGTATTGTTTGTTTAATTACATATTTACCTCCTTGATCATGTATGCTACTTGACAGCTGTCATGAATGGAGTATTTTGCTGAATCTGACATTTATTTGAGCCTCATTTACCACAATCACACGGTGTCATCTATTTAATAAACTTGCATAAAAACAGAACGTAGATCTAGTAAATACAACAAGGCAGCTTAGCAGTCATAATCCCAACCAACGGACGTGATGCAATCCAAATATCGATTTACGGTACCTCGACTGACTGTTACACTTACGCGCTGGGAACCGTTCTCGAGATTTAAATACTGATCAAAGTTAGCCATTCTCACAAGGTCGTAAGTAATAGTGATGCCATGATCTCTCCTCACTGTATCCTGTTCTTGTCTAGTTTCAAGTATTTGGGTTCTTTACCAGGGCCCAGAATTATAACCAATACTTGCACTCAAATATTGAATTTGTCTATTAATAAGCTATTATTTGTTCTGGATTGCTTATCTAGTTGGGAAAAATGTGTAGAATTATTATTTGAATGTTTCAAATAACAGATGATACATTTTCTTTAGGCTACAAATAGTATTTAGTACCTATTTAAGATTTTTGCAATTTCTTACTCTCAAAAAACGGTGGCTAAGAACCTCAAAATGACTAAATTCAATAGTTGAGTACTGAGTGCAGAGTGTAAGTATTGGTTATACATGTAATTCCGGTACAGGTTTCTTTTTGTGGTGACCATCGTAGAGCAACCTTTGGAAATCGGGATCGGTACATTCTGAATAAACTAAGCAGTAACAAGATTCTGTGACAAAAAATAATTGCAACTTGTCGACCGCTTAAATTAGTGTTTATAGTAAAATCATCAGAAACCGTGCTTCATAGATAAGATAAGATAGATTCTTAAGACGTGCAACTATATTACAACACTAGTACGTACTACATGTCTTACATCAATGGAATATCCACCAAGTTAGCCTGTAGTAAATATCCAATAGGCTATTGAACGAGGGGTGCTTTTCAGTCGGATACCACTCCCCATGGTAGAACATTTCACAACATATTTTAACCTGCGATGGGTGATCAATATATTCCAGGTCTTTTCCTCTAGCAATTACATGTTTGCGGAAGGCCTAAAGCCAATTACCACCATTCGGAGTAAGGTATCTCCGACCAAATGCGCTAATAAATATGTTATATTCATACAAGAGGCGCGTGTCGTTGGACGTTCCAAGCGTCACCGTCGGAGCAGCACATAGCTCCTTTCAGGACTGATTAGCGGACCCATGCATTATATTGTATTGTTGCTCTGAGATAACGTTACGCCCGAGATGCTCGACGGTGCGTGCTTCACCATGGTTACCAAAATTGACGTCATCAAGTAAATAGCGACGCTTCCATAAAATAAATTAATAGAAACGCGAGATATTTGATTGATCTACATCAGCTTGTAATTTCATTACTCTAGTTCCAATATTTCAAAAATTAGAAGGAAAGTCCACGAATATATTGATCACCCCTAGTATATAGGTTAGGAACTAAAGATACACTGCTAGTCTAGTGTTCAATTGGTCAGTATAGTCATATCAATTTACAATAATTATTTACTTTTTAACTTCAAAGCTGAAAATAGTAGATATTGATATAGGACAGAAAAGAACATATATTTTATTAAGACAAGTAACAAGGACATAGTCTACAACTCCGTAATACAAACAAAATACACATGATAAATGGGGTAGTAACGGAGAGAAAAGGTTTTTAAAGCTTTAAGTCAGTAAACATTTCAATGTTTAATGATTCTACGGTATATTTCACGCACACACAGACACGCACACCAAAGTCTTACACTCAAAACATACAAATAATTACATTCAACGAGTACTCGCTGACACGCACTCAAAACTTCTCACGGCACATTGGCATACACAATTGATTTAATTATTTACAATTATATTAGCAGTGTTTCTAGTTCTAAAAGCTCCCTTCAAGTAGTATGCAAGGTCACATAGGTCGTTTTTGTTATTACTACTTAATAATTCATAAAATTTAAAAACAGACGGTCTCAAATATATATTTCAATCTTATCGATCTATAATTTGGACAAATGCACACAAGTGATAGATATCTTCTATATCTTGTAAATTACATAATAAACAAAATCGTACTTGACGAGGTAATCTATTTTTTCTACATCTACCCGTCTTTATTCGTATATAATGAGCGGAAATACGTAGTTTTATAGATATACATACATGTAGTTCATTGTTAGTAGTTACGATTGATTACATTGGCATTCACACTATGTTAAAGGAAAGAAACAAACACTGTCGCAATTAAACTATAGACGTTTTAAAAATGATGCAAATAATAGATTCGCTGACCTAGTTAACTTGTTCGTACATGTACTGTAACAATTCAAATGAGGACTTCGCAACATTAATTTCCTTATCATATAAATATTGATGTATTGTTATATACTAGTGTATAATTGAAATGCACCTTCATTAAAACAGACAATGGATGATTCAATGTTTACTATGTGTGTATTAATCTTGGTATCATGGACTATACATGATTGTGATGGATTTCTATTAAGCGTAGTGAACTCCAGCTGTGAGGAAGATGGGATGATGCATAATATGAGACCTCTAACACTGAGCAGTATATATGACAACAACGGCTATATTGGAGCTGCTTATCATTTACTTGAAAATGGTGATCAAGTTCGAGTTTCAGGACACGCAGATTTCTTGCCTCCATTTGTCTATTACGGATGCTATCATCATAAATTGACTGATTACAGTCAGCGTGTTTACTCGAAATTATTTAACCATTTGAGATCGTATGAAATTGAACCGACACGACCTTTGTATGATTGTTTGCAAAAATGCAACATTCATTACGATGGAACATTTTATATGGGTCTCGGATTGAACAGGTGTCTGTGTGCAGACAATGCTTCTCTATTTTATGCATTCAAAGTGGCCGACACAATATGTGTGGACAGTTTCAACGACATGTTTAGAAAGGTTTTCAAAGCGAGTAACCTGAACAATATTGTTATATTCGAAGTTGACAAAAGCTTGTCCAATCAGTTTAGAGACAAATCACCTAAAAGCGAATCGTTTTTGATGCTTAGTTCATTTGCTGTTTTTAATGATACAGGGAATATCGCGAAAACAGAAAATGGATTTTCCTTTGACTATGGTCGGTACGTATTATGCATCGAAAGGGATAATCCTGTCCCAGATTACGGCATAGGTTACGTTTTGTATACGGGTGGTGATCCTGTCAATATAACGACCGCTCACTCCCAATGTTTAGATCATGTAATGCGCTTGGCGACGAGACAAAGCATAGGCATTAACCCAACCATTACGGGTAATAGAAACCTTGTGATTCTTCTAGGTGATTTAATGTACCTAAGTATCTATAATTCAAAACCAACACATGATGATTCGTGTGTTATGCTTGAAATGGAAAACGGTAAACTATTTGTTAAATCAGATAAGTGTAGTTTCCAAAGACCGTTCCTTTGTATTGGCGAATTCGGCAATGCTTCCAATAAAGAAGAAGCCTGGTTGGTCGACAATGTAACGAACATTAGCAACGTAAGTTATCATACTGACGAATTTGTTGACTCTGCATATAATGGAACTGAAACTAGCTTTGGGACAATGTTACATGGTGACTACGATTGGTACGCCGATAATGATACTGCAAACAGTCATGAAAGCAATCTGAATGACGAAGAAGCCGGGTTCGCAAACAATGTTACATCAAATAGCAACGGAAGCGCAGCAAAAAACGAAGAAGAAGGATTTGTCAACTACATAATTCCGGTAGTACTATTATGTGTAGCATATTCCATATGTGTTGGCATTTTCCTTTTATACACACACAGGAGTAGCAACAAGCTCTGTTGTAGTTGTAACAAAGCCTTTAAGCCAACGATTTCTCTTAACCATTCCACTAGCATTAACGTACCGGGTCGCACCACCGGACACACAAACTCAGGAAGTGTCTGCGTACCAGGTCGTACGGCCGGAAATGTTAACATCGGAAGTGTCTGCGTACCAGGTCGAACGGCCGGAAATGCGAACAACGGAAGTACATGTGTTCCAGGTCGCACGACCGGTCATACCAACTCTGGAAGTGTCTGCGTACCGGGTCGTACGGCCGGAAATATTATCACAGGATGTACATGTGCTGCCGGAAATGTTCAGGGCACAACAACCACTGATTGTGTCCATTGTCGCATAATTTCCACTTCTACAAACAAGGCAGATGAGTGCGTATCAAGTGACGGGGCTGTGCATGGATGTAACAATATTGGCAAGTATTGTGTTGAGACTTCTGCAATGGAACTCGAAGGTAAGTTACGATTGGTTACTTTATGTTTGTCTAATTGGGGACCACTTTCGTTTCCTACTGCATCTTTTGTGATTTTGATATATTGGAATTAAAGACGGATTCATACGTCTGTCTGTTTCCATACAAAACACCTCTATTATGTTTGTTATCTGTAAGTAAACTCGATATCCTAGTTGAGATATATAGATTTTATTCTGTACCACGCAGATATCAGTAGAGAATCCACTTCTAAAACCGGAATGCAAATTGTATAATAATTTGCTTTCCCTAAAGTAGGGCTTAATATAACGTAATTTCCAAATAAGGGAGGTGCTGATGTACTGTCTCAGGTCTCGTTATATCAAAGACTAACTTAAAATTGTTAGCAGTATTTTTCTTGTGAACCGCTGGACATTAAAGGCAACCTGGTTTCCCTCCTTGTATATCCTCGTGGCAATTTGTAACATTAATATAAATTAGAAAAATGAAATATGTTTGATAATAATATTGTCCTTATAATGTATAATTATCAGTTTATCATTGACATCGTTACAGAATTGTGAAATTTACCGTTATTTTTTATTTTCTAAGTGGAACAAATGATGACAAGTTTATTGAAATCGATGCCTTCATGGATGTCGTAGTTACTTGGTATTACAACTCGGAAAATTCTTCTTTCGTTAAAAATGTCTATACATGAAATATAAACTTATTTCAAACATATTTTAGACAGCCCTATTTTCTGTTGACTCAGAGGCATACATCAAGGTCCCTGACTTCCGACATGAAAACTGCTTACAAATGTTATGATTCATCTTCAGAAATCGAAGAACTAACAGCTAACCAATGACGATGCGGATATAATGGGAACTGAATGATACAGCTACGAGAATATTTCGCTGGCATAGAATGAGAAGGTCGTACTCATGCATTTTTGAAATCTGCATTACAAAGCTCTTCTTATGAGCCTTTTTTCATGAAAATCGGAACTTGTTATTTTGACAAAACTGAAGTCCTATGTAAATGGTTGTTTTTAGACAGTTTATTCTTGTTTTCTCAAAACAGCGATTTTGTACTCTACTTTAATACCACTTTCTCATTCTAAGCCACCAATTTAGTCTTATGTTGCCTTCATTAACGTGGATATAATATTATATTGATCATTCATCAAATTGAATGTGTATGTATAGAACATTGGGTCATTCATCAACGTGTATATGAATTAGAACATTGATTTATTCATCAACGTTAACATAAGGAACATTGGCTTATTTATTAAAGAGACGTTCCCTATAACTTACCATATTTTCTCTATTATTACATTAAATGAGCTTAATGTACAAAGCACTATCAATTATCATTATTTATCGCTTCCAGCGATTTATTATTATGTGGTCAAAGGGAAACAACTCGTGACTATTTTGGCTCGTTACGGAAATATATTTTCATTTTTTCTCGGTAATTGGTGGGATCTTTTTGTTGAAGATTTGAGGAGTTAAAGCTATAATTATTCTCATTTAATGTATAACATTCCTGAATCGATTTAAACGAACAAAGTTATAGGGAACGCCTCTTTAACGTATATATATATATCGTTGGCTTAGAATGAGAAGGACCTTATAAGACTTACTCAAAATCAACATCATAAGGGCCGTTTTATGAGTCTTTCTTCATGGAAATTGGAAATTGTCATGTTAACCAAACTGAAGTTTAAAAAGATTGTTTTACTAAAAGTAAAGAGTAATTACCAGACTGTTGTTTTTGTTTTCTCAAAATATTGATTTTGTAGTTACGATCTTCTCATTCTAAGCCAGCGATATATAGAACATTGAGATATTCATCAACGTGAATATATATAGAACATTGAGTTATTCATCAACGTGAATATATATAGAACATTGATTTATTCATCAACGTGAATATATAGAACATTGATTTATTCATCAACGTGAATATATATAGAACATTGAGTTATTCATCAACGTGAATATATATAGAACATTGATTTATTCATCAACGTGAATATATAGAACATTGAGTTATTCATCAACGTGTATATATAGAACATTGAGTAATTCATCAAGGTGAATATAGAACATTGAGTTATTCATCAAGGTGAATATAGAACATTGAGTTATTCATCAACGTGAATATATAGAACATTGAGTTATTCATCAAGGTGAATATAGAACATTGAGTTATTCATCAAGGTGAATATAGAACATTGAGTTATTCATCGACGTGAATATATAGAACATTGAGTTATTCATCCAGGTGAATATAGAACATTGAGTTATTCATCAAGGTGAATATAGAACATTGAGTTATTCATCGACGTGAATATATAGAACATTGAGTTATTCATCAAGGTGAATATAGAACATTGAGTTATTCATCAACGTGTATATATAGAACATTGAGTTATTCATCAAGGTGAATAAAGAACATTGAGTTATTCATCAAGGTGAATATAGAACATTGAGTTATTCATCAAGGTGAATATATAGAACATTGAGATATTCATCAAGGTGAATATAGAACATTGAGTTATTCATCGACGTGAATATATAGAACATTGAGTTATTCATCAAGGTGAATATAGAACATTGAGTTATTCATCAAGGTGAATATATAGAACATTGAGTTATTCATCGACGTGAATATATAGAACATTGAGTTATTCATCGACGTGAATATATAGAACGTTAAGTTATTCACCAAAGTGAATATCGATATTATTGCGTTATTTATCAAGGTGAATATATAGAACATTGAGTTATTCAATAAGATAACATTGAGTTATTTATCAAAATGTATATAAAGAACGTCGATTTCTACATATAGACGATCGATTACAGTTGATATTTGGAGAATAAGACAAGTTCAGCTGCGCTTATTCGGTCACTTATGGTCATTTGTTTTGCTCAGTTTTGTTAACCTAGGTTATCTAGTTTTTTTATTGCGGAAACTTAGGCTTTTCAATTTTTCGTAAGGTTATGTATAGGCATTGTTCCGTGTAATTGTGTAATGCTATATACCAGAGTCGTTCAAGAGGTTTCAGAAATAAAATCCTTTAATGATTATCGTTATTTAAATAAATTCAAACTTTGCATTTAAATAGAACAATTCATTATTGATTTTGTACTATTACTCGAGCTGCTTCCATAGTAACGTAAGTAATGGCAACCCCTGGCAACGTTATCTCTGGCCTTACGTTATTGACATGTTCTGACTTAATGTTACCTAGTCAATCAAATGACGCAAATAACATGTCACAATAATATCAATGCTTTATATTATAAATAATACAGGACTTAAATGTATAAACATGCCGAGTCGCCTTGCTAAGAATTTAAAAGTGTCGCAAAACCAAACAGAAACGTCCGACGTCTGATTCCCAACAGGTCATTCCTTCCTGTCGTAATCTGCAGCAGTATTACTGGCAGTCTGGAAGCGTTCATGATATTCAAACATCCTACTCAGTAACATGCAACGTTCTAAACAGGCAGTTGTTATTGATTGTTCTGTTTTTAAGTCTACATTTATCCTGCTAAAAGACACAAACCGACCAAATTCCAATGATGAACTTTACTAGCATTTGACGGGCGATTCTAATACGGCAACAAAAAATCATAAATTGGCATAAATAATTGATGTGGCCCATCGCAAGTTTTCCAATTAGCTATTCCTGGTGTTACGACAGATGCGATAGCAAAGTCACCGTAATTTGAAATCGAAAGGGGTTATAATTATGGCGAATATGTGTCTTAGTCTCTCAGCAAAACATCCTGCGTTTTATCAAACATCAAAAATTATATGCAACATTCTATATATGAGCCGTTCTCCAGGAAAACCGGGCTTATTGACAAAATTGTGAAAATATTGATAATTATATGGTTAAAAAGAGGAGACGTTTATGAAAAGTTTCTGAAAATTTGAAAAAAATATTCCATAAACTTACAAAGTTAAAGACTTTTTAAACCAACCACTACGACCGCCTTTATAAGTGACGTCGCGAACGTCATTCTCTACGTTATTGACGTAACGTAACATAGCATTTCAATGATACGGTATCTGATATATCTTTGACGTAAACTTTCAAAATTCTGGCAGATCTTATAATCATATTCTTATTTTAATAATACGTGTCCAGTTTGTGAGTATTTACTTCCAGGGAAAAATAGCAAGTGTTTTTAGCCACTTTACCCTTGTTTTCCTTGATATGAGTACTTTTTTGAAATCGATCACCATAGCAACAACAGACGTTATTTTAACACGATTTTAAAGAAAACTTGAAGCTAATGGATAGTACTATACTATCCAATTACTTAAATATGAAATCAAAGGGCACGATTTTTCCTCATTTTAGACATTTTTCTAACTCTTATACTCCGATACGCCCTGTGACTCCATTGATAAAGTGTACATTATTTTCGTAAGTGTACACTTTTTGATTTGTAAGAAAGTTGTTTGTACAAAACATTTACTCAAAAAATAATTGGTTAATCATGACAAATCCGCTTATAACTACATGAACAGTTAAATAAATGACATACTGTAAAATCAATAATATTAGAGGGCCATTTAATTTCGTTAATTTTGTGGATGATTTCAACCACGAAAATCCTTTAAATTACATTGAACTTTCCACGAAATGGTCTTTTTCACCAAATCCACAAATTTTGTCACATTGGAATTTAATTATTTTTACTCGTCAAAAACATGTAGCTAGAAAATTGTAAGTCCACCCAAAGATAGTGCAATATTAGACTGTACTACTGTAAAACCATCTTATTTGTGGCTTTTACTCGAATCAATAGTGTAGATAACTAAATCATGAATTCCAATATTCTTGATTTATTTAGGCCAGAACAAATTTTAGAGAAATTGTTTATTGTTTTGTAAACTGCAAAATGGGGAGCAAAATTTATATCATTGTAATGACCAAGGAAAGTAGAAATTAATTATAGCAATTGAAGCAAAGTTACAGAATATTCATACCAAGCAAAATTTATTTTCTTATTATTCCCAAGAAAAGCAGTGCTTTTACAGTATTTTTAACAATTAAGCGAATTTAAGATTTAGCTGCAAAAATTAATTGTGCAATTAATTACATGTACAAGAAACCTGATTATATACAGAATACAAATAGTTACTATAATTGTCTATCAGGTGAACGTTATTCTATATAATTAATATGACTGTGAGCGTCAACATGGGCAGTACGAATATAGCCTCGTTATGTGTATTAGAAATAAAACAATACCAATATATTCATAGAAATATGACAATTGTGAAAATTAGATGCATAAAAGTCTACCTTTGTGCACTAAGTCCTTTATCAATGAATGAAGAAAACTAGATGCAAGTGTATGATAAGCACTTATAAGGTGTATAAACACATTGACACTTGTGTGAATTTTAATCACAAGCTAATTAAACCTATGAATAGACATTTTTGGACAGTTAACTTAATCCCTTTGGTACATTATAGGCCAAGCACATTTTTACATTAGAACTATATTTTCTATGCTGCGAATGATGCTCTGTTCATGGATTGTGCAAGGAACTTTTGGATAACCATGGTCTCTCTGGGGATCATTTTGCTTTTTGTCGGAGTATAAGTCAGATACAGAACTTGTCATCGCTCAAAAGTGTTTTCTTACAAGTGTTATTGTACAGTTTCGGAAGGACGAACAACATATTATCCTCGGCTTTGCCTCGGACAATTATGTTGTTTGCCCTTCCGAAACTGTACAATAACGCTTGTAAGAAGACACTTTTGAACGAAAACTAGTACTGTATCTAATACTTATTGCGTAATTACAATAAAATGTCATTAAGCCCGGTTTTCCTGGAGAACGGCTCATATATATATACGAAAATAGCATATAAAACAGTATTACAGAAGAAATTACAATATACCTTAATTTATTGAATTATTAACCTCAGAAAATAAAACTGTTATCAAAAACCTTTCAATGTTCATTTAGAAGTCTTTAGAATCAAGAAATAGGAGATACTTATTATGAGTAGCATTATCTTCTCCTCACTTAAGGCATATAAATTTGTAATAATTTGAGAATTTAATTGTTCAATATTTGAATCGCATATATAAGATATTTGAAGAATTATGTGCACAATATAATGACAAAAATATACATAATTAAGCCTGTGACATGTGTATGCATGTGTGTTAGCGTGCGTGTGTGTGCGCGTGTGTGAATGCGTGTGTGTGCTTGTCTGAATGCATGATGTGTGCGTGAATGATATTATGCTAGTATACTTTTGTAATTGTAAGTGTTTTTGTATATGTATTGTATTGAGTGTAAACTCATGGGCATAACGCCTAATGTTTCTCGAAATAAACCATATCTTATCTTTTGGTCGATCAATTCGAACCCCGGCAAAAGTACTTATATATTGCTGGAACCTTTGGGTCTTAATTGCGTGTGGCAATATCAAGGTGTAGGAAACGTTAATTTATTTTTGGAAAAGTTAGAGATGTCTTTATTCAAAATTGGAATAGTGAACTTCAAATTCAACAAGAGCAAAAACCTATAATCTATTAGCAGATTTTCGTTTTCAACCATATTTACATATTATTGCCACTTACAAATTTAGAACTTGTCTAACGCGATCAGCAAAAGCCTGCCTAAGTACCATTTCAAGAACACAAATGTAGATGTTGTGGCAGTTTAGAAGATGAATTCCTTTTCGTTCTAGAGTGCCCAGTATACAAATATCTAAGAAAATTATACATTAAAAATACTATTGGAAAAATCCTTATGTTTTGAAATTTGCAGAACTTTTGAACAGTGAGAATAAAAATATATAAAAAACTTATCATTGTTTGTCTACAAAAGTTTTGAAATAAGGTCTCAAATGTACTTCTGATAATACTGATTACCCCATTTAACACTGTTCTTTTTTCTGTTCTTTCTTCTTTTCATTTTCTAAATACCAATATTTATAACTATAGTTTATACTAATTATGTGTTTCGTAATTACACGCTGAAATTGTTTATTTCCGTTGAAAAAGTTTATATATACGAGGGTTGTCCCAGAATAGTGTATAATTCTTGATTTATTTACTCCAACATAATGATATAAGTTTATAATTTTGCATGGACATTTCTACAGGTACTCAAATGCACACACGTTGAATGTTTTTGGAAGATATATCGTGAAACTTGGCTAGGGTGTCATGAAATAATTTCTCTAAAAGACGATTATAATTTGGGCATATAGAACTTGATCATTTTTGAAATAACGGGATTATATGGTATTCTGGGACAACCCACATATATATGTTATTTGTGTACATACAACCACCATTGACATGTTATGTTTATATTTGTATATATGTTTGTGGAATGGTTGGCTAATAGCCTTTTTCTGAATAAATGTTATGTTATGCATTATTGTGTATATTATATAGACTGTTGAGTTATTCTTTAATGTTGATATATAGGAAATGTTTAATATACATCAAAGGATTATATATCAACGTGACTTTATAATGCATGTGATTAATCCTTAACGTTAATTATTATAAAGACAATACACTATACATAAATCGGCTATAGAAGACAATTTATATCATGGTTAATAATTTATAAATGTACATTCATGTACGTATGGTGCAATGTAAGTAACAATGCAGTGTGTTTATTCTTCAAGCCACTTCTAACACAATACTTTCACGGATCTGACTCATTGAAATTCGAGGAATAAACAATTGAACCAACGGAAGCCTGTTTCGAAGATAATGATGTATTTATAGTACACAATACATTAATATCAAATTGAGGATCTTGCATGAGTGCTCATTACATACGAGGTTATTATACAAGTGGACAAAGCAATATGACACGAGGCTTTAGCGATGACTTAAGCAGACATACTATGTATTTGACTCCTGAAATTCGAAAGACAGTATTTTTAAATCACACTCAGTCCGTGACGAGGGTGATGCATTTAGATGTTTTCATTTACCAAGGTCCTGCTATTCAAATACCTGAACCAATGATTAAATTTGATTCTTCCGTCTGGTTCTCTGATATTCCACTTCCAAAAATGGTTTCATGCAATAATAATTATGTATTAAATAGAGCCACGAACCAGGACAACTATCTTGAGGCACACTTCATTCAAGTTGGCGATCAGCTGACAAAACTGAGTTCACACCGTACAACACACTGCGTAGATGGCAGGTCCGTTGTGTAAGGCATGTCCAAGCGCATTTTGTGTTTTTTTCCAAGGGTAAGTATTTGTTATATTTTGTGTGTTTTTCGTTGCCTTTGAGAGTGATTACTTACATGTGTCGTTAAAGCAATGAGTAAAAAATTACTACATACAATTTATATTCCCAGTAATACCATATAACTCGATATAACAGTTTGCATGTGTGCGGTGGTTGCAAAACTTTGAAATATCCGAACTTTTCGTTGAATACTCGACTTAATTTGTGGTCTGGAACAATTCGAAATCATCGGATGATAACTTCAATCCTTCTAGACATGACAAAGATACACAAAGTTACTAGGGTTACCACGGTAACACATGTACGTGAAAATAGTTACAAACTAAATGATTAATATAAAAATGTAAAATGAAACAACTAATCTGAGTCAATTAAAATTGTAATACATGTCCGATGGGTGATCCACAAATACGCTTTCTTCACATCTATGGTATGCCATGAATATTGATGCAATTGTCTGTGATGTTATCAGATCAACATGTTACAAATACCAGTCTTAACGCATTTCATTAAACATTTAAAGAGCTGTTTAAAACGTTAAAGAAACCATAGATTCTAGCAACTTGTTAGCTAAAAAGGCATTAACTCATCGTAAAATCTACATGTAAAATGTATCGTATGAATAAATTAGAGCGTTTTCTCGAGTACTTATTGACCACCCTCGAAGTATTATGAAACACATACAATCCCCGTCAAAGGGGTAGATCGATCACGTTGTATTGTCTATGATTTTAACATCCATTCAACCTCCCAATTCTTCATATCAAACTTCATCTTATTTCTATCTTTACTTCTCTCCACACTGCGCCTCTTTCTACTATGTGAGATCGTCTCAATAGTGTATGGTGTAGTAACCAGTCTACTCCAAGACGGACACACGGAACCAGACCATTGTTCCACCTTCCGTTGTAACGTTATCGTGACGTCATCTTCGTCAGCTTCTGGGTCCAGGAACAACGTCAAGTCTGTCACTTTCTTGTTATACATCATCAGTATCTACAATGTACACGAATAATAACAATTATTGAGAGATAAACATAGGATAAAAAATCAAAATGTACCACTTTAATATAGTTTCAACTTTTTGAAGGCACGTGGAACCAGACTAGTGTTGTTATGGTGATATCGCCTTCACTAACTTTCGAGTCCTTTTATTGACTCCCTATATGAATATATTATTAGCGTTTGTTCATTATGACAAGTAATATGATCGATATGATAAAAAAACACGACATGAAGATGTCTTTTCACACAACTAAATAGTTCCATCGAAGGACCTTGGAAACTGGAAAGGTCAAATGATAAAGTCATAACCTAGTATATACGAGCATATTTTCCAAAAATTCTCGAAAGCAGATGCTTGTTACGTGACACAATGAGGCAAGCGTTGTGTGTCTGCTGCTAAAATTTCATTGACGTCACTCTATTTTGAAACGCACTTTTAACGCACTGATAAGACGGCAGGTTTGTGACAAAAAGACGCTGCGAGTAGTATTGCTCTTTTCCTAAAATTTATGAAAGTCACCTACTGAAACTTAGCGTTACCCACGGCGACAAAATAATATCTGCAGTATAAGCTTTTGAGAAGCATGTTTAACCAATTTATTGTCAAAAAGAGAGTCCTAAGAACGGTTTGTAGTAGATCCGAAAAGAACACCTAGAGTATTTATAACGCCGTCATTCAATGCGACGTTCAAAACTGCAAGCATTATGTGGTGAGTTAAAATTTTAGCCGTGGAACTATGTACAGGTCACATAAGTATACCGGCGTAAACTTATTCATTCCAACCATTTAGTAATGCATGCACTTCGTAAATTACCTTAAGTACGTTTCTCAATGCATTGACATCTTTAGCATTTTCAAGATAAACGTTGACATGTCCTTCAGCTCTCCATGCCAATTCTTGTTCAACTATCTCCAAGATGGGACTAGGGTTGTCTACACCACCAAACAGAAGTTCGTCTGTATCCTTATGTGTGTATCTGGCCGTTATGACAGGCACTGCAAACGAAACATCAATACTAGTCACAATTTTATTGAACACAAACGTTAATATATTGTAATAAGAATTACTGATGTTGGTGTACGTTATAATAGCCTCGGTGACGGGTCCCATAATATACTCTAGCAGTAATAGAATCCGGCAAAACTGAATAATTGTGATCCAAGTGTATATTCAAAGGTCCGGTAAAGTACGTAATTTGATTAATCATGTTGAGAAGCTGCTTGCAAACCGTGTATATCCTTACAATGTTCTAGATGCATGTCTATTATTGATCAGTTTCGATAAATATAAAGTAAAGTAGCTATATTTCGAACATTCACCTTTTGGATACATCTAGTTAGGATGTCTTTACATTGGCTCCAGTAGAAATGCATCAGGAAAAATCAGAAATGCTTCACCTAAACATTTGCCTATAACAGTTCATGTTTACTATTAGTTTTTAAATGTAAATTAAATTTATAAATGAATAACTAACTCAGGAGAGAATAAATCTGTGTGTTCTCGATGCAAATATTATCATCATGACATGCTAGTGAATGTACGGATGATTCGTGGTTCTCAGTGTTGAATATTGAAACCTTGTTCAACAACGGCTGGAATGGTACACTGGCCCTCTCCAAATAACGTAACATCATGTTAGTACATCGGATCACCTTGTCTTTCCAGATGTCTCCTAAAGAGAAAAAAACGCTCATTAATTATATATTTCGTAATTATTACTCACACGTTCACTTATAAATAGTAATGTATTTGAACAGCATTGGGTAAGAGATTGTGTCATCTCGCATTTTTGCGGCGGGGACTTGTGTTCTTTATCATTTATATGGATGGTGTTTGGGCATTGCTCCGTGTAGTTGTGGTATTACTGCTTTCTGTGCTCGCCTGGTTAGGTGGAGTGCCGCCTTCCCTGTATGATTTCCTCATACCCTTTTCAGTATCAGTATGAACACTCGATGCTGTTCGAAACAGAAACATGATCATTGGTCAGTAATACAAACTATATAGAGACATTTGTCACCAAACCTGCATGTTTATGTTGGTATTGTACTTTTATGGGTCAGGGGTATATATCCTGAACACATTTGGCGTCCTTTTTTCACAGTGTAAGTTGCTTGTACATAAACATCTAGTTCAGTCGGCGAATCAATCGACTGGTCATAAAGCACTTTGTCTCTTTTACAATCACAAATGGAATTATGGAATGGTTATCAAACAGTTACCTCCGATTTAACAAAATACAAAGGTGGTTGTTTTTGCGACAAAATATGAATCCAAAAAGTATTACATAAAAAAGCCTACCTGCGCTAGGGCATCCACCACATGTGTTAACAATACAGTTTTCTATTTCCGGTAATATATCCTTCCGCGGTAATTTGCCGGTACCAGCAGCAGAGGTTAGGCGTCTCTGTAATACTTGGCTAACATTGTATCTCCAGGCGTGTGTCTCTGCACAGAACACGTCATGTGACTGCGAACAATATCTGTATAGTTATAGACAAGAACAATTAGAATCATGTGACTGCCGACAATACCTGTATAGTTATAGACAAGAACAATTAGAATCATGTGACTGCCGACAATATCTGTATAGTTATAGACAAGAACAATTAGAATCATGTGACTGCGAACAATATATGTATAGTTATAGACAAGAACAATTAGAATCATGTGACTGCCGACAATATCTGTATAGTTATAGACAAGAACAATTAGAATCATGTGACTGCCGACAATATCTGTATAGTTATAGACAAGAACAATTAGAATCATGTGACTGCCGACAATATCTGGACGATAATAAGACAAACAGCAATCAGAGAATATTGAGTAAGAACTAAAACAGAGTGGCTACTACAAGTAGTTTGTTACCAGTAAATAACTTTCGGAACTTGGCTAACTAATTTGTTGTTTGGAATGTATTGACAAAACTTTAATGTATCATGCGCTGTAAAAAGAGCCGTAGTGTTTATTTCATTTAATAAAAGAAATGGAAAAGGCTAAGGGGAACATTTGCCCCCTGATGAATTCTAGACAGGCCATTCCTGGTTGAAATCTAGCACGAACAATGTTATATTCCAATGGTGTGTACCAAGTAATTTGGACCCCCTACATAAACAACCACACATTTTTGTCTTTGGTAGAAATAAACGAAACCCCAACATGTGACTTACCCAGGTTCATCAAGGTCGAAATTAAAGTAGAAATAATCATAGCCAAGCACTGGTTTATTACAGATTACTGGATCTTTTCTAGCAGTCACCACCGTTCCACCTGAAAATACATTCATACATATGTAATAGTAGCGTAAAAGTTTGGGTTATTAATGGCCGTTGTTCGTTATATACGTGTCCACGAAATTATATGTTACCCTCGATCAAGATCAGTCGATCTCTAAAAGTAAGGCACCGACAGTATATTTCTTATATTTGATGATATTCACGTATTCATGTACTGCTATAGCGACCTTGGTAATAATGTCAAATGTATTTACCATAAAGTTGTCTTTTATGAATACAACAGTCTAAAAAACTATAAATTGTTACTAAAATATTGAGACGAAACAGTAAATAGGCTAATTATTTTGCAAAAGTGCGTGAAAAAATTATCACACATGTTATAATGTCTTGCTTTATTGTAACTTAATAACAAAGGAAGATGGGCTTTAACAAAACATTAC